>OU426980.1:138059915-139522415 GCA_911387785.2 Aelia acuminata | reverse complement strand
GACCAATAGGAATCTAGCGGTAAGTATGAATTATAAATTAATTTATAAGATAAATTATTAGCAATATATACTAGTAACGTTAGTTACTATTAGGGATACCAGGGAAGGTTAGGGGGGTTGCGAAGTGTTTTTTGGAAAATAGAAAGATGATAGATGAAAAGATTGTTAAAAGGAAAGCATTAGGAGCAATCAACTCTGAACCTAATCGATAAATTAGCACATCGATAACACACCCTAACAAGAGTTCGATTTATTTTTTTTATATTGCAAAAGAATGACCCAAAATACGAAGGCTGTGGTCTCTGAATAAAAATATAAATAAATAAAAATACTAGTCAATATTTCACAATCCAGCCGTCAATAGTTGGATGAAAGTTGGAAATAAATAAATATTTTATTGAATAACTTTGCTGTATTACGAGTATTAGGAAGAACTCATATTCCCATAGGATTCGTTATGGATTTTTGTTTCATCTAGCTTTTATTATCACTGAAATGAATTTTCTTCCTGCAAGGCTATGCCTAAACCATTTCAGCCCAGTGTTTGGAACCCAAATGAAAGGCCTACAAATGTTACTATCCCATCTTTATGGATACTTATATAAAACTACAATAATAAAACAGCAGAATAATCCAAACGGCTTGATACATTGAACCTTCATAAATAATGTTATTGTCTTGGTAACTAAGTAATAGTTTTATATTATATAATTATAATACAGTATAACCTCTCATATGCAGAACCTCTTCATAACGGAAACCTCGGTTAAGCGTAAAATTTCAGAGGTCCAGGTTTTCTCAGGGAAAGAATTGCCCTCCCCTACCCTGGAACTCTAATTAACGGAAACAGAATGTTTTGTTCACAATAAATGGACAAAGCCCCTATATCGGAAAAATTATTTCCCTAGCTCTCTATTTCTCTAGATCTGCGAATCCTGGGATCATTGTGCTCTGTTGTTTTAATCCATGACTGAATATCATATTGTCCGAATAGGTACCGTTTCTGGTGATATCCACAGTTGTTTTCTTTCCTCTTTTTAAGGTGTTTTCGTTTTTTCCTTCTATCAGATCAGTAGCTCTTTAGAAAATCGAAGTTAGTGCATATAAGTGTCTTCAGTTAAAATTTTGTGAAGTGTGCTTACACTGTCAGATAAGGATTGAGGAATAAGGACAATTTATGATATGCTTAGTAATAAATCAAAAATGGTGAGAAAAAAAATTGACTTAAATTTAAAGCGTCAAATGGTTGGCTAGATAATTTTAAAAGCAGCACAATATTGTTTTAGTCAGTGGTAAAGGAAAAAAGTTGAAGAAGAACTTGTTTGTGACTGAATAACAAAAAATCTTCCGTTACTCATTGAAAACTATGATAGAATGGATATGCAAAATGGCAACATAACCTGCCTCTTTTTTGAGTATTTTCCACAAAATAATTAGTTCAGAGTGGAAAATAGTGTACAAGATGGAAAAAAGCGAAAGATAGGCTCAGTGTTTTATTGTGCGTTAATATGGCTGCTAAACTGAGAATGCAAAAAAAAAATCAGGTTATATCAATTTTTTTAAATTATGTTATTTTGTTATAAATTTTAAGTACGCATTCCTTTCAAATAAATGGCTCTGACCCATGTTTATTTTTTCTTACTCTTCAATAAACCTCCTTCTAACGGAAACCTCTGTTCAACGGGAAAATGGCTCAGTCCTTGACCGTAAGATGTTATACTGTTAATTAATAATTTAAATATTTATTCAATGGTTCTCATGGAACATTCTTCATATGGATTAAACTTAATTAAATCATAAGGATTTATTATTCTATTATTAATAAAAATCTGAACACAATTGTAGAAAAAAATCATATAATAACAAACCTTGGCGGGAAATGAATAAATAATAGGAAAGCTGAAGGCAAAGAAAAATGTCTTCTACGTGAACTGCAACTGTGAGAGGAAAAGTGAAGTAGGATAGATGTAACATAAATTTTTCTTTAGATCGTCGACTGAACTAAAGCCTATAAATCACCGGTATAAAAAAAATAAATAAATAACAAATTAAATAAATAATTTGCTTTTTCCATCTTCCATTTATTTTAAATTAAAACGAACAACATTATTGACTAATTTTTTTATATATGCAACAATTCATGAAAAAAGTGGTATTATGCAAATAAGGGAAGAACACTGAACTTATGACCCCTGGTCTCCGGTTCTGGTTCGTCAACGATAAAAAATATTATCGTATACATAAATACATTATAAATATAAGATATTTATAATACAATAGAGTTTGAAGTACAATCCTATCATGGGGAAAATGACCTCCATGTACGTTTTAAAAGTTTTAATTTTTTTTTTTTTAATAGTTCCTGATTTTAGGCTACCGGTTTCATAATCTATATTGGCGATTAGAATCTGTAGTTATCTTAAAATTCCTACTTAGCTATGTGTCGAAATCCATTCTGGTTATAGATTTAACTTAAGAAATTACGCTATGTCTGTTACTGTTAAATGCAATAGTATCCAGAGAAAAATCATTAATATTATCATATATATTATTTCTTAAGGCCTTTTTTTTTTGTCGGTACGCCATAACTTCCTTAATACTTAAATCAACGTTTATGAATGAGGCATCATTTTAATGCTTTCCTTAACCGCTAAACCGGAAAAATATACAAATCACTCATCTGGCCTTCGATTGCGAGTTATAACAGCGGTTTTTGCGAGAAAATGCTAGTAGAGGTTTCTAAATTGTGTCAATCTTTTCAGGTTTTCAAGGTGAACATTTTCAATCATATAAATTTTTTAGATTAACCCTTCCTTTGGCGAGTTGTAAGCGAAAAACAGTAATTCTCAGCGAAAATGGTTGCAGGGCTTTTTCGAAGGAATTTTTTCAGTTTGTCGAGAAGGACATTTTTGGTAGCATAAGCTTTACCGATGTTCGCCGTCGTTTGTGAGTTAAAAGCAAAAACATGCGATTTCAGTCAATAGATTCAACACACTCGCTTTCCGCGAAACAGAAATGTGTATTTAAGTATAATAGTAATTAGTAAGTAAAATACACTCCCTGACAAAATTATAGGCCACCCCTCATTATGTTAGTTAATATTTTATAGGAATCCAATTCATCAACCAAAACAATTAATGACCGTTGTAAACACACATATACTTAAAAATAATTCATTGTATTGGGTTCTGATAGTTAATGTTTACGGATTAGGTAAAATGTCAATATTTACATGCGACAAAATTATAGGCCACCATCAGTTTATCTTAATCTAGTAGTACTAAAATGTTGAAATACACATCAACTGTTACTTTAACTTTTAATTTCACCCAAAAATCAATTGTAATAGTTCAAATAAACATGCCAAGGGGGAAAGTGTTGTCGGAGAGTCAGAAGGATGTTATCAAAACGTTACTCGAAAAAAATTGGACAATTTCGAAAATTGCTCGCACTTTGAATAGAAGTAGGCACGTTATAAGGAATTTTGTTAGGCTGGGTGATGATTATGGCCGAAAGAAGAGCACAGGTCGGCCCATGGCAACAACTGTCCGAGAAAGGAGAGCTATTCTACGCCAAGCATCCAACTCTTCTGCAACTGCAAGGGAAATCTGTCAACAAGCTGGTGTTCAAACAAACCTCAGAAACGTCCAACGCATTTTGCAAAAAGCTAGTAATTTAAAGCGGCTAAAACTAAGGACAAAACCACCTCTTTCAAAAGCCCACAAAGCCAACAGGAAGCGATTCGCAGAAGAACATGTCTCCTGGAGAAAGCGTTGGAAAAAGTAATTTTTAGTGATGAAAAACGTTTTAATCTGGATGGACCTGATGGTTATCTATATTATTTTCATGATTTACGTAAGGAAAAAATATTTTTAAGCAAGCGTCAGATGGGGAGGAGGGGGGCGTCATGGTTTGGGCTGGGATAGGGTACTATGGCAAGACTGAATTAATATTTTGTTCTCAAAAAATGAATGCGAAAAAATATCTAGAAATTATTCAGCAAACGATCATTCAAAGAGGAGAAGAGCTAACACGAGGGAGGTTCACCTTTCAACAAGACAACGCACCTGTCCACACAGCGCGCATAGTAAAAAATTTTTTTGAGGCCAAAAATGTTTCAATTTTACCCTGGCCAGCCCGGATCTCATTATTGAAAACAGGGGGGTGTTGGGGAGAACTTTCTCGAGCAGTTTATGCACAAGGGAAACAATTCAACTCCAAAGAGGAACTCAAAACTTGCATAATGGAAAAGTGGGGCAATATTCGTCAAAAGTACATAAAGAATTTGTTTAAATCTCTTCCAAAACAATTGGTGGAAGTCTTAGAATGCAATGGAGGATCAACACACTACTGATGTTGTATCATTATATGTCCGCCCCACTTCCCCGACTACCGCGACCAACGTTTTCAATGCGATCTCTTGTTAATTCTCGCGAACTAAAATTTTAAAAACCTTATTTAATACGGCTTTTTTTTGCGACTAGTTACCTCTCGCATAGGTAATTAGTCCAAAAATCTTCATTAGGTAAGACTATAGATTGGGGAGGTGGGGCGGGTTTTCCCCGACCCCACCAGGGACCACCACATTATTTAAACATAGAATGTTAAAGAATAGTCCTGAAATGTAAACAAGGAGGCATAACAGGGAAATTGTCAGGAAGATAATTTTTCATAATAAAATTATTATGAAAAATTATAAAAACATTTTATTATGTTTTTATTTTTTAATATTAAGTCATTCACAGGTTTTTTTCTAATTAAAAAAGGCTCTATTATCTATTTATTATTACATTTATTATCTTAAATATTTACTTTTTTTTTTTTAACTTATTCATCTATAACTATCAATTTTATTTCTAATGTGACAAGATATATAGATATTCATATTTTTATTAACATAATGGAAAATATTTCTTCAAAAACGACTTAGATTCTCTCCGAAGAGAAACGGTCTATTTGTCCTACAATGTATTAAGTATTTTAACGAATGCAATAATTTATAATTCCTCACAATCCATCACATCATATCTTAACTTCGAGTCGAGCCTAAGTTGTTTGTGAATATTTTCACAGGTTTTAAGTTCATCGTAATTCTTTATTGAAGATATTTTCTTTTCAACATAGAGTCATGTGTTTCCACAAAATTGAGATTCGAATGATTTTTTTCAAATTTACCTAATTTTCTATTTATTTAATCTAAATATTATATTTTATTTAATTAAATCATATTTGATTGGATACCATTTTAAATAATATTTGAATTGCCTAATATACAATGATAAAACAAATACTAATACTACATACATACATGTGTATGTATACATATGTACACATACATATGTACAAATACTAATGATAATTACACAGGTATTACTACTATTACTATAGTTATTAAAACTGCTGGCCTATGCTTTTGTCGCGGGGGATTTTCATGTTATGTTTTATATTTGAACCAGAAATAAATTTGTGCTATAAAAAATGTGTTTTTCGTTTGTTATTACTTACTATAATATCATAAAATATTTTCAAAAGATCTCAGACCAATAGAATAAATAATTACTGTAATAAATTGGGGTGGCCTATGATTTTGTCAGTTAGTGTAAATAATCTACAATTTAAACACATCTATTCTTTGCTTCAACCCTCACCTATGCCCATGACGCACTATACGATACTAAATATACGGTGAGTACTTTAATTAAGTGAGATTTAAGTAGGTTGGTAATGCTTCGCACGGATCAGCTTGTTATATTTGAATACGAGCGAAATTTTAATCTCAATATCTAAAAACGGGTCTTTTTCATTTTAGGCAACCTGTTACTGTGTTATGATAACGGTTATTTTATGAATTTAAACAGTGATTTATCTATATCAGATAAAATCATATGATTTCAAATTTGAAATTCTCTAAAGGTTATTATCGCAGTGTGAGTTGGTGTATAAAGTTAATCTGTGCTCTGTATTTTAAAAATGACTCTGTTAGAATTATATTCAGTTTTGAGGTCAAATAAAATAGCTATAAAATTTTTACAAAGAATCGGTGTTCTACGTGAAAAAATGAAATGCAGAGAAAGACACTACCTGAAAATAATTTACCGTAAGAAACGCGTTCCGATTTGGAGATGCCGAAGACAGGGATGTATCCAATCCAGAAGTGTATATAAAGGTACATGGTTCGAAAACTGCAGGGTTTCAGCTGACCAACAACGAGTTGAGTCATTGTGGTCTTCAGTTAAACGTCGCAACAAAAAATAAAATGGAACTCGAAGAAGCATGCTTGACTCCCACTTGTGTGAGTATGTATGGAGGCGTCGTAACGAAGGAAAGGATCCATTCATAGAAATTTTCGAGGCAATGAAAGCCTATTGGCCTCCAGAACAATAACCTTTTTTTTTGCAATATTTCTTGTTAATAAGTTAGATAGTAAATAAATCATGTGTTTTTCAATGATGATGTAACCTTTGTTATTATTTAAATAACCGTTATGATAAATTAGTAACAGGTTGCCTAAAATGGAAAAGACCCCTAAAAACATTAGATATGTGCCCTTTCAAAACTAAAAAAATCAATACATGATACCAATGAAATTTCAGGCAAACCTAGAGCATTTCGGTCATTTTCATTTCCAGTTAAATAAAATGGGTACTACATCGCAGTGAGTAATTGAGTGAAGTGGCTTTATTATGATTAAAAGGCACCGCGTTCTCAAACTTCGGGTCGCGGGTTCGATTCCGGCTAAGGTAGATAAATTTATATCTCAGATATTGATCCTGAAGTCGGGATACCCTTTTGGGGGTTTGCCCAGCCTCAATAAATTGGTTGCTTCTACAAAGCAATAAATTAATGAGAAAATCCAGTTGTATTTTTGATAAAACTCTTACTCTCCGTGACGATATGTAAAAGTATATGTTGTGTAACGATTTTGCCATTTGAGATAATTCAGTTATACAAAGCAGTGTGGAGCCTTGAATGCAGATAGGGCTGCAATTAGAAATCTATTTATAATCATTATTGTGCCAATGAAGTTTGTGGCGGCATCATTGTTGGCCAAGAGAAGAACCTATAATTTTGTTCTAATATTTAGCGTCTTTTAAACAAAACTTGGTCATAACTACTACCTAGGCAACGTGTTAATTAACCATCAGGAAGCAAAACTCTAAATATTAGATGCAATGCTATTTTTGGCCAGATTTCATAATTTATATAGAACATCACTGAACATGATCAGCCAGCCAATATCCTGGTCTGGATTAGTTCATGATGTAACTAATAAAACATATCTCTGTTATATTGTGAAATAATATATTTGTTTCTCTATTATCGAAAAGTGTAAAAAAAAAGGAAAAAAAAAAAAGAAAAAAAAACCTATTTATATTTCTCTCTTCATCCAATCCTAACAATCAAAAATCCTTAGGCTGTTCCATAGCCAATTTGAGTCAATACATATGTATATCCTTATATAATGAATTCCATTTCCATACGAAACCTCTTCTTTCCATTGAGAACGTTGCGCTCTCATCTATTCTTCATGAGGAGAGTGAAAATTAGATGGTCTCGTTACCATTTAATATAGAAATAACATTAGAGTGCTACTGGGGTAGTTTGGTTTACACTTAAACCAAAATAATTCAATATATAATTTTAACTAAACTGATCAATCTGAAAAATCTGCAAAGCTGCTTTAAAGTACAAACGAATAATTTTCAAACCCTAAGAATTTTTCAAAACAATGAAAATTGCGTATTTTTTTATATAAAAAAATTATTTACGACCAAATTGTATAAACTATATTCTTATTTTTAAAAAAATGACAATTTGGTGGTAACATTAAACATTAAACCTCATCGTTCTAAAAATGATAGAAAATTCATTATTTTTTCTAGATAGTTATGATTTTAGATAGAGAATTGTTCACGGTAAAATGAAAAAAACAAAAAAAATTTTTCATAAATATATATTTTTTTTAATTCTTATTCTGTATGTAAAAACGAAAAACCAAATTCTACTAGAAGATTTTTTTAAGATGCATAGATTCTGAATAATGTTAATAAAAAATAAATAAAAAAAAAAGGTATTTTTTGTTCAACAAAATTCTTCAAAAATTTTTCAACTCAAGGCTTCATAAAAATGGACCATTTTGCTCTTGTTTTGAAAAAAAAAAAAAAAGAAAAGGTACGCAACTATTCCATCTTTTATTTTTTTTATTCTTCTAGCCCTTCACGAATCGGAGACGTTTTATTGCAGAGAAAAACAGTGATAAAAAAATGTCATTTCTTTGATTGTTTTTCTGTTGTTTAGTTAATATTCATTGATTTCTGTGACTGTAGTTTATGGTGGGGAAAAACTAATATATACATACGGGGGGGGGGGGGGGGGGGCACAATGAAAGAGTCGGTGCACTGGGCGAACCAAAAGTCTAGAGCAACCAAATTCAGACAGCAAGCGGTTGGGTGGCGGGATGGCCGAGTGAGAAAACGCGTCAGAAAATGCGCGTTGCCTATGGCAACGTATGATTGAGAACCGAAAGATAGCAAGCTCAAAACCCGGAGCCAGGGTAAATTCAATAATATTTCGCATCAATCCACCCTCTCCCCTGGCCCGGGAAACCCCGTATAGCCTAACAGGCGAGGAAGGGTAGGACCAATAAAAAAAATAAAAAAAAAAAAAAAAAACAGCAAGCGGTAAGGGTGACTCCAAACAAGTCAGCATATTGTCCCCTTTCGACTTGTTTCGTGACAGACTCCACGTGCTGAAGTGCGGTTTTGTGTGGGAAAACTAAAAATTTTCGTCGAACGGATTTTGGTCTCTAGGTATGAGTAATTATTTTATTCAATCTGCTCTTACAACTTTTTCATTATGTATGTGTCTCTTAAGATTTTGCCTGACTTTGGCTTTCCTACCTCTTCACGTTCATCGTAGGAAGTTGAAGATATCAAGATGGCTCATATGGGGTTCCTTGAAACAATGGCGTTCGGGGCACAATGAAACGTTTCATGGAATCCCACGAGGGTTTCATCGTGCCGCATGTGTTTTTCACTTACCAAAAAAATTATTAATTTATGACAAATTTCTCCCAAAGTCAAACTTTCCTCTTTCCTGAAGAATATCGTGGCTATCCTAAAGCAGAAGAACGAAAAACTGAGTGGAAGCAGAATAAAGTTTTTTTGCATTTTGGTGCATAAAACAATGTTTAACGAATTTCTTACATAGATTAGATCCTAAGGTAACATGGAAAAAATAAAAAATTGAAAATAAAGTCTCAGGTGGGGTGTTATGGGTAAAAAAAACCTTTTGTGTTTCATTGTGCCCCACTTCTCCCTATGTATATATATACACGAAAGGCTCAAAAATCCATGCCAAATCAAGGTCTCCTGTAGCAATACAATGCATAACTTCAATTTATTGATTTGCGATAATTTAGTAGTAAAATGTTGCATGTTGCTCTGAGCTGAATAACTACTCGAAACGAACTACCAGTAGCTAAAATATTCATGGCAATTAGTATATTTGAGGAGGAATGACGCAACGCTAACAGGAAAACCTTATTATAGATTCTGAAGTTAATTTTTGATCGTGAAGCAGTATCGAACACTAAGTGGACGATCGCTATGTAGCAATTAAAATGTTTGTTTCAGATTGGAACAGCCTGTGTTGCATTGCTAATCTATTTGAAACGAGTTAAATTAAGTGATCGGCCAAAACAGGTGGTGGTGGTATATGGTAATCTATTCTATTGGTTTAGCGTCACACCGTCAAGGTATACACTTCTATTTATCGTTTGACTAGGCATCAAGCTTGCAGGCTGTTGTATAAGTAGTAGGAAATATTTCGGATGTAAAAATAAAATAAAATATAAAAACAACAACAATATGTGAAATTACTTATTTATTAATTTATTTCTAAGACTCACTGAAGACGGCCTCGAAAATTTATAATTGGTTAAGGTGGGAAAAACCGAGATCATTTCGACTTGCCAATGCCTTTTGAATTGTGCCAATGCCTAACAAAGCTTATTCAGCAGTGAATCCAGAATTTTCATTTTTATTATTATTTCTATTTTTTCCCTGGGGGGGGGGGGGTCTGTAGAAAAAAAAATAGAAAACAAAAAATGTATGGAGCGTTAAAAAATCAAACCTATCCATTTACAAATACAATAATAGCTTGATTAAATTCATACCCATAAATTCATACACTAGAAAATTTCTTAAATATTAGATGCCTGAATTTATTCCGTTAAGGTTTTTTTTTTCGAAATTCTAAGCAGTCGATCCCCAGTTCCTCCTCCTGTGACCGCATATGACCTGATTAATCAGACATTCGTATTGAAATAAATTCAAAAGAAAAAAAAACTATGTTTCACTATATGGAAAATAAATAAAAAGTTGTAATAATAGTAAAATAGTAGTGAGTACAATTTAAGTATAAAACTAAAATAATACAGAGTTAAGTAATGGTCAACTGTTTTTCTTTACGATAGGTTCATTGATAGTCATGATCAAGTAGGGATCTAAACGTTGGCTTTCCAAAATAAAAAATATAACTGATAATCTTGACTATCAATCAACCTTACTAAAATAATAAGTCTAATCACCACGCATGCTAGTATGAAATTATTACCTATTCTACACTATTGTAAGGAGCGTAGGACCTAAGAGGAGTAAAGCAAGCCTCTTGGGATCCAAGTGTATGTATATTTCATTCTGCTAAACAAACCCAATTTGGCTTTATCCTGAACAATTTACAATATTTCATTTCAAATCAATTTAAGAATTTTGGTAACAAGATATTATCCATAACAGCAACCACGTCTAAGGAATTAAGTGAGAAAACTAAAATAATCTCTACTAAAAACACGAATAAAAATAGTTAAGCTAGTTAGCTAGTTAACTAAACTAATACAAGTTAGCTGATTAACCGGATACCTTGGTAGCATTCTTATAATATTTGTAAATTAGATGGTAACGAGACCATCTTCCTTTTAGACGCCTCAGACGAATATCGGGATCCTTGTGTGAGGATATATATTGAAGGTATATATATATATATATATATATATATATATATATATATATATATATATATATATATATATATATATATATATATATATATATATATATATATATTGAGGGGTCACCTGTGGCGTAGTGGCTAGCATAGCAGCCTGCAATACTAAAGGTAGTGGGTTAGCATCCCGCGTTGGCCCTAGGATTTTTAAAGGGAGTAAAAAAATCTTGGCTATGCTATCCTTCGGATAGGACGTATGATGGTAAGATGTTACGTAAGATGGTACCTAGCCTGTACGATGTCAGGTACTCGCTAGAGATCCCTATCCTAATTATACCTGGGTAGGCAAAATTTAGGATTGTAGCATCGTCCGATTAGCCATAGTGGCATAAAGTGACGTTAATTAAACAAATATAAAAAATATTTATTCCATTCCTTAGTTTATATTCATTTTTAATTCGTTCGGTTTACTATTTTGGTTATTCCTTTCTTTAGTTATTAAAAAACTTTATGTACAACAGAAGGCAAAAAAAAAAAAAAAAAAAAAAAACATTTATACAATCCTTTAATGGAATCGGACTACAGTATATCATTAAGTATAAAGAAGAGAAAACCCACAAACATAGATCTAAAAATGAATATTACGAAAACAAAACAAAGTGTCTACTGCCCACTACTTCGAAACAAGAAGGGATTGGCGTGTTTCAAGACAAAATAATTTATTCCGGTTGTTGACGTGACTTTGGATGAAACCCTCGTCAGTCTTAGACGAGCTTAAAGCAACAAAGTTTAAAAGTAAATAAAGTCATAACATGTTATTAGTTGCTCAAACAACAGGTTAAGTCTCGTGATGAGGAGTCATGTAGTTGGGCTTCTCTCGGAGAATGTTGCACCGCTAATGAATAAAGTCAATATGGTGAAAACTTCCCTTAAAAACAGGTTGGCTTGTTAGCTGTTAAAAATTTATGTATATATATATAAACTACAGAAACTCAGCTTCACTCCAAGAATCAAGAAATAAATATCAGGTCATACCGTAGGTAATGTCAGTTTTTAACATTCTGTTGTTTATGTCTAGATTACTAATCCCTCCTTTTCAATTTATTTTTGTTTACATTTTTTGTTTATTATAACATTAAATACACTTCTATTTATGATGTTTTGGTTGGTGAAACTTATTTATTCTGTGCTGAAATTTCATTGGAAATGGATCTCCCAAGAAACCAATTACGCCATGTTATGCTTTGGGAATTCGATAAAGGAGAAAATGCTGCCTCAACTTACCGAAAACTTGCAGAAATATCTCGGTCGGAATGTTAGACGGTCGCGGCAGTGGTTAGGACCTGGAGAAACACCTAGGACAGAAGCGAGAGAAGAACTTCATCCGAAAAAAGTGATGATGTCTGTATGGTGGAATTCATCATGATGGAATCCTTGATCTTAACGAAACTATCACAAAGATCTGTACTGTGATCAGCTGGAACGATTGAAGCGAGCAATTGAGGAGAAACGTCCATCAATAGATGCGGAATTTTATTCCAGCATGACAATGCAAGGCCCCATGTTGCATAACATGGATGGGAAATTATTCCTCACCCACCATATTCCCCAGACTTAACGCCTTCGGATTATCACCTTTTCCGCAGTCTCCAAAACTCATTAAGCGGCAAGAACATGAATTCAGTCGATGAGGTGAAAAACGAGGTGTTAGCATTCTCTAATTCGAAACCAAAGGATTTTTTCATAACAGGCATTCGAAATTTTGTTTCAAGATGACAAATTGTTATACATCAAGATGGTAAATACATTTTAGATTGAACGTGTTTCATTGATTTTATCTTATACGTTATAGCACGCCATTAGGCTATTACTTATGGGATTACCTGATACTTAAAGAAGTACATATTTGGCAACTCCGATATGTCTGATATTTAAAACATTCTTTCAGTTAAAACTATTGATCATTTTAATAACTTTTTTTTTCTTTAATACGTTGTAATTTGTTTCAAATAATAATCGGAATACAAATAAATTTATATTACTCGTAGTGAATATTTGAATATCAAGAGATTTTATGTACCATAGTTTATTTTCATTTATATTTATTCACTTTTAAATAAGCTTATCATTACTAACATTGTAGTTATGTTAATTTCTTCTAAAATACCAGACTCAAGGATAACTATTTAAGTCTTTTGTAATGATGTATATACAAAAAATTGTACACTAATTTTTCTTTAACAAATAAACATTTATTATACTATATTATATATAAAATAAAACTCTAATATTTATTAAAATAAAGATCTGCATAATAGGGAGAGGAGTAAATGTGGAAACAGAAGGTAATTTGGAACACTTAGTGCTTGGGGTGTAAAGTGCTCGGCTCTAATAGGATAAACGACGAACATTCATAGTATGTACTTTAATCCTTATAACCTTGTCAAGAATACCACCATTCAGTTCAACGAACATGTTCGCTGTTAGACGCAACGAGTTCTTGAAAAAGTTTTAGGGTTACAACTTCTCTTTTATTTTTTTGAAGCCACAGGTCATATTTAAATATTTAAAAATAAATCATTTTCTTGACTTCACGTTATTTAATGTATGATTTTATAAGATTCGGCATTTAAGCTATTTTCAAAGTAAATCTATCTAAAAAAAATTATAAATCGTTGGCTATTTGAGTGGCAAGTTTTGAAATGTTAAATGTTGTGCGAAAAAAGAGTTTGAATAGACACCACTTAGGTACCTTACCTTTCCGAATTTAGATCACAAACAGAATTTTAAAAATTTATACTATAAAATATTGTTTTTTTTCAGATTTAATATATTTTCCAGAAGTGAAATATAATTTTATTATAATAAACTAACAGCATCCCCATTGCAGTCTCATGTCATATACGTTTATATTTTTTCAATCTGTTGGACGTCTTGGAAAAAAATTTCAATTTCTCTATCCTATCTATTAGTCAATTCTAAACAATTAGTCAAATTTTCCACGCAATTAAAAATATTTATGGTAATATATATTATTTTTGAGTGTCCACGCCGTTATCATAAATAGGCGAACATTGGGAATAATCTAACCGAAGGAGGATTTGTATGGCTGACGTAATCATTGTAAGTTGGTCTGTAGAGAATAGGGAGAGACGAGCAAACAAACGCGGAACCGAGGGAAACATGAATTTCCATTTTACATGGATCAATGGATTGTGATCAACAGTCCTAGTTTTACTGATAATGTATATACTACTAGGCTTTGCTAAGTCCCTATCGCCGACATTTTGTTATTAAACTTTACTAAAATCAGATTATTTTTAGAAATATAAATAAAATTATATTATCTTGGTAGACTGCTTTATTTCTTACAACAATGAACAAACAGCATCCCATTGCAGTCTCATGTCATATACGTTTATATTTTTTCAATCTGGTGGACGTTTCGGACCAGTGTGTCCATATTCATGACCTGTGTGTATAGTGCTCAATTAATTATAGCAATTTACTTGTACAATTATAGACAATAAAAACCTAACAACCATTATGCATACAAGCATAGAATCTAAATAGGTATAAATATCTATATGTCATATTTATACCTATGTGAAACAGTTCAATTTTAAAAGGTTACATAAATAAAAATCAATAAATAACAATACAAATAAAAATAAAAGTAAGAGTAAAATGGTAAGAACACTCGCCAACCCTCCCTTCTGAATATTAAATGATTGTGCATTCTAATGGAGAATTTGTCAAATATGGCTAAATTAGTGTTTTAATATACATATAAATGTTTTATGGTGTTGCATGCTACTTGGTGTCTGACCTGTGGGAGTCTGCTATCTTTTTAATCCTGATGGTGTTATATTTTATTTATTATTGCAAAGTAATGTTTGCTGTTTCTCCATTAGAATGAACAATTATTTAATATTCAGAAGGGAGGGTTGGTGAGAAAATGGTGTTCTTACCATTTTACTTTTATTTTTATTTTTGTTGTTATTTATTGATTTTTATTTATGTAACCTTTTAAAATTGAACAGTTTCACATACCTATATGTCATATTTATACCTGTTTAGATTCTATGTTTGTATGTATAATGGTTGTTAGGTTTTTATTGTCTATTATAATTGTTCAAGTAAATTGCTATAATTAATTGAGCACTATACACACAGGTCATGAATATGGACACACTGGTCCGAAACGTCCACCAGATTGAAAAAATATAAACGTATATGACATGAGACTGCAATGGGATGCTGTTAGTTCATTATGGTAAAAAATAAAGCAGTCTACCAAAATAATATAATTTTATTTATATTTCTAAAAATAATCTGATTTTAGTAAAGTTTGATAACAAAATGTCGGCGATAGGGACTTAGCAAAGCCTAGTAGTATATACATTATCAGTAAAACTAGGACTGTTGATCACAATCCATTGATCCGTGTAAAATGGAAATTCATGTTTCCCTCGGTTCCGCGTTTGTTTGCTCGTCTCTCCCTATTCTCTACAGACCAACTTACAATGATTACGTCAGCCATACAAATCCTCCTTCGGTTAGATTATTCCCAATGTTCGCCTATTTATGATAACGGCGTGGACACTCAAAAAGTAATATATATTACCATAAATATTTTTAATTGCGTGGAAAATTTGACTAATTGTTTAGAATTGACTAATAGATAGAATAGAGACATTGAATTTTTTTCCGGAAAATCATATTCCGTAAACCGGGTTAACTTTGCCCACTTTTCAACTTTTAAACTAAATTGCACTAATTTCTCTAAATAATAGAGAAACCGATTGGTTCATTTGTGCGGCCATTGGTGGATAGCATATGGGGCATTTTTATACTGGGGCATATTAATTTTAGAAATCCAAATTGAGTACCAATTTACTTCTAACTTCAACAAAACATTGTAATTAGCTAATGCTTTTAATACTGAAATATTTCAAAAATTGAATTTATTTTTGAAATTTAAAAATTAAATCTACTCCGAAAATAAAGAAAAGTTTTTAGAAAATCCCCCTCCATTGATGTGTAGGAATTGCTTAAATAAAAATGTCCTGGCTTTGATCACTAGCCTCCTACGGCTTTCCATCTAAGAAAATTTGAATGTTTTTCCTCTATGTGACGTTCGCAGGTAAGACACTTCTAAATCTCCATCATTCAAAATTTTTAAAATATTTGCCATAAAATATTAACGGAATTTTTTTTTTCAGTTAAATGAACAAAAATGAAATCACCACTTTGTAAGTTACTTAAGACAGTTCCACAGAATGATCTTTCTTTTTTTTTTCCTTCTTTTTTTTGTGACAGATTTAGGAACTTATAAAGAAGAAATTATCTTGTTCACGAAAATCGGGTAAAGTCAGTCCATAGATTGAATTTTTAATTTAAAGATCACGCTTGATTTTTATGTTTAATAAATCGATATAAATTTTAATCGACTATTGATGTTTATTATTTGATCAAAAATGATGATCACTCACTGAATGATACAGTATTACATAAATAATAATGATCTCATTAGGATTAAAAAATAGTGAATCAGGATTGAACAAACATTGAATTTAAAAGATACATGTTAATGTTATGCTTAGGCGTTTCATTGAAATTCGTTACTTTTTCTATTCCATACTAGTTATTTTTTTTTAACATTTTTAATGTTTGGACTTTGTGTATTAAGAATTTTATTAAAGCTGTTTATCAAATAATTTTAACATGCAGCTACTAGTCGACACCAGAGCACTCAGGAAAAATTCTTATTATGAAATGAAACTATCTCCACCAAGATAATTTTTACATATTTCTTTTAATCTATAATTTCTAATGCATTACGGAAATAAAAATGTTCTTTTGCTAAAAAATGGTAATAATATTCTTCAACTACTACTGCAGAATCAAAATATATCATGGTGAATATTTTTAAAAAATAAATAAATTACTCATTTTAAAATGTGTTGTGGGAGCAGGATTAGAGTTCGAATCTGGCTTAAAGCAGGGTATCTTTAATATTCTGCCACAGTTCGTCTAGTGGGCCGAACCCAGCCTCTAGGAAGTGGATACTCTTAATTGAAAAACCTGGCGGTTGAGCTTGATCACGTTCAAATCATCTCTTGCTCAACCGCTGACGAAGAAACAGTACTTCCTTACACAGTACTGAACTCAAGACCCTTCGTGTGTTATAGTGGTACAGGTAAAATTAAAATGTGTTACTAAAAAAAAATTATTATTTTTAATTATTTCTCAAAAACAATGATCAGGATGTACTCTTTTTTTATTTATAATCAAAAATAAAAATCACTCTTGATAAAATTTTATTTTATTTTATATTTTTTCTTCTGAGATATTCACTTTTTAAAATGTTTTTAAACATGTTTCTTATAACTATTTTTTAATTAAAGTTAGAAGGAACTTTTATGTAATAGATTTCTGTGTTTAGTACAAAACTTTAATTTATTTTAAAAAATTTTAAATATAAAAAAAATATGCAATTAAAGATTATATTAATGTACTTATAGAATGATGATAACACTTATATTTTTCTGATTATTATATTTTCTTTTTTAAATATGTAAGAACCAATCAATCTACACATTTTTGAGTTATTTGTAAGTAAAATGCATTGTTTTAACAAAACTTTTAAACAAATCATATATTTTCGTTTCTTAATGTATAATGACGCTGTAATCATCTTCAAGTCTATAAGTCTTGTATAGGACCTATTTTATAAAATTTAAAACCAAACTCGACAGAAAAATACTCACCTAAATCATAATTGAAATTAATTTGACTTGTATCACGTTTAATATTTCCCCTCTTATGATTCAAGAACATGGATTTCTTTTCATTAATTAATTGACAAGAAAATTGACGGAGTGTTCAACAAATTGTCAGCAGCACAATGTCAACGCCACGCAAACTAAATGATGCTGATAGAATATCTAAAATGCTTTAAGGTTAAATAAATAAACTTCAAATGATCCTCAGTTTACTCGTGAGTTTTCCAATTGCACCGCTATGTTTCATGTATATGATGAAATCCATCGACTCAATACTGAATATTAGATGATGAGACGAAGTCGAAATTTTTTTTACCAAGGTTTTGAAAGTTAAAAATTTATGCACTTGCATTTGATAGTAACAAACCGAATTGATCAGTGGTAATACATGGAAAGTATCGATTTTCCAAACTTTATGCTCTAATACTCTTTAATATTAGAGTATTTTTCGTTTCGTACGACGGAATCGTATCAGGCAATCTAAAAGCTGAATGTATTAATAAAATATTTGTGGAAATATAAATATAAAGGTTTACACATCGCACTTGAGCAAGAAGATGATCACAAATCAAAATGTATCAATTTTGAGGTATGCGTACCGTTCGAATCAGAATGACAAAACGATGCCAGAATATAGTCACAGATTATATAATATTAACAGTTCAGTACGCGCAAGGCGCAATTTACCATATACTTTTATGGAAGGGATGATGATGGGGTAATGAAGGGAGAGGGCTACTTTTGAGTTAAGTATAGTTAGTACCAATTGTACTAACTGCCCCAATGGTAAACTATTTGTGATCAAAGCCTATTTTCCATAATTGCAGTTTGTAGGTACCTAGTAAAATTGAAAAAGCAGTTGAAACTTCACAAGTGATTATAAAAAAAAAAAAAAAAAAAAAAAAAAAAAAAAAAAAAAAGCAGTTTTGTGATGTATCCATCTTCTTAAAGACGGCGATATTATTGTTTTATTCAAAAAATAGTTCTCTTCTTGTCGTAAATATGCGAAAATTAACTTTGCGAATTTTTTTTTTTTTTTTTTTGTAGATATAGCTTCAATTAACGTTGTATTTATTTACTGCTTGCCTTTACCCTAGAGGGTTAATGCGAGGACATAATTATAATAATAATATAAGACACAATTTATCTCCTCTTATATTCTATTATAATATTTTACCTATTTTAGGTATTCGTAATAAGGGTTAGGATTGTTTTTCCTTTATCTTCCAGTATATTTTTCAAGCTTTTTGTCAATTTTAACTTCCGTCGAATTGCATTGAATTTGTACCAGTCTTTTAGTAGGTGCATAAATAACTGTTAGGAGTGTATTAACAGTAACACTTTTCACAGGCTGGTGCTTCAATACCTCTTAAGTATCTATCCATAGGTAGAATAGCAATGTACAAACCTTTTGCGGCACAATATGGTTTCTTATTTTTCAAGAGTTTATTTCTTAATTGGTATATCTAATTATCTAAAGTGACAAATCTTATTACAGCATTATTTGCTGTTTCCCCCTATCTAGCTAATATATGCAGACATCGTATTTAATATCTCTGTATTTAAATTTTATCCACAGATTTTAATGTAATTATTTTTTTATTGACAGATTATTACAATTTTTTACAGTGAATTGATTTGCATTTACAGGAAAAAAATAATAAAATAATTGTGTAATTTTTATCATATTTATTACAATTATTGTGTATTAGTATTATAGCATGTGAATGTAAATAAATTTGTATTCAAAAGCGGGAATATGAACCTATTTACATTCACATGCGATAATACTAATTTGTAAATAAATTCGTATTCCCACTTGTGAATACAAATTAGTTTGTAATCGTAGTTACAAATAATGTAGAATTAATAAATTTGCATTCATATTCACATAAAAATCACTACATAACTATATTATTATTCCTACTTATAATTACAATTATGCCGGAATATTATTACAAACGGGCCGAAAGAGGCGCCTTTTTTTTCACCTTAAGTGGTTTTTATTTTTTTTATTTATTTTTTTTGTGAGACGCTTTAACAATAGACCATTGTATTTATAACATTTTCAAGGCTAATTTGGAACTTCCAATACCAAGTTGGAATTTTTCCAAACCATATTAGAACTTTCAATACCAGATTGGGATTTTTCCAAATCAAATTAGAACTTTCCATGACGAATTTGCCGATACATTATAGTCGAATTTTTGGGGTATTCTCTCCCATCCTCAGGATTCGTCCATCACAAAACATTCCTCCATCATAGGATTTTCATTTGAAAAACATATAGGTAATTAATTAATTGTCACATTAACTACTAATATGATCATTAACCTTAAATTTAATCCTTACATTCCGGTACATAATCATTAATTTAATTTTATCATAACAAAACATCAAATATTAATTTTAATCGAGGATCAGGGCGACCATTAAATCTCAACACTCTTATTTCAATTTTTTTTATTTAAGCAGACGTTTAGGCCGTTCGGCCATCATCAGTGATGTAAGGCAACATCAAGGTTATACATTATTACAGAATAGATAATTATTAATTTTTCATTAAATTAACATACTTGTATAAAATTCATCATAGAATCCAACAACAAATTTATTCAAACCACAACAACATTAAACATTCCCCACTTAACATCTATAAACTAATCCTAATGCTAAATTCATCAATGATTTAGATAATCTAAATATAACATAATGACTAAAAACATTAAAATTACCTAAAATTTAATGGGCGCCCTGATCCTCGATTAATAGCAATTGAAGAGTCTCAAGAATAGGAGTGTTAAATTAATAATTGATCAAATATTAAATTAATATTCACAAAAATGCCTGATTTCAATTTTCAAAAATAAAATAATAAACTAAAATAATTAAGGGTAATTTAATACTAAAGACTAAAAATAATTTTAGACAGTAAGAATCTATCCCCACGTTCTAAAATTTAAGAATTTTCATAACAGGTAGTACCTTCTAAGGAATTCAATAATGAAACTATAATCTATATAAATAAAGATGATATTCTGTTTGTTTGTTTTTTCTTTATTGAAATCCATACCGTTTGTCCTAAATTCTCCAAATTTCGCTCAGTGGTTCTTTGATACCAGGTGCGAAGACCTGTCCATATTAAAATTGCATAACTTCAGCCGATCTTCAGCTGATATTCTTTATTGTTATAAAAATCGTTTTGATCTCGCTTTACATTGTTGTTGACGAAATCGAACGTTTGGGTCGATAAAAGTCTCAGTTTATAGATTTTATAGATTTAAAAAATGAAATTCTCCGTGTGAAACCGGTATATACAGCTAGTATCCTATCAAGATTCTTAAATCGATTTGGAAAAATCTTAATTTGAAATGGAAAAAGCTAAATTTATTTCAGGAAAATAAATTTTGTTTTGAAAGTGCTAAATTTGATTTGGAAAAATCCTAATTCGGTTTGGAAAATTCTAAATTATATTTGGAAATGCTATGTACGGGTATAAACAAGGACATCATAATCCCAAAACGATTCAATAGTTACTTTACGGGAATAGAGCTCCTTGGTGCTTAAAAGGGTGCTGGAACTAGACGCCTAGGCCAGCACTTAAGTGAGGGGGGCCCAGCCGTCTTGGGTTCATTTATTATAAAGTAGGGAGCTGGAGCTTGGTTAGAGCCATGCATTCAACGCCCCACCACAGTCCACTACAACTTGTACAACAAATCCTCTATTACATATTTAGCAACCTGACCGGCAATCTAGTGGCAACTCTCATCGTATTAACAACACCTTCCTAAGCATTAATATGCAAATGCGCTTATTTTATAGAAAATTCGTTTGGTGATGTAATTGCATTTGATTTTTTTTTTTTTTTTTGGCGTAGGGGAAATTCAGGAACAGTGTTTTTTCAAATTGTCAAAAAGAATAGAAAAAATATTGCTAGGGTTCTGAAATTAGTATAGTAAATCTTGCTAAGATGAACCTTGGTTCAGTAGATGTGAAACCTGAAACAGTAGCACACACAAATATTTATATTCATAAAACCATAAGAAGGTTTTTGTTTCAGTGTACTCTAGGGTGATGCTTAAAAATGAAAGTTAAAAACTTCAACGGTTCACCCTCCCATTTCGATCTCTCATACGTAAAATGGAGTTAACTAAAATTTTATTGGATTTCATTAAGTTTCAGGGGTCGCTACCAGGCTTTAAATTTCATAAAACATGTTAAAATTCAATTTAATTTTCATTAGTAATTTTTAAGATTATAAAAAAACATTATCTCACTTAACACTTTATTTTTATGCTAGGAAGACTCCAATCTAACCACACAACCCCTCCCTTCACTCTAGACCAACTCCCCGACACAACTCGAAAAAAGGCTTGTATTCTACTTGAGCAGAAAATGGATAAGGAAATGCTCTGGCTAGCATTTAGGCATCACAATATGGAAATTATGCTGGAATCAGTTGTTCAAAATGAAATTGGGCCTTCGTCTGGACCAGATAATTTATTATTCAAAAGATTTCAGAAAAACTGACAATCAATCAACAAAGAAGAGTATACGACGTTAGAAACTGAATCTATTTAAAAGCTCCAAGATGTGAAAGATGAAATAATCAATTTTTCTAAGAAACAATTGACAGAATATCAGCCCAGAGATGATTACAAGGAACTGTACCCCACTGCAGGAAACACTGAGACATTGCTTGGAGAACGGTCAGACACCATATTAAAATTGAAAATTTTAATAAAATTATTAATAATATAAGGTTCATTTTAATAAAAAATATCATGATTACTTCAAAGTAATCATTATGGTTTGTCGTTGACAAGACAAGTAGTGCCACCATATAATATTTTTTTTTCTTTTTTAATTCAGGAACCTTTCTTACTATTAAACTTACTTACTTACTTTCAAATTTGAAATAATTATTAGTGTACCTACTAAATCTATTGGGAAGGAGTGCGGAACAGTGAGACACCTGATGTGGCTGTCTCACTGATCCTGTCTCACTCATACCCAAAGGGCCTTGCCGTCAATACTAATCTCTATTTCCAAAGTAAACTATCATTGGCCGCTTAAAGGTTAATTCAAAGAGTTTAAGTTAGTGAATAACTGGCATAAACAGAAAATCGGTGAAATAAACAATAATACCCACACGTGCGATTAAAAAAACAAAACAGTATTAGCCTTTGGGCTTACTCAAAACAAGACCATATATTTTTCACCTATGAGCTTTAATAAGCATTAAAGTAGGTATTAACTGTATCGTAATGGGGGAACGGCCCGACATACTTCCTTTCAGCAATGAACTTTCATATATGGATTTTTTTAACTTCATCAATATTTCATATTGCCCACATTTATAAGTTATTGAATATTTATAATCAAAAATATATTCAGCTTCTGAATAAATATCTTTTTGAATTTATTTATACTTCTTCGTAAATTCCGAACATTATCTGCATAGAATGTTTTGCCCATATTGGTTTTCATTCGTGCCATTACTTTTTTTTTTTTTTTTTTATCTCTTTTTATTAAATTTTAGCATTCAATTCAATGCCCGATATTTTGCATCAAATGGATGCTTTGCGTTAAATTTGTTTTTTGTTTTTTTATGGCGGAGATTTTTAATTTATTTACTTTTTTTCAATAGAAGAGCTTCGGAGTATCATATTCTCTCAGATGCCGTAATGTGAATTACAAAAATGTAAACATGATTTAAAAACATATAATGTTTCCAATTAAACGATAGTTTTTCAAGAAAAGGAAATAAATATATAAACTAAAGTACATACATATATTCGTCTGAATTTTTTAAGTTTCTTTTTATGCATATTTATTCAAGTTTAAAATATTTATAATTTTTTTTTAAATAAACATTTTTCTTATGAATACCAATATTTTGTTTATGTTCCTTCAAATTAATACAATTCCTCTTTTTATGCATTTATTGTTTGTATAAAGTTCTTAATTATAAGTAATTGGATTTTAGAATATATTACTACTAGCTGTATATACCGGTTTCACCCGGAGAGTTTCATTTTTTAAATCTATAAAATCTATAAACTGAGACTTTTATCGACTCAAACGGTCGATTTTGTAAAAACCAATGTAAAGCGTGATCAAAACGATTATTATAACAATAAAGAATATACTCAGAGATCGGCTGAAGTTATGCAATTTTATTATGGACAGGTGTTCGCAACTGGTCTGAAAGAACCACTGAGCGAAATTTGGAGAATTTAGGACAAACGGTATGGATTTCTATAAAGAACAAACAGAATTTCATCTTTATATACATAGATTATAGCTGTATATCCCGGTTTCACGCGGGGAATTTTATTTTTCTAAAGAAACAGTCGAATTCGTAAAAAAAAAAAAAAAAAAAAAAAAAAAAAAAAAATAACATTGTAAAGTGAGATCATTATGATTTTTATAACAATAAAGAATATCAGCTGAAGATCGGCTGAAGTTAAGCAATTTTAATATGGACAGGTGTTCGCACCTGGTCTGAAAGAACCTCTGAGCGAAATTTGGAGAATAAAGAATATCAGCTGAAGATCGGCTGAAGTTATGCAGTTTTAATATGGACAGGTGTTCGCACCTGGTATCAAAGAACCACTGAGCGAAATTTGGAGAATTTAGGACAAACGGTATGGATTTCTATAAAGAACAAATAAACAAACAAACAAACAGAATTTCATCTTTATTTATATAGATTATATGATAATATTTGGTGATCATTCATATCAATCCACCAGAGAAAATTTACAAATATTTTTTCACTTTGGAAATTCTTCTGTACACGCAGTATTTTACTGTCATGCAAAAGTGTATCACCCGGCGACGTGCTGGTAAGTTTTAGTCACAAATTTCAAAAAGCAGTTTGTCTACTTCATAATTCAGAAAATGTTTAGTTTATAATCTTTCATGATATTTTTATTTAATTTAAAGTTATCAGAAAGATTTTTAACAACTATAACGTTGATTTTACATACATATAAACCTTTTTTTTATTTTTTTGTAGCATTGATCATACAATCAACAATGTAATAGCCAATTAAGACTATTGAGAGTATCTAATTGGCTTACTTTAAATATGTACCACCATTTTCGGTACAGCGGTTGAAGCCATTACCGAGTTATTGTCGAAACCTTCATTCTGATAAATTGTTGAGTTTCAACAGAAGTGCTGAGTAATGTTTTCTCTCTGTGATGAACGACATTAATTGAGCTAATTAAAACTGATGAGCTTTAACTGTAGAATGCCTATGTTCAATTTCGATATTATTAGCTGAGTAAAGAGACAAAAAGAAGACCGCAATATCTACAAGAGATCTTTCATATAAAAAAAACTTCATATATGAAGGACGTACTAAAGATAATCTTTAACCCAACAGAATAGTACATATAATTAATTAAAAAAAAAATATTTATACCTTTAGCTTCTTTCCATAATTATCCATGAATTAAATAATTATCAACGCCTTTCCACAAATACGAAATCTGCTATTTATTATAGGAAGGTTCACTTTTTTGTTTGTAAACCGATAAATGCAAAAACACCGAACCTATCTTTTCAGAAACTTTTTCTGTATCATATTGAATTCTTTAAAAATAGTGAAATCGCTGATTTTGAATAGGTTTATTATTAAGTTCATATTTTTATAAATCTCGAAAATAATTTCCAAATATGGTTCGCAGTCACTTTATACCACAAATTGCATTTACAATATACTGCCTTTTCCCAAATAAGTTTGCAAAGAATTAACACTCGCTATATAAGAACGCAACAGGGATAACTAAAAATATCGTGTAAGACAAAGTAGTGACTTTACGTAAAAAGCCAATGTTTAAAAAATATTTTATTACTAATGCGCTTATAAGACGTTTTGTTTTAATAACTAGTCCCTTCATCTATATATATATATATATATATATATATATAAATTAACGTTTCTGTTTTATAGAACCATTTTTAAGGTGAAAATTGATATTCGGACATAAATTATTGTAATATATTCAATACTAGCTGTATACAACGATTTCACCCGGAGAATTTCATTTTTCAAATCTATAAAGTGAGACTTTTATCGACTTAAAAGGTCGATTACCTAAAAATACAAAAAAAAAAAAAAAAAAAAAAAAAAGGAAAGCGAGATCAAAACGATTTTTATAACAATAAAGAATATACCCAAAGATTGGCTGAAGTTATGCAATTTTAATATGGACAGGTCTTCGCACCTGGTATCAAAGAACCACTGAGCGAAATTCGGAGAATTTAGGACAAACGGTATGGATTTCTATAAAGAACAAACAAACAAACAGAATTTCATCTTTATTTATACAGATTTTATATTTATTTATATTATCAGAAATATAATCATACATGAACAGATGCTCAGAGACTTCTATTAATACAAAACTATACCAAAAAATGCCCGGAGTATTTGCCGGAGTAAAACTGTGCTAAAACTGTTCTTTCAGTTTCCAAGATTTTACATTGCCCGGTCAAATGTTAGGAAAAGTTATCATTCAACATTCAGTAGAATCAATTATGTACAATGCAAATTTCAATCGCAGCTTAAATTATTAATTTAAAATAATTACGACGTCCATTAATATTTTTATCACTGAGGTCAATCTAACAAAGTTGCAAATCCAAGTGTTGCAACCGTATGAAACAACCTTATTTTCTTCATAATTTCTCTTTGGACATCACAGAACGTCCTTTAAATTTGGAGTAATAACATTGAGCTATCGAATATAAAAAAAAAAAAAAATCTTAGCTGATCCAAGAGCTTAATTTCAGCTATTTCAACTTTTGTAGAAAAAAAGGAATCGCACTTTGAATGGAAACTAAAAAGAAAAACCTTTACCTGTGATTACCATATTGCTATGTATTGTGGATGCTGCCATGATAAGAAAAGTAAATTGAATTAATAATTTAATATCGAAATATGTAAAGTACTGTATATGGTCAACCCGGTGGTCAGTTTTACCTGAAGGCTGCTAGGTCTTGGAAATACCACCTTGTAAGTTATTGGGGCCATAAACCTTCTGTTAGAGATTCAAAATAACCAAAGCTTAGGACCGGCAATGCTGCCGACAAACATCCAGGGAAATACCTAAGAAGATTGTTAGAGAAATTTGAGGCCATAAACCCTGGTTTTGCCCCGGCAAAGAGGCCGCTGGGAAACACGTTGAATATGGAAAGGAAGGGAAATTTTAGGCAGCCAGCCAATCAGACGAAGTCTGGAACCAACCAGCCAGCCAATCAGAAGAAGTCTGAAGAGAGTGGGGGAAAGAGGACTTATACGGTGAAGAAGGAGGCTTGAGGGAGTCAGTCGTGTGGAGAAGTTCGGGTGGAGAGTGAGTTCGGAGGTGGACAGAGGTCGGGGGTGTGTGCCAAGAGGGCGAGAGTGAAGCACGAGGAGTGCGGAGGTCCAGGGAGAGAGCGAGCGGCAGAGTCCAGATTTCCGAGACAGGCTGAGATGGGATGCTGTGCTGAGGCTGAGAGAGCGTCAGAGATGGCAGAGACTGATCCAGCAGATAGGCCAGAGACATCACCAGAGAGTGCCCACCAAATAAGGTTAAGACATATACAGTACTAGTTGTAATATTGTGTGGCCAGTATTTATTAAATAATGTTAAATTGGCAGTCAGCATCCATTAACTAATTTGGTCTAGTAAAATATGTTTATATGATATATTAACCCTTTCAGTCACCAATTTTCGGGTTCCAAAATTGTGGACACCGATTTTGATGTCCGAAAAAAATTAGTTCAAAGCATTTTCAATGTCCAAACTAGATTTCTCATATCAGTTTATACCTCTTTGGAATACCTAGTGCTGCTTTTTGGTGAAAAATTATCAGAAATATCAAGTAAACAAATTTTTTGTTTTGGTATCCCTAACAAAATCGGTGTCCACAATTGTGGACATGGTGACTGAAAGGGTTAAAGGGGGTATAAATAATTTGCATTATTGGTCAATAAAATTAGAGATAAAGTTCAATTTAGATTTGTTTATTTATTATCATTTACCCTATGCCACAGGTTTATTAGAATCAAAATAGAATTGGTAAACACGTCACCTTTGGAAAAGTATCCAATTTACATTAAGGTGAATTAAGTACATTAATTACAATATTAATTAGATATATGCCGTTTCTGGTAACCCCCACCCGCCTTAGAAAAGCGGGAGACCGGAAACGTAGCAATTAAAATGGCATCCCTTGTGGGGACGTACTTACCAATTTGTTTATATCATTAGTTGACATTTTTTGTTAAATTATACAAAGTGGCTTAAGGGTGAATATTATAACGTTTGATAATTTCTTTAATTTAACTACAAATTCTCCAGAATTTCACTTTAAATCTTTGCTTCGTTTTCTCGTGTTCTCTTTCCTTAGTGTTATATTAGTGATGTGTGTGAGGAAGGCTGTCCTTATACTTCTTGTTGTACGGTCTTATTATAAGTGGCTTGTTTTTTGTGTTATATTTAACCAGTGCTTGCGTTTAACCCTACCGCGGAGGTTTCAATAGATATTAGAGGGATAATATACGCGCACGATATTTTGATATGGCTTTGAGGGTAGAAAACGAGAAACTACCACAGCCGAATACGGGGTTGGCTGAAGGAATAGCGATCCCACATCCAGAAGCAACTCAGCCACAGACCATGGAGAAAACAGAAGAAAATAGCCTCAGCCCAGAAGAAATGTTATGGCAGCTAATAAAAGAGATGCAGAAAAATCAAGAAGATAGACATAAAGAGCTAAAGGGAATAATAGAAGAGCATAATAAACACCTACAGGAAATAAATGACGCTCTACACACAACGAATCCGAAGTTGGAACCGTCTGCAAAACGGTTTACTAAACCTGATGAGGATACACTGAAACCATCCCTAGCTGAAATTGAGGATAAGAATGAGAGGGCAGAAGATGATCCCATGTCCATAAAACAGTGAACAATTATATTAATGAACCCCATGCGGCCAATTGTATGGAAACTGGATCGAACGAGGTTACTGCTCTGGAAAATGTCGAAATTATAAGTAACGAATCTCCGATGGAAGGAACGGTTCCTAATGTTCAATCAGAAAGTGGTGACATTGAGATTAATTCCGACGGGCAAGATAAGGTTACCTTTGTGGAAGAGGAAACGAAGAATCTTCAAAAAGAAACCATTCAAGAGAATTTACCAATCCCTCAATCTCAGGTAGAAACTCTTGAGTCTTGCCAAGTACGTGAAGTAGTCGATAGGTCCAATAAAAAGGTTGAATATAAAGAGAAGGACCGACTCAGAGGGATTGATAATGAAGCAAACGTCTTAAGCTTCCCAGAATTTATAAAGATGATTAACTTCGATAAGTCACCTCCAGGAGAAGATCAAATAATCTCATCAGATATGTTTATAGGGCAATCCCCATTAAATTACCGACATTACAACGATAGATATGGGACGAATAATTATTTTAGGGATCCACCAACCGAAGAATTCACCTTTCTTATTTTATTAGGGGAATTTTACAGAGGTTTCGTAGTCCCAGAAGGTGATAAAAATAAGCGCATACTATGATATAATAAGACACGGTAGTCTTTATCCCAGTCCAGGGGATAAAAAGGGTTTCCATCTAGCGTCCCTTCCGTTGACGAGCTAAAGGGTCCTGGCGAACCGTCGTCAGGTAAACCCGTTCTGGATCAATGTAAATAATTTTTGTACATATAATTGTAAATATTTTTTGTAAATAGATGATACTATTTTAAGCTTAGGAATTGTTAGTATTAGGATCTTAACTACATACAGTTTAATTAAGTGGATCTCAGAGTAACTTCATTATATTCAAATTAAGATAATAAAAATTGAAATTTATTTTACCAATCCCGATTTGATTAATTAATGCAAAATGCAATATACGGTAAATTACCTATCAATGAGAAAATTAAAATGTTTTAGTTTGAATTGGTTTAAGCCACCTTTTCCACCGGAAAACCGGTAATAATCATTAATCTAAAACTTGCCTCAATTGTTTAGTCGCTATGAGCCACCCCCAATAATAACATTTAAATAACTTGGATCAAGTTTGCATTTTATATATCCTAATTGGGTTATTGTGAGCAATTATTATACTTTTTTACTTTGGAGTAGACAGAGGTCCTCCATCACCCCTGAAGTCGGGTTATTGTATTAATTGTGTCTAGTAGGGAAAAACCCTCAATGTGGAGCAGCCGTAGCGCCTCCAGGTATCCCTGAGATTATTTTGTGAGAAGATACTGAAATCTTCAAGTACACCCAGAATACTGAGGCAACATTTTTATTGATCCATTTGTAAAAACAGTGTTAGAAAATTGATGGGGCTCATAGTGTAATCGACCCGAACACCCGGATAGGAAAATTAAAAATCTTATGTGGCCATAAATAGGACCTAGATTCGGTATCAGAGATAGAAATATTTTAAATAAGGGAAACACTTATAGAATCCATTAAAATTTTAAAACTTGTAATAATTATGACCAAGCAAAACTTATTAATTAATAACTGATAAATAAAAATTGTGATTTGAATACACTGTTCGTTTGCCAGAGTCATGATAAAAATTGTAATGTTGTAATATAGTAATTATCTGAGAACTGAGATTCATTTAATAGAATGTGTAAATACTTAATCCTGGATTGTGACATAAAAAAAAAAAAAAAAAAAAAAAAAAAAAAAAAAAAAAAAAAAACCCAAGATGGTACTAGGGCAACCGATTTTTGTGAAAGTAGGAGGTTCGCCGTTGTTTTTGTCAGCGTGCTATTAAGAAAGGAAATAAAAATACCGAATTAGACGTTATAATAATTAACCCTGAAAATAATTGAAATTAAACATTTATTTAAAATATAAAGATTCCTGACAAAAATGATTTTTAAAACTAGAGTGGGAAAGAATCCCAAATAGTAGAATCTTTTTTATTTTTGAAAATGCTTGCCACACAATAACATGTTACTGTATAAACATTATGCTACTTGTTTTTGTTATTTGTGAATTAAGAAGTGTTTCAGGATGTGAAATAAAGACAGAAGAACTCTGATCACTATGTAAGTTATCTAGCAATTGTTTGGAAAAATAAGATTTTATCATGTGAATACTTAATATGTGAATTTTAATACTGATATAGATAAGTTCAAAGACTAAAAGTTAAAAAGTTACTAATTTATAAATATCGTAAATAAGAAGTTAATTAATTATAAGATCATAAATTTTGATATATTCTACAACCATTCTGTACTTTTATTATAATTTAGTTTTGAACATTGAAGTTAAAATGTTTTTAAATAGTACACAGAAAACTTATATTGAGAACTGTTTTATTTTAGTTTTTGTTACGTGAATTGTAGCAATTGTAAATTTATTATCGTATCTTGTTCTACTAAAGGGTTTTGTTCTATTCATTTTTGTAACTATTTTATATGTTGTATTTTACGTAATGTTTTGTATGTTGTATGTTCATTTTATATCATTTTGTTTTATTCGATGTTGAACAGTTAATTTTGTAGATAGGATTTTACTTTACGGCTGATTATATTAACAATATTTTAGAGAGTATGTTAAAAGAAAAATCAATAAACACACGTTTATTATTTTTTCTTTCCCTTGACACTAGGAGAATGCTATGTATTGTGGATGCTGCCATGATAAGAAAAGTAAATTGAATTAATAATTTAATATCGAAATATGTAAAGTACTGTATATGGTCAACCCGGTGGTCAGTTTTACCTGAAGGCTGCTAGGTCTTGGAAATACCACCTTGTAAGTTATTGGGGCCATAAACCTTCTGTTAGAGATTCAAAATAACCAAAGCTTAGGACCGGCAATGCTGCCGACAAACATCCAGGGAAATACCTAAGAAGATTGTTAGAGAAATTTGAGGCCATAAACCCTGGTTTTGCCCCGGCAAAGAGGCCGCTGGGAAACACGTTGAATATGGAAAGGAAGGGAAATTTTAGGCAGCCAGCCAATCAGACGAAGTCTGGAACCAACCAGCCAGCCAATCAGAAGAAGTCTGAAGAGAGTGGGGGAAAGAGGACTTATACGGTGAAGAAGGAGGCTTGAGGGAGTCAGTCGTGTGGAGAAGTTCGGGTGGAGAGTGAGTTCGGAGGTGGACAGAGGTCGGGGGTGTGTGCCAAGAGGGCGAGAGTGAAGCACGAGGAGTGCGGAGGTCCAGGGAGAGAGCGAGCGGCAGAGTCCAGATTTCCGAGACAGGCTGAGATGGGATGCTGTGCTGAGGCTGAGAGAGCGTCAGAGATGGCAGAGACTGATCCAGCAGATAGGCCAGAGACATCACCAGAGAGTGCCCACCAAATAAGGTTAAGACATATACAGTACTAGTTGTAATATTGTGTGGCCAGTATTTATTAAATAATGTTAAATTGGCAGTCAGCATCCATTAACTAATTTGGTCTAGTAAAATATGTTTATATGATATATTAAAGGGGGTATAAATAATTTGCATTATTGGTCAATAAAATTAGAGATAAAGTTCAATTTAGATTTGTTTATTTATTATCATTTACCCTATGCCACAGGTTTATTAGAATCAAAATAGAATTGGTAAACACGTCACCTTTGGAAAAGTATCCAATTTACATTAAGGTGAATTAAGTACATTAATTACAATATTAATTAGATATATGCCGTTTCTGGTAACCCCCACCCGCCTTAGAAAAGCGGGAGACCGGAAACGTAGCAATATATTGTAATGAACGAAATTAAATACTTTTTCTATGAATAAAAATAAATCTGTTGATTTGAAAAAATCATTTTGAAATTCCAAATTCTCAGAAGTTGTTATTAAGAATGATTACTTTTTATGTAAGAATATATATATATATATATATATATATATATATATACAATTTTTTTTTGTAACTTGTGGATTCGCTTATTGTGTTAATAAATTGCTTTTTTAATATAGAACAAAAAAAAGGAACAATGATTAAAAAAGTTTTTTTTCCGCCTCTTTTCCTCTTTTCCCTTATTATCATATCTCTTACGATTAATTCTGTGATGATTGTACTACTAAATTCTTTTTTAATTTTATTTTTAAAAGTATATAGCATTAGTTTAGTAATCTTGTTTTGGAAAAATACTTTACCTCAAAGGAAATAAATAATTTTTAAACGACTTTACCAAGCAAACAAAACAAACAATAGCTACAAACAGAAATATATATTAGCTGACTATTCTCGGCACGTCGAAGGTAATTTTTTAAACAAGTTGATTTATTTGTGCGAGGTGCTTCGATCACTTATTCTATCAAAAACTAAAAAATAGATGTTGTTTATGGTACTATAATTTTTCTTTTGATTTTCAGTGAAGAGAATAAAATAGATTTCCTATTATTTATAGTTTACATTATAAATATTCATTTTCCGTAAACTATATTTATGAAATATTTAAATAAGGCAGGAAATTCAAGTATTTGATCAACTAGATTTATATATTAAACGGAGAAATTTTATGTTTCCATCTTAGCATATAAACATCTCTGTAAAAAAAAAAAAAAAATAAATAAATAAATATAAACATATGATTTTTACTAAATAGTTTTCAGTTTAAATTATTTTTCATATGAAAGATTTTATACTTTTTTTTCAAATTTAAACGGAAAGAGGAATTTCGCTTGATCTTCAACCGTCAGAGGCGAATTCCAATAGACCGCTTTTGTGGAACGGAGACCTTCACAGTAACACCGTCCATTGTCGAGTTGAAAAAAGAATTTTATTGCCATGCGATTTCTTTAACCGTTTTTATTTTGTTTATTATCTTTAATCTAATAATTTATTCTTTTTATTTGTCCTAATAATTTTATATATATTTTTTATGTCATGTTGAATATGTATACATTTTTTTTTAATCAGTAACCAAAAGGGGATATTATATTTCTTTTTAAATAAAAGATATGCCGATAAATTTAAAGGGCTTGGATTTAACAATTTATTTTAGATCTCGCTTAGATTAAAGATTTAACAATGACTTTATTTGACCATTGAAATATATCATATTTATGAGTCCGATATAAATAAAAAAAAATTAGAGGAAATTCGGTAGGCAAATTGAATATAGTTAATATACTTAAAAATTTTAAGGGCTGCTGTCTATAGAATAGGTCTTTTAGGATTTTCATTTTTATATGTACGAAATTAAGGAACCTTTGAATAATAATGTATAAATAATTTATATGAATTCATAGTTTTTGAGTTAAAGGCAAAATAATGTTTTTAATATTTCATGATTTATTTCTCAATTTTTTTTTTTGGATATTACTATTTTTTTAACACCGTGAGAGTGGGCAGTGTTAAAAAATATTAGCCTTTTTTCCAAGTGAGCAATAACTTCATCAATATTTAATCAAATTCATTATCAAGCCGTGATTTTCAAGATTATCTCATCTTATACTCGTGTCAAAAAAAAAATCTTGTAATTTAAAAAACAGCAGGAAGAAAACTTTAGTAGTGAATCAAAATAAAACTAGATAATTTGTGTTGTGGGTTATTTCCACGATGATCTAAAAGTTTTCTCAATTCTATGCAAAATGAAAGGGAAAAAATCAAAGGAATCTAACGCGTCTTTTTATACAACAAAAGACCCATTAAGTTTGTCCTCTTAAAACAATGTCTAATGAACGAAATATTTAAATCATGGAAAACAAAATAAAATAATTTTCGGATCATTATTATAATGCTTAAAGCCGATTGAATTTTAATTTTCAACAATTAATGCAACTTTTATATTAATTATGTAATGCTCATAATTATTATATATGGTATAGTTCTCACCTCATGAAATACATCGAAATGCATTCATGACACATGAATTCATAATTATGAAAGTAACTTAAGTTAAAAAATAATGAATTTGTCGGTTATTTCAAACCACAATATTTTAAACTAAATTAATTCAAAGCATTTTTAATATATTGTCGAAATAGTAACATTTGATAATGATGGTAATTTCAACACTTTATGGAATTCATTTAGGGTCAGTTTTAATGGTGGCCTTCTTTGGCACATTTTCGAACTACAGAATAACCCTATAACCCTGAATCAAACTATAACAGAAAATATAATACTTTTCGGTCTACCTAACGATATCGAACCCGTCATAGAATAAAGGCACAACACAAAAATGACAGGTTTTGAGTTAGCAAACTCAAAACGATTTCCCCACGAATTCAATTTTCGAGCTCAGATCTTTATTGTACGACGCGAACGATATACCGAATTCATTTAGTTCTTCTTTTGGTCCGAACTGATAATTGGATTTATAAAATTAATAAATGCTCATTAATTATTCCATTAAAACCATTTTTGCTAAAAAAGAATGTCATTATGGCTTGCAGTAATTTGTAGGACATTCAGTCAATTTGGAAATGGTTTAATGATGGAAAAATACAATTAAATTAAATTGTTACTTGTTTTTTTGTTTAACGTCCCTTTATGCTATTAAGGCCAATCGGACGATGCTAAAGTAGGATTCCTAATTTTTGCTTATCCAGATATAATTAGGATAGGGGTCTTAAAGAGTACCTAACATAGCACAGGATCGTGACCTCCATTTTATGTTCCACCCGTATGACGGGTTTGCCGAGGATTTTTTATTCCCTTTAAAAAACCATGAATAAAATTAAACGTTGCATAACATTTAAAATATGTTTCAATTCCTTCAAATTAAATTCATTGAATGCATCGAAAAAAAAAAAAATTCAAAAAGCTACAGATTTCTTCTTGTTTATAGAAAAAATTTTAAATCAACTCAATCTTCTAAAGCAACGTTTTCGTAAGAAATTCGCTCAAAGTTTCATATTCATAATACGCTTTCATTGATTTAGAAAAATATAATAATGAATTAAAACTTTGCTTGTTTGTTTGTTTTGTTTAAATGTCCTTTATGCTACTAAGGCTAATCGGATGATGCTAATTGAAGTCAATTTGTTTGAAGTCAAAATACACCATACAATTATTTTTTGCTCTTGTTTTCAATAATTTAATACTTTAATACTTTAAACAACTATTTTTTTTTAATTATTTACTTTTAAACATAAATGTGGATCAAATAAATCTCCCATGGAAAAAAAAATTAATATTTGTGGAGTTATAGGTAGTTTTACAGTTAGGCCAAAGATATGTATGCTAATTATACTTATATATTTAACATATATCACAATACTAGATTACTTATTCTTAGCTCAAAACATATACACAAATCATATGTTTTTTGTGAACCATAATTATTTTTATTATAAATTTGAGAAATTCACTCAAAGTTTTCAATGAAATAAAAAATTTAATAGTGAATTCAAACGTTGCTTGTTTGTTTTGTTTAAATTTCCTTTATGCTACTAAGGCTAATCGGATGATGCTAATTTTTAACGAGCACCTTCCTGACCATATGAGTATCAAAATGACGGGATAGCTTAGGATTTTTTACTCGCTTTAAAAAATCCTTGCATAACATAAAAATATTTTTTTTAAATTTCTTCAACTGCAATTCATTGAAACACATTGATGGACACAGATTGATTTTTTTTTTTGTGGAGGTTATTAAGATATAAGTCATTTATAGTACATTCAGTTAATTTTCTACGTAAACATAATCTTCAAAAACAACTTTACCGTATGAAATTCACACATAATTAAATATTAATAATAAGTTTTAATTGATTTAGAAAAATATAATAGTGAATTAAAACTTTGCTTGTTTGTTTGTTTTGTTTAAATTTCCTTTATGCTACTAAGGCTAATCGGATGATGCTAATAGCACAGTCTCGGGATCTCCATTTTACGTCACATCCGAAAGACGGTATAGCCTAAGATTTTTTACTCCCTGTAAAAATTCTTACATGACATTTAAAACATTTTTTTAATTTCTTTAACTGCAATTCATTGTAACAAGATATATATGACATAGACCACTTTCGTAATGATGGTTGCAGATTTTTTTTTCGTTTATAGAGGCCCTTAAGATAAAAGTCATTTATAGTACATTCAGTTAATTTTCTACGTAAATTTAATCTTCAAAAACAATATTTAAAATTCTTGCATTTTTTTAATTTACTTATATGCATTTCATGGATTACATTGAAACAAGATACATATGATCTAGACCACTTTCGCAATGATAGGCAGAGATTGTTTTTTTATAGAGTTCCTTAAGATATAAGTCATTTATAGGACATTCAGTTAATTTGAAAAAAAATTAAGTCAATTCAATCTTCTAAAACAACTTTTTCGTAAGAAATTCACTCAAAGTTTCATATTCATAATAAGCTTTCATTGATTTAGAAAAATATAATAATGAATTAAAACTTTGCTTTTTCGTTTGTTTTGTTTAAATTTTCTTTATGGTACTGATGCTAATTGGATAGGAATCTTTAACGAGTACCTTCGCACAGGCTCGGGACCTCCATTTTACGTCTCATCCAAATGACGTAAAAAAATCCTTGCATATCATAATTTTTTTTTTTTTTTTTAAATTGCTTCAATTGCATATCATTGATTACATCGAAACACGATATATATCATTTAGACCACTTTCCTAATGATGGGCACATTTTTTTTTTTTTTTTTTAACTGTAAAAGACGGTTTAGCCTAGGATTTTTTACTCCCTACAAAATCCTTATTTAATTTAATTTTTTTTTAATTTCTTCAACTGCAATTCATAAAAACACATTGACGGGCACAAATTGATTTTTTTTTTTTTTTTATAGAGGTTATTAAGATATGCCATTTATAGTACATTCGGTTAATTTTCTAAGCAAATATAATCTTCAAAAACAACATAAGGGACATTCTTTTACAAACCGAACAGATTTGGACAAAAATTGACCGACACATTTTAGATTTAACTGAAACTTTTTTTACGGGTTCCATATCGAAAAAAAAGAGATACGTGTAAGAGGATTTTTTTTTATTTTCGATATTTTGAAAAATAAACAAGATCGAAAATTCGTGAATTTGATGATTTATCGGTAATAGCCTATTTTTCAAAAATTCATAACTCCGGTTCTGTTTAAGCTAAAAAATCTAATTTTTTTTTATTTTGAAGGTAAAAAGACAAGCTTTAAGAAAAAAATACTTTCAAAAGAGATTGTCGAAAAATTCAAATTGTTATTAACAATTTCAATGTTTAAATCGGTTTTTAACAGTGGCCCCACCCATGAATCAACTTTTTACTATTTTTATCGTATTCTGCGTCAAATTTTGTATCGAAAACGCTTGTAAAAACGATGGAGAAGTTATTTTTACTGTAAGAAAAAAATTAATTAATGTAGCGCGGTACGTCACATCGACAAGTGGGTCACATTTTACGGCTCATATTCTTGTTTTACACCGTTTATCTCTTAAATACAAATAATTGTTTCATTGTTTTAATTAAAAAACATATTTTAGTAGCCAAGAAGATGGGAAAAAATAGAAAAAATACATAAATAAAAATAAATAAAAAACATTGTTGAAAATGAAATTTTTTTATTAAGATTTCGATATGTTAATAAGAACAATATTTGGAATATAAAAATAAATACAATATTTAAAAATAAGACAATGTTTACATTTTCTGTTTAAAATTTTTTACAATATTTTTTTTTTTCGCAAGATGAAAACCGTTTTGCTTCCAATTGCTGTAAAGAAATTGGATTAATACAACGATATTTTAAAGTTTCTTTTATTGTTAAAGCTTTTTGGAAACGTTCGAACAATTGTTTTTTTTCTCATTTGTATTCTTATGCTAAATCAATTAATTTTTTAACGGAGTTATGAATTTTTGAAAAATAGGCTATTACCGATAAATCATCAAATTGTCCGGTCAAATTGAAAAAATGCTGTAATTGGAGTTAGTCATTTTGTCAACTGGAATGCTCATCATACATGGTAAGAAAACCATTTTTCATAATTACATACAATAAGAACACTTCAAACATTTTATTTTCGATTTATAATCAGTCAATTCAGCTCTCCTTTTTTGTTTTATGTCTGTTTTTATTCGCTCACTGTACTGCTAAAAAACTAATGCATTATCGAAATCTTAATAAAAAAATTTCATTTTCAACAATGTTTTTTATTTATGTATTTTTTCTATTTTTTCCATCTTCTTGGCTACTAAAATATGTTTTTTAATTAAAACAATGAAACAATTATTTGTATTTAAGAGATAAACGGTGTAAAACAAGAATATGAGCCGTAAAATGTGACCCACTTGTCGATTTGACGTACCGCGCTAAATTAATTAATTTTTTTCTTACAGTAAAAATAACTTCTCCATCGTTTTTACAAGCGTTTTCGATACAAAATTTGACGCAGAATACGATAAAAATAGTAAAAAGTTGATTCATGGGTGGGGCCACTGTTAAAAACCGATTTAAACATTGAAATTGTTAATAACAATTTGAATTTTTCGACAATCTCTTTTGAAAGTATTTTTTTCTTAAAGGTTGTCTTTTTACCTTCAAAATAAAAAAAAATTGATTTTTTAGCTTTAACAGAACCGGAGTTATGAATTTTTGAAAAATAGGCTATTACCGATAAATCATCAAATTCACGAATTTTCGATCTTGTTTATTTTTCAAAATATCGAAAATAAAAAAAAATCCTCTTACACGTATCTCTTTTTTTTCGATATAGAACCCGTAAAAAAAGTTTCAGTTAAATCTAAAATGTGTCGGTCAGAAAGGTGTTCGGTTTGTAAAAGAACGTCCCATAACCGTATGAAATTTATACATAATTACATATTAATAATAAGTTTTCATTGATTTAGAAAAATATAATAGTAAATTAAAACGTTGCTTGTTTGTTTTGTTTAAATTTCCTTTATGCTACTAAGGCTAATCGGATGATGCTAATTGGATAGGAATCTTTAACGAGTACCTTACATTGCACAGGCTCGGAATCTCCATGTTACGGGATCTGCATTTAAAAGGTTTTTTTTAATTTCTTCAACTGCAATTCATCGAAACTAGATATATATGACATAGACTACTTTCGTAATGATGGGTGCAGATTTTTTTTTTTTTTGCTTATAGAGACCCTTAAGATATAAGTCATTTAAAAGAACGTTCTGTCAATTTTCAACGTTAATTATATCTTAAAAAACATTACCGTATGAAATTCACACATTAATAATTACATATTAATAATAAGTTTTCATTGATTTAGAAAAATATAATAGTAAATTAAAACGTTTGTTTTGTTTAAATTTCCTTTATGCTACTAAGGCTAATCGGATGATGCTAATAGGATAAGAATCTTTAACGAGTTCATTACTTCTCACAGGCTCGGATTAGATTTTTTACTCCCTGTGATAATCATACATGACATTTAAGAATTTTTTTTTTTTAATTTCTTCAACTGCATTCATTGAAAAAAGATATATATATATAACGTAGACTACTTTCGTAATGGGTGCAGATTCTTTTTTTTGTTTGTAGAGGCCCTTCAGATAAAAGTCATTCAAAGGACATTCTGTTAATTTTCACAATATTCTACGTAATTTTATCTGCTAAAACATTACCGTATAAAATTCAAACATAATAATAAGTTTTCATTGACATAGAGAAATAAAATTGTAAATTAGAATCATTCTAATCAAAAGCCTATAAGATTCTACTGTGCTCTTGGTGCGGGACGGATCCACCGCGTGACTCGAAGTTCCCATACATTAGATCCACCGCGTATCTCTAACGTTCCGTACTCGGATAAGCCTGTCTATCCCGTCCCTACGACGTATCCATTCGGACCCACCGAAAGGCGACTAGGTGTAGAAGTCGAGGGTTAGGCTTGGAGAAATATTAGCGGGTCGATATGTAAGAGCATAACGATCGAGCCCAAGCCGCCCTCTCGTTGAGTCTCCTTAGCAACTCCTAGCACCTACTCTCTAATTACACCGACATTACTATGCGTCGTCCACGCCGGAACTCCCAAAGGCAGTGTGTCTTCGGCGGTCTTCCGTCTCTCGCCGTTCCTCAACGTCTCCTTCCGGATCTAGCACCTACCTCTTTTTTTCGCTTCTTCCTTTCCTGCTAATCTTGTGCCATACAAAAGCCACTTTTGTCTTTTTGATAATTCGATGATGTTAAAAAGGAATTTTCAATCCCGCTTTTTCCACATATTGTAAAAAAAAAAAAAAAAAAAAAAAAATCTCCACTTAAATCATAAAAGATTTTACAGATATACAACCTGTCCTTTGTTCAGAATATAAAAGAGTAAATTCGATATTAATTTTATTTATTTGTAAAAATTTTTTGTTGATATTAAAAATTTCCTGGACTTGTCTATATACTTTCAATCAAATCCAGTTTTTCTAAAAAAAAAAAAAAAAATTAAAATTTAATAAAAATGTTAGTATGAATGTATGAAAAGAACATGCAATGCAGCCTTTGATCATATTAGAGACACTGTTCTTTTTTTTTTTTTTTTTTTTTTTTATTTAATCAAAACTCAAAATAAGATTTTTAAATTTACTCTAATTTTATATCTTGTTATATTCAGTAAAAAACATTTTTTTTTATTATTTTGCTCATAATTATTCCCACATATCTTAATAAAAAAATTGAATTATTCCTTTTTTATTCTTTTTTTTTTTTTTTTTTTATTACATATAAATATGAACTCTTATTCCAGGATAGGGAAAATGGCTAAGTGATATTGATGAGATGGCAATGTGATATGTATATACATATATGTATACATATATATATATATATAAGCGCTATATAAAGCCCTAGGCTACCTGTTGGCTGAGAGTGGTGCTCGGTGAGAGGGTGGCTCGCAACTGGCTCCTGCCCGAGTCCCAGGGCACATGCCCCGCCCGCCCCCACCAGCTCTTGATGAATTAGTACTCTCCCCCTTTAGGACCAACCCCCTTTCTCATAAATAACTAACTATATACTCATTTTTAAATATTTCTTTTAAATGAATAAATAATATTTAAAAAAAAAAACAGTAAAAATTACTCATTATCGACATATTTTCATTTACTCTTATATCATTAAAAATACGTTAGCCGTGAACTGAAAAAGTATAATAGCAATGAAATCTCTACCAAACATAATACCAAACACTATTATAATAATATTCAACGACAACAGAGTTACAATTATTTAAATATTCAATATTTGTGAGTAAAACATGAAGAATTTAATGAAGGGTTAGCATTGATTCCCAACTGCACACGATGAAATACTTGAGTGGAATATTTATTTCTTTTCTTCAACGTTTTCTCACGTTTGTATGTAACGATTTCAATATCATATTATTCTGCATCCTTATTTTTTTTTTAATGACCACTATTTGGTATATTTTACATAAAGTACATTAGTTTATGACCTACCTAGCTGTAAATTTTATGTCATGCAATACAATTAATGGTTAATTATTGTAATATACAATAATTAATATAATACAATTAATGGTTAATTATTGTATACAATAATATACGATTAATATTAATTATCAATTAATTATACAATTAATTCATTATTATATGTTTAAATAATAGTATACAATTAATATATTATTATTATTTATTTAATTATTATACAATTAATATTATTTATCTATACAATTAATGTTTAATCATTGTTAAAAAAAAATAAGACAATATGACAATTTAATAATTTTTTTTTAAACATAAATCATAATACGGGGAAAATAGTGCAAATTACTGGCATCCCGGCATTGGATTTTATATTCTTACGCGATTTATTGAATAATTACATATGAGTGTTAACATTTTATTCATCGGATGTTTATCTTATTGAATGTTATGTTACCTGGATAGGTAAAATTTAGGACTCCCGCTGTAGCAATGTTCGATTAGCCTTAGTAACATAAATGGACGTTAAATAAAAAAAAAAGTTTGGGAATTTCACCATTCATCAATGAATATTTTTGGCTCCGCCTTCGAAATTCGCCTAGTCAAAATATAAATTTAAACTAACGGCCAATAAATCATTATAAATAAACCAATCTTCTAACGACCACATTGCCAACTTTGTGTAAAATTAAGCTAATTTGTTTAATACACACAACAATTGTAATTTTTCATCTGTATTTCCTTTCTTTTATATAATTGTGCCAAAAAACGTACTTATTTATTTTTTAGTTTCATTTTTATCAACTTTTTAATTTATTAAAATTAGGTATACATATATATAATTTTAATCTTTGTTTTATATATTTATACTGTTACTGTTGCGTAAATCTAATGGCAGATAATTACATTTTTATTAAATCATATACAGCTTACATATTATTGAATACAAAAAAAATATATATTTTTTCCTGAAAAAAAAATATATATAAATATATAATATATAAAAATATATATAAATATATAATATATAAATATATAATATATAAAAAATATATATAAATATATATATATAAACTTTAATTCTTGAAGGGAAAGTCCTGGGGCTGATATGATAAAGAAAAGAAAAATCGTTTTAAATTGAAAAATGAAGAATGTTTATTTTTTTTTTAACCAATCTGTAAATAGGATTTTAATGATTGAGATATTTTAATAAATATTTAATTACCCCTTTTTTTAAGAATTAGTCCTATATATGACTCCCCGTAGCACAAATTCATTAAACAATTTTGATATTGATTGATTGGAGCTGTCAGTGAATCTCACATTTTTTTTTCCTCTTCTACTCTCTGTGTCCCTGTCAAAACTTAGTTGATGTATTGTTGCCAATGAAATATAGCCGGGGATAATCTTTTATAAATATCCTCCAACGGGAGAGGTTGCACAATTCCATACAAAATAATTAACTAAGAGAAAATATATACTCATAGCCATAATCATAATACGCACAATTCAAAAATGAATAAGAAAAAAAATAGGCCACTTTAATTTTTTTGGAGAAATGTTCGATTAGCATGAAGCAGATTACTTAGGAAGGATTAATTGGGAAACGATGGAAAGTGACATTGAGTCTTAAAAATTAACTTTGTGAATATACTTTGTTTTGTATATTAACGAAAAATTTAAGAAATAAAATAACTTTAAGCAGAGAAAAAAAAAAATTATCATCTGACTGATCCTAATTTGGGCCCATAAAAATAATATTTTTCGTTAAAGGAATGCTATGAATAACAGGTTCATATTCTCTAGGTTTTTACATTCATATGAGAATAAAGCTACCATTCTCGAAAAAGAATGAATTTTTTTCATCGCAAAATCAATAAAAAAGAAATCCTACCTAGATTGAATGTAATTTAACAGCTTCGGGGACAGTAAGTGCAAAAAATACTGAGAAAAAAAAAAAAAGAAGACCTTTATCTGTCATTCCCTTTTTCTGAAGCCCTTGTTCCCTTTAGTTAAAGCCCTTTAATAATGCGAAAAGGATGGAAAAGTAAAAACTATCCCTTTTGTGAAACATATGCTACTTTTTATTAAATAATATAATTGTTTTCTAAGAATCCGTACGATCAAAAGCAAATATATCCTTGCTTACAACTTACATAATAATATACATGCTTATGACCAATATTTTTTCGTTCATACAATATGAGAGAGAAAGAGAGAGAGAGAGAGAGAGAGAGAGAGAGAGAGAGAGAGAGAGAGAGAGAGAGTGAGAGAGAGAGAGAGTGAGAGAGAGAGAGAGAGAGAGAGAGGAAGAGGAAGAGAGAGGAAGAGAGAGAGAGAGAGAGAGTGAGGGAGGGAGGGAGGGAGGGAGAGAGAGTGAGAGAGAGAATGAATGAAGAGGAGTAAATAGATTCTATCTATACACAGCCACGTTCGGAAGATGCCTTTTTATTTTATTTTATTTTTTTTACTTAAACAATTTTACGAATATTAATGTTGACTTAATTTTGTGCTCTTTGCTTTTGCATCATGTGTGGTTAATCGTCAAATTAAATAACATCGAGAAAAAAAAATGTTAGTAAAAATAATATGCTTAATTTAAAAATATTTAATATACATTACATATTCAATAAATCACTAGGGGGTACCCCCTGTCAGCTTAGCTGTGGCCTCATCCACCCAACGAAAAATAAACCGTAGCTCAGCTAGTACCGTGCTTGTAAAATTGGCAGTTGCACGCATGCAAAATAAAACATTACCCTGTCACTAAAAAAATTAAATAATTAAGAGATATAGGTACCTCCTGTCGGTTAAACAGCGGCACAACTCCCATTTTATAAGTCTTTATCCCAGCGTTTAATTTGATTTTTTTTTACATATGAGATTAAATAAAAATATATAATATGTTAAATATTATATTACACCGCCACTAAAAACTTTTATACATATATATTATAAAAACAAAATATTTCCAATTAAATTACCAAAATATGCCAGGGATCTGATATATTTATCAGTGTGAAAGCGTAATCATTTTCCCAACACGATAGTACAGATTTTCCCGCCTTTCAACCACACTGCACCATTCAATTAACTCAATTATTTCATGATCCCTTTTATTGTACTGTTTCCTGTTATGTGTAAATCATCGGTTATTGAGTAAAGACAAAAGTGGTATATCCGATTTCACCGTTATTAAACTGGATCAACTCTAATTGCTTTATCGCTTTGTCCAATAAAAACCGTCCGTTTAAAAAAAAATTAAATTTCAACGAACAAGGTAGGAAATCGTTTTTGATCTAATTCGAAAAACATTTCAATGGAATTTTCCGATTATATAAAGCATTACATTGGTACTATACTGCTCTTATCCTGTAGCAATACTGAACATGAACTAGTTCTGTTTTCCTTACTCGTTTTCCTCAACTTAATATGTACAAAAATTGACAGTAGGTATCATATAAATATCGGTCGCCCGAACACACGGGAAAGGTTTCTGTTATATGACATTTGATAGGGAAAATATGATATTTAATTTACGAGGAAGAAATATAAAAAATTATACACACAACAAAAAACTTTTAACAAAATAAGGGTTGAATGAAAAAAAAAATGTGTAAAACTTCCGCAAACATCCTCTTGCAGGTAGAATGTTAAAAAAATATAAATATTATACATGTTGCTTCGTTCATTTTAAATAGCAGAAGCATTTATCATTTCGCAATCATAACAAAATGTACAACATAAAACACCGAAATAAATGTAATAGTCAAAATTAAATAAAATAAAATAGAGAATAAACGAAAGCGTGGAAATGCAAAAAGGTATAAGTGCCAAACAAAATTTTAAAAAAGTTTTTTTTCGTCAAACTGTTATATGTGCCAAAGCCATTCTTCAAAAATGAGTATAAGTAATGTTTTGTTGTTAGAAAGTACAGTGGTTGCCGTTTAATCCGTTGCAATCGGGTCAGGATAAGATTCAAAGGCTTAACCGAAAAACGGATTAAACGAAAAATGAGAAATTAAAGGTAATTTTTTAAATGAACATTCTCTTATTTTTTTCAAACATATTTAATTCGTCATAAGTAGATATCGGTCTAAATACAAAGATGACATATATTTGTACTGTGCTTCGGAAAATGTTGAAACTGGGATTCCTAATTTTAGTGCATTTTTTTTTGGTAATTTATCATAATGAGCTAATATTCCCTGATACCAACCTATACTCTCTTTTACGGCAGTAAACGACGAACTTGAGTCAATAAAAAATGTTCATTGTTCAAGATCTAACTGATATGAAGTGAATAATAAACAAGTCCCCTTCATTTGCCATTTAATCAAATTCCGCGAATGTCACGTTCAAAAATTGAAAAACGAATGGGGTTGCGACTAAATTCATTCATATAATAAGATAAAATTTATAAACAGGATTATTTCTTCTATATATTATCACTAGATTGAACAAAAACTGGATTCCAGTAAGTATGTGCGGTATTTTGATTTTATTTTATTCCTATCACAGATAATTCCTTTTTTTATTTTTGGTTTCTAAATTTATATTTCAAGTTGAATTTGCCGCCTTAACCGTCACCGGAGATAGCAATCGCTGGGCCAACAATTGGGTTATCAGTGGCATCAAAATGGCATTTGGAAGTGTTTAGAATTCCGGGGTCAGCCATTTTTTTGCGCACTTGCTTTCTTGATGTTGGACAGTAAGCATCATCGTGTTTGTGATCTCCAGTTAGAGGCCGCCGATGGTTTTGTTTGTACCTCTTGGGTGTCAAATTCATTCAATTTTCTACCTCTTGGGTATGAAATTTATGATTATTTCGAAGGTTTCTCTTCAACCATCATTGTTTGCCGCTGGCCGCAAAATTCAATGAAATTTGAAAATTTCCTTCATCCTAAAACATTCCTTCAATGTCTTCTACCCGTTTATCATCATGTCACCCTTGCCCGAAATTCCGAATCAGCGTACAGCGAAAGCTTGGTAAGTTGCATTAAAGACTTATTTCATTTTTTTTTTATTTTACAGTTCATTTAATTGTTTTAATTGCTTTTCCGAGCTCACCAGAGCGAAATAATTTTTTTATCCCCTTTTTTACGTTGGTGATATTAATCAGATTAATTGTATTTTTTACCTTTTTTTTATTTTCACTAAAATTATCGTACAAAATAAGAAAAAACAGTCTAGTCTGGAGCTATACATATGTCGTTGCATTTAACGAAAAAAATTCTTCACAAACAACGGATTAACCGGAAGGCACCAACGGATTATCCGATCAAAAATATACAGTGAACGACCATTTGTTTCCGTCCTATAATTTTTAAACGAAATCCGAAAAAACGGATTATCCGACGACGGATTAAGCGGCAACTGTAGTTCATTGGACGTATGAAAGATGGCATGGCTGTAAGCGCCGCACGTCCGTCGTTCAACTTAGTATAAGTCATATGATTTCTCGAAAAATTTTCTAAGGCACTTATACCCTTTTGATTTCCATGCTTCAATTAACAGAAAAAAGGTAAAAAAAAAAAAAAATAATAATAATAACAACGAAAAACAATCCAATAACGAAAAAAAAAGAAATATCTCAGGCACAGAAAAGTGATAAGAAGAGATTATGTAAGGTTACCAGATAACACGAGATAAGAGGGTTGATCCCTAAGCGATTCGATCCTACGTAAAAAAACTTATAAAGCAATCGATATTTATTAAAATTTACATTGACTGTCATTCAAGCCAAAAAAAAGAAATATTTGATGTTCAGGTAAAGCCGATGAAAAATCTACTCTAATTAAAAAAAAAAAAAAAAGAAATATATAACACATTGCTATAAAAAAAAAACTATTAGAATTTAATAGAGGTGAGGTTAAAAAAAGTGTGTTTGATGGTCCGAAACAGGCGTGAGTTCAATCAGTGCTTTCCCAGAAAGAAAAAAAAATAGATCGTTTATATGAAAACACTCAAATACCTTTATTAAGCGTTCACCACAAAAATACTCCATAAAATCCGTTCATTTTTTTTTTCTTTCTTTTTTAACAATGCAATATTATTTACTCAGTAGCTTCCATCCCTTGTGAAGTGTGAAGTATCATTAGGCATTATTAATGAAATCAATCATAAAATTGTTTAGTACCGTATTACTTCTCAGAAACGACACATAATTCCTGCTAGAAGTGATATATAAAGTATTATAGAAAACTGAAACCTGTGAAAAATAATAGGTTTTTTTTTTATAGTGTTTAAAAAAATAGAATTTAAAAATAATATTATGTATAAAGAGTGTTTCAGAGTTATGTGTTTTTATTGAAAATATGAATTTAAATTTTAAAAAATGTAAGGGTATGCCCGTTACGCTTCGTTTATAAGATAGCCAACTATCCTTCTATATCAGGGATAGCCGAGCCGTTTTAGCATGCTCGAGCCGAACGACGGCGGTCAGAATCCGCCCTGGGAGAGTTGACTTTTATTTCGTGGAGGCCCCACGAAATAAATCTCGACCTATCCACCATGGTTAGAATAGGCTGGTCACGCTTGTATGCAGAGTGCCCCCCACCCCCCCCCCCCCGTATGCCAAACATGGCAGGTACACATGACAGGTACTGCAAAAAAAAAAAAAAAAAATATATATATATATATATATACGAGAAATTTTTTAGCACGTATGATAAATTAATTTTAATAATTAAATTAAAATGATCTTGAGTTCCTTACTGAATTTATCCAAATTGGCATAGCATCTGAACTCTCTTTAAGTAACTCTTGCTTGATAGCATTTATCAGTTTGTTCAACGCTTTTACGCAATCTACATCATTATGCCTCACATTTATTCCAGAAGTGAATATGCCGATACGGTGATAGTATATCGATTTTTTAATGGAAATGGTAATGCTACCTGTCGTGAATATTCTGTGCCAATCCCGAATAGAAAATTACTATACAGGGCTATCTTTAGGCCTACATTGCAACGACTTAAAGAAATTGATATATTTGCTTTAATGCGACATTCTGATGGAGCTCTTACCCCTATACAAAATGAATGGAGGAGAACATAATATACTATTTTGATGATAATTCGCCTAATAATCTACAACGAGTATTCTTATATTGTTATAAGCATTTCTTCTTCAGGGTTTGATCATGTAACAGGTTTTTCAACTGCCAAGCTTTTACCCATCTTGCTTTGGGCTTCTTCAGGGCCAATACAAGAATGAGAGTGGAGAAGGGGATTAGTAACTTATAATCTCCGTCGGGGGCGAAGTCTGTGTTCTCATTGGCCCAAACAACATTATTAAATTGGTTCGGAAAAACTTGATTTGGAATGGAAAATTCTAATTTTGGTTGTGAGAACAGACCATTCATAATATTTGACTCCTAATTAAAAAATACTAAGCATAATTCAGTTATTATTTATTTTAAGAACAAATAATAGAAAAATAGAAAAGAACACAGAAAAAAAAAATAGTAATTTGATATAAGCCAAAATTAGCTGCCACCTTTATAGAATCGATTGGCTGCATACCTTTGCGGTGACTAAGGAATTTAATTTGTTGGGGGGTATGATGGGGGGGGGGGAGGTAAGGTGAGATTGTTTAGAAATCGATTTAGGCTCCGGTAATCGTCGACGAGCACTTAAAGGGTCCACAGTTGCCTTGATAAACTGAATCCATCTTTCCTCCCCTCCTCCTTAAACAGAAGACGAGGGTTTGCGAAGTTACTTGAATTCACTTGTCGGAAGAAATAAGTTGGCGTCATGTTAGTTGTTGTGTTCTTTTTAAAAGATTAGGTTCTCTAAACAAGAGGGCTTTATTAAAAAGTTTGTTAAGGACGAATACAAAATGGTCAAAAGACACCTATATGCTGTAGATTTGTAAATATATGTTCATAAAAATCATTCAGAGATAAAAGTTCATTCGGATCTCTTCATAGGAATCATTAAAACACACACCTAAACATATCCCGGACTTGTTTCAGGAGAGGAGGTCTCTCCTCCAACTCCTTTTCAGTCGCCTCATAAAAGGCATCTCAGTCGTGGCCATGTCATTAATCAGTCTATTGTTATGTCCGTGTAATTCGATATGGAAGCCAGAATAGAGAGTCCTTATTTGTTCGTCGATAGTTGGTAGTTGTAAGTCGGTATGTAGCGTTTTGTTACTAACGTATACATATTACTGTACAACGTACGTACTGTATACAGTAAAACTTCCCACCTGCGGACACTGGTGGGGAATTAAATTTTGTCCGCTTATCAGAAGTGTCCGCTGGTTGGAAGCATGGAGTGGGGGAAACAATAAAAAATGTATGTGCATGATTGTGTAAATAGATATATGATGTATATTTTTATTTAATGGATGTTTATACATTATTCTAAATAAAAAACATTTTTTTAAAAATAAAAACAAGAAAGATAAGTATGTATGAATGCATTATTTAGAAAGAAAAACAAAGGAGACTACATGCATAAATACATCATTCTGGACGAGATGAACACTAACATGTTTACATAAAATAATCAGTAATTATTTTTTTAACATTTTTTTCTTCGGCAATTTGTTTTTCCAAATTATCTTTTAAGTTTATTACTACTTCCACTCCTAACAACAACAATGTCTATTGTCTAACAATTTTTGAAGAATATTTTTTTTATTTCTTAAAATCTCGGCAACACGTTTTTCCAATCTTAAATTTTTTCGCAAGATTACGAGCACTCAGTTTTTAAAGTTCACTCGCGTGTATTATTTATATTTTGCCTTTAATCGTGAGCAGTTTTCCTTTCGAAAACATGTTAACAGTTTCAAACGAGAACCTAAACTGAATCAAAAATAATAATCCGAAGTGAACAGAGCTCGCATATTCCTGGAACTTATATTCTGAAAACTGTTTGCACTTTGAATGGGATTTACTAAACAACATAGCTGCCTTGCGTTCGCAGAAACGGCCCGATTTTTTGTCCTCCTGTCCGCGTGTTAGAAGTTTTTACGTAAAATTATTGGTAAAATCCCTGTCCGTGTCCGCTTATGAGAGTGTCCGTTTATTAGAAGTAATAAACTAAAGAAAATTTAGAAATTATGAAGGGGAATTTAAAATCGTCCGCTTATGAGAAATGTCCGCATGTTAGAAGTGTCCGTTCAGGGAAGTTTTACTGTACATATATATAAGGAGCGGTTGACTGGAGAGTTAGTCTTAGTCTTTGTTTTAGTTGTATTTTAATTTTAGTAACCTGTTCTAATATTTGTGTATTTATAATTCGTGTGTCATTGAAAATTGTTATTCTTCTTTGAATAAATATTGTTCTACCCACAGAAGTGTTTATATATATGTATATATATATATATATATATATATATATATATATATATATATATATATATATATAGGGGAGATCGGGGTTGGTTGGCATAGGGGGTAGGTTGGCCTTTGGCTTATAATTTCCGTCATATCTGTTTTGAAGTCGCCACAATCGTACCATGTGACCCGCCCAACCTCGGGAGTCTTGTCTTGAGGTTTCAGTCCGATGCTAACAGTGTAGAGAAGAGTGTGCTTAATTGATTAATTTTACAACATTTAAGTAAATTTTTATATTTTCAGTAAATTTGGTTTTAAGGCATGGCAAAACATTTGACTCCGATTCTGTCCACAAAGCCCCAAACTCATTTGAAAAACCTAACCTTTCAACTAAGCACTTTCTTGTTCGGTTGTTCTCCCCTGTCCTGGCAGCCATCTTTCATATGATTTCTCCTGTGGGGTTAGTTGGCTATCTTCAACTGGGGTTTGTTGGCGCAGTCACAGAAGTAAGGTAAACATAAACAAAGGTGAAACTACCACTGTCTTTAGTTCCAGCGAGGAGGAGGAGAGCAATATTTCCTACGTAGAAAGTGACGACAGTCTAAACTTAAATGGAATTCAACAATGAAAAAGATAATGACACTAAAGATCACCTTCAGCCGCAATCGAAGCTTATTACCGATCAAAATTAATATATCATTACAGTGCAGATTTTAATAATAATAATATGTGTCAGGAAGTTCTTGAATGAGATGGCCAAACAGACCAACCTGCCCCACGCGGGGGGTTAATTGGCATACTCTGGCTTGACGAATTCTTAAATTTTCTATTATCATAGTGTTAAATATTATGTGTTGAAAAAAATACTTGAAGTACTCTAATACTTGGGGTTTACTGTGGTATCAACCATATTGGGATTAAATTAACAGGAACGACTCAACAATCAAAAAAGTGAAAAATGTTACCAACCAACCCCACTCTCCCCTATATATATTATATTATACTAGCTGTATATACCGGTTTTACCCGGAGAATTTCATTTTTTAAATATGTAAAGCGAGATTTAATATAATAGAAGACAACAAATGCTTGTGCGATGGACAGACAGAACATACTTATGACCATCTTATATTTGACTGTAACTTACTTGACGCACAGAGATATAAATTATTAAGAACAGTTATGGTCCGTGGGCACAATTGGCCAATAAGCAAAGAAGAACTACGATTTAGTTTTGGCCGGGAATGTCAGGAGTTTTTAGGTGGAATAGACTACAATAAATTATGAGAAATAGATTGGACAGGTGACACCACATAGAACATCCTGATTTAACCATATTTTTCTTTATCTTATTTTTATTTTTTTATTTTAAATCATTTTATATTTTTATATTATTTGAATTGTATATTCTATTTATTATTTTATTGTGATGTATATATTCAGGAATACTTACAGTATTTTATATTTGTTTTTTGTATTTTGTACTTTGCATTGTTGTTTCCTCTTGTAAAAGTACCTATTCTGAAAAATAGTATTTAAATTATTTTCCTGTACGCAGTTTCATCCGATGAAACGTGCAGGCCTATATTAACTCCCCCATGCCCAGGACTACTGGAATGGGGAAAACATAAAAAAAAAAAAAAAAAAAAAAAAAAAAAAAAAAATGTAAAGCGAGATCATTTATTTTACGATTTTTATAACAATATAGAATATCAGCTGAAGATTGGCTGAAGTTATGCAATTACAATATGGTCAGGTGGTCGCACCTGGTATCAAAGAACCACTGAGCGAAATTTGGAGAATTTAGGACAGACGGTATGGATTTCTATAAAGAACAAACAAACAAACAGAATTTCACCTTTATTTATATAGATTTGTAGTAGAAATCTTGGTGGTTCATAAATGAGAAATGTTTCTGTCAGATGATATTTCATAAAACTGACCTTGAGTTGAAGTTTCCCCATTTTTTCCCAATTAAGGTTTTTAAATAATATTTATGTCGATATTCATATTTACAAAAACTATTCGTTAGTTGTTTCGTCCTTTATTTGAAAATTTAAAACTTCGATTCTGTTAAGCCTTTGCCTCACTTAAATATACAAAAGTTGCCTTCATGTCCCGTTATCTTGAAGTAAATAAAATATCACCTTCCTCAAAGCGTTCGTAAATAAAAAAATGTTGCTAATTGGAGCACCCTACATCCATAACAAATATCGAACGATTTGCATAACTTGTGCCTTCTGCATAAAGCGCCCAAGGTTGGATTCTGAAGGTCTTATTAAATTATTAACACTCGTGCACAAACTATACTAGCAATTTATTCACCACTTCTAATCTAATTTTTTTCATTTAACATATTTGTTTATATATATATATATATATTTGTTTTGAAAATTTGTTGTTCTTTATTATATATAGGCTTTTTTATTATGAAAAGTGATTTCATGTATATACATTTTTGTTTTCCAAACGTGTGTATGGCCAATATGAATGGGTTTGGTGACACTACTGCTATACCTCTTGGCGTGGCCTATTTTGATTGCTCACATAACCGAGATTTTTGTGAACTCTAATCTCGTCCTTTTCAGTCAAAAAAGCCCTTCATTGGCATTATATTGAATGGCACCTTTCGACGATCGCTTGCTCAAAAGAGTTAAACAAACCCCCAAAATGGGTTCTTTTAGTTGATAGCGAGGTCACTTATTTATTTATTCCGTTGCTCATCTATCAATTGGTGTAGAGCATTTGAAGAAGCGACGTCATTTTTTCCTGTCGGCATCACTGACGCTACTGGCTTGATCCCACGTCATTCCCCCATTTCTTAGGGATGGGGTACAACATTACAATAAAAACATTTTTTATCTCCACATAACTTGTTGGTGTTAGTACCCTGATTAACTTCTGAAGCCCAAACTTCTGAAGAGTATAAAGGTGTTGCAGCAGCAATGGCATCGAACAGCTTGACCGATGTTTCCCAGGATGTCGCCTTTCCTCGAGCCAAAATCTCTTTCACCTTACCCAGGACTCTAGTGCTGCGGCTAACGAAATGATCAGCCGCCTGCCTGAACTTCCCGGTGCAGCTAAAGGGGACGCCAAGGTAGGTGACGCTATTTATGTAATCAATTACATCGCTTTCCAGACGAAGTGAATGTCTCTCCTTGCATCTGGGGCTTGATCTAAAAATGACGGTTTTTTTTAGTTATTAATTTTATTTTTACTATTAATTTTAAGCTTATTTCTTATGCACTAAGCGGAAAGTACGTTTAGCTTAGCCTGTGCAGCGTAGCGTTCTGGAATCGCCGAACAAAATAAAATCATGGCTATCACATTTTAACTTTGTTTACAGTTTGAATAAAATACCTTTGAATAACCCTTGTTTTATCATGTATAAATATATTTAATATCCTTAAAAAAATTATTATCCCTTAAACAGTACCATAAATTACCTAAATCCTTCCCTTTCAGATGCTTAAAAGTAAGCTTATTGTGTCATATCTTATTTTCCCTCACTTATGAACTTCAAGGGAAATTGAAGCAGCTTAAAGATCTATCATAAGGGTTCCCTGACATACCCTCATCACAGGATATTACTCCGGGAGTGGCTTTACCCCTTATCTTTGGCTGTTATGTTTCTTTGGATCTTACCTATTCGAGACATCAAGAAACAATATATCTCCTCTCATATCTACCCCCCCCCCCTCCACCGTTCTTTCATATACCCCAACATCAAACCCCACTCAATCAATCAGAACTGCTTTCTTCTTGTCTGTCCATCTATTTTTGAATAAATAAAAGCATGCATTCCTTAATCGACTTTTATTCCCCTAATACATATTAATGTGTTACTTAGATAGCACACATATTGTAAGTAAATTTGTCTGGCTAAATTAATGGAATAATCAACTAAACAAGAAGCATAGTAAAATAAAATGAAAATATAAATTTTGAGTAAACTAAGGTAATAGAAATAATTCATAAATCTTTATGCAAAAACCTATACATTGATTATTATTAGGCCAATGGAGTTAGGTAAAGAATTGCAAAGATAAGTGGAACGACGAATAAAGAATCTTTAGAAAGAAGCGGTTCTAAGGGAAGATAAATACAAATCCGTTAGTTGAGATCAGGAATACATGGCTGGTAGGATGGCCCAAACTGTGAACAATCTTAGTAGAGTAGGAGGCGCATTCTGGGGCCTTAGGTACCCGGCAACGATAACTATCTATAAAGTAGTGGTTGAGGGTATCCTAAGGTATGCCTCCCCCTTCTGGTATCGGAACCTCAACCAGAGACAGAGGAATAGGCTGGCATCAACTCAGAGGACGGCTCTGCTTCGCGTCACTAGAGCTTACTAGTCAACTTCGCATTGTTACAGTGCAGATTCTAGCGGGGGTGGTTCCTCTCGACCTCCTCCAGCAGGAAGAAGTGACTAAGTAAGCTCAGCAGGAATTTCGGACACTCTAAGGGCGAGGATTCTTGAAAACCCAAACAAGTGGAAGCAGATAATCCGGGAGGATACCATTGAGGAGTGGGGCCGAAGGTGGGCAATCTCCCAGAAAGGGAACACCCTCAGGAAATACTTTCCTACAGTAAAATCCCGGCTATTGGCTAAATGGGTCCTCCCGGACTATTGGGTTTCACAGTTCCTCACGGGGCATGGGGGTTTTAGAGCCCATCTTCATCGACTTGGCCAGAACATTGATCCGCATTGCTCCACCTGACTGCTGAGAGACTGTTGAGCACGTGGTCACGACCTGCACTGCATTTGATGGAATAAGGGCCAGGATGTGATGCTGAGAATCACGGGACGTTTCGTCCTCACTGAGCAAGAGTTTCCTCAGCTGGTGAGCAAAGAGAATTTTCAGCGGTTCAAGGAGTTCATTGAAGGGTGGAAAACAGTGTTGGGTCCAGCCCACTTCAACATGGGAGCCCGGAGAAGAGGACCTGGATCAAGAAGAACACCATAGAAATTGAAGCGACCTTCCGGCTTTTTGGGACAGCTGAAGAAGAAGGGAAATAAAATAAACGGTTTACTAGCAGTAGTGTGTTGTTGGGTAGTCATGCGTAACATCCCACTACTGCTAATACCCGTATTGCCCCTGAGGCATGGGAGGGAGGAAATAAAAATAAAAAATAGTTGAGATCATGTGTTTAATAGGTGTATGGACAAACGTGGAGTAACGAGGTCGAAAATGTAGGTTGGTTTTATCGTTCTTGAAGTTTGGACTAATCTATTACAAAAGGCTAATTTATATGACACTATTAACAACAATCTGGTCTTACGGAATCGAGCTATGGGGCTTCACCAAACCATCGAATTCCTCTCGAATCCAGTCCTTACCATAAAAAATCCTTCGCAAAATCCTTAATGCTCCTTATTTCATCACCAATCAAATCATTTACAATGACCTTAACGTTCCACATGTCTCCGATATGGCCCGATCCGGGTATCAGAACTTTCATAATAAGCTCCCAAATTATCGGAACCCACTGGTTTCCAATCTTGCTTCCTCCTCTATTCCTGGCAATCTTCCTAGACATCTGAAAAGAAGTTGGCCTTGTGACCTTCTATGTTAAAAATATTAGTTGAGTGCTACCAATGGGTGGTTGCTCTTACATGCCTTTTCATGATACAATTTTCCTTTATTTCATAGCCAACACAGGATGTATTTTAATGTACGATTGTAAATTTCAATTAATTAAATAAATAAATAAAAAAGTTTGGAGTAAGAAGGTACCAAAGAGTTATTGCCTTCGGGAATCAGGTAAAAGGAAACCTTGCTCGGAATACCATTAGGAAATATGAGGGTGTCTGGAAGAGTTAAGACAACGATATACTTTCTGATCATATATGACTACAAGGTATTTTTATTAAAGGAATCTTGGAACCTAATATTAGTGCTATTGATGTACATTTGGGAAAGATTTTGAACCAATCAGAATTGCCTTGGTTTCCATTGGATTTAGTCATACATTATTGTAAACTATCGGTGTAATATTGAAGTTTTCGAGATGCCTCTTGTAAGTCTGAAAGGTGAAAGGATATTAAGATTTGATATGTCATCTTCATATAAATAATACTGGTAGTGATGCATTACCCTTAGAAGTTCATTTATAAAAATGGAAAAGAGGGTTGATGAAAGGGCAGAGCCCTGAAGTACACCTCTGGAGAGAAGTATGATGAAGATGGTCAGGGACGAATTGAGCACGAAATTCGGAGAGAGGGGGGGGGGGGGATAATGACCTCCAAAAAAAAAAAAAAATTAAAATAAGCAAGGTATTTGAGGGGGGTCATGACCCGTGAGACCCCCCCCCTGGATCCACCCCTAAAGATGTTTTTTTAAGGGATAATTACTGTTTGTTAAAAGAGTATTGAATGGTCAAGAGAATCAAAGGCTTTTGAAAAGTTGAAAAAACAAGAATTGTGAATAAAACAAAAAAATAATAAAAATCGTTTTTTATTTTTTTTGTTGTTTAATTGCCAATATTTTTTTATAAAATCATTTTTTTTTTTACATAAATGTTATAAAGGTAGGTTTTTTAACTTTTACCTTTTGATTTCATCCGGACCACCATATTTTAAACATATTTATTTCATTGGTCATAATTATAATATAAACTATTATTATTATTAGAATGACAAGAAAAATATTATAATTGTAATACCACGAATTTTGAAGTTTCATATCTCCCTTGAAGGCTGATTTGTTTTCCCCCTCTTGCTCATCTAATCTGAGTTAAATATTAATATTAAATATTTCAAATTTTTATTTTTATTCAATAACCTTAATTTAAAAAAATACAGTATTGTGTAAAAATATGATTTAGAAAAAAGGTTTCAATAATCTTATGATTATCGTTAGAATGACTAAAATGACCCACCCCCCTCCCCTCCTTCCTCCAAATCCCATCCCACACCATCGACTTGGAAGTAATGGGGCGTGAAGAAGATCAACGGTACTTGAAACTACTAGTTAAAGTAATTAAAGCACTTGGCTAAGAAAGGCTTACTAATTAGCCTCTAACCGATTAAGTAATGAAGAGTGTATTTTAAGTGAATGAAAAGCCTGGCGCTGAGCCTAAGGGACACTGTCATAATAGTAACCCCCTCCTCATAAATTCCCTTTATTAATTGCCAGGACGATTTTGATCCTTTTATTTTATAATTGGTTATTTATCTCTCCTAATTATCTGAGCAATTGCCCTTCATTTATTTTAATTTATTCTCTCACTTTTTTTTCTCATTTCGATTTTTATCTGTCATATAAAGCCAAGCTGAGGAAGGGTGTTTGGAATAGATATAAGGGGGAAGAGCGAAAAAGTTGGTTCTGCCTTTAATAAATGGTCGAGATATACAGATATTTTTATATTCGTTGAAAGTTCTTCACCTTATATGTAAAGCAGGAGGGGTCTCAGAAAATAATTTAGTGGGGGTGTCGTCGGTAGAAAATAAAGCAAGTGAAAAAATACTTATATAAAACATATAAACAGCACACTTATTTATTTATAAAAAGAATAAGAATTGTATTAAATTCATGTGCATAAATGTTTTTACAAAAAAAAAAAACATAGACATTAGCTGCGCAAATTTATGCCACTAATATTTTTTTTCTGGAATTCAGTTCCCCTATTTTGTTATACAGCAGACTCCCGATTATCCGTGGTATTGGGTGGCGCGGCAACCGCGGATAAACCAATTTCACGGATAATCCGCAAAATTTTCAAAAGGTCAACAAAACAATTCAAATCAAAGCAAAATGTTTATTTACAGATATTACATACATACATTTAAATAATTATGTAATTTATAAAGTAAAGACAAATTTAAAAGTTATCTAGGTTTTACATAAAAAATCTGTCACCAGTTTTTGTTTTTCGAGGTCAAACATTTCTTCTTCACTTGAGATTTAAGTTTCGTTAGCACCATTTTCCACAATTTTTATTTGTCTCAGTTAGAGGCTTGTTCATGTTTCACCTCACGGGAAAGTGTATATTAACAGAAATTGCTTGTTTAATAAACTTTTTTTCGCTCGTGTTTTTCGTCGTAACATTTAACTCATCTACCGCTAGAGTAAAAAATAATCCTAGAAAGACCGCGAATAATCCGCAAAGTGGATAATCCGCCAGCGGATAATCGAGAGTTTACTGTATTTCTTCCAGGTCCATATGTCTCTCTACCATAACCCACTAGAATAAGAAATTTCTTTATACAATAATTTGGGTTTTTGTGGTGTATTTATATGTTGAAATTCTTTTCGATGTGTCCTATATCACTAGCTTCCAATCTTTTTATTTATTTATTTATTGAAATTTAAAACTTTATTTAAAGAAATACATTTAGTAAATGTGATAATAATAAGAAAAACTATGTCTTGAACAAACATGAAGAGAAGCTACCCATTGGTACCTCTCCAACGATACACTTAACATAGAAGGTCCCGTGGTCATCTTCTTTTCAGACGCCTGCCTAGGAGGATTGTCCGGAATAGAGGAGGAAGCGAGGCTAGGAACAAGAGGGTTCGAGTGGGTGGGGCGTTTATTATGAAAGGATTGCTATCTGGATCGGGCCAAACAACGGATATATTAAGGTCTTTATGGATGAGTTCATTTGTGACGAAATAAGGAGCTTTAAGGATTTTACGATGGATTTTGGATTGCAAGGATTGGATTTGAGAGGAGTTAGATGGTTAGGTGGAGCCCCAAAGTTCGATGCCATAAGTCCTAATACGTCTTAATATACACTGTTATAAATTGAAAAATATCACTTCTTATATTTTCTCAGTTGATTTGCTCAAGGTCCCGAGTTCGTATCTGGCTTGACAGGGTACCTTTAATACACTGCAACAGATCGTCTCTGGTGCTGAGAGACCCTCTTGGCGCAACTCTATCCTCAATAAAGTGAGTACTCTTTTTTAATGATAAGGATCATTTAAGGAAAAAAAATGGCGGTGGAGCGTGCTCACGGTCAAAGCATCTCGCACGACCGCTGACCAAGAAGCCTTGCTTACTGATACAGTACTGATCCGCAGACCCTTTGGATTGTGGTGGTACAGTTCTTTTTTATACTCTACCAAATTAAAACAAAGCATGTAGGACACAACTCAATTCCAAATAAAAGCGACACAAAACTCGGCTGCGAACATTCAAAACACCAGTTGTATGTTACATCTGTAAAAAAATAATTACTCACTATATTCAAACCCCTCATTGATGTATAACATTGGAAAGAACACAAAAACATGTAACTTTAAACCCCTAAACAAACTGTTCAATAGTAGTAAATAAAAATTTGTTTTTCATTAATAAATAAAATATTTTCGTTTTGTGTGTGTGTTTTTTTTAAACTATAATTCTATTTTTTTTAACCTAAAAAAATTCTAAGCCCTGAATTCCATCTGTCAAGCTAAACAAACTGGAGTAAAAGAAATTAATTAAAATCCTCCATCCAAGGTTTAATCCCGTTTTGAACGTGACACACAAATATTCTCTTTCGCATAAATTCACCTTTTTAAAAAGTAGCCTTTTGATTTCAAAAATGTCACCAAATTTGAGATATCACAAAACAAGCCCTAACTTTTTCTAAGCTCAAGTCCGCCAGTCCAAATGGGCCTGAAACTAGTTAATTCAATGAGTTTTTTTTTTGTTGGTATATTGGAAGTTTAGATTGTCATGTAAATTTGTTTGCAACCAAAATTCACGAGCTTCAATCTTTCGCAAGAATTTCAAGACGCGAACCAAGATTTTGTCCAAGCTAGCGGATCTGCTTAGCTGAAGTAAGTATTATTAAGGATGATGTAGGACAGGATATTGTTCGGTTTCGGCAAATGAGAAAATTGAAGGGGTTTATTTTAACTAGGCATTTTTGATAAAAATTCTCCAACAGCTGTGTGATTAATAACTTAATAGAAAAATACTAACTTGTATATTGAGTTAGTAATGCTTGTATTCGTCTTTATGAATGAACCCTGTACAAATAGAGTTAGCCAAACAATATAACACTTTATAAGCCATACATTCTATAACAATAAAAATAGAAATGCAACAATAATAGCATTATTAACATTTTAATAATATTAAAATATCCAATCAGTATGAGGTAATTTTTCGTAAATAATCTAAACTTAATATTAGAATAATATTCTTTAACTCGTTCACGCCGGGGCTGTAATTCACGCTGCCCATTGGCGGCTGAGTTTAATGCTTTTCGTTCTATCGGACAGGAGCTATTGGCAATCCAACAATAATAAAATAAACAATAAAAAATACTATCCTATTGGTTATGTTTATAATACGATATTAATTATAAATGTTATTAAAAAATAAATGTTTATAAGTATATGAATATAAACATAAATAAATATAAACAAATATAAAAATAGATGAATTTACGTTAAATTTTAATTTTCAGCTATATAGAAATTATTTCTACTTTCTTAACACTGGCTGCCATGTCACGTGAAATCGAGTAACTGTTCTCTTGTCAGAGAATTAAATATTAAAGTTGTGTCGAAACGAGAGCGTGACTCTCAGGTATCCTTTTTCGGCAGTCAAATTGTTAAAGATCTAATTATTTGGCCAAGGAGGCATTCTAGTGTGAGCCACCGGTGGTACACGCCGGCGTGAACGTGTTAAATAAATAATATGTATGCAATATAAACAATATTATAAACAAAAACAACTACAACCACAGGACACTTTGAGATAGGTATAAATAAATAAACACATGCGCGCCCATAAAACATTTCCCAGTTCCCTGATAGGGTAAGAAATAAATACATTTATCTTAATAATATTAAAATTAAAATAATTAATTTTCTTACTACCCCCTACTTTACCTCAAAGGCCAACCTATCCATTTCCATACCCATGTCAGAAATCTTGGAGATCTTTGATCAGCATTTGTCGTGGAGTAACCATATTTCCCAAATCACTAGCAAATCCAACGCTATCCTCAAACAGTTCCGCGGATCCCGTGATTGCATGTCCTCCAAAACCCGTCAACTCCTTGTTTCCTCTCTTATATTTCCCTATATTGATTATGGCTGTCTTGTATACGGGGGACTGTCTGGTATGCATGAGGCGAGGTTAAAGAGACTAATGAATTGCTTCATTAGATTTATCTTTGGTGTCCCCAGGCGCTCCCACGTCTCAAGTTACTATGCTGAATTGAAATGGCTCTACCCAGTTTTTCGGCGGCAATATTTCCTTGGTATTTATCTTTTCCGAACGTTCAGAATCAAGAAGCCTCTGTATATCCTGAATTTATTTACACCTTGTTCCTCCATTCACTCTCTAAATACCAGATCCCAAACCTTAAATCTATACATCCCTTCCTACCGAACTGCCCCCTTTACAAAATCATTTATCATCCGTGGTGCCTCCTTTTGGAACTCTTACCTGTTTCTATCCGTAAAAATGCATCCCTTACATCTTTTAAAACCCAATTATTCCTCCACCTCCTTAATCTTCAAACTAGCGCAACTATGTAAAATAATGAAACCTGTTTTAACTTACATAATTAATACTTATCTGTGTTTTTATACATAAATCTTGTTTCTCTTTTTTTTTTTAAGTTCAAATGGTTGAAAACTAGTCAACTTATATTCTAATTTCTTATGCTATGTTTTTTTTGTTCAATGAGACTCGCTTTTATTTTATTTCTTTAATTAACAACTTTGTTCTAAACTAGCCAGACAAATGACTCTGGATTTGTACATGTATTGTTATTCTTAGGGGACATGACGTCCCAGAATAAAAATACTTTTTCTTTTTCTTCTTCTAAAATTGTCTGAAGCGAAAGTTTCGTATAATTTTTAAATTATTAATTAATAACAAAAGACCTCAGAAGAAGGCAATTAGAAAAATAATAATATATTTTTACTAATGATATCTTGTCTTATACCTTTAGTAATTCCATGAATTGTGAAATATTTATATTTTCAGCGTGTGGAATATAGTGTTTTCTGAGAAAAGGATATATTGGATAGCAACTAGATATATAGTACAGGGTTTATTTTGTTTGGAGATTACAGATAGCACAATCGAATTCAGGTTTAATAATGTATATAGATTTTTTATAAGTAATTTTTATAATATGCTTACCAGACAGTATAAGTTGGAATAATATTCGGACCATGGCTAACTTGTAAATTTATATTTAATATTAGCTGGTATTATTTCAATACTTGAATAAAATGATTTTAGGTAGAGACTTCGCCTAACAGTGAAAATATTTACTTGTTTATTTTAATCTTATTAAATTGTTAATCGGTTTTATCCACTGCATTCATTCTCAAAGCTGCGTCGCAAGCGGTTTATCGTGGTATATTTTTTAAAGTCCCTCCTAACTAGCTCCCTTCGCTATTTACAGAACGGGATGGTATCCTTGAGTAACGGTTTATTTTTCCATCCCGAGGGGATGAAAGTCCGACCGGTGTTTATTTCGTTTTTTTTTTTTTTTTTTTTGTGCTTCAGGGACGAAAAAAAACCGGACTTCTCCCTACAAATACAGTGGTTACCTTTGTTTGGAGAACGTTGTGCTAAACCTTAGGATATTCACTAAGACCTAATGCAAAGACATACTATGTAGGGATTTACCAAAAAACACAAAAAAAACGTCAATTAGCATATAAAAATACATTCAGGATAAAACAGATAAAACTATGTCAAACAATGATGCATAACCATCATTAAAATCTTTTTGATAATAGTAAAGCCTACACCGGTTAGTTTATTAATAATAAATCCTTCTAACATTAGGACATAAAGTAATTTCAAAACTGGAATTCAACATAAACATATGTATTACATTAATATTTGATAAATGATGCTTTTCGCCAGACAGACTCTCACCAAGGAGATAAAAACTGGTGGAATGTTGGCAAACCAGAATGAAAAAGCAAAATGTCAAATCTGATATAATAGTTCTTCTGTTTTTCTGGTGTCAAAGCTTATCAGTATCCTTGGAGACTGATAATGCAAAGGCCTCGATTATTCCAAAACTGAAGAATGTTCCATAAATAACGTAGTGTTAGTAAACTGCGGATTTTTTTTTTGGAGCGTTCCCTTTGAGTAGAGTCGGTAATTATTTTTTGGGGAGGTTTGAGGTTCGCTCTGGTTTGAAACAGGGCAATTTGCTATCTCCTGTTTTATAAAATTTAGCTCTAGAATATGTCATTAGGGAGTTGATAGGTACCCGCTAAGGGTTTGAATCTGGATGGAAATATATCCGTATTCCGGTTATGCCGATGATTTGGTTTTGCTTGGCAATGTGAAGCGATAGAACTAAATAAAAAATCATTGATGATCCTATTGATGAAAGTAGGTAAAGAAGTAGAGCAAGAAATAAATACAGAAAGAACAAAATTGTGACGATTTTGGCGATATTGAAGTATAAGATGAAATATTGGAAGCCGTTGAGAAATTTAGATATTTAGGATCTGCAATAACTAGGAAAAATGAGATTGAAGAGGAAATTAAGGCTAGGCTAAAGGCGGAAAATTCTAGTTATTTTTTGGTTACAAAATTACTTAGGTAACGCCTCCTGTCCCTAGATTTAAAAATTAGAATTTACAAAACTATAATTCTTTCAACGGATCTCTACGGATGTGATGAAACATGCCTGCTTACAGTAAGGGATGAGCAACGCCTTAAGGTCTTTTTTTTTTTTTTTCATTTTGGAGATAGCAGGAACCTTGAACCAAAGGTAGCTCAATGTTTCTTTGCACAGGGTCCAGTACGTTCATTTAATTAATTAATATTGGTATTAATTAGATATAAGGAAGTTACAGTATCGTAGCTGTGTCAGCCAGATCTTAACTCAAAATAATGAATAATGACAAGAAAAACAGAGCTGAGAAACTTTATTCGTTAAATTAGATCTTAAAATTACTGTGCGTTAGGGACAATAGAATGGTGTTATTTAAGAATTGAGAACTGTATATTTATAACACATTATTTTAACACTAATGCGGGTTTAAATAATTTTATATAATTTTTTTTTTTAAGTAAAGTTAGAAAACAAAAATGTCAAACAAACAATTAGAACTCAAATAATAACAACGTTACAGAACTATACATGAAATTTAAGAGAAATGCATCTCTTTGTAGTTTTTTGCCGTCATATTATGTTGCTATGTACCGTTAAATTATTGTTTTAAATCTTTGTAAAATAATTTTCATATTTTAAAAAAAGGTATTTGTAGCAGTCAGTTATAACTGCTTGTTTGAAAATTTCATCCTATGCACTTCTGCTCCGATGAATATTCCAAAGGAATGTTTTGTTATTGTTGCGGAACTGAAAATCAAATCATAACTTCTCTCTTGACATCAAGAGGCTCGAGTTTCCTCAAGTTTTCCCTCGGGTAAATTATTTTAGGAGTTGAGCTTCAGACTGGTCTTCTGGCAGTACTGCGGAAACGGTTAGTTCAAATCAGCGCCTACAAGTTTTCCAGCGTCCAGCGACCCATACGGTAGTAAATTAAATGGCTAGTGGTCTCAACAAACGTAGGTGTTTCTTCTTTTTGTTTATATCTTGAAATTTATATGTATTGCATGTACCTTTGTATTTATAGATACTATAGATATCTTTATGTACTTATAGATTAGAACATAAGTGTTTTAATATTTTTTTTCTCATGGGACATGGAACAAACGTCTGAACAATTATCCCCATTTCACACTCAATATCTATCCCAAACCTTTATTAAAAAGATTATTATGTAGGGAGAGCGGGGTTGGTTGGCATAGGGGGTAGGTTGGCCATCGGCTTATAGTTTCCATCACACCTGCTGTTAAGGCCCCACCATTGTACCATGTGAGTCTTGTCCTGAGTTTTCAATCCGATGCTAACAGTGTAGAGAAGAGTGTGCTTCATTGATTGATTTTACAACATGTAAGTAAATTTTTATATGTTCAGTAAATTTGGTTTCAAAGCATGGTAAAACATCTGACTCCGATTCTGTTCACATAGCCCAAAACTCCTTTGAAAAACCTAACCTTTCGACTAACCAGTTTCTTGTTTGATTGTTCTCCCCAGTTCTGGCAGCCATCTTTCATATAATCTCTCCTGTAGGGTTGTTGGCTCTCTTCAACTGGGGTTTGTTTGTGCAGTAGCAATTCACAAAAACAAGGTAAACATAAACAAAGGTGAAAGTAAACAATTGTCTTTAGTTCCAGCAAGGAGGATTAGAGCAATTTTTCTTATGCAGAAAGTGACGACAGTCTAAACTTCTATCTTCTTCTATTGTCATTCTATTTTCCCTTAAAAGCTGGTTAAAACCGATTCAAAATTATTATATCATTATAATGCAGCTTTTAAAAACAATAATATGTGTCAGGCAGTACTTGGATCCCACCTTCTAGGCCAACCTGCCCCCACCTAGGGGGGTTAATTGGCATACTCTGGATTGACGAATTCTTCAATTTTCTGTGATCTTAGTATGAAATATTATTTGGTGAAAAAAATACTTAAAGTACTCTAATACTTGGAGTTTACAGTGGTATCAGCCCTATTGGGATTATATTAACAGGAACGACTCAACAATAAAAAAAGTTAAAACTGTTGCCAACCAACCCCGCTCTCCCCTATTGTGTTGTATGTATATTCGTATTAAGTATATATATATATATGTATATATATATATATATATATATATATATATATATATATATATATATATATAACACGGTGGATTATATTGCATAAAAAGAGAAAATAAAATCTTTTTGGAAACCATAATTACAAATGGTTGAAGAGTGATTATTAAATCCCAAAAATTTATCCAAATAGCCATCCAAATATTTTGTTTATTTGAAATACCTGAATATTAAATTCATTAATAAAAAATTATAAATATATATTTTTTTATTTACAGGACGAAGTTTTGGTTATCCCTTACTATATTGTTTTAACAGAAAAATAATCAGTTTTTCGGTTAAACCATTAAATTGTATCCTGACCCGATTGTAACGGATTAAGGGGCAGCAACACTATTAACTCCTTAACACGTTAGGTACGGAGGCATATTTTAGGGGTATTCTGAATTGAACGGTATCGGTCCCCGGGGTCCGACTGTTGGGATGAGCCACAGACGATATCGGGCATCGAGGTCCAAAGGGAATGCTTTGACGAAAGCGTTATCTTTTGATTAAAAGGGAATTAAATGAGCGTCTCAAGGGCATTATCTCTTGGAAAGGATTGGAACTAGATATAATAGGCATAGGACAGACCGATACAGGATTTACGCCATTCTTTATCGAAAATCGGACCTCGGAGTCCGATTCTAAAAAACAACAGAATTTTAACTGTTAGCAACATTTTCTGCACTAAAATGCAATAACCTCATTAAAAATCTACTTAATTGTGTGTTTGAAGTGTTCGGACTTTCGGACATTTTCATGTGACAATCGGCTGTTAAGAAGACTGTAAGACATAAGACCGCACTTAACGTTTTAAAATGTATATATTAATCGCCTCTCTGTGCTTTTCTCTTACTTAATTAATGAGTTGTTTTTAGTGATATTTAATTGCATACAAGGATGAAAATGAATATTTATGGATAACCTCGACTATAAGAATGATGGAAATAAACTTCCTTCCTTTTATTTGGGACCATGGCCTCTTCATTGAATTGTTGTATACGATATACTCTCGTTATGTTTCAAAAACAGATTGAAGCAAGTCACGAACTACTTCGAAAGTTGAGGTTCTGCATTCTGCTCCCTTCCTTACTCGCCGAATATAAATTTTTCGAGGAATATAGATAGGCCAATCTTGCCTTGAATTTTTATATAATATTTCCCAAGTCCTTATCCTCACCAATTGACCAATGCCCCTCTTCCTTTCTATATCTATGATCTTGAGTTAACTTCACTCATACCAACACAGAACTGAACTTTAGACCATGACTTGTATACCCCATATAACAAAAAAACAGTGTTTTTTTCCGTCAAAACCTATTGAGAATTTTCTGTTTACCTATCCAATTGTCGATCTCTTATCATTGTACATAGTAAACAAATATATGGTATTTTGTTCAGTGATTCATCTAATTCAGATGTTACAGTAGTACAGGTTATGATTGGTAAGGTTCTGTATATTTTTGTATCAGCCTTCTTTGATATCAATCGTGATGTTATCGAGGACACTGATAACCTAAAACGCATAATCGATGCATTTTCAGATCGATATATGGTCATTGGAGGGGATACTAACTGTAGATACAGACTGTGGCATGATTCCATGTCAAATAATCGTGGGAAGGCTCTTAAAAATTTTATCATAAACAACGATTTAAATATTTGTAATATCAATGCTGGCTTACCAGCATTTTCCCGCTCCCGAGGTCAAAAAATTAATTTTTTTTTTTATATAATAATATAATATAATTATATAATTGAAAAATTATTTTTTCAATTTCATTTTTCAACTGACAACACAACCAACTTCTAGTCTAATAATTATTATATTAATTATTAAATAATTTAAAACCATAAAACAAGGAAGCACCTATATTATTTTATATATACTAACATATTAACAACTATAAGTATAAAATTTTTTATTTTAACTACAGAACTTTATAAAATAAACAATATTTATTAATATCACAAGTTATTTTATTCATATTTTTTTTATATAATCCATGTATAAATCGAAATTAAAACAATTTAAAAGATAATTAAAAAACATTAATTATATTAAAATAAAATAAATTACCTCAATCTGCCTATTTGTATATTTACTATTACTTCGTTCAAATTTTATAAAAGGAGTTTCACCATTTTATGATAATGTTAAAAACTTTTTTTATTAAAACCACTCAACTTTAAGAGTCTAAAATCAGAGTAGGGCATATTTAAATACAAATGTAATCATGATTATGACTAATAATCAAAAATGTGAATAATGATTGTAATCATCGTTCACAAATCATTCTTTAGCGCGGAATCATTAATCATGAATTGTATTAATCACTGGTCGTGGAGTATTCTTGAATATAATATATTCAACAATCATAAATGACCATTATTCCTTATTAAATGTTAATTAGTAATCATGATTAAGAAGAATACAATATTCATGATTACTCATTAATCATGACTCATGGGAATTCACTACCCATGATTACAGATCATTCATTAATCATTAATAATATAAATTCATTAATCATGGTTACAAAAAAAAACCACAATTCTGAGTCTTACTAATCATGAATGATGATTGAAAATTTGTTTGCTCTTTCCATGCTTGTCAATAGACCTTTAATAATACCCCATTGGAATTAGGGTCTAATTCTTTACTTGTGACTTCAAATGCTGTTCAGCTGACTACACCCACTGTTTGGACTTGTCCTTGCTCATTAGGACAACTTTTAATTCAGAAATGCATCCTCGTCTTGATGGGGGTTGTGCTATTGTATTTTGCTTAATATTTCTGTATAATTTTTGCCCAGATTACGTGTGTCAGTTTTGAAGTTAATAGCATTATCGGTAGTTTTAGTTATATGGATCGCTTCCAAAATAAATTATAAATCCGAAATAATTAAGTAAATGTTTTCAGCTCGACGTATATTCGAAAAAGTTAAAAAGGAAACAAACAATGATTTCGGACAAATCAAACCGTTGTATAATAGCTATTACATAAATATGAAGGATTGTGAAGATTTGCGTCAAAATAGGGCCATTCAACTACGGACCATGAAAAATTTATCTCTACGTCTTGAAGTATTTTAAATGGTTTTTCTTTTTTTCTTTTAAAGGTGAAAAAAATTGAAAAGAGGGGGGGGAAGAAATAAGCAAAAGATAAAAGAGTATAAAGCTAAGGGTTCAGTATTGATTACGCTTTGCTGATCAAAGTAAAGGGTGTGTATTGACCATCAAAGAAGTCGATTTGATCGGTTCTTTGGAGTAGCAAGAGCAGTGTATACTCATTTTTTTTGTTGTTGTTTTTTTGCATATTTCTTTTAAGACCTAATCAATTTCTTACTACAAAGTGATATTATAACACAGTTTGTGGAAAATTGATATAACAGAAGGTTGTTTTGCTTGGATTGTGGAACTACATATAAATTATAAAACAAATATATTGAACGTTCTCTATAGAGTATAGTTTCAATCTTTCAATCTATAGTATGTTATCACAGAAAATGGCAAATCCTCTTTTACCTTAATTGGTCATCGTTTAACAGTTATGCATTATGCATCAACATTGTATAATATAGTGTGGTATAAGAAAATTTTTGGTGATATTTTTTCTAATAAAAAAACAAAAGTAGCTATAAGTGCATATGTACACTTGATATTCTGTAAAACTATTTATGTTAAAGTTATATTTTAATAAATAAGTTTATAAGTAGGGGAGAGCGGGGTTGGTTGGCAACAGTTTTCACTTTTTTGATTGTTGAGTCGTTCCTGTTAATATAATCCCAATAGGGATGATACCACTGTAAACTCCAAGTATTAGAGTACTTCAAGTATTTTTTTCACCAAATAATATTTAATACCGTAAAACGAGGTGACTTTGTGACTAATGGGGTGACTTTGTGACAATCCTATTTTTCTACAGTTTTTGAATTTCCCTCCTTAAAAAGAATCAGAGTAGGCAATGCAGTGTACTTGTCAGTTGGTCAGTAATGTGCTGCAACCTACTGGCCACAAATGGACCTCTATAACTTCTTTCATTCCATTTATCATGGTGCTTTATTTCAAATTTTCAAGTAAATGAAAACAATCAAGCATATATGAAATAAAGCACCATGGTAAATGGAATGAAAGAAGTTATATGTGGCCAGTAGGTTGCAGCACATTACTGACCAACTGACAAGTACACTGAATTCCCTAACCTGATTCTTTTTAAGGTGGGAAATTCAAAAACTGTAGAAAAATAGGCTTGTCACAAAGTCACCACATTAGTCACAAAGTGACCTCGTTTTACGGTACTAAGATTATAGAAAATTGAAGAATTCGTCAATCCAGAGTATGCCAATTAACCCCCTATGTGGGTCAGGTTGGCCTAAAAGGTAGGGTTGTTTAGCCATCTCATTCAAGTACTGCCTGACACATATTATTGTTATTAAAAGCTGCACTATAATGGTATAATAATTTTGAATCGGTTTTCACCAGCTTTTAAGGGAAAATACAATGACAATAGAAGAAGATAGAAGTTTAGACTGTCGTCACTTTCTGCATAAGAAAAATTGCTCTCATCCTCCTTGCTGGAACGAAAGACAATTGTTTAGTTTCACCTTTGTTTATGTTTACCTTGCTTTTATGAATTGCTACTGCTCCAATAAACCCCAGTTGAAGAGAGCCAACTAACCCCACAGGAGAGATAATATGAAAGATGGCTGCCTGGACAGGGGAGAACAATCCAACAAGAAACTGGTTAGTCGAAAGGTTAGGTTTTTCAAAGGAGTTTGGGGCTATGTGAACAGAATCGGAGTCAAATGTTTTGCCATTCCTTTAAACCAAATATACTGAACATATAAAAATTTACTTACATGTTGTAAAATCAATCAATGAAGCACACTGTTAGCATCGGATTGAATCGGTGGGGCCTTCATAACAGGTGTAACGGAAACTATAAGCCAATAACGGAAAATAAAAGCCCCGCTCTCCCCTACTAAAGATTCTTGCTTGAAAATAACATCAGTTAAAAATAAGCTTCAATTCGATCAATACATCTCTTTTATTTTATTAATCTTGATTTGAAATTCAATATATTTCTTATCTAACATAAAAATTCTTCGCAGTATAAGCCTTTTGGTATCACCAGACGATGGTGATCGTCGTGGCTCGACTGAGAATTTGATTTACCATACTCAAAGAAAAAAATATTAAATAAAAAATGGTAAAAAAAATAAAATAAAATAAAAATCTCCACCTAAATGCCAATATTGCAAGATAATAAGTCACATTTTCCAGGAATGTTCTTTTTTTCCTTGCCATGATTTTAATTAAAACCTAACTTCTTATTAAGTTAATGAATCGTGCTTTATAAAATATTCACCTCTCTTATTATTATCTGGGTATTTTCACGATCCATAGTCTCATACAAAAAGAAACATACAAATGATCACATTTTTTTTAATTGCCTCATAATTGCCTAGTGCCTAACTTCGAGAAACTTTTTAATTCAAGAAAATTCCATTCTGGTATTGGTGTACCTTAATTTGAATTTAATTCCTAACTTCTTATTACAGTTCCTATCGTTTTGAGACGCCTCGAATTATCGATATTCGCTTAGGAAGAAGATTACGGTGTAGCAGATTTGTCTGTGTATGGAGGGAGCTATTACGGAAATTCCGCAGGCCATGTGTGCGACTTGAGCGATATTAAGATGATCATCAGTAATTCCGTAGGTGCTCTGAAAGTTATGAAGATTTAGAGTGATATGAAGGGAACATTTGATTCCTTAATGAATCAATATTCTATTACAGTCTCAATAGCCCATGTAAATGCTTGAATTATTAAAAATGTAATGTTTTGTATTGAGTTTCTGATACTTGCCGTATTGATACATCCTTAAATGATTCAGTAAAACCTCAATTATTCGAGTCATTAGCTTAATTCGGAGTGTACAATAAATGTATACACCAACATCAATAATACAATAGTTACGTAATGTCTATTGAAATAAAATTTACAACACTGATTAATTATAATTTAGAATATTACAGTACACGATTAAATGTAAGTACAAATCATTGAGTATACGTAAAATTTATCATGGGCGTTTTAGTGACAATGTGTATGTGTTTTTTTTTTAAACTTAAAAACGTTGTTGGTAATGCGCTATCATACTTATTGTTTACTCTGTACTTTATTGAGTTATTTGGTCTTTGTTTTTCTTCATTAGTTTATAAAAAGTCCCCTAAGTATAGGCCAAGATTGACTGTAATTTTTATTGAAAGAATGAATAGATTCTGCCACAATCAAGGAATATTAGCATTAATATTAGAGCTGAAAGGACTAATTCACACAATAATATATACAAAGGTACATTAAAAAAAAAAAAAAAAAATCTATATAAACAAACGTGAAATTCTGTTTGTCTGTTCTTTATAGAAATCTATACCGTTTGTCCTAAATTCTCCAAATTTCGCTCAGTGGTTCTTTGATAACAGGTGCGAACACCTCTTCATATTAAAATTGCATATCTTCAGCCAATCTCTGGGTATATTCTTTATTATTATAAAAATCGTTATGATCTCGCTTTACAATGGTTTTTACGAAATCGACCGTTTGAGTCGATAAAGATCTCACTTTATAAATTTAAAAAATGAAATTCTCCTGGCGAAACCAGTATTTACAGCTAGTAATAAATACAATTTGAACCTCGAAGAAGGAAGAAAAAAATAACAATCACAAAAGTGAAATGAAATTACAGTCCCACATTAATACCTATAAAATTTACTGTAATAATAATTAAATTCTATGTTATTGGAATTGGAATTGGACAAAAAGTTATCCGAGTAAAAAGTAGGGGAGAGCGGGGTTGGTTGGCATAGGGGGTAGGTTGGCCATCGGCTTATAGTTTCCGTCACACCTGTTGTGAAGGCCCCACCATTGTACCATGTGACCCGCTCGACCTCGGGAGTCTTGTCCTGAGTTTTACATCCGATGATAACAGAGTAGAGAAGAGTGTGCTTCATTGATTGATTTTACAACATGAAAGTAAATTTTTATATGTTCAGTAAATTTGGTTTAAAGGAATGGCAAAACATTTGACTCCGATTCTGTTCACATAGCCCCAAACTCCTTTGAAAAACCTCACCTTTCGACTAACCAGTTTCTTGTTTGATTGTTCTCCCCTGTCCTGGCAGCCATCTTTCATATTATTTCTCCTGTGGGGTTAGTTGGCTATCTTCAACTGGGGTTTGTTGGAGCAGTAGCAATTCACAAAAGCAAGGTAAACATAAACAAAGGTGAAAGTAAACAATTTTCTTTAGTTCCAGCAAGGAGGATGAGAGCAATTTTTCTTATTCACAAAGTGACGACAGTCTAAACTTCTATCTTCTTCTATTGTCATTTTATTTTCCCTTAAAAGCTGGTTAAAACCGATTCAAAATTATTATACCATTATAGTGCATCTTTTAATAACAATAATATGTGTCAGGCGGTACTTGAAAGAGATGGCTAAACAACCCTACCTTCTAGGCCAACCTGCCCCACATATGGGGTTAATTGGCATAATCTGGATTGACGAATTCTTCAATGATCTATGATCTTATGTTAGTATTAAATATTATGTGGTGAAAAAAATATTTGAAGTACTCTAATACTTGGAGTTTACAGTGATATCAGCCCTATTAGGATTATATTAACAGGAACGACTCAAAAATCAAAAAAGTGAAAACTGTTGCCAACCAACCCCGCTCTCCCCTACAGATAGAGTTAAAAGTACTCATGTATATTTTAATTTGAGTTCTATTGAATATAATCCACTACAGCATCCGGTAAACGGACGGGAGTGTATTTCTTCCTAAAGTGCTACTAGTACATTTTTACGTTTAATTTACGTTTTTACGTTGAATTTCGAGTGGGGTTGGCGCGCTTACATTAAGAATAATTAAACCAGCTACGATTTTTTTTATATTAGGATCTATTATTATTTTATGCGCCCCCCCCCTATCTCCACTTGAAATGGACTGAAGTTGATTTAGCCTCTGTTCTATTTTCTGACGTGTCAAAAGTATATCCTACATGGTGTAGACTGACGAGTTCGAGATGAATAAGACCAGGTGAGTGATGACCACAGTCCAGAACAGCGGTAAGAGGTTTGGTTATGGTTTGAGGTGGCATATGTTTAGAGACATACATAAGTTGGAATGTTTCAAAGCTAAACCTCAATGTGACTGTAGGATCACCGACATCCTCGTGGAGTATATGGTATCTTTTGGCGTGTTTATCTGCCCCGGTATCCCTTTTAGACAGCATAAACACACGGCCATATATAGCAAATATTGTTCGGGACAAATTTAAGGAGGAGTGACAGGCTCCCAGCGAGCAACCTCAATCCTACCCAACATCTTTTTGATGCCTATCCGTCAACAGACCTCCGTGTGGCTTACATGAGTCAAGAGTAGTTTGGGAAATGGATGGGATTAGATTACTCAAGATCGCCAATCATATTCGCAGGGTGCCTACAAGGCTACAGACCACCATTTAAGCAAGGGGAGGCAAGACAGTATACCAGCTACACTGATTCCATTATTAAGAAAGAATTAGAGGAATTATATTTTTGTTTAAAAGAAGTTCATTTTCTTTATTTTAACATTATAGTAGTATGCAATAGGTAGACTGAACAATGTTTTAATATTTAATCAAAGTAATACACTCTTAAATAACCCATATGACTATAACTTACAAGTATGAAGAGGAGCAACCTTCAAGGCAACAAAATCATCGTGCTCAAGGAATGCTTCCGAGGAGTAGGACGACTGATGGTGAACTTGGTCATATCAACTGTCCAAATTGTTGCACGCTTCCACCCCAGAGGAGGCCTAATGAAAGGAGAACAAATGTACTCAATGCAGTCCTTTGTTTAATAAAGGAACTTGATTATCCGAATTTGGAAGTTGTTCAGATGGCAGTGAAATGTAGGATGGAAGAACTGTGTAATGAAATGTAATTACTTTAATTAACAAAAACTGATGTTAATAATAAATATTAATTTAAACACGTTTATTGATAACAAAGTGATATTAATTAGTTAAGTATATTTTATAATATTTACTCATGAATGGACCTTTTGAATTAATTATATATTAACAAGAAATTGTTTTCATTTAAGTTTTGTTAATCTTCTATAACATATTTCTTTAGCGGTCTCGTTCGTTCAATCAAGCAGACCTATGAAAGGGGTTTTCATTGCCGCCCCCCCCCCTTTCTTTGGGGTTCCCTACAAATATAATATGTAACACTGTGCTAGGATAAAAAATTGCAATATTTTTATGCTGTTAGCGTGCCGGTTTTTATGAGCGCCGGTTCAGTTCTGAACTTACACTTTGATGGCTCGACGATTCTCTAGAATTTGTTATATCGAATCGTTTCTTCCATTGGTTGAACAGTTGTGAGGGACAATTGGAAAACGTAATGATCATTTCATATTATAAAATAAAGTTTATCGGGGCAAAGTGGGCCGCTATTGTTGTTGACTGACGTGCTGTTAATGATAGCGCTGGAAACGGTTGCACCCTAATCTGTCGGGCGGTCGGTAGCCATTCGTGCTAGAGTTCACTTGATATACTCAACTCAGAAATGTAAATTTCATATATTAGCCGAGTATTGATTCGCCGTTGGATCAGTCAATGCTCGACTTTTCACATTTTAGGGTCGACATTTTTGTATTCATTTGTAGAAGAAAACTTTGTAGCGTTATGATATTCATTTCCTAAGCATTTAATTTAAGTTTTAAAATACGAGAATCAAATACGTCAAAATTACATTATTTTATTATGATATTTTTCAAACCAACATACTGTACAAGTTTTGAAACCAACAAACAGACGTACACACTAAAAATCTGGTGCGATGCGCGCAACACACACCTTTCACTTACCAACCTACTTAGATTAGAAATTAACTTTGATTTCAGTGTTTTGAGAAATATGTAAACGCCATTCCTCAAACTGACACATTTTATCACATTCATTTACTTATTTTTGTTTTTATTGGCTGTCTAAAGTACACAAACTTTTTTTATTCTTAAATAAAAGTTTTTTATGTGATAATTCGGAAATGAAAGCATAATACTCCATCGCGTCTGATTTTATAATCCTCTATTTATTTGTTGATACCTTCATTTAGTTACCATTGAATAGATACATAATTTCCATAGAATATGAATGTTTCAAAACAAGTTGACAACTCAGTTCGCATGAGCAGAACGTCTTTAATTATATACAATGGTCTGTCATTAAAAGCGCACTGCGCATTCTTGCTCAACGTGTTTTATGAGTTGTCGGAATATTTTCCTTTTTTTCTCCTGTACATGTTTACTCAATTTTTTTCATATTTCATATTTAGCCATTTCTTATCATTAGGCATAACGAAAAATAGTTAATTTCTCCATTTAAACAAAAACAAAGATGCTTTATTGGAAAACAAAAAAGGTCCTTTCCCCATTTAAGCCCCCTCAGAACATTTAAATAATAATAAAACTTACTTGATATATAAGAATACTTGATTCTCATTAAACATGGGAAAAAAGTTATAAAATAAAGTGTCCCCTCTGTTTCACTAATTTTGATAAAATTTTTGCTGTCATATCGCGGGCATATACGTACACTAAATACCCAATTTCAGATTCTAATTTTATTGTTTTTGAGCTAGTCTGGACCATTTCGGGGGACTTGGTTATTTTGACGCAGGGGACCCCAAAACGTTTATATCCGTTGAAAACCGGAAGTTGAAATTTTTCACGATCACAATACTTTACCTCACTATATATTTCATATGGAGGTAAGTGAAAGTAAAAAAAAAAATTGTCTCGAAATTTAGGGAACATATCCTGACCAATTTAGAAAAACCATCGGGGGCAAAGATTAACGCTAATGCAGAAAGGCCCCAACTTCAAGCGAATATATTACTTTAGAATTAAGATCTCAGATAATCAAGCATACCGCCCACAACAATTCAAGATCCAAATTGTGCTCAAAATACTATGACCATACAATCCAAATTACAAGCAAACGAATAATAAAAAAAAATTACTCTTCTTCCCAACAACAGCATACATTAATTACATCTTTATTTTTCAAACCCTATATATAGAATCATTCATCCCTATTCATTATACAATTCACTTTCGTTAAAACCATACACTAAACAAACCAACGTAATGGAGGATAAGGTGCAAAAATGATCTTGACAATGACGGACCTTATGTAGTACCAAATACAGTAAAAATTGAAAGATTAAAGTGGATCGAACACTTAGGGCGGATTCACACCATCGCTCCGCTCCCGGTCCGCTCTCGGTTTGGCAAAATATTCTAAAGAGAAATAGAAAGAGAGTATTCCACTGTCGCTAACACTCCGAAAAAAATGCATTATATTATGAAAAATGTCAGATCATTAACAAAAAAATATATTAAAGCAAAAAATAATTAAAATATGAATCAGGAAAATTGCAGCATTTACCGATTTCAAGCGTATTCGAGTACATTCGGAAAAAAAAATTAAATTATTTCTTCACCATTAATTAAATTAATTTATAATTATTATTAATAATTATCATAGTGTTGCAAGATATTCTTCTTGTAATATGTTTTGATAATATTATTTTCTTCATCAAGAAAAGTACACTTAACAGCTATTTCTACAAACGAAAAGTTGAACTTTTTTGGGCCATAAAATTGATGAATAAATAAATACTTTAATAACTGATAGTTAATTATTAATTAAAATCCAAATACAGACGGCTTCGATTATTACTGGCTTCAATCATGAACGGTGTAAAATTATATAATGTGAATATGATAAGACTTTAGGAAAGCGGACCGGAAGCGGAGCGATAGTGTGAATAGGGTAGAGCGAGAGCGGACCGGGAGCGGAGCGGGAGCGAAACCGATAGTGTGAATAGGCCCTTAAAGAGAATGTCAGCCAAAGCTTAGTTTACAATAATTTCCATCTTTGGAATCGAAATTTTCCCAATGCTGGATAACATTTTCAAATGATGGAATTTATACGTTAAATTTGGTTTCTCCACTCAATGAGGGCCACTTGGAAACGTCACCGCTTTAATTGAAATCCCCGTGGACAGGATGCTGAGGATAAGGGTTCTTGAAATATTTGGTACCTTGAATTTTTTTTTTATAAATCTACATCACATTATAACCAAAATAATAAGGGCGTTCCTGTAAAACACACCCAAAAACAAATAACACATTTCGTTTAAATTGGTTTAGCTTCCTTTATTACGATTTTGTTAGAAAATTTCCTTATTCCGTTATTCTAGTCCAAAGATAAAAATTTGAGCCGGTTATAAGAAAAGGCGGAGGATTAGGATGACGCTAGAAGTCGGGAATTGGGGGGGCTTTATGAAATCACTGAGAGGGCAAGTCCTAGCTCGCTGTGGGCAGATTGATTGGAAAGATGGCTCGAGGCGTTTGTCATTTCACCGAGGATTGATGGAGCCATGTAAGTCCGTCCGCTTGTATTGGATCTCAAGCTCTTCTCTTGTGGTTTTCATAAGAAATATGTTTTTCCTTCATCTTTCCTTATTAAAAGCTTCCTTCTCTAGAGTTGATATCAAGTTTACCTTCTGTGTTGGTCCCAGTACAATTATGGCATTTTAATCAATAGATGTTTATTGGTAGCTTGTTTACCGAGTGGGTTGTTTGTTATATGATGTTTCTACACGACTGGCAAATATCGAGACCTAATAATTAAATTAAATTATTTATTGCAAATAATGGATATTATTGATCATATTATTAATATTACGGCCAAATTTGCTGTAATATTTCTTCTGCAATGTTCAATTTCATCGCAATAATCTTAGGCTACCAATTTATATCTTTCTCAACAATTAGGCATCCATACCCCAATTCTCCTGAAGAGGAGGTCTTTGACTGCTTGTAGCGCTAATTCATTACACAGGTCGACAGTGGTCTTGGTGCCGAGAGTTTGATAGCTGATTCTGAGTATAATTGGTGCGCTGAATACAAATTTGCCATTATTTTCCTCTATCAGCTCTAATTGTTGAGATATATAAATGGCGCGACTTTGCTCTTAAAACAAAGATATTAAAATTCTTTACATAAAACATTTTAAATCAATTAAAACCATATAAACACACACATTATTTACATTAACGCTTTGTAACTAAACCAATTACATTTCAAAGAGACTCTTTTTCACACTTCGGAAGCTTCTTTTGTGTGACTTTCTTGAATGTTTCTTCTAATAGTCTCGTTTTAGGTTCCAGCAGTAATCTGCCATCAAGTGATGTATCACATGATCCAGTTGTGCATTTAAAAAGTATACCATAACAAAAAGTTTTGCCGGTTGGTAAAATCATACTAAAACAAGTTGTTATTTTATACAGCTAGCTAATAGTTTAATTTAAAAGTGCTAAAATAATTCATTTACAAATCCATTTCGGATTGTGTTATCTATATCATAGGCATTTAAATTTAAATAAAACTACTGTTAAGGTATGCTGAAGCTAAAAAATTAGAGCTGATAGAAAAAATCTGATTGCATTATTGGAATCAGCGCCCCAAACATAGTTAAAATCAGCTATAAGATTCTAGGCACCAAAGATTTTTTTTTTTTCTATAGAGCTGAGTTATTAGTTATTATTATATCTCTATCTTAGTATGTTTGCTGGCGTTCTTGGAGAAAGGACCTCACAAAAGCGGCTATGTTTTTCCTCTGTCGGGTTATTTTAACGGCTTTTCATTGACATTCTAATCGATTAATGCAATTTTTCTTTGAATTGTCGCTCAATACCATGATGATGTATTCTCGAATTAACAAAGACCCGTGAGTCCTTTATCGGCCATACGTTTCACAATATGCAGAATATATTAGATCCTGAATGCAATACCCTTCTCAGTCTCTCCTTGTCAGTTTTGCAATACCAAAAACAAAGCAAATATTGATGGTTTTCCTTAAAGTCCTGGTCTGCTCCATTCAAGGAATTGCTCCATGTACTCAACAGTTTTAGTATTTTACTCAATAATGCGTAAGTTTTACTAGAGTTTAAATCTTGAAGAACTTGTGACAGTTCTGTCGTTTGATGTGCTTAAGAGTTACCTCAGTAATCGATGAACTACCAATATAAATCTTTGTAAACTTATTGAGCATTAGTTTTTTGACGATATATATGGGAAAAAAAAGTATTGTTTTTCAATGAAAGTCTGGGGAAACTAAAGAAGAACCTTTCCGGGAAGGTGTTGGTGATAATGGCGTAACGAAATAATGGTAACATGAAACCTTGGAGGTTGTATATAACTCGAAGAATATGTTCTACTTCTTTGTTCCTTGCCTGAACTGAATATAGACGGTGGAAAACATGGAAAAGAAGCCGTTCCCAGCTGTCTGTTTGATAAGGGTCTTTCTTTGTTGTGAAGTGTGTACAATTTGGGCCTGCCCGTGTTCAGAGCCCGTCTCAACTTCTACCGTCATCCTTAATTGAACGTAGTTCGTACAAAAAAATATCTATAGTTATTGAGATTGACTTTTAAATAAAATATGAAAAAATATTTTGGGGAAATTTATTTTATTTTCCTTAATTAATAAAGTAAATCCTTTCAGAATAATAAGAATTTACAAAGTAAGAAGATAAGTATAGGGTGTAACGTAAATGATACCCGTTACTGGAGTAAGTTATCATAGGCATTCAATGCTACGGAGGAGTTCATCAGAGCTCTGTTCGGATTCCGAACAGAGATGGAGTTACCACGTTATTCTACAGATGGAGCATTATTTAAAAAAAATAAAACTATATGAGTTTTTACAATACATACAATGTGTTTAAAATTATTGTCAGTGCTTATAAGGATAAAACAATCACCCCACAACAAGTTCCCTCAAATACTAGATAAAAATTGTCCAATCTAAGAATGATCAACCCTAAATAATAGTTTAACTAACTGTGCTTATATGACCTGGTATTAGATCGAAAGTGGTAGCGTCAACGTTAATGTCAGATTTTCAATAAACACTCGACAAATTTTGATGATATTTATTTTGTTTTGATCAGTGAAAACGTTATAAAGATGGAAAAATACTACTTTTCAGAAACAAAAAAACAAAAAACAAAAACGGTTTTTTGAAAAGTTTGTAGTTTGCCGTTTTGTCTACTATGATACTTAAAATGTTTAAAATTGATAAGACTAGAATCGATTACTACAAAAAGTCGGCCATAAAACCACCCTTAGCCATAGAATGAAAGCTGTGATGTTCTGACATCAGATTTAAGTCAGTACCAGCAAGTTAAAAAAATATAGCCACCACAAAAGATAGCTCTTTAATTTTTTTATTTGTATAGTTTCAAACTAATGCTAGAAAAGAATAGAGCACAATATATACACTTCCATACATATGTTTTTTTTTTGTTTTGTTTTTTGTTAAAAGACAATATTCTCCTCCAAAGAAAGATCCGATATAATTCACAAGATTTCTGCATTTTCCGCACGCTGGGCACCCTGCTGGAGGATAGATCTGAAGAAACAATAGAGGTATATATAATTTTTCGTTTTTAATTTCAGGACTGAAGACAAGTATCCAAAAATTGCTCCACGACTCTGGTGCAATACACACGAGTCCAACTACATAACTACTTATGTCATAGAGGCATAATACTGGAATCGTAACAGTCCGCCCAGATATATCTCATTGCAAAACAAGCCGATTAATTCATTATTCGCTCTGTGAAAAGGAATGGGAAATTACTATTATATTGACCTTATTAATTCTGTTAAGGCAGAACCGAATAATCTATGTCAGACCGCATCCAATCTTCGCAGTATGAATAGAAAACTATTTTATCTTCAAATATATTATATAAAAGATAAATTAAAAGCTGAGTGGAGTCATTAAACGCCAATGACAAACAATACGAAATATTCAAAACAGTTTTTTGAACTTTTTTATATTGTTTAAAATAAAACACTAAATTAAAAAAAAAAAACTATTTAACCAATTTTTCACAATTTCAACGCTTAAGTAAAGGTCCTTTTAGAAATTCTAGCTTTGTTTCCTTCTTAGGAGGTTTCATTCATTCAAGTTAGGAGTCATTTATGGGATTTAGGTTTTATGGTGGTTTATGGGAAAGCATTTTTAAAGTAGCGACTTTAAAACAACATTTGAGCCATTTATTGTGCTCAGAAATTGATTGCCAGATGAACTGGATTAGTTGAAAAAATCCAGAGAGGGTTCTAGCATTTATTTGATAAATAATAGACCACTCTCCCCTTAACCCTTTAACCGAGCGGGACGTATATAGACGTCCTGAAATATTTGTTGTTTTTATTATTATTTATATATAATTATTTATTTATATGTATATATAAACATAGATACATATATCTATGACCAATACCTCTGTTGTACGAAAATATACGTCCCACCAGTTCCAGGGTTCAAAATATATTTCAAAGACGCATTTATACATCCCGCCCGGTTAGAGGGTTAATATATCATTAATACTTAAGAAAAACTTATTTATGTGAATCTAGTTCCTCAAATTAACCTGATATGTACCTTCTTAATAATTTAGTATCCCAATAATCATGTAGAAACATAATTTAAAAACACAGCGTCTATTGTGCTTTTTGCGGACTGAATCCAAATTAATTGGGGTAAGCTATTTTCCTAGTTACTGGATAATGTGTTTATTATTTATTATTAAATATCATTTACTAATTATCAGTCTAAATTTAATTATTAATAATCACTTTAGTATTCTGCACAGTGCTTCTAAAGTATTGAAAACAATTAATTATATACGACCTCAATTTTCTTGAGCTAGTTCCTTATTTACTTAAATGCAACTTTACTCTCATGACTTCAAAAGTATCGGTCGTCTCTGATCTTAGGGTTTTATCAAGTAGGGTAAAGGCGCTTGTCTGACTGTGTAGATTGTACAATGTGAGACGAAAAAATATTTCTCGACAAACATGTTCGATTACCTAATATGGAATCCGAAGTTGCTCCAGGTTCACCTGAATTATATATGCCCCCTCCCAAAAAAAAAATACAAATTAGAAGATGGGCAAGTCTCTTTATTGGCTCATTGCCATATTGATTCTCTATAAAAACGGATAAAAGTCTTTATCCAGTATTAAAAGAAATGCAAATGAGCTAAAGGAAGTTAATAAAATTAAAATAATATAGCTAATGAAAATGTAACCTTGAGTCCATCGCCAGCCATTTTGAGGAAGGGTTGTACAAATAAGAAGGGTTGGAGCGGGTCCTTGCTTTCCGAAGATTGATCTAAGATGCTTTCAAGATCTTTGACTAATCAACAGTATTTGATTACTTATAAATAAACAGTGATGAGATGAAGGTATTTGAGTACTATCTCTCACTTCTAGTCGACAGCCTTACGAATCATCAGTTTCTCCGTGTTAGATCAGTGAATTTAGTAAATTGGATATAGTAATTGAAGCGTGGAAATGCATAAGGGTATAAGTGCCTTGGGAAATTTTTACAGAAATGATGTGACTTATACCCTCTAGGATGAACTACGTTCAGTGCTTACACCCATGCCATCGTTCATACGTTCAAGGAACTCTTTTCTAACAACACAACATTAATTATACCCATTTCTGAAGAATGGCTTTGGCACATATAACAATTTGGACAAAAAAAACTTTGTTTTATTTTTTTTGGCACTTAGATCCTTAGGCATTTCCACGCTTCAATTGTTTAACATTGGAATTACATTGTCCTACAAGGGAGTGTATTCTAAATAATAAACCACCATTAGATAATCGTTTTGTAAAATATTCCAGGTTCCAGGCTTTGGCACATATAACAATTTGGCAAAAAAAAACTTTGTTTTATTTTTTTGGTACTTAGACCCTTATGCTTTTCCACGTTTCAATCGTTTAACATTGGAATTACATTGTTTTACAAGGGAGTGTATTCTAAGTAATAAACCACCATTAGATAATCGTTTTGTAAAATATTCCAGGTTCCGAAGATAAGTATAGGGTGTAACGTTAGGATCCAATTTTAGCAGGTACTTTTGTATTCTGTTACAACGGCCTTCTATGAATAAATAAATCTCTGGACTCACTAATTCACTTTTTAAAAACATTATTCAAAGAAAACACTACAAATATTGGAAAACTTCACTATCTACAGATACTACAACTAAGAGTGACACAATAACAATGACAATGGTAGTCTAGACCTGGGGGATATATATATACTAGAAGTTGCTGACTGCCGACTCAGATGTTTCTGTAGGCTGGGTGAATCCATAACTGACCATGGGGTCCTGGAGCATACGCAGTCCTATAAATTTGCTATTAGGAAAATATATTTTCGTATTTATAATAATACGTATAATATTTGTCTTTCATCAGACGGATTTTTAAAAAAATCAAACAGTATATGTTTTTAGTTTGATGATACCAAGTTTTAGTTAAGTTGTCATGTTAAAAAAATATTAAGTGGTTTTAAATAAATAAAATAATCATAACAAAAAAATGGTTGCTCAGTGGAGACGGGCGGGTTCCTAAATGACTAATGATTACAAATAAATAAAGGGGCGCCACGCTATTTATTTTAAGGAAATAGCGAAAACCAATAGGAATCAAAATAAAAATAAAATAATTTAAACTTAATAAGTTTATTTCAAAAAAATAAAATAAAATAAAACAAAAGATTACCTCAAAAGCTCGGAAAATAAATAATAAATAAAATTCAATTTGTAATTTACACTTATGAACTACTTAATGGTGAATTAAAAAAAAAAATAGAACAGAACAAATTAAACTCAAATAAAAGCAACTTTTAATGAACTCTACGATATTAAATAAGAATTCACTTACAATTTATGTAGTCAGGCCTGATGAAATTCTTACTATATTTACACTAACAGAATCAATTAAACTTAAAACTATACAATAGACAGAAAAAAACAAAACAAGGTTTAACAAAAAAATCAAAAGAAAAATATCTAAGGACTGTTTCCTTAACTCGCCTGTTTTCTCGTAGCTTCGGTTGCCACCAGACACTCGGCCTGGGGATTCTCGTCACCGGAATCTCTTCCGTGAACGCTACTACACTTCAATCCGCTGATATAGACCACAACTTTAACCACTAAAACAGTCTCATTTAATCATCACTCTTCAAACGCTAGCGAACATCTGCCGTCTTTTATTTCGTTTTTTAAACAAATGCCTAAACAGCTTTTTTAAAGTAATTATTGTGGTTCCATCTCTTCTTTAAAAATAAAACATGATTATTTTTATAGCTAAATTAAAAACAAAAATAGCTCAACAAAACTTTTAAAACAAGACATATTTTAATTAAATACAAAAATAAATGGGTCTTTTGCAGAAAAGCACCCCCAGTGATTTTATAATGTGATATAGTTTAGTTACTATTAAATTTGATCACATGTTTTAATTTGATATTAAATGCTCTACTATAAAATAATGGCTACTAGTTTTAATAAATAACACAATATTTGAACTAAGATATTTTATATTTAAAAAACAATAAATTAAATCTCATTTAGGAGGCATGAATGCTGATATATCTTTTAATATTTCTTCAAAAAGATCTTTGTCTTTATTCCTATTTCTCCAAATAAATTCACATAGATAAGAGTCTAATAAAGTTCTTCTAGTTCCGCATTCTACATTGTTCCCTCTTTTCGCAATCATGTATTCTACAGTCCAGGAATATACAAAATATACAAATATTTCATAAGAAAGCTTACTGTATTCTAAAAATGTTCCTTTCTTTAGAGCAATAGATTGTCTGCAACTTCTTTTTTGGCAAACCCACCTATCATTTTTCTCCAATAATTGCATGTGCATTTCATGTCCAATACGGCATAGTCTTCTTTTATGTAGAATTCCCTTATTTTGAAGGAATTCTATTGCATTCCTTTTGTCTGGAACTTCTTGAATCAACTTCATAAGGCCCATTACAAACCTTTTTTAAATAGATTGTTAATTAAAAAAGATTGAATCTAGGTTATAAAATACCATATGATCAATTTAAAATAAATATTCATTAACATGTGAAATCACTTTTCACATTATAAAATCACTGGGGTGCTTTTCTGCAAAAAACCCAAATAGATTAAGCCCTCTTCGATAATTAATTTCTGATTTTATTTAAATAATTAAAAAAAAATTGTTTGTTTATATTTTTCGTTACAAAGTTTACTTATAACATTATCTACCATGATAACTTATACTATGAGACACTTTTAGTTAACAGAGTGTTCCTAATTTTGTTATACATTTTTTGTTGAGGGTATACTGCAGTGCGGAGGGTGGTTAGGTGTAGTTAATTTGCTTGGTCGTTCAACTGTATTCCCGTTGGAACGAAACATATTTCGTTCCAAACGGAAGTCCTATTTTGTGATCTAGAAGCCGATTCCCGCTTAAATTCATAGGCAACTTTTATCTCAATCGCTGTCGATATAATTTTCATTCATAGTGTTGTGTTGCGTTCGGAGCTAAATTTTATTTTAATATAGATTGAAATCACCTTACGCTTTGCCGGTTCTTTTTTCCAATTCAGAGGTGGACACAATGTTATATTGATTTGAACTTAGTAATAGTATTAAAGAATTGAATAAAGAAAAAATAATAATGGCGAAACCATATAAGATATATTTATTGATTAGTAATATTTACAATAAGAAAAACAATGATGAGAAAAATAATAGAGAAAATGAAATAAAAATACCTGTAATTAAACCTGAAATCATAAACAAAATGTAAAACACAAATTAAAATATTAACTCTCATAACAAGAAAATATAATACATAAATAAAATAATAGGTAAAAAATAAAGTATTATTCTTAATAGTTAGAAAAAAAAAAAAAATGAGTCTAGCATCCGGGATTACTGTACTAACTCCGTAAATTCCTACCTCCCACTTACTTCCTTATTATCCGTTCCTACCTAGCTGACAGATTATTCAAAGTAAACCACAATAATGCATACTCTTCCCTCTTCCGGCAGTCAGCTGGGGTCCCTCAAGGTAGTATCCTCGGTTCCATCCTCTATATAAATAACTACAGCTGATATCCCAACCCATCCTAACACTGTTATAACCACTTATGCTGATGACACCTGTGTGCTATCAGTTAATAATGATCCAGTTATTGCATCCCAAAACCTTCAAGCTCATATAACAAACCTTGAAAAATGGTGTAAAAAATGGAGAATCAAAATCAACCCCATCAAATTACCTTTACTCCCTGTCGAAAACCTACGACATCCTGTCCCACTCTGTATCCTTCAACAATTCTCCGCTTGTCCCTGTTGGATAGACCCGTTATTTAGGACTCCACCTCTACAAACGTCTTACTTGGAATCCCCATACTAGACTGAAACGACAAGAAACCGCTCGACGCTACCGCCTACTACAACACTTACTGGACAAACGCTCAAAATTACCAATCTACTACAAAAGGCTCCTTTATATGACAGAAATAAGACCTATTTGGGCTTACGGAATCGAGCTTTGGGGCTCCACCAAACCATCAAACTCCTCTCGAATCCAATCCTTGCAGTCCAAAATCCTTAGAAAAATCCTTAACGCTCCTTATTTTGTAACAAATAAAATATTCCACAAAGACCTTAATGTTCCATTTGTCGCGGATTTAGCCCGATCCAGATACCAGTCATTTCATAGTAAACTCCAGACCCATCAGAACCCACTCGTATCCTCCCTCGCTTCCTCCTCTATTCCAGATAATCCTCCAAGGCGTCTGAAAAGAAGATGGCCTCGAGATCTTTTAAGTTAGATACTAGTTGAGTACTATCAGTGGATAGTTTCTCTACATGCTTATTCAAGACATTATTTTCTTTTATTTTAGCACATTTAGTTATGTAATTTATTTTATTTATTAGTTATGTAATTATATGTAAATACAGATGAAAATTTCAATAAATATTTATTTTAAAAAAAAATATTTAAAAATATTAATAATAAACTGCAAATAATAAACTGCAACCTTGTGAATTGTTCCTAAACGAGAGAGAGAGAGAGAGAGAGAGAGAGAGAGAGAGAAATAAAACGAATGCATAGGTAAATATTTAAAAAGAATGTCCAAATAAAAAACCTCGTACCAGGGTTCACCGAAATTCCGTCGAGGAAGGAGAGAAACACTGTGGCTAATAATATTTTTTCACGATTTATGTGAATTATGAAGACGTCGTCTACACATCTTAAACATACAATAATAATGATAATAGTAATATATATATATATAATCTTACTTAAAATTTAACACAGACTAAGGCTTTTTTGTTTTTCTCCATAATGTGAGAAACCTTCTAGGGCACCAAAAACAATTCCTAAACTTGTAATGCATTACGTATACATACTTTTACTTGTACAAATGTCAATGCGCATCACCCATAAGTGCCTTGAGTCGACTGGACGTATATATGAACAACCTCTCTTTCTCAATATTCTCTCCCTCGTTAGTCCATAAAACATATATTGTTAATATTTATATATTCTTATATAGGTATAGAAATTATTTTAAAATTTACCTACGTTTATAATAAAAAATGTCTGATCGGCTCAAATAGAATGTGTTTTAGTCAAATCACTAAATCACAACGAAAATGTGAGGGTACACACCTTCAACCTCAGTAGTGCCAGATATTATTCCCTTCGCAAAAGAGTTTTTGTTGGAATGGACCACAAAAGAGAAATACTCTAGTTGAGATATATGTCGGGGGTAGCGACCCTTTTTAACGTCATATTTTCTTACTTGAAAAGGCCTGGCCTCCTGGAGACTATTGTTCCCCCCCCCCCCCACCACTATTCCCCCACCACAATATATACTCATCTATTTATTATTATATTAATCTATTTATGTGGAAATTTATCATGGCGGTTCAGTAAAGCTACATTGATACCATTTGGATATAGAAACCGTAATCTAAGAGTGTCTAGTCTAAATCTAAGATTTGAGTTAAACCAACTAAAACAACTATCGTACTTAATAACAGAAAAGGCATACTTGAATTGTTGTTACATACTTGTTTCATTAAATTCCTTGCAAAATTGGGGAAAAGGCATATATATATAGGCATGATACGGCTTGGCTAAGAGTTTTGTCCCAGTCTCAGCTACTTAAGAGTGGTTAAGGTAGGGAAAAAAAAAAAAAAAGAAAACCAGGGGCAACTTTTTTATACACCGGAGAGTTACCAGGAAACGCAAATAATTAATTTCAGGTTAAATAGAGGAAATTAAGCCGAGAAGACTTTTGGGAAAGGCGGAAAAGTAAACTCCCTCGCAATTAGGAGAGGTGAGGAAGATTAATTAATTAAAGAGTAGCTGAACATCATTAATTAGTGTTTAACTGATAAGGGATGAATTAATGCAAATTAGTAGAACCTGTTGTTTTAAACTCCATTCTTCAGTATTGTACTGAAAAAAACACATTCAAAACGTCCTCTTTTGATCATAGCGAGATTTCGTACTAATAATCTTCTGATTTACTTTAACTCAAATTCATGTGTTCATATTATTACTAAAATATCAGTCTTGCAATAAGTTTTATTTAGTTACTAGCTGTATATCGCGGATTCACACGGGGGATTTCCTTTTTCTAATAAACGTGTACAGTTCTATAAACAAAAATAGCACTAATAGATTATTATTCTAAAGCTTTCGGAACTATATTTTTAGTTTTATCCTCTGGGGCATATATAATTAGGTCTTTAGGTGAACCTACTCTAGAGCATGCAACATAAAGCTGGCTGGCCATGAGAAAAACATGCGGAATCCAAATTGATACCAGCTACCCTCGTAATTGCTCTTGAGCTTTATATATAGTCATCGCAAATGTGACCCGAACTGGTAATTGTACTCTTTTGAAATCAAAGGGCATATCCCTGGGGAGAATGGGGATTCTATGTTTGATGTTCGTCAGGAGTTTCAGCTGCTCGTATTTGACGTTGTTTTTTAGCTTTTGAGCTCGGTACTCCTATTGAAGCTCGCTTCTTAAGAGGCATTTTTAAAAATAAACGTATTAATAACTAAGTAATCTGTTGGGTCGCATCGTTCAGCCTTAAAACGTGGACCCTGGCCCTTGGAGCGACGGCCTTATAACGTTAATAAAACGTTGGAGGAACGGCCTTACCGGGCCTTGTTGGCCTCTTCAAAAGATTTCGTAAAAAAAAAAAAAAAAAAAAAAAAAAAAATAAAAAAAAAAAAAAAAATAGATTGGCTGAAGTTATGCATTTTTAATATGAACAGGTGTTCGCACCTGGTATGAAAGAACCACTGAGTTTAGGACAAACGGTATGAATTTCTATAAAGAACGAACAAACAAACAGAATTTCATCTTTATTTATATAGAATATATGATTTAATTCAGAGATAAAGTGTAAACTCTCCTAAAATAAAAACGAAATTCAACTAAAAATTTATGGCATAATACATACCGTCAAACCGCCACATACCCGTGTTATCTCTAACCTAAAAAAAGAATAATATAAAATAGAACATTTCGTTGTTAAGTTACCAATGTATAGCCTGCCCAATCCGTTCATCCTACTTACAATAAAGTAACAATTCCATAACAAATAATACCGCAAAAGTAACAAACAATATTACTTTCCTTTTCTGTAGCTTTTTTCTTCATTTTTCTTAATACAAAATTTGTTGATAGTAAGATAATGCATCCGAAATTATGCATAAATTATACTTCAAGAATTACACATTTTTCTTCTGTTTCAATTAATGTCCTCGCATAAAATCGTAAATTATAAATCTATTCTGCAACTGAAACCGGCAACCAAGATAAGGTCATAATTTAAAAATGAACAATATGAATTAGGGGTCTAAAGTAATTAATTATTTTTTTTATTGCATTTCTTTAATCAAGAATAGATGTACCAAATATTTTAATAGCGTTGAAAATTGATTTTTTATGATAATCTTGAAACACCAATGATTTAGTGCGAATTTTCAAATCCCACATTTTTTTAAGTTTATAAATTCACAGAAAACATACTTTAAACTATTTTTGAAATTTTCGAAAATAATTTGGAATCTCATAATTATATTGTAACACTTCTGTGGGTTAACAATATTTAATCAACGAAATAAAACAAAAGTCAATGCAACACGAATTATAAAAACACAAATATTAAAGCAGATTACAAAAATTATCACTTTGTAACAGAAATCATAAGGCTTGAGCTTCACAGTGCATAAACGAAACTGTGGGGAAAAAATGGGCTAAGTCAAAGTTTTATTGTATGGGTTATATTTTTTGGTTTATGTTGCTTGTTTTGCGTAGTTATCTGATTTTTATATAATTTAAATCTGATATAGATGTCCCTTATGAATATATAGTTCTAAATATTCATTGATCTAAACTTTTAAAATATTATACTTCCTAGTACATCAGTTTTTTTTTTAATCGTTGAATAAATTGAATAATTCTAATTTACAATAGTGTATCCAAAAGGGGTAAAAATGAAACACAAGTACATTATTCAAAAATATGTTTATTTATTTTAATCGTAAAAATGGAAACAATATTGCCCATATTATAGTATATATAATGTAGATCATATCATATATGTAGGCTCATTTTTAAATGCATGACATCTATACTAGTATTGATACCATCAAATCATGGTAAAATACAGTAAGTGGTAATTTAATGAATAAAGCTCTTATAACATGTTTACATTACTTCATCTAAAATATAATTAACTAGCTATAATATTTCATTAACAAACACCATTAGACTTCAAAAAGTTTAATAATAATAATAATATTAAATATACATTATTTATATAAAATATATATATATATATATATATATATATATATATATATTATTTATTCAACATTATATCTATAAAACTTCATAAATAACCGACCTAAACGTAAATGGTTTACATTCAATAAATAATTCGGTAACGACAATGATTTATTATTTGGGGAAATAACATTTTATGTACATATTTTAGTATTGGATAGCTTTTGTTCACCCGGAAAAAATTATGAATATTAAAACCATTGATACGGCTGAAAACTAATGCTTCTTAATATTTCTATATATATGAAACAAAGTTTAGTTCTTAATTTAAATACGTTATAAATTTTAATTAATCTGTATTTATTATAAACAAATTAATTATTTAAATAAATCTGTTTTTTATTTAAAAGAAACATATCTTTAAGACAAAAATAATGAATTTCAATTATGTTTTAGCTAATTGAAATAATAAGTTATAAACGTAAATATGCTAATTATTGAATTTAATGTGCTTTTAATTTAAGGTAAGTTACCTATCTAAAATTGACAGATATTGTTTTGTTCTGAAATATGAATTAATTAATGAAGGAATTGATTTGAAATATTCCATCGTTAGTTGAAAAATAATTCTATCACTAAAATTGATAACATCGCAAAAATACAGTTTTGAAAACAAAAAACTGATTTGTTATTCTTAAACGGATGATAGATATAGGATTTTTTTATTTATTTATTTTTTATTTTATTACTATTTTATAGCACTTATAAAATGGAAACATTTTTAATGTGCTTAATTAACTAATCAGTTAAATGCTCCGGGTCTAAACATAGATGAAAGACTTTAATACGAATGGCTTGTCACCTGACATTTGTCACCGAGTGTAATTTACTTGATTAAAGCCACTTTTTTCTGGTTTGTTTGAAACTTTGACAAAAGTCCACCTTCCTTTCCTATTACCTCTCTGACTTTTTTTTGCAACAGCTTCAGACTGCATTCTGCGTTGATTTCACCATCATTGTCATCTGAAAAAAACAAACAAAATAAAAAAAAAGTTCAAATAGTCACTATCACTCGAGGTACTGGAGTACTCCCTCCAGATACCCAGCCCGCATAAAATGTGTTCTTGGTATTATTTTTTTATTTATTTTTTTTTTTTTAACCTGTAGAAAAAGAGTACAGTGAACCCTCGATATAGCGAACTGGTAGGGGGTTTGATATTCATAGTTCGCTATAACGAGATTCGTTATAACCGAGGATTCTTTTTTTTTTTTTATCCAATGGCCGCACTAATTTGATCATACTTAGAAGGAACTTCATTCATTAGAACCAGTTAAATAAAAACGCATGTATGTAATTTATTTTGAGATAAACTACATATTAATTAAACAATGAGATTCATTAATTTACATGCCACGTTCACTTGAGAGTTCTTTAGCCTTAGCTTTAATAAGAGGGTCTGAGATTGGTATTTGAGATCTCATTTGTTTAAAGCAATTTATCAATTTTTTTCTCCAAATATTCATGAGCGCAGTCGTTTATTTGATAAAATCCTTGGGCTGCGGTTGAATCTATTTTATCTTTGGTTTTTATAATGGTTGACAATGTTCATTTTGGAATTCCATATTTTTCTGCAATGGTTTTCTTACTTAGAATTCCCGATTCAATATCCTGGATAATTTTTAATTTTTCCTCGATTGATAAGGATTTACGTTTATGACACACGTTTACCAAAAACTCATTGTGTATTAAAAAAAAAAAAAAAAACAGTATAAACGACTACAGAACACTGATTCGAATAATACAGAAGTCGAAACAGAACTGAGCTAGTTTTGAGAAAAAAGTCAATGGAATCTGAGTAAAAAAGCACCTCAATTCTAGAAACTGGAGCTACCATACTTTGTCTTCCAGCGCTCATTCTACGTAATACAGTAAAAAAAAAATTAATAAAATTCTTGCAGTACGTTATAACAGAATATAATAATTCTCAGGCATCAAATTTAGTTCGTAGTTCGCACTAACCGAGGGATTTCGCTAAAAAGAGAGGTCCAGCAGAACTTTAATGGTAATTTTGGGGGGATAGTATTTTGGTTCGCTATATCGAGGTGTTCGTTATAACCGAGTTCGCAAAAATGAGGGTTTACTGTACTATAGTGACTTATTTCAAATAATTTTTTATAAATTTAACTACCTCAATAAATACTCTTTATATCTTCAGGGGGGGGTCCCCTTGAGACAATGAGACTGATTTCCCTGGCCAAATATTTTTAAGTGATGAAAGCTTTTTAAACATTTCTACAATGTCGATTTAATCTGCGTACGCTAGTACGTTTATTGAAATTAATACTCCAAACTTTTTTTTGGTCTTGTATTATGATCTAAGCAGGGCGATCTTAGGGTCACAAATTTCGAAAAATAAACATTGGAATAAATTTACGCATCTAACTCTTACATTTTTTTTTTTTTTTTTTTATAAGATCTAACCGGACATTTTAATCGAGGACAGATCCTGACTCGAAGGAAGAGCGAAAATGCCATTTATAATGCCCCCCTTAATTACTTCTGTGTTCGAAGTAAAATTAACAAGTTCACGGCGGGACTGTAATCATGCTCCTCGCCCATTGGCGGCTGAGCTTAATGATTTTCGCTCTATCGGACGGGAGCTATTCAAGGCCAATATGGAGTATTTACAATCCAACAATAATAAAATAAACAATACAATCCTACATCGTCGTGGAAAGTTTTGTGTTTGACTAAAGTATTCGATGCGGTAGTCTAGTGCGGGCCACCGGTGGTACACGCCGGCGTGAACAAGGACCTTACAAAAAATAGATTACGTTACGATTTCATCCAATGAGTATAACCGAGCACTTAAACCTCTGGTGATTAATTTTCAAATTATGCACCGGTTTTCTACAGAGTGAACCTAAGGAAAAAAGATTGATAAGAATAATAAATAAAATAAAAGAACGAAAATGGTAGGAGTTTTGCTGTAACAGAGGAAAAACACTGGAATTTAAATTAATCTCCTTTACAGAGAACAGGATGGCATGATCAGCTGGGACTTGGCTAGTACAGATGATTGAGATTACCTTTGAGACCCCCAGTAGTCATTTAGCTTTTGGCAACGGGACTCGAATTTGTCATCTGCCATTTTATTGATAATCCAACCCCATAATTCTTCACCATTCCTTTCTCCAGGCTGTTTGGCTTCAAAAAAAGAACTAGATAAGAGTATTTAATAATTAATAGCAGGTCCAGAAACCAATCGTTGAGTATACCCGACATTAATTAATGATTAATTAATCCTGATATAATTTTTGTTCTCAATATTTTTGAGACAGGATCTGATTTTTATAATCGGATATAGATTATAACGTAAGGAGATTATCTCGTTCAAGTAGTATAAACTATACTAACTATATCTATAAATATATATATAATGTATAAGTAACAATCAACAAACCTATAAGAAGTTCATATGGAGAAGGTTGGCTTCTCATTTGCTGGTACATCTCCGAGAACTCGGCGATTATTTCTATTCGTTTATTCTTTAATTTTTCCTGCTTTTCTATTAGTTCCTCCGTTAATTTTTTTTGCTTGTTCAAATTTTCTTGCAAAACTGCCAAGTCTAATTTTTGCTGCTTCATTTCCATTTTCTTTCTTTCCTCTTCCATCGCCAGGTTTTTCTTACACTGTTCTACAGCAGCTTGTAGGTTTTCTACCTAATATTACAAAAAAAAAAAATAAAACTAGTCTAATGTCCGAATTCTGTATACATATTACCCTATGTCATTTTACGTGATGAACTAAGTTGGGCAAATTGTAATCTGAATAATGATTAATGAATATGAACAATTGGTAATCATAAAACAAATGAAAAATTAATAACCATTATTCATAATCAGTACGGAGTACTTAGTAACTAGTACTTAGTTATTCATTATTCATTTAAATGAATACCATAAACACTCAATAATCATTAAAAATACTCCATACTGATTATGAATAATGGTTATTCATTTTTCATTTGTTTTATGATTACCGATTATTCATATTCATTTATCATTATTCAGATTACAATTTGCCCAACTCTGCGTTATGAAATAAATAATCACAGTATAATGAACATACACAAAATTATACTACACTAAAATGAGTATATGCGGAATATGAAATAAAATCTTGACAATTCTTTATTACTTTGAGGCTAAGAAGATATTAGTCAAGTTTTTTTTATATAGATCCTTTTATTAATCTCAAACTTTTATAATATTCTGTTCAACGTTTCGGCACTAAGCCATTTTCAAGATGAACAACAGTAACCACAAGTTTCAATAAAATAGGCTCATTTGACTGTGAAGCTTGAATGAAAAGACTATAGTTGTTAACTAGTAAAAAAAAAAAAAATTAATTCTACGACAAGGGTACTCAGCCTATTTTTTTAAAAATTGTGGTCACAGATGTTCATCTTGAAAATGGCTTAGTGCCGAAACGTTGAACAGAATATTATAAAAGTTTGAGGTTAATAAAAGGATTTATATAAAAAAAACTTGACTAATAAAATCTTGAATTAAACCACGATAATATTAAAAATGTAAAAGGGCAGGCTTGTAAAATTATTAAGACTGTGGGAGGAAGGGGGGGGGGGGTCGAGGTATTCTAAGAAGAGCTCAATTGAGTTTTCAAATAAAACTTAAATGTTTGAATATTAAATTTGTTTTTTTGATATTGCGAAAGAAAAAGACGAAACAGATGTTTATTTCTAGAACCGCCTGGATCGTTATTAGTTAATATATAGTTAGTTATATATTAGTTAATATATAGTTATTAGTACATTATTACTTGTTTAGATTAGATCGTTCTAGACCTTTCTGGATAGTTCCATAATAGACCATATTTGTATATAAGCGAGCGATCGACTTGGGTTAGTCTTAGCTCCGACAGCGAAAAAAAAACTATTACATTTGAGTCACTGTTCTGTCACTGCTAGTTACTGTTTTGTAACCTGACTACTATCTGAATTCTTATTTTTTGTTTGAAATTTTTTTGTCATAATTTTTCGTCAGTGCAATTATTTAAACCCTTATAGATGTTAAAATATAATATTAAATAAATATAGTACATGAATATGAATTTATAGCTTTTGTTTCTAATATTTTCTAAAATGAACTAATAGTTGACACATGCATTAATTTTTGATTTCCTATGATTTTTAATAGGTAATAAGGACTGCAATAAAAGTTAATATTTTTTATTTATTTATAAACTAGTAAATTCACAACGGAAACAAAATAAAATTCCCACAATTTAATTATTTTATACAAAAAAAGCTTAAATGAGACAAAAAACCAAACAAATATATTTAAATAAAAAATGAGATAAACCAGTTAAGGAAGTATGATAAATACATTTTAGTAATGGCCAGAAGTTTCGCTTTTTTAATTTTGGGTTTGCACAATTTTAGACCCTCCAATGATGAACTTAACTATTCCAGTGCTCTTTTAGACAATTAATGATGGCCACATTCTTATGGATGGATATAATTTGTAGCATTTTGATAGAGTGTGACTAATAGCAAGTATCACATGTTCTTTGAAGAATTGGGAAGTGGGGAGAGTCAGATATGACGCTTGTCCATTCAGGAATATGATTATTGGCAATGCAATTTTGCTCTCAATGATCCATACTAGCTATAAATGCATAAAATAAGACACTTGTCATCCAGCTAGACTCAGACTTCCATAAACCACGCTAATTCTGGTCTTAATGTCAACTATTGAAATTAAGGATTAATCTCTGTTCTAATAGTTGCCATCAAGATTTACGCCCTAAAGCATTGTATAAATATATTAACCCTTTAACCGGGCGGGACGTATATAGGCGTCCAACCTAAACACTACCGTGAACGGGCAGGACGTATGTATACGTCCTTGAAATATATGTTGTGCCCTGGAATGGGTGGGACTTAAATTTTCGTACAACAGAGTGATTAGTCATCGATACATGTAACGACGTGAATTTATACATATATATTATATATAAACACACACACACACACACATATATATATATATATATATATATATATATATATATATATATATATATGTATATATACAATTTATAATAATAATATATTTAATTTATATTTATATATATATTTTTTGTACTATTTATAATAGGTTAAGGCAGTAAATTTATAATTTCTTAATTCGATACTTTTATATTTTTGTTGATATTCTTTTCTATTTGTTTGTCATTTTGTGTTTTCCTTTGTGGTTTATATATAAATAAACGAAAACGAATATATTTCATAGCCTTCCCATTTATTTTAAGCATAAATGAAAAAAATAATAATATGAAGTTACATTGCACCGGGCGGGACGTATATACACGTCCTAGTGAAAGAGCTCACGCCCGTTGTAGGATGCGTAATTTAAAAGGGAACTCCCCGGTTAAAGGGTTAAAAAGGATGTCAAATGATTCACGTGAACTTAATGTATACTATAAAAGTAATTAAAACATAATTGAACTCAAATAAACCAACTAAAAAGCTTATTTAACTTGACTTCATGAGACAAAAAACCAAACAAATATATTTAAACAAAAGATGAGATAAACCAGTTAAGGAAGTATGATAAATACATTTTTTGGGTTTGCACAATTTTAGACCCTCCAATGATGAACTTGACTATTCCAGTGCTCTTTTAGACAATTAATGATGGCCATATTCTTATGGATGGATATAATTTGTAGCATTTTGATAGAGTGTGACTAATAGCAAGTATCACATGTTCTTTGAAGAATTGGGAAGTGGGGAGAGTCAGATATGAGGCTTGTCCATTCAGGAATATGATTATTGGCAATGCAATTTTGCTCTCAATGATCCATACTAGCTATAAATGCATAAAATAAGACACTTGTCATCCAGCTAGACTCAGACTTCCATAAACCACGCTAATTCTGGTCTTAATGTCAACTATTGAAATTAAGGATTAATCTCTGTTCTAATAGTTGCCATCAAGATTTACGCCCTAAAGCATTGTATAAATATATTAAAAAGGATGTCAAATGATTCACGTGAACTTAATGTATACTATAAAAGTAATTAAAACATAATTGAACTCAAATAAACCAACTAAAAAGCTTATTTAACTTGACTTCATGAGACAAAAAACCAAACAAATATATTTAAACAAAAAATGAGATAAACCAGTTAAGGAAGTATGATAAATACATTTTTTGGGTTTGCACAATTTTAGACCCTCCAATGATGAACTTAACTATTCCAGTGCTCTTTTAGACAATTAATGATGGCCATATTCTTATGGATGGATATAATTTGTAGCATTTTGATAGAGTGTGACTAATAGCAAGTATCACATGTTCTTTGAAGAATTGGGAAGTGGGGAGAGTCAGATATGACGCTTGTCCATTCAGGAATATGATTATTGGCAATGCAATTTTGCTCTCAATGATCCATACTAGCTATAAATGCATAAAATAAGACACTTGTCATCCAGCTAGACTCAGACTTCCATAAACCACGCTAATTCTGGCCTTAATGTCAACTATTGAAATTAAGGATTAATCTCTGTTCTAATAGTTGCCATCAAGATTTACGCCCTAAAGCATTGTATAAATATATTAAAAAGGATGTCAAATGATTCACGTGAACTTAATGTATACTATAAAAGTAATTAAAACATAATTGAACTCAAATAAACCAACTAAAAAGCTTATTTAACTTGACTTCATGAGACAAAAAACCAAACAAATATATTTAAACAAAAGATGAGATAAACCAGTTAAGGAAGTATGATAAATACATTTTTTGGGTTTGCACAATTTTAGACCCTCCAATGATGAACTTGACTATTCCAGTGCTCTTTTAGACAATTAATGATGGCCATATTCTTATGGATGGATATAATTTGTAGCATTTTGATAGAGTGTGACTAATAGCAAGTATCACATGTTCTTTGAAGAATTGGGAAGTGGGGAGAGTCAGATATGACGCTTGTCCATTCAGGAATATGATTATTGGCAATGCAATTTTGCTCTCAATGATCCATACTAGCTATAAATGCATAAAATAAGACACTTGTCATCCAGCTAGACTCAGACTTCCATAAACCACGCTAATTCTGGTCTTAATGTCAACTATTGAAATTAAGGATTAATCTCTGTTCTAATAGTTGCCATCAAGATTTACGCCCTAAAGCATTGTATAAATATATTAAAAAGGATGTCAAATGATTCACGTGAACTTAATGTATACTATAAAAGTAATTAAAACATAATTGAACTCAAATAAACCAACTAAAAAGCTTATTTAACTTGACTTCATGAGACAAAAAACCAAACAAATATATTTAAACAAAAAATGAGATAAACCAGTTAAGGAAGTATGATAAATACATTTTTTGGGTTTGCACAATTTTAGACCCTCCAATGATGAACTTAACTATTCCAGTGCTCTTTTAGACAATTAATGATGGCCATATTCTTATGGATGGATATAATTTGTAGCATTTTGATAGAGTGTGGCTAATAGCAAGTATCACATGTTCTTTGAAGAATTGGGAAGTGGGGAGAGTCAGATATGACGCTTGTCCATTCAGGAATATGATTATTGGCAATGCAATTTTGCTCTCAATGATCCATACTAGCTATAAATGCATAAAATAAGACACTTGTCATCCAGCTAGACTCAGACTTCCATAAACCACGCTAATTCTGGCCTTAATGTCAACTATTGAAATTAAGGATTAATCTCTGTTCTAATAGTTGCCATCTAGATTTACGCCCTAAAGCATTGTATAAATATATTAAAAAGGATGTCAAATGATTCACGTGAACTTAATGTATACTATAAAAGTAATTAAAACATAATTGAACTCAAATAAACCAACTAAAAAGCTTATTTAACTTGACTTCCACCCAAATGAAACAGGGTAGCAGAAACCAAGTTTTCAGGCCACTAGAAAATTTCGCCATTATATCCTCTCAGAAATAAGCTTGAGTTTTTATCTTAACTAATGTCGATGGCAGTACAGCTAACTAATATAACTTGGTAAATTACCGCCAAATTTTGAACCAAAATGATCCACCCTGAATCTTATTATTCACATTTTGAACAAAATATCAACTATCGGAGCTGTGTCAACTTATGGTACAGTTACCCTATTTTGGTTTTACTAGGTCGAAAAGTATTTGCTACATGCCCTCTATCTTGTCTAAGCACCCTAGGGACAGATAAAAAAAAAAAAAAAAACGTATATAATTTCAAAAAAAGCTTTTAAGAAGAGACTATTGAATTATAGATATAGAATGCAAGAGCTCAAAGTCTCGTATAATTTCAATAATTCACTTAATCATGCAGGTTACATGCCAAATTTTCGCCTATTCAGGCATCAGTCTGACAGACTCAATGAGTCTGTTTCTAGCTTGCATGTGAAACTGTTGTAGCCCTGAAGATGCCTGAATAGGCGAAAATTTGGCATGTAACCTGCATGATTAAGTGAATTATTCAAATTATTCGAGACTTTGAGGCCTTGCATTCTAAATGAGTATAATTTTAAAAAAGAAAATCTGATTCTTTTCTTCCCTCCTCAGGAGAAATAGATTCTGCTCTATACTGAAATGAAGAAATAATTCAGATATACCAAGAAGATGGACCGTGACAAAATCTTCACGCCTTGAGCATAGGGTAGAAAAAGGAGAATGAGAAGATGTTTTCAATCTTTGCTCTTCTGGGATCGATCGTATCGAAAAGTTACTTGATATTTTCGAGCGATACAAGAAACGAATATTCCCCTGTGTGTCAAATAAATTCAAATATATTAGAAATTACAATAACTGAAGGTCGTTAAGCGGGCCAAATGAATTTTTGTAATAATTCTTAATAATAATATTTATTCATTAAATTATTTTTATAAATATTATTTATTTATTAAATAATTCTTATATCATATTTGTTCATATTTATTTAAAACCCTAAAGTTCTTGGTGTACTTTTTTTGCAAATAAAAAATATAAATTGTTCGACTTTAAATAATGAAATTGAATAGAATATCTTAATCACTCATAAAATCTCAGAATTCATTCTAAACCAAACTTCAAATCTATGAATTACTACTCTACCAACGCTTACCTTGCATATAAAATTCATGTATTTACAAGGATTCATTTACGGGGGAGGGGGGCTATTATTGTTGATGGAATGGAGAAATTTTGATTTCTAATATTTGTTTAATAGATTAGTTAATAAATATTCTGAGTTGATATTTCTATAATAAGTCACCGGAAAGATCGTTCAAATGAATGCATTCAAGAGGATGAATCTATACTGGCATCGTTTTTTTATATTTAAAATATCGTTTACCTAATACGAATAACTATTTAGCAGTGTTCAGTTACAAAATCGAATCTAGAAAGCTTTTGAAACCAATAGAAGAAAACTTTATTTCTATCATATTTATGAAACCATCACCTTGCTATGTCTAGGGTTGATGTCTTAAACGCGATGCTCTATTTCCGTCTAGTTGAGTATAAACCAAGGACGGCATGGAAGAGGGCTAGTGGGGTTGATAGGCTAAGCGGTTCTGACTTGCCCAATAGCATTCTGTTATAGAACATCCAGACCCAATATAGGACGAGACAACATAGTCTTAGACCAATCAAGTATGATATCAGATCAACAAGTTTACATTTGACGACACAGCGTAAGATTCAACATCCAAATAAAAATGTTAGTGTTTTTTTTTCTTCCTCGTTCTCTGTTATGTATATAAATAAAGATGAAATTCTGTTAGTTTGTTTGTTCTTTATAGAAATCCATACCGTTTGTCCTAAATTCGCCCAATTTCGCTCAGTAGTTATTTCATACCGGATGCGAACACCTGCCCATATTAAAATTGCATAACTTCAGCCAATCTCTGGGTATATTCTTTGTTGTTATAAAAATCGTTTGATCTCGCTTTACATTGGTTTTTACGAAATCGACCGTTTGAGTCGATAAAAGTCTCTCTTTATAGATTTAAAAAATGAAATTCTCCGGGTGAAACCGGTATATACAGCTAGTAATCTGTATAAATAAAGATGAAATTCTGTTTGTTTGCTTGTTCTTTATACAATAGAAAGCCATACCGTTTGTCCTAAATTCTCCAAATTTCGCTCAGTGGTGATCACGCTCAACTGCCAGATTTTCCTTTTATTATCCTTTGATTTTCCTTTTTATTAACGGTACCCACTTTATATAGGCTGGCTTTGCCCCTGGGGACGAACTGTGGCAGAATATTAAAGATACCCTGCCAAGCTGGATTCGAACTCACAGCAACTCAATGCCTTGCCAATGAACTACCCCGCTCCCATAGATTTTTAAAGATAATCATAAATCCATTTTGAACACTCCTCGAATGATGGTCAATCATATTATGTCCTCCATGAAGAAGCTATAAGGCGGACATGGTCCGAACGGCGGCCAATCTTATCTTACGAGATATTGGTACGACTCCATTCCATTCTTTTGTAAATTACCTATATCCCCGAAAGAAAGGCAAAGATGAAAATATCGATACAGTGCATGTTTGTTAATGATAATTATTTTAATAAATAAACTACCGTATTACCTAAGAACATAAAGTGTACTTCGACTCGATATAGCCCGTTATAATCCTGAAGAGCACGACTAACAATGGAACTATGTTTATCAAGAATATGAAGTTAGTGTAATTTGATATATTTTATCCATGAATGAATACATGTCTAGTTTAATTTAACTTCAGGCAAAATTACCGTGACCCTGAAGAGACGTCGGATGAGGGAGCTTCTACGGAGCCTCAAACTTTCTAATACCTCAAAGTTTCCTTTGTATTATGTACTTCCAGCTTAGCCTCATTTGCATTGCAAAACCCTATCCTATTAATGTCAATTAATTTACTCTAATGCCATTCTGTTTCGTCACTATATATAGGTCGCTCGGGGGATGAAATCAACCTGAACAAGGTCACGATGAAACTGCTTCAAATTTCATTACAGTCTTTAAGCAAAGGCAGTCTTAAAGATTTTCCAGTATGATTATTCAATTATTCAACATTGTAATCCTGGCTAATCGTGCCTTAATGATTGTGTCTCAGAGTACATTTCGCAGCTACAGACAACCACAGCGGCTGGCAGCGATTACTGGGCGATTACTGAATCACTGGGCAACAAAATTTAACTTTTTGTCTGTTAAATAAATTACAATGGCAGTTTCTTTTAGAATTTGATTTCAAATTTGAAAAGCATTTTTGTCTCAGGGACATGGATTTCAAAATAAAAAAAATAATATAGTGGTAAAACAAGCAATTTTATTTAATTAGCTTTCTTACCATAATTTAAATCAAAATGTAGCCTTTGATGATTTCCTGCAGTATTTTGCGGCTGGTACATCTCTTTTCGAAGACCTAAGAGGTTCTGTTTGTTCTGAATTAATAGAGGCACCTGACTAGGTGTATACCACAGATATAGACTGATGAGATGAGTCCAAAGGGAACTCATGTCAGGACCCGTGTCTGTGGGCCAGTGTTCTGACTGAGCCCGTTGAAACTTGTTGGCTAACATGCTTTAAGAGTTCAGACGACTTATTATTTATCTCTATAGCATCCAATATTATCTTGCATTGGTGGTAAGCCTTATTTAGAGCAAATAAATAGAATATCTTAATCAAGACACGTTCATAGCTATGAAATATCACTTTTTTCACAAAATTTAAAATTATAAAAAATCTGAGCCCCATGGACAACTTAGATGGTCATATTCGGAATTGCCATAGCAAAATACATATGAGACAGCCACATTTACCCATGTAACAAAAGTACTGTTGGCCAGTGTTATTAATGCAAATAGGAATACGACATCGACGTTCGACATCAATTATTCTAAAACATCGATTTTTTTTTAAGTGAGATTATCTCAGAATCTATGCACTGTACAAAAAATCTAATAGAAAAAAATGTTTTCGCTTACATCTAGAACAAGTAATTATCAAAATAAAATTAAAAGTTATTTTGAAAAAAATTAATGAAGTGAATTGAAATTGAAATGAAAGAATGAAGTTGACAAAAATTTAAGTATTTATTATTTTGGCTATTAAGTTAAGACTTATCCTAAATTAAATTATAAGAAATAATATACATGGTAAAATGAGAAAAATTACTGTCAAAATTTGTTTAGTACTTTCTCTTTATGTAAAAACTAAATTTGTTACTATTATGAGATTTCTTTTAGAGTGAATAGATTCTAAAACAATTTCACTTGAAAAAAAGTTTTTTTAAGGCCCGATAAAAATTAATCACATCACTCTTATTTTAAAGACGAGTCAAATAGAAACGTATCTATTCCATTTATTATTTTCCTAATGCGTCTAATCCTTTAAAATTGTACAACACAGAAAAATGGATAAATAATTATTTTTTTAACTTATGGGATTTGAAAGGTATTGGTTTGTACTTCAAACGGCTATTTTCTAAGGAGATAAAAAACTTTGAATGCTGAGTAATTACGGTACAGAATAGCTAGAAACTTATGCGTGGAATTTTAATTTAGAATAGCAACACAATTTTGCAATAGCATTACTTTAATTTAAATCAGTACTTTATTAATTGAAGAAGAAAAATTAATTTTAAAATATTTCAATTTGATTATTTGGGCTTGAAAATTAGTTCAATTATTTCATGTTAATTGGATTTATATATGGTCCCGTTTTAATTACATGGCGTTGTGATTATTTTATATTCCACATGTAAGTTGATATGTCAGTCAAGAAATTAATTAGATACATCGGAAATCAAAGTATAGTATGGCTTTGCAATGTAGGAATTGAATGAAACCAAAAAAATATATTTTGAATAGCGACTGGTTAACAACAACGACACATGACATTATCTCTTGAGGAAATCTGCGATCAATGTTGATGGGTGTTCTTTGTCGATCTGTTTCGAGTGATCTATGTTGATTACTGCGATAAATCGTATACCGAGTTACTATGATAGAGCAATACATAGTAAGACTAGATACATTACTACTAGATGCTTAAGTCAATTTTAGTGACTAACTACCAAGGCATAAATAAAGGCAGTTAAAGGAAAAACTTGCCTCACAGTTGACTTCGTTAACGTAGTTGAAGATGGCAAAGTTCTCGTCCTCTTGAACCAGATACTGATCCGCCATCGCGTTGGGATCTGAGATGTCCGGGAAGTAGTCAAGTATCTTCTCCAAGACTTTTTCCAACCTCTTCACCTCGCCTTGCATCAGCTGACGTTTACCTTCTTCTTCTTCGGCACGCGCTGCGTTTCCTCCTCGCTCTTGACCTTTCTTCGTCATGAAGACAGCGCTCCTGATATTGGCCTCCAATTCCCTTTCCAGATCTCGCATTGCTTGTCCGTGTTTCTCCTGAAGGATCACTCTCTTCCTTCGTAGGAGTAAGAGTTTTCCCTGCGCCTCTTCCCTGCCAAAATATTTATTCATTTGTAGGTTTCGAGACATTATAAAAACTATATACGTAATTTGATGTTTTGCACTACAAATGTATTATATATTAGGGGAGAGCGGGGTTGGTTGGCAACAGTTTTCACTTTTTGATTGCTGAGTCGTTCCTGTTAATACGAGTATAATCCCAATGGGGCTGATACCACTGTAAACTCCAAGTATTAGAGTAGTTCAAGTATTTTTTTCAAAACATAATATTTAATACTAAGATCATAAAAAATTGAAGAATTCGTCAATCCAGAGTATGCCAATTAACCCCCTATGTGGGGCAGGTTGGCCTAGAAGGTGGGATTGTTTAGCCATCTCATTCAAGTACTGCCTGACACATATTTTTGTTATTAAAAGCTGCACTATAATGGTATAATAATTTTGAATCGGTTTTTAACAGCTTTTAAGGGAAAATAGAATGACAATAGAAGAAGATAGAAGTTTAGACTGTCGTCACTTTTTGCATAAGAAAAATTGCTCTCATCTTCCTCCCTGAAACTAAAGACAATTGGTAGTTTCACCTTTGATTATGTTTACCTTGCTTTTGTGAATTGCTACTGCTCCAATAAACCCCAGTTGAAGAGAGCCAACTAACCCCACAGGAGAGATCATATGAAAGATGACTGCTAGGACAGGGGAGAACAATCAAACAAGAAACTGGTTAGTCGAACGGTTAGGTTTTTCAAAGGAGTTTGGGGCTATGTGAACAGAATCAGAGTCAAATGTTTTTCCATGCCTTTAAACCAACTTTACTGAAAATATAAAAATTTACTTACTTGTTGTAAAATCAATCAATGAAGCACACTCTTATCTACAATGTTAGCATCGGATTGAAAACTCAGGACAAGACTCCCGAGGTCGAGCGGGTCACATGGTACAATGGTGTGGCCTTTACAACAGGTGTGACGGAAACTATAAGCCAATGGCCAACCTACCCCCTATGACAACCAACCCCGCTCTCCCCTACAGTTTGATATTTTTTTTAATGTATCATTATTGGCTCTCTTTTAAACAGATCTACAGTAAAAAGTAACATGCTAGGATAATACTGACCTATGTTCAAAGGCAACTGTCCCCTGCTCCATGAGATCGTTGATAAATGCCTTCCCAGCGCTAAGCCTCGACAAAAGTTCGTCTAGTTGCCGCTTGAACCTCTCCCTCTCAAGAAGAAGGCTCTCCATTTCTTCTCGCATGCGCCTGTTTTTGGTCATGAGTTTGTTCAGCCCGACAGTTTCCTGAGAGCGAGAAAAAATATAGCAGCATAAAGCGATAGTGAGTACTAAAGTCATTAAACGAATTCCCTAATTTCACCGACTTGTTCGTTAAATAACAGAAGAAATATTCATCAATTAAAACAAAAAATACTCACCATACTCAGCTGTGATTCAAAATAAGACACTTTGGACATCATGTCCTTTAGTGCCTCTTGTTTTGCTTGCCTATCAATCCGTTTTAATCTCATGTGGTCAACACTGGATTCGTGGGTAACGATCTGCGAAGAAAGGTTTAGTAACTGCGAACGGGACTTCTTTAATTCGTCTTCAAGTAGTGCCTGACAAAAATGACTACCTATAATGATATAGTAATACGATTGTTATAATTACAATATCTAAAATGGAAATAATTGCTCTTGTAGTATTAGTAAAATGACTAATGTATCTCAGCACACGTTTGAAAAAACGCAAATAATACGTTAATAGCTATCTGAGTAGTCTAGTTATAGATGATTAAGAATAGTACCAGCATTAATTTATTTGTTTTTCCTGGACCAGCCTTCTCCAACTCTGCCTATCGTAGGCTTTTTCATTCTTTTTAGTTTGATGTAGTGTAGTGTCAGCAGCGTTTGAGTTGATTCTATCAATCCATCTTTAATTTGGCCAACCGGGTACGTCATGTACCTCTTGCCTATGATCAGCCATTCATTGTCGTTCAGAGGCTTGCTTATGGTTTCCTTACAGCTACATGTCCATACCATCATAAACTCCTTTTTGGTCGTTCTATCCGTTTTATCTGATCCCAGATTGCTCCGGTCATCTTTCAGTGAACATTTCCAACTTGACATCATACCATATCAATATGTATTACGGAAAACACAACCAATGGCACCCACGGATATTCCTCCATATTATAAAAATATTCCTCATTCATATTTTACTCTAGGATGATCTACCGAGATTTTTCACTGCAGAAATATAATGGGTGTCCTTAATAAAACGGCCGCACGTAAAATATATATAAAAATATCTCAAAAAAGGAAGCTTTTTAGCTAAAAATGTAAGAGATTTGTACAACAAAAAAACTTTTAGGGGTGGTAAAGTTTTATAAATAGACAAACCCAGTTTTTAAGATTTGGCACTTCCCTTTTGACATATTACTTTTATGACGCTTTTGGAGAGGGTTTAAAAAACAATCGTCTTTTGAGTTATTTTCAGAAAAACCTGCCTAAATAATTTTCTATTTTTTTTTCTTTACTGCCTTAGTGTTTAGACACCTACCTTAAAGTCGGGTCTCACATTAGGATTCTCAACAAGAGCCTTAAAGGTCCAAAACAAACCAATTTTCATATGATTGTCAGTTAAATAATAATAAAAGGCTTCTAGACTTCTATTTCATTTTTAACTCTTCCCTATATAAAGAGTTTCCTCAAATCTCCCTTTAGTATTCACAATGCATAGCTGAATAGTAATTTCTAGGGATGGGATTATCATGTATTTACATATTTCCTTCTGAGGCTTAGAAATGCACGTACGTGCATTTTAAATGTTTTTTATCATGATATAAACCATTTTTATTTTCCATATTTTGCGGTTTTTAAATATTTTTACATTTATTTCGATAAATACATATCTTGTCCATATTTTACAACTTCTAGGGAATTTACTTGTCTTACGTATATTCAATCGATACACAGAATAAATGAAGTATAAAGCAGAGAATGAACATAGGGATTTAAAAGTTTCTTGGAAAATCAAAAGGCACAAAGCAATATCGACAGTTCACAGAAATTTTGATCCCCCTCTTGTCTTATATTGATGCCTCATCCTTGAATTTTTTTATTTTATCCATATCTAGAGTGTGAAATGCCACAAAGGAAAAAAAGCGTAGCTGCTAGTTTGCAGAATAAACATTAAAATGCGACAGTGAAGGTGTCCATAACCAGCATAAACATTGTTTGTGCTGCCAAAAAACGGATCAACGATTTTTGGTTTTACAGCATTTGAAAACGGCGAAACACGCAGAAAATAAGTCGACGTGGAAAGATCATTCAGCGAATACAAAGTTTTACTTCGACCGAATCGTTGTAAATTTTCCTAAGAAAATCTTAAAATGCGTCTTATTTGCATTGCTTTTGATGGTGAAGGTGAAGAAGTTTAATATGTTTTCATTAGTGTCCGACCGAAACCAAAATTTTTGCCGAAACCGAAACCGAAACCGATTTTCGGCCATAGACCTAGTTTCGGGCCGAAACCGAAATCGAAACCGAAACTTATTTACGTGTCTATGTATGATACATATAAATGTGTAATATGTCTAGCTTAGCAATAATATCAAAGAAAGCTTATAAAATAACACTAATTTAACTCAATCATTCATTTAATAAGTGAGCTGGTATACAAGAGTGGTAAAACAGGTGTATTAGTTAAGTTATAGGATCGAATCCCAGCCCCCTCCTTTCTAGTAAGGCTGGTCCCCGTGGAATGTTAGACCATACCCCTTAACTAGTACAGCCCTAAAAGTTGAAATAATCTTGAAATAACAGGCTGATATTAATAAAAATTCATATTATTATATATAAATAATAAATAATATAGTAAATCTTTCTATAATAAAGCCGATAGAATACTAAATGACGGCCTATTGAATAAGTAAAGCTGTATGTCAGAAGCAATTTAATCTACTGAGTCAGTTTTGGTCTCAAATGTTAGTGTATTTAATCTAGTTTGAAAATTTATAGAATAGTTTTTGGTCGAAAACGTGCTTCTTCATGGTAAAAATTGAGACAATTTTTTGGGATGTTATTTGTGAACCGCGGGGAAAGGGGACTGCCAAGGTTGAAAAATTGGTTTTGCATCTGATTCCCATTCCATACAAGAACAAAGACCTACTACCACCATTTGATGTAACTTCTAATGACAAGGTTACTGACTAAAATATTTTTTTTCAATTTTGAATTGAATCTGTGGACATGTCGAATAATTTAAGTTTAAGTATTTAGAATACATATTCTTATTCATGTTAATCTTTTTTTTTTTTTGGAAAACAAATTTCATTATTAATGAGGAGATGATTAAAAGCACAAAAAGGTTCTTAACGCTCAAGGTAAAGAATAAATACTATTCTTTACACTTAACGTAAAGAATTCTGTATAAAGAGCATGCTTTCATTACATGTTAAGACTCGATGTGATTTTCAAAGACATTTCTGTTTGTCACTCTCAATTTTTTGTCTCCACACCCAACTTAAAGTTTTCGATCAAGTAAAGATACCAAAAGAATGAGAAAAATCTATGTTCTACCGAAATACAAAACAAGTGCAATTAACTAAAATAACAGATACTTCCCACTATTAAATTCAAGGGTGTTAAATGCCATGAAAGAGATCGAGCTTACAAGCTGAAATCGTGTTGTCTTACTTCCTTCTTGGAGATATCTGACACAGGAGCTAGTTTCGGCCTGGCCGAAGATTCGGCCTTTTTTTGGCCGAAACCGAAACTGCGGCCGAAACCAGGTTTTTCGGCCGAAACTGGCCGAAAACGAAACCGAAACCGAAACTTCGGTCGGTCACTAGTTTTCATACATTTCCAAAAATTTTGTTAACTTATTTTTTTTTATTTTGATATTTTATAAGTATTTTAAATGTATATTTATTTTTTATGTGAATACTGATTTTTTTATTTTTTTAATTCTCAGTCTATTTTCATTTCTTTTTTTTTACTTTCACTTATTTTTTTTTTTTCTACCATATTTTTATTACATATATTTGCGAATATATGTCCATATTTATGAACATACTTTGAAATTTTTATTACATAAAAATCCTATCCCTAGTAATTTCAAATGAATATCTGAGCTTCAATAACAGTCAATTTTTTTAATCTTACCATCAAAATGTCATTAGAACTTTAGATTAGGTGTGTCCCCACGGTGATAATACCACCATGCCTTATCAGAATAGTTCCTACAGAAAAGATATTCAGACAATTGTTTATCCATTCATTGCAATATTAGAAAAGGACTAGGGACTCATTCATAACCAAGAGGTGTACCCTCTGTGAAATAGTTTAAATGGAGCTGTAATGAAGTCATTATGAGAGAGTAATGAAAATTACTGGAGAGCGGACTTTAGATACTATTAGAAATTTTCTGACACAACGCATCCTAGCTGAAAAGGTTTTTAAAAGGATATTTTTAAGTTGTAATGGGAGGATTCCACAAAAATAGACCAAACTATGTAAGCCCATTTAGGCCCCTATTCTTTTCTATGTTCTATGACCTGAAACAGCCCCTCCCCCCACCTATGAAGGCCTCTACTTTTCAGGTCTCTGCATTCTTCATGCAGCATTATTTTTGAGTATCCATTTTTTCCCCCCGCGTTGCCTAACAGAGGCTGTATAAACATATTATAATTTTTAGTATCTTAGTTTACTGAATAAACAAAGTAAAATAAAGTTCCGTTAAATGCTTTTGAAAAAAATTCGTTCTTGTCATTTATAGATATCTATTACTATCATCTATTTTTTATGTTATTTCAAATTTAGCACTGAACTTCAGGAGTCTTTGTTTCCCTTGGATAAGTACATGATTGATATGCCTTCCCCTTTACTAGAGTCGCGAAATAGTTCAATAATTAAGGTACTATGCTCTTATACTCTGAGGCCTATTCTGTCCTAGCTTTAGTGATTCACAAGTCTGAATGTTTTTGAATAAATTCCTTTTCCGAGTGAAGTTAATTATTCTCACTGCATTTATCATAGATCTATCTTGAAGCAGAAGAGTTTTTCGACAAGGATTTCTCATCTGTACATAAATTTTACGATCTCAGTTTTAGTTCCGATCACCCAAATTAATTTTTAACCGTGACAATAGTTTAACTTTTTTTTTTCATTTATAGTAAATACATACAAACTTATGCGCTGTGAAGAAAACTTTATCCAAGATTTTATCATGTTAATGATCTAAGGGTTTCGTGACGTAAGATATTTATCGTTGATATAAAATATAGAAGACATCCGAATTTAATTGCTTAAGCGTTAATGAGGATGTATAAAGTGCCGTGTGGCTTGTGGTCGCTACTAAATCAGGTCACGGTGCTTGTCCGAGATGCGGTCGATTGTGGTCGTATATCCCACACAATTTTCCAGTCATCACATCGATCTAGTCATTCACAAACACAATTTATTAGCTTAAATAGCTTTAGAATAATTTAAATTAACTTGGTAATAATTATCAAAATAATAAAAAGAAATACTTATGTTAAAATTTAAGGCTAACTTAAAAAACGTTATAATAGTGTGTCATTGCTGTAATACCAAAGTTTTACCTCTTTTTATAAATTTTTCAAATGTACGACCTCACAATATATTTCAGATTTAAGTAGAAACGCAATGATGATGCCTGAATAGGCGAAATTGTGGCTATTCATCAATAAATAATAATTTATATATTTCCTAGCGAGCAGCCTGGGAATGCGCGAGCATTACTTGTCCCTCAAAGTCCACAAAAGCCAACAAAGAGTGCTTTCTCAACTCCGAATGACGAACAAAACGGTAACTGCCGAGTCAACATTGTCAGACGGGTATGAACGACGACATTACCCATTTCCTCTTAGTATGTCCGAAATTTGTTGAAGATAGGGAAAAGTATTTGAGCAAATATATTCATACACCCTCCAGCCCCCAGTTAATAGCCGATTTATTAACTGTCGAAAACAACAATAAATTCCGAGATATCTACCTATTTACAGTTTTATCTCTAAAGTTGATCATAAGTGTTCAATAATTGTGGGAAATGTGTTCAATTCTTCAGATAAGTACAGTAAGATTATTGATATTGATTTTTTTATTTATTATTATTTTTATTTCCATATTATTGAAGTTCGTCATTTTTAAGCTTTGTTTATACAATTTCGTTTAATATAATACATAACCACATTTATATATTAAGTTTTGTGTATATATTTTCAGTTAGAGGATTTTTTTTTTTTTTTTTTTTTTTTTGATTTTTTTTTATGAAATTAGAAGAATTGTTTAGCTCTTTCATTTATGGATTTTATTTTTATTTATTTATTTACTTATTGTATCATTTATTCTTTTACTTTTAATGTATTACTAATTTTATCATATAAGAGGCAATTATGCGAAAAAAAAAAAAAAAGAAACTTGTAATCCGAGTAAATACATTCTTGTATATCATTCATGTTTGGGCAAAAGGGCTTAAGCCATAAAAAAATTTTTTGTCTCGTCTTTTTAAAGCTCATAATTGACTATAATTTATTCGTTATTCATAATTTATTAGAATCTCTGTTGTAAGAATATAGTTTCATTTATTATTCTAAAATAAATAAAAACAATTAGAAAGAATTTATAATGATTTTCAATAGCTTGGTAAATCGCTGTTTTAACTTTACATTCGATGAATTAACCCCTTTTGACCAAACACCAGGGATATATACTCTCTAAGGGCCAAACACCCTGTAATTGTAATAAAATTTACAAAATGCAGTATATTTTCATTCAATTTATACATTTTGAGACTATTTTCATGTATTGTTTACGCCATCACTTCCACGCTGGGCCTGTATCAGTTGTCCCAAATAGGCTGACGTGCCCCAGACATAGATTTGTCTGGCGAAAGCTTAACGAAGAGTCAATCCTCTTTGGTGGCTGGTTCCACTGAATTATTTAGATATACAGTGTAACTGTATTGTGTTTAAAGGGTTAACATGAGGTTTCATATTCATTGTTATTGCGCTCATATGTTTTTCTGACCTAGCACAGACTTCTAATTAGTTGTTCGTTTTGAATGTGCAATTTACTTTCTTTTCGTGGACTGTCTTCTTCCGTTCAGAGTCTTGATAACGATACACCTTAAGGGTCACCTTGGTGTAGTGGTTAGCATAGCAATCTACAATGCTAAGGTCGCCCGTGGTGACCCTGGGATTTTGAAAGTGAGGCAATATGTTTTATTTAACTAACTCCTATTCTATTTTTTTTATGTTATTAGATTATTTATTTTAATCCCAATTGTAGACTTTTAAAACTAATAATAACTTTAAAGTGAATTTTATATAGTTAATGTTTAGTAAGAAAACCCATTAGCATAGCAATCTACAATGCTAAGGTCGCCCGTGATGACCCTGGGATTTTGAAAGGGAGGAAAAAATCCTTGGATATGCCGTCCCTCGGATAGGAGGTAAAATGGAGGTCCCGGGCCTGTAGGATGTCAGGTACTCGTTAAAGATCCCTATCCTAATTATATCTGGATAGACAAAATCCCACCATACATCGTCCGATTTGCCTTAATAGCATAAAGGGACGTCAAACAAACAAAACTAAGAAGGCTCAATCATAGCTTTTAAATAAAATATCATAAAAAAGAAAACAAGAAGCAATAAAAATAAGTGAAAGTAAAAAGAGAGTAATTAAGTAGAATTTTTAAAGAAAACTAATCCAGATTCCTCATATTTAGAGAAAACCTACACATAATGCTACTTCGTCATAAGGTCTTATTTTCATGTAAAGTTAACCTGTTCTCAGTGTGGGTTTTTTTTTTTTTTTTTTTTAGCACTTTGTAATTTAATCTACAATACGGGTTTAAAGTAGGATATTTCGATTTAATCATTTTTATCATAACCTTCCGAGATGATTCTGATGGTTTTTACCGATGTCAACAAAATACAAAAATTAAAAAAATACTAATAATAATTGTTTCTTATGCCACACTATCCTCATATCGCTAGGTTCTAAAATACTACACCAAAGAAAGAAGATGCAAGTAATCAATGAATAAATTGTAATTTTATCATAAAAAAAGAGAGAAAAAATTATTAAAATCAACCAAACATGGAATTACTTTCTTACCTTTTGATTTAAAAGGAAAATTATCCTTTCATACAGTCTCTTATTACCATATTTAGAAGAAGAAGAAGATGTAAAATTTCCTTCAACATCTAAATTACATTTTTCCAATCGTAATTGTTCTAATAGTCCCCTGGGAAGAAATATATTTTTATATATAATTTATATATTTATATATTATAATATTTTAATAAATGACCTGAATCTATTAACTGAAATTTACAGATCACAAATCAGATAAAATTGAAAGGGGAAAATAGAGATCTATATTTTGTAGGCAATTATTTCAATCATAATAAAAAAATACGCATGGTTTTTGTTACACCCTATTAACACTACTAAATAATCTGTAAGAAAATACTTGGAAGCTGTGCTGTCATAAGCGTTTCCATAGCAACTATTTTATCCTGCATGCACCCCAACCAATGTCAGTACCTTATCAAAATAACAGTTGAGAACAACTGTGGATGTTACCTAAAACATTAAGTTTTTGGCCTTGAACTTAGTAGTTAACAAACGTAATAGAATACAGTTAAAAACAGACTAACAGTGGATTGACAACACATATCGCGCGGATGAAGACGCGCGGTATTTTTGTAAATGTATTATACATATCCATGCATTGCTACTGAAGGTGAAAGGTAGCAAAACTAACAATTTAGTTATTTTTAACAAATATCTGTCATTTTTCTTTCTACTACTGGACAGAGACTTTTTTATTTAGATGAAGGTAATTGTAGTGACAGAAATATAGTAAGAAAAGACGTATGTGGGGACTGGGCTTTAAAGTGAAGTTTATAGAGAACATCACGTCACATTCCCAATATCAAACAGCATTGATTAAAAAATGAACATAATTTATCGGTATTACTGATAACTTAATCTCCCATCCAAGCCATATTTAATCTTATTTGAAAAGAAACCACTAATTACTTATTCTAAATAAAATCGTTTTCAGTTTTTATGTCGTTCTGTCAGCAGAAGGCTAACAATAAAATTTTTCTTTCAATGTGAAGACATCGTTTGAAATCTTCTCAAAAGAATATGATGTGTAATAATAATTAAACGTGCAATAAACATTTTGTTTGTTTATTTTTTTTTTTTATTACACTAACCTGTGTTTTTCAAGTTGGATTGAAAGTTCTTCATTATAAGCTAGACGGCTACCTTCCATAATTTTATACTGTCGCTTGTAGCGATCTATTTGCAATCTTGCTTTTTTGGTCATTTCAAATTCTTCCATTTTCTTAGCCAATGCTTTTTTCATTCTTTTTGACATTTTGGACCACTGTAGCTTGTTGTCACTTCAATAAAGTTACTTAGCAACAGAGTAAACAACCTCCATGTGATATCAAGTTCAGATAAAAATCCCTTTCACTATTACAAAACCACAAAACATCATTCATTTAAACTCTGTTTTGTATTTTCTATTAGTTTTTTCAAAATCCTATACAATCAGATATTCCTTTGTTTTGTATTTAATTTATAGTTTAAACAGCTAATTGGAAAACTGGTAAGTATGTAGTTAGGATTGAAAAAAATTGCCTCTTAGAGGTCCAATGAAAAATTAAGAACATATATAAAATAATCAACTGATAAAAGACCTACATTAGCTTATAAAAGACCAATACTTATTTTGGTTTTGTTTCATGTACCTGTAATATGGTACATTGCACCACACTATGAACAATTGAATTATTGTTTAATTTGGTTGACTTGCTTGATTGCTAGCAAACTGCCAGAAAAATTTCTTGTGCAATAATGTAAGCATCAAATGCTTTTGATGAAAGCAAAATATTTAAAAAGTCACTTATGGGGGATTACAGATTCAGCACATTATAATGAAGTACTGTTTCTTGGTCAGCAGTTATGCAGAGATGATATGACAGAGACCATGCTCCACCACCAGGTTTTTTTACTGTATTTTAAGTATTTAATTAAGAATACCCAATTTATATAGGCCTCAGGTGGGCCTCCCAACCCTTCAATTCATGGGAGAAAAGAAAGGTACCCTTCCAGAGTCAGATTCAAAATCAGAACCATGAGCATAGTAGTTCAGTGCAATAATCGTTAAGCTACCCTACTCCCGAATTTTTCTCATTACTTATCATAAAAATGAAATTCTTATTCCAAATTAATTAAGAAACAACAAGAATGTTCTTCAATCCCTAGCTACAAGAGCTCTAGTATTTTCCAAAGATTCAGTCCATATACTTTAAACAGAAACATATATATTTTTTTCTGCAAAATATTGTTCCTGAACAATAAAATATATAAGGGCTCGAAATATACTTATATGATGCAATATTTTTTATTTGACTAACTCCTATTCTAATGTTTTTATATTATTAGATTATTTATTTTAATCCCAATTGTAGACTTTTAAAACTAATAATAACTTTAAATTGAATTTTATATAGTTAATGTTTAGTAAGAAAACCCTAAGAAAAAAAACCTTTAAAAAAACCCTCGAAAATCCTTAAACCATTACTATTTAGTAAGAAAACCCTATGAAAAATATTGATATGTAATAATGGCTGGAGAAAAATTAGTTTAATATATTGACTGATTATTTTAATGATTCATTCACTTATTTATTATTAAAAATGGTATTTAAACTAAAACTCTTGTCACATTACTAAATCTAGACAGCAAACACTCCAAAAAATTACAGCGATCTACATCACTGTACATTGAACAAACATAAGCACAAACTCAAGCTAGCAGAGTCATCTACCTGTGTATTCTGCAGCAATGAAATCGAAACAGCCTACCACATATTATGTTGGTGTGAACGACTTGCACAACTAAGATTTAGAAACTTCGGGTGAACCTACCTGACCTAGGCTCAAATGATCTAGTCAATCCAGCAAGTCTGCTAAAATTTACTGATGCTCTAAAAGTAACAATTTAGGACTCAGGCACAAAAATAAGGCGCACAATAGACCTTTGATTGTCGCAGTGGTTTAGTCTCCTTGTCATATAAAAATGGGATAACATTAAGCATATCAGAAAGTATTAAATTAATAAATTTTAAAATATGACTTCATTTGCTAAACGGAATTTTTTTATGATTACATTATGAAAATGGGAAAACAAAGAAGAGGGCCAGAAGGTTGATAGTATTAGTGTGTTATTTACTTTGATATAATTTTACTAATAAAAATGTTAAGATTAGTAATTTTCTTGATAATAATTGAAGATTAATCATAATAAAGAAATAATATAGATTTAAAAAAATAAAATAAAATCATGGGAAAACGGTAAAAAAATTGCTCACTAACTGACCGAAGTATTCAACATTCTCAGATGAATGTAGCATCACATCTAATGCAGATTTGCATGTATCACAAAAGTATGGAGGAATAAAGTATTAAGGTATTTAAATGTAACAGACATTTCTATGAAATCTTAAAACCCCAGTTCATGTCAGACTAAAGTTGTTATAACTACCTTATATCACACCAAATTTAATATAAAAGTAAATAAATTATGATGGTGTAAATAAAGTTGACCATAAATGTTATTTCAGGAGAAGTTGGTCTTGGGTGTTGTAATAAATGAAGCCAAAACACAATTATGAGAGGAAATTATTTGATTTATTTAAAATAAAAAACAGGCTAACATTTAAACCACTTTAAATGTTTAAACATTTAACATTTAAATTAGTTTAGTTTAAATTTAAACCACCGTGGAGGCACACTGAAGATGTCAAAGGACGAGAGACTAGTGACCAGCCAAAGATCAAACCCACAATAAATAAAATCAGTTTCACTTATTCATAGTGCAAGATGAAAATTATTAATGATTTTTCGCAATATAAAAATTATATCATAAGATGATATTTGTGTAATAGATTTGTAGGAATACATCAATGAAAATATTTTCATGATCCATGGTTTAGAGAAACAAATTATATATAGTAGGGTTTTTGTTAATTTAAACTACACGTAAAAATCATATAGTCTATTATATTCTTTTAAAAATTATATATTTATAATTTTACATTTTTCTTTCTGATATCAAATATATATTTACAGTTAGGGTGTTTAATACAATTTTAATTAAATAAATAAACAAATTAAGAAAATCAAACCTAAATACTACATGAAGATGAGCAAATGTATTTATAACAATACAATTACTAAACCCCAACATTGTAAAACTCTTTTTCTTTCAGACTTGAAATAAATTGCTCATACCTAGCCTTGTCAGAATCTAAAATCAATTCATTTATTAACTCTTCTAACATTTCTCTTCCCTCCAAAAATTCGGGAATATTGTGAAAAGATTTAAAAATTCGGTGATCAGTAATTCGGTCTTGTGGAAAATTGTAAGTCCTAACTTTATCTGAACGAGCGCTAGTACCCATCTGTAACATAAAGAAACATATTTATTAAGTTGCCTCATTTTTCCTTCTTTTTTTTTAATAGTATTTATTGACATGGCCAACAAACTACACATCTAAACAAATGTACAGCATGGCAATAAAATGTAAATGAAATTAGAATATAGTACCTGCAGTTTCCTTGATAGAGTGTCAGATGTAATTTGTTCTCTTTGCTGCAATTCATAAAGTTTAGCACGAAGCTTTTGAAAAGCTATTTCCTTATTTCGAACCTGAGATCTATCTGTTTGACATTCAACAGATATTCCTAGAACAAGTATATTGTTTTTTAAGTCCTCAATCATGATTTCCAAACATATAGCGTAAACCATAGAGTCATTGACACTCTGTACAGTTATTGACACCCCAACTTTAACTTAAAGAAATAAGTAAACAAGTCCTAATTTTATTTCAAGATATACATGAATCTAATGTTTGAAGGGTCCTCTAGGTCATCTATGGAGTAAGACTTTAACAAACTAACCATAGGGAAGATTTCGCAATTAAATCCACAGGGTGTCAATAACTAGTTTTTGCATTTTTAACAATAAATATTGCCATATGGTAAAACTATTGGACTTTTGACCCAAAAAAAAACCTCTTGGGTCTTTATAAGGATAGATAAAGAGGAGCTATAGGAAGTTTCAATTTGATCCCTTCATAAAAAGTATTTTTTTTAATGTCACCACAGAAATGTAGTCTTAAGGGTATCAATAACTTTATGGTTTACCCTATGATGTATTAACATAAAATTAAAATATCCCCAAACACTAAACCTCCTAATGTAATAATTCTTAAACCCTCTTCGGAGAATTTTTATTCCCATTTAAATATTCCCATTAATTACTTGGCTTCCGATAATACTGATATCAGTAGCGATACTTTTTATCCGATATAAATTTTATCACTAAAAGAGAACTAAAAAAGAGGTGTTGTATTTTCAAAAGATAAAAGCTGTCAAAAACTTTTACTCCTAGAACAAATATATTTATTAATGCGATTTACCAGAAAATAAAGTAATGCAATGCTATAAGGAGCAAAATAACTAAGTAATAAATACTTACGGGTAGGTAAGTGGGTAATCCTCACAGCACTTTCTGTCTTATTTACATGTTGACCACCAGCACCGCTTGATCTTTTTGTTTCTATGATCAAATCTTTAGGATTTAAATTGACATCTACCTGGAAAAAAAATTGAGATGAAACAAAAGTAATCATAAATTATATTCTCAAATCATCTTCATAAATTATAACATAATCCTCCTTTTTATAATTTATATAGAAACTTCTAGTAACAAAAAAAAAAAAAAAGACTTCTGACTTGAAACTATATTACACTTAATTTACAATATATATATTTTTTTTTTAACTTCATTTCTATATTCACGCCTGTCTTAACTGAAAGACAATCAGTGAATTTGCTGTAATCTGGGGATAATTTTGGCATGATAGGCATGGGGAAAATTTGTGCCCAGCGGCACCTCTTCCTGTCGTGATTAGCACTCAGGCAGGGAAAACCAGCTCCCTTTTAGTCTAGGGGTGTTATCGGGCAAGTGGGTATGCCACTACATAATGCTTGGGCAACCTGTGATAATTGCTGAAGGAGGCTTAACAGAGGCTGGACAAGGTTGTTCAAGCTACTAACCAAGTTGGTAAGTTGGTCCGATAATGTGTTATTTTCAGAGAGCTGTGCTGGCTGATCGTTTCGCTTTCTGTTTTCAAAAGATTCTTGTTTTTGTTGGGGTGGTATCCTTTTAGAAATTGGTCTTGCAGGGTGCTGCTGATAGTGTGATTCCAGTTGAGCTCCTGAATGAGGCTGTTTCCGGTGTTTCCAGGTTTTTTCCCTTTTTTCCTGGAACTACTGAACAACAGACGGCTTATCCAGGTGAGCTGACTCCTGGCAAGCACCTCTTTTTCAGAGGACTGATACTGATTCTGATATACAATTATTTAAAAGCATATCTACTACATTCCTCTATTATAGGTAAGGTCAATATAAATTTAATTTTAAAATAAAAATAAAATTACCCCAAAGTAATGACTGTTACACCATGCTAATGGTTATAAAAATAAAAATTCACCTACACAGTATTTTATTTTTGGTTTAATTTATTGAATTAAACAAACAAAAATAATAATAACGAAATGATTCTATTTTTCCTCAACAAAATCAGTCCATTGGCTCCATTCCACAGAAAATTCACTGGCTGAAACAGCAGGGAGGAAAGAATATCTACCAATCATACAGTGAAGTAAGGGTATAGACCAATTATTTCACAAATAATTTTTATGAGGCAAACTATAATCTAAAATATAAAAAAAATGAAACCTATATTTATTACAACTTGTATTTACAACTTTTTTATTAAGAACTAATCTTTCAGGTAAACAAAACATTTGTAAAAAAAAAAAAAAAAAAGTATTAAAGCAACTAGAATATAGACAAATGAGGTAAAAGTAATTATTAGCTGCTTATAAGATATTACCTCTCTTGGTTGAGGGAGAACAATTACTGAAGCAGTACTGGTGTGAATTCTGCCTGCTCTTTCTGTTGATGGAACTCTTTGAACTCGATGCACGCCAGATTCTTGCCTTAGATGAGTTAAAGCACCATGTCCCTCAATAAATATACTTGCATGTCTTAAACCACCTGCAAAAAATTTAGTGGAAAATTTTCAAAACTGCTGAGTTACTAATATGGAAATGCATACTTAGAAATGCATAAAATGGATTCAGATCTTGGAGGCCTAAAACAACAATATGTCAAGAGCCCTCCAAAGCCAAGTATGACTTTAAAGTCATTACCCATTGTTCCATCCCTCCTTCTTTTTTTCGTGGATTAGGATGAAATGCTGTTACCTGTACATGCACGGAGCTGGGGCTATAGTTTATATTAAAGTTGTAAACTCATCTAACAATGTCTCCTAAAATGTTAACATAATTTTTCCAAGTTTTAATTATTCATGATTTAGTTTCACTAATCCTTATAGTAAAAGCACACAAAATTTTAGGTTTGTTAAAAAAATTTATAGCATAATTTAGTTTTAAACTCAAGTGTGACGTATATGTCACATTCGCAGTGGGAAATACTTATTCCAATTTTTTAAAATTTCCATTTTATTTTTAAACTTAAAGGAATTCTATTTACAATCACAGTTAAAACAATAAATAATGGCTTGTTCATATTATGAAATTATTAAAAGAATTATTTAATGAAATTATACAAATCCAAAATGAATAAATCATGGCGAATGGGGGGGGGTGTGTGTTTACACACACAATAATAAATACATCAAATAAAAAATGCATATGGGCCATTCCATGTCAAATCATCCAGCCGAAGTTCAAAATTTTACCTTTCCCTCTCAGATTTTGATAAAAATTTGTAGGTATTAAATACATACAGAAATAAGATAAAATACCAATTTTTTCCCAATTCTAACAAGCAGTTTCAGAATTATGGTCATTTGAACTTTTGAGATTTTTGAAGTTCCAATGAAGACAAGCTCAAAAGCAACTAGTACGTGTTAAGACTTTCCTCTGTAGAATGGGTAGAATCTAAATTTTGAAATCTCCAGTTCAATTAATACCCATTCTACAGAGGAAAGTTTTAACACGTACTAGTTGCTTTTGACCTCAAGTCTTCATTGGAACTTCAAAAATCTCAAAAGTTCAAATGACCATAATTCTGAAACTACTTAATAGAATTGGGAAAAAATTGGCATTTTTTCTTATTTCTGTATATACTTAATACTTACAATTTTTTATCAAAATCTGAGAGGGGAAGGTAAAATTTTGAACTTCGGCTGGATGATTTGAAGTGGAATGGCTCATATGCATTTTTTATTTGATGTATTTATTATTGTGTGTATAAAATTTTTTACTGAGTTTTGATGCACTGAACCAAGCTAAACCACTAAGCTGATTTAAACTTCAAATATATCATTATATTAGCAAAAGTTTAGCCTCTTATAGAAAGAAGAAAGCAATACTTTGTGATCTGTATTTGCCGAATTATACACGAGAAACTGAAAAAAAATTTCAAGGATTTTAGACTACAAGGCGCTAAGTAGGTTCAGGTATTAATTACTTTGTCTCCACAGGAGTGGGCTAATTTTAAAATTAACCCAACAATTATAGGTAACATTTTTTATTTGAAGTAACCCTCTTTAAATTGCAGGCTTCGGAACATGAGCGTAATTCATTTTTCTGCTAAAATAGCTAAATTGACAATCGGTTTTGGCGAAAAGACTCAACCGATTTTAACTGTAAGGACCTCAGTCAACGCGAAATTTAATGCCCTTTCATTTTAGAAAGAACACAATTTCTTCTGCAATAAATTGTTTTCGAGTTATTAGCAAAAAATTGAAAAAAGTTTGAAAATGTTGATTTTGTTCGCCTATAAAATTTGATGGCAACCGATTTAAGGTGGCAGACATTCACATTTGTTGCCTATGAAATGAGTACTTTCAGCCTATATGAAAAAATACCATTTTGTCCCTCAGCTCCCGGACTAATATTGCAACCTCAACTTGTACACTTCACAATAAATAAGGGTAGGGTAAATATTTAAGAAACTGGTCAGGGATAGTGCACAATATTTTAATAATATATATGACAAAAAATAATTGCTCAATACAAAAATTAACTTGGGTAGACATATGCTAATGGTTTGGATATAAACATTCCAACAAATTACGAAACAAAACAATAACAATAATGAACTAACAGCATCCCATTGCAGTCTCATGTTATATATGTTTATATTTTTTCAATCTGGTGGACGTTTCGGACCAGTGTGTCCATATTCATTACCTGTATTAGTTCATTATTGTAAATAAATAAAGCAGTCTACCAAGATAATACAAAATAATATCAACGAAACAAAACAATAACATTCACAATCAATATAAGGTATATCCCAACACTTCATTTTCTTTTGTAGTAGACAATGTTCATTAGATAATAAGAGAATATACAAATTTTCAATGAAATTAACAATAGACAAATTAGGTTTTTTTAGACATATCGTCCTTTTTGTTTAGTCTTTGTATATGCTCCCCACGGAGCCATGCGTGCACCTCATCAACCTATCCAACTCTCCTCCTACTAACCTCTCCTTCTATACGATTATTATTTAATTTTATTTTTTAATGTAATTTCTTGCAAAAGACCTTGTCATCCTCAACGATTTCAGCCTTGGATGTTGCCCAGGCTCTAATTAATCAGCCAGTTTGCTTACTTTTTTCCCCTCTGTGAGGGGTGGCCCAAAGCGTTGAAGCTCAAAACTAGGACCCTTACTGGTAGTGGCCTTAGGCAGTTCTTTTCACTTACGTTTTTGTTATTGCAAACAGACTCCAAAGGAACTAGTGGCAGCTTATTTTCATAATTTAGTTCATCAATACTAATTATTGAATGTTCTGATAAATCTTGTACTGAAAATAGAGAAACAAATAATAGATTTATAATTAATAACCATATCAACACCCTTAGTAGCATAAAGTGATATTAAACAAACAATGTCAGCTCACTATTAATAATAATATATGTAATACTTACTTTGGTTTTAATGTGTGTCTTTATCATACATACTTTCTAAACCAAAGGACTCGGGTCCAATTATTTCAAGAAAATTATTTTCGTCTTCATTTAAAATCATTTTTGAAGCTGGACCTCCTCCAGTTTTAGTAATGTGAGCTTTTTTTTCACCAACATTATTTTTAACACCTAGGAAAAACAGATCAACAATAGTAAATAATAAATATGAACTTATCATCTATCAGAATTTATACTATTATATTTATTATACAATCAGAATTTATACGCAGACAACAATATACTAATGAAGCAGATTAGACAAAATAAGGCAAAATTAGCTTTAAATTTACATTTGAAAAAGGTAAATTTTCATGTTATAATTGGGAACTACAAATACTTCTTATACAAAAATGGATGAGAATCTAGAAATTTCAAAATTAATACTAACAAGCATGGCAGTGAAGTCGTTTATAGTAAAGTGCCACTCATGTCACAACTGATTGCTAGTAGGAAATTGAATTCATTTGAAACCTACAAAAACTAATTCTTTACCATAGCAAATGCAGGAAACACAAATTTTCTTCTACATAAAGTTAAATAGCTTACCTCTTTTAATATTTCCACATTTTCTTATCAAAGTTGTGGCATCTCTAGGCTGTCCAACCTTTTGCGAATTAAATTCTTCACTTGTTCTAACCCACTCATGCAATTTTATAGATTTGATAACCACATCCTTTCTTAGTTTTCTAGAAACGAAACTATGTTTATTTATAATCCTGAGAAGAAGATTCTCTTCTTCTTTCAAAAAATTTGCGGATCGCGGCAAGCTCTTTTGTATTCCATTATACTAAACACTACACACCATTATACAACTTAACACCATTTCAAGGCAAAGAAATGACAGATGGGCTTCGGTACAGGCGCAAATACACATTAGTTGACAGCTTATGTGCACACTCTAACAACTTTTTACCAAAATGGAACTGATCAAGTACTGCACAACAGATAAATGTCGATCAGTGGATCTGTGGAATCATGTTTAAACAACATAACCTGATTCTATTTTTTAACATGGATTGTACAACACACCATAAAACTCATAAAATATCTTGATAATCAAGCAAATAACAAATATCTATTAAATTCTTTCTGAGGAAAATTTAAAAATCATGAATTAACATCTTTGATACCTTACCTAAATCTGATACACCCACTTCTTCAGTTGTTATACTCCAATTTTTGTACTCAATGAATCCACAATACATCTCGTATAAACTTTTAGCAAAAAGCATAGCTTCTTGGCCTCCTACTCCAGCATTTATTTCAAGAATTACCTCATTTGAACAAGGAGCTTTAGGTACAACAGCATCCAAAAGCTAAACAATATTTATATTAATTTAATCTATTTTTATGGGTAACCACCTTGTTTTAAATTATTTTAAATAATTTATTTTTTTAAGAGAAAAGATTGGGTCGAAAAGAGTCGAACCCGGGTCCTCCGCGTGACATGAGCGGTATGCTAACCACTGTACCAAAGAGCTCGCTTCCAAGCGGAGCCAATCCTTCCTCTTAACTGATACCTCTCCCTCGATCTCGCAAGTTTTGCGAGTATTTACGGGAGGTGCATGTAGAAGTTAATATATTTATTTTAAATTGATGTTTTCCATAATTTTATTCTACTTTTACTGGGAATAGGGCAACCCATCAATGTAAATAGTTTAGACATATTTAAACCCTCAGGGAATAAAATTTTGATATTTCAGAATTATCTCTTTTTACTAATAGGGGACAGCAGGGTTGGTTTGAATATGGGGTAGGTTGGCCTTTGGCTAATAGTTTCCGTCATACCTGTTGTTAAGGCACCACCATCATACCATGTGACCCACTCGACCTCGGGAGTCTTGTCCTGAGGTTTCAGTCTAATGCTAACAGTGTAGAGAAGAATGTGCTTCATTCATTGATTTTACAACATATAAGTACATTTTTATATTTGCAGTGAATCTGGTTTTAAGGCATGGCAAAACATTTGACTCCAGTTCTGTCCACAAAGCCCCAAACTCCTTTGAAAAACCTAACCTTTTAATTAACCAGTTTCTTGTTCGGTTGCTCTCCCCTGTCCTGGCAGCCATCTTTCATATGATCTCTCCTGTGGGGTTAGTTGGCTCTCTTCAACTGGGGATTGTTGGTACAGTAGCAAGTCACAAAAGCAAAGTAAACATAAAGAAAAGGTGAAACGACCAATTGTCACAAGTTCCAGCGAGGAGGATGAGAGCAATATATCCTATGCAGAAAGTGACGACAATCTGAACTTAGACGGAATCTTTAGGAACAAAGAAGAAGATGATGACACTGAAGATCCCCTTCAGCCGCAATCAAAGCTTATGGATGAACCAGCCACAACTGGCTTCCATGAAAATGAAACTAGTGCATCACAGACACTTCCTCATGATACGATTGAAGAGTCAGGAAAAGTCTTCAGGCACCGGACTTTAATATTTCTCTACTGGGGAATATGTTGCTGTGAACCATGGAGGCAAGACATTTGGGCAAGACCCAGGAATCGTGACTGAAGTTGATGATTCTAAGCCATTACATTTTTCTAACTTCTGCTGTTTGAAATGTTATTTAATTTTGTTCAATTGAAATAAATATGGTAAAATGCAGCCATTTGTCACTCTATTTTCCCTTAATAGCTATTAAAAACCAATTCAAAATTATTATACAATACCATTATAGTGCAGCTTTTAATAATAATAATATGTGTCAGGCAGTGCTTGAATGAGATGGCCAACCTGCTACAATTGTGGCATGCGTCTATAAGGGAGCGCTTTGTTGTAGCATTAGAAAAAATTCAGAGCTCTTGCATAAATATGTTAGACCTTAATTTATTCTACCTATCATCAGCTAAAATACCAAACCTGGTAAACACTAAATACAAAATTTTTAAAGAAAATTAATGGTTCTCTTTGAATATGTTTGGAAAGAAATTTCTGCTTTTTTTGTGACTAGACTACTCAAAAAAGGTTAAAGGTGAAATAAAATAACAATTCAACATTAGTTTATATGGCTAGAAGAAAAGGGAAAATAAAAATAAAAAGTTTTGGACGTAAATTGGAGTTAAGTGATTTGGTAGTTTAACCAACGATATGTCAATCAAAAACCACATATTTGTATAAAATAATTTTTTGATTATTCGGACCATAATAGATAATACTTGACTTACAGTTAAAATATTACTTACATAGTTTTTTGATGAAATAATTATTCTCTTATTGTATAAGTTAAATTGAGTCATCCTCTTTGTAAGGGGTACTTTTTGTGTTTCTCAATACTGGTTAAATATAAGGCTAATAAAGACATTTAACAAATAATGCATATAATGAAGATGTCATAGCACTCAGGGAAAAAAAAAAAAAATATATATATATATATATATATATATATATATATATATCAGCAAGCATTTTCAAATTACCTGGCATTCAAGTTCTTGTAATTTTTCTTCTACCTCCTTTAACTCAATTTTAAGCATAGTTTTAAGTTCTTCATCTTCTTTAGTTCTGGCTATAACAAAAGATGAGAATAAAATATTATGTCTTTTAAGGAGATCAAAATTGAAAGATTAGATAATAATAAAATCAAGAAAAAATTAATTTTATCATTTTAATAACCTAAAAGATAGATACCATTGTGTTTTGAATTACAATTTAGAATCATAACCATTGGATTAGTAGTATATATAAATATAATCTAAATAAAATGAGTATGATAACAATAATTTGTTCAGACCAACTTTAAAATTAAAGTAAAATCTCCTCGATCGGGATCAGATTTGTATCCATTATTATTTTATGAAATGATCACATATATAAACAATTTTAATACTGATAGCATGAATGTAATTATATTTTCACCAAAAATTCGCTTTTATTTTAATATTTTTATAATGCTGAAGTTTGAACGGATTAAAAATTCGCTTTTATTTTAATATTTTTATAATGCTGAAGTTTGAACGGATTATGCAATGGAAATGAACTCTTTGAAATGTAATTATGTGATAAATTATTTATTTTTTAAAGTATAAAATTTTTTTAACAATTCTATGTAATTCTACTAAAACATGTTTCTTTCATTGTAATAAATTTAAATTCCCTTATTTGAGAATTCATTCTGTTTTTATTACCTATATTTCTTGATTATCCGGACTGCCTTGGGTCCCAGTTAATCTAGATAAACGATTTTGAATTGTTCTCAATAAAAACAAAAAATACTATAACATTTAAAAATCTTGAAATTGAAGATATTTAGAAAACAAATGATACAAATAATACCATGAAATATCCTTCACTATGCTACAATATAAACTATATACGTACAACCATCTTAAAATTGCATAGTTTTAGCAAAGATTCAACAAAAATTTTATTTTCATTTTCCATAAACTCTGAGTGTGTTCAGGTCCAGCCGACAGTTTGCTATGGTAGCTCAACACGGATTGCTAAGTCCCTTCACTCATCTGAGCAAGGCACACTAATATATTACTCCGAAGATGATCAGAAAATAAATTGTTTGAGAAGCTGCTGAATGATAATATGTATCTTCGATTTTGTATGCACTGTAATTTTTTTTCCTAGGAGTGAGATTAGTCTTGTACCTATACTATGTTGGATGGTGGACACCCTAGATCCCTCAGTCTGAACACTATAGCATTTCTGGTAAAATTTAACAACTTGTTTGGTGCTCTGTTGAGTGATAACAGAGATAAGTTAATTGATATAAATATAAACAAAAATATATATTGTTTATATTCAAATTATAAACAAAAGTTTTTTTGATATTATGTTAAGCAAAAGCATTAGAAATTAAAATTACTTTTTTTTTATGTAGTACATCTTTTTAAAATACTTTTCCAATCGATTGAAAGTGAATTGTAAACTTATCAAAATATTTTACTATTTCCAATATAGTCCACTTAAAGTCATAAAAATGAAATCAATGAACAAGATTCTTAAAAGTGAAGACTAATGGTTTGGGTGCAAAGCGTTAATAATAGGGAAGGTAAATAATTCACTTAAGAGACATATTCATAAAAATCCATCTAAGTCCACAGAAAGAAATCCCTGCTAGTAAGATCCAAACTTCAAGTACTTGAATTGCCTATACATCAAAATAGTGTAACAAGCAGAGTTGTCAAAACTACTTTCAAAACCCAGTCTACAGTGTGATCTTGACACACCGATCAACCGGGCCTGATAAAAGGGAGAAAATAAAGCTCATTAATTCAACAACATGTAGGTTACAATAAAGAACTATTACAAACAATTTTTTATATGACAGGGAACTCCATTAAAAAATAGATCAGTAGATTGTACCTTTCTCCAAATCCAACAAAGATGATAAATTGTCCAAAAGCTCCTTCCTTTTACCCACATATCTATCAACGAACGGATTTCCTATACTCAAAGAATATTTTTTTAAGAATAATTCATCACTCTGAAGTTTGTTGAAAAATGTTTTAACTTCTTCAGTCCTAATTAAACTAGTGAAAAAATCACCAGTGCTATAAAAACAATTGCATTCTAAGTGGTGAGCATTCCAGATACCCTTGATACTTTTCACTGAGTTCCACAAAACATTTTTAAACCGAGAAGAAAACATATAGAAAGATTTGAATTTCAAAAATTATCTCCAGTTTTAAAACTGACAATCATGAACGATAAAAGCACTTGTAAAACATAGAAGTAGTTTTAAGATATTCAAAGAGATTCTAACATGAACAACAGATTTGCACCGACTATTACATTTTTCGTAGCTATTCCTAATGATTAAAACATTAGCCCTGAAGATCCCTTTTTATCAGTTCGATTATGGATAAAAAAAAAAATCAGAATTCTTTTTATCCTAATCTTCACTGATGAATAAAATGAATTGAAAATTCATACCCCAATCGCGTCCTAAGCTATCATTAGGTAATTGGTACCTTAATCACTATAATTTTACTAAAAATTGAAGTTCAAAAAAGTTATAAATATTTCCTTAGTGTTTTTCATTAAAATTAAGGAAAGCGCAATCAAGCCCTCTTAGTGATTAGAAAAGGATTTGTTCGTTGCTGATTTGCCTATACGATATCGTATTAACTTTTAAATTAAATTAGATTATTTCAGTTTATAATTTCGATTCTTTAATAACTCTCTGTCAAATTGAATTTATATATTGCCCTTTTATTTATTGCAAAAAGCCGTTAACATTTAATAATTAAATAAAAGTCACAATTCAATAATCAAACAAATATTTAATTGTTTAAATAAACCGATATTTTTCATTGGATTAAAAAATAATATCTTACGGATTGAAAAAAAAATGTTTGTATTATTCATTTCGTCATATGAACTATGAGTTGAAACATCGAATTTTTATTAGTATTAATAATAACTTGCAATCTAAATTATATATATATAAGGATGATTGTAAAGGTGAAAGATAGTCAACTGTTATTCTTTACGGTAGGTTAAATGATTATCAGTTAAAACTTTTTTATTTTGGAAAGCCTGAAATCCTGATAATCATTTAACCTATCATAAAAGGATGATGTATATTGGGTACTAGTACTGAAGTGGGGCTTATGCGCCGTTCAATAAAGCGTCCTTTAAAGAAAGGCCTGATCTCCACTGAGATGAAAAGAACCCCTTCAGTTCAGGGGGTTTATTTATCTCTGAAGAGCGAGCGCATGAGTGGGAGTCGAAAGCTGGAATCTATTGAAGCCAATCAAGGCACTTTTTAACTGAAAAAAGGCGATGGGAGTTCGATAACACCACACACATGAGAGTCACATGACATAAATACTTGGGGATACTCATACATCAGAATGCATCTAACAGATTCTCTTCCCTCAGACTGTCTGTCCCCTGGGCTCCGACTCCAATCGAATCCCTGGCTCTGTCTGTCCCTGACTCCGACTCTCCCTGCCTGTCTCTCCCAGACTTAGACTGCCCCTCTACTCGCCTAGGCCAGCCTCTTCTAGGAGTTCCACCTCTCTCTCAGGGCCTCCTAGGTGCAATGACCTGCTTAGCTTTTTAACTATGGTTGTCCACATGACAATATCAATAAATTCATACATGGAAAAATTCAATTGTTTACCCACCAAAACTTTGAGGGCTTATATCTTGTCAAGGGTGCAGGCAAATCCAAAACTGACATCTGCTCTTTGTTCTCAAATCATGCTAGAAATACCGGGTTGGCGAGAAGGGCTTTATATTTGAATGATAACCACAGTAGGCGCGAATATAACGAGCAAGGCTGAGCGCATTGGTAGGTTTTTTATATTGTTGCTAAATACAGTCGGCGCGGATATAACTAGGAAGACAGATAGCATAGGTATGCTCACAGTCCCGGAAAAGAGAATTGATGAGTGAGTTAAAAAAAAATTAGTGTATGATAGACTAGGTTAAGCAAAACGTCAGTCCAATGCCATAAAGGACATGTTTGGTGAAGCAATATAATAATAGTTCTACTACATATTAACAATCTAGGGACTAATTGGAATTGTTAAGCCAAAAAGTACCTTGAAATATGACTGAAAGACCTTTAAGCCGAGTGAATCTAATTTGCTGTCCTGAATATACTGTTTTTTGAGTGTCTGAATCTCCAGGAATACATGGCCAATAAAATTTCACACTAATTTATACTAACACTAAGACAGGTATTGTCTCTTATTTATAAAATTACCTTGATATCGGTTAACAAACCTGCCGATGGCTAATACTAAACACAGTTCCCCTTCTGGCAAGGAGTGAAATCAACTCATGATAGTCAGCCTCCTAGAGCTCTGAAGCAAAGATGTTAGCAAGGGTGTCATGCTGTTGCTCCTCAAACACATGAAACGCATCTTCAGTGGGATTGATGAACCAATGATGTAGGCTTGAGCTTTGCCATATTGATTCAAAGTGCTAGTCATAGAAACCACAAAACAAACATCAAAAATGGGCTTTAGAATGTTTTATATACACCATGAGGGCTTCAAGATCTTTTTAATCAATGGATAAATACAAAATTCACCTTGCCGCAGTCCAAGAGGTACGATGGACAGACAAAGGGCTCATTAAAAAGAAATTACTTAGTATATATTATAGTTGCCACCAACAAAACCACACTTTCGGCGCTGGTTTTATTGTGAGAGGGAAAACGAGGCAGCTAGTCATTAGATTCACATCCACAGACCTATGTGCTATACGAATCAAAGTTACCTTTTATAACTATAGCAATTTTAGTAGTCATGACACAATGTAAGCAGCTAGGAATGAGTGTAACGACTTACTAATGTTGCTTTGGACCACTCTATTTTGTCATCACGATAATCAGGGCCCAAAAAGTGAGACATAGCAATACTAAACATCCGAACTTCCAACAACCTGAGCTCTATGATAATGAGGCACTTGGCGATACAAACTTATTGATTTATACAAACTTTACACATCGTTCTGCTCTTAATTACTTACTTAAACCAAAACTAGATTCAATCTGTTCATTTACTGTAAAATTATATCATACAGACTATAGAAATGTTACTAACCTAGGGCCTTCATCACCAAACCAGTAAATCAGCATTATTTATAAAAGCATCATCAAATTATTAAAGGAGTATTCATTTACATACAACAAGAATAAATTGAGGAAAATATATATGTATTTTCTTTTAATTAAAGCATTTATTTCAATGGTAAGTCAATTAACATTAAATAGTTATTTTCTTAAGATTATCAGTCAGATAACTTACAGGGAATATCACAGATAAACTGTACCTCAAAAGTGGTTAATTACAAGAATTTACAATGGAAATTAAAATACTTAAGTAACAAAACTGAATTCAAGATCATATACTGCAATAAATAAATGTATAAAAATACTATCAACTAAATATTTATTAAATTAACATTAATCACTAGAATAGATGTATATATTTTTTCAAATACTACCATTATTGTTAACAACTGATGGTGGTACAGAAGAAAAAAAACAATATTTATAACAAATAAATAAAAATTTAACAATATTTTGAAGGGTTAATCAACAGAGAAAACTAAACTTTATAAAAAACTTGTATCACAATTTATTTTTCTCTGGATCCAAATTTTCTGAACTGCATTCTACATCATTAAGAACTGTTTTCAGCTTATTAATGCGCTTACCTTTAGCAATCATTACCTGAAACATATATTAAATAGATATACATTGTAACTATGAATATAAAAATTAATTCATAAGAATAATCATTTCTAAAATTCAAACCTATAAACAAAAGAACTAATTGTTGAACATGGTATGTTTCAAACCATACATAATTAAAATGGATATTCCTAATGAATTATAAAAATTGTACAGACTGAAGGAACATAAATCATGAGTGAATATCTCTCTTTTTCATTACTGATTTGGTCAAAACCATTATACTTGTGACTAATTATGCTGAAATTTCATCCTGGATTAAAAATGACATTGATTCGTGCATACTATCAACTCAACATTTAAAAAGAGCAATATGCAATAAGCAAGAAATGAGCAATAAATATAATTTGGGGGGCCGGGATGGCCGAGTAGACATAGGTGCTAGCAATAGGTAATCGATGTTAAGCAACATCGAGCGTGGTGAGTACTTGGATGGGTGACCACTCCATTTGGATGACCGCCTGCCGATGAAAGCCTATCAGCCTACTGGAGGTGATTGGCACCAACAGGCTATAGAAGTGATATACCTTCCCCGTGTATCTTATTGAGATCGTTGAGTGGTTTTCCAGGATGTCAATAACCGCCCAGAGGTTTGATACAAGGACAGTCTGCTTCAGGGAAAGAAAGAAAGGTCCTCGGGCCTGCTGACTCTGAGCTGCCATAATCCTTGGACCTAGACCAGTTTGTCACTGTCCTCAAACCCAAGAGAGCTGCCACCATCGGTGGGAAGGACAATGCTAAATTGGCCTCAATGGGATTGGTTATGATGGAGCTATGGACAGTCTGCGGCTGTACCATGGTTACCATGGCTTGCAGCAACGTGAGGTTCGGCTACCCCCTCCAAGGCTTTCTGTGCTCCCGCAAGCAACACAGATGTCTATAAGAAGACCACACCACACGGCCGAAGGTCTCATTAAGCCTACTGCACCAACAGATAAAAAAAATATTAATATTAATATATATATATATATATATATATATATATATATATATATATATATATACATAATTCAGTTCCAAAAAAAAGTAATTTGGATCTTCGTCTCTACTACTGTTTATTTTATTTTGTACATTAACAAACATTTCAACGTCCAGGGCCGTCTTCAGTGTTTCTTAAATTACTACATTCTAATCAGATTACTGCCTTACTAGGAAGGCAGGAAGGCAGTAATCTGATTAGAATGTAGTATGATGTAGTAATTTAAGAAACACTGAAGATGGCACTGGAGGTCGAAACGTTTGTAATGTACAAAATAATATAAACAGTAGTAGAGACGAAGATCCAAAATACTTTTCTTTATAATTTCCAACTCTAACCCCTATTTTAAAATAAATAAATAATTCAGTTCTTTTTCTTATCATAATGACATTAAAATTCTCAATGTAATTTTTTTAATACTTGTATATATAAGGACTTTCTTAATATTGCCACTCGGCGTGCCACCTGCACTAGGCAGAGTGGGGGCGGCCAGCGAGTATAAATACAGTGGCTGGCTCCTGTCAAGCCAGAGAAAGTACCTCACCTTCTCTCAACCTTCCTTTTCACCTTGACCTGTCTCTCTCGCCTTCTCTCTTGTTCCTACTGCTCCTTTTCCACCTTGTACTCTCTTTCTATTAAATAAAATATTTTTCTACGCTTATTTCTTATTATTAGCCAAACTTCCTTCCTTTCCTTTTTTTTACGAGCCTACTGGCGTCCGAGATACTTGTCAATGATATCACCAGTAATCTCCGAGGTAACTTTCCTTTATCGCCTATGACGGGTCTAGCAGCGAACGAGTCATGAGACCTTGATTTCACTGTTACCCAGGAGGCACTTTATTCCTCTACCACCAGTGACGAGTCTAGCTGCGGCCAAGGCCAGTGCCCATGACACCACGAGTAACTCTGAGGTAAAATTCCTATCTTGTCCGTGACAGGTCTAGCTATGGCCGAGGCTTGCGCCCATGACGTCATAGCTACCCTCGAGACGCTATCCCTCTTCCTTAAATCCTGCCATGCATGTTGCCATCGCCTTTTGATCGGACGTCAAACTGGTAACCTGTGACGGGCCACAGTCAACAACACAACCACACAAAGGTAACACACGACGACACAATATATATATATATTACAATTTTAAAATAATCCTCTTTACAACTAGGAAACCTAAAATTTTATTAGTATTAAAAATATTTACTAATAAATCAATAAAAGAAAAAAATACCTTTTTCATAATCTTTTCATGATCTAAGCCATAAATATTTGATGTCATAGGAGGGATATTAGTATATTCCACATTAGAAATAGTATCATCATCATCATCATCATCCTCAATATCACCTGATTCTTCTGTTTTCGTTAAATCTAAAGTTTGGAATAAACGTTCTAGTTCCTCTATTTGATTTTTCCTTCGATCTAAAATAACGAAATAATAATAGACATATGTATAAAATAAATACTCAAAAATTCCAAACCAAGTAATAAAAAATAAATCAAATATCTATAATTAAACAACGTTAATTTTAAGTTTTTTTACCTAGAAAACAGAACATCCAAGATTCATTAATTTATTTTGTAAGATTAATTTTTTTATCTTTTAGGAATCTTTTTAAGCTATTCTATATTTAGAAAATAATTGAATAATATTCCTCTGTAAATGGATATAAACAGTTTTCAGCACTTAAAAAATAAAACTGGCCTATAGCATCAGCAAATCCAAGGGAGTGATGCAAGGTCCTCTCATATTCTTAAAAGTGTTCCCCCCACCCTGAGACGCTAAAAGAAACATATAAATATTTACTACATGTAAATGACTTAAATATTTCTGTACCAAAGGAACTTTTATGTACAATAGAAATATTTTATTTCATTAACTAGAAAATGGTTGGTATTTAAACATTTAGTTTATTTACAATATTGCTATGTAGTAATATTTTAAAAGCTTGTCATCTCTTCAGAAGATATTGGATACGCTACTGGTCTAAGGACTATATCAGCGCTATATGGCTGGACTATAGCAGCACTCTATCCATGAAATAATATAATAATAATTATTATAATAACTATTATCTTATACAAATACTTATTAATGTTTTATTAAACTTCAAATAAATTATTGATCCAAAAAAGAGCATTATGCACTTCATTGTAATTTTTATTATAATATTAATTAAAAGTTGGTGTATATACAAGGAAGCTGAAAAACAGTTGAAATCACGGGCATCACCGCCGGGGGAGACACGTCCCCCCCAATATTTTGGCAGGAGGGGAGTGTCTCCCCCAATATTTAGGCAGAAGAGGACCCAATGTAAAAAATAAAATAAAAATGGGATTTTATGAATTTATCCAAGTTTAATCAATAAAATGTAAATATGAAATATTAGTTAATTACAGCACACTCTATTGTTAAAAGAATCGTCATACGTATTGTATATTTGATGAATTATATATTTTTTATTTCTGCTTGAACTGTTTTGTTTTATGAATTCTGTAAGAAAGTTGTTTCTCCGGAATCGCTCTCCATTTCTTTTTTAAACCAAGCTACTTGATCCTACGTTCCATCAATTCGATGAACCTTATAGAAGTTGATGGAAGGCGATGAAATAAGTGGGATCAGGATCAGAAGATTGGAGGAAGAAAACTTGGAGGGCCAATAAAAAATTTATCACACATAAGGTTCAGTCTATAGCTATGACATGAAGGTATGAGAAGATATGCATTGCAGGTAGCTCAAAGCAAATCATCAGGAAGCCACAAAACAACAATGAATACCAGTGTGAGGAAAAATAGTAGATATAGACAGAATTAAAAATGATTCTACACTTAGCCAACTAGAAAGTATTAATCCAAGATAGACAGAGGTGGAGATGGCTACCTCAGATACCTGAAGATCTATAAGACCTTTAAATCAAACAGGCAAATTGTTAAACCTAATCATCTTAATTTAAACAAGTATGTAACAATAAAATAAAAATCACCTTTAATGAAACAAATTTTTGGAATGAATCCCATCAATTGAAGTTGTGATAGTTCATGGTGAATTTTATGAGCAGCTGTTTCCAAACGTTGTTCAATACTCTCTTCATTATTCTGGGATTGAGAATACCAGAAAACATTAAGGTGTAAAAAATCAGGGGTGATGGCAACCTAAATAAGAAAAAATTATTAATGAAAATTATTTTATATAATCCTAAGTCTTTCTGTAATCTAAATAAGGTAGCAATTCAATAAATAAATGATAATTGTCTATGGGGGTGATGGGTCCTCCAGTAGACAACCTCTCAGAAGTGTAACTGATGTTATGAAAATATAAACCTACCTTTGAAATTTCCAAACCCTTTTCAATAAGCACAGGATCGATATTACCAGTTGACAATATATCTGTAATATACTTCATGAATAGCTTGTTTAATACAGTAACACGCTTTCGGTTTATAACTTTAGCATTTTTATCAGGAAATAGTGTGGGTGTTGGAACATTTACAACTTTACGGTGCCTAAAAACATAAAAATAATGACTGGGATATAATCAACTGACCTGTAATTTTAAGCTATATACCTTACAATTTTAAAATAATCATATTTAATCCCATTCTGTTGCGATTTTGTATGAAAGTTCCTAGTAATTATTTTGCCAATTTAAAAAATGTCTTATTTATATATAAAATAATAGAATCATAAAACCTTTACAATAAAGAAAACGATTGTAGAGAGTATGATCATAAATAAAATTAGTAATTAATTGTTATCGCTTAAGTGTGCTAAGATTGTAGACCTCCTCTAGCACTCAAAAAACAAGATATTAAAACTTGAAATCTTTTTGTTTCAAGACCAAACAAAAAAAAGAACTTTTTAAATATAAATTAAAGATATAAGTATAGGGGGCTTCATAGTTAGAATTTAAAAATCTCATAATATGTATGATAGAAATATACAGCAAAAATAGATTCATCAGTGATATATTACTTCACTAATTGGATGCTTAAAGAATAAATGTTCAAACCAAGAGAACGAATAATAAAAACCATTTATTATTTATAAGAATTCATTGAATATATTTAAGAGTTCCTCACAAGGGGAAATGAGAGGACATTTTCAAACCAATGATAAAATAATGTAAAATAAAAGGTTAAGAAACAGATACATGGTTGAAAAAATACACGTATATTTATTATTTAATGTAGATTTCATTTGCACCATTTCTCTACAGATGCAACGGGTATCTCGCTGAACCTGAGTATAGAGAGAATAGAAAGATATAAATTACAATTCCAAACTGATACTATATTTTGTACTGAATTAGAAGGAATTTGAGGTTTTTATTTAAATTGTAAAACTGTTTGGAAACAAAAGTGATTATGTAGCATCAAAATCATCATAGAAAGCATTAAATGTGATACTCTAGAATTAGGATTTAAGGAATGAAATTGATCAAAATACATTGCAAAGTCTAAACATAACTATGAAATCTCAATTTTAGAAAATTAAAGTCCCTATTTAACAATAAATATGCTTGTTGATGCCCTAGGAACAAAATAATCAAGGGCAGGACAAAAGCTCCAAACCATTTGGTTTAGATTAGCCAAGATATTTTAAATACAACAAATACTAATAAATATGAAATTAGTTTTTAAAAAATATTACTTTTTAATGGAGTTTCTCGACATAATTTTGTTCATGAAACGGGATTCTCTTGCTAAATACTTAGAAAATAGTAACGGAGATCCTGAAAAAGATCTGACAACGGTCTTACTGAAATAATTTGACAGCATTGTGCAATTGGAGTAATAGAAAAGTAAAATTTATAAATTTGAACCGGGTTGTACTATGTGCTAAATGATAATAGTTACAAAGAGGACGAATCCAGAGCATTGACAGTAACATTAAACAATGAACATGAAACAAGATATTTAAACGGAAGATCTTTTCGTGAAAACACAAAATAAGGTATTTTTTAAAATGTCATTGGGTGTTTCATAATTTGAACATAAAAATTTCATTATAAAAGGCAGAAGCATATAGCCATAGATAATTTATTTATCAGTTATGTATCACTTTAATTTCTGATGCTTGAAGAATAAAGTTGTGGAGCCATTAATATCTGAAATTAACAATTCTTTTTGGTATGGCCACTCTGTTTCTGTCATCTCATCAATCTTTCAGTAAAATCTTATTTCTGATGATGAGACAAAGTCCGTTATACCATTATCACTACTTTTAAGCCAGCCAACGATGTGGTAGTTTGGCTACCTCCTAAGAATGGAGCCTAAAAGAATCGCAAGTCGGATCTATCAGGAACTGATTTTTGGGAAAAAAAGGAAAGACATCAGCTAGTACCGAATGGTAGGATAACGTGAAAAGGGATTTCTAGAAAAGAGTAGTGAATCAGAACAAAAGAAAACCTTTTGTTCCGATCCACTACTCTTTTCTAGAGATCCCATTTCACGTCATTTCCACATTCGGTCCTTGCTTATCACTGTAGCAGGAACGTAACACTGCATATACGGATAAGAGGAGTGACTAAGATAAAAGTGAAATACTACTTTTTATATTCTATAGATTTGGTGTGTATTTCATTCGGTCCTATTCTACATTTTTTTTGGAAGAAATTAAAACTACTTCATAAAGATACCGCAATATTTTATGAGGCTGCATTGGAACATACAAAAAATTAAATCACTTACTTTAACAGATTAGGCTTATTATTATTGAAAATGTTCATTTATGCTGGAGCATAGGGCCCACAAGGTCGTCCATTGTAGGCCCTATTTTTGCAGCAATAATTTTTGCGTCTGGTTAAGACTTGCCAATTCGGTTCAAGTACTTTTTAATTGAGGTTAAAATTATGATTTTGGCAGAGGTAGGTTTTTAGAACTTACTAGTTTTAACTTGCATTAATCACTCCTTTGGGAATGGACCCTGTGTTGGGAAAAATACTTAAATAAAGGGTAGAACTTCTGAACAGTGGCTCACACACCGTTCAGTAAGGCGCCCTTCACAGTAAGGCCCCCTTCTCCACTGAAAAGGACCCTAAGGCCAAGCGCACATTGAGACACTCGCGACGCAGAGCAGTTTTTGTAATACGTGTGGTAGATAGGAAACTGCGCTGTCCTGCTCTGCGTCCTAATGTGCGCTGTTCCTATCAAATTCACTTTCCACAAAAACTGCTCAGCTCTGCTCTGCGTCTCGAGTGTCTCAATGTGCGCCTAGCCTTAGGCTGAGCCACTCTTCAGAAGTAGTGCCAAATAAATCACTACTTCATGAATGAACGAGGTTTCCAAAGTCTTGAATTTATTCTTAGTTGCTCAGCAAACTTACAAGTTTTTTGTTTTTTTAAGTTCTCGATGGAAACATTGATGGGATAGCTTCTATCTGATAGTCTTCCAGTGAGATTTTGCGTGGGGAGAGCATAAATCATATAATAGAGATAATCATCTCTGCCATCAAGCCTTTTTATTGTTGAGCAAGGAGTTGTGAGATCATATTGAGAAGTAAATATGACATATATAACTATTCCTCTAGGAAGATTGATATTGTGAAATACATATTCATAATCTATCACCAGTCTGTGATAAAATAGATAATAATTCGATATTTATATTAATTAATAAAATAAAAATTAGATTCGATTTTTTCTGACAATATGAACAAAAAAAACTTACCCTTTTGTTTTTGCTTCATTTACATTTTCTTTATAATTTAATAACTTGTTACAATAGGTCTCAGATTATATGCAGACGTATACATTGATATACGCCGGACTGATTTATGTGATATTTAGGGGCTGCAGTTTATAAATACTATGTATAACTATTAAAAAAAAAATTGTTTTTTAATTATTATTATTTTTTTTTTTTTTTTTTGCTTTTGTTAAAGTCTATCAATTGCAACCAATACAAAGGATATCAGCCATATTCAAGAAACTTTGATAATATTTGAGTATTTGAGCACTACTGAGGTGGACCAAGTTTCGTCTTGCATATTGGTCGGGGAAATGTGCTTAATCGAGAGATTGTGCTAATAAATATATTTTAAAAAACAACTCATAAATGCAGGAATTCTGATCTGTTTTGTTTCTCAAGCTAATACCCACTGCTAAACACAAGTTAACGCAATATTATTCTACTTAAGAGCCAAGAAACGTATGGGAACATATGGTCTACTAATTATTTTACTGTTTTTTACCTTTAAGTGTTGAATAACCTTACTCTATTAAAATAATATAGTTAAAAAAAATAATATAATAGTCAATATTGCAGTACTCAAAAAACTGCACCAAAGTAAGTCCATGGCAATTAATCTATTTAATTAACCAATTATTTTATCAGTTTTGACACCAAATTTTACTCTTTTTTGTTGAAATACTTTACAAATACTGAATGAATCCCATTTTTGAACCAACTATTTAATAGAAAAAGAATAAGATATCTATGCTTCCAATTTTAACACCATTCATGAAGAGTTATTGAAGGCAGATTCGAAGAGTTCACATTACAATTAGTTCTAAACACTACACTAATTTGTTATTCTTGAGCTCATTTAATGTTTTGCAGTAAAGGGAATGTATTTCTGGAATGGATAAAATCTGTTCAGAATGTGTACAAGAAACCAAAAATGAACAACTCTGTGCATATAGTCTATTTCTTGACTTTGGTACAAGATGGAAATCTTCCTAATTAACTACTATACAGATGTAGTTACAGAAATCCATGTATACTCTATAGTGATAGGTTGATTTTTTAACTTAAAATTTTGTAGCAATTACATGCAGAAAAGGAGTTTAAAAATTGTCATAAATAACAAAACGTTTATTTGGGGATTCCACATAATATGACAACTTTGTTGTTTGCACTGCTGCCTTGTTCATTGGTGAGTAAACATGTTAAACTGAACTCTGATCCCACGCGGTTTCCGTTAAAATTGCTATATTGTCCAAGCCATGACCAGGAAGATACTCCAGTGTCCACAAATAGTTTTTTAGCACCACTGGAAAATAAAAATTACATAAATATTAAAAAGGCTATTATGGAAAATCTTAACTAGTTGATAAAAACATGTGCATTAAGAATATATAAAACATGGATCACAAATAAAAGTAGACGTTTGTGAAATAATGGGTTTTATTATTATTCGAAAGACATTTTTATATGATAATAAAAAATATCTATTTAGAACTAGGACAAAAAAAGAAAAAATGTATGACGTTAACAATTATTTATTGTCTGTTTGACGCCAAACATACAATATATGTATTTCCAAAGCAATTCCCATTGTGCATAAAAGGTACAATTTTATTAAAACTAGATAAAACTATCTGAGAAAAACAATTCTTATACAGTCAAAACTCGATAACTGTAATTCGAGAGACGCCAAAATACTTCGAATTATTGAGAGTTAGATTTTCAAGAGAAAAAACAAAAATTATTCTTTACTCTTGCCACTACCTTGTTAGTATATATATATATTCTTTTATCATAAAAAATCAGTGATCAATGAGTTGATATATACATATAACAAAAGACATTATAATATCACTTACATATTTCGCCTTGATGAAGTGTAGCTGAAAGATCAGAGCAAGAATCGTTGCATGGTCTATACGGTAGAAGCCTCACCGATGTATTTCCCCTCAACTGAATAAGCATTATCAAGCCAAAGTCAAGTTCTATCTGTAAAGATAAATTTTATCCTTACAAACGATTATACATAGAGATTTTTTAACTTTTGCTTTCCATATTATAGCTTTTTTATTATAGCATATTATAGATTTTTTTTTTTTATAGCATATTATAGATTTTTTAACTATAGCTTTCCATATTTGACAATTTTATTACTTAAAATCCAAAAATTTTATTCATATTCTTTTGTTAAATATCTAAAAAAAAAAAAAAATTAATTTATATTATTCTTTTATGCAATTATTAACTCTTTCGTTTTTTCATGCATATATATGTATATAAAGATATATATATATATATATATATATATATATATATATATATATATATATATATATATATATATATATATATTACTCATTATTTTATTTATTTATTAATTTTTCTTTTCTTCATATTTATTGGTTGCTATCTTGTTTTATATTTAGCCCTGAAGAAAACCTGAATATCGGGTCGAAATGTCGGCACAATATATATGTTATTTCACATATAGTGTTTTCATTTGACCGCACCCCAAACCATTTCCATCTCAGATTATACATAGATATGTTATAATTAAGAGTACTTATGACAAAATTCGAAAGATTTCTTAGTAACTATTAAAAAAAGAGATTCCAGAGGAATAATTAGTAAACTTGGTTAATTCAAGGATAGAAAACTCATCTTTTTACCTTCAACATTCAAATCCTATTACCTTTTTATAATTTCTTGAGCTGTAATCGGAAGACATGAATACCCAGTTGAAATGGGCTGGTGAAATAGTGTTTGGCAGAAAGTAAGGCTTCTGATAAAATCTTCTCAGTACTTTCACAGCATGGATGTCACAGTTTTGCCTGATTGGAAATGAAAAAAAAAAATAAATGCAAGCTATCAAACGAACTTCTTCATATAAGTATAAAATCACTTTTTTTTTTTTTTCTTCTGTGATAGAAATTTATTTAATTAATTGAATGATTTTTTTTCCAAGAGTATTAAAAGTGAGATTTTTTAAGAATATCACCATTGTAATGCGTGAGTGCAACTTAAATTTAAACTTTCCTGGTCATTAAAGTTAAGCGAGTTCAGTCCACTAAGCAGGGTTAATTAAGTCAGGTGACGTGTTATTAAACCATGTTGAGCCAATGTAGGCAATGCAAATTTCGGGATCCCTTCTCCTATTTTCAATCAATACATTTAATTGCTAAGCTAAGTATAGGAATAACATTTAATTGGCGATCTATTCCATCAATGACACTCACTCTCCTCAATCTGTACAGGTTCAATAATAAGAAATCAAATTCAATAAAAATTAAATATTTACTGATTACTAGCATGTGCCATCTTTGGAGATAAGTGGGTTTACATATTTGTTTAGAAAAGAATAAAGTTGATATGAATATTTATTTTTCGCGAGTCATGAAACACCCAAATACAAATTTTTATAGCAATCGAAAAATAAAAATAATTTCCTGCCGAAATGTATAAATGTAATTTATATGTGATATAAATATATTTGTATATAATATAAATGAATAAATAATAAATGTTTTTATAAATGACTGGGAAAAATCCTCCAGAGAGATCGGCTACAAAGTTAGTGTTGCTTTTTTTTCTATAAAAGTTAGTATTTGCGAGTTTTCCGATATTATATAAACTAATGTGATTAGATTTTTCTTAATAAAATTTAATCGGCCTAATTTACTCGAATCGCCACTTCCTGTAATTATTTACAATAAAAAATAAATCGGTGACTCGGTCGAATAAAAAAAAAAAAAAGGTCGAAATCTGCGACCCATCAGCTTCCCTTTTAAGTAATAAAAGAAATCAAATAACAATCATATCATCAACCTTACTATGTAAGCATGATCAGGATCATATCTTGGCATCAACCGAGTGATGCCAAGATACAATTCATGATTTTTTTTCTGCTATACAATTATAAAAATCTTAAAGGTTTCATTATACTCGATAAAGAAATTGATGTTACTTACCAATGAACAAACCATTTTTTGATCGATGAGTTCGATATCATCTTGAGAAATGACATCAAGTCCGGACTCCCCTGTCTCAGGTTAGTAGTCAACACACAGGGAACCGATTCAGTCAACTTCTCATCATCGAAATACAGCTAAAATCAATGAAAATAAAATAAAAATGTTATATAAATTATCCTTATTAAAAAAATCTGTAATTACATTAATTAAATCTCAGATGGTAGTTTATTTATTTAAATAAAGAATTCATTTTTCATCATGGATTTTTAAAAGAAGTTCTTGAAAAAGTTGTACTAAAAACGCGTCGACTTAATTTACTCACATATGATCGTAGAAACTTTTTTATTTTGAAGATTGTGCATCTTGTATATGTTATACTATTTTATCAGTACTTATATGCGTACCAATTAGTACGCAAGTAATCTGAATTACGTTAATGAATCATGAGAAACCGAATAAAATAGCTAATGATGCTATTCAGTCGTCATTGTAGCAGTCCCAGAACCCTCCCCCCACAAACACTCTCTGTCATCAGTATGATTGGTCGGAACCCCCCCCCAATATTTTTTTTATATACGCCTATAATATATACAATGGGCATATTATGCAAGTCTTTTTATCCCATTCCCCTAATCTAGAAGCAATATACCGATCATTTGTTTCAGGTTAAAAAGTAAGTTATTTTATTAGATGTTGATCTCAAGGAAAAATCCCGAATATTTCTTTATAGCAAATTAATAATTAGTTACTGATCAAAAAATAAAGCAATGAAAAAAAAACTGGCCAACCAAATAGGTACCAAATCTCTAAATACGATGATAAAGTATTTTTGGCAATAAAACATTTATTTAATTAAAATGTTTATTGATTTATTTGTTTTTCTTTATTTATTTGTTAAAAGTTGGTTTTGGGCATATTATTATTTGTTTCGATGATAACGACAAAAGGTCAAAACAATTCCGGTGAACTGTGTTCGGTTACCGATAAAGCATCAACGTATTTATAAAAGGGATTCTCCCTTATTTAGAATGAGGGGGGGGCTTTCTCCCTAAAAGCATAAACATCTTTCTGACCTTAGCAATCTATAATTAGCTGACCCTTTCAAAGGCAGGTCCTGACACACTCCCTTGGGTTTCAGGTATTAATGATTCTCATAAAATTATTCAAATTTTATGTCAATTTATAAAACGAAAAATGATGATTATTTTCAATATAATACCTGAGTAATGTTGTCGAAATGAAGATCTGTATTCATCACTTCCCAGGAGTCCGTAGCGTCCGAAATGATGACAGGTGCTTCACGATTAAAATAGTTGTCAGATAGGACCTTGTAGCTTGTGCGGCTTATTACATGGATTGTATCCAACGCTTCGCAAGTCTGTAAATCATAATGCTATCAGTAAAATCAGATCCATTTTTCTGAAATATTCATAATGAACTATCAACTTTTACATCCCCTATCGAAAACTTAACTTTAATTTTTAATTTAGTGATAATATTCTTTTAAAAAAATATATATTGCCCAATTCTATACATTCGTCACATACAGAAAAAATAACATCAGATTTTTTTTTGTTTTATTGTAAAATGAGATTTGATTCTCCGCTCATTTGTTGTTTCATGAAAGTTTTCACATAATATGCAGGGGAGAGATGGAAACAATGAGACGTTTTTTTTTTTCGATTACCTATCTCAAAAACGGCTTTAACGATTTTCATCAAATTCGTCATGTGTAATGAAAACTAGGCGTTCTTTAATAAGCTTTATCATTATTAAAATTTTCTGTGGGGACTTAAACGGGGTAGGGGCCTTTTTTGTTTCCTATGAAGTATCTTTGTTTTTACTTATATGGAGAAATTAACTGTCTCTCATTACGTATAAAAATAAGAAATGGCTGAATATGAGATATGATGAAAACTAAGTAAACATATAGAAGAGAAAAAAAGAAAAATATTCAGTCAACTCATAAAACACGTTGAGCCCACGCATGCGTAGTACAGTCCATGACAGATCATTGTTCATAATTAAAGCCGTTCTGTTCATTTAATGGAAATTATTGGTTTCATGGTAACTAAATGAAATTTTCAACAAGTACATAGAGAATTATAAAATCAGTCGACTTGGAGTATTATGCTTGCATTGCCGAATTATCTCAAGTAAATTTTATAATATTTTATTTAATAATAAAAGAAATTAGTGTTTGTTATAGAGCAAATGAAAACAAAAATAAGAAATGGATGTGGAAAAATGCGTAAGTGAGTGAGAAGTGGCATTAACAGAACGCCTTAATTTCTAATCTAAGTTGGTAAGTGAAAGTTGTGTGTTGTGCGCACGCACCAGATTTTTTTAAAAAATCTAATAATAATAAGAGACAATAAAATTGGATTACAAAATATTATCATGATAATTGACATAAAAAATAATGAAGTAGTCATTATGAAGAATCGTTGACCAGATTAGTATCACTAGATACAATTTGTTTTTTTTTGTTTTTTTAAATTTAGGGCCCAATACTTACAACGAGAACATTACCAAACCACGCATTGACAATAAATAAAGTAGAATTTTGATCAATTAGGTGATGGAATAAAAACAATTATATATTATATTTTAATGAAAAATAATTTCGAATGAAAATAACTACTGTTGATGACCTGTTCCTTTAAAGATATCCCTTCCTTCTTGAGATTAGACAATATAATTTTAATTTCCTTTATAACAGTATAAGGTAGGCTGTCTCACTGTCCCCGTCTCACTCATCTCCATAGGGCCTTGTCGCCTTTCATTACGAATTTCTGTTTCCGAAGTGAAAAATCATTGACCGTTTAAAGGTTAATATAAAGAGTTGGTGAATAAAAGGAATTAACAGAAATTCGATGAAATAAACAATAGTGCCCACACTGTCAACGAGGAAGCAAGTCACAAAAAAAAGTTTACTTGCCTCGAAAACATAATGAGACAAAAATAGTCACAAACGTATGATAATGTTGGTTTCTTTCCTGTAAAAGCTTATTTGATTAATATTCTAAACTACAACAAATCCTACACTAACTGGGTCCTTGCAATTGGTCTATGAGCTAACTGTGTCTCACTGTTCCCCACTCTCCCCTACACAAGCAGATATTTTCATATATATTGTTTGGGTCTTGTTTCGAACAAGCCCACACGGTTTTTTTATATATTGCGTATGATATGTGAAACGCGATATAACCTCCCGTATATATACCTCCCCCCCCCCCAATCGCACTACAATTTGATGTAAACTCGGTCTTTTCAATATAACATAATACATAATTGTCCTTACCATGCAATCTTCATGAGTCAACCCGTATTCTCCATATAGGGGATTTTCGATCAAGCATTGCTCATGAAACAGATGTTGCCAATCCCAGAAAGAAAGCACCTGAAGGACATAGATAAATAATTATTATAACAGTAGTCATAAAGAATCACAATCTTTTTTTCAATAAAAGTATAATTTACTATTTCTTTATTAAAACAATCTTAAAGCACGTCTTCATCTAATATTGAAATAATCTCAACCTAATGTCCAGTTATGCCGAAAAATAATTCAATAGGTTAAGTTAAATTTCTGTGTTAGTGTACGAGCGAAAACCCTTTTGGTGAATATGTATTTATTTATTTGTTGTAATGTACAATTGCATTAAAATTATACTATTAAATGTAATGTATAATTTGATAAAATATGATAAGCTAGTAACATTAAGCTTAGGAGCTTTGAACATTCTTTGAAGGATTTTAGACAGTACTTATTAGTTACAAGAGGGTTGTGTTTGTTTTCTGAAGCCCAGGCTGAATTTTCAAAATTGAACTTTAAAATTGTATTAACAAAAAACACAAAGGTTAATAGAAAACAATAGAAATGACATGATAAGTCTCAGGAAATTAGGTAAATTAGCCACTGGTAGCAAGCAAATAATATTTCTAAATTAGTATGTAATTTTTTTTAAAATTTAATATTATTAAACCAATAATTATAAAATAATATTATTTAAGACGAAAAGAAAGGTTATTAGAAATATAGGAAGAAGCATGGTTGGAAACAAGCGGGTTCGGATAGGTTTGGAATTTATTATGAAAGGATTGATATGTTTTAATTTAATAAACTTTTAATTTCGAAGTACAGTGGAAAAAAATTACGATTCAGGAGCCAAAATTCTATAGCGCTTGATGAAATTACGATAAGCGGACAATTCTTTTTTTAATTTATGAGCATGGGTTTCCTTTACAAGCGAGAATAAAATTTTAAAAAAAATAAATAAAAAATATCCTCTCTGGGCTTTCGAAATTTATTTATTTCTGAATGTTTTCTTTAGTTAATTTTAAATAAAATAGTTTATTTGGTAAAGAGCCATCTTCAATGGATGAAAAGCACCAATATCCTTATCTGTTATACTAAAGTCATTTCCCACGTTTAAAATATTTAAAAATAATTATCATATAAACAAAAAAAAATTTTTTAAATTAAATTAAAAAACTACTACTTCTTGGAATCGCATTGCAAAACACCAATGACTAATACTAAAACTAGATGTATATTTTAGGATTTTGTCTAAATTTAGGCTTAAAAAATATGCAGTGTTTAAAATCAGGGCATCAAATCTTGAGGTCATTATGATACAACTCTAATCGATCAAATTTGATTATCATATATTAGCACTATAAGCCCTCTACCACTGTGAAAATAATAATAATGAACCAACTATTGTCAATAAAAAGTTTTATGTCACATTAAATATTTTTCATATATTGAACATGGAAGAAATTAAAAAGCATTGCTATTCAGCAATTTTAAAGGCATTTTTCTTATTTCTAAAATATATTTTTTAAAGACTAACTCGATGTTTAACTGGCTTTATGGATTTATCCAATGCCAAAAAAAAATAATAATATATTTGGTGTAATAAAATAATAAATAAGGTGTATAAAAATATAAAAAATATTTTACCTCAATTTATGCACATATCTATAAAATTATCTCCTATATTATGCTTTATTTATCGTTTTATTACACTAAATATATTTTAGAAATAACTTATACTTGCTGTATACTCGTATATCGGTTTCATCCGGAGAGTTTCATTTTTAAAATCTATAAAGAGAGACTTTTATCGACTCAAACGGTCGATTTCGTAAAAACCAATGAAAAGCGAGATCAAAACGATTTTTATAACAATAAAGAATATACCCAGACATTAGCTGAAGTTATGCAATTTTAATATGGACAGGTATTCGCACCTGGTATGAAAGAACCACTGAGCGAAATTTGGAGAATTTAGCACAAACAGTATGGATTTCTATAAAGAACAAACAAACAAACAGAATTTCACCTTTATTTATATAGATTGCAAGCTGTATATACCGGTTTCACCCGTGGAATTTGATTTTTTAAATCTATAAACTGAGACTTTTTTCGACTCCAACGGTCGATTTCGTAAAAAAACCAATGTAAAGCGAGATCATAACGATTTTTATAACAATAAAGAATATACCCAGAGATTGGCTGAAGTTAAGCAATTTTAATATGGACAGGTATTCGCACCTGGTATGAAAGAACCACTGAGCGAAATTTGGAGAATTTAGCACAAACAGTATGGATTTCTATAAAGAACAAATAAACAAACAGAATTTCATCTTTATTTATGTAGATTGGATAAGTTTTTTTTTTAATTCTCGCTGATAAAGGAAATGTTTTGCTCATATATAAAATAACTAGCTGTATATACCGGTTTCACCCGGAGAATTTCATTTTTTAAACCTATAAAATCTATAAACTAAGACTTTTATCGACTCAAACAGTCGATCTCGTAAAAACAATGTAAAGCGAAATCAAAACGATTTTTATAACAATAAAGAATATACCCAGAGATTGGCTGAAGTTATGCAATTTTAATATCGACAGGTGTTCGCACCTGGTCTGAAAGAACCACTGAGCGAAATTTGGAGAATTTAGGAGAAACAGTATGAATTTCTATAAAGAATAAACAGAATTTCATCTTTATATTCATAGATTGTGGCCGTATATCCCGGTTTCACTCGGGGAATTTCATTTTTCTAATGATATGGTCGATTTCGTAAAAAAAACATTGTAAAGCGAGATCATTATGATTTTTATAACAATAAAGAATATCAGCTAAAGATCGGTTGAAGTTATGCAAGTTTAATATGGACAGGTGTTCGCACCTGGTCTGAAAGAACCGCTGAGCGAAATTGGAGAATAAAGAATATCAGCTGAAGATCGGCTGAAGATATGCAATTTTAATATGGACAGGCGTTCGCACCTGGTCTGAAAGAACCACTGAGCGAAATTTGGAGAATAAAGAATATCAGCTGAAGATCGGCTGAAGTTATGCAATTTTAATATGGACAGGTGTTCGCACCTGGTATCAAAGAACCACTGAGCGAAATTTGGAGACTTTAGGACAAACGGTATGAATTTCTATAAAGAACAAATAAACAAACAAACAAACAGAATTTCATCTTTATTTATATAGATGATAATTCGTTTATCTTACTTTTTTCCAAAAATTATAGAAATTTCATCCCTGAATCGTAAATTCTTCCCACTGTGCGAAGTAACCGTTATTAATGCTTGTACCTTAGACATTTTTTTTTTTTTCATCTTCCACTCTTTATATCCTAACGTAATATTTTAGGTAAATGACACTATACCTTTATCATAGCTATTCTTCCGACTGCCGTTGTATGAGTTGCCAATGGTCCGACGTGGGTGGCACAATAAATGACCCCGAATATCAAGAGAATGGCCAGCAGTCCTTTAGCGAGGCGAGCCATGCTGTGCTTGGACATGACCTCCTTCAAGGGAGAACAAATGGTGTCCATTTCTTCCTGAGTGAAGCCCATTTTTTCGCAGAACTCGTAAAAGGACATCAGCTCTGCATCGATTGCCTTCACTTTCTCCGATAGATCCCTCTGCTTCTTGTTGTTCCGATTCGGCTTCGAAACCATTTTCCTGAAGAAAAAAAAAAGTTGCTTCATAATTAGATATTAGAATAGGTAAAACTATCGGTATGTTACTTCTGGGCGTGGTCTATCTCGGGAGGTTATGTGACCGAAATATAAGCGAACTCCCATCGCGTCTTTTTCAGTTGACAAATCGGCACCATATTGGCCACAGCAAGAAGTAACACAGCGATACTAGTCCTTGGATTATTTTTTAAAAAAATATACATATATATATATATATATATATATATATATACATATGGGGTCACAATGAAACACAAAAGTTTCTTTTACCCATGGCACCCCACCTGTCTTTATTTTCAGTTTTTATTTTTTCCATGCTACCTTAGGATCTAATCTATATAAGAAATGCTTTAAAAATTATCTTATGCACAATGTGCCCGCGAAAATAAATCTACAACCACCCAAATGTTGCATTAACTTAATTTAAATTAATAAATATCCAAAATTAAATATGTCATATGTTTGTAACATACAAAGTAGTCGATGGTGGATGGTTTTGGAAAAAGTAAGAATGTAACTCCAGATACTTATATAAAAAAACTATAAGGCCCTGCTAAGAGCAGAAACTCAAAAATTGTAGGATAATGCTAATTTTGAATTCCTTGAGAAATTTTCCATACGATGCTGCATAGAAAACGAAGTCAAAAATAAGAAAATCGTTAACTGAAATAAGCGGTTTACTGCTTTTCTATGAAGAAAAGATTCGTTTGAAAACTATCCTAAGAAAATTTTTGAGCTACTCCTTGGCAGGGCAGTATAATAGATTGAAAAAAATATTTTTGATTACTTGATTAAAATTGAAATTAATTAATTAAAATATTTAGTGAATTAATAGAAATATAGTAATACATATATATTCCCTTGAAGATGGGTCAAAACCCATAAAAGGGTTATTATTAAAGGTTCTCTTATATATATATAGGGGGAGATGGGGTACTATGAAGCACAAAAGTTTTTTTTACCCATAGCACCCCACCTCAGACTTTATTTTCAATTTTTTATTTTTCTCATGTTACCTCAGGATCTAATCTATTTAAGAAATGCGTTAAACATTATTTTATGCGTCATATCTGCCCGCGAGTAGCTATTTTCCGAAAAATAAATTTTGTTTCATTGTGCCCCTTGACCGGGATACAATGAAACAGCTGAAAAAAATAACACCATAATTAACAATAACACTTTATTCGGCTTCCAGTCGGTTATTGTTCTTATGCTTTAGGACAGCCACGAAACTCTCCAGGAAAGAGGAATGTTTGACTTGGTTGTCAGTTGTCATAAATTAATACAGTTTTTTTGGTGTTCCACTCTCAATTTTGCACCAATCTGTAAGAAAATGAAAAAAAAAAAAACCGACTGCTTATTGCACAATGAAAAACACATGCGGTACGATGAAACACTCGTGGGACTCCATGAAATGTTTCATTGTGCCCCGAACGCCCCTGTTTCAAGGAACCCCATAAGAGCCATTTAGATGTCTTTCACTTCCTACGACGAACAAGAAGAGGAAGGAAAGCCAAAGTCAGGCAAAATCTTAATAGATACATGAATAATGAAAAGTTGTAAGAGCACATTGAATAAAAAAAATTGAATTGGAAAATTGAATAAAAATACACATTACTCTTATCTACAGACGAAAATCCGTTCTACGAAAAAATTTAGTTTTACCACACAAAACCGCACTTCGGCACGTGGAGTCAGTCACGCAACATAACGAAAGGGGACAAATAGCAGACTTTATTTGGAGTCACCCTTACCGCTCGCTGTCTGAATTTGGTTGCAATAGACCTTTTGGTTCGCCGAGTGCACCGATTGTTTCATTGTGCCCCACCCTCCCCTATATATATATATAAATATATATATGTATATATTCTTCTTCCTTATAACAGCACCTCAGAATTCACATATAAAAGCCTGAAATCAGGATTTGAAATCGATAATTAAAAATCACACCCAATCAATATTTTTATCTGGATGTTTAAAAAATCATTTGATGATTTTTATCTTTATTTTTGATCATATGTGAAAAAATCACATCCTGATCATTATTTTTGATTGAAAATTGTACTACTAAAAATGATCATTTTCGAATAATACTTTTTTTTTTTTTAATCAGAAATATCACTTTTATAAAATCCTCCATCATTATATTTTGAGTTTGCAGTAGTAGGTGAAGAATATTTTTATGAATTTTTAGAAACAGAACAACCTTATTTCCGAAATGCATTAAAAATGTTGGCTTCCAAAAAATAAAAACTATTTTGGTGGAGCTGGAAGAGTTTAATTTAAAATCAGAATTATTTCCAAGTGCTCGGGCGTCGACTAATAGCTGTCTGTATGTTAACATTCCAAGGGGAACATTTTTAATATAAAATTTGAATAGAATGTCAAAATATAACATTAACATTTATCTTCTAAACGTTGATTATTATTTTCTGATCAATATTTTTTTTTTTTTTTTTTTATCTCAATTTGATCATTACTATGAATGTAATACCATATCTCTCAGCGGGTTATCATTTTTAATCAAATAAGTGAAAATCAAAGATTATTTTAATTTGTATGTATAAATCAAGCATGATTTTTAAATTTGGAAAATGTAATTATCTATTTTAAACCTCAAATATCAAAAGACATTAGGTTAAATTTGATCATGTATAATTAAATCAGCAGTCGTCAGTGAATTATCAAAGCATAGAATTAAAGCTAATATTGTCAGATTATCAATAAACTAAATAAAGTTGTCAGCAGTATATCATATATTGACAAAAAAACAAAACTATAGGCATAGATGACCCCAGAGTTTTTCGCCCCTAAACAACAACAAACAAACAAAAAACAAAACAATAATAATTCAAATATTCCTATGGGTTAGATTCTCTGAAGATTTCTCTGAAGACACATATATTATAATTTCACTATGTTTCCTTGAAGCATATGTCCATTTAAAAATATAATGAGTCGAGGAAACGAGTGAGAAATCCAGTTGGTTGTTTCTGAGGCAAACTTACAATTTCAGACATAAAACAATCTGTCAAAACATGACACTCCCCATCAACACGAAGAAGTAATATTGAGAGATGATACAATTAAAAAAAAAAAAATGTCCCCCTTGAGGTACACAATGTATTTGAGTGTTCATATTCTGAAGCATGTGAGTGTTTATATTAAATTATTCATGTTTGAAAATATTTTCAATTAGATTTTCCATGTGCTTTAGACCGTTACTAAATCAATTTTACTGATAGCGCTTTGGTTTCGTTTAATTGGTCAGTATTAAATCCTTTTATTTATAATTTAAAACATATTCACAAAAGTTTATGTAATAAAAAACACGATTCAAAGATGAAGCATTGTCCCGCTAGAAGCATTATTCGTAATTAGAGCACGAATGGTTCCTTTTAACATAACTTGATTGTTAAGCCTTCTTAAGTACCATACTAAACAATACTATTTAAATAGTAGATTAATGTTACAATTAGAGAATTGATTACAATAATTATGTTTAAATTCAATAATACTTTTCAAACAGCTTCCTTCGTATATACATGTACGTAAATATGACTATTTTTTACTATACACGTAAAAGTATATATTTTTTATTAAGGAAGATAATGATGTTTCTAATACAATGATTGGTGAATAACAATCTTCCATTGATTTCTTTATTGAAACGTTACATTATTAAAATTAGCCTAACACCAACGTTTCGGACATCACACGTCCATCCTCAGGGTATTTTTCTATTATTCCATATATTCTTCTCGTTTTTTGGTGGTAATGGTCATCTATAGCTTATTATTCTATCCTTAAAAACACTTGTCCATTACATCTGTAATAGTTCACCTTTTTTTTTCACTTCTTTTTAACCATTAAACCCCTTACCACTTATATTGGATACCTTACATAGATTTATTACTCTTTGGAGATAAAGAAATACATAGATTATATAGATTTATTGGATCTGTGGATTAGATAGAGTAGAGGTGACAAATATAAATAAATCTATGAAAGGTATCCAATATAAGTGGTAATGGTTTTAGTGTTTTAAAAAAAGGGGGGTGGGGAAATGTGACCTATTACAGATGTAATGGACAAGTGTTTTTAAGGATAGAATAATAAGCTATAGATGACCAATGCCACCAAAAAACGAGAAGAATGTATTGAATAATAGAAAAATACCCTGAGGGTGGACGTGTGATGTCCGAAAAGTTGGTGTTTGGCTAATTTTAATAATTTAACGTTTCAATAAAGAAATCAATGGAAGATTGTTATTCACCAATCATTGTATGTAAATATGTTTTCCGTCATGATTTATTTTTTATTTCTTGTTGGCTTTTTTCCTGAAGAGATCTGTTGGAAATCCTCACTCTACACCAGTTGAAAATAAAAAAAATTCTTACTTTGATTTAATTTTAATAAATTTTAAAAGTTTTATACGATATTTAAGAAAACTAAATTTACTTTATACTTTGAAATTTAATTGAAATTACGTTACATTTTGAAAGTTAGTCAAGAGGAACTCAGGCCGTGGTCGATCTTTTTTCTTCCTATAAAATGATTTAAAAATTATAATTCGAGTGCTACCAATGGGTAGTTTCTCCAAATGTCATTGATGTACTTATATCTTATTTATTTATTATATTGATATTATACAATTGTAAATTTCAATAAATAAATTAAATAGAAAGAAATATAAGTTTACATTGTAGATTACTTTAATAAACCACGATGTTTATATTACTAAAATAATTTTTTCAATACAATACATGTTTTAATGAATAAAACTTTATATTATTTTAAAGCCTATTCATGCATCCAGTTTTTACAGTAATAAACAATATACATGTCGATTGCGAGAGTGAACAAGTTATTATTTCTTGAAAATTTGACAGCATTGTTTTCGTCAACAAAAATTGCGTGACGCCCTTTATTGTTAGGTACTTAATACAACTATTTTTTACAATTACATATCTAGTCTTAATGAAAATTTAGTGCTCTTACGAATGGTATAAACAGAAATTTCTATCTCTGTTCTTGTAAACTCTATAATCAGAGATTTTAAATTAAAAACAACAACTAGTTAAAAAATTACAAAAGCTGCGATTAATAGAAAAGAGTGGGGGAATAGAACATGTTTTTATAGGAACTTTTGTTGTTGGAAATTTCATGTAGAATTGATTTTACGTAATTTGTCTGTGCTTATCCGAAACACCGGGCATATATTTAAGTCAACAAAAAAAGAACAAATATCACTTATAATTTCTATGTTTAAGAAGCATATCTATTTTAACAATATTGATATTTTATTTTTTAATGAACAAGAAAAGTTTTCTCACAAATGGAAATATCATATAACCTCATTGTAACTTTGACCTTTAGGGCTTAACCTATTTCATCCCAAGGGTAGAAATAATACCAATTATTATATAATATGTTTATATTTTACTTTATATATCTATTTTAATATATGTAAAAAATATATGATTTGTTAAGTTAAAAGTTTTTGCCCTTCGGGAACCCCATTTTTCGTAATGGTGCTTAAATGCACCTCTGGGGGTTAAAGTAAAAAAATAAATAAGCATCAATTTTGAAAATTTCATTATTACATTCCTTTCCATTCCATATCAGACATAGAAAACATTTTAAAAGTTGTTGAAATTGATTATCATGATATTCTTGAATCACCAGTAATTTAGTGTGAATTTTAAAATTTCAAAGTTCTGAAGTGTGCATGTATGAAGAATTTAAACTATCTTTGACAATTATAAAAGTAATTTTGAACCTTATACATTAATTTAAAACAGAAGTAAAAACAAAAGTTTTATAATATAACGAAAAAATATCAATGTTAGTGATGCGTAAACGCATCTCTGAGACGAAATGACGTTTACTGAATAATAACGATTTATTTGAAAAAAAAAAAAAAAAAAAAAAAAGATGCAGTGTAAATAATTTTTTATTTATCAAAATTTCATATTGAATTTTTTAAAATCAACATGATTTTGATTTTGATAATCTGATTTTTTTTAAAATGTCAGGATAAAGTGATTTTGGCCTCTGCACTTAATTTAAATACTTTTAAATTCAATTATACGAACTAACTAGTAACTATAATTAAAATTGTGGCATGAAAAATAATTTTTTATTTATCAAAATTTCATATTGAATTTTTTAAAATCAACATGATTTTGATTTTGATATTCTGATTTTTTTTAAAATGTCAGGATAAAGTGATTTTGGCCTCTGCACTTAATTTAAATACTTTTAAATTCAATTATACGAACTAACTAGTAACTATAATTAAAATTGTGGCATGAAAAATAATTTTTATTTTTCAGGAATTTACGAAATCATCACTATTTTCTTTTGTTTGTAAATGTAAAGGTTTATTTTGTACCTATATATTTGTAGAAAAAGACAGTTAAAATATTGTTTTATGTTTAATGTGTAAAAATCCCAGTATAAAATAAATATTATACTGGTCTCTTAGTCAAGTCGTACTTTCTCAGTAATGGGCATTATGGTTGTTGATAAACGGGTATATGAATAGTTATTAATCGTATTTTTTGTGATTTGTTTTGTTATATATAAATTTAAATTTATGAATACTCGATAATTATTTGTGCGACGTTGACGCCACACATTATGAACATTCACACAATACGAAATTGTTGAATACAAAAGAAACTTCTAGAAATTTTTTAAAAAAAAATAATAGCCAAAGATATTGGTTCCTCGCTTTTAAACAGAAACAAAACAAAATCTATAATTCAAAACTCTTCTCCGAATATATATTCGGGAATAGTTTTGGAATATAATATTATATATAAAATATTTCCGAAATATAGGAAAGTCGAATTTAAGGTTAATTAAAAAATTAACTAATACAACATTTCTTATAGTTATTCCCTTGACCTAAATTAACTGATATAATTAATAATTTCAATTAGTATCCAAAACAGTTGATGTAATCAGGATATATTATGGGATATAGGGAATAATATCACAAGAGATACCCACCTGTTTTATTGGGGTATTTATTTAAAAAAAAAAATCATAAAAGTTTTGCTAAAATGAAAATCTATTTGTACTTTGAATATAAAATAATATTTATTTGACGAAAAAATTTAATATGAAGTATATATTATTGCCTTATCTATGGGATTTTATTTTTATTTCTACCATCTTAAAACACTTAGGGATGCCTTTGAATAATATCCTGCATATCAAATTATTCATGTGTGGGAAAATTCGCTTATAAATATTCTCATGTAACAATATAAGCATTTGAAGGGGATTTTTTCTTTGTTAAAGTAGAAAAAAAATATTACCTTAAAAATGACTAATGTTGCATATTTATACAAGAAATATTTGAGAAATAAAAATCATGTCTAATATCAGAGGCACTTCTAGAAACCTTTAATGTATGCATTGTTGACCTCTGCGATGCATTACAATAATTGATTTGACAAAGCAATCACATTATGGAGAAAATGTATAGCACATTATAGTACTTTAGTATAATTTATTAATTTTATTAATAAATAGCGTCAATATTAAGGAATAAGAATACATTTATTAATGATAGCACTATTTCGAACAGGCAATGTTAATTTTTTTTTTTTTTTTGAGAACACAGTACCTTCTAAAAAATAAATAAATAAAAAGTGATACAGAAATATTAACAAATAAGACATAAATATTTAAAAAATATTGGAATCGTAGAGGAGTTATGGAAATCACTCATGGTTCTGAGGACAAAATATATCAGGATCTTTATAATATGTTATGTAACACAATTTATGTTTACTTTTATTTTTTTTATTTTTTGCACTAGACGAATCGATATTAAATGATGAGTTTGATAGCGTTGATAATAATAACATAATAATTGATGCAACTAGATGAAAGAAAGAGGTTTTACCTTTCTTTCGGATAACCAAATTCGAAAGAACTAATGCGGTTGCACAATCGCGGATGAAAACACTGAGAGCTTCCAGAGGATCGGTCAACATGGGTTGTATCCCGGCAACAGAGCTCTACGCAGCAACCAAACCAACCCCCACCTCTATTGATCCGACCATCAACACAATCTCGTCATATCCCCCTTATCCCCTTTCATAGCTTGAATTTAACTGATTTAATTAATAGATAATAACTTTTTTTGTGTGTGTTAATTAAGGACACTGCTTCGAATATTTCCATCGCACTATATTTAAAAACCAACTTCAATACTGGGAAATTCTCTTATTATTAGATACGTTCAAAAAACGGGGGAAAAAAACGTACAATTTAAACCGATTAATGAAGAAGACATGTTTTTCTATGTAAGACCCATCTCGTAATTTTAATTCATTAGTATAAACAATATAGATTCACCAAAACAGGATCATATGATGAATATAGGTCATTTCAAAATTTCGGTCACATAAATGTTTAAAGGGCAATAATATAGTAAAATCACAATGAAAGCTTTAATAAAACGAAGTTACCTATCATTTTAGAAGCATACTTATCAGTCAATTTTCGGTCAAATTTTTAATAAAGATACGAGTACAGTATAACCGGGGACTTTTTTTTCATTTTCCTGTATTTATTTTTTTCATTAATATTCCTTCATATTTTTATATGAAGTTTCGATATTATAATAAAATTCAAAGTTCCGGAAGGATGGCGGAATAAATTTATCTATGGAATGAATCGACATCTTTTAGAAAAAGTAATCGCATTTAACAACTTTAGGAGTTGAAACTTTTAAAAAGATATTCACGTTTTCAAACAAATATTCTAAGCAAACCCTTCCCCTGATTTACGTCTTAACATTTTATTTCAGTTTAACTGTTTATCGTAGAATATTACGAAAGCTTACTCTTTAATCTCTCGAGAACAAAATTTAGATCATAATTCTTGTTGTTGATAAAGTTTTTAAATAGGTAGTTAAAAAAAAATTATCAAAAATATAAATGGCATATATTTTTTTTTTATAAAAACTTTTAAATGTATTATTGCCATGCATTATGATTTTTCTTGCCTCCTTACTAACCATAAATAAATATCTAAACAAATTTGATTATCCGTGTTTTTTTTTTTGTTTTTTTATTCACATACCTCTCACCTCCTCAATACCCCGAATAATGTAGGTTCTACTGTAGTAAATAACCTGAGTTTTAACTCCCCCTATAGTAAACTGTTCAACTATTTTTCGAGAAACGCTCCATTTAAGTGTCACCGGAGTTAATCCTTACTCAGAAGAATTTTTTTTCCAAGCTATGCAAAATTTGGAGGAAAGGTAAATTCTTTTCTGCTTTTAATCCTGTGGCAAAAACTGCGTCAATATACTCTTATCTTTTTTTTTCTTATCAAAATCTCTTTCCGCTTTAGCATATTGCTCAATCATTTTATTATTAGCCTTGTGAGGTTTATTTACAGTAGTATATGAGTTTTCCACTATAGCATAGTCGATTTTGATCAAACATCATATATAGAGTGAAGTTTGAGTTATTTGTTCACAATGTTTTGATATAATATGTTTTAAAAGGCTTGTAAGCTTTCGAGTTCCTAACAACAGGCTAAATCCCAACTCACTGTCTCCATATTCCACCCTCTTTAGAAAATATCGAAGTGCACATATATACATATATATAGGTAGCGATGTTTGAATCTAGGATTTGAAGAGTCACCAAAAACGAATCAAGGAATGAGATGATGAATGAAAAACACAAGATAGAATAAAGTGAATCTAGGATTAGAGGAGTCATCAATAACGAATAAGGGAATTAGATGATGAAGGAAAAAACACAAGAAAGAATAAAGACATATTAGAAATCGACAATTTTTATTTAAAAATGAGGTAAAGTGATATGATGCTTGTGTTGGTATTTGAAAATGTCTCTGAGAAGCTGATATGTCGTGAAATAAAAAATATGAAGTAGACAGCTTGATGATCAAGGGCCAAAAAATAGTTAAATTATAATTATATAAATATTTAATTATGAACCCAAAGAAGTAAAATTTGTCCAAGAAAATCTATTTATTATAATATCACGTTAGCAAAGAATAGAAATTCACAGAAAAAAATACGTAGGGGAGAGTAGGGACATTTTTTGTTTCTTTGTGAATCCTTCACTTTTTACTAAAAATCTAATAAGATTCATAATTTTTAAACTTCTACTATTTATCTTTATGTTTGCTAAGTTTTTTGGATTAAATCGGAACGATTCGGCTGTAATAATTAAAAATAAAAAATATCCCCACTTTAGCCGAAGGTGCGGGTAAAGTGGGGTACCCCTTCGGGTAATGTGGGGTATCCTTTTTTAATTGTATAAAAATGCTTTATTATTGCCATGAGTATTACATTGAGCATACATCTATGTATTAAATAAAATGTTGGTAAATTTGTAGAACCTTGTATTACAATAATACTTCAGCATAGGGTTAATACAAAATTGTTAAGTCGTTTATTAAAAACGAATTAAAAAATGTCCTTATCGGAACTTTAATTATTACCTGAATGAGCGAAATTATTCGTTTTCTCATAGTTGATCGAATCATAATTAATCTTGTAGGCGGTTATAAAGTTTCTATTTTTAAGCACTGGCATTTTAAAAATATATTAGGCAGAAAGCGTATCAACAACATTGGCGAATCCAGGGGGGGGGGGGCTGTGGGGACTCTTTGAAGAAACTTTATTTTTCTTAATTTTCTGGTTCAACAGATAGGTGTTCTATGGGATTTATATTCGAGGCTTGTTGCGGCGTTTTCAATTGCCAGGGAACATTGTAGAGCATCCACTCTTTTGTTTTATTTGCTGTGTGCTTGGAGTGGTTGTCATGCTGAAATAAATATGTCTCCTTGATCCCCAGCTTTTCAAGTTATGGCGCAAAATGTCGCCATAATTGTCGGTATTCATAATATTGTCAATGTAGGTCAAATTACCTGTACCGTTCCATGACATGCAGCCACAAACTAGAAAGCCTCCACCCCCATGTTTCACAGTGGGCCTCACATATCGAGCTTGAAATTCGGCATTGGGTTGTCGCAAACATACTTGCGGCCATCAGAACCGAAGATATTAAATTTGCTCTCATCTGAAAAAAAATACATTTTTCCAGAACTCTAGGTCGTTGTTAATGTAATTTTTAGCCAACTCAAGCCTTTTATTGCGGTTGTCCTCCGAAATATACGGTTTCCTCCTTTGAACCCTGCCATAATAATTAAATTTGTGAGTGAAATTTCTTACTGCCTGTAAACAGAAGGTGGTGTTAAAATTTGTTGCGACCTTTTGTGCTATCATGGCTCCTGATAAGGTTGGATCTCGCTCAACAATCCGGCGTATGCTCCTTAGTTCCCTTTTATTGAATTTTGTTGGTTGTCCCGAACGAGGTTTGTTTAAAACCGAACACAACGTAATATACTTTTTTACAATATTTCGAACTAAAGTAAAACTAATTTCTAGCCTGTTCGCTATTTGTCGGTAACTAAGTCCTTTTAAATATAATTTAATTATTCTAATTTTGAAAATCACACAATACTCTCCGGTTTTTCCCATGTTGCTAGGGCAAAGACTGCATACATTTCGTTTTCTATTTAGATTAAAAAGTTTCATATTCCCCGTGGACCCAAATCAATTTTACCAAGTCCAAAAAGCAGTAATTTTTCTGATAATGGTCTAATTCAGATGAAATTTTAACGAATCGTAATAATTATCGCAATAAAATATAATAATTGTTAAGTAATGTCCAAATAAGACTTTCTTTCCTCCACAATTTTTGGTGTTGTATGGGTGGAATTTAGTTTAAAAAATGTATTGGGAGTAAACCTAATTTTAATTATAAGTGTTGATAAATTATTGTATTTGAAAAGACTTGCCAACAAACAACAGTTTGAGAAATGAAATATGATAACCCTTCATACATTGTTGTATATACAAGTCACTGTATATACAACAATGTAAAAATGTTCAAACATCTAATTGGAAGATAAAAATTTTAAAAAATGTTTTCTGTATTCGTGTGTATATATATATATATATATATATTTTTTTTTTTTTTTTTTAACCGTATATATATTACTTAAACACTGCTCTAATGAACTGTATTAAAAAAATGTGGTAAAAATACATTAATAAATATCTTTATAAATTTAAATAGAAATTCCGCAGTTTTAATGCAACAAAACTTTTCATACACAACAATATTATTTAATAATTTATTAACTTCATAATTAAATAATTTTATTTAAATTAAGACAATAGAAATTTATTACCATTTCAAGTCAAGGGCTTTGATTGGCCGTCTTTGAAGCCATTGGGGGAGTATTTACTATCATTCTCCCAATGATTTAGATTTATTCTGCCTTTATATTTTGATTTCTCAGCTACTAATGGATATGAGCCTGAGAGTGTTTGATAGGAACCTTTCCGCTAATATAATCTAGGTGCTATCCCAGAAACAGCACTTTATATCACTTATATTACAATTCTTCAATTATCACCTTCATGAATCTTATTATATCAAAGGAAAATTAAGCATTTTTTAATATTAAATTTTCCTAAATAAAATATATACACTGCTTGGACATCATTGAAAAACCGTTCCAGTTCAGCTGTTGTGCGACCAATATCACACTAAATAGACAGTATTTTCCTCTTAAGAGTATCTTGATTCACTTGATAGAGAATAGGTGTGTCCCAGGAGTGAGTCTCACAACACCAATCTTGATTTACGTCCAATAGAGGTTTTGGGAGGGCATATAAGGTCATGACCATGAAGCATAAAGGGTGTATATATACAATTTTATAACCACTAAACTCTAAAAAAAAACACGTTTGGTGATCGAGATCACAGTACTTCCTGATGGAAAGAAATAATTTCATAAATAAAGTTGGCAACCAAAGTGCGGTCAGGTAATGCAAAATGTGAGCATGAGTCTTTTTCTTTTTACTTAGAAATGTGTGTTATAAGTCATTTATTTTTGAAAAAATTTAAGGGGAAGTACCCTAGGATCCCCCTAAACTTGGTTCTGCCCTTGTTCACAGCTGTTATAACAGCATAGAAAATCTAGACTCCAACTCTATATCTTGAGCATAGTAATAGTAGTGCCTTACAGTTATGATTTCAAGGAACAAGGGTTTGGTAAATAATGTACTGTTGAAATCAGATAATTGAAAAATTTCCAGGAAATCATATCGAAGCATACTCTAATAATTTAAATCTTCAGATATTGACAATAATTTGAAGATAGTGAATTCTGAAGATGTGTCCAAAATGGATTTGAAACCAACAGTTATGTTATTATCTATTATTAATTTGTATATAGTTACATTTAACTTGTCAATGTTTTATTTATTTTTCTATTATAAATTTATTTTAATAAAGATTTTCAAAATTATTTATGTTATATTAAATTATTTATATATGACTTAAAGTAATATTAGACCCATACCTAATCTTATAATACCACAATGGAGTTGAGTAAGACCAATTATCAAGAGATCAATGCCCAAGATTTCTATAACATACCCCCTAGAAGTGCCAACATCTTTCCTAAAATTGATGGAAAACTATAACAAATTTGAGATAATTTATACCGATGCATTCATATTAGGCGATAGTGTAGGCTGGGCTGTGAATAGTAAGCACAGTCAGCTCCTTTTAACCTACCTAACAGGTAGATTAAAAAGGGAAGAGCACATTAAACTTGGGAAATAATAGCCATCCTAAATGCCCTCTACTTGGGAATCCCCAAAAAATAATGGCTGTTATATCAGACTCATGGAGTGGGTTGGCTGTCATTAAGAGTTACCCAAAAATTTCATTAATTATAGAAATTCTAAATGAATGGTGGGAGATAAAAAAGAAAGTCATAAGCCTTGTTTTTGTTTGGGTTCCTGTCCATTTGTGGCATTATAGGAACAAAAGAGCTGACCAAGTAGCCTATTTAGCAAGACGTGAAGATGGAATAGATGTTAATAAACCAAACAATGTTGCTTAAATTTTTAAAAGATATAATTTTTTCAAGTTCTTAAATTATGCATTTGAACAAACAAATTTTAGAACATCATTGAAATAATGAATTTTTGTATTTCAAACGCTGTGGCTCAAAGCTATCGACTTGTTGTAAGAAACTGATTTACATGACTATAATCAGATCCATGTTTTACTAATATTCACCATTTATAAATAATAATATTTAATACAGACTATAATAATAATATTATCTAGTAGAAATAAGGGTCAAATAAACAAAGATTGTAAAAAAAAAAAATAAACAATTGATTTATTGGAAATAAATAATAAACAGTAAAAGAGATATGAAAAAATAACAAAAAATAAGTCATTTTCATAAATCTAAAATTTTAAATTTGAAAAAATTGGGAAATAAACTATTATCATTGATTGAATATATTTACATCAGATAGTAAAACTACTCTAGACAACTAACAACAAGGATATTGCAGTAATTTGATAAGTTAATAAGAGGAGACTTAGAAAAGTAGATAGTGTACAGAGAATAGTGTCCATTCAAAAAGACTAGTAAAAGTGTCATCCGCTAAGGGCATCCATTCTCTCCTCATTTCGACCAACACTTACTTTCAACCCCTAGTGGTGCCTCCCAGCGATCGACACATCTTTAAAAATAAAAAATAAATCTCTGGCTTGTACAAGCCAGGTAGAGCTTCAGCTGAGGCTAGGGGTGAATATCAGGGATCAACTTAATTAAAAATCAGACTGAACAGCATGTTGGCCAAAATGCTTTTAAGAACTAATGCTTCAATGTCAAAGAATTGATGATTCTGACAAAGAATTTATAAATATTGTGAAAGACAACGAGATGATAAAATAGAAGAGGGGAGAAAGAGACATTAAAACGATGTAATAATATTTAACATCTTTCCTGAGAGTCATCTTCCTCACCACTAAGTCTTGTAGCTTTACTAATTCTGTATACATTTACTGAATTAGCAGAATCATCAAATTTACAGCTTATATGAAGGTCTGAAATAAGGAATGTATAAAATTGATTAGAATATCGCTGTTTGATATAGGTTGAACGTGGATCTTCCTTTAAGATCCTTTGAATCACAGGTTTTAATTCAGCTTTTCCAAGACTATTTAGCTGTTCTTCGGCTTCGTTAGTTAAAGTTATAGATTTAGGAGAAGATGTCATAACCCAGGATGGCACACGAACATTCTGAAAACAATATGATAATATATCATTGTATTTTTTGTTTTATTTATATGTTTTTAAAACAAAAACGTGTAGCATATTTTTTTTTTTAAATTATAATATTAGAAACATTAAAATATATTGAATCATGGAGAAAATAATAGGTTAAAAAAGAAGAATAAAATGGCCTTTCAATAAAAACAATAAGCTTCCTTGTATCTTTATGACTTCCAGCTTTTTAAAGGGTTTTGAAGTACCATGCTTACTGTTGACTACAGTGTGAATAAAATAAATGTCTATATAAATAAATCGATATCCTTACTAATATTACTTCAAAACGTCTCTAACCAGTCTTAGACAGGGGTGTACATTACTGGGCCCTTCCATATCCATTACTAGATATGTTCATCACATTTCCCTATGTTTAGTAAAAATGTTCAAATTTGTTGGTCAATGAATGATTCTGCACAAAACTCTTAATTTTTGCATGTTGAGGAATAATATCAGAGGCATTCTTTTTTTAAATACCTATTAATAGCTCTTTTGGATTCAGAAGCTCATGGAGAATGTCAAAATCTTCGTGAACTATTTTAACAACCAGCCAAACCATTTTATTAAATTTAGAAAATATACCTATTTTTATTTTTTTTAATCATAATACTTTGTATTTGATAAAAATAAGAGGCAATGTATAATATGTTGTAGTTCAACAGTGTTAGGGGGGGGGGAAAGGCTACCTCAAAATCTTGAATTTTTTTTTAATTCTTCTTCAATTACAGAAAATTCTTCAAATAAAGAAAGCTCTTTAGCAACAGAAAATTTCCAATAATGAACTATTGGTATACACATTTCCATGATAGTAGGAACTGAAGATTATTTGAACCGGTTATGATTACTAGGCTTCAACCAATCGAAGAGTTTCAGAAAAAAAGGATTCCCTAATGGCTAAGTTTAGAGGCATTTAAGCACCTAAATTAAACCCCAGCTCCTACCCAGTCCATTGTCCTTAGTCCAAGAACCACTAGGCGAGAGTATACTGCCAGCATAAGAATCCAATAAACTGAATTATCAAGTTGGAGGATTATGGATGCTGAGATAATGAGATGGCAGGACCGAATCCTATTCCTGCCACCTAAAATCATTTTGGAGTATCACACAGAAACAAGAACATGTACATTCTATCAACTGTAAAAATATGTGCAATGTGATTGCACCATGTGTAACAATGTCTATTGAATAATCTCACTGCAAGTTCCTTTCATTAATTCAATGGTTATAAAGCAATTTAAAATAACAGGTTTTTTTTTCTCCAGAGTATTGTCCCAAATTGACTATGTAATGACCAAACCAATCTTAATATATAATAAATAATCTCTAAATATTTAGTTTTTTTTTTATAAAAAAAATTACATACTATGTGCAAATATTAATACAGCCCAATTGTAATAACTAATTTGCACAAAGACTTTCAAATCATTTATACTTAGAGTATTCAAAAAATCAATTATTTTCCATAACCAATATGTACACAAACAATAAATTCATACTTGGGGCAATGGATGAACTAAGGACTTCATCACTTGTTCTTCATCAGATTCTTCACCATCAGGATCTTCTCTGTTTCCAGGGTAAATACCAGGAGATCCTGGAGGCATTGCCACATTTTTAACAGTAAGTAATTCTCTGTTTATTTCTAATTCTTGCTCAGTTGGATCATCGTATTGTGGTATATAAGGTTTTATGTCCAGAACTGGAGTCTTATCAAGCATATCAACACCCGAAAAGTAAATTGTTGAATCTAGGAAAAAAAACCAAGATTTCTTTAAAGAATACAGATTAAAAATTATGTAAGGGATGTTCAATAAATTCAAGCTAATGATTTTATTTAATGCCAAGGATTAATAATTTTTAACTAAAAGTTATTTATGTTTTATTTATTTATTTTATTTTATTTTATAGTAATTATACCAACTTGTAAAAAGTATCATTTGATGAATAACATTAATAATTTAGAAAGCGCACCAGCACAATTTTTTACCCTGAACCAACTGGGAGGAAAGAAGTTAAAATTATGCCTCTCTATATGGATCTTTTTTGTTGACTTTGAGACATCTTAAGATTTAGTAATCAGGGAGGAGCTGTACAGCGAAATGAAAACAATGGGTATCCTATGGAGAAGAACATTTTCCAAGACCGGATGAGCGGAAAAGTAGTGGTTTGCTTGGTGTGCAAGCAGCTTGCAAGGCTAAGACAGAGGGATGCACTGGCACTGCCAATATTTAATCCATTCATACTCAGAATTATAGGGATTCAGATCTTCATCAGGGCTGTTGTGTTCACTAGTATAGAACGACTGCCAAATTCTTTTCACTATCCAAGCATATTAAAACTAGATTACTCAGCTCCGTTATGAAAATAAGAATACACAAATTCATACATTCACAAGAAAAAGACAGCCACCCTTTGATTTCTCTTCCTTGAACTATCATAAGATAAGCATGTAAAAAAAAAAAAAAAAAAAAAAAAAAAAAAAAAAAAAAAAAAAAAAAAAAAAAAAAAAGATTCATCACTATAATCTCTTCCTTAATAGTCATAGTGCACTCCTATAGTTTTTCAATACATTGTATCTTAACCATATATATATTTGGTGGTACGAGATGGAATCCTGAAGATCATAAAATTTACCAGTTAGATAACAGTTTCACGCATACAGATAACAGTTTCAAGCATTATTAATGATTATGCTTGTAATTTTGAAGCACTTGACAAGGATGTAATTTGTCAAAAATTACCTGTAATTGACAGTCCTGGACCCTGGGACAAAGAATTAAAAGATCTTAAGATCACTCTAACAGACAGATTATGGTGAGATTGATATTTTAGTTGGTGCAGATATTTCGGGAAAGCTGGTGACAGGTAACAGAAAAATCCTAAAATGTGGCCTAGTTGCAGTGGAAACATATCTAGGATGGACCTTGATGGGAAAGACTATAGAAGGAAATAGCTGTATGTCAGAAAATGTTAGTATTACCTCCCTAGACGTTTCCGCTTCGGACCTTTGGCGATTAGATCTCATTGGAATAGAAGACCCTGTTACTGTAAAAACAAGAGAAGAGCAAACACATGATGCAGTACGTCATTTTGAAAAAACGGTGAGAATTAAAGAGGATGGTCGGTACGAGGTAAGACTACCATTGTTGAAAGACCACCCACCTTTACCAAATAATTTTCAGATTTCCAGGAAAAGATTAGACTCTGTTCTCAAGAAGTTAAACAATGCTAAATTAACCGGTGATTACGAAAACATTTTCGCTGAGTGGTTGTCTTCTGGCATAATAGAGGAGACTTCTATTGACGATCAGGGTAGTCATTTCTTGCCCCACAGGCCTGTAATAAAAGAAGAAAGCACAACCCGAATTAGACCAGTTTTTGATGCCTCTGCTAAAGAAATAGGCCATCCTTCATAGAACCACTGCTTAGAAAAAGGCCCTAACCTCATTGAACTGATACCACGACTTTTACTTTGATTTCGTATGGAATGCTTAGCAGTTATATCGGATGTTAAAAAGGCATTTCTTCAAATAGGAATTCCACCAGATGATAGACCATTGTTGAAATTTGTATGGAGAGACAAACATAACAATCTGAAAACTTTTCAACATGCTCGTGTGGTTTTTGGTATCACCTGCAGCCCGTTTTTGTTAGGAGCTGTTTTTGAACATCTGCTGAACAGAACCGAAGAACTAAGTAATAAAGGTATTCTTAACTATACTAAAGCAACCATAACACGATTGAAGAAATGTTTCTATGTTGACAATTGTGTCACTAGCATTGTTAACAAAGATGAACTTAACCTTTTTATTGAAGAAAGTATAGCCATTTTTTCAATGGCTAAATTTGAGCTTAGAGGGTGGGAGTGGAATGATTCCAATCTCTTTGAGTCCACGAACACTCCAATAGTAGGAATTATATGGGATAGAAAAAATGACACTATTAGAGTAAAAGTTCCTGATCTGCGACCTACTAAAAGTATGACAAGAACACTTTTGTCAGTTATTCAAAAAATATTTGACCCAATCGGAATCAGTTCACCATCCACAATTATACCAAAACTATTAATTCAAAAGACTTGGTCAACTGGAGCAGAGTTGGGCACTATCCGAGTAAAAAAGTACTAGTTACGGATACAAGATACAAGTTACAGATACTTTTTTACTCGGATACTGTACTCGAAACCCTCCAAAATTTTCAAATGTATCCGAGTACTTCTCGTATCCGTCAGCTACGGATACAGTGACTACTCGTATCTGTCAGCACGGATACCCGAGTATCTGTGAGTACTTCGGTATTTAGTTATTTTTTTACGGATACTATTTCGGATACTTCTACTTCTGGGGCTGGGAATGTTTATAATTCTATTATTATTCTAATATTCTATTAAAATTATAAAAAATTTGTTAGTATTAAGCCGCCAACATTGTATCGTTTCGAAATAAGGGTCCAATATCCAAAGCATTAATTTTGACAAAAAGTAATAATTTAAAAAAACGATAGGAATATTCCGTTGTGAAAATTATTTTCTTTTTTTATCTTTTCGGATTTTTAAAATTGTAAACTACTGTGATGATAATAGTGGCTAAGAATTGGAAAATACTACCGATTTTAAAACTCGATGCTGGGGGGGGGGGGCATTTTTTTAACTTTCCGTTTTCTTCGAAAAGAGTCTTGATGGTACTCCCCCGTTACCATGAAGACTCTTTTATTCAGATTTTGAAAATAGTTACATTTTTAAAATTTGGTTGGGGAGGGATTGCGATTTTTTTTATAACTTCTGATTAATTTGTTATGAGTGTCAGTCTCTATGTTTACGTATTCATAGATTTTGAAAAAATATTAATTTTTAAATTCAATCTTGGTGGTGGTTGGGGGAGGTATAATTTGAATAATTAAATTTTTCATAAAAATTCACCCATAAAACATACGGATGGAATATGGCTTAATCGTTAGGTTTTTATTTCTATAGGAAGGGGAAGTCGTATGGCAGCGATAAAACTCTTACTAGTGCCTGCCAGATGCGTGCGAGAATCACAAAAACTCACCCATAAAACATATGATTCATTCTTGTGCCAATTTATTCTAAAAGGTTCCTAAACACGAAATTTGGTTGTCTGGCGGGTTAAAAATTCTTACTAATACCCGCCAGACGCGTTTGTAAGTTAAAAAATCATTCCAATCCAGGTGAACGTTTGCCTTATTTTTCCATTTAATTTTTATTTATAAGCATTTCCAAATGTTCTAAGAAATTATTTTTAGGGGCCTAACATTCACATTTAGCAAAAATAATTATTACTATCGATGCTAATTATTTATATCGGACTTTAAAAGCAGCAAATGCATACTACCAAGCATTATTTCTTGGGACGACGAGGAGTTATTGTCCAGTCCATGTATTTTTTTTGCCCCAAAATAACTTCCTGTATGATCATTGATTAGTCAATGTGAATATATAAATGTAATGTTTTAAGCAAATTCTTTGTAGTTTTGAAGTCACCTTTTAAAAGTTAATTTTTTATTGATTCGCCAGATTTTTCAAGAATTTATGTTTAATGTGTTTAATTATAAGTACTTCTTTGAGTAGATTTAATGTAAAAATTTTCATGCTGCCATAAAAAGAAATATTGTTCTAAAAATATTAAAAAACAAAAACAAACTATTTTATTATGAAATATGATAAACCAGAATCATTTAAATAATGCCCAGGTCTGCTTGTGTTATAAAGTACCCATGTCATGCTAACACATCATCAGTTTGATTTGGTTTCCATTATTTTGTTACTTCTTGTTGTTACCAGCCTATGTGTATTTCCTATGCGACAATGACAAGGATGCCTAAGTCATTTTTAAGTTAAAAAGATAAAAAGTTGAATAAATTATTAAAGATAATGTTTTTCCATATAATTTAATTTATTCTAAAAAAAATTGAAATATTTTGTGAATTGCATTTTATTATCTCAAATAAACTGTTCCTGATTCTTTTTGATTTATGTCTTCATTTTAGATAGGAATGTTTTAATTCATATCTACTCTTATTGTGTGTTTCTTTATATTTTGATTATAATAGAACATAGTATAATAAAATTTATGTGCAACTAATATAAACCCTCACAACGAATTAATGAGAAGTTAAAAAAAATTGCGTAGTAACCCCACACCAAATTTTAAAATTATAACTATTTTCGTAATCTGCTCCCCCATTATCTTAAACGCTTTTCCCGAAGAAATCCTCCCTCGCTGCATCGAATTTTAAAATTGATACCATTCACCAAATCCATACCCGTATGAGCCCTCATTTAGTGTATATTTACAAAAATATAAATTCTATTCGCATTAATTTTAGAAGTTACAATTTTCTCTTAAAGGTGGACCCCCCTCCCCCCCACAATATAGTAATTTTAAAATTATTTCTATTTTCAAAAGTTAGGCCAACCTAAACATAATTATGCTCCTTTATTGTGAAGAAATAGAAAAAAAAATATTTCCGTAAGGGAATATTATTAATTTTAAATAATTTCAATTTTAAAATTGTGATTATTTTTAAAATTTTCGATAGGATCCTTATTTCGAAAACATAAAATGTTGACAGCTTAATAATAATAAAAAAGTTTAATAACAACATTTTAAATATTCCTAACTTCAGAAGTAGAAGTATCCGTAAAACATTAATACTTTTTCAAAATCTACGAACGCGTAAACATAGATATAGGTAGACAGACACTCATAACAAATTAATCAGAAGTTATAAAAAAACTCCTTCCCCATACAAATTTTAAAAATGTAACTATTTTCAAAATCTGCTCCCCCGTTACCATAAAGACTCTTCTCGAAGAAAACGGAAAGTTAAAAAAGTGTTCCCCCCCCCCCCAGCATCGAATTTTAAAATCGGTAGTATTTTCCAATTCTAAGCCACTATTAACATCACAGTAGTTAACAATTTTAAAAATCCGAAAAGATAAAAAAAGAAAATAATTTTCACAATGGAATATTCCTATCGTTTTTTTAAATTATTACTTTTTGTCAAAATTAACGCTTTGCATATTGGACCCTTATTTCGAAACAATACAATGTTGACGGCTTAATACTAATAACTTTTTTATAATTTTAATAGAATATTAGAATAATAATACAATTATAAACATTCCCAGCCCCAGAAGTAGAAATATCCTAAATAGTATCCGTAAAAAAATAACTAAATACCGAAGTACTCACGGATACTCGGGTATCCGTGCTGACAGATACGAGTAGTCACTGTATCCGTAGCTGACGGATACGAGAAGTACTCGGATCCTTTGGAAACTATTGGACGGATACGGATACTATCTGTATCTGCAGATACAATTTGCCCATCTCTGAACTAGAGGCGGTTGGGATGATAAAGTAAGCGAAAAAATTTAGGAAGAATTTTCAAAATGGTTAAATGAAGTTCAATTCATAAAAAATATTGAAATTCCTCGATGGGCTATAAGAACCCCTGGAATAGATGCTTCCATCATTTTACATACTTTCTGTGATGCCAGTCAGACAGCATATGCTGCAGCTTGTTTATTACGTTGTGAAAGTTTGCAGAAGGTGGTTGTAAGTTTGGTTGAAGCTAAAGTACGTGTTGCACCAGTTAGCAGTTGCACAATACCAAGACTAGAGCTACTTGCTGCTTTGATCGGTGCTAGATTGGCTCATAATATTAGAATTGAACTTGGAGAAATTCCTTGTTTTTACTGGAGCATTTCATCTACAGTTCTTGCCTGGATTAAACGAAAAGAACCATGGGGAGTGTTTGTTTGGAATCGAGTTCAGGAAATCAGGAGATTAAGTAAGGAAGAAGAATGGCATCATGTTCCTGGTAAATCGAACCCTGCAGATTTACTGACCCGAGGATGCAGTCCACGAGAATTGGCCCTATCCAAATGGTGGGAGGGGCCACCTTGGCTAAAACTACCTGATAATAAATGGCCTCAAGATATTGTTACACCAGATGAGGTTGAAATATCTGGAGAACGCTGACTGTACTTAAAGCAAATTGTGCTATTAGTGACAATTTATGGACTAAAGAACTATGTAAAAGATACAGCACCTATTCACAGATAGTAAAGGTTGTTACGTGGATGTTGCGATTTGCTAACAAAAGCAGAAGAGTAGGTGAAGAGAGCAACCATTTAACAATGAAGGAGTTGGGAGAAGCTGAGACCAGATTACTACAACTGGTACAAAAAGAATCATTATCCGGTGAAGGAACGAAACAGCTTTCTAAATTGAATACTCCCTTGGCTTAAAGAGATTAACAACCAAAGTGTGGGCAAGACGAGATGCAGAAGATTTCCGAGCGCCTATTATCCTCCCTGGAAATCATCATTTAATTGAAAAACTGATTTTAGAAGAACATAATCGTAACTGTCATCTCACGGAGCTTGGGCTATTGAATCATTTGAGAGAAATATATTGGATATTACGTGGAAGACAAACAATCAGAAAAGTGTTGAAAAGATGTGTTATCTGCCAACGTTTTGACTCTCAAAATTTTGAAGAGAATTCCCCACCTTTGCCCGAAAACAGGGTACGAGATGCAAGAGTTTTTGAAGTGACTGGTACGGATTATGCTGGTGCCCTTATACGTTAGGAACAGGGAGAAAGTTTGAATTTGTTTATTTACATGTGCAGTTTTTTGAGCATTACATCTAGAATTAGTTTCGTCGTTATCAACTGAACAATGTATGATGTGTCTTAGGAGATTTATCGAACACCGTGGAAGACCAACCATCATATACAGTGACAACGGAAACAATTCGAGGTATGGATGCACTGTTAAAGAAGATTGGCTGGAAACAGATTAATAAGTGAGTTCTATTAGAAAAACAGAATGGCGTTTCAACCCACCTGGTGCTCCATGGTGGGAAGGATTTTGGGAATGTTTAATAAGCCTGGTTAAAGTTCTATTGAGGAAGGTATTGGGAAAAACATGTTTGACTGCTGAAGAGTTATATACAGTAGTCTGTGAATGTGAAAGTGTTGTGAATTCAAGACCTATCACTTATGTATCCGATGTTGCAATGGATCCTATCCCTATCTCACCTAAAATGTTTCTACAAGATATTGAAGAGAGTGGAGTTCCAGATATGGATCAAATAGAGTCATCAAAATTTAGCAGAAGACTAAGATATCAAAAAAAATTAAAAGAAGAACTACACCAACGATTCAGAGCGGAATATTTGCGGTGTCTCCTGCAATCTTCTAAAAAAACTAAAAAAACTAGAGAGCCAGCTGTTGGAGAAGTGGTTTTAATTGGATATGATAATTTGAAAAGAATCGATTGGCCGTTAGGTGTGGTACAACGACTTGTTCCTGGAAAAGATGGGAAGTGCATATTGGTTACGGTGAGGACGACTAATGTCAGAATTAATCGACCCATTCAATGTCTCTTTCCTTTAAAGGTATTTAACGATGAACCTAAAATAATTCCAGATATTGGCGAAGATGATGGTTCCTCAGAAGAACGAGTCCCAAACGTAGGAGAAGAAGATTTGGAGGAAGAAAGTGGCCCTTTGTTGAGAACACGATGCGGAAGTGGTGTTCGGATACCTTTACGGTTCCTTTCAACACAGACAGAATATATTAGTTTATAAAAAATGAAAAATGGAAATTTAGGACAATGTGCTGTTCGTAATATCGGACAATATGAAATTAACAGGGAAATAGATAAATATAGTCAGATTTTTTGTTTATTAAAAAATTAATTGGTTTGTGACCATTTTTGTAACATCTGCTTTGTAATTGTTGGAAATATAGCATATACTTTACCTGTACTCAATTTTTACTGCTTAGTAATTTGTTTAATTTTCCCACTTGATATTTACAAGAAACTTACATTAAAATGAAAAATACAGATATAGCAGCTCAAAGATGAAACTGAACTAAAGTAAAAAAAGAAATTTCCGAAAAGTAAAACAAGTTAGAGTCTAATTTTGAAAAGAAAATATTCATTTGAATTAGTAAGTTAAATACCTTCTATGCAATGTATTCGAACTAAAGACAGTCCAATTGGAGATGGTCGATGAGGAGACCTTGTGGCAAACACTCCAGTTTTGCCTCCTTTTAACCTAGGAGGTGAAACTTTAGCTAAGGCATGTTTACTTTCATTACGATTGAAGTGAAATAAAATCCTGTAAACGAACAAAATGAATAAATATATAAAATTTAAATCAGTACAAGATAGATTCATAACAATAATATTAATATATATGTTTTTTAATATATAATAATCAGGGTAGGTTATTCAGAAAAGAGAGAACATAAAATTTAAGTATGAAATAAAAAAGGTTTACCACATATGCGAATATTCATTAAGTCCCTCCAAGGCATGTTCAGGATTAGTAAACACATTTTTGGAAATAGTTAGCTTTCCTAACAGTTGTGGGCAAAGAGTTGGCTGTCTAGGAACTCCTTTCTTAGCTGGAAATTCCGTTGAAATATAGCCAATTGGTTCAAGTACAATATTATCATTTTCATCTTCTTGTAAAGCACTACAAGAAGATTGATCATTGAATCTACAATCAAGACATTTCCAATTGATGAGTTTAGATTGTACTTCCTCAATATGTTTGTCCTGAGAGTATTTTAAAGATCGAATCTGTTGCCTGTGAACAACCAGGTTAATTTGAAAAAAAAATATGAAAGGTATTATATGAAGTAAACATAATGAACATGAAAACTAGGAATGTTATAAATATATATATTAGTCATGTTTGATTGATAGGAGAGCCAATAATAGATCTATCACATAACATACAATCATAAAAGTTTTCTAGGGAACAAGAAATTATGTAATGACCAATTTTATTAACAGTGTGAAACAACTAATTCTAAACAGTTGGTTTACATGACATTCCAAATATCGAAAAAAAAAAAAAAAAAAAAAGAAAGATTTTAACACGTTGAGCGCCAGGGAAAAGATGATGTACTTTTGCCTGGGGCCAAAGCAATTTTTCCTAATTTATAACTTTAATATGATTAGAATGATACAAAAATTGCAAAAGAAATAAATTAAAAGTTTAATTTTGGCAATTAAACAATAATTTTGTGAGCGGTATGTATGTACCGCCCGGCCCCAGGGTAAAGCCCGCTACCTATAGCAGTACGGGGGCTGCCTGGTTATGACCGCGACGTCAACCCTTGTCCCCTTAAAATATGTTATTTTAATAAATAAGATATTTTGTTTTGTAAAAAAATAAATAAAATTAATTTATTTTATTTATTTATTTATTTATACCCCCCCAAATTAAAACAAAAAAAAAAAAAAAAAAAAACATTTGGGCCAATTGCATTGGCGAATTGTTCGGGGCCGGAGCGGTCCAATATGCCTTGAAATCACGCTCGGCAGGCGGTCCCCTGGCCCAGAACAATCTTTTAGCTGGCGGGAGCGGGCGGTACCTGGGGACCGCCTCGGCCCCAGCCAATAGTCCAACAGCGGTACGATCGTACCGCTTGGCGCTCAACGTGTTAAGTCTCTGGCCGACATAATCACAATCCAATATACTTTTTTTAATTTTTAAGAGGCTAGGTAATAAACTAAAATGAGAGTGAGTCAAAAAAAAAAAAAAAAAAAAAAAATTGAAAGTAAAACAGTAAAGATCAAGTTATAAAATTAACGGTTCGGACAATTCTTCAGTAAGATTAAAAAACAAGGCGAAACACTAGAATTGTCATATTTAGTTGACAGAAGTAGCAAAATCACTCCAATCACAGTGTTCATAGTACTTCAAAACTAACTGTCTCCAAAACTTCCAATTAATAAATAATTCAGTGAACAGGTTCATCTAAAATGCTTGGGTTATATTCTGACCAGATGTACAATAATTATGTTTACTATAAAAGGAATTAAATAAGGTGGTGGCCTTAGACTCCTCTTCGTCGAGGTAAAATACCCAAGATATGAAAGAGAAGAACTCACCACATATTTTAACTACAGGAGCCGTATTCAAATTTTGTCAAAATCATCAGCAATTTTACAAGATCCAATGTAGAATTGAGGGAGGAACTACTTTGAAAGGGGTTGGAGATAGGAATAAGTGGCAGAAGTGGTACCAGGCTTCTCCTCTAGGCACCTATGATTTTTGCAATTCAATAATACAGCAACGCTTCTCAATATGTAGTACTAATGGTTGTGAACTATTTTGGGAGGTTATGTGACCATAATGTAGCGACCTCCCAATATATGCTTTTTGATTAAAAAGGGTCTAAATCGAATTTATTAGATCCTATCTTTTGAATCCCACTTGCTCTTCATGGATAACTAAACCCTCAAAGAGGTCATTTTCAGTTGTGATCAAGGCTGCACTAAATGGCACCATATTTGGAAAGCCTAAAACCAACATAGGGGAAATAGTACCAATAGTACTAAAACAAAAAATAATACCCTAACAATAGCATCAATATTATTTTAAAAAGGTACAAATCCCTTGAGAAGAAAGAACTTAAAACAAATGAGACATAGTAACAATAAGGTAAATGTATGCAGTAGAGAAATAACTGGCATGAAACGTTAAAAAAGAAGTACCTTAAATTACAAATTTCACTTCTGGCAACCTTCAGTTCATTTCTAAGCTTGGTAAATTCTCTTTCAAGAGCATCTTTGTCCATATTCATTATTAAAAGACTACACTTTATGCATTAATCGAACAAGAACATAGTAATGGAAGTCATCACAACCTAGTCAACTTTACAAATACATAAGTTACTTCATATCACCAAGAGTCCTGAAACCTATCCCATCAGTTCACCTTTAAAATCTATTGGGTTTCAAACAAAACATAGAACAGATTCGTTTCTTAACGATCGTTCGAAACTTTAAGCCTTAATTTTATATCGATGCTACATTCATATATTAAACTCTTCTTTACCGTCAAATAACATACAGTCAGTCCCAAAAGTATTCGTACACCAATATTTTTAAATTAATACATTCTGTATTGGGAATAATAAGAAAGAAAATAACTAATTAAGTTTGTTACTGTTAGAAGAACATATCAGACTCCTTCCAAAGTATAAATTTAATTGAAAGAGTAGACAACATTATATAACGTAATAAAATCACAAAAATAGATTAACAAAAAGTATTCGTACAGTGCACTTTAAACCCCTAATTCCACTATGCCCATACCTGTAAGCCTAATAATTCTTTACTTCAATTCATCGTTAGGCTTTCTTGAGTCACAATTTATTTTTACTTGTGGTGTAAAACTTAAAATGGGTCGTAAGGGGCATGAAACCACAGTGGAAGAGCGAGCCATTATCATTGGACTCCATAATGAGTGCCCGTCACTGAGGGACATAGCCAAAATTGTAAATAGGAGTCCTACCACTATTGTATCAATTATTAACAGATATGGAAGAGCAAAAACACTAAATTCAAAGACACGGAAAGGACGTCCTAGAAAACTTAATGAACAAACAGAGCGAATTTTGGTCAGAAATTTTTTAAAAAATCCAAAAATAAGTAAAAGCGGTAAAATTAACACAGGAACTCGAAAATGACTTAAAGCAGACAGTGCATCCCAATACAGTCCAAAGGTGTCTGTATAGAAACGGTTATAAAGGAAGAAGCCCAAGAAGGAAGCCTTTCATTAGTGATACAAATAAAAAGAAGAGGCTTTCATTTGCAGAAGCATGCCAAACCACTCTATAGATTGCTGGAAACGAGTGATTTTCACGGACGAGTGTAAAATTGAAACTTTAGGTTCTCATGGGCAAGTTCTCAAGAAAGTTTGGCGGAAAAAAATACGGAGCTCGAAATTAAAAATTTAATTCCGACCATAATTAGAATTTATTCTTGGAATAATGAATGCCAGCTTAACGTAGACAGCTTAAAACGCTTACGTTTAAACGCTTAACGTAGACAGCTTAAGTGCTAGTGCCGAAAAAATGGAGATTAGAAGTAATTTCATATTTCAACAAGATAATGACCCAAAGCATTATCTTGTTGAAACATCATGGAAAACTAAAATCTGGATACTTCATAATATCCCAAAGTGGATGCCTACTCCTCCACAGTCTCCAGATCTGAATCCCATTGAACTTTTGTGGGAATATTTGAAGAAAAAAGTGTTTACTCATCAGATTCAACACTTAGAATCACTTAAAAGTGTTCTTCAAGAAGAATGGGACAATGTACCCTCCTTTTTGACTGAAAAACTAGTGGCGTCGATGCCTAACAGACTCAGGTGCGGACTAAAATCGAGAGGTGGGCTAACAAAATACTGACAATTTAGCTATTAGTTAAATTAACTGTTATTTATTAAGAAATTTAACAGAGTACGAATAATTTTGTTCAAGTTGTTTTTCTTGTTTTGCAAAGTTTATTCCTGATTTCTATTTATTCTTTCTTGTAAAATTTTTGAAAATATGACCTCAAATAGAATTATTATTTGTTTAAAAAGTATTGGTATTAATTTATTGTTTTTCACAAACCTTATTCCCATTTAAGAGGTTTTTAATTTACATCGTATTGGTGTACGAATACTTTTGGGTCTGACTGTACTTCTGTTATAATAAAGTAAGAATTTATTTTAAGATTATTGCTACTACATGAAATCAATAGGCTCCAATTGCATTTTATAAATACTACAAATTTGTCTCTAAAAATTAGCTAAAGGGCAGCTTTGTGTATGGGGATGCATAAGAGTTTATGATATATAAAAAAGAAATTTCAAGCACTCCAAGAAGCTGAAGGAACTACTAAAGTATGGAGGGGCTGAAATGATTGATCAAATGTACGAGCTGATCGTCGATATCTGTGGGGATGAGTAAAGAAATGCCAGAATGGATTTCGGTATTGCTATCAAGGGCGGATCCAGGGGGAGAGGGTCGTGACCCCCCCCCAAATGTTGTGGCTATTCAGTTCTTCTGTATTTTGAAAGAAATAATGCAATTATGTGGTTACTATGCCCTTTTTCTTTTTTTACAATAAAAAAAAAAGTTACTATGCCCTAAACACTTTAGGATGGTTAGATCGTAGTCCTTCTTAATAAAAGTAATAAACTCATTAAAAACCGGTGCTGTTTGCCAAGTGATGCCAAACACGGGGGTCATGACCCACCCAAATTTCGTGTTGAATCCGCCCTTGATTGCTATGCCCCATATATAAAAATGGCGATAAGCTCGAGTACAAAAATTACTGAGGCATTGCTCTCCTTAGTGCTGCCTCTAAAGTATTATCATTTTTAATCCAAAATAGTAACCGTCTAGATATAAAGATTGGTTGAACAGTATCAGAGTGGTTTCCGTCCTGGTAGGTCTGCAACAGACCATATATTCCTGAGGATAATATTAGAAAAAACACACGAATTTTCACATCGATTTGCATCACATTTTCGTGGACTTCAAAGAGGCCAATGATTGAATGGATAAAAGAAAACTAATAAAGAATGAACCTAAAAAATACCTAGTGCCATGATCCACATATCAAGGGAATTCCATGCCTCGAATAGCCTCAGGCAGAGTGATCAAATGTCATTATTTAACCTGGGTTTCGAAATGGCAGTAAGAGCCATTAGCACAAACCCAGGCGAAACAATTACGAATTGACTAACCCAGCATATGGCCTATGCAGACGATGTAATCATCACAGGAAAACGCTAGTATCAATGACTAGCGCCTTTGAGAAATTTTAGGAAGCTGCAAAGAAACTTGGTCAACAGATCAACGCAGAGAAACCAATATTTGAGATCTACAATAAAGGCAGATGCCCAAGAGGTGAAAAGGATCCCTAACATTAAAATATATAGAAAATTCTTTGATGAGGAGGGCCAATTCAAATGTCAAAAATGACATTTCATGTTCAAAGTTCATGTTCAAAAATGACATAAAAGAAGAAATAAAGGAAATATTCGCATCAGCAATAGGTGTTTGGATGCACTCTAAACATTGCATAGTTACCATAGCCTCTCACGTAAAGCCAAGATAAATATGTACTGCACAATCGTCAGGCCAGATGTGGATTAAGGTCTGGTCGTACATAACCGCACGGGCCTGTATGATTATAAGGAGATTGGTTTAATTATTCCAGCTCATGTTTATCTAGTCAATCATCGCATAACAGAAATATATATATATATATATATATATATATATATATATATATATATATATATATATTAATATATAAATTGAATATATATATTCAAGAATTTGTTAACTGATTAACACTTGAACGAAAATTGAAGGCTTATTCAAATACGAAGGATAGATAGTAACGGGTCGTTTGACTCGGTGTCGGGCATGTGTGACCAAATCTTTATGGTAACGAAACGTGGGGTCTTACTTCAGAAAACGAAAGAATTACAAGGATTTGGGAAAGAATGGCTCCCCGAATGATACCTGGACCGGTATATCAACCAGAGAAGTGGTGAGCATGGAAAAATCGACAGTTGATAGACCTTCATTGATCATGAAGAGGGCAGGAATAAGATGGCTGGGACATGTAGAGAGAATGCCGGAAAACCGTATACAATAAAAAAGTAAAAAAATATGAAAGTTTTTGAGGAAAGTGAATAAGAGGAAGACCACCGCCTGAGGTGGATGGATGACATGGAGGCGGACTTGTGCGAGATGAGAGTGAGGAGATGGAGAGCGACGGCTTCATCGAAAAGATGAAGATAGTATGGGAAGCTAAACTACTTTATGGATTTTAAAGCCAGTGGTAAGATAGATGGACAATCAACCGCCTGGTTTTTCCCCCTTAGTTTTTCAATTACGAGTACCCACATCATAGAGGCTGGGTTTGCCCCAGGAGAGACTACCAAGCCAGATTTGAGATCGGAACCTTGACCGTAGCAGTTTAAAGCCTTGCTATTGAGCTCCCGCTCTCTTTTCCTTCCAACTTACTATAGTTACCTCTTTGTTAACGATTCTCCAGAGAAGGTTACAATTGTTGCTTCTATTTTAGCGGGTTTATCTCCTGTAGGTTTAAAGTTGCTGCACCTTTGGTTGACAGCCAAAATGGGTGTGCCAGGAATATCAAACCGGCTTCGAAAAGAAATGGAGCGTTTTATGACTGAACCGCCATCAGGAATTTCCTGCTGCATGAGAGATAACTCTATTACTACATTAGATGCCAGTAGGCACCTTTAATCTTACTATAACCCACCAGATATTTTAACAGCTTATGATAATTTGTGATATTTTAACGTTTCAGATATTATTGGCCCTCCTGGTTCTCCATATGAAGGTGGAGTATTTCATCTAGAAGTGCAGCTTCCTAAAGAGTAAGTTTTTGGTTTATTTTTAATTGCTATGTATGTTTATGTATTTAATTGTCTTAGATATTTATAAACTATTAATGGTTTACTTTACTATGTCAGTAGTCTTTAAAATTAGATTAGCATAGAAACTACAGATTACAAAGTTCTTTGGATTTTCGAAACAGTTAATCAGTAGGATATGATGTGGATTCTTAGTTCCCAGAACTTATTTCTGAGTTAGCTGTTCAGACTGAAGACTAAGTATTCCAACAAACATGGTTGATCAATAACCAGTACAGACCTACTATTTTGTCTATTAATGATAAATATTCCTATAAACTGTTCTTGGAAATTGAAATATGTTTTTAATTCTGTATATTTCTTTAGATAATTGATTTAGTATATTGTTTTTTGTTTTTACTTTGAAGGAACTCAAGCTCAGCTTCTTTAATTCATCACTTTTTGCTTTGTTCATCCTCAGTGCCTTTTCATTTTCTGGTCGATTCAATTAAGGGTAATACAACTTAACTAAGTCCTACAGCTTTACCAAATAAAACTAATTGAAAGTGACTTTGTTTCTTTTTTTATTTTAACTAAGAAACAGACCTTGTGTGTGTTTTACACTTTTATTTTTAACATAAGGGATTTTTAGAGAATGAAAGAAGAATTGTGTTCATTGTTAACTCAGTCAGTTCAGACAGCTGTTTAGGGGGACAGCAGTATCAATTTGGCACTGATGTGTGACATATCAATGGAACGGATTTTATTTAATTAGTAACATTATTTGTTTTTTTTGTTAGGACTTTTAGTGTGGCCGTAATATCAACTGAAAAGGACCTATTTGGAGGTTTATTTCTCTCTGATAAGCGAGTGGTAAGCCTTATAGGAAAGGAAGTGTTGAAAGTTAGCTTATATTACAGTAACATAATCTGTCAAAATAGGCCACACACGGAAGTGACATACGTGTAGCTGTACTAAATATATTAATTGAAATGTGACCCTGTTTCTTTTTTTATTCTGAGATACAGAGTCCTTGTTTTGTTGTTTCACTTTTTTTTTTTTATATAATAGATGGGATTTTAGAAAATGAACATAGGAATAGAATGCGTCTATATATTTATATGTATTTGTATTCAGTGAGGCCGGGTGCTCTTTGAGATGACAATGCGCTGGCAGTGCAGACTCCTGTTGTTTAAGGGTACAGCAATGTCAATTTGGCACTGATAATGGTGTAACATAGCGACACCCTCTCTGGAGCGGATTTCAATTGATTATTAGCATTCCTATTAATGGACACTACCATTGTTATAATAATCAACAGATTTAGTTTGATTATGATTCTTCCATTTGAAGGCGTTTTTTTTTTTTTTTTAATGCAATCAGTCATGTTTTTCTTTTTTTTTTTTTTCATTGGTTTATCGTCCTTGATTTTTGTAAAGTAAAAGTATTGTGTCCAACTGGACAGCTTAAACTGACTCAGAGCTCTAATCTAAGAATTCCAACATACTGGCACTAAATAAAGCGCCTGCCTTTGCCTTCTGCACTAAACTGCTATCTAATGTTCGCGAGAACTGTGTCATATATTGTTTCTTTGTGGTGCCTTTAGTACTTAAGACAATTCAGTGTATGTCTTAGCTAATAATTGTTTTAAGATCTCACACTGTTCATGCAAATCCAGAATGTATTAATAAGTATTTACATTAATTTCAATCTTAATTAGTGTGTTCCTTTTTTTTTTTTTTTTTTTTTTTTTTTTTTTTTTTTTTTTTTTTTTCTTGATCAAAACCTACCATAAATGCATTCTTCTTTTTTCTCTTGGACACTATTTCTGACTCACTAATCCAAAATGTTGGCTCAATTAGTTAGGCTGAGACTAAGCTACATAGTAACTTGAATACTCATCAAATTAGAAAGAAACAATTGATCCTCTTGGTAGTTATTTTTGTTCTTATTTATACAGAATGTTTTTATTATCTCAGGTCAGATATAATCACCACTACCTTAATTTTTTTGTATACATATCATAATGATTGTCTAAAGTTGGTTGAAAGTTTCACTGCCTAGTAAATAAAGCAGATTCTAATTTAAAAAAAAATGATAGGCTTCTTTTTTAGATTGGGTTGGAAGAGTAAAATTTTAAAAGTTCTTTAAACTTTTTGTATTTGTTACTATTATAAATTAATGGTTAGTAACAATATAAGTTAAATGTAATAACAGTTAAACTAAAGGTGACCAACAATGGGATATGGAGTTGAAGTTTGTATATTAAGTGTCGCTATATGCTACTATGGCTAATTGGGCGATGCTACTTTGGGAGTCCTAAATTTTGCCTATCTTGGTATAATTAGGAAAGGGAAAGGTACCTGCATCGCACAGCCTCGAGACTGCCATTTTACATCCCCTTCCAAGGATAACTGATCCAAGCATGTTTTATTATTATTATTTCACGGCGCTACAACCTGGTTACAGGTCTCGGCCTCCTCCAACTGCTTCCTCCAAACGTCAAGGTCTTGTGCTGACACCATCCAGTTCCTAACAAGGGTTAGGAGTTTTGCAACTCCCAGGATGTTGGGTGCATCTCTTGCCACTCCATCTGACCATCTCAGCTTTGGTCTCTCTCTTCTTCTTTTCCTATGCATCGGCAGAGTGAACAAGGTTTTAGGCATTTCTCCTTCAGGCATTCTGGCTATATGTCCTGCATTTTTTTTTTTTTTTTTTTTTTTTTTTGTTGGCGCATTAGGCCTAATGAGACCTTTGGCCGCGCAGTGTGGTCTTCTTACAGACATTTGTTTTGCTTGCAGGAGCACAGACAGCCTGGAGGGGGTAGCCCAAACCTCACGTTGCTGAAAGCCATGGTCACCATGGTACAGCGGCAGACTGCCCATAGCTCCATAACCAATCCCATTGGGGCCAATTTGGCAGTGTCCTTCCCACTGATGGCGTCAGCTCTCTCGGGTTCAAGGACAGTGACAAACTGGTCTAGTTCCAAGGATTATGGCAGCCCAGAGTCAGCAGGCCCCGAGGACCTATATTTCTTTCCTTGAAGCATACCGTCCATGGACCAAACCTCCGGGCGGTTACTGACATCCTGGAATACCACACCACGATTCTCGATGAGATACACGGGGAAGGTTCATCACTCCTACGCCCGGTCAGTATGAGTCGCCTCCAGTAAGCTGACGGGCCTCACATACCCGGGGGTGGGGGTAGACTTGGACTTTGTGGCTTTTATTGGTGGGCGGTCACCCGAATGGAGCGGTCACCCATCCAAGTACTGACCACGATGGACGTTGCTTAACTTTGATTTTCTATTGCAAGCGCCCTTGTCCACACGGCCATCCCCGCCCCCATATGTCCTGCATATCTCGCTCAAATTCATTACTCTTACGACGTCAGCATCTCCAAAAGCGTTGTACAGCTCTTGGTTCTTGCGTTGCCTCCTTTCCTCTCTAACTTTTATACCTCCAAATCTACATCGGAGAACTTTCATTTCAAAAATAAGGAGCTCCTTTTCAGTGGCTTTGGAAATTGTCCAGCACTCGGTCCATAAAGAAGTATGGGGCGCACTAACGTCTTATACAAGTGGAGCTTGGTTTGTCTGGAGATTATCCGCTTGCTCAGCTGTTTTCTTAACCCATAGTAGTATTTGTTGGCAGCTGTTATTCTTCTTCTAATTTCAATATCAGGGTTATTATCCTGGGTCACCACAGATCCCAGATAAGTAAACTCCGAAACCTTTTCAAATTTGTAAGGCCCCACAGTAACTGTCTCACCAGGCTTGGGAATTTTTTCAGTAACCATATAATTGGTTTTGGACTAATTAATTTTTGGCCCAAGTCTACTGGCGGAACCCGCCAGTGCCAGGAAGGCACTGGTATGGACCGAGTTCATGCTCGGCGCGTGGTAAGAGACGTTTGAATAAAATATGTGACAATTTTTTGTAGGCACAGGATAGTAGCAAGATACCTCGATAATTGCTGCATAGCAACCTGTCACCTTTTTTATCTATAGGACATATAATTGAAGTATTCCAAACTGAGGGCATTCAATTCCATTCAAGTCCATATCACAAGGAGGTCTTGTAGTGCTTTCGTAAGCTCATTACCGGTGATCTTAAGGAGTTCTGCTGGGAGCCCATCGGCGCCAAGAGCCTTGTTATTTTTAAGACTGCTGATAGCATCTGCGATCTCATCCTCATCAGGTGGCTCCAGATCTATCTCTTGTTTTTCCATATGACATCTGTTTATTTCTTCATATCTTCGCCGCTATGGTTAAGCAGATCATTGACGTTCATCCATTCGGTATGAACATCAGTCTTGTTGGTCACCAGGTTACCCTCTTGATCCTTATATGATTTCATTTTTTTTGTATAGGGTTTTCTGTCATTGTTGACCATCTTGAAGAAGTCCATACTTTCTTTACTTTGGTGCTTTAGTTCTATCATTTGCAACTCCTCTCTCTCCCTCTGTCGTTTCTTCATGCTGTGTATGCGCTTCTCTTCCTTCCTTTTCAGACGATATTCATCAACAGCCCTTCTTGTGGTTGTCCTAATCATTGCTGCATAATGCAATATCCTTCCTATTCGTGGCTGCTCTGCATTCCTCATCAAACCAAGGTGACCTTGGTTCCTTCTCTTGTAGTCCTAGTACTTCTTCAGCTGTTTTCATTATTGCTTTATAATAGTGTGTCCAGGACTTCTCAATATCCTGACCACCATCAAAGCTTCCTGAACGAATTTTAGAGTTGAGTAGTTCAATGTACGTACGTTGAGTTTCTGGATCCCAAGCATGTTTTACTCCAGTTAAAAAATCCTAGGGCCACCTGCTGGGCTAGAAAGCAGTTATGCTAGCTGCTACACCATAGATGATTCCCAGTCAAAGTAGTAAGCACTACACTTGGTTCATTGTATAACTAATAAAAAATTAAACAGAGTAAATCCCTTAAATTGGTTCTTGGGAAACCTCTTTCAGCCTCTATAGTGGTGGTGCTGATACAGTTAAACTTCAGTCCAAAGTCAAATTGTGTTATGATTGTTACTGCATATAATAAAGTTTTTTATTAGATAGATAAAGTATATTTATATATAATAAGATAGATATAAATATAGATAAGATAGATATAGTTGTGTGTAATAAGATATAGTTTGGATATAGTTGTGATAACTGATTTTAAAGTTTATTTCAGGTATCCTTTCCAACCACCAAGAGTTGTTTTTATAACTCCAATATATCACCCAAACATTGATGAAGGTGGTAGAATATGCCTGGATCTTCTGAAACTACCCCCTTCAGGATCTTGGAGGTGTACTACAACAATCGCTAATGTTTTAATTGCTGTACAATGTCTTTTGGCATCACCAAACCCATCAGATCCTCTAAACCCAGAAATTGTAAGAATTACATGTGAAAATTTAAAAAAAAAAAGTTCTTATTGATTGCTTATATAATTCAATTTGTATTAATACAAAAAATTTATATAACAATCCTCACAAAAATTCCTTTGTAGGGTTACTAGTCTAATTATTCATAAGATAAAATTTAATATTTATCTTTCCTGATCAGACAAAATATTGTAAAGATTTTGGAGTTTTTTCTTGTAATCAAGCAAAGCTGATGCCCATTTTTATTTCGGTTATTATTAAGAAGGGGTGTGCTTGTAGGAAAAATGAACTTAGTTTAAGAAAACTCAAATGATTTTTTAGGATCTCCACAAATTCACCATTTTGTATTTTTTATTGAAATAAAAAAATACCAATTTTTTAATTGGATTCTCTGGAGGATTTTTTTCAGTTATTTATAAAAAAGTTAACTTGGTTTTTTGTGATTTCTCTTATAATTGAATTATATTAATGCATTCAGAATTATTATTATTATTATTTTACTCAACAAAAGAAACTCATTCATATAATAAATTGATATTGATATAATAACCCAGATATTTATATGAACCAAAGGAAGAAAAAAAAAATTACATAAAATAAATTTTTCCGTGACTCCTAGGGTACATTCAACCGAACCCTCAGACATGTAAAATATTATTTGATCTAGAATCACAAAAAAATGTTTGGTAGAAATCAGACACCCATCAGTGTGCTTCCCCTTGTAAGTTAAATTCAGTATTGTATGATAGATTGGCCTTCTTCAAAGCATTTTAGTTTGGTTGGAGCAATTACAAATTCTGATAATCTTCTATAATTTGCATTTACAATTTGTGCGTGAGCGCTCGTGTGTGTGTGCACGCAGGTGTGCATTTATTGCTTGTTATTATCTGTTTATTTTTATAGATACTTTTGTTTGGAATGATTTGCTATAGGTGCCTTTACATTCTACGAACTTTACCCTCGAACAGCCTACACGTGGGCTGTTCGGGTGTGTAGGTACTTCATCTGTTCGCCTGTGTTTGGGGGTAGCGCTAGTGTCACTTTTGATTTGGGTTTTTCCTAAGTGACAGGAGTTGATGTGATACTAGTGCGCCGTTGTAATTTTCTCCTATTTTTTTTATTTTCAGAGAATATAAAATATATTGATAATGGAGATTTTTTCGTCATCATAAGCTAGCGTTGGGTGCGTCAGCCATATTGGTTCGCTTAAAGTCACGTTAAGTATAAATGGCTGTTCGTGGAATACCGGTACGGAATGGTTCAGGGGAGAACCTGTTCAAAGGTGAGGTTCGTAGAGTGTAAAGGCACCTTATGATGCGAAACCTAAAATAACACATTCTAATCAAGTTTAATATTTTTAGGCAGCACTGATGCAGTCTGATATGAAGCAATTTGAAAAAAATGCTAGGGAACATACAATAAAGTTTTGTAAACTTGGAGGTTTGTCGGTGAGTTAATATTAAACCAATTTTCGCCTTGCTCAGCTTTCAAGTTTGTTTTGAATGAAGACATTAATTCTATTGGTCATGAAACTTTATTGCAAATCTAGCTATATATATATATATATATATATATATATACACACACACAGTAAACCCTCATTATTACGAACTCGGGTATAACGAACACCTCGATATAGCGAACCTAAATACTATCCCCCCAAAATTACCTTTATATTTCTGCTGAACCCCTCGTTATAGCGAAATCTCTTGCTTAGTGCGAACTACGAACTAAATTTGATGCCTGAGAATTATTATATTCTGTTATAACGAACTGCTAGCTAAAATTTTTATTAATTTTTTTTTTTTACTGTATTACTTAGAATGAGCGCGGGAAGACAAAGTAGCTCCAGTTTCTAGAATTGAGGTGTTTTTTTTACTCTTAACTAATCCGATTTCCTTTTGCTCTCTCTCTGATTCCATTAACTTTTTTCTCAAAACTAGCTCAGTTCTGTTTTGACCTCTGTATTATTCGAATCAGTGTTCTGTAGTCGTTTATACTGGTTTTTTTAATACACAATGAGTTCGTTGGTGAACGTGTGTGACAAATGTAAATTCTTATTAATCGAGGAAAAATTGAAAATTCTCCAGGATATTGAATCGGGAATTCTAAGTAAGAAAACCATCGCAGAAAAATATGGAATTCCAAAATCAACATTGTCAACCATTATAAAAAACAAAGATAAAATAGATTCAACCGCAGCCCAAGGATTAACTTCAGCATCAAATAAACGACTGCGCTCTGCGGCTCATGAATATTTGGGAAAAAAATTGATAAATTGCTTTAAACAAATGAGATCTCAAGTATCAATCTCAGACCCTCTTATTAAAGCTAAGGCTAAAGAACTCTCAAGTGAACTTGGCAGATAAATTAATGAATTTCATTGTTTAATTAATATGTAGTGTATCTAAAAATAAATTACATACATGCGTTTTAATTTAACTTGTTCTAATGAATGAATTTCCTTCTAAATATGATCAAATTAGTGCGGCCATTGTCTAAAAAAAAGAAACCTCGGTTATAACAAATCTCGTTATAGCGAACTATGAATATCAAACCCCCTACCAGTTCGCTATATCAAGGGTTTACTGTATATATATACATTGCTTGGCACTTTATGCAATAATATATTACAATAAAATAGCATGATCTAATGTATAAATTTTTTTATTCTGACCTTTAAATGACTAATATTCTACATTAGAAGGGATTAATCTTCATAACCCCAAGGATTCTGATAAATCAGTTTTAGTTTCATCAAAATAAATTTTATCTTCCTTTGTTTCTAATTATTCTTTATTGAAAATTAACTCCTTGTGTACTTACTTCTCACTATGTTTTAAAGCTTTTGTATTCTTGCTTCAAAAATCATTTGAAAATCCATTTTCTCTCTTAAACAGCTGCTCAGATTTAATAAATAATACTTTGCCCCCTAATACTCAGCATTTTTTTTTTTTTATCCTCCTCCAAGTTTTGCTTTTGTGACTTGGATCGTATGGTGTATACAATAGTGTACACAAACAAACCAAGTAGAGACAGTTGATGAATTGCTTTATAACATTTTTTAAAAAATACACTTATACTGTTGATAAGTATACCAATTAAAAACAGTTTCTCTCCAATTGCATTATTCCTTCAGCTTCTTCTAGTTGTTATTTCAGAAGATCCTTACCCCTTTTTTTTACAAATGTTTGCTCAGTTCCATTTAAAAGAACTATTCGGCTTCCTTTAATCCTTTAATCACATAAAAAAATACTTGTGCTTGCTTTTTTCAATCTTGAACGTATATATATATATATACGTAAGTAAAAGTAAAAGTAAAACAAATCCTTGTTCATTGATAATCTCTTACTGTCTATAAATACTGTATTGCTGTGTTGTAATACTATAAATACTATATTGTGTGTCAGCTTAATTCAAGTACTGAGTGAGTTTTGTAAAATTTATAAAAATATTATTATCCAAATGTATTTTATTTTGCTTTATTGTTTTGTTTATTAAGAATTGCTTAAAAAGAATAAATAACATATTAGGTGCTGTTTAAGGAATTGATTAAGTGGGTGGGTCTTAGTTTTGGATTGTAAAGAAATTGGTTATATTCAAAGATAATATCTCATTCAGGGTGCTCTCACCATTATCTGGCCAACTTAGCTCATTCTATTTTAATTTTCCCCCTGAACAAAGGTGAATTTTCATTTTACCGTTTCAATAAGTTTTCTATTACTTTAGGATGCAGAAGCTGACACACAATCCCATCATGTGCTAGAAAAGATGGACTGTGATTAATAAAGGTATGTATCTGATTGGAATATTATTAGTAATAACAAATAATGTTCAATTCCAAAACTGTTTTTATTACTTTACCCCAGGGAAAGAGACCCGGGGATTACTATGTTCTCCACTTATAAATAATACACCATAAATTTTTGTCAATAATACACCTCTAATTTGTAAAAATTGAATTATGTAATGGCCTAGTTTGAGGTATATTTTCCTTCTATTTTCTTTTGTTTTGTTTTTTTATATTTTTTATTTCTTACTAATGAGTTTTGCAATAGCTTGAATTTTTATTTATGTTTACTAATTTTTTATTATATTATGAAAGTATGAATTCCAATTTATTTTATGGTTTGTAAATATACTTTTTTATAATCTTTTGTTTTCTGTCTTCTTTAGGATTGAAAATTTTAGCTAATATTTTATTTATTGCAGGGGACCTCTCCAGACTTTGACAGTTAAACACAACACACATCAATTTATGTATACTCATCTTAAGTACTTTTAGGTGTCACTATTGTAAAGTTAGCTCATTTGTTGACCAGGTGTCTACCATTAAGTGGTCAATCGTGAATCCTCCCCCCTGCTTTTAATGTTTCACTTTGTATGTGTTTTTAAACTCAAGATTTTCCTTTTATTTTTCATTTATTCTTAAAATTCACTACTGACTTTTTTGTCCTGATTATTTTTTTATGTTCACAATTTGAAAGAAAACAGGAGGGAAAAAGGAAATCTTATGCTTTAGTGGTTGTTGAGGTAAAATATTTTCATTTAGATTAAAAACAAAAAAAGTCAGTTATAGGCTGATAGTGGAACCGTGAACCTAATGGGAATGCATCAATTTCTTACACTTCTGATATAAATGAGAACAATAATATCATTGAAATAAAATGTTTTAATTTAACAATCTTATTGTTGATCCATTGATGGTGTTAAATTATGTTGGTGTTGCTGTGTAACCTTATTAAGCATTGTTATTGTATTGTATTTTAAGCATTGTTATTGTTATCTTGTTTTATACCTTGCCCTGATGAAGACCTGATTTTCGTTTCGAAACTTTGGCACAATATATGTTACTGCACATAGTGTTGTTTTATTTGACTGCACCCTCAACCATTCACATTAAGTTCTACGAGCAACCATCTTCACTGTAGCCTTCCTATAGTTACTTGTTTGTATGTTATGTTTATGCGTGAAGTTTATTATGTACTGCTGTTTTGATTTTTGGCTCCGTATTTCGATAAAATTTGAATACGTATTGACATATTAAAAACTAATTACTACTTTTATTCAATTATCAATCAACATAAACAAAAAATGAGGTTATAAACCTTATTGTGGTTTCGTTGTCAAAATATGTCGGGAATCACTTTATCCTCTCCAGCCCTTGAGTTCCACGGTTCCACGGTCAACCTATACAGGGTAATCATGTCAGGCTATCAATATACTTTTATAAAATGTGAATTCTAATACTTTGCTATTTAGTTCTATATAACTGTGATTTAGTTTTCATTTTAGGATTCACATTGTAGATAGATCTTCAGGATTATGTCATCTGTGATATTTCATGTCTAAGAATGATTATGATTATAATGTTATTGCTATCTCTAACGTTTTTTTTAACTTATATTAATGTGTCTATTCTATTGTTTTATTATATGAGTATCTATTAATTTTTTATGGCTGTTTTTTAATTGTCACAAATGTACCTACATTATTTTTGTAAGTGTTTTGTAATTATTTTAGTATTTTTAGTAATTTGTTTTAGTATGTTTAAAAAGAACTTATGAAAGATATTACAAAGTTTATCATGCCAACTTGTTCTTAGGCTATTAAAAATGGAACAAAAAAAAAGTATTTTATTTTATATTTGATGTACCTGTTTGAAAAATAAATTAGATAAAATAAGGTGTTTTATTTTCTTATAAAAGTTTTGTTTTTCATTGTTATTTTTCAGTAGGATGTAAATATTTAAATTATAAAAATTATGATGATGCTATCTCATAATTAATTAGGTCCAAATATGTTATTTTAATCCATACTGAGATGTTGTACGCAGCAGTTATTCAATGATACCATTGTACCAATGAGATGAAAACCATTAAATTGAAAACTGCTATGTTGGCCTAGAATAAGGCCACCAAATTAATATAAATTTATTGCTGAGGAGGAAACACGGTATATTTTGAAATTTGTATATACATATATAAGAAGCAATATTTTAAAAAATTAAGTCTTTGGGTTGTATTTCGTCTAAAACTTGTTAAATTCCTTAGGAAGGTTTAGGCAAGGGATTTTTTTGCAAAATTATTCAGATCCCAATCAAGAAACCTTAGAAAACGAAAGAGAAAAAAAAATGAAACCTCAGGAAATATTCGATGTAAATCATTTATTAGTGCTCAAATTAAAGCTCATAAATTACCAATACATAAATTCTGTATTTGTTTAACACAATGATGGTATTGTTAAGGTCAATTGGGCCCATCGCTGGTTATATTTTTTAAGTCTCTTAATGCATAATTTTTATTTATAAAAAACAAAGTAGTTGTCTGTTAAAAAATTGATGATTTACGTTATTCACATTTAGTTATTTTATTTTATTATTCCTTTAATATGATTTAAGTCTCATCTAATTAAACATTGTATCCATTATTTTTTTTTTCGAGTTAAAAAAAAAATCAAGTGAAAGTAACTCATTTGTTTAAAATATGTGTTATTTTTTTCAATAAAGTTACTCAATTCTTTATATTTCACTTCTGATAAGCTACTCTTTTCTGGATATTTGCTTTAAAAAGTTCCAAAATAGCACATTTTTTTCTTAAATGTGAAGATTTAAAAAAAAAAAATCTTATATGGGAAATTCGAAAACATCCTGAGGCTCATGCTTTAACAAATTAAATAGTTATATGTATTGTTAGCTAACCTTGGAGGTGAGTAGCTTGCTACATATCTGCACTAAATGAAGAACAAACCAAAATTTTGGGTTTTTTCTTTAATAAAATTGATTTCAGAATACATGACTAGTTCGGAAACTTTGACTTTGATTATCCCATATATTTATTTTGATTTCCTTTATCTGAACTTTTAAACCTAAGAATTACCTTTTTAGATGGCTTATTTTCCTGGACTAATATAATCCTCTGACTTAACAACAGCGAAATTAATAATAATTATTATTAATTAGATTATTTTTTAATAAATATGAAAATCACTTCTATCCTAGTAAAAACATCGTAATTTTAAAGAAATAACTGCTTATTGTATCAATTTTCTTAAATCTTTATTGTATTTCTGAAAGCATTTAATGATGAACTAATCCAACATTTCAGTAAACATAATGTAATGGAGAGGTGTTCTATCACATTTAGGAGCGTACCTGTAGGGGAATACCATTTCACCAAATATCATTGTCGGATCCACGGGGAGGGCTGTGGATGGCTGCAGCGGGGCCCCCCTTTGGAAAATTTGTTGTCATTTAAAGATAGAATTTAACTATGCTAAAGTAATGTAAAGAACAAATAATATACAGAAAAAGTAGAATTTTAGTTGCAGGAAAGAAACATAAAAGTAAAAAAGCTGATTGGCAGATCAAGGGGAAGGGCTGTGTGGCTGCAGCCCCCCTTTACAATCGGCTAGATCCACCATGGAAAATGTACCCCCATCTCTCCGTTACCAGAGGTGGTAACGGGGAGAGTAAGGGGCTCTTCAAAGCGTGGGAGACTCATCACTATCATTAAGGGGTCACTGCATCGCTCTGTTGGGGGGGCCTCAAAAAGTAATCCAACCCGGGCCCCGAGTTGTCTAGGTACGCCACTGATAACACTGAATAAAAATGGGTCTTCGCCAACAATAAAGCATAAAAGATTCCATAATAGCGTAATAAGCAATTATAAGACAAACAAAAAAAAGCCTGATTCAGCGTGCCAAAACATATTAAATATCTCCAATTGCTTTATAACTACTCAAAAATGGTTGTTTTTGGAGATGTAAGTTACTAAAAAGGACGTTTTAAGGTGGGTATCAAAAAATCCTTAAACTAATCCACTCCCGATACTACAGAGTTTGATAATCAATTTATAGGGGGAGAGCGGGGTTGGTTGGCATAGGGGGTAGGTTGGCCTTTGGCTTGTAATTTTCATCACACCTGTTGTGAACGCTCCACAATCGTACCATGTGACCCGCTCGGCCTAGGGAGTCTTGTCCTGAGGTTTCAGTCTGATGCTAGCAGTGTAGAGAAGTATGTAGTATGAGGAGGAGGAGAGCAATATTTCCTATGCATGAAGAAACGACAGTCTAAACTTAAATAGAATCTTCAGGAACAACGAAAAAGATAATGACATTAAAGATCACCTTTAGCTGCAATCAAAGCTTATTGATGAACCAGCCACACCTGGCTACCATGAAAATGAAACTAGTACACCGCAGACACTTTCTCGTGATATGATTGAAGGGCCAGAGAATATTTATCCTACCTAAAGTTTTTGAAGATGTGTTAAATTCGTTTTTTGTTATGAAAAATTTGTTTACATTGTTTTAACGCAATGATGCTTCTAAGCCATTACATTTTTCTAATTTCTGCTGTTTGAAATGTTATTTAATTTTTTTCAATTGAAATAAATTCAGCCGTATGGTAAAATGCAGCCAATCGTCATTCTATTTTCCCTTAATAGCTGTTAAAAACCGATCAAAATTATTATATAATTATAGTGCAGCTTTTAATATATGTTACAATAATATGTGTCAGGCAGTACTTGAATGAGATGGCCAAACAACACCACCTTTTAGGCCAACCTGCCCCACACGGGGGGTTAATTGGCATACTCTGGCTTTACGAATTCTTAAATTTCCTATGATCATAGTGTTAAATATTATGTCTTGAAAAAAGTACTTGAAGTACTCTAATACTTGGGGTTTACAGTGGTATCAGCCATATTGGGATTATATTAACAGGAATGACTCAACAATCAAAAAAGTGAAAACTGTTGCCAACCAATCCCGCTCTCCCCTACCCTTTAAGAGTATGACAAAAAATTAACTGAAAATTACACATTTATGTAATGATTATGTATATATTATAATTTAGGGTAATAAATTTTTCTTTGTCGAATTATACACACACAAAATGTAATGGATTGTGTAAGAAAAACGTTTACGTCTATATTATTGTTTGCAATTTATTGAGAAATATGTTACATCACTTTGCTGAGGTGTAATGGCGAAGGCTACTGTGACCCGTTTGTCATTATGGCTAAGTAGACATATGCCTCTTCATATGAAGTGATAAATGATCAGACCTAGAGAAGGCTCTGTCGCAGAGACAACAATGAAAAGGCCTCACACCAGTGTGCTTGCGGTAGTGCCGCGTCAGCTCATCCGATCTAGCGAACTTCCATCCGCATTCCTTCCAGTTGCACTGGTAGGGTTTTTCTCCTGTATGAGTTCGGAGATGGGCCTTCAAGTGGGACGATTTTGTGTAAACCTTACCACAGCCCGGGTGCATGCATCCATGACTGTTGGCTTTTTTAAATAATTTTTCTTGACGGTTTCGATCGCATGTTTTTCTGTTCTCTTCTGCCTCGCCCTGTTCCGGGCTAGGAGGAGACGAGTCAGCATGCTCTTCAGCTGCTATGTTAAGTAACACGTCCAAGTCCAAAAATTCTTCACCAGATAACTCTTGAAAACTGCCGCCTGAGTTGGTCGCTCCATCCGTCGGCTCGTCTAAAAAATATTCGATTTCCTGCCACATCTGAAAAAAATAATGGTTTGCTAATTTAGTATTATTGAAACTGATTATTCAATTTTTTCGGCCGAGGGTAGTAAAAATTAAAATTAAAATTTTGTTCAATTTAAAAACACCTCATGCTTTTATATATATAAATTTTAAAAAAATGCAATTTCTTTATTTATTAACAAGATATTACTTTCACTTACCCATATATATGAAATATATAGTAAGTGGAAGTATTGCGATAGTGAAAAATTTCGACTTCCGGTTTTCAACGGAAATACACGTTTTGGGGTATTTGATGCATGTATATGCCCAAGATATGACTATAAAAATTTCATCAAAATTGATCAACCGGAGGGGGGACTTTATTTCATAACTTTTTTCCAATTTTTACCTTTTTTTCGATTATCTCGAAAACGGCTTTAATGATTTTGATAAAATTTGTCATGTTAAATGAAAATTAGGTGTTCAATAATATCAGGTAAGTTTTATCAGTATTCAAATTTTTGGAGGGGGCTTAAATGGGGAAGGGGCCTTTTTTGTTTTCCTATAAAGTACCTTTGTTTTAGTTTACTATGTGAAATTAACTGTCTCTCATCACGCAAAAAATAGGAAATGGCTAAATATGATATATGAAAAAAATCAAGTAAACAAATGCAGGAGAAAAAAAGAAAAATATTCCGTCAACTCATAAAACACCTTGAGCTCACGCATGCACCGTACGCCTTTAATGACAAACCAATGCGTTATAATTAAGATGTTCTGTTCATTTAATGAGAATTATTTGCTTCATGGGAACTAAATGAAATATTCAACAAGTACATAGAAAATTATAAAATCAGACGACTTGGAATATTATGCTTGCTTTGCCGAATTATCACAAGTAAAAACTTTTATTTAATAATAAAGGAAATTAGTGCTGTTTTTTTTTAGCAAATGAAAACAAAAATAAGAAATGAATGTGGAAAAATGTATAACATTGAGAAGTGGCAATTAACAAAACGCATTAATTTCTAATCTAAGTAAGTTGGTAAGTGAAAGTTGTGTGTTGCGAGCACGCACCAGATTTTTATTGTTTGGAAAACAGTCACCCAGTCATTAGTGCTGCCTTTATTGTCTGGGGGTTTTGGTTTTTACACTAATAAGTGCCGCAAATATGTCATTAGCTTCCTCTCGCCCTACCCCAAAAAAAATAATTATGTTAATTAACTAATTCAATTTCCATTTTGGCCATCCACAGTGTCTGGCCAAATTAATCATATTCGAATGATTGACATTGACTGTATAAATAGTTTTTAAGGGTTGTCCACAGATTCCACACGATGTTGATGTAAAGTTACTTCTAAAGCAAATCATATAAATACCTTGTTATTTTATCTAGCAGTATGGTTTTCATATTTTAGGACTTGCTTACATACACGCATAAGATGTAGTAATTCTGAATATGGGGACAAATCGCATGGCTATTCTCAAGCTCTTAACGCTCCAGAAATTTCATTAAAGCCTCCATACGGAAACAAAATAAATTGCAATTAAGAAATTGTATTGTTTTTTACCGATATCGATATAAATTACCCTCCAATATCAAAGTTACTTTTAGATAGACTTTCTAAGACTTTTTAGATATTTGAAAATTTTCTTTTAGTTTAAACCCCACAAAACTATGGCCCCTTTGAAAATTTATATCTGAAGATTATAAATTATCAAAAATTTTGATGGCTCAACTTGCACCATGCAATACCTCTTAATAGCCCCTGTATAGGAAACTCCATAGGACTTGCTGGAATAGTTTAACTATAATTTGTAACTAAGCCGAATATTTTCAGTTTAATCGTTTGTTATAAAAATATTGGCATTCGATAATACTAGGTTGTTACAAAAGTCCTTGTTCACAAAATTAATTTTATTCAAATGTGAGTACAAAATTTACAAATCAAATTTATTCTTCAAAATACAGGCCATCATTTTCAACTACTTTAACCCATCTTTCAGCCAAAAGTTGTATTTGACGACTGAAGGACGACCTGATCTAGGTTCATCTTCAAGGCTTGTATTCCCAGAATTAAACCGCCTGAACCAAAATGCGGCCGTGTTTCGATGCACCACACTTTCCCCTTCCACTGCACAAATTTCCTCGGCTGAGGCCTTTGCACTAAAACCTTTTTTCCAATAATGCCTAAGAAGGCCGCGGATGACAAATTTTTCTTCCGACATTTCTAGTGAAATTTAATAAACTGAATGAAAGGCAGGGACAGTTGGCGTACATAGATAATTAGAGGATTAGTTAATGTAAACATTGACATAAGAATTGTATTCGTCAGAGATTAAATAAGGATTAAATTAGAGACCTCAATGTAAACAACTTGATATGCACAAGGACTTTTGTAACAACCTAGTATTATTTCAGCTACTTTCTAATCGTTAGCCGTATCATTACTAAGAGAAATAATGAAAAACCAAATGTATATCTAATAAATTATTCCATCAATTCTGATAGGAAGATCGGTTGATATCCGGTTTAGTCCTTCCTTGGTTTCCTAACAAAAGGTTTAATATTGTTGAAACTTTTCTTGTGAATTATATCAGTATAGTAAATAGCAAAAGGAAATGAAAACGAAGTTGAGAGTAGCCTTGGAAGGGGAAGTCAGTTTCCATTGGTCGGGAGAACCCACCCCTTTCACCTTATTGGCTGTATCGACCTCAGTTGCTCTCGTAATGGACGACTCCTAGTAAGTGTTCACGTAGAGTTGAATTTCTCTCTACCCAAAGCCGCTAGATACATTAAAAAAAAAACATACACAATAAAAAAAAAACTCATTAAAGTATTTTGATTCCCATATAAGAAATATCTTGATTAATTTATTTAAAAAAAAAAATAAATAAAACGAAAGATGTAACTATAATAGAGTGAATCACACAGCATAACTTTAGTGTACGAGTATAATAGTGACATAAGTTTGTTTTATTTTGCTTATGTCTTTATATATGTGTTTTTTCGAAGTTAAATTACTGAACTTGTAATTAACACGTTAGGTGCGGCGGCGTATTTCAGGGGTATCCTGAATTGGACGGTACTGGTTCCCGGGATCCGACTGCTAGCACGAGCCACAGACGATATCGGACGTCGGGGTCCGATGGGAATACTTTGACGAAAGCGTTATCTTTTGATTAAAAGGGAATTAAATGAGCGTCTCAAGGGCAGTATCTCTTGGGAAGGATTGGAACTAGACATAATAGGCGCAGGACAGGCCGATACAGGATTTACGCCATTCTTTATCGGAAATCGGACCTCGGAGTCCGATTCTAAAAAACAACAGAATTTCAGCTGTTAGCAACATTTTCTGCACTAAAATGCAATAATCTCATTGAAAATCGACTAAATTGAGTATTTGAAGTGTTCGGCTTTTCGGACATTTTTATGTGAAAATCGGCTGTTAAGGAGGGAATGTAAGGCATCGGACCCCGGGGACCGATGCCGCACCTAACGTGTTAAAAAAAACAAATGTTTGAGTTACATTCTTGTATCTTTTTATTAAAGAATCCTTTGCTTGTCCCTCTTCTTAAAAATACTGTCCCCGCTTGTTACACCTATTTCATACATTTTGCTCGGGTATGTTGGTTGATAATAGAAAATCAGATCAGGAAGAAGAAACTATCTGTTAACTAGTCAAAAACCTATCTATGAGAACTAATAGCGGTTGAAATTTCTGCTAAATATCACTGGAAACTACCTATCAAAATCTCGGGAAGTAGATACTGTTGCACAAAATAGGGGGGTGTTGCAGATACTGGGGTGTTTTTAATAGGGAAAAGAATCTGTAATGATTTTGGAGTAATTATTATACCTACTGGAAACTTTTTGGACCTGGAAAAACGCCATTAATGGTTGAAGGAGTTATCAGGGCTGGCATTGTATAAAAGGAGAGAAAAAATATGCATGCTTGAGGAACAAACAGTACTAAGTAGAAGAGCTCTTATGGAATTGAAATTAATGAAGTTAAATTTTGATGAAGTAATTGCTTTAGAAGGAATATTATAAAAGTTTCCTGAAGTTTTTATTTCGAAAATATAATTGATGAAAGTTGATGGTTATAAAATCATACTAACGAAGGGGGCTACGTCTTATGCGGTGGCAACACCATGAAGAGCCGCCTTACCTTTGAGGGACAAAGTGGAGTAAGAGTTAGACCGTGGAATGAATGAATTGTTGAACCTATTACAAAATTAACTGACTGGTCTCTTCCTATTGTAATATTATTAAATATGTTAAAAGGGAAAGGTGAGCAATTGCCGTCAGTTAAAGAACCCCTGGCCGAATCAGAAGGGAGGAAGATATTTTCACGATTAGATGCTTCAAGCGACTTCTGACAGGTGCCCCTGTATCCGGATAGTTGGGAATTAACCACGTCCATCCCTTTGGAAGATTAACACGTTCACGCCGGCGTGTACCACCGGTGGCTCACACTTGACTGCCTCATCGGGCGGCGTGTACCACCGGTGGCTCACACTAGAATGCCGCGTCTGCCAAATAATTAGATCTTTAAAACTTTGACTGCCGAAAAAGGATACCTGAGAGTCACGCTCTCGTTTCGATACAATTTTAATATTTAATTCTCTGACAAGAGAACAGTCACTCGATTTCAGGTGAAATGGCAGCCAGAGTGTTGAGAAAGTAGAAATAATTTCTATATAGCTGCAAATTAAAATAATGAAAATTTGACGTAAATTCGTTTATTTTTATATTTATTTGTATTTATATTCATAAACGTATAAATATTTATTTTTTAATGAAAATTATAATTAATACCGTATTATAAACATAACAAATAGGATAGTATATTTTATTATTGTTGGATTGCCAATACTGCATAATGTCCTGGAATAGCTCCCGCCCAATAGAGCGAAAAGCTTTTAACAGTCCTGGCGTGAACGTTTTAATGCACAAAAGAATCCCTTTTGGGATTTCATCGGAACCTGGATTCTATGGAAATAATAGACGGCTTAAAAGCAGGAGACGTTTTAGTATGTGGAAAAACGTGACCGAAGACTGCTGCAACTCCTTCAGAGATTTAAAGCTAATGGAATAACTTTAAATTTAGATGAATGTAAAATCGTAGTGAAAAAAAGTAACTTTCTTGGGACATCAGATCAAGAATGGTTACATGGAGCCAGATCCAGAAAAAGTTAAAATTATCAATAAGCTTAGACTTTCTCTAGGAGAACAGGAACTAAGAGAATTTTGTAGGAATGGTATCCACTGACAGGACTTTTGAAAAAAAGAGGCTGAATGGATATTGACAGCGGAACCGGAAAAATAGTTTATAGTATAAATTTAAAAAACTAGGTTGATATGATCATTATACAAACTAGTTGGAGGTTTTACCTTCGCAGTTTGAAAATTATATTTTATGTTTGTACAAAAAAACAAAAAAAACAAAAAAACAATAAGTAACAAGTACAAATCCTTTGTAAGAATTAAATTTTGTGGCATTGATTATGAAGTGCCTTGAGTGACTTTCTTCCATGTATTGGTGCCACCTGTGCAAAACGAAATTTAAAAGCAAGGCTTAAAATATTAAACCTACTTTAGTAGAAGTGAGAGATAGTCAACTGTTCTTCTTTACGATAGGTTAAATGATAGTCAAGATTTTCAGTTTACAATCATTTTATTGTGGTAAGCCAACGTTTCGATCCAACTTGTGGATCTTCATCAGGGCTAAAAGAAAACTAATATATGGAGTATTCATATATGATACTCATATATTAGTTTTCTAGTTGGATCGAAACGTTTGCTTACCACAATAAAATCATTGTAAACTGAAAATCCTGACTATCATTTTACCTATTTTAAACCTACTTTACATTAAAATATTAAATTTATCGCTTCTAAATTACATAATTTTATTCTAAATCAGCTCACTCATTTTATGTTTTACTGTCCCTACTTATCTCGATCCGCATTAGACTATGTCATATGTTTTGACGGTGATATTTGAAAATTTGTGTAGACTGATCAGTTATAAGTTTGGTCAAAAACATATTAATATTGTTTGAAGGAAAAAAAAAAAAGTTATATTTTATAAAAATAAAAATATACTTTACCGTTCTTTTTTCAGTCGTGTTTAAAGATTCATCCTTATTGAGAAGATTGGTATTCAAATCGGCAAAAGTGGGTTTGCTGGAAATAGAGCTAAGCGCCTCGGCCACCTCTATGGATATTGATACCCAATCTGCCAATATTGGTCCCATCTTCTCCCTCTGTAATGCAATATTATTTCTCATGGCATAATTCAGTTATCATAATAAATAACATAAATAACAGGTTTATCATCTTTTCCTTTAATTCAAACTTGCTAACAGTTATGAATTTAACTAACAAATATTATACACTTCAATATTTTGAACTAAATGTATTGTAACTTGAACCAAAATCATATGATATTGTCTATTAAATTGGAAAGAGTTCTATACAATTTTTTCTTTCACCAATGCAAGCGCACTTCCAAAACATTTCAATAAAACCTGTTTTATACTTGTCAAGCGTGAAGGGAAAAATAGACCGCGAGTCAACTGTTGATAAGCTGTTAAAATTTAACAACGCCGACATGATTTATTGTTTAATAATGAAAAAAAAAATAATGACAGGATTTAGCATGACTTTTATTAGCTAACAACAAAAGCTGCAACGTAAAAGTGCTAACAGGGTCGCTTTAGTGCCAATAGTTTCCAAATCCCCAGCTCTTCTCATTCCCTCCTCAGTTCCGCTACTAAAAGTTCTCCAATCCGGTTGTCTGACATTAATTATTTATTAATAGCTTCAACCATTCAAAAGTGAATGGTGTAAAATTATATAACGTGAATATGATAAGACATTAGGAAAGCGGACCGGGAGTAGAGCGGGAGCGTAGCGATAGTGTGAATGGGGTAGAGCGAGAGCGGACCGGGAGCGAAACCGATAGTGTGAATAGGCCCTAAAACCCGCACATGACAGCATTTGTAACACTAATTTGGGTTTAAAATAATTTTTATTTATGAAAAAAATATAATTCACAATGTCAAACAATAACAGCTAAAATTATTAACGTTACCAATAGTAACTACTAGTGACAATACAGTGAGTAAGTAATCATATGCTATATAGACAGTCACAATTTTTCCTCCACATTTCACCCGTGAAATTGACAACGGATCGGAACTCATAATAACATGATTTATTAATTATTTTATATATTAAACTGATTCTTAATGTATACATATACTTACATCCGTATATATTAAATAACATTAATAAAGCCTCAGATTTAAACTAGAGCATTTCCACACGCTATAAAACATAATAAATGAGTTCAAAATAAATTATATACCATTTTATTATTTAATTATGCAATATAATAATTGATATATATCATTGTTGATTTTAATTAATTAATTGCTAAGCTCAGTAAGTAATAGAACACTTAGCTGATTGGATTTGGGAGCAGCCACTGCGCCTTCTCGGGTTTCTGCACGGCACAGAAAATGATAAATGAACAAAACAAACTGATATGATTGATCAGAAATCAATTTTTGTACAATTTTGTTTGTTCTGACCAGATTCGTGTTCGGGCTAACGATATTTCCGAACTCAAACATGGTACTAATTAGAATTATTATAATGCATGTCAAAAATGCCCAATCTGAAAGATATTAGAATCAACATTTTTTTTTTATTATAGTACTTGATAAAATCAATCATTATTTCTTATGACATGATTTGCCTTTTAGCTGTGAATCTGATCATCTATAAACAAGGAGAAATAATATGAAGGGTATGGTCAAGAAAGAACGATAAAAGAGGGAAAGAAATTATTATGGTTAGCATAGATTCTGAATCTAATTATAAGACACTTCATCCAGATGAAGCATACAAATACTCCGACACATTAGCAAACATTATATATTCGTTCACTGTTCATTTAAATAAAAAGATTGTTTCAGTTGAAGAATAAAATCACCTAAGAATAATAACTTGTAAAAAAAAATATATATATATATAAAAGGGTCAGACACAACAAGTAGAACCTCAAAAGAAACAAATCGGCTTTAAATTCAAATCTACCTGCCGCAGTGACTATAGCTTGAGTTCGTTAAATTTTTTTTGAAAGTAAAGTTGATTGATAAGCAAGTCCCCCCCCCCTTTTTTATAATAAATTCAGATGCATGATGCATTACCAGCAATATGTATGTTCACGTATAAATGTCGTGAAGATTTCTGAATAGGCGAAAATTTTGCTATTTTAATGTAATTTAATATCCAAGAACAAATACATGACGCTATATCAATAATCCTGATGGTCTCTTTCTGCTCACTTCTTTATTCATTTTTTAACAATTTATCATATTAAATATATGCAAATGAAGAAATACTTAGAAAATAAAACTAAAATTGAGTATTATGCATATTATGCATATTATGAGTATTGCATAATAATTGTGCAATACTGGAATTGCACAACAAATGGAATGAAACAGACGGCGAATCGCTTGATAAAGGGGCAAGGTGATACCCTAACAGCGCAGTGTTTCAGTGCTGCGGGGTTTGCCTACCCTCCTTTCACAGGGGCAATTCAAGCTGATAGTTCATTGAAATTTAGATGGGAGGAATAGTTAACTGTTATTTTTTTTCGATATTGATAGTCAGGATTTTCAGTTAAACATTTTTTTTATTTTGAAAAGCCAACGTTTCGCTCCCTACTTGTGGATCTTCTTCAGGGCATCTGAGTCCAGAGTAATACACAGACTCGTGGAGTCAATCAAACTAGTATCGTAAAGAATATCAGTTGACTAATCTATATAAATAAAGTTGAAATTCTGTTTGTTTGTTTATTTGTTCTTTATAGAAATCCATACCGTTTATCCTAAATTCTCCAAATTTTGCTCAGTGGTTCTTTGATACCAGGTGCGAACACCTGTCCATATTAAAATTGCGTAACTTCAGCCGATCTTCAGCGGATATTCCTTATTCTCTAAATTTCGCTCAGTGGTTCTTTCAGACCAGGTGCGAACACCTGTCCATATTAAAATAGCATAACTTCAGCCGATCTTCAGCTGATATTCTTTATTCTCAAAATTTCGCTCAGTGGTTCTTTCAGACCAGGTGCGAACACCTGTCCATATTAAAATTGCATAACTTCAACCGATTTTCAGCTGATATTCTTTATTGTTATAAAAATCATAATGATCTCACTTTACAATGTTTTTTTTTACGAAATCGACCGTTTCTTTAGAAAAATGAAATTTCCTGGGTGAAACCGGGACATACAGCTATAACAAAGCATTTTTCACGTTTATTAGAAAAATGAAATTCCCCGGGTGAAACCGGGATATACAGCTAGTATAATATAATAATAATAAAGTAAATTTATTTATTCTAAATAAGATTATAATACGATAAAAGAATTTTATTTTTATTTTTATTTACAATCTCACTTGGATAGGCTCCGATTAATCATCTTTTGTTTTTTAGCGTAAACTTAGTTGTTTCTTGTTTATTCTAACGTCATTTTATGATATTAAGGATAATCGGGAGATCATACTGTAGGAGTTTTTAACATTTCCTAGCCAGGTATAATTAGGATATGGATCTTTAATGAGTGACTGATATCGCGAAGGCTCGGGAGTTCCATTTTACGTCCCCTTCGAAGGATGGCATGACCGAGGATATTTTAAAAAAAACCTTGGAACACGTGCCGTGCTACGAAACCGCAATCGTAGAATTTCGTTTAGAAGGTGTTCATGCTAACCACTAAACTATAGGTGACTCCCGTATAATTTTTATTTTTTTTTTTATTAATAATGTATAAATCAGAATATTGTTTGTAAGACAAACGTGTGCGCGCGCATTTTTTTCCGTATTTACCAAGAAGTTGTAAGAGTTTGCTGAAAAAAAAAAAATAAAATAAAATAAAAATAAAAAAAATAAAAAAGTAGTTGAGAAAGGCTAAAAAATATTTTTTTTAACCTTTAGTAATTTAAAGTAAATAAATAAATAAGTTATTCATTCTTATTGATTGAGCAAGATATTTTCAAAATTGTGCTTGCGAAATTATAAAAAAATAAATAGACCATACATCCATGCTTTCATAGTTTGAAACATATACTTATATTATTTCTCGAAGCCTTTTTTTTGTCGGTACGTGATAACTTCCTTAATACTTCATCAAATGAGGTATCATTTTAAAGCTTTCTTTAACCGCTACACCGGAAAAATATACAAATCACTCATTTCGCCTTTTATTGCGAGTTATAAGCCAAACCCGCGGTTTTGGTAATAGAGGATTGGTAGTAGAGGTTTCTAAATGGTGTCAACCTTTTCAGGTTTTCAATGAGAATATTTTCGGTCATATACATTTTTTCTATAACCCCTTCGTTTGCGAGTTTTACTCAGCGAAAATGGTAGCAGAGCTTTTTTGAAGGTGTCATTTTTTTCAGTTTGTCGAGACGGACATTTTTGGTTATATACGCTTTTCCGATTTTCGCCGCCGTTTGCGAGTTACGAGCAAAAACATGCGATTTCAGTCAATAGAATCAGCGCACTCACTTTCCGCGAATATGTATATTTAAGTATTCCGTAGTCTAACTAGATAACAAAGGGAAGGAATTTTGGAGTTTTAAAACATAAATAATCTACAATTTAAACACATCTTATCTTTACTTCAACCCTCACCTATGCCCATGACGCACTAAATCCGCACTAAACGATACTAAATATACGGTGAGTACTTCAATTAAGTGAGATTTAAGTAGGTTAGAGTGTGAATGAGGAACAACACTAGATTGAGGAACAAATTGACTTATAGAGATGGGTTCTAAAGAAAGCGGTTTAATGGAAGGGACTTAGTCGATTTATATTTTTTTAAAAGTAAATTGTAGAAAATAATGTGAAGAGTTCAAGTATGTAGAGAGTTTTTCGGTTGTTTTTGGAAAAGACTGACACCTAGGAGAAATTATCATAATATTCTCCTTTTTTTGTATTTATCGTGCTTCTTCATACTGCCATCTGTAAAATAAGTATGTATAGACATAGAAATCATACCAGACATTTCAGGAGAAGTTTGAGATATCTTCAATTCGAAAACAGACCATTACAAATAGCTTTAATGAATGTGATCCAAGACAGCAAGGTGAGAAGACTGAATCCCTTTGAATCAGATCCACTAACTCCGGTGAAATTCTCTAAAAAAATAATTATTAATGACTTTTATGCTAAAAATTAGATCATAATGCTACAGTAACATAAAATAATGCCTAGGCATGTTTTTTAAATGTCATTTTATGTGTTTCCTCAGAGTTTTATATAAGAAATGGTCAAAATCAAAAAGTGGATTCGTTATGCAGTAGGTAAAATGAAATGTTTTTAACCCAACTGACACTCACTCATTCCAAACTGAACATACATAAACTGCTAACTTAACATACTACCGAAAAACATTGCATACATGTTATTATCGTTTCTCCCTTATTCTTGAGACCTTTTAGTTTAATTTAAAGTGTGGATAAAAAGATGGCCATTAATTTAGTCTCAAGATATAGTATTATATTACAATACATAGCAATATCAAATACAAGAGAAACATTAAAAATTACCTGAAATGTGATTGACAATTATATTCTTCTATAAATTTAAGTTTTTTTTATTCCAATTTTGTGAAAGAGTGAAAATTCACATCTTCCATTTTGATATATATATATATATATATATATATATATATATATATATATATATATATATATATATATTATTTTTTTTTTTTTTTTTTTTTTTTTTTCCAATACATTACAAATTCACGTTTTGTGGCTTTGATGCCTCATCTTCAGGTGTACTCCTCTCTAATCCAAATTAACAATATTTTAGTTAAACTATACACCGATTCCTTAAAAATCTCGTCAATAGATAACATGTCAAATTACACCTATCTTCTAGGCCTCACACAGTGGCCAGGAAACGTTGTGAATTTGTAATGTATTGAAAAAAATATATATATCAAAATGGAAGATGTGAATTTTCATTGTTTCACAAAATTGGAATAATATAGATTAAGTCTTCCAGTAAGTTATAAACAAAAGGTATAAACTGTAAAAGTTTAGTAATACACGACCCTCCCTTAGGGATACTATGGAAGGAAAAAAAATATCAAGTTATAAACTATCAAAAACATAAGTTTTTTTATATAAAAACACCATAACTAATGGCTTGTCATTAAAAATTAGGTATTTTTCTACCCTCTGCATATATTTTAATTGTAATTAGGTGACATTAAATTAATTTATTTTATTTTTTAAACAACAATTTAAATATTTCGGGATTATCAATGCAAAAGTAATAAGTACTTTTGATGCTCCTTGCAGCATTGAGGATGACCTAACGGCCGAAACATTTCTGACATAAAATAAAGACTTTGTGTTGAGACTAAATTAATATTCACCTTTTAATGCACACTGAATTGAATATATGTTTCTTTGTTTCCGCTAAAAGCGATTTTTAGGATTGGAAATAGCCCATTAATCACCAGAGGTGGAAACAGTTCTGTAATTATTTCGAAATCCAGCCACTGAAAGCAAGATCATTTTTCTGGATATATTTCATGTATTATGATACAAAATAAAGAGTAAAAGATATTTTGATCATTCCATATGATCTGATCTTTACTTCCATTATTAACTTTTTGATCAAACTGGGTATTTGATGTATGCATATGCCACAGATGTGACATCCAACATTTCATCAAAATTGGTCAAACGGATGGGGCACTTTATTTCATAATTTTTTTCTAATTTTTAACTTTTTTTTAGTAAAAAAGTTTTTTAGTAAAAGATATTTTGATCATTCCAATATGATCTGATCTTTACTTCCATTCTTAACTTAAATACAATTTTTTTTTACTTTCACTTACTTATATATGAAATATACAGTAAGGGAAAGTATTGCGATCTTGAAAAAGTTAGACTTCTAGTTTTCAACGGAAATACACGTTTTAAGGTCCCCTGAGTCCAAATAACCAAGTCCCGCGAAATGGTCTGCGTGTGTGTGTGTGCGTGTGTGAACAGACAAGTTCAAAAACTATAAACCGCATGAACCTGAAATTGGGTATTTGGTGTATGTATATACCCGCGATGTGACTGCAAAATTTTCATCAAAATTGGTTAAACGGGTACCCCCTCCGTTTTTATTTCATAACGTTTTTTCGATTTGCTCAAAAACGGTTCCAACGATTTTGATCAAACTGGGTATTTGATGTATGCATATGCCACAGATTTGACATCCAACATTTCATCAAAATTGGTCAAACGGATGGGGCACTTTATTTCATAATTTTTAACTTTTTTTTCATTATCTCAAAAACGGCTTTAATGATTTTGATCAAATTCATCATGCTTATTGAAAATTAGGTGTTTTTTAAATATCAGGTAAGCTTTATCATTATTAAAGTGTTCTGAGGGAGCTTAAATGGGGAAGGGGCCTTTATTGTTTTCCTATAAAGTACCTTTGTTTTTGTTTATATGGGGAAATCAACTGTCTCTCGTTACGCCTAAAAATAGTAAATGGCTAAATACGAAATATGAAAAAAATCAAGTAAACATATAGAGGAGAAAAAAAGAAAAATATTCCGTCAAATCATAAAACACGTTGAGCCCACGCATGCGGAGTAGGCCTTTAATGACAGACCATTGTTCATAATTAAAGCCGTTCTGTTCATTTAATGGAAATTATTTGTTTCATGGTAACTAAATGAAGTTTTCAACAACTACATAGGGAATTATAAAGTCAGACGACTTGGAGTGTTATGCTTGCATTGCCGAAGTATCACAAGTAAAAACTTTTATTGAATAATAAATTTTAAAAAATAGTGCTTTTTAAAGAGCAAATAAAAACAAAAATAAGAAATGAATGTGGAAAAATGTGCGACTTTGAGAAGTGACAATTAACAAAACACATTAATTTTTAATCTAAGTAAGTTGGTAAGTGAAAGTTGTGTGTTGCGCGCACGCACCAGATTTTGTCCTATAAATTTGCAAATATTTCACCATTACGTAAAGTTTTTTCCTCGTATACTATACAATAATAACGCTACAATTAAATTATCAAACAATCAAGTCGAATTCATCCCTTTGAACTCTACAACTTTGGTCCAAAGCACTTTTTTTTCAGAAAATGTATCATTTTAGAAATGATCAGCCTTCACTGTATCCAGTTCCAGTGGTAAGGGGTGATTTCTAAAAATCGTCTTTAGACGAAAAAAGATACCATTTTCGTTCGTGATGTTTATAATTATTATGTAAAACTATCTCTTACAGAATAAAGGATAATATGATCGTAATATAATATAAAGTGTGACTGCGCCTTCGTAGCCCTGAGGAGCCTCCACCACATTTTTTTAACTTTATGTTTTATTTCAAATAAATCTTCTTTTATCCTTTATTAACTAGCCTATTCCTTTTACTAAAATATCCGATAAAAAACGAAAAACAAATTATTCAAATGGAATGTTGCCTGTGCAAAAATCAGTCACACTTATTTAATTCAGCTCTTTTATTTAATTCAACTCATCGCTTAATGTGCTGAGAGAGTTGTTTTATCTTATTCGTTATCGACGCTAAATTGTCTGTTTAATGATTATTTATTAGAAATAGCTTAGAGCTAACTGACAGGTAAATAAATTGAAGAAAAAGTTGTTGGACTCAAATTAAAAATCGATGGGGCGAGCGACTGTGACCTGAAATCGCCCCTTTTCGATACAACCTTCTCTTTTTTTTCCTTCTAATTTTATTTTTCCTTTTCTTGCAAAAAGCTGACGCAGTTCATTTATTTATTAGAACAATAAAAGAGAGCTAGTAGGGTAAACCATACAGTTATTGGCACTCAGTACAGTTATTGGCACCCCAACTTTAACTTAAAGAAATAGGTAAACAAGTCCTAATTTTATTACAAGATATACATAAGTCTAATGTTTGAAGGGTCCTCTAAGTCATCTATGATGTAAGACTTTAACAAACTAACCATAGGGAAGATTTCACAATTAAATCCACAGGGTGCCAATAACTAGATTTGGCACTTTCAGCAATAAATATTGCCATATTGTAAAACTACTGAACTTTTGACCCAAAAAAACCTCTTGAGTCTTTATGAGGATAGATAATGAGGAGCTATAGGAAGTTTCTATTTGATCCCTTTATGAAAAGCATTTTTTTAAATTTAACTACAGAAATGTAGTCTTAAGGGTGCCAATAACTGTACGGTTTACCGTACATGGTTTTGAGTTTGAATTATTATTACAAAATAGATCGTAATCAGATACTGTTTCCCCAAAATGAAAACAATACTGAACTACGCAGTTGTTTTTTATACCTAATACTATGGGTCTATATAATGTAAATTTATGTTGAAAAGTATCTAAAAGTTTAAAAATATGAGAGAGATTAACGAATTGATGATATAAAAAAAAAAAAAAAAGAAGTAATGTAAATTAGATTTTTGAGCTGTATGGGGGCATAAGCGTTTTATTAATAAGCGTTGGACTAATCAAAAACGGCCAAAAATAAAATACATAAAAAAATTGAAAATTAAAAAACATTATTATTCCAGCCTGTGAAGTTTTGATGCTAAGCTAATTCGATGGTGATTGTTGGTTAACGAACGTTGCGGTTGGACAGGATTTAGAAAATGATATGTGGAATAGTGATTTGGTAGATATAAAATTTTGAATTTAGCAAATGGATCATTCAACAAGAATGAATAACATGTATGTAATATGTGCAAATAATTGCCAAGAATAGGACGTTAATCTGGATAGGATGCCTAGCTCTATGTGAGGACATAAAGTTCTACAATGAAAGGAATTGCGCGTTGTGGTGTAGGACTGAATAGTCACGGTTATGATTAGTTTTAATTTTTTTAAATAATAATAGTTTAAAAACAAGTAACAACGCCGGAATAGTTTAAAAACAAGTAAAATACCTAAATATGGAATAAGGGATACAGAACAATATAAGGAATATTGTTAAAAAAAAGACGAGTAGAGTAAAATCTGCAGATGAAATTACGTCCACAACTCGACACCACAAATAAGGAGAGGAAATAAGACGAAATTCCACATCAAGAAAAGATGATGGAAAACCGCCAAGCACAATTTTATTGCATTTTTAAGCCATTTTTAAAAATGATCAGTAAAATGGATATAGGGTTGAATTCCAGAGGTTTTTTTTTTTTTTTTTTTAGGTAATGTCATTGTTAATTATTTCAAAAGACTTCTCAAGCTATGTTTGGCAAATAAGAGGTTTGGTATTTCGGAACCTCCAAGTTAAAAATATCCTCAAAACAAGTTGTCACTTAACTTACATCTCTGTCCATTTCATTTTTTCTCATTGTGCCTGTGTCAGTATTTTAGCTTTATTTTATATAAACACATTTAATATAAAATAAAAAATTGATATTTACCAATAAATATTGTTTATATGTTAATCAGATCCCATTTATAGAAATGAGGATAGCAACCACAAACGAAAAAATTATTAGTACCTCAAATTTTTAAACTCGTTTTTCTTGAAATTGCGGTTACAGCAGCTAATACATTGTCAAACCAACGCAATGATTGATAAAATACATCCATTCCATAATACAGTATATTTTTAACAAATGTTTCCTTTGGGAAAAATTAAAGTAAAAAAGGAAAAGAACTTTGGATCTGATCAGAATTTATCGAGGACATGTAATAGAGAAAGCTGCCAATAATACATATTATTTTTAAAGAAATAAGCTTTTGGTTAGGGAGTTTTGAAAGAAATATTTACTTTTAAAGGGATACGTTCTAAACGAATATTTAATCAATTGAGGATTGAGGACCAGGATTTAAAATATGGTTATAATGCTTGCCAAATATGCGATATTTTTACATCGCATTTCGAATCTTAATATTTGTTTAATGCAGGAGTGTTAAAAAAAAAATATATTGTCTTGTTGAAATATTTGTCTCAAATGCAAAGGTATTATTTAAGCAGGTAACTTTTGTTATCTTTCTTTTGACAAAAATAGTTTACAATAAAAAATACATTTATACAAGCATGGATGGATTATCCGTCTACTGGGGTGACTTGCAAAAACAATAAAAAAGTAAGTCAAAAGCAAACTACGAGTTAACAGCTTAAGTAGAATATATACAATGACATACAAATACAAAAGGAAAAAAGAAAAGCTAACATGAAAGAAATAAATACAAAAAAAGGAAAGACAATTTTTATATCACGTATTCGTTCCTATAATATAATGCCAATTATAAAAAACGATATAAACTAATATAGGTAGTCTTTCCCGCTTAATATAGACAATAACTTTACTTTCTTCGATCTGGATTTTCCAAATACAGCAGCCCTAAATTCCCCCAGCCCCAGGTGCCTGATTTGAAGAATTTTTTTGATCATATAGGCTGAAAGTACTCATTTCATAGACAATAAATGTGAACGTCTGCCATCTCAGATCGGTTGCCATCAAATTTTATAGGCGAACAAAATCGACATTTTCGAACTTTTTTCAATTTTTCGCTATAACTCGAAAACGATTTATCGCAGAAGAAATTGTGTTCTTTCTAAAATAAAAGAGCATTGAATTTTGCGTCGACTGAGGTCCTCACAGTTAAAATTGGCTAAGTCTTTTCGCCAAAATCGATTGTCAATATAGCCACTTTAGCGGAAAAATGAATTACGCTCATGTTCCCAAGCCTGCAATTTAAAAAGGGTTACTCCAAATAAAAAATTTTACCTATAATTGTTGTAGAATATGTAATTCTGTTTAAGAAGAGCTCATTAATTTTAAAATTAGCCCACTCCTATGGAGACAAAGTAATTACAACGTGAACATATTTAGCGCCTTGTAGTCTAAAATCCGTAAAATTTTTAGGATTTTTTTTCAGTTTCTCGCGTATAATTCGGCAAATACAGATCACAAAGTATTGCTTTCTTATTATTATAAGAGACTATACTATTGCAAACAGAATGATATATTTGAAGTTTAAATCGGTTTAGTGGTTTAGCCGGGTTCGGTACATCAAAAATCTGTCATTTTTACGATTTTGGTGGAAACCGTGCTCCAACGCCTCTAACTCAAAATCACCTAGACTATTTTTAAATACTTATGAAGTATCGAGTTGAATCAATTACTTTATTACTCATTAAAATTTTAAGTTGGACATGTTTATTTCATTCCACTGGCATTATTCGCCATTTCTTAAGCATAAAATATATATAATGTTACTATATCTTGAAAATTATTAACATAAATTAAATTGAAGTAAATAATTTTAAAACTTATATTTATCGAAGCGGAATTAGGAATTTTTTAAGAGTTACAGTCGACTCTGCAATCGAGGTGGTCAAGGATCAGACCTCGTTAAGTCTCAGATATTCCGACTTTTTTAATAAAATGAAATGAAAATTAATTATTCAAATATGCATTTTGCTAAACAGCTCATTTGAGCTTCTTAACAAAAAAAATCTAAATTACTTCTGCAATAAGAAGCAAAATTATGGCGTTATTAGTTTAGTTGACTTAAATATTTTTTTATTTATATTTAAATATCGTGCATAGGGGTTTTTGCATCTGTATGTTTACTTCAGATAACTTTGTAATTTAATAATTTATTTAATAATTTATTCCTCCTCATAATCACTAGATTTAAAAACGACTATCATTTTCTCTTAACATTAAATATGAATTAATATACATAAATATTTTTAATGTTTGGTTTTAGGTGGTAAACTATATACTAACTCTTTTTTCATGAGCTTAGGAGTTGCATCACAATTGTAGCATTTTTTTGTAGGATTCGAATCACTTGAAATGTTATACACATTACCATCGATAATAGTAAAAATCATTTGGTTTGCTATTCCCCATGTACCATGGTCGACCCGCACGTCACTTGGGATCAGATTCGCAATTGCTTAGCCCATATTTTCGTGCTGAGATTAAATTATAAATGACGATTCCTTTGCGAACATAACATTTAGTAGCCGACAAAATAACGTGGAAGAAGAAGTTTTATTTCCTCTTAAAACTTTGGTATTTGCATCAATCAGACGCAAGGGTATTGTGGTGCTCGACAAGAATAATGATCATTAATTTTGATTATGGACTAACTGTACGAATTGTCTTATATTCTCCTTAACTTCATCCGAACAATCAGATAAATTATTTTCTTGCACTAGTCTTTCAAATAAACCATCGTTACTGGTGCTTGGTTCAGTAATGCTCTAGACTTCGTACAGTAAAGAATTGTTTTTGAAATCTGAAATCACAATACCACTGTAAGGAGCAGCCAGAAGCAGATAAACTAGGTATCAAAATAAATAAGAATAAATGTACTATTTATGGTTACAGTGTAGAAAAACCATTATTTTATGTTGTTTTTTTTTTAAATCATTTCCAAAAAGTTTAAAAATGATGAAAATTTCTTATATAATATTAAATAATAGATTTTACCCATTTTTGCACTTTTGGTCAAGATTAGTCAATGAACATTGCACTTAAGACTGGCACTTAAGGTGAAAAGAAGAATTAAAATGTTTAAGTAATAAGATGGTAATAGCCGAAGTAAATATATACTAACCGAACCAGTTTTATACACCGTTTTTTTATCGACAATTCAAGTTAATCCTTAGCTTTGAGCTTTTCTTCTTATTTTTGAACACTGCTCGTGACACTGTGCATCGGTTGACAAAAAATAAACTCGGTCAATGTATCACTGGAGTGAATACAGTACAAAGATCACTTTTTTTGTTTATTTTTTTTTTTTTTTTTATTTGAACCTCATTTAACGTCTTCTGATAAAGAATATTAGTTTTGTTTTTTGTTAAGTTGGAATGGTTTAATACATCTAAAGTATAAAAAATAAATGACCCTTCGTGGATAGTGGAGGGTTTTTTTAAAAATAATTATAAAAAAAAAAATTAATAAAATAAAGCGAATATAGACGAAAATGTTAAAAGAAAGGAAGAATGTGAAAGGAGAGACTGGACTCACCGGAGGTGATGCATGGCCGAAGCCTTGGAGGTGTCTGCCGTCCAGAGCCACCCCAGGAATCGATGATGATTCACTTTAATTTACTCACAGGTAAAAATCCTACTCAATTAGCTTTATGCTTCTCGACATCCTAGCCGGTTAGTAATGGACCTATTCCGGGCACAGAGCTTACCATCCGCTTCCGATGTAAGACCTTAACTATACTCCATCTCATTGTTCCATGTTAATCACCATGTAGTAAGGCTCTGATCATTATTTTGAGGATTTCGCATTCCATTATTATAATCTTCATTGAAGAATTGAGTCATGTTTTTTATTGTATTAAAAACAAAATGTAATCCTGCAAATCCGCTAATTTAATATCATTGCACAACAAATTGAGATAAATAACACGGGTACAAAAAAAAATCATTAAATCATTCTTTCATGGCTTAGAAAAACATTTAAAATAGACATTTACCAAATTAATTTCCGTTTGGATTGACTCTGTTTTTTGAGGTAAGCTATATTTAAAAAATCACTTTCATTTAGCAAATTATAATTATCACGCATAAGATGAGGATCGTATATTTTAAGGAAAATCCGTTAAAAAAAGTACACTCCGTTTTTTTACAACACAAAATTCGCATAAAACTCAATTACTGATGACAAATAATAATAACTCCATAAACGCCTGGTGGATCAGAGGGCATCTTCACTTCTGCCTCTTGGTCTTCCTCTTTTTCTTGTTCCTTGAGGGTTCCACATAAGAGCTTCTTTTTCGATGGCACAATCTTATTTTTCTTAACGTTTGTTATTGCTACATCCTATCCATTTCCACTTCTTCCTTATTTCGAGTTGGATAGGAAGCTGCTCGGTTATTCTCCAGAGCTCATCGTTGCTTATCTTCTCAGATCACCAGATCCCCAGGATTCTTCGTAAGCATCAGTTAATGAGGATCTGAAGGAGTCGGGTAATGCTTTCCATCACATTTCATTGTATATGAATCCAAAAATCTGAAGCTACATATTAAAAATATTGAATAAAATAATCACACACCTACAAGAAAATTAACAAAGTAACTTAAGGGGGCGAGTGTACATTTGTTATATAATTTCAAATATACATATATACCTTCCCCCTTTTTTTGTTTGCTCTTTATCTGTCTCTCCGCGAAACCTTCAAAAATTAGAAAAACACTATACAATTTTTTAACCTTTTTGATATCTTCATTTTTCCTTGTAACAGAAACTATGCGTTGATTAGACGAGTTAACAAGCTACAATCCCATGAAAAATTGGAAGAATATTTTTTTTTTCAACATAAATTGCGTAGCGGCTATTATTAACAAGCACTCGATATAACTTTTCCTATAAAGTCCTATAAAGTCCTATAAAGTCCTATAAAGTCCTATAAAGTCTGTGTCCAGTCCTATGAAATTTTAGTACACTTTTGAATGGCCCGAAACAAAAAAACTATCTGTTTTTATTTAAGCACTACTTTTTTTTTTGTTTACACTGGGTCAATTTCGGTCAATTTTTTCAGTACTAATAAGCAACAGTGGAGGATTGCGGGGAAATATTTTCATTAATATAACCATTTTAATCGGAGATGGTGGGAGCAGGAGACTAAATGATGAACTATGAAAGCTATTAAATAAGGGTGAGGATGGTGGTAGGGGGGGGCGAGAGGGGGGTCAATGGGGGGTTGGGTGGTTAGGGGGGCGGTATGCATTAGGTGGAAGTAGTGCGTGTTACCTCGAAACCCTTCACCCTCCCCCTCACCACTCTGTCTAGCCACCCTTAATTGGATGAGATATTCCCATAACCTTTCTTTGCTCAGCTCATACCTATTTAACTGTCATTAAACACACCTTTACTAACTAAATGGAAAGATATTAAGCACTTTAAAATCTTTATTTATATACGAGTATTTATTTGTATTCTATCGTTCCTCGTTTGAAAGTACCTCTGAATCTAATACGCCACAAAAGACGGTTCCATCACTAAAATGTTTTGCGGTTTGCAGTTTTGTTAATAATTAATAGCAAATACTTGAATTTTTGATTACAACTATTAAACTTTAATTACTTTTATATATATACATATATATAATTATTATTAAATATTTTTTATAAGAAGAGAAAAGATTGGCCTTTTAACATTTATATGTTAAATTAATTAAATACTTCATAGGGCAAAGTTACCCTTCAAATGGGACACCATTGCCACCCAGGAAAAAAAAAACAGTTATGGTTTAAAATAAATTAAAATCCGTTATGAATTCTTCATTGAGTAGTAATAACTAAATACTACATTTTTTTTGGAGGGGGGGGGGATTTCAAACTTCAAATCAAATTTTAACATTATGTAAAGAATATATATTAGGCACATGTTGAGCAGTGCCCATCTTGCCATGCCACTAATGTGCCCATCCTTAGCTGTTTAAGTAGAGTGGCATAAGTCTCCTATCATAATTTTTAGAAGTTCCTCTACTGTTAAAATCTGCCTATCTCTAAATAAAAAAACAGCTTAAGAAACTAACAATTTTCGTTAATCAAACTAAGTTAGTTTTTGGTGAGATATTAGGTACAATACGAGTATGTTTGAATAATAAATTTTATTGATTCATATCTAAAAATTGTATTACAAATTATAAATTAGGGTAAACCGTATAATTATTGGCACCCTTAAGACTAAATTTCAGTGGTGACATTAAAAAAAATACTTCTTATGAAGGGTTCTCATTGATACTTCCTATACTCCTCTTTATCTATCCTTATAAAGACTCAAGAGATTTTTTTGTGTCAAAAGTTCAATAGTTTTACAATATGGCAATATTTATTGTTAAATGTGTCAAATCTAGTTATTGGCACTCTGCGGATTTAATTGTGAAATCTTCCCTATGGTTACTTTGTTAAAGTATTACTTCATAGATGACTTAGAGGACCCTTCAAACATTAGACTCATGTATATTCTTGTAATAAAATTAGAAGTTTACCTATTTCTTTAAGTTAAAGTTGGGGTGACAATAACTGTACTGAGTGCCAATAACTGTATACTTTACCCTATATAATAAAATATCCTTTTGTGATAAATTTAATCACATTATAAATACGGATAACCAATTTTTTTTATTTATTAATTTAACCATCACTGTGGGTAACCACCTATTTTTTAAATTATTTTAAATAATTTATTTTTGAAGAGAAACGATTTGGCTCCGCGGGGAATCGAACCTGGGTCTTCCGCGTGACATGCGCGGTATGCTAACCATTACACCACGGAGTCGCTTCCAAACGGTGCCAAATCCTTCCTGAGAGGTGTCAGTGAAGAGGAAGGATTTGGCACCGTTTGGAAGCGACTCCGTGGTGTAATGGTTAGCATACCGCGCATGTCACGCGGAAGACCCGGGTTCGATTCCCCGCGGATCCAAATCTTTTCTCTTCAAAAATAAATTATTTAAAAAAGATTTTTTTTTTAAAATTATTCTCCCCTTCATTATCCCGGGGTTTTTATCTTTATTATTGACAAAGTCGGCGAAATTGTTGGGGAAAACAAAAGTCGTGTTTGGTCGTTTCTGAATTTCAGTATCCCATATTTTGTATAGTTTGATAATAATACAAAATGTATTATAACTTTCTTTACGGTCGAATTTATTTATCGAAGTTAATTTGCTTCGTGATATCAACGGTATGGTTGGATAGTCAGCTTTTCTTATTGTGGATCATGAGAGAGGTGGGAGACGTTGTTTCATGATATATTATTCAACGTTGCTTCACATTATTCAAGAACTCACTCAAATTTCCGTTAAATGCTCACTACTTTGAAAATCAACTTTTCCACAAAAATATTACTTATGCATTTGAAACCTGATAAAGCAAAGTAATTAAGTAAAAGAGTTACCAAAATACTGCTATTAAAAAGCTATTATAAACTGACGGTCAACAGCACCTTGAATATTACGTAAAAACTGCAGGTTAGAGAAATATTTCTGCGCCTAAGATGTAACTGGACAAAGGGGATTAACACGCCGTAAACCTTTGAGAATGTCATACTTCTCTTTAAGATTAACGATCTTGGTCAAAACCAGCGAAAGGCGGCCAGACTCCTCTATTGAAACATCTTTTCAGGGTCGGGTGTTAGCGGGCAACAGTACAAGGAAGGCTTGATGACCGCAACCGTGTAGTACGAGTACATCGTACATCGACATCCGCAAGTAATAGTTGGTAACTTATGACCCTTTTGTCAGGGGCGGATTTAGCACGAAATTTGGGGGGAGGGGTCACAAACACCCTGTCTCATACTCACGTGACTGACAGCACCATTTTTTTATGTGATTATTATATGATTATATTGTATGTATTAAAAAGGACTACGATCTAAACAACCAAAACTGTTACTTTTAGGGAATAGTTTAAAAATAAAAAAAAATTGAAATAGCCAAAATATTTTATGGGGGTAATGACCCCTCTAATCCCTCCCCCACTGGATATGCCCATGCCTTTTGTCTACCCTGGTGTGTCCATGTACGATTTTCTACTTCATATGCCATTCAATCATATATAATAGATAATGATAATAATAAATAACATAATTTGAAATTTTGCTGATATTGATGTAGAGGGGAATATGTTCGAACACCTGGAGAAATTCAGATATTTAGGGGCGATGATGACTAGAAACAACGAAATCGATGAGAAAATAAAGGCTAGATTTAAAGTCAGAAATGCTTGCTACTTTTCCTTAGCAAAATGCTTAGCTCGCGCCTTCAGTCCAGAACCTTGAAAATTAGGATTTACAGAACTGTTATTCTTCCTACAGTCCTTTAAGATTGTAAAACGTGGCCGCTAACATTGAGGGACGACTAAAGGCTGAGGGTTTTTCAAAAATAAGGAGTTGCGTAGAATATTTGGACCGAAGAGGGACGAATAAACCGGATTTTATTTAAATTAGAAGGTTTTACAACGGCGATCTGAGTGAACTGTATCAATAAAATTGAGTTGTATAAACTGTCTAAATACGATATAATAGAGGTGATAGCAGCGCGGCGAATAAAATGGGCATGTAACATTGCAAAACTCGGTGGTGAACGAATCCCTAAAATATTAATAAGCAAGGTTCCAACCGGAAACGTCCAAGGGGTAGGCCGGGACGGAAGTGGAAGGATTTCGTGCAGGCTGATCTGTCGAAGTTGGGTCTGTATGGCGATTGGTGGATGGAGGTGTGTAGGGAGTGAGTTGTGGTGTCGGCATCGGGTTAGTTAACCCTTTATTATTATTATTATTTCAAAACAAATCATTTTAAATTAAAACAGAGATACTTCCAACAATACATTGATTATCAGTAGACACATTTTCATCAATAGAGATGTAGTCACAATTATTGAAGTCACCTAGCACTTGAAGTTGGTCACTAATTCCTTCTGTTTCTTCATTTTCTTGAGTGTCATTTACATTTGGCATTTTCAATCCCGCTTTGATGAAACATTTGCGAACTGTGCTCGGCTTAATATCTTTTATGGATTATGGATTATGTTGAACACAGGTCTTTTCTCGTTAAAATATCTGAGTGCTGCGGGAAACTGATGCCAACTGGAGTAAGCAACCCAAATGATGGAGATGAAACTTTGATCTATGATATAGCCCACATTCAAATTTAGTGCCTTTCTCTTGATTTCTTTATTTTTTTATTATTTTTTTTTTTTTTTGTGTAATTTTAGGTGAGGTATATATATGGGATTAATTTAGTTTAAATAAATAAAAATATAATGCCAACATGAAGACCCTATTGATTAAAAATGAAGTTTATAGTAAATGGACTGGAAAATAGATAATTATTTCTCAAAAAAAAAAACAATATAAAATATGTAACAAACAAGAAAATAAAGATGCAATTCCATCTATTTAATCAAAATATCTTTCGCATCCGATGAGATTTGGATGGATGGTCCATATTAATTAAGATATGCTTGTTCCTATTTTATTTACTGTATCATCATGCACTCCTCTTTTTATTATATATATAGTTTTATACCCCAAATTACATTCAGTTTCTCACATATTACTATTACTGTTCCTGGATACATCATTACCAAGCCTAGTATTTAGTCATACTGTAATTTTTGTGTTACATCTTTTTACTTATTGAGTACTAACGGTTTATTATTTTTTAACAATTACTAAATAATTTTATATGAAGAGAACAAAGTATTTAATAATTATTATATAAAATTGGCCATGGCTTTTATTTTCAGATAAAATTATTTAAAACTTTTTTTAACTATTTTTTATATTCTGTTACTTTGTAATACCTTCACTAATAATCATATTATATTACTTTTTCTTTACCTTATTGCGGCCTCCAGAGATAACATTACCTAAAATTATATTTAGTGTAACTATACCATCTAAAATATTGTTAGCTGTCATTTTTCCCAGTACAGTATTTTTTATTTATACTGAGTCGAAAAAACCTAATCAGCACTTAATCATTCATAAAACCCGTTAGTCCATCAATAATCATATAATTCATGCCATAAAATCAGATCTTGTTTCATTTATTCTTATAATTATATGTCGCATTCTTACTATCATTGATTAATCTTATCATTAAGGATATATATTCCCTATTTTATGTATATATGTTTCTATTTGGCTAGAGGTACTGGTATGTAATATTTGGCATTGTTAAATTGTTTATTAATTGATTTCAAAATCGGCAATAGCGATAAGCACTTAACTGACTCCGCAGGTCATAAAAACGACCTTAACGCAAGATCCAAAACATAAAGCCGAACTTCCAAATGCTAGGCTTACTCATTTCCGCCGCTGACACCGCTGATGATGAGAATTTTTTTTCGATTTGAGGTCGAGTATGAGTAGGTCAAACTTTGATGGGATAGGTAAAAACTCTTTTGGGACGAACTTGATGGCATATACGCGACCCAGGGAGCTTCTTACCCGACAGGTTGGGGAGCGGATTACGACGCGCTTCAAGGTGAGTAGCGGACAGCTGAAGCACGCTACCGCAAACTAAAGTCGCACCGTGGTTCGGCCACCCAAGCGGCTCAATCTACTTCGTCGGCCCCCTTATTTAATTTTCAACTCCCAAACATTCCAATATTTAACGCAGATCTGTCCGCGTGGACGCAGTTTTGGGACCATTCCTCTTGCTGGTCCACAGCAGTACTAACACAGAACCAGTAACCAAAATGCATTACATACCTGAGGAATGTGCTTATAGGCGAGCCCCTACCGCTCATTGTGGGCCTCACATTTGATGCCAGCTCTTACCAACTGGCTTAGGACAGTCTAATGCGGAAGTATGACAACCCGTGCATTCTTGCATCGCGATGCCTAGAAAAAAATCTGAACTACAAATGCCTTAATTCAGGTGGAGAATACGCCAGGTACTCCTCATACATCGCCGAAGTAGGGAAGAGTATAGAGACGTTGCGCGTTTTGGCTCTAGAAAATGAGGGCGACGCCATACTGTCGATCCTTGTCCTTCGAGCAATAAACCCGAGTATTAGCACGCGCATGAGAGAACTGATTTCCCATCGGCCGCCGAAGTCATATGTTTTGTAAGGCAGAAGATGATGGCCTGTAAAATGTCAAACGAGCTCCAAACGCTCGCGCCATGCGACATCTCGCGCGGCTGGCCTTCTGACTGGAAGAAGTCGGGAATCTCCCTTTTTGCCATCGGGCAAAATCCTAGGTATGCTCCAGGCTCATTATGGCCTCCGCCTAAGTGTTCGAAAAATTCTAAGATCTCCCAAAGCAGTTCGGGACGTCACACAGTGATACACAACCCTGGAAAGCTGGCCAAAAGTCAAAAAATGAAGTTTCTTTTAAGGAAATTTAAACTATAAGGTTGAATAGACTGATATTTCAAATGTATAACGGTTAAAAAGGGTCTATTGTGTATACTTGGCGGTTATAATCCAGTGCTAAAGTAACCTTCGCACGAGTAACAGCTGAAACAAACGAGAAAGAAAAATAAAGTTGTTTTGAAATATTTTTAGAAATTCGTACAGTCCACCTTTTTCAATTCTGCAAAATGAATTCTTCTGTTGAAAATAAGTAGAATATTGTACTATTATTATTGTTTGTATATAAATACCCAAGCAATAATAATAGTACATAAATTAATACTTTAACAATATTTATAGTGAAAAAAAAATGAAAAATTACACGCGAAAGTTTTAGAAAATTAGGGAAAAAGTTATACATTCTTCAGAGTTCTGCAACAAACTTTAGTTTAAATTGTAGTTTATACCATTGTTTAATAGAAAATATAAAAACCATCCAATAGCTGCCATTACGATTTTGTGGTAAGTGTTTGTAAAAAAAAAATATTACAAACACGTGTTAAAGTATGTTAAAAAGAAGACGCTTACATTTTTTATTTTTAAAAACAGGTAAACTATTTTGTAATTAACAAAATCCGTATCAAGTTAAAACTGTTTTTATATGAAAATTCTTAAAAATATATACAGGGCATGGCCTTAAAAATATATACAGCGCCGGGGTGGACAGGGGGGACGCCCCCCCCCAATATTTTGGAACGGGGCAACTACCTACACTGTAAATGAGACATAAATTGGCAAGTTTTAAAAATTCCTTTAAAATACAGAGGAGGGATTAAATGTCCCAACAGTAGTTTTAGACTTTGTTATTTCGACTTTTAGTCTCTCAAATTTTTACCTATTTATGAAAATATTAGGCCGTCCCCCCCCCCCCCAATAATTAGGTGCTGGTGACGCCAATGATATAGGGTGTCCTATTTTAAATAATGCATTTGTTACCTTCTCTGTAATGAATCGTAGAGGAAATTGTTTCATACAAAAGTTGTATGGTTTCAAGGGGTACATAAGATAATGTCATTTGTATGTCCTTAATTAGTTGTTTAAAAGGTGAAGGTTGCGTAACATTTTTTAAACTGAACATCCTATTTTCCTTTTACTAATAATTGTTTGATAAAATATTTGTTTTTAATCCTAATAATAAATAATAAAACATCATAATAATCATTTTTGTTTCAAAAGCATTAATTATTTTATTTTTTTGAATCTGACGCGTCACCTACAGTCAAAACTTACGCGGGAATTTCTCGTCGCCTAACAAGGAACCCTGTACCCACTGCGAGGGCAGTCACCGCTTGGTCCAATGCTACAAATTTCTGGCATTGGACACCCAGGAACGCTGGGATTTTGTCGAGTCGGCCAAGATCCGCTATTATTGCCTTAGGCTAGGGTAATACACTTCAAAATGTAGGGATGAATTCACATGCATACTCTGCAACAAAAGACATCACAGCGTGCTACACCTTGAGGAGCAGTCGTATGATTTCGTAGGTCACACCCGCGATGGGCACCGCCTGCGCCATATTGCAAGAGCCACGGCAATCTGCCTCGGCTCGTCTCTTGCTCGACTCCGGTAGCCAGTACACATTCATCACTTCGGAAGCAGCATTCCCGGATCGGTAGGTGCAACATGCAGCCATTAGACGGCAGAATCTCGGGTTCACGAGGCGTCGCCGTGGGAAATATTAAAAGGTGGCTCACTCTCCGGGTCCAATCAATGCTTGAGGACCACACAAATTTTAAGGTTCGCAAGTTGTTGTCGACAAGATAACTAGCGACATGCCTAGACACCCCGTCCCTACCAGATTATACCGGATCTCGAGTCATGTCTTGGCTGATCCGTCGTTTGGGATCCCAGGACCTATTGACAAGCTGGTCGGAATCGATATTTACCCTCACTTAATTAACGGTGCTATTAGTAAGGCTACAGATAACGGTCATATTTAACTCCTTCCAACCGTCCTGGGCAACGTCGTCATGAGAACTTACCACTCTAAACAGCCTACCAATGGATTCTCCTCCCTCACAAGCGATGATGCACCAGCAGATGAGCTCACTCCCTTTCGGTAAATTGAGGAAACCTAGACCTCATTAACTCGAGAAGATAACCAAGGGCGACATAACATGCCAACGCATAATCTCGCCGAACGCGATGGCCATCAGGAACCACACGGACAACCAAGCAGCACAGTAAGTCCTAATTTCCTTACAGTGAATCGCTAAGATAATTTCTCATTTTGTGAGGCTGGGCTTATCAGGGTGGGCGGCATAGATATAAATTTCCCCAACGTTGATAAAACGAAAAATATTTTAATTTGAAATCTACCATCAAAGCCTGGTTGAATTTAGTTCCCATTGGCAATCAAGTGCCCTCGTTTCACTGCTGGCAGGTATTCCGAATCTGGGATTTTGGGCCTATACTCAAATTTTTCAATGTAAATCATTTCTTTACAGCCCATATAATTTCTATGATGAATTATTTAAATATATTTTCACCCTTGTGTTGTTATAAATTATGATTCGTTCTTGTACATAGCATTCAATTATTTATTAATTTATGATATCTATTTATGTATATATTTAGTTAGAATTAATATTTTAATTTGTTTGCGCCTTTCTATAGTTAATAATTTATTTATTTTATAGTATTTATTTGTGTTATATGGTATTATATATTTATGTTTATAGTATTAGAATGCTTCTATGCGCCATAGAATCTAGATTGTTCTCTATTAACATTAATTTATCGATTATTGTTCTCAAACATGTATTTGTGATCTTAAATGCTGGAGTGTAGTTGAGTTTATTTCGTTTTGTTGCATATGTGGCATACTTACCCCATCTTAACCGTGCATATTTCTAAAATTTGGTTGAGCCAAATTTAGATGGGCTGGCGGTATGTAAAATGTATGTAAAATCCAATAAATCAATTTTTATTATACACTGGAATTACGGCATACCGCCAGAGACGAGGGGAGGGTACATGGCTTTCTCAAGTTTCCAGCCCCATCACAAGGAGAGCCTGAGTAGGACAAAACTGTATGTAGACCTGGACACTACACTGTATGTTGTTGATCATTAATTATTGCCCCTTCAGGGTCACAGAATTGTCTGTCAATACAAGATTAACTAAGGAAAAAAAAATGTTTATATCAGAATCAAACCTTTCACCAAAGTTATAGAACATTTATTATTGCAAGAAAAGGGCTCCTGGTCATAAAGCATGTACCAGGCCCCCAAGTATAGAACATTATTTGTGAAAATAATATCATCTTGAACTGTCTTCCATTTCAATGTGTTGCAAATCAAATGACCCAATTTATTTGTGCAGTATCATCAACAGTTACTGGGAATCAACAGGTTTTAAAATTTACAGTTCATTGAATTTTTATCATAATTGGGTACTATTTCACTTGCTCAAGTTTTCTAAAAGGGACTTTTGATAACAACAAATAAGAAAAAAATATGTATTATAAATAATATCACAAATTTTCAATATAAAAATTTTAAAAAGAAATAAATATTTGAACAATTATATTATATTATAATAATATACAAGAATAACAAAAATACAATAATCTTCTCCTAACATAATTAACAGTTACTAAAAAAATCAACATTGCAATTAAAATATTTACAAAATAATAAGGTAATTTCATCAACGTAAAACGAAAAACTTTTTCTGGATTACTTAATTTTGCCTTTCATTTTTTGTTTTTTCCTCGCTTTTTCCTCTTGCTCTTTCCTTATATCCTCCAAATCTTCCATTATACCTGAAATGAGACATAGAATATTGCTTAGTCAATAAATAAATAAAAAATTAATACAAATAAAAAACAATTATACCACTGCAGTTATCACTATTGGCTTAGCAAATGAATTCTTTAGGAGAATACAGTCATTCTCCACATATTTAAAATTATTATTTAACTATTGTAAAACACGCCACTAAACCAAAATACAACATTCTGTAATTTTAGCAGTGCAATTCAACCTTAGATGTATTAAAAATAGATGAGTAGGAATAAAATATTAAATGAGATCAAACGAGTAATGAGAGCAAGGAACTCTAAAAGATTAACTCCACAAATTGTGCCCCTATTATTGCCAAAATAGTCCTAAACAGACTCAGGAGATAATTTAGAATCCAAAAGAAAAACATGCAATTTAAACTTAATGTAAGTTACTAGCCGTTGAAATATTGCATTCTTTCTGCAACCCAAAACTCCTGGGCCAAGAAACATTTCCTTGAAATCCTAAAATGGAGAGAAATCTATCCCCCTTCTTCCAATTATTTCATGATTGAAATCCTTACATCTATCCTTATAAGTACTCTTATTGAAACCATGCCCCACTTTAAACCTCTACCTCAAGTTGCTGGGCTGCTCCTTGGATGTGTCGCAAAATAAATAATTTGCTGCTTTAGATGAACAAGGTTAGTGGAACTACCATGAGTTTTGGGCACTACTCAATTTGGCACAGAAACTATAAGGCACATGAAATACAACCACTTTAACAATGGCCTTTCTTCTGCTCTTGGCTCTAAATTAAAATCAGCTCTTTCAGAAACTCTACCACTTTAGATTTACTTATTCATCATCAGTATTCCCAGTTTTATCTTTTTTATAAGTTCAACCACCCCAATTTTCCTTAATATCAACATTTAACTCTTATAGTTTTTTATGACATCTCTCCATCTGATTTTGTATCTTCCATAATAAAATCTAATACCAACTCTTCAGGACTAGATGGAATACCCATTTAATTGTTGAAATTATGCCTTCCTGATATCCTACCGACTCTTCTTTTCATATATAATTTTTCTTGGAAAAATTCTTACCACTTGGAAAAAAAATACTGCATTACTCTGTACCATTAAAAACCTCAAACCTTCTTAAAGAATGATGTTGAATCCATATCCTCTCCTTTTCTGTTCCCAAAACTCTAGAAAGAATATTCTGATTTCCGAGAATAGTCTAAACTACTCAATCACCTCCAATCTGGTTTCCGAACCAGCTTCTACACACAATCTGCTATCATCAAAATCACTAGAGGCATGCATCTAGCAATATGCATGAAAAAAAAATTAATGATGCTCATAGTCCTCAATTCAGCATCCCTGGATTCTATTCCATTCACCAAACTAAAATCAATCTCCTTTTCCAACATCTCAATATTTTAATCTCAATCCCTCCTCTCAGACTGGACCCAGGCAGTTTCCATTCCCAACCAACCCTTTTTTTCCTATCCCATCCATCCTCAGGAGTAGGAAAAGTATAAGTTTTCCCCTCTCCTTTTCAACTGATATGCCAATGATCTTACTAACTCCATCCATCATTGTTCTCACCACCTACAAACATACTAACAATTTTCAAATCTAATTTGTGTTTCTCCCTCTGATTTATTAGTAATGTTGGCCAATATTCATGAAGACCTGGACAGGATCAGTTCTGGGGAACAAATAAATTTAGTTGAAACTCAGGCCTTTGTTCAGCTTCCATTTTCCACTACAGAAATATTCTGTATTCTATATTATTTTCTAATTTTAATGAAATAACTTTGATAATTATTCCAATCTGAATTATTCTACAATTAAGTTTGTTAAATTGCATGTATGATTTCAAACCACTTACCAATTTTTGTACTGACATATTCCTCTCGCATTTGTTGAGCAAAATTAGATTCCATGCATTCATCATCTTCATCTTCATCATTTAAATACCTATAAATAAAAATATGTTAAAAACAAAAATTAAAAAGAATATAGAGGCTGTCTATAATCTCAGAAAAAAATGTTTAATTAGTTTTTGACTTAGGCAAGAAGTTGCCTTAAGACCTAAACCAAAAGATATTAATGATAAGGAATTAATGATGTTAAAATATTTATAAGGAATAAAATATCCATCAATTAATATCATTCACAAATATATATATATATATATATATATATATATATATATATATATATATATATATATATATATATTTGTGAATGATATTAATTGATGGATATTTTGTGTGTGTGTGTGTGTGTGTATATATATATATATATATATATACACACACTTATCCATACACTTATCATGGATCAAAGGACACTCAGGAATACTCGGAAACGACTTAGCCAACAACGCAGCCAAAAAAGCTTCAAAACGCACTGACTTACCACTAAGCTATAATAAAATATCAAAAACACATCTCAAGAAACTTTTAGAAACAGATACAATAAACAAATGACAAACAGCTTGGACAGCTTCAACAACTGGATTACATCTAAAAAACGTTATACCGAACGTAACTAATTACTTAAGCACGAAGAATACACTCAATGATTTCTACACCACACAATTACTCACAGGACATGGCTCAATTAAATCCTACTTATATAGATTCAAACTAACAGAAAACCCATATTGCCCTTGTGATTTCATAACCGAACAAACATACCAGCATGTCCTCGACGACTGCAGACTTCTCTCAGCTCAACGACAACTACTACGAGACGAAGTAACAAAGAAGAACAAAAATTGTCCTGTCGAGGGAAATTATTCCATAAACATAATTTAGCATTAAAATTATTCGCAAAACAAATGTGTGAGAAAATGGGAAACATAAATTCTTATTATCAATAGGCTTTAATGATGATATACGCGATGAAAGATAGTTCAGAATGCTATTTACAGATTTATATTATGCTGTTTTTCAATGTTAGTTTGTAAGTATCCTGTCTTCACAGGTATTTTGAGAGCTATCATCCTGGTTTTCAGTGTTATTATACAAGTAATTTTCCTCTTGTTTAATGTTTTTTTTTTAAGGTATTAACATGTTTTTTCAACGTTATTTTTTAGGCTATATATCCTATAACTTTATATATTTTGTAACTTCAGTTTCTTGTTTTTGTACACTATTTTTTAATTATCTTTGAATTTTATTACAATGTAATATATTGTAATAATAAGTAATGTACATAAAGCACAAGTAATGTACATATATTGTATGGCACTTGTGGAAAATAAACTCCCTTCTTATAGGGCCACTATAAGAAGGAAATGAATAAAATAATATTATATATATATATATAATATATATATACAGTGGATATCGTTTATAACAACATCGGTTATAACGACGTACCGCTTATAACGACGGAAATCTTAAGTCCCTGGTCCCTACGGTCATAGTTAAATGAATTTTTATCCGGCTATAACGACCACGGCTATTGCGACTGATCGGCTTTAGCGACCCATTTTGAGTCCCCCAGGGAACAAAAAGATCGGTTATAACGTCCGGCTTCCGGAAAGAACCCTTCAATCCGGCTCGCGGGATATTTCTTTGGGGACAGGAAGACACCTCTATCACTTTTTCTAGGAAACTCCCTCCCTTGATTGTTTGTGTTTTTATTCCTTCAAACAAATTCGAATTAGTTCCGGCCTAGATCTCAAATAACACACTTTTGCATGGTGATATCTGGTTGTTTGTGTGGATGTTAGTTGCGGTTTTGTTCTCCATACACTTGTGCGTGGTAGTACCATGTCAAAGAGAAGGGTATTTTCGTTAGAAGAAACATTTTGATGCACATTTGCTGTCGGCAGGAAAATGGGGAGTCGAACAGAAGTCTTGCAGAGGAACTGAATGTAAGTCATTAAACTATTTCAACAATATGAAAAAATAGGGACACCATTCGGGGACTAGTTGAACGCGTTGAATCGTTCAAGACAAAAAAAATAAGGAGAGCAACGGGCGACAAAGTCAACGGTGCTCTAGTAACATGGTTTCGACCCCAACCCAGCCGAAATTTTCCAATAACAGGGACAATTTTACTCAAAAAAGTCAATAATTTTCTAAAATTGATTAATGAATCCACTTCAGAATCGTCTAGCGATTCGACAAGTAGTATTTGGCGAGGATGGATTCAAAGATTTTGTACTCGCCATAATATTATTTTTTAAGCGTTGACACAGCGTCCCCCAAGGGATAACCTGCGATTGGCTTCTGTCAGTATGGCCATCAATTCCGAAAATTACGATGATTCAGATATTTTTAACGCAGATGAAACTGAACTTTTTTTACAAGGTACTGCTTGATCGAACACTACATTTTAAGGGGGAGAAATGTTCTAATGGAAAAATATCCAAGGATAGATTACCGGTTTGTTGGCAGCCAATATGACTGGAATTGAAACATATACTTTTTATAATAGGAAATTTGTATTTGTAAGAAGGCTATCATTACAATCAGCTGTTAAAAATGTCCCAGACCTGATATAACGACCGACGTCGTTATAAGCGATATATCGGATGTAACGACGATCGACTGTAACGACGAAGTTTTTACGGTCTCTTCAATGTCGTTATAAATGATATCCACTGTATATAAAATAAATACAGAGATAAGGAATTAGCTGGAAATTGTGAATTTTTACTTACTTTGATTTATCATAACCGAAAATTTCACTAATGTATTTTGAGTAATCAGAGCCGTCTTCTACCGTATCATCATCAATAAAATCCTCCAACTCTGAGTCCTCTTCTTCTGAGTCTGAACCAATGCGTCCTTAAACATAACATGTTCAATTAACTCAAAAAATTAAAATATTGAATATTATATTGTAGTATTAAAGAATTAACTACTCTAAATAGGTTTCATAACTTTAATAATGTAATAATTAATTAATGAGTTTTAAAGAATAAAATGGTAAAACAAAAGTATGTACTCAATGTATTCAGGTATACCTCGATCTCAATTAGTTGTGGACCTTTCCTACATTTTGTTTTGTTTATCAGAGGTATTTAAACAAAGAATTCACTGTAATCTCCTGTGGTCTACTCTTAGGTCTTTTCTTAATAAAACTATTTTCCAGGTGCTACAAGCACGCAATCAAGTATTTCAATTATTATCCAGTAATAGAAACTTATGCTGATCTATTTTGGTCCTGTTATTTTATTTGCTACTCGTTCTTTACAAGAAGGGGTAAAAGTAACCTCCATTGTTTAATGTACAATGAAGAAACAAATAAATAAAGAGAAAAGTTATAACCTGCCGTCCGTAGTATGTCTAGCACCTGGTAGTTAAACAAAATTGTCAACAAAATGTGAGTGGGAATTGAAGTTATTTCTCTTGAATTTTCATTTATTATTTATCTATATAGCTTTTGCTAAAATACAAATTTTTACAAGTTTTATAATAGGCTGCTTGGAAAATAGCTTTCTTCCATCAATTTCGGAGATGTTTTTTTTTTTTTTTTTTCGAAATAATTTGTAAGAATAAGTACTAATATTATAATAATAATACATTTTATTTGTCCATATTTTTTTTTTAATTTTTAGTGATATAGTATTAATCATTTAGTACTGAACATTAGATTTAATTTTAATTTAAAATTTAATAAAGATTTAATTTAATTAAATTAAGCTTTTTCAAATGGTTGTCACGAAACTGTACACAATATACTCGCACTTTGTTAGAAATAGAAACATTATTCATAAATCATTTGAACCTGTAAAATTAATTGTAAATTAATACAAAATTTGTTTGTGAACCAATTTTTTAAAGTTATTTGAGAAATAAATCATGTAAAAAGTACTTATATTTTTATCTATTTATTTTTATCTACTTATTTTTATCTATACCCTTTAATAAATGAACAATCTAAATTAACAAATTAGATTTATGAAGATAATCCTAGCAAAAAAATCATTACTAACATAAGTAAAGATAAGGATAGCGCCAAGAGTGTTACAAAAGCCTTAATGCCTGGCGGTAGGTTCAGAGAAATAAAGTTTTGTTAAAAATGAAAATAAAAAAAGGTTGTTCATTATCAATAAAATTGATGATAAATAATTTCTATAAAAATGAACTATGATGAATTATTTCCCCTTTACTTAGCCATTTCAGGCATGTGGGATGAATATAAATAAAACATTCCACACTGCATTGTCAAAGATGGAGTTATAAGGAAGGTGCCAAGTAATTTTAATTCAGAATATAAACAAAGATAATTTTCCACATAAGAGAATAGATTAGTTTTCTATGGCTGCAAAAGCTTTAATTTTGAAGAATAATAAAAATTCTTCACATATCGAACTTTATTATTTAACTATTGTAAAACACATCGCTAAACCAATACACAATATTTTGTAATTTTAGCAATGCTAAAACACAATTAGATGTATTGAAAGTTGATGATTAGGAATAAAGTATTGAATGAGATCAATCGAGTAATGATAGAAAGGAACTCTAAAAGATTAACTCCATAACTTGCGCCCCTATTATTGACAAAAAAGTCATAAACAGACTCAGGGGATACAAATGCAGAAATTCATTTTGCAGGGAATGCAAAAGAAAAAAAGTTTTTTACTAGCCGTTAAACAAACGCACATGGCACATGCATTCCTCCTTCTGCAAACCAAAACTCCTGGGCCAAGAAAACATATCCTTGAAATCCTGAAATGGAGTGAAATCTTTTCCCCCCTTAATGAAATCACCCTACTAAACCTCTACCTCAAGTTGTTGGCCTGCTCCTTGGATGTATCATAAAATTAATAATTTGTTGCTTTAGATGCAAAAGGCTAGTGCACTACCTTTCTTTTCCTGTTTCCAAACCCTAGCAAGAATAGTCTAATCGCAGATAACTAATATCTGAGAAAAGTCTAAACTACTCAATCACCTCCAATCTGGTTTCCAAATCAGCTTCTACACACAATCTGCTATCATCAAAATCACTAGTGGCAAGCATATCACTATGAATGAAAAAAAAATTAACGATGCTCATACTCTTCAATTTGAATGAGATCAATCGAGTTATTTGTTTCATTAACATTCGAAGAAACCCTAAAATATTAACTGCATAAATTGAGCCCCTATTATTGCCAAAATAGTCATATGAATCAGGGGATTTAGGCTGTAAAAGAAAAAATTATGTTACTAGCCTTTAAACAAATGCAAAAACTAATGCATGTAGGATCTATCTTTGGTCTCTTGAATATGCAGAATTACTTAATAGAAATGTTTTAGCAAATCATTCCTTCCTACACAACTATCTATTCATAAACGTTTTTTCCAGGTCTATAGTCTGTAATTTCTCACTCTTAGATGTTTTTATTCTTTTTTGAGAAGTATCAGAATATTGTTTCTCAGCCAAATCTTCAGATATTACACAGTTTTTACTTATGCTTTTAAAGGTTCACATTTAAATTATTTAATTTTATTGGACTATGTTATCCAATGCTACAAAGCATTAAGACCTTTAACAATAATTTAAACTGAGACATTAAAAAATTAAATAATATAAAGACAATTCCTAGCGAGAGAATTCAACCCCACTCAACATTAACATGGAACTCTAAAAAACTAATTTTTACAACTAGTCTTTGTCAATTGGATATTGAACATATTTAATTTTTAAATGAATAAATAAAACTCACTTTTTGATTGCACTGGCTTTCTTTCCTGGGAAATTTTTTTCCCTCTATTTGCATATTTCATTTTCAATAGCTCCATTTGTTTCAACCTAGCTTTTTCAGCTAACATTTCTTTTTTCAACTTCAGTAATTCCAATTGTTTATCAATATCTGAAACTTCTTTCTCTTTAAAGGCTACTTCTTTAACTTTACTATTTTTAGAAAAATCTGAATTATTTTTTAAGATGGGTTTTAAACCATTCTTTACATTAGCTCCGTTATGTAAAATTTTAGGTTTATTAGAATCATTCACTTTCTTTTTATCTTGTAATTTAATACTATGGCCAGGAAGATTTTTAGCCCATACAGAAGGATTTTTCTTCAAACGTTCCATAAGTTGATCACCGCTAAGTTTATCTTTTATGTTCGGAGCATTCTTTTGAGAATCTGACTTCGGTCTGATATCTTTTTTATTATCAAGATCATTTTTAATTGGTCTATCATGATTATTTGAATTTTTTTCTAATTGTTCTGAAGAACTCTTTACTACTTTCTTGGCAGGTATTTCCTTATCTTTGATATCTTTATCTTTGATATCTTTTTCTTTGCTATCTTTATCTTTGCCATCTTTTTGTTTAACATCACTATCTTTAGTGCCGTTAGGTAAATTACTAGGATTTTTCTTCTTCGTAAATTTTCTAACACTTTCATATTCTAATTTCTCTTTTTTAGTCATAAGCCTTTCTGGTTCTTTTTTCAGTTTACTTTCATCGATCAATATTGGTTCAAACTGTTTTTTTTCTGCGATCTGGAGTAGTTGGTCAAATTTTAATGGAGGAGGAGCAACAATTTTACGTTTAGGTTTGGTTTCAGATTTATCAGGTTTAACTTCCTTCTCAGGTTCATTAACAATTTCTGGTTCTTCGCTTTCAGTACCATTCGAATCCAGTTTCCTCTTTTTCCTTTTATGTGGCATCATCTCTTCTTCTGCTTCTTTCTGCAAAGCAGCTTTGACTCTATCCTAAAAAATAAAAGAATAATAAATAAATATATATATACAAATAATAAATATATAAGAAAAAAAAAATTGTACCACTACAACCCATAGAGGGTCTTAGGTTTAATACTGTTTCCTGATCAGCCACAAATAGGTTTAACATTAATATTAAGAATAGCAGATAGGTTTAAGAATTATTACAATTTTATAGTTTATTTTTTTTTTTTTTTTTTTTTTTACTGGGGCCGGGATGGCCGAGTGGACAAAGACAGTTGCAATAGGTAATCAAAGTTAAGCAATGTCGAGCGTGTTTAGTACTTGGATGGGTGACCGCCCCAGTAGGGTGACCACCCGCCGATGAAAGCCACGAAGTCCAAACTCCCCCCTCCCCCCGGGCGTGATGAGGCCCGTCAGTCTACTGGAGACGTCTCATTACAGGTCCTCCAAGGTCAACGGGGGTTATGTGTTGGGTCAATCACCCAACCATGTAAAAACTTTACCTGATTACGAAACCAAGAGGCGGCTAAAGATCTTCAAGGTCTGTGAGCCAACCGAAGAAAAAAAATAAAAATAAAAAATAAAAAAATATATAGTTTATTTTTTGTGACAATGAAATTAAACAAACTTAAAACAAATATCGATATCACTAAGGTGATTTGGAATGCTGATTATGAAATTAATATCGATTTTAAGGTAACTCGCTCAGGTATCGATTTATGTAAACGAAATTGGAGTTGATTATCAAGTTATCGAGGGTGCTGAATATGAAAATGTTACCTATTTTCAGATTACTCCCATAGGAATTGATTTAATCTAACTGATGCGATATAAACCAAGTTGGGATTAACTACGAGGTTATTGAGGGTCCTGAATATAAAAATATCGATTCTCAGATTACTTGTATAGGAATTGATTTATTATAACTTAAAATATCGCTCAGATAACAATTTATTACAATTCATTTGATGTAAACGATATTTGGGTTGACTACTGGGTAATGCTAATAATAAAAACTATCTAGATTTCAAAAATACACGCACAGTTATCATTTTATTACAAAACATCCGATATAAACAAGTGAGTAATCTAAAAAGTTATACCATTTTCATAGTTGAGCACCTTCAATCACCTATTTGTCAATCCCAAATTTGTTTATATTGCATAGGTTACAATAAATCAATTCCTGAATGAGTAATCTTGATGTCATTATCATTTATATAATCAGCTTCTCTGATTACCTAATAGTGATTTCCATCATCATTTATATCGCATACAACATAACAAATTGATTCCTGGACAATTAATCTGAAAATCAATATCTTGATAATAAGCACCTTCGATAACTTAATAGTAAATCCCAATATCGTTTATATCATATAACTTTTAATAAATCAATATCTGAGCGAGTAACCTTAAAATCGATATTATATTCATAATCAGCATTCCAAATCACCTAATCAACATCGATATGTCATGTTTTACTGACTGTATAAAAGCACAATTGAATGTGCCAGTGGTTCAAGCAGGTGTGATAATAAGCACCTTTGATAACTTAATAGTAAATCCCAATATCGTTTATATCATATAACTTTTAATAAATCAATATCTGAGCGAGTAACCTTAAAATCGATATTATATTCATAATCAGCATTCCAAATCACCTAATCAACATCGATATGTCATGTTTTACTGACTGTATAAAAGCACAATTGAATGTGCCAGTGGTTCAAGCAGGTGTGAACGTGTTAACAATTTTTAGTGAGCAAACATGAAAATAAAATGTACAAAGTAATAAAGTAAAATTTTTATAAATATCAACCTTAGCTGCATTTAAATCTTTCACTTCCTTCTTAGGTTTAGAAAATATAGAAGGTTCATTTGGCATTTTTTCATACTTGTTCAGTAATTTATTATAGAATGCAGATGCTTCTTGAGAGACATATCCATAATCATCTTCATCACACTGCTTAAATCCTGAAATAATTTGTGATACATTATTATATATATATATATATATATATATATATATATATATATATATATATATATATATATATATATATATATATATATATATATATTTGCACCATGATAAAAAAAAAGACATGACGACATGACTATAAAAATACAACTAATTTTTAAAAGCCATCTTAGCTATATACAATTACTACCTGTTAACAACAGCCATCATACTGCTAAATATGTAACTGACTGTTATGGGTAACTTTAAACTAATGGTTACAGTGACAAACTGGTTGAACTAATGCAAAAAAAAAGAAGGCATTAACCTTAGTTGTTAACCGTTTTAATTATTAACTTGTAGGATAGTGTTTTTCATCAAAAATTCAAGTAAAAAATTGGCAAACATTATGACATAAGTATTTGATTAAGAAATCTTTGCAGCAAACTAGAGAGCTTAAATTTTATTCCAAGGGCTAGCACAGCACATTACATACCTATAAAAAATATTTAGCACGCAATCTAAGATGAGATATGATAACAGGATTCCTTGTTAATGAAAACTAAGCCTTTCCTAAAGGTTAATGGATTTAAAATACACATCTAGCGCACTACCCTCCTGAACCATAACAAAAGGCTATTACATTGTGGGAAACTTTAACAGTAAGGACTAATAAAAATAATGGTAACACTGATGAGGTCACTTCTGGGCGTGGCCTATTTTGAAAAGTCAGGTAACCATGGTATTAGTGAACTCCCATTTTGGCCTTTTCAGTTAAAATCTTGATTAGCTTTATTAGATTGCAGCTTTCGAATTCTGCTTCCTCCAAAGGAATAAGCGATCCCCCAACAAGTCCTTTTCGGTTGAGATCAGGGTCTAACTAAATGATAGTTCCAAACAGGCCACACCCAGAATCTATAGAGCAGTGGTACCGAAATAATTTTAAATATTTTCAACAATAGAATCCAAAATACAACAACAAATAAAATTTTTACTATACTAATAAAATAAAAATTACATGACACTAACCTCCTAAAGTAACGGCTGTATTAACATTATCTATGGCATCCTCCATTACAGATTTATTGGCAGACTTAGTGGATTTGAGCATAACCTGAACTCTCCTTTGGGCTTTTTTATCTTGACTTCTCAAGGCTAGAAGCTCCTGAAAAAGAGAGATTCATTATTTTATACTTAACCCATAATATTATAATATTATGAAACCTTCAGTTGAAGTACTAATATTTGTTGGACTTTGAATAACTAATTAAAGATCTAAATAATACTTTAATGGCTCTGGACGATGTATCACGGAAAACAAAGATGGTCACCATAAGCAGACAACAAGATTACTTGTGGCAGGCTGCCGGTCCCCAGTAGCTAAAGATGGTCTATCATACAACCGGTATCTCACTTGTTTAATGTCCCCAGCTTTACACGAGATAACTTGCCGTGGCTGAGGCACATCCTAGCAGATCCTCGGAGACTTATGAAGAACATCTAGTGGCCGCTAGGCTGCAGGGGTGTCTCTAATGGGGAAATTTGGTTTAACCATTATTCATTTCGAGTTCTAGACGCTCTGAGCAATAGTCCTCTGCTTTTATCCGTCTGTTATTCGGTGATATTCACTGCTTTATTTCACTATTATTTCGCTAGTTTTAGTGTTGCTTTCGCCATGTCGCGAAAGTTGATTACTGAGCAGTAATAAAATTATTATAATCTTGTTCATTATTACCTTCATAAATCATGTAATCTTTCGATGGAAGTCGTACCAGAGATTAAGCTGATAAGAAGATGGCAGCTGGCCACGAATGTGTTCACATCGGTCTGTAGTAGTTCTAGTTTTGTGTGGTAAAAAGTTTCGCAATCTATTAGAAAATTGGTCTTATCTACTTCTAAAGTGGTTCGGAATAAAGTGGTAAAATCTTTTTTCTAAGATCTGTGATTTAATTGAATAAATTGAACTATAAAATTATATAAGAGACTGTTGAAAAGGAGTAGAAGGGGAAAACCAGTGGATAAAGGTGGAACAGGTGAGTCCGTGTATTTACTCCAATAATCCCAGAGACATTAATAAACAGCTGTATAGCTTATGTATATACAGTTTATACATACAGCAGTGATATTTAATTATTCGCGATATCGATATCGATAAGTTATTAATTTCTTATATCTGGATTAACAGTAAATTAACAGTATGTCACCAACACTAGAAGATATTATGGAGGAAATTAAAAAGAACAGCAAGGAGACAAAAGAAATAAGCAATAGTCTATGTCTAATCAGCCAAAGTTTTAATAAACTAATTGAAGAATTTCAAAAAATAAAATTGAAAAACACGGAACTTGAAAAAAGGGTTTCATTGCAGGAAGTTGAAATAAATAGATTAAATAGAGAACTAATAAAAAACAATGTACTCCTATACAATGTTCCTGAATCAAACGATGATCAGCCTGGAAATATATTCAACACAGTTCAAAATATTTTGGATAAAGCTGAACTGAATATCACGGCTGAAAAAATTTCAGATTGCAGGAGGATAGGTAGAGGTGAGCAGGTTGCACGCCCTATACTTTTGAAAATGACGTCATACAGGGAAAAAATGAAAATTTTTGAAGCCAAGGACAAAATAAACAATTTAAACATTTCTATAGGACACGATAGGACGTTTCTTGATAGACTGAAGAGAAGAGAGCTACGAGAAGGATTAAAAATGGTGAAAGAAATCGATAAAAATGCAATTATTTTTAAAAACAAAGTAAAATTTAGGGGTAATTTTTATGATGCTGAAGAAATTCAATCCTTGATTACACCGCTGAAGAATCAAGTTGGAAGTGATCAGCTGGAAGACAATAATAGCCTTAAAAGAAGACCCGAGGAAGAGCTGGAAACTTTTCGATTTCGAAAGAAATCAAGTCAGTAATCCAGCTAATTTTTTTAATCGACCAAACAAAGGTACGTCTAAAGAAAAAAATTATAAAGTTAAAATTGTAAGTTATAATATAAATGGTTTAAAGAATAAAAGGAATGACAATAGTTTTTTTAATTATTTAAAAGAGATGGACATTTTTCTTTTGTTTGAGACCCATGTAGAGGCAAAAGATGTCACATTGTACTCTAGTTTATTTCCTGATTATAGTATTAAATGGATACCTGCAATAAAAAATGTAAGTTACGGTCGAGCTAGTGGAGGTTCTGTTTATGGTATCAAGAATAGCAATATTGTTTGTAAACATGCCAAATATTGTGAAATAGTAGGTTGTGTTGCCATAGAATTAAAACACAGAAGTAAACCGGTATATTTATTGCCAGCATATATTAACTGTAATAATTGGGATTTTGATTTTGCAAAATTGTGTAATGTTTTTTCTGAGCACCCGAATGCCTATTTTGAATTAATTGGTGACCTGAATTGTAGAATGTCTAATTTTCAAGTTCTTTCCGATGATATTTATATAAATAATTTTGGAATATTTAAAAAGAGAAAATCTAGAGATAATTTATTGAACAGTCAAGGCAAAAAGATGCTAGAACAACTAGATAATAATGACATGATAATATTAAACGGAAGAATAGATAATGATTATATCGGAGAATACACATATATAAGTAAGTCGGGATGTTCAGTAATTGATTATTGCTGTGTGTCTAGAGAGATTTTGAGTTGCATTGATTCTTTTGTGGTGGATCAGCAAATTTATTCTGATCACATGCCCCTTTGTTTATCTTATACTATAAATGAGGTATATACTATTGAAAATTTTATCCCGATATTGCCTAAGCTTAATTGGTATTTGCAGGACAAAGTTGAATATAAAAGAAATATCGAAAATACTTTAAGCGAACAATGGGAATTGAATGAGATTCGGGATTCTGATATGTTGTGTGATATTATTATAAAATCATCCCGTAAATCAAATAAAATTAAAAACAAGATAAACAATAAAAAATGGTTTAACAATAGGTGTTCGATTGCTAGATCTAATTCTTTTAGGGCTTTGAAGATATTTAGGGTTACTAATGCGGTTAACGTTACAAACAAAAATATCTAAAATTAAATCAATCTTACAAAATAATATGTAAAAAAGCAAAAAAAGAATATTTTTTAAAAAAAGTGGATGAAATCAAAAAGTGTAGTGATGCGAAGGAATTTTGGATGGCAGTTAGAACTCTACGATATGATAATAAGGGCACTGCAGGCGGAGGAATAAAAATGAATGACTGGCTAGATCACTTTAGAGAACTCTATAATCCACCATTAAATGCTACCAGGATACACTATGCAGAACCTTTTATATCGGACAGCTTTCTTGATGCACCTTTCTCTATAGCTGAGCTAAACATAGTTTTAAGTAGAGTTAAAAATAATAAAGCTGCAGGTTTAGATCGTATTCCCTATGAATTTTTTAAATATGCGCCACAATGTTTTCTTGAAGAGCTGTTGATTCTTTACAATAGGATTTTTCATAGTGGTATAGTTTCCGGAAGTTTCAATAAATCAATTATATTCCCCCTACACAAAAATGGAGATGTAAATAATGTAGCCAACTATCGAGGTATTGCCTTTGAAAATGCTGTTTCTAAGATATTCTCAGGATTAATTTTGAATAGATTAACGGAATGGGTGTGTGAAAAAAATATATTAAAAGAATTTCAAGCTGGGTTCCGCAAATCATATTCGACAATTGACAATATCTTCAACTTAATGAGCATAATACACTATAGGCTTAGCATACAAGGACAAAAGGTTTATGCATTCTTCGTTGATCTATCAGCTGCGTTTGATAGAATTGATAGATATGCCTTAATATATAAGCTCTATGAATTAGGAATTTCTTCCAAGTTAATTAAAATAATTCGTGCATTACACGAGAATACGTATGGATATGTATGGAGCAAGGAAGGATTGTCAAAAGAATTTGAAATGATGATGGGACTGAAGCAGGGTGGCGTATTGTCTCCATTACTATTTTCATTATTTTTAAATGATATAGAAGAATATCTAGAAGGAGGAATATTGATAAAAAACAGCAGGGTAAAGATATTAGCATTTGCTGACGATTTGGTTTTACTATCCCCAGATCCAACCGGGCTGCAGCTTATGATAAATCAACTAGAAGGGTATCTTAAGCTCTGGAACATGAAAATAAATTTAATAAAATCTAGTATAATAGTATTTAGAAGAGGGGGCAAACTATCCCAGCAGGAAAAATGGAGATTCGGAGGGAGAAACATTGAAATTGTGAAAAGTTACAAATATCTTGGAATTACATTATCACCAAAACTTTCTCTAGACTTACATTTTGAGGTAAAACTTAATGCAGCAAAATCAGGGATAAATTCAGTATGGCATAAAATTATAAATAGTAAGGATATTCCTTTTGCATCCAAGTTAAGCATTTTTAATGCAGTATTAAGAAGCATATTATGTTATGGGGCACAGGTTTGGGGTGGCCAAAGGTATTATACAGTAGAGAAGCTTCAAAATTTTTTTTTAAAGAAACTTTTCAAATTACCTCAAAACACACCAAATTATATATTATCCGTTGAAACTAAATTAAAGCCCATTTTCATCCATACTATAAAAACACATCTGAAATACATTGCAAAAGTTATAAATTCTAAAAACCGGCTTACGAATACTTTGGCATATAAAGCAATAGAGAAAAATATATTTTGGTTTAAAAACATAAATTATTTACTAGACTCTAACAATTTAGGCATACAAATAAATATAAATAACATTAGTGATTGGCCAAAAATCTTCGATAACTTGGTAAATAAAATAGAAAATGAAATATTTCAGGAGCAAGTTATGCTTTGTACTGCTTCTGATGAATCCATAATATATAAAGACTTAAATCTTGATTTAAGTGAAGAGGTTGGCTATATGAACCATAATTTTTCCACGAATGATATGGCCTGGATAATTAAGTTGAGAGGGGAACTGTTATACCTTAACCATAGAAGGCATTATCAACATGGCGAAGGTATCTGTACCTTGTGTAATTTGAAAGAGAGGGAAGATGTAGTGCATTTTTTAGCCACGTGTCCTGTGTTAAGGGAAATCCGAATTAGATGGTTCTCTCAATCTATCATTAGTAGGTCGGATTTAATAGAGTACTTGAACGGAAAGAACTGGTCTAAGCTATTGTCTTACACAAAACAAGCATGGAAATATAGATACGAATTAATTAGCGAGTATAACGGTTAATTTTGTGTTGTTTTTTTTTAGATATTTATTATTAAATATTTATATCTGTTAATTTAATTATTGAATACTGAGATTGTTAAAATTATTGATTCGTGAAATTATTTAATTTATTGTTACCAATTGATAATTGTTTATTTCTTAAATTGAATTATTTGTAATAAATTTATTTTGTATTTATGTATTTAATTGATGTTTTTGATGATGAACAACAGCTGAATACAGATTTTTGTAACAAATTTGGCAGTTTAGCTGAATGTATCTATATTGTTATTGTGCATAAAGGCTATAGTACCGAGGGGATATTGTTGTTGTTTATGCTTATATCAATTGATGCATACGATTGTGAGTACAAAATATGTTTACAAAACCAATTTGTGTTTATTATTAGTATGTTATTAGTATGGTAAAATTAGTCGCTATCTCAACCTCTGATGGTCAATGACCAAGAGTATGTTGTCTTAAAGGAAATGTATTTTTGTAATTTTGTTCAATAAAAAGGCATTAAATAAAAAAAAAATAAAAATAAAAAAAAAATAATCTTTCATTACAATCGATAATCTAGCATATTAAATTATTGAAATAATGATAAAGGTACTATAGAATCATAAAAAGTAAATACAGTGAAATCTGTCTAAAACAGAACATGTATAAAACGAAATTCTGTCAAAACGGAAAAATTATCTCGGAACGGACCGAATTTATACCTGAAACCACCTTGCATAAGCCGGGAATCTGTCTAACCCGGCAACGGAAGGCTTTTTACGGTACGAAAATTTTCATAAAACGGAAAATAGTTGTTAGTCGCATTAATGAACTATCTGGTAGGAGACATATTTCAAAGAATCGTTCTCTGTTTAATCCAATATATACTCTGCTCTTATGAGCACTTTAGCTTGAAAGTCAGGAAATCGAATTTTCGAAGAACCGCGTCCTGTAATCCTCCTTACTATGGTGCAAACCTTACTTCTATTTCTTAGCTTTTTTATTTAGTCCTTTTAAAGCTTTTGAAATATACACTTGTGAGTAGTGCCTTTATCAAAATTAATTTTTCTTATTCGAGATGTCAGTTCGTAAAAACAAAACTTTATCTCTCAATTAAAAAGTGAAACTGATTGAGGAGCACGAAATGAAAAAAACATCGGTTAAACTTTTAGCTGAAAAATATCAAATCGGGTAAACACAAGTTTATGAAGCTATTAAAAATAAGAATAAAATTAAAGATCAGTGGTTAAGTGGAACAGAGGGCCAGTCAAAACGGGCCAAAAAAGTTGGCTCAAATGAAGAAATTAATGAAGCTGTTTGGGAATGGTTCGTAAGTGCCCAAGCGAGAGGAATGCCGATTTCTGGACCCATGATTCAAGCAGAAGCTTTGGATGTAGCCCAAAAAATAGGTAATGTGGATTTTAAAGCATCATCTGGATGGCTTGATAGCTTCAGAAAAAGGCACAATATATATAGTGTTAAATATAATTTCTGGAGAATCAAAAGATCCTAATATGACGTTATCCTAATATGTATAAAAAAATCACTAAGTAATTACGTATTTTCTATTAATAATAAATGCTTACCTTAAAAACGTTATTTTTTTTTAAATGTATTTATGTATTTTTTATTTTTAATAAATGCTTATCTTAAAAATGTTATTTTTTTATTATTCTTTTTTAACGTATTTATGTATTTTCTAATTTAATAAACTTATCTTGCTACTGGAGTTTTATTAAATTTCTTAAACAAAAAAATAGTTACAGATGCTTATTTTTCACACTTTCCAGCATAACCTGTCTAAAATGGAAACCTGTCAAAACAGAAAAATAAGGACGGACCCTTGGCATTCCGTTTTAGACAGATTTTACTGTACAATTAATAAGAAATAGTCAGAAAAAGTAATCAGGAGTTGAAGAAGTTAAGGCAGTCAGCGGCGGATGGTGGCCTCATTGCCTTAGCTTGTGGAGAGTAAAAGCTGGCTTACCCGCCTAGCTTCTCAGTGCAACTTTCGTCCAGAGTCCTTGGCTGCTAAAGGGTTAAATAAGATGAACTACAATAATTCTTTACATTACGATTACATAATAAATTAATGCTTTGAAGTCAAATTTCTATAATAATTGCACTATTATATTATGTGATGGATAAACTCTTTGATAAAAGTTAAACTGTATTATAGATAAAAGAGAATGAGCAGTCAGAATTACATGATCTAAAAGTTCCTGAAAAAGATTGGGGAAAGTAAGTGCATCACACAACCACTCTACTTAGAGTCAAAAATTAATTTCAAGATGAAGGAAAAAAAAAACTATACAGCAAATATGTTAAACATGTTTTTTATGAATTTATTTTTTAATTATTTTTTCAATTGAAACAGTGCCATAAAATTTGTTTAGTACCACGAAAGTCCTGCAATAGAAAAAATTCAAGGACCTGAAACAAGTGCCAACACAACCAATGGAAGGTCTTGGATTCAGTACTTTACAAAGTACTTGATAAAAATTTAGCAGATGTTACAATCTAGAGGAAACTATCACAATATAGAGGAATCAGAACAAGAATATTCGTGGATTTTTGCTACCAGTCTATTTGTTCCAGCCCTTCCTTTCCTTTAGTGGTTCATTAAAATAATTTGTAGGTCAAATTTAATTATTTTTAAATATGTAAAACAAGATTCAGATCTAACCGCAGCAAGCAGTATGTTTAATGATAAGAAGGGAGGGTTCTTGAAACCTTGCAAGGAGAAGTTGGAGCGGGACAGGAACTACTGTGTGAAGTTTTACAAGAGGTCTTTGAAAAACATAAAGTAAAATAACTGCCATATAATTCAAATGATATCGTCAATATTTAATAAATAAATTGAACAACTATATAGTTGTAAAGATTAAAAAATATATATATATAAACATTGCAATCAAAATAACAATTATAATCCTGTCTATACAAACTATAACAAAACTACAAAATAACTATACAATTTCTACTTATTGATATTACTTAGTGATATATAAACAGAAAAGTTAAAAATCCATTATAAAAAAAAAAAAATACCTCTTTCTTCTTAAGAGCATCTTCCCGTTTCTTTTTTTCTTCAGCTTCCTTACGTGCAAGAAATTTTTTTATATTCTCTGATGATACTTTAGACCTTTCCAACTTCTTAGGTGGCGCAAACTCCGTTTTATAACATCTGACCTAAAAACACATATTGATATAAATAGTTTGAAACTTACAGGCAACATCAATAAAAAAAAAAAAAAAAAAAGAAATTTTATATAAAAAGTGATAAACATGAATATTAAGAAAGATACAAAAAAAACCTGAAATAATCCAAAAATTAATTAAATACAAACCCTTTCAAATTTTTAATAACCTTCATTTTATCAAAACGGTAACTTTTTCTAATGAAATCCACTATGAATCTATGATTTGAACATTAAACCAAGGTAATCATTCAAACAACCAAAACCAAGTAATCAACAAATAAACCCAATCTATCACTAGTATAACAACAACTGATCTAAAAGATAGCTCATAATAACTATATCTTCCAAGTTAACTCAAACTAGTTACCTTTTAAGGTAAGTACTTAAATCAAATTATAAAGAAAAAAATATATGCATCCAAATACATAACAAAAATCAATAGATGTTCAATTAAGTCATTATAGATTGCAAATATGATTGTCAATTTTATTAAAAAAATTGTATGAACTAAGTATTATTTAATGAACAGATGTAACCTATTGATAAACACTGCAGAACATATCACTTTGAAAATGTGTTTCCTTTAATTAAAGAAAGAACCAACATAAGTTGATTGATTGAAATTAAATAATACACATACACCTACAAAATATGAAATTGCAAAACTGGGACTGGACTGATCATAAAAATATAATATAAACATGTTTATATATATATAATATATAAACGTTTATAGATTTGTGTATAGATATGAACAGCAGCATAAAATTAATGTAGGTATAAATAATTTACAAGCCAACATTACAACAAAACATTCAAAAGAGCATATGGAAAGAAAATTTTAAAAGATAATAATAGTACATAACAAATAACCAATCAAATTTACAATAAAACTGAAAAATCCTTACATCATTTCAATGTCAAACTTACTTCGATGTTTTCAAGATCCACAAATTAAAATTATTTTATATAAATTTAAATAGAACTTACTTCTTTCTTAGCAGAACTTTTATTAATTTCTTGTGCTTTGTAAAGAAGCTCACCGTAATCCATTTTTGTATATTTTTAAACTTTTTTTTTCCTTTTTATAATATTAAATAAAAGAAAACAAAATAGAAACCCAAACAAAAAGGTTATAAACCCATTAATAAAACCTACATATAAATAACCGAAGGTAACATGATCACGAACTACTGTGGTAAATCGATTTTTATAGATATATATATAAAATGATTATCATATACTTTAAGAAATTATTCATTTTTAAAAGCATTACAACGTTTAAAAATAGATACTGCTATAATCGTTTAAAACAAATAATAATGTATTTCACCAGTAAATTAATCAAAACGACCAAGGAATCTTGCTCCTTATTTTAACAAGTAATTTAGCCGTTTTAATAATCTATTTCCAAGAAAAAAGTATTCATAAGATAATTAATCTGTTACTTAATTAATCTAAAGATGAAATAATTATTGATAAAATATAGTAAAGTAATGTAGCAGCGATCATCGAATATTTATCCCCATTCTATAGACCAGTTAAAGATTAGCTGTCGTTAGATACCATATCATTTGTATTACTATCATTTTTTACTTTGATTAGTCATTTATTTACACTATTTGATTCTGAATTCACCGAAAAAATTGAATTATTAGTCATTCTATTGTACCTATTCAATAAATGTTTTCTATCAACTATTTTCTTAATATCCCTGGGATAAATATTGCACCTAAAGTTTAATGTAAAGAACAGTCTCATATCTTTATTATTATATATATATTTTTTTTATTTTTAAAAAGTAAAAAAAAACAATATTTCCGAAATAATTGTCTAAAATTTTAGCTATTTTCGAAAACATTCCTCTGATCATAATTGGGCTGAAGGCAATGGGTTCCGAGTATATATTATGGAGCAACTGGTGGAGCAACAAGTTAGATTAAGGGAATTGCTGGAAATATTATAGCCATTTACCTATTTGGGGACGGTCATTACCAAAATGAGAAATATGGACCTAATAGACACAAATAGGACATCCGAAGCCAACCAGATTCAGCACCCCATTTGCAATATTATACTTTGGCCCAAGGGCGTACGCTGAATTCGTCTAGGGGAGGACAGGCTGATAAAATGCTTATGACCGGGGGTGGGAGTCGAGATATTCTATGTTTTAATATATTTGTTTATATATTACTTAATCAGTATACTAAATTAATACGAATTTATTTAATGTGTAGTTTTTGTTTCTTATATTTTCTGGGAGGGTGATAGAAGCCCCCTCTGGCCCCTGCCGACGCCCATTTTTTGTCCCGAAGATGTTGGAAAGAAAGCTAAAAGACATTTATACAAGTCTCCGTAGTTTTTCATTACTTATGGAAGTGAAACTTGGTTTATGCTAAACAAGGAAGCAAACCGTGTGAATCAGCTAAATTTACTTTTACAAATAAAAATTCTAAAACTCGAAGACAGTATAAAGAATAAACGGGTAAGAAAGATGAAGGTGATCGAGTTAATAACACACTTAAAAAACGACAGTTAAGTGTATATAGTTATATGGCCAAGTTAGTCGAAAGGAGGCGCCGTAACCAACCCAGAACTTCCTACCTCAGGTACGTAATTTTTTATTATCTTACCCACCACCATTTTGTTTCCTATAACAAATTTGAAAACGTTTAAAAAATAAAACAAATAGAAAATCGAGAAGTTCAATGAATATTAAAATCCTATTCAGTTTTTTAAGGCAAGCTTTTATGGATCAATTAAACCATCTAAAATATATACATATGTATGTAAAAGTTTATGTTGCTTATGGCCTCTTTTTTTCAAATTTTTTTTTCTAATGTTGACCGGAATCTTCAAAAACAACAGACAGGCCTGTGTGCCCCATAATAAGAGATTATATTCAATATGAAATGTGTGGCATGGAGAAAACTGGTTGATCACTTTCAAGATGTAAGTTTTTCATTGGTCCGACGAATGGGCGTCTGCAGGGTGAGCAGCAGCCCCCCCCCTTGAAAATTTGAGAAACAGAAATTAAATTAATTAAATCTTCAAAAATCCCAAAAGTTAAGTGATGTGTATGTGGACACATTTAAGTAATGTAGCATAGGACAATACTGGGAATCGTTCGTTCAGATGCTACTCTTTAATTGAGAAAATTTTCAAGATTTTCCTGTTTCCTGGACGTTTAATCCGAGTAGCGAATATAAATATAAATAATCCAAAAAATAGATTAGATTATTAGAAGCGTTTTATTATAAGCGTTTGGAAATACCACTTTCTATAACAATGGTTAAAGATATTATCTATTTTTGATTTTTATCTTTTCTGCCTGTTTCGAAACCATTAGTTTGGGATTTAGGAATGGATTTAATAAGGTCGTCAGGGGTAATAATGGAAAAGAGGAAAACATTAGAATTAAGGGAAGGATGCATACGTTATAGGAAACTTGTTTGAGGTTATGAGAAGATAAAAAAGGAACCGGATGCTATGATGAGGCGTGGGGTTTTTCAGAAGAATCAATACAATAAAAACCAAGCCAATTTCCGGAATATTGGATGATGGGTCGGGTTGTAAGGGAGTAGAGGAGATTCTGGAGGATAAGTTAATAATAGATTAGTTTTGAGGTGTCTGGAGAGAAGAATGTAGGAATAGGAAGTGGAAAAATAGGACCAGGTAGTAGTAAAGGATGTCATCAAATGATTCATCAAAGGGCGCTTTCGAAGGAATAGAGACTGAGCGTTAACAAGTTAGTGTTGACTATGTAAAGGTTAAAAGGACATTAGTCATATGGTATGGTAGATTGAGATAAGCCGGTGGTAGGAGATAAATGGAGGAATATAATTAGTTGCTGGAGTGTGAGATGCTGGGATAGGAGGACTGTAGCTGAAAGTCATACGAAGTCGTCAAGTCAGCTGGTGAGTTAATAAAGACCATGAGCTGGCACTTCACTTTGCCTCCATTGAACCATACATATTTTAGTACTCTAACCACCTTATATAGTCGCCCCATTTCTACTGCCAGGTAACGAGTATAACGAGGTAACGAGTGAAAAATTCTGTGATCACGCTTTTGAATCAGTTATCTCTCAGAGACTGTCGCATAAGTCTCGCCAATAGTGGACTATGTGTGTCATCCTTCCTGGTTTTGATCTTATCTACGCTATCCACATCTCAGACCATCATGCGCAACACAGGGGCAAAGATTACACACATTATCAGGCACATTAGAGTTTCGCCTGGTCTCACAGGGATTCCCCCAATCTCCACGGCCCTGCTGTTCGGATAATCGGTTTAGTTTTAGTTCCAGTTCTGACACTCGGGATTTTAGGGTTTCATTTTCCAAAACCTGGTCATCGGAGGCCTGTCAATCTTGGAGTTTCGGGCCTTCGGGAGCGACTCAATGTCTTTTTACTGCTACGAGTTTTAAAAGGTTATCGATGTCTGCGCTTCGAGTGATAATGTTGTTTTTTTTTTAGCTCCGGGTCATTTCTTGAATTGCAGAGAACAGAAACCACGATGTAAAATCATGGCAGTTTACTCCCATCTCTTTCGCTAGATGGACTATTGTTTCGGACCTTTCCACACTTTGGGCATCTCCATTATTTTTTTAGGGTTCGAAATCCTCATGAATCGTGTTTTATTGAAAATCATTCATTGCATGGGAATCCGCAGGGGGATGACAGGGGAAGGAAGCCCCCCCCCCTTTTTGAGAACCAAAAACTGCAAATCAAATAAATTCGTATTAATTTACTAAATTTTTAAAGCATTATTGAACGTTTTGGGGCTTCTTCTTCTTTTCCTTGGCTCTACGACCCGCGAGGGATCAAGGCCGCCTGGACTTAAGGTCCGCCACTCATTCCGGTTTTGTGCAGCCGATCTCCAGTTCCGGATCCCCAGAAGGCTGCGTGCATCCTTAGTCACCCCGTCCGCCCAGCGAAGCCTGAGTCCCCCACGTCGGTACAAGTACTGAAGTGGGGCTGATGCGTCGTTCACTAAGGCGCCCTTCCAAGTAAGGCCCGATCTCCACTGAAAAGGTCCCTTTAAGGGGTTTATTTATCTCTGAAGAGCGAGCGCAGCGAGCGGGAGTCGAAACCTAGAATCTATTAAAGCCAATCAAGGTACTTTTTAACTGAAAAAAGGGCGATGGAAGTTCGATAACATCACGGTCACATAACCTCTCAAAACAGGCCACACTCATCAGCCTCACTTCAGTACCGTTACCCCCACGTCTTCTAGTTGAGTGGATTTCCTCTTCTAAGAGCCTCCTTGGCACCGAGTTAGCACTCATTCTGTCTACATGGCCAGCCTACCTGAGCCGACCACCCCTGATGAATCTCACCACATCGCAGTCACTATAAATATCTGATACCTCGGCATTTGTCCTGATCCGCCAGGCTTGCTCGTTGGCATCGAAAATCGCTCCGAAAATTCTTCTGAGGACCTTCTTTTCAAATCGGAGGAGTTTATTTTCTTGGGCTTTGGATGATGTCCAACATTTGGATCCATGTCAGTATTGGCCTGATCAATGTTTTATACAGGCACAATTTGGTTGTGCGAGATAATGCACAGCTTTTCATGTGCCGCACTAGCCCAAAATAACCTTTACCAAAATAGCTGCAAAGATTCGTCTTTGAATTCAAAGACGTTTTGGGGCTTACTACACGAAATTGCAAGTTTTGAAGTTTTATAGTACGAAATTGCTTCATTTGATATTTTGAAGAAAAAAATTATTACAAAATTTAATTTTCTTAACTAAGCATCAAAATAATAGTGGAAAAATAAATGTATCATAGGAAGAAAATAAAGGGAACTTGGGAGATGTAAACAAACACAAACCTCGAATTCCCAAGAACTAAGGGCTCTGTTGTTCCTGGATGTGTATATTTTGTTTCTCAATTCTCATAGCTCTTTCAGTATCAAATTGGCTTCTGTCGAGTATATTGTTACTAAAAATTGCCAAAAATAGGAGGAAGTGTGTCTTCGAAGATTACGGGATGGATTGAAAAATATCCTGAACTCAAAAGGGTGGTAGTGTAGTTTTTTGTAAATCTTGGGATAAAAATATTAGATGTTAGAGGAAATCACAAATAGATGCCCACCACAGCTCAGTAAGTACCTATTTTTTTTAACCCTTGAGCGGTAACAGCGTTAGTATAAAAAATAAGCCTAAGCAACGGATATTGCATCTAGTCATTCCATAATTTGAGTAGTATCTTTTCTTTAAAAGATCTTCCTATTTGCAATATTATTACAGCTCACATGCGATTATTTTACTATTTATTCCACATCTTGCTGTTACTATTTTACGTAAATATTTTATGTTCCGATTTTTTTTTTTTTTTTTTTTTTTTAACGGAAATGTTTTCAAAAATATAACAATAGTAACATACTAAAGATCCAAAATTCAGTGATTTTTTGTGAAAAGAGGATCTTAAATAAAGGGTATGCCTGATATCTTCGACAGCTCCTCTGAAAAAACATTATTTGATTTTGATATTAAACGATTTTTCCCCAATGTTATTGTTAATTAAGTGAGTCTGAACCAAACATCAACGCAAAATCTGTATTTTGTCTATATTTATTTTAAATTATATTATTTTTTATAATGTTATAAATAGTAAAGCTTTCATTAATATGTACTTAATTAAATACAGTATTAAATTATAATAAATAAAAAAAATATAAAATAAATTTTCCTACGTAAGTAAAAAGTTATGGGGAGACCAGTCACACCTGTTTCCTTTGTCGGTGAGTAGGTGGCGGATTCTTGTTACCGTTTTAGGGTTAATTTGTTTTTACTCCTATATCCTAAAGGGAAATTGGCATGGAATACCTACTTAGCATTATTTTTTTTTTAATGATATTGTCTCTGATTATTTTCCTTAGGTTCTTATTCGGTGTTTAATAATGCAAAAATGCTGAAGAAAACACCTGTTCAAAAATCATAGACAGAAATCTGTTCTTCGTTTAACAAGCGAAAGGATTTTTTAACCGATTTGTGCTATTTAATGGTGGCATTCAACGCTGAATCCAGTTAATTCAAAACCATTTAAGGATTTTTTTTTTTTTTTTTTTTTTTTTTTTATAAATATACTGAGCAAGTTAATCCAGACGAGCGCACCCTCAGAAAAACTTTTCTTGAGGAGTGTTACAACTTGACAGTAAAGAAAATCAAAGTTAAATTAGCAAACAATTTCATTTATATAATGGTAGATGAAACCAAGGATGCTCGTGGCTTGTATGTATGCTCCTTAATAGTCGGCATCCTAGATCCTGAAAAGCTCCCAACACCTTACTTAATATCATGCAAGGTTTTAGAAAAAAACAATTATAAAACCGCATCTTGTTTCGTAAACAATAGAGTGATTAATTTTCGGACGCGACTTTTCAGGACAAAATTTTACTTTTAGTGACTGGCGCTGCCCCGTATATGATAAAATCAGGCCAACATTCTAAGGTATTTTACCAGAATATTGGCCACTTGACTTGCATAGCCCATGGATTAAACCGGGTTGCAGAAAAAATTCGAGAAATATTCCTTGGAGTAAATAAACTGATTAACAACGGGAAAAAAGCTTTTCTTGAAGCTCCTCATCGTGTGTGCCAATATAAAAGCGTAATGGATTGTCCACTTCTACCTGAAGTTGTGATCACAAGATGGGGAACTTGGCTTAAATCCGCATTGTTCTATTCTGAAATCTTTGAAGTTTAAAGAACTGGTATTTCAATTGGACGAAAATGTGCAATCAATTATCAAATTAAAAACAATTTTGATGAGTTCAACCTTTGTATCTGATTTGGCATTATTAGATCCCATTTAGCAGCTTTGCAGGTTGGTATTACAAAAAAAGAGGGGACAAATCTTTCTCTATAAGACCAAATAAAAATCGTTGAGGACATTGGAAAATCATTGGAAACAATCAAGAGCGAAAAAGGAATAATTATTTACGAAAGATTTCGAAATATTTTTTTTTAAATCCTCCGTACCAAATATTAACAAATTTTAATGATTGCCTGAATGGTAATTCAGTCACTTTTGAAGGAGATTCAAAGTTGCTGAGTCACTACAAAAATCGCCCTCTAAGCAGTTTAGAAGTAGAGAGATCTTTTTCAAAATTAAAAAGAAATTTTAAGTGACAGGAGGCACTGTTTTGCAGACAAAAATATTTAGAAATGTATTTAGTTATAAGCTTTAATTAAAAAAATGATGACTTGTAGTTACATTTCTAATTTACTCAATTAATTTTTCTTTACTATTAAAAAAATCATTATTTTACCAAAATGTAAACCAAAACCAATATTCTAAAAATAAGAGTTTTTATTTCAATTTACTCTCCACTACTTATTTTTTTCTAAAGTAGTTATTTTTGTTTACAAAAATAATTTAATGCATTATTTTCAAGCAATACAGTTTTATTGCATGTTTTTGAGTTTCAACACACGGAATTCTGAGCTTTAGTAATGACATTGCTGATGGCTGCAAAAGGTTTTGAGCCCATTCAGAGGTTGATTAGTTCTTAACTCAAACCATTGACACTGGCGGTAACAAATATAAATAATGATTTACAACAGGTCAGCTCCCTGTAGCACAAGAAGGCTCTTTAAATTAAAAATATTTCATATTTTAAAATAAAATGTGAACTAAATAATAGTCGCTCGGTTACTAGGAAACTACGGTGGGCCCAAGGACAAAGCATATTTCTAAATAATAACACAATATCGGCTGTTTTATGAATTGCAGGACATATTTAAATCAGATCTCACCCCATTTGTGTATTCCTAATTCAAAGCCCACTAGTAGGTTCAAAGTATTTTAGGAAGTGCAATCTTTGTGATTGGCTAATCATGATGATATAAGAAATTATACTTATCTTAGGCCTAATTACCAATTTAGATTAAATGTTTATAATATGAGATTTAGTACTTTATAATTTCAATTGTAATTCAATTCACATTGTAAAAATAAAATTTTGAAATACAGAATGCTTATTAAAAAAAAATGTGACTATATTGAAGTGAAGAAATGCGGTGATGGTTGCAGAGGATATTAAAAAATCTAGTGCGATGCGCCCAACACACTACTTTTACTTACCAACTTACTTTGATTAGAAATTTACATGTTTTGTTCTCAAAAATACATCCAAAACGGTCGCAAATAGACTAGGCCACAGAGTCATTGATAGCGGATATATCATGGAAGAAAATAGATTGAGGTACTGGTTAAGATCCGCAATAAATTGAAACCTAATTTTCAAATGTTTAACATTAAACAGTTATAGTTCTACATTGTTAAAATAAAACAATATCTAATCATCTTCAGGTTAAGTGATTTATTTAATATGATAAAAAAAAAAAATAGGCTTTTTTTTCTTCAAAAAAAGTAGCCTCCAGCAACCTTTTATAAAATTCTAACATTAGTTTTTTCAATTATATACAAAATCAAGTATAAGCATGGCTTGAGAATGGCTCCAGGAGCTGAAAGTTAAATAAACTTCATAAGGTTTTTTTTTTTTTTTTTTTTTTTTGTGAAAAAAGCCTTATTTTATTTATTACATCATTAAAACTTATCTATGCAACATTTAAATATGGTTTTCTACATGCAAAAGAAAAACTATACCAAATTCTATTCCATAAATATCAAATGCATAAAAATATAGAATATTTTTTTATATCTTTACTTACCTTATGATCTGAACTTAAAATTTGAAGCATAATATCTGAGAAATAATAAAAATAATTCTAAATAGTCAAACTTCAAAAATGCCATTACATTTGTACTAAGCAATTCTCTATCTGTTAAGCGTATTAACAAACAAACACATTTCACTCTGAAAACTTTTCAATAATTATATGTCTATTACATTAATATAAGTAATTTTTTTATAATAAAATTAGCAGTAAAAAAAAAAAAAAAATCTTGTCAGTCAATTCACAGTAAAATAAAGATATGAATTTGTATCACTCTATAATATATATATATATATATATATATATATATATATATATATATATATAGTGATACAAATACATATCTTTATTATATGTATTTATATATATATTTACATATATGTATATATACAAATGATATGTATAGAAAATAATTTAATATTGATCACCATATGGGTATAAACAAAAGGTTTCTTATATTTTAACACATTTATTTTTATAAAATAATTAGTTAAAAAGTTAAATAATGAGTTACATATAGATTTAATTTAACGACAAATCTGCAGTAGTAATATATAAAACAAAAACAATAAATTATAGAACAATAAAAAATAACAAAACAGAAAATTTTAATAACATTAAAATAAATATTTAGAGTGAAAGGTACAAATATTCTTTTAATACTATTAATCATTTGGTCAAAACAAATAAATAAATATATTAAAAATCCCTCAACACCCACAATCATGAAGACTGAAGGAGCATAAAAGAATTTGTTTATTAATATTTTAATAAATAATTCTAATTGTTTATAAAAATCGTTTTTTTTTTTATTATTTATGTTTTTACCTATGAAGCATAATATTTTCAAATGAGCTTGCGATAATATAAACTGTAGAATAAGTTCTCTGATAAATTCTGAACATATTAAACTTTCTCAAAATATAGAACAGTTAATATTTACAAAGTATCAACATTAAATTGAATAAAACAATGTGCAGTTTTTTTTTCCAGTGATCATACAAGATCTTTCTGTCTGAGTTCAAGATATCGCAATGTGAACTTAGATTTTCATATTCAACTTCAAATACAGAATCAAGTTTTATAAAAATAGTGTTAATGCCAAATATTAAATAACTATACTGTAATTTCAATTCCTCTTTTACAAAAATTGTGATTTATTTATCCATATAAAATACAAAATAAATAATTAAAAATAAATCATGAATCAATGAAATTGCAGATTGATTGGTTAAATAAAATAAATTTGATTATAAAATTATAAAATATATCACTAACAAAACTGAAGAACAGAAAAATTGTTTCTGAACATGGGTAATGAGTAAAATATGAAACAAATTAAAATTAAGTGATAGTGAGTTACAAGTATTTTTTCACTAAATAATACTTTTCTTGCCCAAACCTGTGCTCATGAGATAAAATCACATTTTTTACCAAATTAAATTAAGCATAGCTTATTAGTTTCCACAACACGTGACATCAATTGAAGTAGTTCTTCTGTTGATATTTTGAGAATTGATTTCATCATACCGGGGTAGTTCCTTGCTTTTGGCTTGCTAAAAAGTAAAATACAAAATAAGTGTATTCAGTCATTCAGAAATCTTTTATGGAACTAAAGTTTGTAAACTAAAATATAAGTAATTATTATATTATTATCCTGTAATATATGTTTTTCACACCAAATTACTACTTTAAATAATTTGAGCATCACATAATTTTCTACACATTTACTCTCTAAAGAACAATAAAAATTTTAACGTTAAAAAAATTGTTTTAATTTGAATTGTGACAGTACGGCAATGCAATCATAATCCATGGCGTCTGATTTAACGTTAAGGTCTCTATTTAGTTGTTATGAAAACTTCATTTTGTTACAATGGAAACAAAAAACTTCCATTAAGTTTACAGTTCCAACACACACTAAAACACATTGACAACTCTTTTGCATGAGCAGTATGCCTTTGCTTATTAACAAGGGGCTATTAGTATAGGCTTACTGTGCATGCGAAAGAGTTGCCAATGTGTTTTAGGTATTGTCGGAACATAGCTACCTAATATAAAAGTATATATATGATATATACATGAACTTTTTGTGCTTATATATATTTTATGACTTAAACTAATTACTATTCTTTCTAAAGTTCTTAGCTTCCCAACAATATATTATACATATATATTACTGCACTCATTAATGGAAACTGATATTTCAATTATGACGAAACATTTTTCTTTTTTTCTCCTGATTATTTTTTTTTTTTTTTTTACATATTTAGCCATGTCTTATTACTAGGCATAATGAAAAATAGTTCCTTCATATAAATCAAATTGTAGGTACCATATAAGAAGAAAATTTTCATTCACCATTTAAGCTCCATGAGAACATTTCTATGATGATAAAGCCAACCTGATATTAAAGAATATTTGATTCTCATTCAACATGAAGAGTTTAATCAAAATCTTTAAGAGCCATAAAAATATGATAAAGTGTAAAAAAATAAGTGCCACCTCCGTTTACTCAATTTTGATGAATTCTTTGCAGCCACTTAATGGGCATATAAATACATCAAATACATAATTTCAGATTCATATGGTTTATCATTTTTGAGCTAGTCTGTTCACACATGCACACACGCATTTCATATATATGTAATTGAAAGTAAAAAAAAGGTAAGTGGAAGTAAAATTGACCTAAAACGTACAAAAAATCAGTTATAACAAAAAATAAGAAGTGAATCACATGGTGCTAAATAGTTCCTGTAATGCACCACATGATCTGGTGGGTCTACACTTATACAAATTAAATCCTTCTTCACAGCACAGTCTTCAAAGTTCTTGATTACAAGATGCTTGGTCTGACTTCAATTCAAAATAAGCAAAAATACATCACAAAAGGTGAACAAAATAATTTTGGTACAGCCTCTAACCCTGTAAATTAATCCCAAAAATTACTATTGCTTTTACTGATTTAAATATTAGGGAAGTTGGAAAAATTGAATTAGGTGAAGAGAGCATAGTTTAAAAATAAAAAAAATTCCTATAATATAAAAAAGTTTCAGGTGAAAAATTTTATTTTAAATTCTCGCATTTTTTGAAATAAAAAAAATAGTACAAATTAAATTGCTAAGACAATAAATAAAGACAGTAAATTCATTTTTAAATTTAATTAACAATTGTATCATTTTTAAAAAGGGTGTTTGTCTGCCGTTAGGAGGGGAAAAAAAGGAACATGGCACAATCATCATGCAGAGACCCCTCAGCTCCAATAAACTGCACTCTAACTGATCATAAAAAAATAAAACACAACCTTCAAATACAAATGGTAGCATAAGGTAAACTAAAATAAGAACGAATAATGTATTATTCTCATTCCATTTCTTTGATAGTGGTTCAATTATACTCATATTAATTTACTTTTTTCTGTTTTACAGAGATATTAAAAAAAAAAAATCTGGTGCGTGCGCGCAACACACAACTTTCACTTACCAACTTACTTAGATTAGAAATTGACGTGTTTTGCTAATTATCATTTCCCAAAGTCACACATTTTTCTACATTCATATCTTATTTTTGTTAATCGTTAAAGCCGTTTTTGAGTAAATAAAAAAACCCGTGAAAATGATACAAAATTTATTAAGTAAAGTCCCCCCTCCCGTAGACCAATTTTGATGAAATTTTTACAGTCGTATCTCGGGCATATAAATACATCAAATACCAAGTTTGATCAAAATCGTTAAAACCGTTTTTGAGTAAATAAAAAAAACATGTGAAAATGGTACAAAATTTATTAAGTAAAGTCCCCCCTCCCGTAGATCAATTTTGATGAAATTTTTACAGTCACATCTAGGGCATATAAATACATCAAATACCAAGTTTGATCAAAATCGTTAAAACCGTTTTTGAGTAAATAAAAAAAACACATGAAAATGATACAAAATTTTTTAAGTAAAGTCCCCCCTCCGGTTGATCAATTTTGATGAAATTTTTACAGTCATATTTCAGGCATATAAATAGTTCAAATACTCAGTTTAATCAAAATCGTTAGAGCCGTTTTTGAGAAAATCGAAAAAAACTTAAAAAGTTATTAAATAAAGTACCCCCTCCCTTTGAGCAATTTTGATGAAATTTTTGCTGTCACATCGCGGGCATATACCTACACTAAATACCCAATTTCAGGTTCCCACGGTTTATAGTTTTTTAGCTAGTCTGTTCACATACACACACACACACACACACACACACACACACACACACACACACACACACACACACACAGACACACACACACACAGACCATTTCGCGGGACTTGGTTATTTTGACTCAGGGGATCCCAAAACGTGTATTTCCGTTGAAAACCGGAAGTCGAAATTTTTCACGATCGCAATACTTCCACTTACTATATATTTCATATATAGGTAAGTGAAAGTAAAAAACCCCGTGAAAATGATACAAAATTTATTAAGTAAAGTCCCCCCTTCGGTTGATCAATTTTGATGAAATGTTGGCTATCACATATTTGGCATATACATACATCAAATACGGTCACAATCATGAAAGCCGTTTTTGAGTAAATAAAAAAAGCACGTAAAAATGATACAAAATTTATTAAGTAAAGTGCCCCCTGCGGTTGATCAATTTTGATGAAATCTTTACAGACATATCTCGGGCATATAAATAGATCAAATACTAAGTTTAATCAAAATCGTTAGAGCCGTTTTTGAGAAAATCAAAAAAACACGTGAAAATGTTACAAAATTTATTAAGTAAAGTCCCCCCTCCGGTTAATCAATTTTGATGAAATTTTTACAGTCGTATCTCGGGCATATAAATACATCAAATACCCAGTTTGATCAAAATCGTTAAAGCCGATTTATAGTAAATAAAAAAAACACGTGAAAATGTTACAACATTTATTAAGTAAAGTCCCCCCTCCCGTAGACCAATTTTGATGAAATTTTTACAGTCGTATCTCGGGCATATAAATACATCAAATACCAAGTTTGATCAAAATCGTTAAAACCGTTTTTGAGTAAATAAAAAAAACATGTGAAAATGGTACAAAATTTATTAAGTAAAGTCCCCCCTCCCGTAGATCAATTTTGATGAAATTTTTACAGTCACATCTAGGGCATATACCTACACTAAATACCCAATTTCAGGATCGCACGGTTTATAGTTTTTGAGCTAGTCTGTTCACATACACACACACACACACACACACACACACACACACACACACACACACACAGACACACACACACACAGACCATTTCGCGGGACTTGGTCATTTCGACTCAGGGGACCCCAAAACGTGTATTTCCGTTGAAAACCGGAAGTCGAATTTTTTCACGATCGCAATACTTCCACTTACTATATATTTCATATATAGGTAAGTGAAAGTAAAAAAAAAAAAAAAAAAAAAAAAAAAGATTGGCGGTGTTGGTACACTGTCAGGAGGACAGGTGGTTCACCCCCTAATTTCTTTAAAAATTATATTTTTCATTCCATATTACGAGGTGAAGGGCCTTATGGATCCCACATATCCTTATTTGCATTGTTATTAACAGTTTTCATAAGCAGTTTCAGCAAAAACCAAAGTAAAATATCCTCCATTTCACAGAAGATATGGGTTGCTAACTGTGGGCATATAACCATTAATGTTTAACAGGATTAGAGTCTGAGAATATGGATGCAGGGAAGACTCATGATTCCTTAATTTTCTAGTGTTTCAAGAATAATTTTTTCCCAGTATAATCATATATTATCATCAATTAACAAAATCGTAGCAAAGGAAAAATCTATATTCAGAGATAAACATTACAATCCATTCTAGTTTTGTTAGTTCTCAAATAAAAGTTTTAATTTGTCTAACCCCAAAGCATCTTGTTGCACAAAAAAATTCTTTCTTGATGGTGATATATAGGTGATGGGAACCTAGGAGGCCATTAGGTTAGGGAATGCAATACCGTTAAAATTTTTCGATATCGGTATTTCAGTATTTTCACTTTTAGAACCGGTAGTACCGGTAAAATACCGGAATTAGTATTATTTTAAAATATGTAAACAAAATTAAAATTTACTTATTATAGGTTATGTTATTGTTTAGGGGTAGTACAAATGTATGTCAAACACAACTAAACAACAAAACATTTATTTTTAAGAATAATTTAACAAAATTAAATCCAACTTTTTTAATATATATTACATTAATTCGTACAAGTGATTATTATTTTTGATGCAAATTGAAATATGATTTCAAAAAACATATATGATCCAATGTACCCACCCTCGCACAGTGGGAAAATTTTGTCATTTAGCGGCCAAAAATCTATAACTCCTGACTAAATGACAATAGTCGAATAATCCTTTTTTCATTAAAGAGCATGTGATTCCCTTTATCAGTGAGAATAAAAAAATTAAAAATAACATCGCTACAAGTATTTCAAATAAATTTTTATATGAATCCTTTCTTCACTTAAATTTAATTAAATTATTTTAAAATTTATTTTTGAAGAGAAAAGATCTGGCTCCGCCGGGAATCGAACCCGGGTCTTCCGCGTGACATGCGCGGTATGCTAACCATTGCACCACGGAGTCGCTTCCAAACAGCGCCAAATCCTTCCTCTTCACAGACACCTCTCCCACGATCTCGCAAGTTTTGCGAGTATTTACAGGAGGTGGACAATTTTTGTCCAATTTTGGGCATCTCTTGACTTTCGTCAATTTTTAAATTATTTTATATTAATTCAATCATTATTGTGGATAACCACCCTTGTTTTTAAATTATTTTAAAATAATTTAAAAACAAGGGTGGTTATCATAATAATGATTAAATTAATATAATTTGATTAAATTACTTTATTAGGTACAGGGTTATACATAGAGAATGAAATGAGTCAGTATTATTATCTATTGAGCTTTCTGCTTATATAAATGTCTTTTTCAGGCTTTTTCTCCTTTTGAAAGATTTTAAAATAATTATTGTCTAAATAAGAAAAAATCCAAAAAATTAAATTAAAAATACCCTATTTTTTAGGAATTTAACGGAATAAAATATTTTCATATAATTCAACGAGAAGTGTTTTTATGATTTAGTCTAATTCGAGGCTGAAAATATATTGAGAGTTCAAATATAGGGATTTAAATCTTAAAACCTATATATCGCCGATCGATCGCATTTGATCGATCGAACTCTATTATGGTATTTTAGCACCCTTCACCCTCTACCAGTATGGAAAAAATCAGAACCAACTATTGCCAAAAATAGAAAATTTAAAAAATTTCTTTTCATAAATTACATAGTCAATGTGGATGAAATTAAAACGCATTTTTATCCAATAATTTTACAGCCATTCTTCTTATTTATAAAATATGTTTGGTGCAATAATATAAAATTAAAGCTGAAAAAAAATAATATCAGAGTGATGAGCATAGATTTTACTTAAAATAAATTCAATTTTTTTCCCTAATGAGCTTTAATTTTTATATTAAAACACAACTTTCACTCTTAATTTGTGTCTACGTACTGAAAAAACACTCCGCACTGAACTAACAGCCTTTAGCTACAGTAGACGGGATCTCATTTGATTCTAAGTAAATGGGAGATTCCCCGAATCAAGCTTCCATGTAACGTGTATCAACTAGCACTAATGTTCCAATACCGAAAATACCGGTATTTTTAAGGTGAATACCGGTATTAATACCGGCGAAAATTTGGACGGTATCCCGGTTTTCGATATACCGGTATACCGGTATTGCATTCCCTAATTAAGGTGTTATAAAAACTTTCAAAAGAAAATTTTGGATTATTTTATTGAACGATGGACACTCAGTGGCCAATTGAATCCCTACGGAAGAAACACTTTGGAAGCCACTTTCACAATACTCCTTATTTCCTTTATATTGGTTTGAGACAAACCATTGAACCTCAATCTAACAACTTTTTCTTCTCATGCATTCATTTTAGTCTGATTAAAAATTATATTTCAACCATTTATTTTAGAGATGCTAGAAAAACAGAATTCTTTGACATAAAGTAAAAACAATAAATCAAAATTTATTCAAATATTAGGTTTCCATTATCTTTTTAAATGGAACAATAGATCTGGTGGATTAAGTTATTATCAAACATAAAATCAAACTTCGCAATCTGAATATTTAAAAAAAATGCATTCAAAATAAAAAGACAGAAATAAATTTAGGGAATATATGTAACTATCTTGCCTCCATGAGCTCTGTTGCTATTTTAACAAACAAATTTTCCACATTATCAGATTCTTTAGCCGATGTTTCTAAATAATACATATTATGCCTTTGAGCAAAATCTTCACCAACATGTGTAGGAATTTCACGATCATCTCTGTCAATTTTGTTGCCTGTAACAAAAGAGTTTAACCCATAATTAAGTTTGATGACTTGATAGAATAAAATTAAATCATTGCAAAAACTGTCATAATAGAATAGCCTTGAATCCTAAACAATCAATTTACTGTTTCGAGTTAAAACATAAATAACCTAAAAACCTTCGTACTAAAAACCCTATAAAAAAATTAGAATGTCTTGAAATTTTTCATTAAACACAATAATTTTTGAGCAAAGATCAGTCAATTACAATAGTGATGTCCAGAGCTCAAAATTTTTATGCAGTAAAAAATTTAATAATATTTCATATAATATGGCGTAAAAAACTATAAAATATCCATTAATAATCCTTTAATTTTGCTATTAAACAATTGAAATAATTAAAAATACTGTTGTGTATAAAATATTACATAAGAAAGGTATAGGAAGAGACAATTCTGAAATTAAACCAAATTGATTTTAAATTTTATTGAATCTTAAATGAAAATATATTTGGGAAAATAACATTAAACATATTTAAAACTAAAATTTAAGCTAGAGATCTATCCACTATTTACCTATCTCGTTTTTAATTTTCACTAATCAAATTCACTTCCTTGTATCACCAATTCTGCATCCTTCAACCATTTAATATTGATGTTCATAAGTATATTGTATGTGGTTCTAATTAATCATAGAAAATTCCTGTCATCTTAAATGGAAATGGTTATATTATTTAAGAATTTCCTTTCCAATGCAGTTAGGAAATGCAGTCCCAGAAGCAAATGGTTGTTCCAGAAGTAGATAAATAAATAAAATATATTGAATACTTTAAGTGTATTTTGATTTAAATAACTTTCCTTCTTTTTACATATCCTCTTAATTTCATTATAATTTTTGCTATTATTCTATGGTTATTTCATCATCCATTTTAAAAACAAAAAAAAATATTTTCATACTAAATTCAAAACTATTAACCTCATTTCTACTCTATTTTCATCTATATTTCTATTCTTTATTCATTTATATTTTTTTCGGTTGGCGCAATAGGCCTAATGAGACCTTTGGCCACGCAGTGTGGTCTTCTTACAGAGATTTGTGTTGCTTGCGGGAATTCAGGCAGCCTGGAGGGAGTAGCCCAAACATCACGTTGCTGCAAGCCATGGTCACCATGGTGCAGCGTCAGACTGCCCATAGCTCCGTTACTAATCCGATTGGGGCCAATTTGGCCGTGTTCTTCCCACCGATAGCGTCAGCTCTCTTGGGTTCAGGGACAGTGACAAACGGTCTAGGTCCAAGGATTATGGTAGCTCAGAGTCAGCAGGCCCCGAGGACCTATATTTATTCCCCTGAAGCATACCGTCCTTTTACCAAACCTCCGGGCTGTTACTGACATCTTGGAAAACCTCACCACGCTTCTCGATGAGATATATGGGGAAGGTTCATCACTCCTACGCCCAGTCGGTGTGTCGCCTCCAGTAGGCTGACGTATCTGGTGGTGGGGGGTAGGCTTGGACTGCATGGTGTTCATTGACAGGCGGTCACCCGAATGGAACGGTCACTCATCCAAGTACTAACCATGACCGACGTTGCTTAACTTTTATTACCTATTGCAAGCGTCTTTGTCCACTCGGACATCCCGGCCCCTTTCATTTATCATTAATATTTACTATTATTTCTGGCTTATTAATATTCTTTTGATCTATTCTAAAATGTTCATACTGCTTTAAATATTTTGATTGATGTTTATCTTGTTTTGTATTTAGCCAAGATAAAGTCTTGAATTTTGGGTTGAAACATCAGCACAACATAAGTTAATCTACATATAGCGTTGTTTTATCTGACCGCACCCCCAATAATTTTCATCGCACTTCTATTTTTTATTATAAATCTTCTCTAACATACCCTGCCATATGATTCACAATATCTTTAACTTAATTTAATAATTTAAAACTCTCTTTTAACCACGAATTTTTTTCCTAACATTTCTTTAGTTTGATTGGAAAAAAAATAAGATGGGTATTTATAAATCTTAGCTCATTGCTTAATGCTGCATTTTTAATTATTTTATAAACTTTTTATACACTCTGGGCTTTCTTCCAATTTAATACTATGATTTCACACACGATCGTTTTAAATGTATTCAGTTAAATTTTTCGGCATTAAAGCACCTTCAAACCAGGTGCCCCATCTGTTTTTTTTCGCTGAAAACCCATAACAAAATCTGGAATCTTAGCTTTCATGTTGATTTTACTATTTATCAGGGGCAGTACCAGAGAGGGGGGGGGGTTATCAGGGATCGCACTCCACCCCCCCCCAAAATTTAGAAAAATCATTAGTGGAATGATTTATGCATCTAATTTTTACAAATTTTCAGGTGCACTACAAGATAGGCAGGTTTCAACAGTGGAGGAACATCTGAAAATTATGATCCTCAACGTGAGATGGAGATTGATGGGTCACTAATCGAACAAGTAAAGATGGGCAAATTATTCAAGATTTGTTAATAAAAATAAAATAAAAGTTCATGGCCAAAAACAATGTCAGTCTCCTCTTGGGTAAGATTACCGACCACTGAGATGGGGAGTTCAAGAAGAGTGTATTCACAGGACTAGCCTCATAAGAGCAATCATTCCCCAACTATGCCCGAAGACATCTTTGCTCAACTTGGAAGATATTGTTAAAATAAATGACAGCCCTTACCTTCAAAACAAGGCAAATTCTCCTTTGATGATGGAAAATGTTATTTTCCTTGAAGTTTGAAATTAAAAAAATGTATTTAGGTACTTTTTTTGCTTAATAAAGAATTAATATATTGTCATTATATATTAATATATTGTCATTAAATATGCATCATATTAACTAAACAAATTAAGTGGAAATAGTTACTTGAGAGAAAAAGGTAAAGTGGATAAGTCAATAGTTATTACATACATATGTATTATAATCATCCGAATTTTTCGATTTTATGAATCACTTCCTAACAAAATTAGTTACTACCATTAATACTGAATGGTATAATTTTTTTATGGTATATTTTCCAAGTTATTACATTGTGATGAAAATTCACTTTAACATTTTAGCAAAGTTGTCCCATTTTTAAGGTAACTTGAAAATAAAGATCAAGACTAATAAATTACAGCTTTTAAATTATAAAAAAAAATGCAGCAGGAGTTCATAATAAATTGACAAGGATTACTGCTTCTTCAACTTTAAAGTCTGTTCTGAATATAATATAATGAAAGGTAAGCATGTGAACTAATTTAAAAAAAAAAAAAAAAAAAAATATATATATATATATATATATATATATATATATAGTGAATGACAAGCAATATTAAATGGATTGATTTATGATGATTCAATTGAGGATATGGTTTCATATTATTAATAATCCTTCTTAAACCAGTTATACTAATCTTGTCATTTTTATTAACTTTAAAGACTCATTACTAGGCTATAGCAGCCTTCATTCTATTATTGGCTAATTTGTGTGAATACACACTCGTATTTTTGTCTACTCTAAGACAGCTAGATGGTCAACATGTTTGCCATTAAATATGCATCATATTAACTAAACAAATTAAGTGGAAATAGTTACTTGAGAGAAAAAGGTAAAGTGGACAAGTCATTAGTGATTACATACATATGTATTATAATCATCTGAATTTTTTGATTTTATGAATCACTTCCTAACAAAATTAGTTAAGGTAATCAATGCTGTACTGCAACTTTAATATAGAGACACCTTACAGCACTAATATCAACAAATCTATAAATTTTAACTAATGTAAGGCAGCATCATATAGTTGTCAATGGCCATATATACAACATGGAATACACTACTTAATTATCTGGTTTTACTTTTTATAATATGCAGAGATTGGTTTCGGCACTTCAAAAATAACATTTTTAATTTTGGAGACAAAGAACACTCAGGTGCACTGAAAGGGTGTGAAGAAAAAGAGTTAGAGAAAATACTTATTAAAGACCCATGTCAGAAGCTAGAACTAGAAGCTATTGACTACACCATTGATGCATTTGAGCAAAGCCCTAAAGGGAAAATGGCAGCTATATGAGCAGAGACATGACAAGGTAATTTTAGAGCTAGACTAAATGTTGTAAAACCTACCTAAAAATGCTTAAATAGGATGTCATTCCCTACTTGCCATATTTACCAGATATAGCACCTTCAGATTATCAGTTATATCGTTCAGTGGCACATGGCCTAGCTGAGCAGTATTTCTATTCTTACAAAAAAAAACTAAAAAAAAAAACAATAAATGAGTAGTCTTGGTTAGCTTTAAGAGATGAGTTGTTCATCGGACGTGGGATTCATATACTAACAGAACAATGGGAGAAAGAAGTGACAAGTGATTATATACATTGGCTGACCAGTGTTGTACCTTATACTTTGAATAAAGCATTAATTTTCACTCACACAAAAAAAAAAAAAAAAAAAAAAAAATCAGCGATAACTTATTCAAGGTCCTAATAATTCAATAATTAAAAAATATGTATAGGTACATACATTTAGGGCAACAAAAAATACTTACCAACCAGCACCCTCAAAACTTTGCTACTAGCATATTCTTCAATTTCCTTCAACCAATCAGGCAAACAATCAAATGTAGGTTGGCAACTTATATCATAAACTAATATCAAAGCATGAGCTGATCTATAATAACTGTGTGTAATAGAACGGAATCTCTCCTGACCAGCTGTGTCCCATATCTGAAGCTGAAAAAATGAAAAAATGGAATCAATATGTCTAAATACAAAAGTACATTAAATCTTGCTTCACCGAATCCACTGTATCTAAAACCCTTTATTTTCTTGTTTAGAATTATTTTTTACTAAGTACTTTTAAATGTCATTGCTTAGTTAATTTTTTCTTATTTTTATATTAGGACCACTTTTAAGAGAGAAAAAAAGGAGCAGGATAGCTCAGTGATTTGCGTAACGTTGCTCCAATCTCCTAAGCCCAGGTTTGAGTCTGGCTGTAGCAGATGATGATTATCTTATATTTCAATTATTATAAATAATTATCAGCAGGCAGATATAACAGAGTAAGTAATTATTATTATATCAGCCCCTCAAAAGCAGTTTTGGTTCTGCTAACTTACCTCCTTGTAAACTGTTGGGTTAAAAACAACACCTAATTATTTAGCTTTCTAAAGCAATATTGGAATAGAATAGAATAATGTTTTTATTTAATTATTATACATATATTAATACCCCAACTGATTTTCAACTCCGAGATGCACAGATGTAAATAATCCAACTTATTATTAGTGGTTTAAAATTTTTATTATTGTTTTCTTTTTTTATTGCTAGTAAAATTGACTACATGCTAAGTTAAATAAGAAAACAAAAGCAAAAAAGACAATCGAATCTGACTAAATATTATGTTAATTACCTAGTTTCATATATATATATTTTTTTAAATACTACATTTTACATTAATATAGAAGTTAAACTCTGTGATACATAAACTGACTAAATATTAAGTTTATTACCTATTTTTTTTTAAAGTGTATTTTACATAAATTTAGAAGTTTAACTCTATAGACCCACGCTAGTTATATTATTAGGCTATCCCAGTTTACACAAGAAGTACTCGATAAGTTATTTATTATGTAATTGGTTCGTATTGAAACTTTTCCTTTGGAATTTCGCTAAAATAGGCCATATGGACAGAAAATGCTGCATATTTTCTACATCCCCATTTTACACAATATTGATCTATCTTATTTATCAAATATTGTAGACTACATGGATCAGATATCACAGCCACAATATCATTCGCATATGCTAAAATGTTTAATTTTTTATATAGGATTTTTTAATGAAGAAGTCTCTTCCGCGTTTGAAGTTTATTTATTTCCCAACGTTTTGGATAGACATAAGTATTCATATACTGTTTACAAAAATATAAGATGACAAATGGCTATGGTGAAAAAAAGAAGTTACTTAGGATAAGATAACCCCAGAGGATGGGCCAATAGCCCAAAACGTTGGGAAATAAGTAAACTTCAAACGCGGAAGAGACTCCTTCATTAAAAAATCCTATATATTAAAGCACTCTTCCTCACTAAAGTGAAGAAAAAGAACCTAGCAGTTTGATTTTTTATTCTTGACCCAAAGACCTCCACTAATTTCCTCTCCTAAGACCCTTGGAAGTTTAAAAAAATCTGGTGCGATGCGCGCAACACCTAAATTTCACTTACCAACTTACTTAGATAAGAAATTGATGTGCTTTGCTAAATGCCATTCCTTGAAGACACACATTTTTCCACATCCATTTACTTATTCCATTTACTTTTGTTTCTATTTGCTCTCTAAAGTAAACTAAATTTTTTTATTAATAAATACAAGTTTTTACTTGTGATAATTCGACAATGCAAAGCATAATACTCCATCGCGTCTGATTTTATTTGCTATTTAGTTATCATGAAACAACGTTGACGGAATATTTTTCGTTTTTTCTCCTCTATATGTTTATTTTATTACATTTACTTGATTTGATCATATTTCAGATTTAACCATTTCTTATTTTTAGGCGTAACGAGAGACAGTTAATTTCTCCATATAAAGAAAATCAAAGCTACTTTATAAGAAAACAGTTTAATAATGACAAAGCTTGCCTGATATAAAAGAATACTTGATTCTCATTAGAAATTATGAGTTTAATCAAAATTGTTAAAGCTATTTTTGAGAAAATCGTAAAAATGGGAAACAAAGTTATGAAATAAAGTGCCCCCTCCGTTTGATCAATTTTGATGAAATTTTTGCTGCCATATTAATGCACCAAATACCCTATCTTATCAAAATCGTTAGAGCCGTTTTTGAGAAAATTGATAAAAACATAAAGAGTTATAAAATAAAGTATCTCCTCCGTTTGACCAATTTATATGAAAGTTTTGCAGTCACATTTCACGGGACTTGGTTATTTGGATTCAGGGGACCCCAAAACGTGTACTTCCATAGATAACCGGAAGTCGAACTTTTTCACGATCGCAATAATTTCCCTTGCTATATATTTCATATATAGGTAAGTGAAAATAAAAAAGTTATCCCTTGCTCACACCAAACAGCAGCTTCATCATGCTCATATAAAAGTCTTATTAAATTGATGATTTTGGATGATACTCCTAAATTATACAATTTACACATCAATGCCCCTCTGTGCATTCTATCAAATGCTAGTGAAAAATCAATAAAAAAAATGAGTATACCTTCCTTCTTTTTTTATTTATATTTAGCTTTATTATACTCATCAGATTATAAAAATATTATAAATTGTAGAATAATCTTACCTGAAATTCTCCAATAATAACATTATTTTCAGCCCATTCAATTAATCTTAGTTGTATCAACCGAGTAAAAAACTTCCCCACTGTATTAATAAAGGAAATTCTTCTATAATCATTTAGTTCACTTTTCTCACCATTGTTATATATTGAGTACATTATTGAATGTTTAAAACACTTTGGTATTTTGCCTGTCTTAAAAATATAATTTAATATATCTAGTAATTTTTCCAAAAAAATTATTTGTTGCAAATTTAAAAAATGCATATGGAATGCGGACCACATTATAGAGAGGACCTCTCACGGTGGATCTTCCTTACTAGCTCTATTGAGTACCATTTACAATTCTTCTAGTTTAAATGGTTCATCTAAGCCACTATTTTCTATGACTTGTCCCGTGTAATTTATGTCTGATATTAATGAGGGTTGGTTATACATATTATAAAATTATTATTGATACTAAGGATTAAAATTAGGCCTTTAAGCCCTGAGAAAATATTTAAAAACCAATTACATCTGGCTGATAAATTAAAGATTATATGCTCATTAAACAGTGGAAAGTACTCATAGTGACCAGGCACACTCATATCCACTTATCCATGCTTGATACTTCTAGGTCCAAAACTTACAAAATCCTATTTATTTATTTCTAGGTTAAATTTGTTCATTAATATATATGTTGTACATTTATTATTTCAAATAGTCAAAATTATTACTAACAATTTGGGAAGGTTACTTAAGGGGACAAAATTATGATTCTCACTTAGAATATAAATTACACAATATATACATTCAATAGGGAAGCAGAAATTTTTTAAAAATAATACCTTCACTTTTTCATTTTCAATTTCTACTGTTTTAATCATGAAATCCACACCAATTGTAGCACCTTGACCTGGAGGAAACAAACCCTGAAAATAAATATTAGTATGTAATAGTAGATTATTAACGCTTTATGAAATATTGTTAAGCCTTTGCACTCACCACCATTTCATTTATTACCTACCACACACTTGAAAACACATTATTAAAAGAAATAATTGTTTAAAGTTTCATTTTAAATTCACTTATTACATGTCGACACCTTGTCTCATTGCGCGTGTCTCATTACCGCATATGGGTAGCGTCCCACAGGTGGTGGCTGTGAGGATAGTCAGTGGAACTTCCTAGGAAGTTCTTCCCGGGTAAGTCCGTATGACTCGCTAACCAACAATGAGAGCGGCCACCCAGGCTTGCTGGAGGGTGTGACATAGGTTTGAACTCTCTATTCACATATTTTTAGTTAACCCAAACACCACAAACAGTCATGGATTCTCCTAAGGTAAAACACTTCTTATCCGGATGTAAACTAGTTCCCGTTCGGGTCCCCGGGTGGGGATTGTTTCCGATTAATTAACTTTGCTATTTCGAAAAACCAAATAATTAAAAAAGCCCAATTTAATTAATACACCTTGTTTTCTTCTTCTAGTTTGTTTTTTTATAATGGCCCCAAAACCCTAGAAGCCAAATTTGTCAATTAAATTAAGAATATGCAGGTGTTGCAATACTTTTGACCGGGAGTTATAAATAACAAAATATTAATAGTATAAATAAACATACAAAATATATCTATAATACCACGATTGTTTAGAGTAACCAACCAGAGCAATCCAGTTTTTCCCGTTTCAATATTCTATAACCTCTATTCTGCTTAATTTATGTTTTTAAAACCACCTTACTCTAAACTCTCTCAATAATGGACATATAGGCAAAAAATGCATTATATCTTCCCTTTCTTTCAAATTGCAGAGTGTACAAAGTCCACTGGCTAGTTACTAAACCTGTTATAATTTAGGTATAATAGCTCCCCTCTTATTTTAAAAATCCAGCTAATATCAGTATTACTGAGATTTGCATTGATGTATAATATTTGCTTTTTTAATTATTTATAAAGAACAGATTTTAAGGAGGATTCACAAAGTGCTTTATTATCTAGAAAAAACTGTGTCTCAACATTTATTATTAGGTTTTGAAATATTTCTTTCCAGTTTTGTACATTGTTTGGAGTTAGTAAAGGTTGTATTTGATATTTAACTAATAGTGAATTTATATTATGGTACCAGAAAACGTTTTTTGAAATTGATTCCTTAGCTAAAAAATATGAGAAGCTATTCTCCAAATTTATAACTTTTAAAATGTACCTAAGATGGGATTTTAGAGTATGGATATATAGAGGTTTAATTCCAGTTTCCAAATATAATAAATAATTGGGTGAATTTACAGGAAGCCTGAATATTTTTTTAGTAAAAATGTCCATAATTGTTCTATATTAAAGAACATCTGACCACCTCATACCTGTGCACCATAGCACAATATATTACGTGACACTGTAATAAAGACATTCATCTTGTTACTAAATGTAATACAGTTATTACGTAAGATGCTTCTCCAGGTTACATTTATTCCTGTCTTAGCTGCATGTAATTTTTGTTTGAAATGAGATTCTAAAGACAAGCCAGGCTTAAAAGTGGTACCCAAGTACTTATACCCATTTACAACCTCAACATAGAATAAGGCACAGTGATCTAAACTGTCGAATGCAGCTGAAAGGTCAACAAAAAATGCATACATCTTCTGACCCCTACTCCTTATTTAGAATGGATGATGCTCATGAAAATAAATAAGTTTCCTATAGTTGAGTAGCCACTTCGTAAACCGGATTGAAATTCCTTCAGTAAGACCCTATTTTCAACCCAAGTTGATAGTCGGTTCAATACTAGACCAGTGAAAATTTTAGAAATTGTATTTTCAAAATCAGGCCTCTGTAATTAGAAAATGAGTTAAAATCTCCTTTTTTATGCAATGGAAAAATAATTGACTAGTTAAAGCAAGAAGGCACCCAACCATTTTCAAAAAATTTGTTATACCGCTTCAGTAATATTTTTGGAATTTCTCAGGCGCATTTTTAAAAACTTCATACGGTACATGGTCAATCCCTGCATCTTTATTATTTTTCACCTGCCCTAACAAGCTGTTCAGTTCCTCTAAATAAAAAGGATCATCAAGGAAGATGTCAGTTATAAAGGGTTGAGTATAGTGTGACCTAGGCGTGCTGAGTCGGATTGTAGAGCTGACTGAAGTGTTGCACTCATTCGCTCATCCTAATCCCTCCACAAGCTGTCCCCTGGATACCCCTAGCTGATAAGCTTCTCACCGCTGACCAATATTCCTTTGTGTTCCTACTTACCATGATTTCCTTTACCTGATTAAAGTAGTAATGCTCCTTTGCTTTGTCACAAGTTTATTTGTAAACCTTATTATTCTGGATATACAGCTGTTTCGTGTGATCAGTATTTATTTTCCTGAACAATTTTAATGCCTTAAATGAGTTGTGCCTTTCCCTAATACGGTCTCTATTAAACCATTTTTTATTGTTTGATCTATTTTTAATTATTAAGCTAACCTCATTAGCGAACTGATAAATAATTTCTATCAAATCGACATCACTCTTATAACCAACATTTTTTTAATTTGTTTCTATTTTATCTGCATATTTATTTTTATCCTGGATTCCCCAATTAAGTGTAGACAACATTAGTATTCCAGAGTCGGTGCTTGTTTCGACTGGAATAGAATATTCCACCAATATCGGTAAATGGTCCGAAAATAATTGTTCGTCAACTCTAAATGATGCAATATGTTTGTCGGAGACTCTCTCTTGAATAACAGCAATAGTCATTCAACGAGTGTCCTTGAGAACCTATGTATGTGTACTCCCCATGTGGGTCAAGCTCTGATCTACCAATGAATATAAAAAGGTCATAATCAAACAAAAAGTCTAATAATTTCTTACCATTACTATTTAATACATTATCTTTCAAAATACTTTCTTTTTTTATTGCCCAATTATTAATTATTATATCTTTTGAAATAACCTGACAACCTGATGTTCTACTGTTTAGGTTGCCTAACAATACAAAATATTCACTTGGATGCGCAGCAAATATATCACAGAGTTAGGAAAAATCATAATCCCCATTATTACAATTCAAATATATAGGCAGAAAATGTACAGATACAATTTCACAATTCAACTTAATAACATAATATCCTGCAAATTCAATGAGGGATAGATATTTACTAAAATCATATTTTTTTTATAACCAAAAACACAACCCCCAATAGCTCACCCAAATGATTATATCCTAATGCAGGTATCAATTTTATCACATAATCAGAGAAGTAATTACAATAATAGACCATAATATGGTTTATATGACATAAGATATGGTTTATATGAGAAGATATTATCTTTTTCCTCTACAAATGTTTCATATAAGAAAAATACATCCATTTGATTTAAATATGCAATTAAATAATTGTAATTTCTGTTGTTTTTCAAGCCATGAATATTATAACTTAAAATTTTAATTTTTCCACGATTCTGATTAGTCAGTTTCGGAATAATATGAAGATTCTGGATATTTACAAAAGGACTGCAGGTTATCTTCTGTTTTTCTTTTCAGCCAGTTTACACTGTCCTGGGAAGGATTAACATTAGAGCTACTGGCCATTGGATCTAGATGTTTGATTACAGATTGCATCTCTTCTGATTTATATAAGCTGCCTCGGAACTTAATCCTATCCCTCAAAATCACAGCATTTTTGTCTATTTCTTTTATTTTTTTGAGATTCTAATAAAACTTTTTATGTTTTTCTCTATCAGAAAATGTTTGATCGCTTGATATAGATATAGTAAATTTCGAAAAAGAGTCTCTTTCGATTTTATTTCATTAAAAGACATTAGTGATACTAGAATCAGCCTAGTTCCTTCTCGACGTCCTACTCGCCTACAATAAGAAATTTTGTCCTCAGTAATATTTATCCCGGCCGCATACAAAGTTTTACTTACTGTATTATATACATCTTCTTCACCTGGTTTTCCTTCTGTCTCCAATACACAATATAATATTATATTGTTTCTATTTAATTGTTTTTGAAGGTTATTTATTTCTTCTTCCTCCTAAGCACCCTTTTTTCCAGTTCTGTTAGGTGAGCTTTGTTTATTTGTGTTCCTCCATAATCCGTGTCAGTATTCCATTAACTTCATTAAGTTTTTAAGCAATAGCGGTAGTCTCATTTGTGTTGTTTTTTTTATCTCGTTCGTGTTTGAACTTTGCACCGTAATTCCTCTCTCATTTAAATTCGGGAGCAAAGAATTGTGATAAGAATTTCATGTTTGATCCCGTCTGAATCATTTGGTAAACAGCATGCCCCCTATCTGGGCTCAGTACTTCTTTAGCTTTCATTTGTTCACAATGACAGTAAAGTACGAATTTCTCGTAATTTTGCTTCATTATTGGAAATGGAAGTTTTCAGCAACTGAAGCCACTCGTTTAGTGGTTGAATTTGAGAATGAAGACTCTTCGAATGAAAGGACAGTGAGAAGGTGGTTCCAAAAATTTAATGAAGGTGATTTGAGCCTTGAAAGGAAATCAGGATCAGGGCGTGTTTCAGTAGTCAACCAGGACACTCTGCGCACTACTATTGAAGCCGATCCTAAGAAAAGCACTTGTGAGTTATCAGCTGACCTTGGCCACTCACAATCTACTATGACTCGACACCTGCGAGAGTTAGGAAAAGTAAAACGTGCATGCCGCGAGGTTCCCCATATGCTTGCACCCCAACAAGCTCAAAGTCGTATGGAAATTTGCGAGTAGCTTCTGCAAAATCCGACAACTAATCGTTTCATCAAAGGAATAGTCACATGTGATGAAAAGTGGGTGTATTGGCATAATCCTAAAACAATAGGTCAATGGCTTGACCATGGTCAGGTAACTCAGCACGTTGCCAAGCAAGGGCAATTAGAAAAAACGACGATGCTCTCTGTATTTTGGAACTACGAAGGAGTCATATACTGTGAGTTTATGCCTGAAAGTCATTCTATAAATTCAGACCTCTATTTAGAACAATTTCAAAGAATGTACGATGTTTTGGTTTAGCGGTATCCAGGTTTAGTCAACAGGAAGCAAGTCTTGTTCTAACAAGATAATGCCAGACCACACACCTCTCGCCTTACAAAAGAAAAACTAGCTAATTTGGAAGGAATCGAACTTCTTCCTCCCACCTTCGCCTAGGCCTCCCTCTTGGACGTTTTCCAGTTGGCAAAGTGTTTATCAATTTTTTAGGTATTTGTTCGCAACTAAGACTCACAATTTTACTCTATAATTGGAAGAATTATAGTTTTTATGTTCTCATTTTTAAATTTCGGAATAGAAGGCATAAGCTGACTAATGGGATGAGTAAAAAAAAATTACTATTTATAGGTAAAAATCAAAATTTATTTTTCTTCCACTTACAAGGTGTTTATTAATCAAAATATAAACCATTGTGCTGTATGGTTTGACGTTATCTGCAAGCCAGCTGTAGAATTCCTTGATGGTACCACTCTTTGGGTTTTGAATCGAAGAACTCACGAACCCCATTTTCAACTTCATTTAAGTTGTTAAATCTTTTTCCAAGAAGGAAATAAGCCGTTGATCTGATGGTGCTAGGTTTAGACTATATGCTGGATGAGGAAGAAGCTCGATTCCTTCCAAATTAGCTAGTTTTTCTTTTGTAAGGCGAGAGGTGTGTGGTCTGGCATTATCTTGTTAGAACAAGACTTGCTTCCTGTTGACTAAACCTGGATACCGCTAAACCAAAACATCGTACATTCTTTGAAATTGTTCTAAATAGAGGTCTGAATTTATAGAATGACTTTCAGGCATAAACTCACAGTATATGACTCCTTCGTAGTTCCAAAATACAGAGAGCATCGTCGTTTTTTCTAATTGCCCTTGCTTGGCAACGGGTTGAGTTACCTGACCATGGTCAAGCCATTGACCTGTTGTTTTAGGATTATGCCAATACACCCACTTTTCATCATGATAAACACTTTGCCAACTGGAAAACGTCCAAGAGGGAGGCCTAGGCGAAGGTGGGAGGATTCGCCTAGGCCTACTAGAGAGTTGGGATTGGATAGGGGGAGGTATAAGGTGTCTAGGAAGCGACTGGTGGTGTCGGCATCGAGCCTTCCGGTTCGTTCAGTCTTTATTCTATTCATGTCGACAATTCATGACTGATTTCAAAAGCTGCAGGGGTTGGAAAAGACAACAATAGCTCTCCACTAAACTTGTTGATTCTTACAGCATTCTGACTAATTTAAAATGTTCGCCTCAAAAATTAATGTTTGTGTGTGTGTATGTATATACATTTTTACTTTTTATGGATGTATTAACCAAAATATTTTAGACAAGAAAACTGGAACCAAGGGTCAAATCTTCAATATTCATTTAACAACAGTAGGCTCCTAACATTGTGACATAGTTATATACATACTTCTTTTTTTAAATAATAATTTCACAATAGTACAGATGCCATCTCAGAATAATCAGAAAAAATGTAAACAGTATTACTTCAGGAACATTTAACCGCTAACCCCTACTTATTTCCTTACATTAATTTTCCAACATGGTTTACATTTAACAGTGGAATAATGCAAAATATGAAAGGCAAACTTTCAAAGCAAGCAAATTTTGAGCAATGAGTCAGAGAAGAAATGAATTTTATCAATCTAATGGCACCATTTGTAAGCTTAAATTTATATGGAGTTACCTTATAGCTTGGATACAGAGTTCTTGAAATATGAATAAGAATCCTAAAAAAAAAGTAAAAACGTAAAAAATAAATAAAAAAAATGGGACCATCTAAAGATGCCCTGCTCATCACCTAAAAGTTGATACTTGTCTCAAGTTCAAACATTATGTTCCCTCCATTTCCCTAAAATAACAAAGAAAACTAACATTATTGATTTTTAGAGTAAACCTAGTGAAGTGACTTAGGCAACGCGAGCTATATTAAAAAAAAATGAGATAATATTTATGATTTAGGATATTAATATGGAAATAATGCATTTTAATTTCCTTTTTGATAAATACTCATATGATGTAGCTAAATTAACAGATTAAAAAAAAAAAAGTGTAAAAAAGATTCAAGGGTTGAAATGGTGAGAAAGAAAAATAGTTTGCAGTTAATAGAAAAATGATTTGCAGTTAATCCAACAATACTTGAATGTACAACATTCAGAAGTCAACCAAATACTTAAAGCAATATAATTTTTGTTCTAATCAGTGATAAGCAATGTAAGGGCATCGAGGGCAATCCCATCCTGCCTCCGCAGTTTTGGTCAAAAGTCAAAGCAATAAAGTAACACAAATGAAGCTTGAATAACAGCTTAACTAAAATCTATTTTGGCCTCAAATAAATAAAAAGTTATCATAAGAATTTAAAGAGGATCCACAATGTCTTCATGAAATTGAATTTTTGAGAAATTAAAAATGGATTTTCAAGTATCCTTCGAGAATGTAGACCCATGAATTGTTATCTAGAAAATAGCGTAATTTCCAAAACCTCAAAGCAATAATGTAATATAAGTGAGAATTGAATAGATGATCATATAAGAGCTAAGCTAAAATCTTTTTTGGCCACAAACACTAATAATACTTGGAAGGTTTGGATGGGCTGGACAGCTGACAAGGATGGATCATGACTCCATACCAAAGAAAAACAATATAAGTAAGTAATAAAAATAAGGTAAAGAAAATGTATGCATAAACCAGTAAAGCAATGATACAGCTTTAAAATTAATAAATAGCTAGAGTACTTACTTGTGTAAATCTTCTAACTAAACATGTTTTTCCTACACCGGCATTTCCAACAAGAACCACTTTAAATAAGAATTTATAGTCTTCCATGACTTATATCAAGCAGGGACTGTAACGGAAACATAAAATTATGTTAGCAGTAAAATAAAAATTAATTAATAATAAAGTAATACAATGTTTAAGTTAAATGAAATCTGCATCTTTAAGACCATAAATACTTGATAAGGATACTTGGAATGCAGCTATACATACTGCATTTTATTACTTCCTTACTCTTAGTATGCTACTGAGTACCATTAGTTTTATGGTGCTATCAGGATTTGTACATTTTCTATGATTTTATGGTACGACAGATGCTGAAAGTGATCTTGGGCCAGCTCGATTTCCAAACTCTATTAGTTCCAGTCCAGCACATGCCAAACAATAATTCACTGCTTCCAGAAATCTCAAAGAATGTTGTATTTCCACCAACTCTGTGGCCTTCCTGTAGGCCTCATTCCATCAGGGCAGTTTTTGCATATTCTTCGAGCAGTTTTTATTTCATCCATTCTCAATGAGTAACCAAGACATTTCAAATTAATACCCTGAAATCTGTGTAAATTATGAAGCATTCAAATCATTACCAATCAGCAGTTTACAGACAGCTATGAGCGGGAGATAGAGTATTAGCTCGTAATTACAAAAATACAAGCCTTCCTGGAATCCTGTAGCAATTACTAAAAAGGTCAGCAAACAACATTCGGCAACTTGGATGTTTGATAACCTTACATTCAAACATCTTATCAATCAATCGATTAGGTCTGAAGTCAAGAAGAAGGAAGTTACATTTGCTGTTCAAGTTTACCCACAAACCAAAGACCTTCATCACCAGCCGCCAAATGAAGACAAGCAACAACCAAACCTTAGTGATATTGTGACATTGTTCCACAAGTATTCAATAATAATCAACAACCATTTTTAATTCATGAATCTAAAGCAATCTAACACAGCTACAATTGTAGTACAAACAAAGTAGAGCACAATATCAACAATTTTGTTATTTCTTCCTTAATTTTTAATATGAATCTTCTATTTCCGTCATAAACCTTGGCAAGTTGTAATCAACACAAGGTAATGATCTTCCTGTAATGAAGTCGTCTGAGTAGAAAATTATTTTTGTCCCTACCAATGTTTTTTAAGTTCAGGAAATATTTCCATCTCATTTTATTTCAGCTTTCTTCATTACTGGAATGGAAATAACACTACAGTGGTCGCCTTAAATACATATATTTTTTTTTTCCTACCCTTCCTTGCCATTTAGGCTACAGGGAGGTTCCTGGGCCAGGGGAGAGGGTGGGGAATTAAAGCTGAGTATTATTGAATCTCCCCTGGCTTCGGGTTTTGAACTGATTATATATGGGTTAGCACTCATATGTTGTCAGGGACGACACGTATCTCCTAACGTGTTAGCTCACCTGACCATCCCGTCACCCAAAATATAGATAATGACAGGTTAATGAGAATCCCAAGGGTATTAATTAAATTAAAGATGAATTGCCGAGTTGTGCTAACAAAGATAGGTTATGCAGTGTGTCCCACTGTACATGCACCCCGACCACCTCCTGAAGATTCCCTAGAAAGAATGATTGAAACTTGAAGAACGACCATTTTGTTTAATTAGGACCTATCTATCTGATATCACTATCAGCAAAAACCTTTTTAAGTGTACCAAACTTTCATGCAATTATTATAAATTTAGCTTTTAATACATGCTTCAGAGTTTTTCATGAAATTTATATATTTCATCAGTTACTTGAGATAGCATATATTTTTATACATTATTGATTTAATATATCAACTATGTATCAATTATTAAACTTAAAAACATGTTTCTCTTTTCATATAAAATAAAATATTGTTTAGAAATTTCTTTCCAAGAAAGAATGTCATGAAGCACATTGTTTAGGAAATACACCAAACACCGTTTCAGATCAGGGGGCAGCAATTCAGAAAAAGTGACATCATTATTGATTAGAATCTTCTGACTTTCATGACATTATTTAAAAAAGCTATTGAAAGTACACAGGTTGTCCATATAACTTGGTGGCATTGACATCTAATCATTTCAATTAACACAAAACGTAAAACATTGTAAGTCTTTACTAAAGCATAATTTAATATTCTACAATAATAAAACAATACTTTGCTGATACAATACTCAAGTCTGGAGAAATTCACAAATTTCTCAAAAATAACTTGAAATTTCCTTTTCTCTTTTCTTCCTACTTATCCACAGGCAAAAGAAGGATAGGATTAAAATTTTCTTGAAGCAGAGTTTTAAACAAAATACCGTCATAAAAAATAAACTATTTTTAACTTAAAATTTCAAAGTTAGGGGTGTTGCAGAGGTTTATGAAAACATTAATATAAGATGAAGATAGGATATAATGAAAGACAAAGATGGTCCTCTTGGTTTCATCACTTTATTACAAAAACTATAGAATCTACAGGGAAAGGTCCATCTATGATAGGAAACCACGTATATTTGTGATTTTAGCATTATTGTGATTATGTAACAATATAATAACATACAACAATAATAGACATAGTATTAAGAAGACAAATATCATAATACATACTATTTTAAGCGAATAAACAGAGGTAATGTCTATCATATCAAGGTAAGTTGGTTTCTGGTCTTAATTACTATTTTTGCCATCATTGAACTAATTTAAATCAATCAACACAGCCAATGAAGATTTCAGATAATATAAAAAAATAATGGAGCACCAATAAACACTGAAAATGAAAAGAGTGCATTAATTAAATGAAGAGAAATATAAAAAACATTAAACAATAAGTATTATAGTAAGAGTTAAATTATGATAATAACTTAATATTTTTGTCCATATGAAGTCCCTCTGAACATCAATAAATATTATATAAATCCTACTAATTATAAAATTTAATTAAGAAATTAAGGTATTAACAAATTTAGAGAAAAAAAAAACACTTGACAGTTGGTCAAAAATACTGAAATCAGAAAATTACAGAACAATTACAAATGCATATTTATATAGACGAATTTATTAAAGATCAAGAAAACCTAATATAAGGAATTATGACAATTGATGGGTGAAACATTGGTCTGAAAATAAAAATAATGCCTAACAGGCTTAAAAGGCTTAGATACTTGTTTCTTTATTTATAAGAAGATCGACTAAACTTTGATCAATTCGTAGTTAAAATAATTCCAATATTCATTCTAAAAAGTATGCTCATCAAAAAATTACAAATATTCCTACTTTGTACTCATATCATATTTAAGTAGTCAATTGCTAAAGTAACTATCCCAGAAACGTCTGGAAGTGTTTACTGTTACAACCTCTAGCATGTTATTCAATATAGAGGTAAGAATCTGGTAATCGTTTTCACTGTTAATTCAAAATAGGAACCAGTACTAAACATTCTTAAAGTTGTAACGCACTTTATAGTGACGTCAAATTTAGGGTTTTCAAAAGTTTTCTTTGAATAGTAACAGTAGTAGTAGTTTAGTTTGAGGTATAGCTTTTTTTAAATAGTAAATTATGAACTTAGAGGTAAGAAATAGTCAACTGTTTTTCTTTATGATAGTTCGATTCATAATCAGGATTATCACTTAAAAAAAAAAATATTTTGAAAAACCAACGTTTCGATCCAACTTGTGGATCTTCATCAGGGCTAAAAGAAAACAAATATATGAGTATCTATGTTAGAAGATCGAACAAGTTGGATCGAAACGTTGGCTTCTCAAAATAAAAATAAAAATAACTAAAAATCCTGATTATGAATATAAACGTATATTTAAAAATTGCATTAAAGTTTTAAGCTGAATTCGTTGCGAAGTTCAACAAGCTCTGGATCTCAGGAAGACAGTCAATTGATGAAGTTAGAAGTCAACTGCTGGAATCAATAGATAAAAACCGGAATTAAAGACTTTACCTAAAGAATGAAACGAGATCCTATAATGCCGCTGTACTAGAAGAAGGGAGAACAAAAACTTTACTACGTAATGTAGTAAAGCGAATCCTGGTGAGTGGGATCGCCGAAGAAAAAGGTTCGAACACAGTTGGGAATGGCCCCACGGTTAGCTCAGTAGTAAGAGCGCTGAGACGGAGAAGACATGGGTTCGGTTCCCGATCGTGGTCGAATCTTTTCTCTTCTAATAAAATTGTTTAAACATTATTAATTATATTATTTTAAATATTTTTTTTTAAATTTTATCTTTATGATTAATTATTTTATTTTGTAATTTAAAATGTTTTTATTATTATTGATGTTCAGGGTATGTTATAAGAGGTTAGACCGTGCGCATATGAGAAGCAGTTGACGTACATTGGACTGTGCAGCGCAGTTTTTGTGAAATAGGTAAGCTGGTGTATGGTCCTTCCCTGCCCTGGTCAATTGCCTCTCGGTATGTGCTCGGCTTTAATATTGAAAATTAAATTTACCTGCCGTCAATAACTATGTAGCACTTATTAACGAACACAGGAATCAGTCATGAGTGAGTCCATATTAAATACAGCTAGAGCCAAAATTAAATTGTTTTATTTTATGATTTCTGAAATCGGATACATTTACATTCTGAAGTGAACTCGAAATCGACTTTGTAATAAGATTCCGTTGTGGTAGAAAAACGTGATATGTCTATAGACAGAATAATGATTTATGGACTTTATTTTTTTTTTTAACTTTATATTACTAGTAGAAAACTAAGTTAACTATTATTAGAAAACTAAGTTAACTTGATAATTTGATTAAAATGTAGAAAACTAGGTTAACTAAATAATTTGATTAGTAGAAAACTAAGTTAACTAGATAATTTATTAAAATATAGATATATTGATAACTTATATCGTGGTTGAATATAAACTACCAAGGACGGATCCAGCCAATTGTAAAGGGGGGGGGGCTGTAGCCCCCACAGACCTTCCGTTTGATCTGTCCATCAGGTCTTTTACCTTCATGTTCCTTTCCCACAACTGACATATTTATATATATTTATAGGTATCCTTATTATTTATCTACCTACCTATCCTATAGGGTATAAGTATCCTTTAATATTTATTTATTTATTTATTTTTAAGATTATTCCCGCACCTACCCCCTATTTTTGGCCTCATCCAATTTCCATCACCGATAATTAGCTTCTACCCTTAGAGCCGTGGCTACGCTTGATTTTTTTTTTTTTTTATTATTAAGATTCAAGTAGTCCTTTTTACTCTTTCGATCTAATTGGCAATTTTTATACTGCCTAACACTCCGCTCTCGTTCAATTTGTATGCTTTCGAGGTATGATATCTGTTTCCCGAAAATAGGGTTAAGGGGGCGGGTAAGAGTGGTTACAACGATTTTTAATATTATTCCCGCACCTACCCCCTATTTTTGGCCTCATCCAATTTCCATCACCGATATTTAGCCTCTACCCCTGGAGCCGAGGACTACGCTCGATTTTAATTTATTTTTATGTCTTCTTGGCCCGGAGAAGAGGACCTGGGCCAAGAAGACAGCCTTAGAAATAGAAGAGACCTTCCGGCTCCTTGGGACAGCTGTAGAAGTCGAAACTCAAAATAAATGGTTCACTAGCAGTAGTGGGTTGTTGCGCGGACATGCGTAACTCCCCACTACTGCTATACCCGTATTGCCTGTGAGGCATGGAAGGGAGTAAATAAATAAATAAGTACGTTAAGTGATCATCTCAGGGTTTACCAAGTTGAGAAAGGGCTAGAACCAGATGTAGCCATGTCAAAAGCAATCATAGCCTATAACCACTCGATCCACTCAACCACAGGATTTTCGCCGTTTGAAGTTTTGTTTGGACTAAGAGGGCGGAGGAGAGACCACAGAGAGGCGGTAGCGGACGAAGAGCTAGCGGAGAGGGAGGTGAATAATAAAATAGCCTTGGGGAAAATATGGGGAAAAGCTCGTGGGAAAATAGAATCGGAAAAGAATAGGAGGGTCACTAGGGAAAACCGAAAAGTCAGGGACATTCTGGGAGACTTACGGATTGGGATGACAGTTTATAGAAAGCGGGGAACCAACAGGGGCAAGGAGCTGTTAGGTATGAGGGCCCATTCAGGGTGATAGTATCACCCTTTATTAGGTATCCTTATACAAAGGATACTTAATATCTTTGTGGTTGCGTTATTATTATTATAACCTGTTTTGGCTGAAAACAATCGCTTATACTATTACCATTTTTTTCTATTCTGTACCTACATAGATTATCTAGAACTTCTCAGCCTTAACTTACATATGACTCGGCCAAGTGATGTGCATCTATTCTAGTGTAGTTGTGTGAAGATTTGTATAATCCAATTTAGGAAGACTTCTTGGTTTCTTCGAAAAATTGCATTTTTTGCACCATTTTTCCCGTTGAAATTATTGTATCAGATTCATTTAAAAGATGGATCGCTATTACACCATTTTTTACTAAAAACTTGTTTCATAATAATGAACTTTTCGATTGTCTAGAAACAGGAACTTCAACAATGTTCTTTTTAAACAATTAATTAAATGAATATTATTTATAAAATATTATAGGTTAGTAGACGGAATATTCCTAGATACTTTAAATTTGAGTACATTGCATCTCTGTCTATGCTGTCATAGGCTTGTTTATAGTCTATAAACAAGTGGTGAAGTTCAACATTCCATTCCCAGCATTTTTCAAGCATCATTCTCATACTGAAGATGTGGTCACTTGTAGATCTGCTAGGACGGAATCCACATTGATAATCACCAAGAACCTCTTCCGCTCTCTTGACGACGCGCTTCATTAGTAACATTGAGAGAACCTTGTAGACCGTGCACAGTAATGCAATTCCCCTATAATTTCGACAATCTAATTTGTCCCCTTTTTTATGGATTGGCAATATAACAGCCACGCTCCAATTCTTTGGCATTTCCTCCTTCATCCATATCTGTAATATTAACTCATATATTTCTCTATGAAGTGCCTCCCCTCCAAATTTTAGTGCTTCTGCTGGTATACCATCCATTCCTGGTGCTTTATTATTTTAATTTAAAGTATCTAGGATGTCCTCAAAAGCTAATCAGACTTATCAGGATGACCCTTCAAGACAGCAAAGGAGTTGTAAAAATTCAAGGAGAACTGTCAAAAGAGTTTAACATTCAGAAAGGTGTTAAGCAGGGCGATCCTCTTTCCCCAGTGTTATTTAGTATGGTGCTTGAAGTAGTCATGAGGTCGATCCGCACAAGGCCAGGAGGATGTATTTACAACAGATTGACACAACATCTAGCGTTTGCAGATGATATTGTGATTACAGGAAGAACAGCCAGTGCACTACTTGGAGCTTTTGAGGAGTGTGAAGTAGCCGCTAGAAGGATGGGACTAGCAATCAATACAGGAAAAACCAAATATATGGTAACCAGCAAGAAAGAAACAGGAAACAGACATATTGAGGGGGCTGGATACCGCTTTGAGAGAGTAATAAAGTTTAAATATCTAGGCACTGTTATCACGGAGGATAATAATGTTAGGGAAGAAATTAAGACTAGGATAATAGCTGGCAATAGATGCTATTGGTCCCTAAGGAAAATCTTTCAAAATCGGGAGATATCCAGAACCCTCAAAATAAGAGTGTACCGTACAGTCCTACAGCCAGTGGTAACATATGGGAGCGAGTCCTGGACGCTTACACACAATGATGAAAGGCTGCTAAGCACATGGGAGAGGAAAATCCTCAGAAGAATTTTTGGCCCTACCAAAGAAGGAGATCGCTGGAGGATGAGAACAAATGCGGAGTTAAGAGATTTGTATGGAACTCCAGATCTTGTTTCCACCATCAAGAGTGCCAGGATAAGATGGTTGGGGCACATACAAAGAATGGAAGGTGGTAGGCTCCCGAAAATGATGATGGAGGGACACCCTGGTGGTAAACGGAGTAGAGGTAGACCAAGACTGCGTTGGCTGCAGGATCTGGAGGAAGATCTTCGGTCATTGGGTGTTTCTGGATGGAGAAGGGCAGCTGCGGATAGGTTGGAGTGGAAGAGAATTGCTGAGGAGGCCAGGGTCCTGCAAGGACCATAGCGCCGTTAGATTAGATTAGATTAGACGGAATATTCTAAAATGTATTATTTAATATAACTATAAGGTAATATTACGAATAAACTGAATAGTTATTATGCCTATTTTTACAAGGCTAACACACCAATTTACGATATTGAAATGTTGATTAAAAAATAGTTTTATTTTTTATCAACATTTTTAATATTTGAATTTAAGATCCGAGTTAATATATATGGTGAGGAGTCACTATAATGCCGTCTATGTTATTGAATATTGTATCACTAACAAAAAATTAAAAAAGTTAGTCAATTTTGACTAGATTAGAGAATGGAGCGACATCTTATTGATGACCCGGGAAACGTTCATGGCGCAAAAATTTTAGGGGAACTGTAAATCAGTTAGAAGCCGAAAACGACAACCAGGGACAATTGATTGTGATCAATGGTCTAACCACAGAGTATAGAAATAAATAAGGGCGGATTCACACTATCACTCCTCTCCCGCTCCACTCCCGGTCCGCTCAAATATTCTAAAGAGAAATAGACAGAGAATGCCACTATCAGTACCGCTCCGGTCTCGCTCCACTCCCGGTCCGCTCTCGCTCTACCCCATTCACACTAGCGCTCCGCTCCCGGTCCGGTCTCACTGGCAAAATATTCTAAAGAGGAATAGAGAGAGGTTAATCACAATATTGGCACAGGTCCGGCCTCGCTCCGCTCCCGCTCCACTCTCGCTCCACTCCCGCTCCACTCCCGCTCCACTCTCCTAAAGTCTTTTCATATTCACATTATAAAATTTTACACCGTTCACGATCGAAGCCATTAATAATCGAAGCCGTCTGTATTTGGATTTTAATTAATAATTAACTTTCAGTTATTAAAGTATTTATTTATTCATCAATTTTACGGCCAAAAAAGTTCAACTTCAAAAAAAAAATATATATATGTATATATATAATTATAAATTAATTTAATTAATGGTGAAGAAATAATTTAAATTTTTTTTCCGAATGTATTATTATGTATCAAATACGCTTGAAATGATAAAAAAAAAAATACGCGCGGTTTTTCGACGTGAAAAATTCATGTTATGTTTGAGATATATTTTGCTATGAATTAATGTACTCGTAAAAAACGGTCACCGATTTATTTATTGACTACATACTCATTGCTATTATAAAATAACGTTTAATTTGAAACGAATAAAAATGCAGTATATTATGAAAAATGTCAGATCATTAACAAAAAAATATATTAAAGCAAAAAATAATTAAAATATTAATCAGGAAAAGAAGAGAACACAATCGGTAAATTTGTAGCATTTACCGATTTCAACTTGAAATTTTCAAGCGTATTCGAATACATTCCGAAAAGAATTTAAATTATTTCTTCACCATTAATTAAATTAATTTATAATTATTATTAATAATTATCATTGTGTTGCAATATATTCTTCTTATTATATTTTTTGATAATATTATCTTCTTCATCAAGAAAAGTATACTTACCAGCTATTTCTACAAACGAAAAATTGATTTTTTTTTTTTTTTTGGCCGTAAAATTGAAGAATAAATGAATACTTAAATAACTGAAAGTTAATCATTAATTAAAATCCGAATACAGACAACTTCGATTATTAATGGCTTTAATAGCTTAAACCTTTCAAAAGTGAACGGTGTAAAATTATATAGTGTGAATATGGTAAGACATTAGGAGAGCGGACCGGGAGTGGAGCGGGAGCGGAGCGCTAGTGTGAATGGGGTAGAGCGAGAGCGGACCGGGAGTGGAGCGGGAGCGGAGCGCTAGTGTGAATGGGGTAGAGCGAGAGCGGACCGGGAGCGGAGCGAGAGTGGAGCGGGCGCGAAACCGATAGTGTGAATAGGCCCTAAAGGTGACATAGACCGGTCCTCAATATGCAATGTTCCCCCTCCAACCGGTGACCCACCGCCGCTCAGCTCCTTCGTTCATTTTTATATTTTCGCTTTAATAGACGTATTTATTATCCCAGGGCATGTTATTATTCACCATATATTTTGTGATGTCATTTTTAATAGTATTCATATTTTAAAAAAAGTCTCTTTAACTCCAACAATCTTCACATTGATACTTAGTCAGTTATAATGTTTAGAATCAATGTACATTCGTATCGAATTGGTTTTTATTGCTATTTTTTCTGTTGTATTATGAGAGAAATCGAATTTCAGATAGCTTAGGTTTTTATTAAATTGTTATTTCGTGCGTTCACAAATATATTTTGTGTGGACGCTAATTCGGCTTTAAAATGGGTATGTGGGTGGTCTACCGAAGTAATAACCGTAAAATAAAACCGATAGTTTAGGAAAAATGAGAATATCATTCCACAATTTTCGTAATAACATATAAATTATAGAATAATATATTCAAGCGATCAGAGGGTATAAGTAAAAATCATCAATTAACAGTTGTATTTGTAGCAGAGTGGACCCAATCCTGGACCCAGTCCTGATCCAGCTTTCGCTAATTTATTGTTTTTAACTCCTCCAGGGCAAGGGTACAGTCAAACTGCGGATTCCAGGCTCCCTCTTCGGCCAGCTGGTCTGCCCTCTCGTTTTCAGTGAGGCCGCAGTGTCCAGGAATCCGTTGCAGGACTACTTCTCCGGGTATGACCATCATGCCTTTGCGTTCCTTGGCAAGCCTCCCCAAGCCTACACCCCACTCTGACCTAAGGGTTTGCAGCACAGACCCTGCATCGATTTGGGACACAATTTTTGAGTTTTTGTGTCTTTTCAGTAATTGAAGTTTCAGAGATGGCTTCCTATTTAACTCTATAGTTTTTAGAGATTAAGCCAGTTGGGACAGCCTTCTCAGTGATGTTTCCTGCATGGAGTTATAGATGGATACCAGGTCCAATGTTTCTTCTTACGTTTTTAGTCGACCCGTCTGTATATATTTGGGTGCATGGGGTAGCTATTATTTATATGCTGGAATGACTCTCTGTGGAAATCTGCCCTGCATGAATTTCGCCGACTAACTTTGATGAGATATGAGAAGGCTTCGACGCTTTATTCTGTTTGTGAATCCTTCTCCTATTATGAATCCTCTTATCTTATGGCGCCTGTTATAATCTTGAATCATGAGTAAGGATGTAACTTTCTGAAATTTTGGAAGCAGCAGCGGTCCCCCATGATGTCTATTGTGTGTATTTAGCAAAGTACTGGGGAAAATAATCCTCCCTGAGGAACGCCATTTTCAAATTTCCTTCCTCGGTCTCTGACATTTCTTGTGTTGTCTCTAGCTTTTCGATCCTAGAGATAATCATTGAGCCATAGAAGTGATTTCCTATTTATACGTATGATGGCAGCTTTTAGTATTAAGCCTTCTCTCAAAACTTTATTAAGAGCCTCAACAATTTGTGTTATCACGCTAAGCAATGTGTTAAAGTACTCATAACTGGCACATTTTCGCGTCTCAGCACAAGGAGTAATGCTTGCGATTCTGTAAATTCATTTGTAAGATTTGCATGGTTTCCCACATCTTGGTTCATCACTTAAACCGGAAATTAACCTAGGTTTTTATTCAGAATGAAATAAAAACGCAATGAAACATAATTATATTTGTTTTGATTAAATCAGTTATTATATGATAGAAAATTATTTACAGTTTAAAAAATTTCTTTTGTTCAATAGTTTCCGGGTTCTAGTAAAAAATGTAAAGAAAAACTCGTTTTGGTGATGGACCAGGATGTGGGAAACCACTAAATCTTCCAAAAAAATTAAGGAATCGTAAGGATTCCCACTTCTGTTAGGGATGTCCGTATGATTTATACTAGCATTGCAGAGGGTTGAGAAGAGAAAATGTCAGAGGTGAGCCCGAAGTACATTGTCTAGGAGTTTAAGGTATTTCGGTCTATTTGTACGAGTTCTAGTGAAAAAAATCAATCACTTATATCAAAAAAGGAAGAAGGCCGCCCAACAAATATCTTTTGCGAACAACATAGAGAGGAATAGAAAAATTTAGATCTAATTTTCCAGATCCTTTTTGTCCTCACAGGATTTTTCAGGATACCGTGAGAAAGCATGAACAGCCGCCGACTCAGTCTTTTTCTTGTCAAACATTACTTTCAATGATAATTGAAATCATCAATTATATGTAATATTACATTATATGTACATTATATGTAATATATAATATAATATATAATATATAATAATATAATATAATATATATAATATATAATATAACATATAATATATGTTACATTATATGTAATATCTTTAGATGATGATTGATAATAATAAAAATTATAATACATTAAATCTTAACTCTTCAGAGCGTTTCTCCCATAGTTGTCTTTGTTTTGTTTAATGCGAAATTTGATGTACTGTAACTTTTATCTGTTACATGCTTCATTTAGAATAGAAATTTTCAATTTAAAGGCGTTGGAACCACCTTAAAAAAAATTACCGATCTCCGATTTGGACTAAATTATTTAACCGAGAGAAAGGAATACTTTGTGATTTGTAGTTTGCGAGTTGCAGGTAGGTATGAAGCCGAAGAAAATATCCCATATCACGGATTTTAGGGCACCGAGCGCTGAGAATAGTTTCACGTATTGATTCATTTCTGTACACTAGAATAAGCTAATTTTAAAATAAGGGATTTTGTTTCACGCAGAATTGAATGGTCTTATATACATAAGACCTACACACATACATATACATTTTTACACGCAACATTTTCCATTTGGAATAGCCCTTTCTGAGTTGCAGGTGTTGGAACATGAACCTAATTTATTTTTTACTACTGCATCCGAGAAAAATCCGTATGTGGTGATATTGACCATTTAAAACTCGGTTCTTGGGTGGAGGAGTTGGTGAGGTGAAATATAACATTGACTGATTTCGAAAGTAGACCCATAGAGATTTTAATTGAGTCAGATGTTGCGTGGAAGCGTTTGGCAGGTGAGCATATGTTAAAATCTGGACTAGTCGCAATGGAGAAAAAGTAGGGTTGGACGTTTAAGGGTCGTGTGCCAGGAGAAAATTGCCTAGACAAGCTAACAACGTCTATGTTACTGAACGAGGCTTTAATCCAGGACTTGTGGTCATTGAATTCCTTAGGCATTACAGAACCAAATGAAAAAAGAGGTCTGAGAAATTGAATGAAGAAGCGTATCAGCATTTCCTTAATAATGTTGCGATATCTTCGGATCATTATTTAGTAAGTTTACCTTCGATAGAAGATTAACATATTAAGATTATAAAGACCCTCCTTTACCTAATTACTAGTTAGCCGAACCTAGATTGGTGTCATTAAATAAAAAGCTAGGCCGTGAAAATGATCGTGCACAATAGCAATCTGTATCTGACGAATGGTTGGAAGAATGTACCATCGAGAAAGTCCATAAAGATGAAATGAATAAGGCATAACATTATTTGCCGCACCGTTCAGTTATAAACACGTTAGGTGCGACGTCGGTCCCCGGGGTCCGATGTCTTACATTTCCCTCTTAACAGCCGATTTTCAAATGTCCGAAAGTCTGAACAAACACCCAATTTAGTCAATTTTTAATGAGGTTAGTGCATTTTAGTGCAGAAAATGTGGCTAATAGCTGAAATTCTGTTGTTTTTTAGAATCGGACTCCGAGGTCCGATACCGGCCCTGAGTAATAAAACAAGACCACTGAACGGCATCACCCTTCCACATCCGATTCCAGTGCGTATCCGAACTGGTCTACTACCTTTATGATTATCTTTAATTTTATGCGTTTGATTTTATAATATGTAGTTCTATTTAATTTCTTTGACATTCTTTAATTATTGCATAAATATGAGAAAGAAAACCTTATTTTTTTTTAATACTTCTTGTAATTATAAATAAAACTTACTGACATTTGCTTTATTTTTTTAATATAAATTCTTTTTTATCACAGAAATTTTTTTTTTCATCACAGAGTGAGTGGTTGTAGAGCAGTAAAAGACTCCGAAAAATCGTTTTAACATTGCAAAAAATATCAATATGGATGGTGATTCAAAATTCCAGTAGTTAAATGCTATTTTTGATTAAGTATGGCGTAAATCCTGTATTGGACCCCGGGGGCCTGTCCTGCGCCTATTATGTCTAGTTCCAATCCTTACCAAAAAATAATGCCCTTGAGACGCTCATTTAATTCACTTTTCAGTCAAAAGATAACGCTTTTGTCAGAGCATTCCCATCGGACCCCGACGCCCGATATCGTCTGAGGCTCATCCCAGCAGTCGACCCCTGAAACCGGTAACGTTCAATTCATCATACCCCTAAAATACGCCGCCGCACATAACCTCTTAAGACTAGTACAACGAAGGTAAGACCTGTTTTTTAAGCTTCTACAGGACAAGGTAAGCATCCAAGCTTGTAGGATTGCGTAGTTAAAGGGCCTAATTTGTTTAAAAAATATCTTTTGTTTTAGCCAATTTCAGAGTTCGAAAGGAGGAAGTTACCGCTGACATAAAGGCTTTTTTGCAGATCGGATTGAAGCGAGAAGATCGAGATTTCTGTGGATAGATGCAGACTCAGGTGACAATACTCTTAGCAGCCTTGACAAGTATGCATCTGGAACCGTATGCGGGGTAGAAAAAGACAAACATTTTTTGAAATTATCTCATTCTTTCTATGTTGATAATTGTGTTTCTAGCTTTAATACACAGGCTATAAATTTTAAATCAAAGGTTGTTAGAGTTATGAGCATAAGGGGGTTTGATTTGAGAGGTTTGGAGCAAAGTGGTGAGGATAGAATGAGGAATGGTTTGGGGCTATTATGGAATAAACATAAGGATAATTTATCCAAATTTAGGTAATTTAGGATCGATTTTGAATGACCCCACCACATAATTCTCTCTATGACCCATCTGCTGTTTGATCCATTGGGTATAACTTCTTGTGTCTCTCTGAAGATTCTTTTACATAAGATTTGGTATTTGAAACTAGGGTGGGACCATGATGTTCCTGACAATATAGCGGCATCTTTCAGGAAGTGGTAGAAAACTCTTGCTTGCCTTTCCGAAATTCAGATACCACAATGGATAGGGATAGAAGATGATGGACAACTGTCGAGAACTTTGCATCTATTTTGTGATGCTAGTCAATCTGGATATGCAGCAGCAATGGATATGGACAGCTGTATCACAAGGATAGGATGAAGAAGATTAAAAGAAAAAGATTTCGCCTTGAATACCTAGGCCTATTGACTCTTCCATATACAGGGAGAAAAGGAGTACCTATTTCAGTTGAAGAAATAGTACTAATAGACCTCAATGGCAAGAGGCGAATATATTGGCCATTAGGCATTGTCAAAGAGGTTTAGACAGGTAGAGATGGAGAGGCCAGAGTGTTCAGGCTCTCTGCAGGGAAGGTCAGCATTATAGCTATTAAAACTGGCACAAAAATTGTTTCCTTTAAAAGTGAAATCTGGAGACCAAGATTTTCTAACGAACGATTTAAGCAAAATGGCAGAACGTACCCAGGAAAACGAGTTAGTTAAGATTTTTAGGACTACTCGAAGTGGACGAGTAGTGAAGATACCGAACCGCTTCATCACTTGAAGCCTTGGTTTGAGTTTGGTGTAAGTCAGCAAGTGTTTTCTCTTTTGCTGAAGTAGGCGGGAGGATCGGAGAAAATATTTTATATAAAAAAATTCAGAAGAGGAAGATTGTTAGGCAGAGACCATATGATTTGAACATTTGTTCTAGTAATTACATTTTTAATAAATTGAAGTTGTAAACTGTGAACATATATTCTGTTAAAACTTTGATTTGTTGGTTTGAAATTCATCAGCTGTATTTTTATCAAACTAATATATTTTAGAATTTAAGAATGTTTTAAAATATTAATTTATGGTAAATTTTTAATAATTACTGCTCACTATTATATAAAAAGGTTTTTAGTGACAATATGTTTTATTTTGCAAACCCTGCAGAAAAATATCATAAGCTGCATTATGTACTGACCATGTATAATTTTATCTTACATATCGGAGTAGTAAAATCCAATGAACAGTTGCATAGTTTGTAAAATGGGGGTTGGTTGGCCATTAGGCAGACAGGGTGTACCCACATTTAGGGTTTATACAAGATTTCATTACTTCATAGGATAAAAAAGTCGAATTTAATTGTTTATTTTAATCTATTTTTCAGTTCTAGTTAATTTTTTTTTTAATACATAAATACGTTATACCACTAAAATAATTTACAAACAGTTGAAGAACTCTTGGAAACTTAATCAATAACTTTATTTTGAAATTGTTAAACAATGTTTACTGTACAAAAAAATGTATACTGTACACTTTTTTTATTTCTTCGAAGAAAATTATGCCATTGCAGGCTGTGGTGGCTTAGGAATTTGAAATTCGTTGAGTTCTAATTCATAATAAGAATAGGCTCTAAAGGTTTTAAGTTCCCAAGGTACTTGATCTTCCATACGAGTTAGAGTAATTCCCAAATCTTCTAAGGTTTCAATTCCAGGAACAACAACATCAGAATGACATTCCTAAAATAAAGTTAAAAATTTAGTAATAAAAATGATAGTTTCTCATCATAAAAAAAAAACAATAACTAAAATAGTAAATTGACAAATAACTAAAATACATTATTTACAAATTATCTAAATAAAAAAAATTGCTTATTCAAATTACGCACCCTTTCAACCTTTTCCCAGTGTATATTTCCTTTGGGATATGTACCAAGAGTTAGCTTGGGAAGCAGTGAAATTCGAAGCTGAAATAGAGGATCAAATCTCAAGTCATATCTATAATAACCCCAATCCTCAGATTTATTAATGATGCGATGAAACCAATCAACTAATTCTGATAGTTTGTACCTAGTAGGACTAAAAAAAAAAAATAAAATAAAAAAATAAAAAAAATAAACCTTTCAATTATAAGTATAATGGTAGGAGATAAGATCAAATATTTAAGTAAATATACATACGAAATATTGATAGAATCAAAATTATGAAATAAAAACTGCAGTGTACAGTCAACATGAAGCAATAAAAATCATTTTTACAATTGATACTACTTTAAACAAGAAATCAAACTTTATTGAATAAACAAGTACAAATCATGTACTTAGCTTGTTCTTTCATTTTATCTGAAATCTAAATTTGGAGGAAATATTTACAAATTGTTGAAACTAGTAAAAACTTCAATATATTTAAGGCAGCATTCGAAGAACTTGGAACTAGGCTCATTTATTTTTAATAGCTAAACTTTTCTTAATATTAAAAGTGGAAAAATACACACCCCACTGCTTGGTATATCTTGCCTTTAAGATGTTTTTCTTTACAAGCAGCAACAATACCTGCTGCAACATCTTCAACGAAAACTGGTTGCTTTATAGTATGCTCCCCACTTCTGTATAATGGCATCATTTTACCTTGATGTCGCCAAATACTGCAAAAGTACCTGCAATTATTAAAATAAATATGAATGATATATCTTTTGGAGGCATATGAAATGAGATTATGATAGAAAATTTGAATTAATTGAAAATCCAAGAAAAAATAATATTACTTTAAAAAGCTGTCTTCTTGGCCATAAATATCGGCAGGCCGAAATATAATTGCTTCAGGAAATTCTTCTCTAACTGCCATCTCACCCCGCCATTTACTAGCCAGAAATTTAGAACCACCATCCAACATGTATTCCTAGTATCAGCAAAAAATTCAATACCTAATTATTAAAAATAAATTTGAATTCTCAGAGTAAAATAATCATAGTTATATAAGAGTGGCTATCAAATGGTCAAAACAAAAAAAAAGTATATATAATCTTGTATATGTATGTAGAATAGAATAGAATAGAAAAATTCTGTAATTATGTACACAAACATTTTATAGGGGTATGGCGGAACTAAAATTTCTCACATAGTTATAAAATCATAACTATAAAATAAAATAAAAAAAATTATATGAAATCAATAAATAATAAACAATAATAATCTAATTAATAATAACAAAAAAAAATATGTACATTATGTAATATGCTATTATAATTGAAATTTATATTTTTATATTTCATTTAGTATTTCATAGCTAAATATTATATTTAATAACTATACCCATCGCTAACTAAATTTATATTTAATTTCTCAGTAAACAAAGACAGTTATATATATATATATATATATATATATATATATATATATATATATATAAATAAGAAGGCTTAATGAACCCAAAGGTTCGATGCTGACACCACTATATATATAAGGGAAAGTATTGCGATCGTGAAAAAGTCCAAATTCCGGTTTTCAACAAAAATACACGTTTTGGGGTCCCCTGAGTCCAAATCACCAAGTCCCGCGAAATGGGCTGTGTGTGTAAACAGACTAGCTCAAAAACTATAAACCGTACGAACCTGAAATTCGGTATGTATATGCCCGTGATGTGACAGCAAAAATTTCATTAAAATTGGTCAATTGGAGGGGGCACTTACTTAGTAAATTTTGTCTCTTTTTCATGTGTTTTTTTTTTATTTAATTAAAAACGGCTGTAACAATTGATCAAACTGGGTATTTGATGAATGTATATGCCTGCGATGTGGCAGCCAAAATTTCATATGCTGTATTATCAATGATGAAAATAACAACTTTTATCTTACATTAGAGAGTAAATAAGTGTTGCTCAAATTATTTAAAGCATTAAGATGTGAAAAAATATGGTATAAGATAATCTTTATTTAATTATATTTTAATTTAGAAACTTTAGTTCCATAATGAATTTCCGAAGTGATCTTAGAGGAACAGTAATCGTTCTCGATTTCCAGAAAGGCATAAGAGACAAACTTTACTTACAGGCGTTTACATATTATCGAAACACGTCGATTTCTGATCTAAGTAAGTTCATAAGTGAAAGTTGTGTGATGCGCGCATCGCACCAGATTTTTCTAGTTACAATCGCTAACTTTAGTTACAATCGCCCCTAAATATCTAAATTTCTCTACGTGTTCAAACGTATTCCCTTCTACATTGATATCAGCAAAATCATTATCACTTCTATGACTAACCATATATTTTGTCTTATCCGTATTCATTTCCAGTTCAAGTTCTTGTCCGACTTTAATCATCATTATTATATATATATATATATATATATATATATATATATATATATATATATATATATATATATATATATATATATATATATATATAATGTACAGGCATACTTTTTATTTCAATAAAACATGCCCAATCAGGATCTATATTATATATAGATATATCTACAAATTTGGTCGATTTATTTAGCAAACAACAAATCATTAAAAGCCCAATCCAACACTTTTGAAGGAATATATTAATTGAGACTTTTTCATATTATAAAAGATTCATGATAGTGAAGAAAATATTACTTCAAGGAGGGGTCTGGGAAATATAGGGTACAGATAATTTCCCAGTTTTTAAATTAGGAAACCTTCTTCCGTGTAATTTTTAATATGGTATTTTCTTTGAGCATTATTTTATAAACTCATACAACACTCATTAATGCAATCTATAATAACAACCAAGGATTTTTGTGTAGTTAAAAAACACATAGCATACTTTAAAAACACCCTTCTAATAAAGATGAACAGCTTGAGGGATACCATTTTAGTGTGCGCGCACACACACACACAGACACGCGCGCACGCACACACGCAAGCACACACACACACACACACACACACACACACACACACACACACACACAGACACGCGCGCACGCACACACGAAAGCACACACACACACACACACAGCTTTTTTTTCAACATATTTATTTATATTTCCACTAAGAATAACAATTTCTTTTTTTTGTTGCAAATATTTAAATTAATTAAATATTTAAATTAAACGTAAGGCCATACTATCATATTCATTTTATTTTTTACTTACAATTTCTTCTAAAGGGACCTCAGTTCCAGGATAATAAAGCTATTTTTCATTTAATTTCATTACCTTAATTTGAAAATATCATAAATATGTAGTACTATTATAAAAAAAAAAATCACTAATACAAACTAAATCTTCAATAATAATTCAAACTGAAATCTATACGGTCCATATAATTAAATACAAACATGTAGAGTTCTTCACTAATAATCAAAGAAATTTATTCCATTTAGAAACTGGTAATGGTACTATTTTTATTGGGGAAACTAATCTGTTAAGGCTTTTATGCCAACCACTGACGTAACATCTATGTGAATAATAGATGCAACTTACAGTAGGATGTTCAGAGGCATTTAATGCAGACACGTGTATAAAGGTTTCTACTCCTGCTTCTTTAGAAATTTTAGCTAATCTCCGAGCACCTTCAACATGAACTTGGTCAAAAGTAAAGTTTTTTGTTTCCCAATCTCTTCCAACTAAATTAATTACAACATTTGAATGTTTCACAGCCTTAAAAATTGAAGCTTCATCCGCCAAATGGTAAGGTTGAAAAAGCACTTGACCCAGGTCTCCAACAAGTTTCAGACTACGCATATCAGAAGCGTCACCTCGATATGGAAGTATTAACTAAAAAGGAAAAATAAACATTTTATTAATATTGCATTGGATTGTTATTAACATAAATTATTATTAACTTAAATTTCCTTGCTAGGTTGACTGCCATCAAAGAGTTAATGATAAGCACCTAAGATCTGGCTCTCGACCCTCACATAGTACATTATAAACAATAATCTAGCAACCAAGCTGCTGTTTGAAGTACATTGAATAGAGCTTATATCATGAACCATATGACAAAAAACTCAGGTCCCATGATTAATGAAACCACTAAGTTTTAGCACACAAGGGACCACCAACTGGGTAGGAACTCAGGTTGAATTGAGGATAGTAGTATTTATTATGTTGCTGCTATTTTTCAACCTGCAATAGTGCATTGATTGTCACATTTATTGAAGAAAGATGAAGATGGAGGTAAGGTTTCATGTTTTTTCAGTTGTAACTATTAAACTCTGTGGCATGGAGCAGAATCATCTTAAAAACAAAAGTCTTCCGAGTGCAACAGTAGGTTTCTTACTTTTGGAAGATATCCCTTTGGAAAGAAGATCCCTTTGAGAACTGGTTTCAACTCGATGGTTGTCCTGCACATTACGGAAGGGCCGTGCGAGACTGGTTGGACATCAACTTCCCAGGTCACTGGATAGGACGAGGTGGGCCGGTGCCTTGGCCTCCACGGTCTCCGGACCTCATGCCACTAGATTTTTTCGTGTGGGGATACGTGAAAAAAAATGTCTACCGAGAGCCCGTTCGCTCAAGGGATCAAGGGATGATTTCATCGAGCGCATCAGAATGGTTTGCAACCAGCTCACCACAGAACAATGTTTAGATGCAGTGCAATCTGTGAGTACGCGATGTGATGCGTGTATTGCAGCGATAGGCCAGCACTTCAAACAACATTTACGATGACGCTGCCGAGAAATTAACTATGTAATTTTAGAGAAGGTAAAACCTTCAAAATTTTTAGTTTTTTTTTCTCACTAAGGTAGTCCTATATAAAAATTGAAACATTTATGTTTTCCTAGTAAGAATATTTAATTATTTTATTATTTTATAAATTTATGAATTTTTTTTTTCTATTTTTTAAATTATTTTTATTATTTAAATTTTTAATCTTCAGTTTTTGTTCATAATGTTATGTACTTTAAATAGGTAATTTTCTTTATACTATGAATATTTAAATAAAAAAGTATTTATTATTTTTTTCTAAATAAAAAATAATTTTTTTTCAATTACCTTTCTATTAGTATAAGATTGAAATACAATAATTGTATTGGAATAACAATTATTGTTAAAATTCATTCAAGGAATGAAATCTGCTCTTCCATGGCCTTAACTAGTTTTCGCACAACTATTTTTAGTTTTTTGTGATTTTCTCGAAAACGAGGCAAATGCCTGAGTACTTTTTTTCTTAATTTTTCGATCCTCAATCGATCCCTGAAGTTTGGCCGTTTGGTTTGGGGACACCCTGTATAGATGGAATCGCCTCCATGTGCCAACAACGTACAGCAGGAATGCATATTGGCTACTGGAACCTTTATCCTGTTGTAGTACAGTTTCTCATATAAGCAGATGAAATTGTACTGATTGGCGAGACCCCAGAGAAACTTTTAAGAGGCAATAATAGAGTGGAATCAGGAACTGAAAAGAAAAGGTATAAATATTAATATTCAAAAAAGCGAAGTTCTTCAAGTCCGTAGAACCAAAGAGGATGTCCAAATTCTATGTAATGAAAAGGTGATGGAGATGGTGAACGAATTCAGATACCTTGGAACGGTGATAAATAGATCTGGTAAAGTCTAATTGGAAATCTCAAGCAGTATCTCCAAGTCTAATTCCATATACTACCAGATTTGTAACTTTGTTATTGGGAAAAGAGAAGTGGAACAAGGTGGGAAGTTACATCTAATAAACTTAGTTTATTTGCTGGTGCTTCTCTAAGGAGCTCAAAGGAATTTTCTTGGGAGAATCGCAGGGAAAACACATAGAGATTGTGTCCAAAATGATAGGAATAGGGAAGAACTCATGTACGACCTGTTATGGACACACTGGAGAAGAGGCATCTGAAGAGGTATGGACATGTCTGTCATATGGACTAGCACAGGACCCCTTAAAAACCATGGAGGTGAAGCCAGTAGAAAGAAGACCAAGAGACCATATATCGACCACATGGAACAAATAGGGAGACGCAGAGGGAGGACAATGGGAAAAATGGGGAAATTTGCTGGAGATAGAGACACATGGCACTAATGGCTGGAAGTACACCTAGGCTGAAAGGCAGACAGGTTGAAGAAAAGGAAGATTTATAAATGAACAACTCATATATTCATTCTATATTTCATGTTAACAACTAATGAATTATAATATATGTTGTTTTTTAAATCAATTATGAAAAATACATATAACATCATATAAATCTTCCCCGCCATTATTTTAATGATCTTCTCTTCAGCTAATCTAAGAGGTATCGGATGCTGAGTACATCAGCCCTCTCATCTTCCTCTTCAAAACACCAATCCCTCAGCCGGTCACTGTGAATCCCTGCCTTCATTGGATCATCTAGCTCAAACTTCAGCTTCTTCTTTACTGCCTTCTCCTCCCTATCATATTTATCTCCTCCAACTTCATTTGGTTTTGCTAGTACAATTTTAGTTCTTAGTTGTCTTTGGAATGAAAGATCTGTCAGTGATTTAAGGGTTACAGGATGCATTGTCCTAAAAGCCGGAAGGAACTCATTCAATTTGTAAGAGAGTTTAATAGGCTCCTCCATCATTTACTTCATTGGTGTCTTAAGTGTTTGCAAATACCTTTCTGCCTAAAAATTGGATGTTATGGTGAAATCGTCCGATGCACAATCCCATTGCATTGCAAAAATCTCTTGAACTCACTGAAGATTAAGCTTGTCCCATTGTCACTCACCAATGCTGATGGGATTCCGAAATGAGCTAAAGTGTCTTGTAAGCAATTGATAGTGGTTTGAATATTAATACTTCATACAAGGAATACCTCTAACCCATTGCAAAAAGCATCGACAATGATGAGGAATGTCTTTTTTCCGAATGGTCCAACATGATCTATGTGGACTCTCTCTAAGGTTGACTGACTTAGATCTTTCCACAAATATGAATCAAATGACGGCAGTGCTGTCTGATGTGCTTCACAAGCCTTGCAGTTTCATACCATTTCATCTATTTCCAGATCCTCATGTCGCGACACTACATAGTACAGTAGAACTTCCCTTAGACGGACACCATTAGGCAATGACAAAATGTCCACTTATTAGAAGTATCCAATTATGAGAAGAACATTTTAAATACGAAGCTGACCAAAATCAATAAAAATATCAAGAAAAGAATGAAGATGAGCTTGGAAAATGCAATAAAATAAGCACTTTACTTTAAGAGTTTATAGTGATTTTATTTTTTATAACTGTTCCAATTACAATATATATCTACATACGGATCAGTATGAATATGCATTAAACTTAATTTCATTTAAAAGTAAGAAATGAAAAAAACATAAGATGAATCATCATGATAGGGCAAAAGAATTAATCGAAACACTAACATTTAAATATTTAATTATTTTAATCAAAACATAATTAAAATTGAAGCAATTGAGAAATTTCATGTTTGATATTTAAAATAATCAGTTATTTTATATTATTTGCATTTCCTTTTCTTCTGCTCTGTTCGCTGTCAAAATAATTTTTGTTTCAAAGTGCGAGTGAGAGCCCTTGCGATAAAGTGTATCTGTTTCACTTACTTTTATTAGTTTCACTTTTTCATTAAAAGTTTAAACACATTGTTCTGGAGCCTGTTAATAAATTATTCCAATAAACCTTTTTTTTTTAAAACAAGACACACTAAATTTCACTAATACGCAACGTAACTCACTGTAATGGCAAATGTTAACTGAAAAAAAAATGTTGAACAAAAACCTGAACAAGATTGGAGGGGATAGTAAAAAAATCTTTTAAACATTGAGATTTTGTTTACAGTAGACAGGAACCCACACTTTCTTTTAAATAAGATTCTAAGAAATTACTTTTAAAAGGCTACCTCAGCTTTAACCCTTAGCTGTTCCAAGAAATCACACCATCTTTTCTGCCTACAGCCCGCTTAAGAGAGATTTTTTCACAACAAAGAGGACTAAATCTTTGTCCGTGTCCGTTTATTAGAAGATCCGGTTAATATAAGTTGAATTCAATATAAAGTAAATGAAACAAAGCCGGGGAAAAGAAAACTTATAAGAGATGTCTGTTTATTAGAAGTGTCCCTTGAGGGAAGTTTCACTGTATTTGGCTAAGGATTTCATGTGTAACATCCCCACATGTGCAGAGTAAAGCACTGTCAATACCTTCTTTCTAAGTCCATGATCCTTGACACTCTAAAGAGACGCCCCTGATCAGTCATCTGTTCTGTCCTGCAGTGCTTGAAATTAGCATCCCTCATCAGTTTCCCTTCAGCTAGCTTCTTCAGTACCCTCTGAAACTCTCAAACAACTCACTTTATCTCTTGGTTACTTCAAATGCCATACGTAGGGGATATATCACATTTAAAGTGCCTTTACACTGAACCTCACTCTCTAACAGCCTGTCTCGAATACTGTTCGGCTAATCAAAATAAGACACAGACTTGAAGAGGTACTTTGTCTGTATGGTCGCTTGTTCGGGGCTAGCGCTGATGAACTTTCAGGTTAGTTGAAATAAGCTTCTAGACCTTCTGTTAGCAATTTTTCGACGTTGCTAACATCAATAACAAGTTAGAATAAAATCAGAATAGCAGCTAGTTCCACATCAGCTGTCTTTCTAATAAAAATTGTATGATTTATAAAGGTGTATAGGTGCTTAAAAATGAATTATAAAGGTACTTAGATGCAGTCAGACATTATTGTTCGCTTGACTTCACATTTCAGTGTAAATAGCTATTCCTAGTACGCCGGTACGTCAAGTTTCAGGGGGATTATCTATTCAAGGCTAAGGTTCATACTGTAAAGTCACCTTTATGTGAAATAACATACTTTCATAACTGAGGCCAGTTCATCTCAATCTCCTAGTGAATGCAGATGATGCGGAAGCAGGTGTTATGTGACAGTGGGAGAAACCTCCAATACAATCTCTGAGTCTTTCAGGAAGAATTACATCTGGGAAACATGGAAATAAAATAAGAAAAACAAAAATACCGAGAATAGGGAGAGGAGATAAGAGACCAAGACCAAGAGGAAGACCCAGAAAAACATGGTGAATTGCGGTGAAGGAGGCTTTTGACTAGAGAGGTCTGGAATGGAACAGGCGCAGCCGGCTGGTGTAGGATAGACATACATGTAAACATGGGCCTTTGCCTAATATATATGATCCTTTATCTCTTCATCTTAGGACATTTCTGTATTTTGTAATTCAATTTCATTAGAATCACAAGAATTCTTTTTTGTTTTCTGTTTTAAGCAGAGCTAATGATAGGTATATATCCTATCATCATAGCAATAAGCCTAAAACAAAAAAATCAAACAGGAATGTTCCATGGTGGAACAATGAATTAAAAAATCTTAGAACAAAAACAAGGAAATTGTTCAATGCTGCAAAAAACTCTGGCAGATGGGATATTTATAAGGAATCTCTTACTAAATATCACAAATCTATCAGAAGAGCTAAAAGAGAGGCTTGGAGGAATTTCTGCTCAGAGGTGAGCGATATTCCAGAGGTAAGCCGTGTCAAAAAAAATACTAAATAAAACTGAACCAGTAAACCTAGGTACGCTAAAGGTAGAAGGGGTTGAAGCCATGGCAAAAATACATTTTCCAAACTGCGAAATAAATAATACCTTAATCAACAACTCCACATACTCTACACCAAACAATGAAGAAATAATGTGGAGGGAAGCAAAGCAAATTGTAACCAGCAGTGCTTTGGAATGGGCTATCAACAATATGAAGCCGTACAAATCTGCTGGTGCCGATGGTATATTTCCTGCACTGATACAGAAAGGAATAAACATCATAAGACCACACCTCTTAAAACTTCTAAGAGGAAGCTTAACACTAGGATATATACCGACTGAATGGAGAATATCCAAGGTAAGGTATATACCAAAACCAGGTAAAGAATCATATGATGATCCCAAAGCATTTAGACCCATATGTCTGTCATCATTCCTAATGAAGACATAAGAGAAGATAACTGATAGACAGGTGAGGAAACATATATCGGATACAAATCCGATACATGAAAAACAATATGCACACCAAGCAGGTAAATCCTGCGAGGTAGCATTGCACAACTTGGTGTCTAGGATTGAAAAATTTCTAAACCAAAAAGAAATTACAATTGGCACCTTTGTTGATATCGAAGGAGCATTTGATAAAACACCATATAACGTCATAAAGAACGCTATAAGGGAAAGAAATATAGACATTATCTCCTCCAGATGGATAGAAAGAATGCTGGAGGAAAGGATTATGCAAACAGAATTGGGACATGCCAAATTGTGGTTAAAACCCAAGGGAGGATGCCCACAAGGAGGTGTGATCTCGCCATTACTGTGGTGCCTAGTACTACTAGTGAAATTAAATGACGCAGGCTTCTACACACAGGGGTATGCAGATGATCTTGCAATCCTCATTGAAGGAAAACATCAGAGCATACTCTCTGACCTACTAACAACTGCAACAAAAATTTTACAAAACTGGTGTAAAGAAAATGGGTTAAACATTAACCCACAAAAAATAAACATATGTATCTTTACACAAAGGAAAAAAATAAACATAAAATTACCCAAACTAAATGAATACCAGCTTACACCCTCCAAAGAAGTAAAGCATCTGGGTGTAATACTGGATCATAAACTCAACTGGGCCAAACACGTTGAAACAACGACTAACAAAGCCCTGAAATGCCTATGGACCTGCAAAAGAGCAATAGGCAGGAAATGGGGATTAAAACCAAAAATGGTCTATTGGTTGTACCTAACTGCAATCAGACCAATGATTCTATATTCAGCTCTACTTTGGTGGCACAAAGCAGATAGCGGAAAAAATAAAATCCTGCTTACCAAACTACAAAGGCTAGCATGCCTCATGATAACAGGAGCAATGAAAAGTACTCCAACGACTGCAATGGAAGTGATGCTAAACTTAACACCACTGCAGATAGAAGTGGAGACCCAAGCAATGAAATCCTTTTACAGGATAGCTAAACAAAATAACTCCCTTAGAACAAATTCTAGGGAGGGACACTGGGAGATATACGGGAAGATTGAAAACGATCAAGTGCTATCAATGCACTCTGATCTACAAAGTCGTGAAATATTAATTATCAAGCTATAATAAACAAGTTGAAACCACATAAAAAATATAAAGGAATCAACTGCTACACGGATGGCTCGCTAACCAAGACAGGATCTGGAGCGGGAATCTGGAGAGATGACAAACCCAATAAAGGTACAATAATTTCACTGGGGAAATATACTACAGTCTTCCAATCTGAAGTATTAGCAATCTACCAGTGCGCTTCAGAGCTGCTGGCTGAGAAAATAACAAATAGAAATATAACCATTTTTACTGACAGCCAAGCAGCCATCGGAGCAATTAAAAATCATGCAGTCAAATCAAAGATTGTCAAAGCCTGTAATACTGCGCTCAACAAATTAGCTAAAAGCAACAAAGTTAGAGTGGAATGGGTGCCTGGACATTCTGGAATCCAGGGAAATGAAAAAGCTGATGACCTAGCAAGGAAAGGCTCAGCCAAAAGACCCATAACCCCAGAACCGGTAATTGGCATAAGCCTAAGCTATGCCAAAAGAAGAATAGGGGAAATCTATGGTGCAATTAAAAAACGGAATTGGAATGACAAAACACAGTATCACTCCAAATTCTTCCTAAAAGGCTACTCTGCCAAAAGAAGTGACACTACTGAACTTGGACAGGAAAGCACTCAAAAAAATTACAGTGATCTATACAGGACACTGTAAACTCAACAAACATATGCACAGGCTCAAACTCGCAGACTCACCTATCTGCAGATTCTGTGGCAAGGAGGATGAGACAGCTTATCACATTATAAGCTGGTGTGAACGACTTGTTAGGCTAAGATTCAGCATCTTTGGCGAGGTAAACTTACCTGACCCAAGCACAAATGAACTGGTCAACCCAACAAGTTTGCTAAAATTCACTGATGCTCTAAACATAGCAATTTAGAACTCAGACAAGTTAGGCGCACAATAGACCCAGGAGGTCGCAGTGCACATAGCCTAGCCACACAAAAAAAAAAAAAAAAAAAAAAAAAAAAAAAAAAAAAAAAAAAAAAAAAAAAAAAAAAAGCAGAGCTAATTATTTTGTTAGTACATTTTCGGAAAAAATAATGGAAGTTCTTTCAATATTGTGAAATAAGCAAAAATCATAAATAAGTCTCTAGTATTTTTTTTAAATATGCTTATAAATTTTGGTATTTGAATGTTATTAAATGATTAAGTAGGAAACAGCCCCAGATGCACCTTTTCCTATTCCTATCCTATTCATTAAAACCTTTTCCAGATGCAATTAATGAGCAGTTTTTATTAAATCTTGTTGGTGCTTAATGTCGTACATGGGGAGCACCATTATGAAGTATGGTTCCTATTTTTAAAACAATGAGCAGTTTTTATTAAATCTTGTTGGTGCTTAATGTCGTACATGGGGAGCACCATTATGAAGTATGGTTCCATTTTTAAAACATGGTTCATTCATTTTCTCTAGTTCAATGAAATAAAACTTTATAGGTCAGAAACACAAATGTTTACATATTAATTTTTGAATAATTTAATTTGATTTTTAATAATTTAAACTATCATTCTATTAATCTAGTATCTATTGTATAAGAAACACAATACCTGTGTACCAATTTTTCCAAGTTTATTGCAAACATATGCTCCAACAAATCCAGATGATCCAAAAACTGTGGCAACAATTCCATTGAAACTTGATCGACCACCAGTTCCTCTTTTTAAGGATGATACATTAGCATTTTTTATATAATTAACACCTTCACTAAAGTGGCGATGCACAATGAGTTGTCTTGGCACAATATCTGTAATGATAACAACTAAGCAATCATCATTTATATTATTTTATTTAAAAACTATAACTAATATTAACAAATAAAATGATGGTATAGAACATTACTGATACTTTTCCATTGCAGAGAGGGAAAAAAATCTGTTTTTTACCCAGAGTACTCCACAAAATAACTCATGTCCTCAAATCTACTACTGTATAACAAGCAACATTAATTCTAATCCAACTAAATAACTCATGTCCTCAAATCCACTATTGAATAACAAGAAACATTAATAAATATCCAAATAGTCCTAATGGACTTGATGGAGAAACTCAAAACAACGAATTTAGGACAATATTGCAGCCAAACCTACTCAAAGAAGTAATCCTAATCCAACTAGACTTAATAAAAAAATTAACTACTGTTGTCATGATACCCATCTACTTAACTCCAAAGTCTTTTTTAATATAAACTAACTTAATTATTATTACTAGAGCTGTACACTGGTCTGGGCCAATTCCAAGATACTAATCCATTCTCCCCTTACCTAGGCGAGCCTCCTTTATCCTCTGACTCCAAGTGTACTTAACAATTTTTCCATATTATTTTTTCTTCATCCTCCATACACACCATTCAGTAATTTCTTAGATTTTCTATATTCAACCATTCTCAGCTGTTTCTTTTTCAACAAAGGACACCAGATCTGGTTCCCCAAACATTTAGTCCATCTCATGGATTTCCAAATCTTCCAGTTATCTCCTCTTTGCTTTTATTTCCCTTAACTTAAATATTCTTTTAGCCTAACCGTATGACACAAGTGGATAACAGTTTAGCCAATATCCCTACTAATACTATCCACAAACACATTTCTAACCATTTGTTAAAATACTTTAAATACTATTCCCAACAGATAAACTCCAGTAGTTTCACAGTTCCATAGTCTTTCTTAAAAATTGAGCAAAACCATCCATTCTTCTAATAATTTTTCCTCCCACCACAAATCAAACAAGTCACACAACTATCTACCATACTTGAGTATTACTACATCATTGCGCCCATCATCCATCACAGCTTTTAATGTATTGTACTACAATTACATAATACTACAACTTCGGTGAAATTTTCCAAATCAGAAGGTTTTAACATTATCTCCAATCAATCCCAAAGTAATTCCTCATCTGTTTGTCCATGAAGAACATTCATCACTTATCTTTATAAGGCTAAAAGGTAAAAAAAAAAAACTGGGAAACTAACTGTAAATTCTGAACTAAGCAAATTACCACTTCTTCTTCTTGATCGTTCTTCTTTACCGCAGCGCAGTGTGAGGTGCCTACTGATAGAGCCTCATCCACAAATCCCGGTCCTGTGCAAGCTTACTCCCTTTTCTCCACTCCAATTCTCGTCTGTCAAAAGCTTAGGGGAGTTGGCATTAAGTTTCACGAAAACTCGAGCCACCTCATCAAGAATTGGAAGGCAGTCAATGATAGGCTCATCACGGTGACGCCTAACCCGGGAAACAATGTGTACTCTCTGTTTGTCGCTTATGGACCCACCGACAATGCCAGAAAAAGACTTATTCTTTGAAACGTTACAGAAGGAGGTGGATGAATGTCACAAATAAATGGGTTGAAGCACTCGGAAAATATGGTGAAAAGCCTAGCAACGACAATGGAAAGAGGATCCTCCACTTTTGTCTGGCCAACACCATAATCGTTGCAAACAGCATTTTCCCAGAAAAGTGAATTCATCAGTACACTAGAATAGTGCCGAACCAAAACAAAAAATCTATTAATGACTACTTCATTATTCCTACCAAAGAAATTAATACTTTTTATTTTTAACACACTAAGTATTGATATTAATACTTTTTTTTTCTATTGAAATTCGATCCAACCCCAAATCGAGAAGATGAACTTCTTGAAGGATCCGTACTGAACATGTTAATCACTAAGGAACCACCAACAAAAAATCAGTACTGTGATGAAATTCTTACCTAATATTGTAACAGCTGTGCTATATTTTTTTAACAAATAGTTTTCGTATCTAATTCCGCATTACTTATCATCCATTAATCATTCTGCTGCCGCCGATTTATTAGCGCGCAAGCGCCACCAGTTTGGAAGTTCTGAGACCAAGTTTAAGAAAGGGTGAGACATTATTTCTTAAGTTTTATAAGTTGAATGGAAGATGCAACATATTTCACTTTGGAATAAAAACAATTTTATTATTTATTTTTATTTTATTGTACCAATTAAAGGATTTGTTTTATTTTTATATTATTTGTTTTGTTCTTTATTCAAGTTAAGATCATTATATAAGTTGAATAGAAGTTGCAACGTATTTCACTTACATCTTAACAGTGATGACCCCTGACAGTTAACAATCACTCGATAGTTTTCCTACACAAGCACCATGTCCGAACAAACTTCAGCGCCATCCATTAAAACCTTTGTCGCCCAAATCAAATCAAGATCCTGCACATCCAAGCCTGCCAGAGATAGACGCATCCATAGTGTCTCCTGCAAGGATTTCGCATTTCTGGAAGACTAATCCAGTCTAATGTTTCGTGACGGCTGAAGCCGAATTCACTTCTGCAGGTGTCGTGTCGAGCAAATTAAAATTTCAGTATGTATTACCGCTCCTCGACCTTGATGTCTTTACCCAAGTGTCAGATATCGTCACGCAACCCACGGAGCAACTGTACGAAGACCTAAAGGCTAGGATGATAAGCACATATGAAGGGTATGAAACGCTGCACATCCGTAAACTGCAGGAAGATATGCCTCTTGGGAATCAGACCACATCGCAACTTCTCAGGCGAATGAAGAAATTAGCTGGTTCCGTCTCCAATGATTTCATCTGCAAACTCTGGATGAAGAACTGGCCTCAGCGATTTCGACCCATCCTCATCTCTAATGGTCACACCAATGTCGACCAACTCGCCGGAATAAGAGATAAAATCTTGGAAGTATCTTTACTAGCGGAAACCTATGTGATTCGAGACACTTCAGAACCCCACACGATCGAGTCTTCAGCCGCTACTCCTTCATCAAAAAAAATCTACATGCAGCTGCGAACACCATTCCGATGACATCCGAGCTCTTCGTCGAGATGTGGACGAGATCCTAGAGTGAGGAACCATGGAAGGAGTGTCAGCAGAGGTCAGAGCCAAGATTGCAACTCCAGGTCTTAATCTCATGAAAAAGGCGTTGGCTTCTATCATGAGAGATTCTGAGAGAAAGCTCGACGCTGCACAACTCTTTGCAATTGGAAGTCCGACAAGCCAGCTTTAAACTCGGAGACGTGAGAAAGTTGTGGAGGAAATTTTCACAGCCCATCCTCACCACAGCCTATTCCTGACGGACCGAACTAACAGCCAACATTTCCTTTTTGATACAGGTGCGTCCATATCTCTCCTTCCTGTACCCAAAGGGGGACGCAAGACTCTATCTGATTTTACCTTAATAGCAGCCAACAACTCGACCATTGTGACCTTCGGTGAAATCACTCATAGTCAACTAAGGCCACAAGAAACCCCTCTGGTGGACATTTATCCTAGCCGATATCAGTAAGGCCATATTAGGTGCAGATTTTCTCTATTGGGATCAGCTCACGGTGGAACCAGCTCACGGCTGATTGATCAGCATTCTGCAGCATCACCGGCACCATATCCTCGGTAAAAATACCCGTCTTCTCCATCTTTCCGGCTGACAACAGGTTTGCCCACATTCTGGATGAGTTTCTGACCATTACTAAAGTCACTCCCATCTGTGGACCATCCAAAGTGACTGTGGAGCACCACATTGAGACCCATGGACGCCCTGCTACTGCTATATGCCGCCGTTTGCCACCAGGAATTTACCAGGACGTCAAGAAGAAGATACAGGACCTCATCAACGAGGGAACATGCTGCCCTTCTAAAAGTCCATGGTCGAGCCCTCTCCATGTAGTGAAGAAGAAGGATGGTACGCTGTTATGCAGCGGTTACCGAGCACTTAATGCTGTCACCATCCCAGACAGATATGGAATACCTAACCTGAGAGACTTCACTATGGAGATCCAAAATAGATCTTTGCAAGGCGTATTACTACATCCCCATAGCAGAGAAAGATGGGGAAAAGACAGCTAACACTACCCCTTTTGGTCTTATAGAGTTTAATAGACTGAATTTCGGTCTGAAGAACGCCAGACAAAGTTTTCAGCGTTTCATAGACAAACAATTCAGGGATCTAGTCTTTCTCTTTAAATTCCTCGATGACTGCTTGATTGCTTCAGAGAACGAGGAGCATCATGAAACCCACATCCGAGAAGAGCTTCGCCGACTAGACATGAACGGAATCACTGTGAACCCGTCGAAATGCATCTTCGGTGTGACCAAGCTTGATTTCCTTAGATTCCACCTCACATCGTCTGGCATCACACCTTTAAAGGGCAAAGTTAAGGCAGTCCTGGAGTTCCCACCTCCCAAGAACTTGCGTGAGCTTCGTCAATTTATGGGAATGGTTAGCTTCCACCGTCCTTGTCTGCGCCATGCAGCATCGATCCAGCAACCCCTCAACCGACGACTCCTGCACAACGCTAAGAAGAACGACAGGATCCCAATCAGCTGAAGCGATGAAATGCTGAAGGCTTTTGAGGACACCAAGAAGAGTCTTGCCCGAGCAGCTCAGCTAGTGCAACCAGATTCTACAGACACACATACCATTGTGCGACATCACAGCTGAAACCGTCTCCACAGCTTTATACACTGGATGGATCTGCCGATTCGGAGTCCTTTTAAGAAGTACAGCCGACCAAGGTCGGCAATATCAGCTTTCCCATCAGCTGACTGCTCTCCTGTGCATTGATAAAGGCAGAACGACTGCCTATCATCCGCAAGCCAACGGCTGCATAGAAAGGTGGCACAGAACGCTTAAGGCAGCTATTACAGCGCATCTAGATAGTGATAACTGGACTCACATACAGCCTACCGTTCTCCTCAGAATCAGAGCCAGCCTGCGGTATGATACTTCGTGTGGTATAACTGAAGCAGTTTGCGATTGCCCTATTTGCCAGGCCAATTCTCGGAGGAACACACAACTATCGATGACCCAAATATTCTTCTGAAGGAAGAACGGTGACGACGTGACAAGTTTTTCCTTGTGCAACTTCCCCACTAGGAAGCCAACTTCACAATAGACCGGATTAAACCTGCCTTCCTCCCATCCGACCAACCGCACGACATCTCATACACCCACACAGCATGCTCACACCTTACCATCCTCCTTGAAGTCCACAGCCATAGATCAAAAACACCAAGAACCTTACAAAACCTATTCCGGACGAGTAGTGAAGCCAGTATGTTTTCCTGACTCCGTCATCTAACAGCTGTGCTATATTTTTTTAGCAAATAATTTTCGTATCTAATTCCGCATCACTTATAATCCATTAATCATTCTGCTTCTGCCGAGGTGTTAGCAGGCAAGGCCATCAGTTTGGAAGTTCTGAGACCAAGTTTAAGAAAGGGTGAGACATTATTTGTTAAGTTTTATAAATTGAATAGAAGTTGCGACGTATTTCACTTTGGAATCAATAAATTTTATTATTTATTTGCATTGAACCAGTTAAAGGATTTGCTTTATTATTATATTAATTGTTTTTTTCTTCTTCAAGTTAAGATCATTAAGCCCTACATCTTGACAATATTTTTGAAGAATGCCCTTTTTTATATCTCACATTTTCGTTAGTTTAGGCCTAAAATCCCAAAACAAGACATAACCACAGTAGAATTGGTCCTATAAATTTTAAAATCTAATAACCTGGTATCGGATATATGAAATCAAATTTAAAATAGAACACTGACAAGTAATCTAATAAATAAATAGATTATAAAGAAATACAATTTAAATTATATTGTGCTGATGAATTTTGTAGTTTTAGGGGGAATAGGGCATTAAAGAATAACTGACTCAGATAAGAATGACAATCAGAGACGATGAATAGGATAAGAGGTTTAAGACCTTTTATCTTAATAGTATGCGAGAAATTAAAAAAAAAAAAAATTTTTTTTTGTTATAGTTGCCATTTATACAAACATAAACTCTGTAGCCCCTATCCCATCGGGTTGATAATACTATATACTGTATCTAGGTCTAGTTCAATTGAAATATGCAGTTTAATGTAACCTTTTATTCAAAACCATTGTAATAAAAATAAAAAAAATTGTGATATCTTAAATAGAAGTTCAGAAATCACATCAATTAATATGTCGCTGAATAGGATTTGGATAAAATCTTAAAGCCAAAAAAAAAAAAAAAAAAAAAAAAAAATTAATATGTCAAGACATGTGGGAACTCCAAGGCGAGAGTTAGGTCAATTTACAACCTCAATTTAAAGGATTGTGATGGTAGAGCATATCGTGGTTGCGATCTCAGTGTCTCGCACAGAATTGATAAAGGAGTTAGCTAAAAGAATTACAAGTCAAAATAACTTTATTGGCAGTATAGCAAATATAAATATTTTGGTAAAGCTGCTGCTACGTTAATTCTAGTCATGGCTTATTTCTGGAGGTTATGAGATAGTGATATAAGCGAACTCCCATTCAGTTAAAAAGGGACTACAGTAAACTCTCATTATTACGAACTCGGATATAACGAACAACTCGATATAGCGAACCAAAATACTATCCCCCCAAAATTACCATTACATTTCTGTTGAACCCCTCGTTACAGCGAAATCCTCGGTTAGTGCGAACTACGAACTAAATTTGATGCCTGAGAATTATTATAATTTGTTATAACGAACTACTAGAATTTTTATTAATTTTTTCTTTTTTTTTACTGTATTACGTAGAATGAGCGCGGGAAGACTAAGGTGCACCAGTTTCTAGAATTGAGGTGTTTTTTTACTCTTAACTAATCCGATTTCCTTTTGCTCTCTCTCTCTCTGATTCCATTGACTTTTCTCTCAAAACTAGCTCAGTTCTGTTTCGATCTCTGTCTTCGTATTATTCGAATCAGTGTTCTGTAGTCGTTTATACTGTTTGTTTTTTTTAATACACAATGAGTTCGTTGGTAACGTGTGTCACAAACGTAAATCCTTATCAATCGAGGAAAAATTTAAAATTCTCATGGATATTAAATCGGGAATTACAAGTAAGAAAACCATCGCAGAAAAATATGGAATTCACAAATCAACATTGTCAACCATTATAAAAACCAAAGATAAAATAGATTCAGCCGCAGCCTAAGGATTAACTTCAGCATCAAATAAACGACTGCGCTCTGCGGCTCATGAATATTTGGAAAAAAATTGATAAATTGCTTTCAACAAATGAGATCTCAAATACCAATCTTAGAACCTCTTATTAAAGCTAAGGCTAAAGAACTCTCGAGAGAACTTGGCAGGTAAATTAATTAATCTCATTGTTTAATTAATGTGTAGTTTAACTAAAAATAAATTACATACATGCGTTTTAATTTAACTAGTTCTAATGAAGGAATTTCCTTCTAAATATGATCAAATTAGAGCGGCCATTGGCTAGAAAAAAAGATAAAAAAAAAAGAATCCTCGGTTGTAATGAATCTCGTTATAGCGAACTATGAATATCAAATTCCCTACCAGTTCGCTATATCGAGGGTTTACTGTATCACCTTTACTAGATCACTCGTTCCTCAATATAAATAAACTCAGCTGAGAACGGGGCCACACAATAGATCATATTGCGACACACAGAAGTGACATAGCAATACTAGCACCAAAGTTTCGAAATATAATAATGAAAAACAGGTAACAGAGACTTAATTTATTCTCAACTATAATTAAATAGAATAATGTGTGTACATATTTCTTTCTTAATGCTTGAATAAATAGTATTTAACTTACCTAAACTGAAATTTCCAAAACTAACAAGGTGTTAAAACGTAAAGAATAAGCATTTAAGTTTTTATATACTATAGAGAAAAAAAATTATTGAATAAAAACAAAGTTCCTAATACCTAGAAATTGTTATAGTCTAAGAACACATAAACCATATGAATACAAGAAAATTATAAAAACCAGAAAAAAGTCATCAGAAGAATAAGTAAAACTAAAATAAAAAATATACAACACTGAAATATTAAATCGATCAAAACTCTAATAAACAATAAATACCTACATAGAACATTTTGAATCTTAAATTGCAAACCTGCCATTTGACTGTCAGGTTTAAACTTAGATTAGAAAATTTGTAACCAGTCGATAGTTTATCAGCCAAAGATGTAACATACACTTGGCTTGAATAGAACATAGAAAGAGCAACATAGTCATAATAAATTTTACTTAACAGTGCAATTACATTAAACAAAAAAATATCGTTTTTTTAAAAATGCAAAATAAAAATACCGATTATGATTTTTTAAAAATAAGGCAACCCAATGTATTTTGCGACCAGAATGTAATATCATGAAATCATATTCTTTTTACAAATTCTCGGGGATTCTGAAAAATTAAGAATGCGAATTTTTGTTCTTTTCGTCAGATTGTGTTCGGCCCTACAACCTTCTAGCGAGTCATGCCCTCCTGGATCGGCCTACACCAGGTGTCTCAGTCTTGGGCAGCCACTTTCCAGTTCGGACTTAGCAGGCATCTAGCGTCGCGGGTCACTTCATCCATCCGTCTTAGCCTTGGTCGTCCTCGCATTGAATTTGAACACATTACAGAGCTCTAATGACGATAAATAGGTTGCCACCGCGTTGAAACATTTAAATGAATAATTAGATTTAGTTGTTTGGAAATAAATGGCGAACTTGACAAGAAAAAAAAGATCTGAAAGCAGTATCTCCTTGGTGAAGCAACACATTTATATCAACAGTCTCTCCGGCGAACAAAACAATTAACAATCAGGAGATTGTAAGATTTTTCGTAACATAATCTCTTCGAATGTGAGCCACCGTTGCAACCTTTCATAGGTCGGATAAAAGTAAATTCGTACTCACAGTGGGTGGTGAAACCTCAGACTTGTTTATCACCTTGCTGCCGGTCTTGTATGGTGAGCTCGTAAGTGAAGAGAGATGCCTGAGAGATCTGAATTTCATCAAGTCAGAAGCCAAAGTGAGGAACGGCGATCATATGTTTCCTGCCGTGGAACCCTCGATAGGCGGGAACCTCAGATAGATTTAAATTTGAAGCTATATACATATTGGGACTGAACGTCCCCCCCCCCCCCATGGCGCGGATGCAGCATTATTGAGTGGGTAAAGGGCATAAGCGGTTTACCGGACGTTTAAGTATGCCTGTCGGAGTTAGGATGCTGGCGACTCGGGCAACATTGTCAGTGCCCGGAAACAATTCAAGAACGCGGGCGAGAGGCCAGTTGAGAGGAGGCTGGTTATCAGTTTTAACGAGGACAAGTGAGCCCGGAGCTAGCACGGGGGAGGAATCTATCCAGCGAGAGCGTTGTTAAAGGGTATGGAGATACTCTACCGTCCACCGTTTCCAAAATGATTGGTGAGGTTTATCAACAAGTTTCCATCTTGTCAGGCGATTAACAGGGTTGTCGGAAACATCACGACTAGTAGGCGCGTTAAGGGGTCGGTGAATAAGAAAGTGGTAGGGAGTTAGGGCTTCTAAGTCTTGAGGATCTGGCGAAAGAGCACATAATGGGCGACTATTGAGAACTGCTTCAACTCGAGCTAGGAGAGTGGAGAATTCTTCAAAGGGGAGAATCTGAGATCCTAAAACGGTAAGGAGATATCGCTTAGTGGATTTGACTGCGGCCTCCCAAAGACCTCCGAAATGAGGGGCACTGGGCAGAATGAAATGCCATTGGATTCTGAGGGCGGCTGAGCGTTGGGATATGGCTTCTCGAGTGTCAGCTTGCCGTAGAAAGCGCCCGATCTCACTTAGTTGGCGACTAGCCCCCACAAAATTAGTTCCGTTATCACTACAGATGTCGGAAGGAACACCGCGGCGACTACAGAAACGCACAAAAGCGGCGAGGAAGGCGGGGATAGAGAGTTCGGAGGCGACTTAGTGTAAAAGCAAACAGAGGCACTGATATAGGCTTTAGTGACGGGGCATCCCCGGATGCGGGCGGAAAAGACGGAGTAGGGACCGGCGTAATCGACTCCTACCTTAAGAAAGGCGTACGTGGAAGAAACACGGTCTTTGGGAAGTGAACCCATGGTAGCAATGAGCGGTTGGGGATTAACCTGAAAGCACCGGTTACATTTTGCTAGGCGATGGCGAACGGCGTTCTTTCCGTCCAAAATCCAAAACCTCTGGGGAATAAATGAATGGGTGGCAGATGGACCAGCGTGCAGATTGCTAATATGAATGATTAGATGAGTATGGGGGTGATCCTTCGGGAGTAAGGCGGGGTGCTTGAGATCAAACGGTCGGGGAGCAAGGTGAAGGCGACCACCCACGCGCAGAAGACCATGTAAGTCAATAAACAATTGTAAAGTGCGTTTAAGGCGTAACTTCGAGGCGGGTTCAGACGTGGCTTGATATTCCTCTGTTAGCGAACCTTGTTGGACCCCCCGGACTAAGGTATCAAGTGCAATGTTTAGTTCAGCGGCGAAGAGAAACCCGGTATATCGGTGATCGGTGATCACAAACAAACCAGAGAAGATCCATAGATTGATCAAGTGAAAAAAATATTTATTATAATTTTATGTGCTAAAAATATAAGTTACTATTATACCTATAATACTATGTTCATTTAATAAACTACGTAATTTTTTTTTCTTAAATACAAAAAAGTGGTGACCCTTGCACTATCTAGCAATTCTCTTAATAGCAATTATTATTGCACATGTACTTGGCAGTCATTATGTTTTAAAGAAGCATATTTGACATTAAATAACAGTCAAGGAAGAAGAGGCTGAAGTTCTCGCATTGAAACCGCAAGCAGTAGAAGCAGCTAACATCAGAGTGCAACTTCCAGTATTTAATAAGAGGAACACTGACAAGTTTTTTAAGCAAATTGAAACCGTTTTTCAAAAAGCAGTTGGTGAAAAAAGTATAGGCACCCCCTTTTTTCCCTCACATCTGAATTGATTAAGATGTTCAAGAATAATAGTTATTTTTGTTAAATATTTATTTATATTATATTCATAAAATAATTTGTTGAAGCATGACTCCTTTACATTATTATTTTGTTATTTTGTGATTGGCTCATTATATAATTGTTTTTAATTAATATTTTATTCTGAAATTGTTGCTTAATTATTAGATTTTGGAAGCAATGAACATCTGTATTTCAAATGCTGAATTCAAAACAAAATTGTGAGTCAAAAAAGTATTGGCACACTTTTATGTATTTGTACTGTATTGTAACGGGTCGCGAGTGAACGCACAACTTAAGTGGTGTAATGGGTCGTGAGCGAACGACCAACTTTTTGTTTAGGTCAAAGGCCAGTTTAATTAATTTACCACTGATTACAGTTTTATATATATTTTTATTATTATTTTATTATTTAATCTTATTATTTTATCTAATCATAATTAATTTTTTTATTCATGTTTTATCGAAAATAATTTTATTTTTTGATCAGTGGTAAATACGTCTTTTCAAACAACTGAATAACGTTGTTGGTTAAAAAAGAGTTGTTAATTGTGAGTTATTCGGCCTAGTAAAGTGTTATTTCTTGTTTATCATAATTATAATTGTCAGTGACCCGGAATTTGTATATGGACTTATGTTTTGGATTAGCGATCTGGTATTGTTGCCAAGCGTGTTTTGAATAAAATTGTTTTGTTTGTGCTATTTGTTTATTTTTTGTTTGTCTTCTTTGTTCATCTTAAATAAAACTTTAAAGTGGTGACCCCGACGTGATCGTCTTCTACATTGGTGAGTACAATTTACATATTTATTATGGCTCACGTAGTAGTTAACGATTTACTATCACTGGATGACCAAGAAGATGGCAAGTCAGCGGCACTTATTCCCCAGCCAGTAGAGGCTGCCTCAGCAGCTACGGTTAAGTCCCATCTTCCTCATTTTTCGAAGAGCGACCCTGAGGTTTTCTTTCTGCAATGTGAGACAATTTTCAACCTCTATCATATTTTTTTATTTTGTTTTTTTTTGGGACTTCAAGGCTTCCACTGAAGCCCTATACTGCCCATACTAACACCCATGGCACTGGGTGATACTTCTCCTACGAAAGCTCTATCATATTAAAAGTTCTATTAATAGGTTTAGGTATGTCGTCTCTCAGTTGGACAGTGAGGCTGTGAGGGAAGTAATAGACTTAGGAAGGAATTATTATATGTAATAAGGGCTAAATTTAAATTTGAATTTAAATCTCGTTCTTCCCCACTATTTTTATACGTTCGGATGATTTCTATTAACGTAGAGTGAGCTCTGTTGATGAGCCCAAGCGAGGATAACCAAGGATGGTTAGGAGTTGTATAGTATGTTTCGATACCTAAACTTTCCAACAAATTCTGAATCAAGTTATTTTTATATTCTTTTCCATTATCCATCTTGATTCTTATTGGATTGGGGAATAAACTTAAATATTTTGTAATAACCTTAAAAATATTTGTTGCGTTGCAGGCCGTAGTGATTTCAGCATACATTTTCTTTGAAAATGTATCAATAATAGTTACAATATACTTTCGTTCAAAGTGTAAAGTATCTATCATTAATTCCTCGAACGGTCTCATTGGAGTAGGTGTTACTTGAAATTGAGATTTTATCGGTTTCCGATCATATTTAGTTTTTCTACAAATTTTACAGTTGTTTATAAAATGATTAATTTCTTCCTTCATACGTGGGAAATAATATGTTCTCTTAATTTTTTCATAGGTTTCCAAGACTCCTCTATGGAACGACTTACCAATGTGATAATTGTTAATTAACTCTATTTGTTCCTCCTTATCTTCTATATTTAATAATTTAGTTTTATATCTTTTAAATTTAACACTAGGAAATTGTTCCATAATCAAAGAAGACATCTTTTTAAATATTCCTTCGAAATCACTTCTCACTGTTTCTACATTAGGTTCGCAATAAACTCCATAAACTTTATTAGGCATTAATATTTCTGTTAAAGTTTCCTCCAAGTCATTACTCCAAGGGTAAGCGGTCTTAATAAAATAAATATTTTTACCAAATGTCTTTTCTAATCTAATTATTTTATGTCCCCTTTGTATAAATATTTGATTTTTTTCTACATTGATTGGGTTTGAATCACCTACAATAAATATTTGTTCATTACTGCTTTGTTGTGAATGTTGAGTGTTTAAACTTTCATTGTCGAAATTTGGATCATTTATTTCATTTTCTAATTCAGTATCATTATTTTCTTCTTCAGTATTATTATTTTCTATCTCCATATTATGATCTTCTAATAAAGTTTCATCGAAATCAAAACCTTCTGGCGATGTCAATGGCATTTGAGATGTCTCGCCTAGTATTCTGTCTAATTCTAAAGCTGAATCTTCATCTAAATTAAGATTTGTCATAGCATTAACTGTATCAATTTTTACTCTACTTAAAGCGTCAGCTACATAATTAGATTTTCCTTCAATATATTTTATTTCAAAATCATATTCATGAAGATAAAATATCCACTTCATGATTCTTGTTTTTCATATTAAACAACCATTGCAATGGCTTATGGTCTGTTTGAATTATAAATTTTGCTCCATATAAATACGGCCTAAAATGTTTAGTGGCATAAACAATTGCTAGAAGTTCTTTCTCAATGGTGGAATATTTTTGTTCTGTATCATTTAATGTTCTCGAGGCAAAAGCAATGGGGTGTTCAGTTCCTTCGGTGACTTGGGAGAGCACTGACCCCAAACAAAATTGGGATGCGTCCGTAGTGACTATCATAGGTAGTTCAAAATTTGGATAGGCTAAAATTGGAGCGTTCATTAAATGAATTTTTGCAAAATAGGATTTGCTAACAAATCTTGAGGCCAAAAAAAAAAAAAAAAAAAAAAAAAAAATGAATTTTTAATTTCTCGAAAGCACTTCTGTAATTTTCTGGTATGATATTGTTTTTATCTTTTAGTTGTTGAGTTAAAGGTTTAGCAATATTAGCATAATTATGAATAAATTTACGGTAGTATCCAGTTAATCCAAGAAATTGTCTTATTTCCTTTTCAGTTTTAAGTATTGGAAATTTTGAAATTGCCTCTAATTTCGCAGGGTTAGTTTTTATTCCTTCTGGAGTTAACATGTACCCTAAAAATGGGAGTTCACTTTTAAAAAATTCTGTTTTATCTAGTTGAATAACTAGATTATGTTTGGCTAAAGTTTCAAATATATTTTCTAAATGTTGAAAGTGTTCTTCTACAGTTTTTGAATAAATTATTATATCATCAACATAGACGAGTGCATTAGGTACGTTTGCTATCATTGCATTCATTGCCCTTTGGAAGGTTGGTGGGGCGTTACAGAGACTGAATGGCATTCTCACGTACTCGTAGTGTCCATTTTCTGTTGAGAAAGCAGTCTTCTCAATGGAGTCCTTTGCCATCTCTATCTGATGAAATCCAGAATCTAAATCTATTGTAGAAAATATTTTCGAACCTTGTAATTTATTTAATAAATCCTCAATATTAGGAAGAGGAAACTTATCATTAATTGTCTGTTCGTTTAATTTTCTATAATCTATTACTAATCAATATTTCTTTTTCCCACTCGCATCTAATTTTTTTGGAACTAACATTGATGGAGAATTATATGGGGAATTAATTTCTCTAATTATATTTTGATCTAATAATTTCTTTATTTGACTGTTCATTTCTTCTCGAAGTTGAGGAGCAACTCTATAGCTCCTTGATTAAATAGGATTCTCAGTTTTTAATTTAATTTGACATTTTAGTAAATTTGTAGAAGGTAAAGGTTGCTCATTTGTTTTAATTTCGGAAGGATATTTTCCTAATAGATTAATCAAATTTTCTTTTGTATTTTTCTCTATATGGTTTGTCCTAACCATACTGTCAATAACTTTTAAATCTTTTATTAAATTAACATTATAGTTTTCTTCAATTATTTTCCCATTTTTAATTAATTTTCCTTTTATTTTCATTAATATATCATCTCCAATATTTATATCTACTTTTAATTTTCTCATTGATTTCATACCTAATAAGAAATCGTATCCAGGACAGAAATCATAAATTTTAAATGTTACCAATATTTCATCATTCACCCCAAGCTTCGGTCCAATATCCAAGGTTACACGTCCGCTACCTCTTTATTTACCGGCTGGTGTTATTATAATGAAATCTTCCGATTGTATTTTAATTCCCTCGGGTAAAGAATTTGGATTTATACAATTGATTTCCGCGCCTGTATCGATTAGCCATTCCTTGCCTTCTTTATCCGTAAAATGAGCATCCTTGTCATTGTTTACTAAATTTAGGTTGTACTTCGGGAGGCTTCGCCAAGTTCTAAAAAATTATCAAATTTAAGTTTGAGTTCTTGAATTTCTCTTTCAACTTCTCACATTTTTTTCTAATAATTCTTGGTCATTTTTTACTTCCTTAAAGCATCTTACATTTTCGACCGATTTCATCGAAACGGTATTTTGTGAATCCGGCTTAAAAGGTTTTGAAGGAAATGGTTCATGATTCGTTTTATCATTATATCGCCAGTTATCCTTCTCATGCCATGCCTGTGGCTTATTATTTCTATGATCCCTATAGTTTTGATTAAATCTTTTTTCCTGAAATTTTTGCCTATCATTATGATAAAATTTATTATGCCCTCTTTCTTCATTTCTATTTTGGTGATAATGCGGCTTATCATATTTATTATGTTCTTGTTTGTTATGGTTATATTGTGGTTTATCATTTCTATTATTATAATGCTTTTTAGGGAAAAGTTGTTGTAGCAGTGGCAAACCTTCGTTTTGTAATTTTATGCGCAATCTGACTAAATCTTTAGGATCGAAAATCCTCATGTAATTACCCAATTCGATAGGTAAACAAGAAATTACATGATGAGTTATTCTTTCTTTAATATATTTTATTTGATCATCGGGATACGTTATATCATTATCAATTCTAATTCGGGCAATTAACACTGATAATGCTGATTCTACTCTATTAATAAAATCTATTGGATTCTCAAATCTGTATGGACGCATAGACATTAGCTCATGGTCTAATTGACAAATTGTTTTCTGGTCTCTATAATTATTTTCTATAAAAATTAATAATTCATCTAAATTAACAAAATGTTGGGTTCTAATATGATTTTTAGCTTCCCCCTTTATTTTAGATTTTACTTTATTTAAAAGAGCGGCATGATTTTCTAATGCTAAAGTATTATTAGCCTTACAAACATAATTAAAAACTTCCCTAACCTCTGTTAAAAACTCATAAACATCTTTGGAGTCCCCATAAAAATCCTGTATATGGCCATAATCCATAGCTGTCATTTTATATGTTATCATTTGTGGTTGTGGTGGTTGTGATTGTTGTTGTTGCAATTGTTGTTGTTGTAATTGTTGTTGTTGTAATTGTTGTTGTTGTAATTGTTGTTGTTGTACATCTGAGTCATTTATTTTTGGCTGGTATATTTTTAGCTTACTCGGTTTTAAAGGAAATTACATAAAATAAATATTGTTTTAAATATAATAAAAAAAATATTACAAATTTTGTACCTCAACTATTCTTTAAGTCCTTACGAAGTTTCTGGATTTAATAAAAGTTCTTGACCCGTTTGAAGTGTTGAACACACCTTGAAGCAGCCAGTCCCAGATTCTGTTGTCCAATGACTATTTCTTCGAATCTTCTTAGCCTGACACTCAGAGCTGTTACTTTAAGTAATTTCTTCGCTCTTTTTTCTTCAACTTAACACGGGTCCCTGAATTCGGGCGCCAAATAAATCACCGAAACTTAGATGGACTTAAAAAAAAGTTTATTTATCAACAACAATGTTTACAATTAACAAACAACTGAACTATTACTAATAAACTATTGCACTAATCTATCTTATCTAAGATTTCATGACTAACTACCGGGATTGAACTCCTCGCTAGAGGGAAAAGGAGGGGTATTTATACTGAGTCAGGGAAAAATTGCTGACTCTATGAATTAACCTCTATTTGGCTACCATAAATGTCGAAGGAATAGAACAGGATATTTATGTAATTAATGACCAGAAGCCCATAAAACGCCTTTATTTAAACTTACCAATGTGTGTCCAAGAAAAACTGAAGTTATTGAAATGCCCATTAGACAGTGAAGCAACTTGCAACGTTATCGGCTATGAGACTTTGAGGCGTTTATTTGGCGGAAATAAACCAAGACTCACTGAAAGCCTAACTTGACACATTTTATGCAGGAGCATCCCAGCCATCCTTTGGAAAAATTCAGCTATCCATTGAATGGAGGAAATCAAAGCAAGAAATGAGTTTTGAGCTCATTCATACGTCTCATTAATAGAGCTCGGATTTCCGTGAAATTGCATATTTTTTTTTGAAAAGTCAGAATAGAGCGAACTCAAGTTAGTTATCCGAATCAAGCCTAATGGGATGTTTTAACGAAGTTTTATACTGCACGTTTTGGGGTTTACTGCACGAAATTGCACGTTTTGGGTTTTACTGCACGAAATTGCACGTTTTGTGGTTTACTGAACGAAATTGCACGTTTTGAATTTTTATTGCACCAAATTGTATTATTTGATATTTTGAAGAAAAAATATATTAAAAATTGTAATTTTCTTTAATACACATCTAACCTATAGTGGAAAAATAAATGTAAATATCATAGAAAAAAAAAATAAAGGGAACTTGGGAGATGTAAACCAACACAAACCTCCGATTTCCCAGAAATGAGGGTTCAGTGGTTCCTGGATGTTTACATTTTGTTTCTCAATTCCCATCGTTTTGTCAGTATCAAACCAGCTTCTGTTGAGTATATTGTTACTAAAGGAAGCCAGTTCAAGAACGAATAATATGCAGTACAAGTAGAATTTTAGTTGTGGGAAAGAAACATAAAGGTAAAAAAGCTGATTGGCAGATCTAAATAAAGGGCTGTGGGGTTGCAGCCCCCCCTTTAAGACTGCAGCCTCCCTTTACAGTCGGCTGGATCTGCCCATGCTTTCTGGACACCCTTTGGGAGATATTAATGGCTAAGGTTGCCCTTCGGAGTAAAATCTGCTCCAGAAGAATTTCAAAGGAGGGCTCATGAAGAGCTGGAGGGTCTAAATGGGATAATCATTACAGCAGATGATATACTGATCTTTGGTTGTGGAGATACGGACAAAGAAGCCTTAAAAGACCGTAACAGAAATTTACGGGCTTTGCTTCAGAGAGGAGAGTAGAAATATTAAATTAAATTTAAATAAATGCGAAATCGGGGTGCGAGAAGTAAAGTACATGGGCCATATACTCATCGCTGATTGAATGAAACCTGACCCTGAGGAAGGAATAACCTGACCACGTTGAAGGATATGAAAGTTCTATGAAATAAAGAAGAACTATGCCGATTTTTAGGATTATTGCTTACCTAGGAAAATTCCTTCCAAGATTATCAAATGTATTAGCTTCCCTTCGGGACTTGTTAAAAAAAATGAGAATGTACATGGGATGAAATATAAACAAATGCATTTAAAGCATTAACCCATTAACGCCCGGTGTTACATTTATGTAACGCCAAAGTGAAGTTTGTTTTTGTCATAGAACGGAAACAATTCTTAGAACTTCGGGGTTTTTGTTGTGTTTTTAATATACTAGGAAGGCGGTAGAAGGGATAGAATCGATGTTTACTGTTTTATTATTGTTTCGACTACCGATTTGAACAGATTGAAAATGTCCTTCCCTGTTGACGTCGAAAGTCTGCAAAGTCTCCTGCAGTAAGTACCTTTACATATGTTTAATATTTTTTATTTTATTACTCAAAACAGAGAAAGACTTTCTCAAGATCTCTGTTGAGTTTCATGCGTATTGGTTGGTCTTTAAGAGTTTTATAGCCTTTCATTTACCACTGTTACCGAAATGTAACACCGGGCGTTTAGACCCCCTGTATTTTTTATTTTTCTTTTATTGTGTTAGACCGGGGTTTTCTCTTCAAGATGCTCTCGATTTAATACTCGGTGATGACATCCAGGCAACGGCCGTTTATGCAGAGCCACTGGACCCTTCTGCGGTTACTGACGAGGAGTCTGGGAATGAAGAAGACCTAGGAGATCCTCTTCACCTTTCAGGTGGGGAGCTTCTAGCTCCTGCTGAAATTGTTTTGTGCGACAATGAACGTCTTGGTGGCATTTATGATGTGCTTGAACCACTAGTTAGTCATCCTTCTACGCCCGCTCCGCCTGGAGCTTCAGATTCGATCTCCACGATGTCAGCGCTATATCCAGTTCCAGCTCCTACTTGTAACAATCAAGGGTTCCAATGGATAATAAATCGTGTAAGAAAAGGTAAACCAACACCATTATTTATTCCAGGTGACTTTTATGCCAATCCTGTGTACCTTGTTTAGAATAGGTTGTTATAAATGAAGCCGAAAACAGCTGTGTCGAATGTTTTGGAAAGTTATTTGACAGCAACGTTTACCATCTTCTCTTGACTGAAACGGAAAAGTACGTCCAATTCAAAAATGAAGAGCCTCAGAACTTTTCTTTAGGGGAAATAAAATGCTTGATCCGGTTTTTAATTTTGACAGGGTACAATAATCTTCCAAATAAACGGATGTATTGGGAAGAAGTAAAGGATGTGCAAAACTTGTTGGTTTCGCAAGCCATGCTGCGAAGTAGAATGTTGTCACTAATAAAGTTTATTCACTTGTTCTTCTATATATTAAAAGTTTTAATTTATAGTTTTGTTTATTGGCAACTTTTAACCAGTTATACTATTCAAATTTAGAATTATTTCAATTATTAAATAATTAAAAACACGGGGGCACAGGCGCCCGGTGTTACATTTATGTAACACCTCATCATGACCTTGTATTGAGAAAAAAAATTTTTTTTTTCTATTTGTTCATGTTATATAGAATCTTAGCAAGTGATGGTAGCAAAGATTTAAAAAAAATGCAACAAAAATAGTTCTGGGCGTTAATGGGTTAATAGAGATGGCTACTTCAGTCCAATTCTTCAATACATCAATCTTAATAAGTCACCTACTGTTCAGTGTGATGGCCGTCATAATGGGCTGGGAGCGACATTATTACAAGAAGGTAAGCTAGTTTTATTTATTTCCAGAACCTTAAGTCCAACAGAAATTTCGTAAGCACCAATATAAAAGGAATTTTTGACTGCAGTTTATGCATTTACAAGATTTGAGCAACATCTTTTTGGTAAGGATGATATTGTAGTAGAGACCGACCATAAGCCTCTCGAGACGATTTTTAAAAAACCCATTGTAAATGCACCAAAAAGAATACAACGCATGCTCCTTCGCCTACAAAAGTATACATTCCAAATTTTATACAATCCAGGACGCTTGATTCCTGTAACTGATTTCCTATCTCGTGCCTCAGTTATTAGTTATGAACACCAATATGAAAAAACATCTTAATTTTTTCCAGTAACGATTTGAAGAGTTTCGAAAAGTGCTATTCACATAAATACTGGAATGTCACTGAAGAAATAATTTTACAATAAAAAATTTAAACTGTTTTAGGTGATGTTTTGTTGAATTTAACGAAGGTTATAATAAACAAATGACCAGAAAGTGTCAAAAACTCCCAGAACAACTAGGAGATTTTTGGCCGTTTCGGGGTGAATTAGTAGTTGAAGGTGGCATCGTCATGAAAGGAGAGCGCGTAGTTTTATCTCAGTCGATCAGGACAGCAAATTCTTTCAAATAAATACGTAATGCAAAAGTCAATTTATTATCATAGTGAAGTACAAGAATATGTTAGCTTTGAACGTAAAGGGAAGTTAAGGAAATGATAGGTAACAATAATGGAGTAATGCTAATGTATAAGAATGAGAATTTAGTAAAGAATATTGTAACGAAAAATGAATAAACAAAAAAAAAATTTTTTTTTTTATTTAATAAAACTCATTAAGTAATAATCGAAGAGGGCTTAATATATTTTTGTATATAATTAAAATATGTGTTGTTTTAAAAGCTTTGTATTAGTTTTTTATTGATATAATATTTTTTTATTTAGCTATAAAAATAATTATGTTTTATTTTAAAAGAAGAGACGGGACCGGAGTAATTAATTGAAAAACAGCTGTTATTAAGGCATTTGTTTTTTTAACAAACAACGAAGGAAAAGACAGGAGATGTTCGCTAGCGTTCGACGAGTGATGATAAAATGAGACTGTTTTAGTGTTTAACGTAGTTGTGGTCTATATCGCTAAATATCAGAGAATTGAAGAATAGTGGCGTTCACGGAAGAGATTCCGGTGACGAGAATCGCCAAGCCGAGTGGCTACTGGCAACAAAGCTACGAGAAGACAGGCGAGTTAAGAGAACAGACTGGAGATATTTTTCTTTTAATTTCTTTGTTAAACCTTGCTTTTTTTTTATTGTATAGTTATAAGTTTAAATTGTTTCTAGTTGTGTGAATAGAGTTAGATTTTGATCAGGCCTGACTACAGAAATTGTGAGTAAATTTTATTTTTAATATCGTAGTGTAAATATAGTGTTAATTAAAAGTTTTTTTTTTATTTGAGTTTAATTTGTTTTGTTCAATTTCTTTTTAACTTACCATTAAGTAGTTCATAAGTGTAAATTGCAAATTGTATTTTATGTACAGCCCTCTCCGAGGTTTTAAGGTAATCTTCACTTATCAAATTTAAATTATTTTTTTTATTCAGATTGCTTTAGGTTTTCGCTATTTCCTTAAAATAAATAGCGTGGCGCCCCTTAATTTATTTCAATTTTTTTTAATCACTAGTCATTTAAGAACCCGCCCGTCTCCACTGAGCTACCACCTTTTTTGTTACGATTGTTTTATTTATTTATAACCAATTAATATTTCTTTTAACGTAACAAAATGGCGCCCAAACAGGGACTATAAGTGATTAGATAGATGCTTAATTTAATATTGATTTAGTGATTTTTAAATAAAATTATTTTTTTGTCCTAATATTGAATTTTTTTATTTTATCTGCTAAGAAAAAGTAGTATAATTTTTATTTGGTTCTTTTGAAATCATAAAGATGAAGGTCGATAGGTTGTTAAAGGACGAGCTTGAATACGAATTAAGGATTCGGGGGATAGTTGGAATATCTACTGTAGAAGATATGAGGAAAAGACTTCGGACCGTCTTTAAACTAGAGAGTGCAGGAAAATATGTTGCTCCGGTAGTTGACCTTTCTCCTACGGAAGAATTAAGCGTGTGTGAAGAGAAAATTGCCACTGTTGAGAACAAGATTTCTGTTCTCCCACCCTCTAGTTCTACCGGGGATATAGATAAAATCGATACAGGTCTTCAACATTTGATTAATAGACTAAACCGGATAACAACGAAAGACACCATCGAAATGGAGAGGAAGTCAGAAGCAATTTCAAAATGCCTTCTATTATTTGAGGAACTAGAAGAAAAATTGAGTGGGCAACCTCCTGTTTCAGAATCCCACTTTGAAAACCAGAATCCCGGAAAGTCTCAGGAGGGTAAGGTACAATCAGTGATTACCGAATCAACTGAAGATACAAAGAAGCCTGTAACGACCGTTGAGTCGGAGTCAGACGTTGCTGAAACTAAGTACGTGATCAGAAGAACTGAAACTCCCATAAGAGATTGGGGAATTCACTTCACAGGCGATGGGGATGGTCTCAGTGTCCATGCGTTTTTAGAGACTGTAGAGGAGTTAAGTTTGGCAAGGAATACTACTCATGAAGAACTTTTTAGGGCTGCGTACGACTTGTTTAAAGGACCAGCACTGATTTGGTTTCGAGCTGTACGGAAAGAAGTAACAACGTGGGCTGAACTTATCTCAGAATTGAAAGCCGAATATACACCTTTAGACTATGAGGATCGCCTTTGGGAAGAAATAAAGAGAAGAACACAAGGACATGCTGAGTCGATGGGTACATTCGTGGCAGTTATGAAGAATTATTTTAACCGTTTACCAACTATGCCTACGGAAGACCAAATGTTGAATATCATTAAGAAGAATTTGAACCCCCTCTACTTGGAAAGAATGGCTTTGCACCAAGTAACAACATTGAAGGAGTTAGTAATAATCGGTCGGCAGATTGAAGAAGTAAGGTGGAGAATGAACGAATATCGACCGCCACCAGATAGTAAAGGATTACTCGAACCCGACTTGGCCTATCGCCCGCCAACGAGGAAACAACTCGATCAAGACGACACAGTAGCAGCATCGAAGATGGTTGTAGAAGCCGTGGCTAAACCCAATTACACATTTCGCTGTTGGAACTGTGGAGGGACCAATCATTCGTTCAAAACGTGTCGCTCGGTAAAAACCAAATTCTGTATAGGTTGTGGCCTAAGGGATGCGGATAGAAAGACATGTAAACGTTGTAATAACACCGACCAGGGAAACGATCAAGGGGGTCCGGCCTAAGTGGAAGGGAGCCTGGACAAAACCCGAATTCCACGACGAAAGCTGAGTGGGTAGAGTGGTTGTCGATTGTGGAAGAAGTTTTCGCTGGAAAGAAATGGAAAATTCTTAGACATCCAGCAAATGAACGGGATCGAAGGCCGTATTTAACAGTCAACATTTTGGGAAGACAAGAAACGGGATTGCTGGATTCTGGGGCTTCAAGGTCATTGATAAGTGAGAAATGCTGGAAACGTTTTTCACGGCTGGGTGTAAAGCTACACAAAAAACCCAAAATTCAAATAAATGCTGCTGGAGGCACCGCGCTCAACGTTTTTGGAAGCGTAAACGTGCCAGTGGAGTTGGAAGGTAAAATGAGAATTATCCAATTTTTGGTAGTTTCCAACTTGGTGGATGAACTTATATTGGGCATCGACTTCTGGAATAAATTTAGATTGGTTCCAGACATATCGAAAAATATGTGGCACTTTGCTCCAACAGAAGAATGTTTAGCTGTGTCACAGAATGGCCCTGCTGTCCTAACTAGACCGAATCTTACGCAGGAACAGGAAGAAACCTTAAATCGGCTTATCGGACATTGGCGAAATATCCGACCATCAAAGTTAGGATGTACAAGCAGGGTAGAGCACGAAATAAATACCGGTGATAGTAAGCCAGTCAAACAGCGTTACTACCCTGTTTCACCAAAGATCCAAGATATCATAAATAAGGAGCTCGATGAAATGCTCGTAGAAGGAATTGTAGAGCCGTCACAGAGTGCTTGGTCGTCACCTGTTGTTTTAGTGAAGAAACCCGATGGATCCTACCGTTTTTGCGTGGATTATCGTCAGTTAAATGCCGTGACTAAAAGGGACGCCTACCCGCTGCCCTACATTTCGAATATATTGGATAGGTTACGTGATGCCAAGATACTTTCTTCCATCGACATAAAGAGCGCATACTGGCAGATACCAATGGCCGCAGAAAGCAAGGAAAAGACAGCTTTTACTGTTCCCAACCGCGGCCTCTTCCATTTTTGTAGGATGCCTTTTGGACTGCATAATGCACCAGCGACATGGCAAAGACTGATTGACGATGTCTTGAGAGCAGATTTAGAACCAAATATCCTTGTTTACTTGGATGACATCATTGTGGTCTCATCAGACTTCGATTCCCACATAGAAACATTGGAGAAGGTCTTAGAAAGATTGAGCTCAGCCAACTTAACGGTGAATTGGGAGAAAAGTCAGTTTTGCAGAGAGGAGCTAAAGTTTCTGGGATATGTGGTAAATGAGAACGGCCTACAAGTTGATCCGGGAAAGATTGAGGCGATATTAAACTACCCAGCACCTAAGAACGTAAAGCAAGTGAGACAGTTTATAGGGCTTTCTTCCTGGTATCGCCGCTTTGTCCCTAATTTCTCGACTCTAACTTCACCGCTATCGGATCTATTGAAGAAAAACAAGAGATGGAAATGGGGACAAGAACAAGAAGAAGCGTTCAGATTACTGAAGGAGAAGCTTGTCACAGCACCTGTGTTAGCATGTCCTGACTTCAGTAAGCGATTCTTCCTACAAACCGATGCCTCTAAAACAGGATTAGGGGCTATTCTTTACCAAGAATACCCAGAAGGAGATCGGGTCATAGCTTATGCGAGCCGAAGTTTGACCACAGCCGAGAGGAAATACAGTGTAACTGAGCAAGAGTGCCTAGCAGTTCTCTGGGCAATAGAGAAGTTTCGGCCTTATTTGGAAGGGATGGATTTTACAGTTATTACTGACCACATTGCCTTAAAATGGTTGAATAGTCTTCGCGACCCTCAAGGTCGACTGGCTAGATGGGCACTAAAACTGCAGCAACACCAATTCACTATCGTACACCGTCCCGGCAAACAAAACGCTGCAGCCAATGCGTTGTCACGGACTTACGAATTCCCGATAGCCAGAATTGATATTGGAGAACCAATAGAGGACGCGTGGTATCAGCGGATGATTAAACAAGTAGAAGAGAATCCATCGAAATATGCGGATTGGAGGATTGTTAATCAAACTCTATGGAAGCTTGTTAATAATAACCGGAAAATGGTAGGAGATAGCAACCAGTGGAAATTAGTAGTTCCTAAACAAAAACGTAGGGAAGCGATCTGGGAATGTCATGATAAAGAAATTGCAGGACATTTGGGATGTTTCAAAACCTTGCAGCGGGTAAAGGAGTACTACTATTGGCCTGGCATGGCAACCGATGTAACCAGGTACGTACGGAAATGTGAAGTGTGCTTGGCGAATAAGCCATTACAGACTAAGCCTGCGGGCCTAATGGGGAAACAGCGAATAGTTACCCAACCTTGGCAAATGGTTTCGGCAGATATAATGGGGCCGTTTCCTATGTCTTCAAACCGGAAAAGGTTCATATTAGCGTTTACCGACTGCTTCACTAAATACAGCATCATAGTACCAATTTCAAAATCGACAGCCGAAGTGGTGGCCAAAACTTTAGAAAGAGAGGTCTTTCTTAAGTTCGGGGTTCCCCAAATTATTATATGTGATAACGTTCCTCAATTCAGGAGCAATATTTTAAAAAAGAAAGCCCGAGAATATGCTGTTAAATTGTGGTTCACCCCAGTCTATCATCCACAGGCTAATCCGATGGAGCGTCCAAATCGAGTGATAAAGACACTCCTAGCTTCCTATGTGAAAGACAATCATAAGCACTGGGATAAGGATCTACACAAGTTGGCTTTTGCTATGCAGACTGCGGTACATGAGGTTACCGGTTATTCGCCAGCTTATTTGAATTTTGGACGGGAGTTACCACGTTCAGGCGACGAGTACGAGCATTCCATTGCTTCAGATAATGTTCCGGAAATGGGAGATCGAAAGGCTTACGCAAAGAAGTTCAACATGATGCCAGTAATATATGAAGAAGTGGTTGAGCGTCTACGGCAATCATACGAGAAAAGCAGGCACCATTATAATCTTCGGAGAAGGAACGTGGATCTACAAGCTGGAGATTTAGTGTGGAAGAAGACCCAAACCCTTTCGGATGCTTCAAAGAACTTTTCTAATAAATTGGCACCTCTATATGAGAAATGTAGAATCAGAGCAAAACAAGGAAATTTATTATACGTGCTAGAAGATCTACAGGGTCATCCCTTAGGAACTTGGCATGTCAAAGATCTAAAACCTCATCCGACCTAAGACTTAAGATTCAAGCATTAAAAAAAAAAAAAAAAAAAAAAAAAAAAAAAAAAAAAAAAAAAAAAAAAATTTTTTTGGTAGGGAGGGGGAGAGTTTGTAACGAAAAATGAATAAACAAAAAAAAAATTTTTTTTTTTATTTAATAAAACTCATTAAGTAATAATCGAAGAGGGCTTAATATATTTTTGTATATAATTAAAATATGTGTTGTTTTAAAAGCTTTGTATTAGTTTTTTATTGATATAATATTTTTTTATTTAGCTATAAAAATAATTATGTTTTATTTTAAAAGAAGAGACGGGACCGGAGTAATTAATTGAAAAACAGCTGTTATTAAGGCATTTGTTTTTTTAACAAACAACGAAGGAAAAGACAGGAGATGTTCGCTAGCGTTCGACGAGTGATGATAAAATGAGACTGTTTTAGTGTTTAACGTAGTTGTGGTCTATATCGCTAAATATCAGAGAATTGAAGAATAGTGGCGTTCACGGAAGAGATTCCGGTGACGAGAATCGCCAAGCCGAGTGGCTACTGGCAACAAAGCTACGAGAAGACAGGCGAGTTAAGAGAACAGACTGGAGATATTTTTCTTTTAATTTCTTTGTTAAACCTTGCTTTTTTTTTATTGTATAGTTATAAGTTTAAATTGTTTCTAGTTGTGTGAATAGAGTTAGATTTTGATCAGGCCTGACTACAGAAATTGTGAGTAAATTTTATTTTTAATATCGTAGTGTAAATATAGTGTTAATTAAAAGTTTTTTTTTTATTTGAGTTTAATTTGTTTTGTTCAATTTCTTTTTAACTTACCATTAAGTAGTTCATAAGTGTAAATTGCAAATTGTATTTTATGTACAGCCCTCTCCGAGGTTTTAAGGTAATCTTCACTTATCAAATTTAAATTATTTTTTTTATTCAGATTGCTTTAGGTTTTCGCTATTTCCTTAAAATAAATAGCGTGGCGCCCCTTAATTTATTTCAATTTTTTTTAATCACTAGTCATTTAAGAACCCGCCCGTCTCCACTGAGCTACCACCTTTTTTGTTACGATTGTTTTATTTATTTATAACCAATTAATATTTCTTTTAACGTAACAATATGAAGACGAAATGAATAGCTTGAACACAATAAATTCAAGAGCTTTCCTAAAATTGCAGAGTTGTTTTAACGGAAATAGGAGGGGAGACCGGACTTGAAATTTAAAATGATTTTGTGCCGTAACCAACACACACAAGAAAGTGAAATAGCAGTGACTCTCCTCCACATTGGTACGAATTCTGAAATCTATTAAAGACAGCAGCTGCCGTGAATAAAGGACTATCCCTCTATTGAGTTACAATCTGAAGGCTTTGTTAAAGATAGTTCAAATGTAATTAAAAATAAAATTGAAAAAAAAATCTGAGTTGTTTGAATTTTAAAGTGGATATGTAAATACATCGGAACTTATTCGAAATAAACATATGTCTATTCTGCTTAAGAAATTTTTAAAAAAGTAATCTAGATTTTCTACAAACCCCCCTTCCAATGCAAATATATTTTTAGTTATTGTTTTGAGATAAAGCGTGCATGACTTTTGCTCTTTGTTGTATATTGAAACAACAATAAGCAATGAAAATTTATTTATACTGCGGTTTATTAAAAATATTTTTTAATTTATATAATTTATAAACAATACCAATTTGAGAATGTGGTTCGTCCATTTACCTCTTACCATTTTGGTAGGACATTTGTTACTGTTTGGTTGGTAACTGAACGTCTGAATTTGCACACTTTATGTATGTCTTATGGTTCTTACCATTATTTGTTGTTGAGGATATATTTTTCTGTAGGAATATATAACAAATTACATAGTTAAATGTCAGAGCTACAGTCTGCTCTTTTATTGAGAAAACAGCTTGCAGGTAGATTGAATTTTATTCTTATTATGTTGTGACATGAACTCAATTTAAAGTTTTAGTTAATAATTCATTAACTTCTTATATTGACGACAGATTTAATTATTTAACTATATAAGTTTTTTAGTTTTAAAGTTTGGAATAGTATATCAGATTTATTTCTTATCTTAAAATCATGAGGTACTTGAGAGGTTATAATTTTGGTTCATTTTTTGGACTTAATTATTTTGAATGTTTGTATACAATTAATCATCATCTATTATTTTTATTTTTGTATTTACTATCTTATAAAGCTTGCCTGGTTTCTTTTGTAGACTTGTCATGTAGAACAATTGTTAAATTTAATGTTAATATCCATTTACTTATCAATCAGTGTGCTGACTGTATTTCTGTTATATGTCCAAATAACTTTTAATTCAACTAAATTTTCTTACCTTTCCATTCCTTTAGTTATGTTTACAAGTTTATTTAGGTATATCTTAATTGTCACACATTTCACTTTTCGATACTTATGCTAAATTAGGTGTTTTATGTGTCAATAATTAACTTCTAAGGACATTAAGTTTACCATCCATTGTTAGTTCATGTAAGTAAGTAAATTGTTCCAACAATATTTTTTCTATATTGATTAATATTTATGTATTTCTGTGCTTAAATGACTTGCTATTTATGATTCTTTTTTTAAAGTTAATCAATAGTTAGTATTTTTAAGGTTACCCCATTATTTCTTTAATGTCAATGAATTAATATGCAGCTTATGAAATATCTCTTGTCCCTGGTTGGAGAGGCTATATAAGCATTATTTTACTTGTATTCTTATAATTTGTTCATACATTTGTTCGCTGGTTGTATTTTGATGTGTTGTTTTTAATTTTTAATACCTCAATTTTTGTTACATGTTTTGAAGGATGCCATAACTTTTTTTTTTTTTTTATAATTTTAAGATGTCCATAAATTTGGTTGTGGTTTTGGAAGTTAAGAGTTTAATTTATATAAAAGTTTAATTTTTTTAATTAAAATGGTACTAAGTCTCATTGCCCCAAGATTGCAGCTTATTTCAGGATCTCTTTAAGTACCCATAAGTAAATGTTGGTGACTTCTCTGACCCTTTTTATTTTGCTGTTTGTTCTAGATAGGTAAGTTTAGTGAGCTTAACGAACTTGTTTTTTTTTATATATAAAGCTCTTTGTGAACCTGAAATAGATGTTTTTGAGTTGTTCATAAAGGCTTTTATTGTTATAATGCTTTCTGGACCTATTATAATTTACAAAGCCTGTATATAACTGATTTTATGAATAATTAATTATTAATTAAGCTTCTTAGAATCACGTATCAGAAACAATGCTACAATCAGAATTCTATTATTTTGAATGCCTTTTTCATATTCTATGGCCTATAATTAGTATTGGGTTTAACAAATTTTCTATGTAAATATGATTTGTTTTCTCCAATTATGAAGCACACTATCAGAAAAACATTTTCTTGAGTATTGCCTTAGTTAATCACTTTCTGTGAACTTGTGTTAGAATATGTCGAGACAGATTTTTTGTTTGTGCATGCACATAATTTGGGCATTTCGATGTGATCTTAGTTAATTTGACATGTAGAATAAAATGAATGTATTAGAAATACTACTAAATGAAAAAATAAAATGAATTAAATGAGCACTGCAAAAGAGCTTATTTATAAACCCTTTACGGTACCACCCTTTATTAACTAGATTCAATAGATACTTTCTTCATAAATTCAACAATAATCCTTGTAAAATGCTTGTTTTATGATTGAGGCCTTGTCCTGTTTTACTGATTCTTTTTTTTTCAGTTGGTGTCTTATTCAACATTCAAACGTTGTATGTCTAGATATGTGCTTGTGTTATGTATTAAATTACGTTGAGAGTTTATATTAAGTTTGTATAAAGGCGAAAATCTCTAATATTACGTTTGGAGTTTATTACTCATTAGTAAAATATAATTCAGTAGGTAAAGCTAATGCTATGTTGCTTCCAGGCGTGGCCTATTTTGGGAGGTGAAGTGACCGTAATATATGCATACTCCCATCGCATCCTTTTCAGTTAAAAAAGGGCCTTGATCTGCTTTATTAAAACCTAGCTTCTGATTCCTTTTTGCTGTTCTCGCTCTTCAGACTTAATAAAACCTCAAAAGGGTCCTTTTCCATTGAAATTGGGGCCTCAGTAAACTGCACCAATTTAGCCACGCCTAGGAAGAACAGTGCAATACTAGTACCATAAAATTAACTACTGTAAAAAAAAAAATAAGCTTGTCGTTTTTTAGTCAATGACCCTATGGTAATTTAAAGATAAGCTAGTAATATTATTTTGTATAGAGGGCCGCACCTGAATCCTTGGATATGCAATGAGAATTATGTTTGAAAGAAATGTTTCCTCTGAACAGACATTACTGGTCATTGTTTACTTTCGTACTTTTTTTAAAATAAATTAAATTTTTATTTATTGCTGTTTTTTATTATTTAAACTTTTTTTTTGGTGGTGCGATTAACAAACAAGGATCATATCAATTAGTTTTTAATTTGTTTTTTGCTTTATTGGATATTATTTATTCGTAATCAGTACTGCACAATAGGTGTTTTTTTGGATATAGATGTCTCACTTTTTATCTATCCTTATTTATTAGTTGTATTGCATAAGATATAGTAATATTGACATTTACCTTTGCATTATTTATCTCTATATATGCATGTCCTTTCACCTATTTTAATGTGTTATGGGCTACATATGTTTTTTTTGGTTCATTGATATAATGGTGTTGTCTGTATTTATGGTATTACGTAAACTTGGTTGTTATTGACTATATGTGTAGTGAGTTGTTTTGTGTTTGCTTTGTAATTTATTTTTAATTTTTTAAAAATGATATTCAACAACTGTTTGTTCCAATGGTATCTTACTGTCTACATAAATGTTAGATGCTTCAAAAACTGAGTCTGAATTACAAGGCTGTGAGATTTCGAAGCCTTTTTAATTTTTTTTCTTGTTTATCTGTCTTCATATCAAATACGATCATCATACAGAATTTCTTGTTTTAAAGCTATTTTTTTCTCATGCAGTAATCCCACTACGTTGATGGATATATGTTCTACCAATCCTGATTATGGGTTGGTATAAAATACAGAATTCCACATTAATGTTTATAAAAACAATTTTTTTTTTTTGTGTTGGCACGTCGCAAAAATTCCCTTCTCAAAATTTTTTAAAATAATTCTAAGTATCAAATTTTAAATTTAGTAATTATGAACATACTGATTTACTTTTTAGATATATTTTACTCTTCCAATGTATGCAAAAACTTATGAAAAATTCAATTTTTTGTGGGAACCAAGTTTTTTTGTCAGTCAGGGCAAAACTTTAGTATTGAGAAATATGATAATATAAAAGAGGTTCACAAATAGATAAGTATTTAAATACTTAATACTTTGGCAGAATTTTTCATATACCTTATTCAGGTTATGTCTGTGGCTAATACATGAAATGACAACCCCTATACTCATGATTTAATTAAACCTACTTCTAACCTTCTGGCTGCAAATCTATAAAAAATCTTTAGAATATCATCCATCCATTTTTTTTTTTTTTTTTTTAATTCTTTGCTTAATGTTGAATTAAGAAATCTAGGAGATGATCATTGATGTGTTGAACTTTAAAGGAAACAAACTGAATCACTGATAATACATTATTATTATTTTTTCAATCTAGCTGCAGAACTTAATTTAAATTTTCATTTTTGTATGATATATTATGTATGTATATATTGTAATAAATAAATTTTAAAAAACTATTTTTGAATGTGTACTTAAAAACCCCTTCCCCCCTTATTTGCTCTGGAATATAGACCTAACATTCACTAATTCAAGATTCAGGTGATTTTTCTGGTACGGAGCTCTCATGGTTGTTTAGTGATAATACTGAAGAGGAGGGGAAAAGGGAGGACTCACCTAGTAATTTTTTTTGGTGAAAGTCAATATTTCAAAAACAACAGCTAGAAAAAGATTGTAAATTAAGAAATATTTGTATAAAAAATAATTTTATTTATAAAAACTTAAAACTCATTTAAAATAATAACAATATATTCTACAATTTTCCTTGATTAATTTTTTAAGGAGGGCTGGGATGGCCTAGGGGTCTGAGATGCTGGCAGCAGGTAATTAATGTTAAGAAATGTTGATTGTGGTAAGTATCATTATGTTGTTTTTCCAGGATGGCAATAGCCACCTGGAAGGTTTGGTCGATGAACAGTCTGCTTCATGGAAGGACACCTGAGTCTTAATAATTTGATTTGTTTATTCTGAGCATTCCATTGACCTGTAGTAAATGCGTTTTTTGATGGCACCTGGCTAAGGTAGAGTATGGGGAGCAACATTGCCAAAACTCTGGTTCCCTGCCAGCCTCTTATGAGAGCATTCTCTAAATCATTTTAGGTTTGTTTGTTAGTTTTTTCATCTTGACTTTTGAATATATGTGTTTTCGTTTAAGTTACGAAAGTTACTACTGTTCTCTGATGAGGGAATTATTAATTCTGTAACTCTTTTGCTACAATTATTCCATAACGCTGCTTTAACACGTTGAGCGCTGCTACGTTTCTGGACTCCCGCTTTTCTAAGGCGGGTGGGGGTTACCAGAAACGGCATATATCTAATTGATATTGTAATTAATTCGCCTTAAGGTAAATTGGATACTTTTCCAAAGGTGACGTGTTTACCAATTCTATATTATTCTAATAAACATGTGGCATAGGGTAAATGATAATAAATAAACAAATCTAAATTGGACTATATCTTTAATTCTATTGACCAATAATGTAAATTATTTATACCCCCTTTAATATATCATATAAACATATTTTACTAGCACAAATTAGTTAATGGATGCTGACTGGCAATTTAACATTTTTTTAATAAATACTAACCACACAATATTACAACTAGTACTGTATATGTATTAACCTTATCTGGTGGGCACTCTCTGGTGTTGTCTCTGGCCTGTCTGCTGGATCAGTCCCTGCCATCTCTGACGCTCTCTGACTCAGCACAGCATCCCATCTCGGTCTCTCTCGGAAATCTGGACTCTCCGCTCCTGCCTATCTGGTCCTCTGCCCTTCTCGTTCCACTCTCGCCCTCTTGGCACACTCCCCCGACCTCTGTCCACCTCCGAACTCACTCTCCACCCGAACTATCCAATCCTCCCCCCGAGCCTCCTTCTTCACCGTATAAGTCCTCTTTCCCCCACTCTCTTCAGACTTCTTCTGATTGGCTGGCTGGTTGGTTCCAGACTTCGTCTGATTGGCTGGCTGCCTAAAATTTCCCTTCCTTTCTATATTAAACGTGTTTCCCAGCGGCCTCTTTGCCGGGGCAAAACCAGGGTTTATGGCCACAAATTTCTCTAGCAATCTTCTTAGGTATTTCCCTGGGTGTTTGTCGGCAGCATTGTCGGTCCTAAACTTTGCTTATTTTGAATCTCTAACAGAAGGTTTATGGCCCCAATAACTTACAAGGCGGTATTTCCAAGACCTAGCCGCCTTCAGGTAAAACTGACCACCGGGTTGACCATATACAGTACTTTACATATTTTGATATTAAATTATTAATTCAATTTACTTTTCCAATCATGGCAGCATCCACAATACATAGCATTCTCCTAGTGTCAAGGGAAAGAAAAATTAATAAACGTACGTTTATTGATTTTTCTGTTAACATACTTTCAAAAATATTTTTAATAATCAGTTTAGAGCCATAAACTAAAATAATATAATACAATAATAATATAAGTACAAAGTTAACTGTTTAGCATCGAATAAAATAATTACAAACATGAATAAAACCCTTTAGTAAAACAAGATACGATAATAAATTTACAATTGCTACAATTTACAAAACAAAAACTAAAATAAAACAATTCTCAATATAAGTTTTCTGGGTACTATTTAAAAAACATTTTGACTAAACCTTCAAAACTAAATTATACAAATACAGTATGGTTGAATGATATAACAAAACTTGTGATCTTACATGTAATTACCCCCTCATTTTACAATAGGAACAAATTAGTAGCTTTTCGATATTTTTTTTTTCATATATAAATTTTTCATAAACAATTACAAGATAACTTACATAGCGATCAGAGTTCTTCTGTCTTTATTTCACATCCTGAAAAACTTCTTAATTCACAAACAACAAAAACAAGAAGCATAATGTTAGTACAGTATCATTTTATTGTGTGGCAAGCATTTTTCAAAAATTAAAAGGATTCTACTATTTGGGATTCTTTCCCACTCTAGTTTTAAAAATCATTTTAAATAATTGTTTGATTTCAATTATTTTTAGTTTTAATTATTATAACGTCTAATTCGGTATTTATATTTCCTTTCTTCGCTGATAAAAAAAAAGGCGAAACTCTTACTTTCACAAAAATCGGTTGTCCTAGTACCATCTTGGGTTTTCTTATGTCACAATCAAGGGTTTAGTATTTACACATTCTATTAAATGAATCTCAGTTCTCAGATAATTACTATATTACAACATTACAATTTTTATCATGACTCTGGCAAACGAACAGTGTATTCAAATGACAATTTTTATTAATCAGTTATTAATTAATAAGTTTTGCTTGGTCATATTAATTACAAGTTTTAAATTTTTTCCTTTATTTAAAATAATTTATATACATGATATTAATTCGAATTTATATTTATGGCCACTAAGATTTTTAAATTTCCTATCCGGATGTTCGGATTAAATACATTATGAGCCCCATCAATTATATTATAATAAAAGTTTTTACAAATGGATCAATAAAAATGTCGCCTCAGTATTCTGGGCGTACTTGAAGATTTCAGTATCTTCTCAAAAATAATCTTAGGGATACCTGGAGGCTCTACGGCTGCTCCACATTGAGGGTTTTTCCCTTCTAGACATAAAAAAATAACCCGACTTCAGGGGTGATGGAGGACCTTTGTCTACTCCAAAGTAAAAAAGTACAATAATCCAATTAGGATATACAATAATACAAAATTGATCCACGTTATTTAAATGTTATTATTGGGGGTGGCTCATAGCGACTAAACAATTAAGGAAATTTAAGATTAATGATTATCACCGGTTTTTTCGGTGGAAAAGGTGGCTTAAGCAAATTCAAACTTTAACATTTTAATTTTCTCATTGATAGGTAATTTACCGTATATTTCATTTTGCATTTATCAATAAAATCTCAATTAGTAAATTATTTTTAAAGTCATGTTAATTTTTATTTTGAAATTTATTACTGATATTATAATTACTTCAAAATATAACTTTACCCAGAGATCCATTTAATTATCATCATAAAATCCCCATCACAAGCCTTAATCCTATCAAAACTTAACGTTAAAAGAAGAGTTAACTATTTACAAAAAATATTTACAATTATATATACAAAAATTATATACATGGATCCAGAACGGGTTTACCTGACGACCGCTTCGCCAGGACCCTTTAGCTCGTCAACGGAAGGGACGCTAGATGGAAACCCTTTTTATCCCCTGGACTGGGATAAAGACTACCGTGTCTAATTATAACACTGTATACGCTTCTTCTTTACATGGTTCAAGACCAAATAATTCATATAAAAGACAAATGGCAAAAACAGGAAGGCGATTGGCTCCGTTGGCAAATCCTTAAGATAAATATATGTTTCGAACCTGTAATGACCATTTTGGTATTTTAACGGGGATTTCCCCATAAACATACTTAATGAGTTTAAGTGATCTCCTGGAGGTGGCTTATCAGGGTTTATTAATTTTATAAATTCTAGGAGGCTTAATACATTTTCTTCATTTTCTATCGCCATAGGTCGGTCATTCTCTACATCTTCAACCTTTTCATGGGACATATCAACTACTTCACGTTCTTGGCAAGATTCAAGAGTTTCTACCTGAGATTGAGGGATTGGTAAATTCTCTTGAATGGTTTCTTTTTGAAGATTCTTCGTTTCCTCTTCCACAAAAGTAACCTTATCTTGTCCGTCGGAATGAATCTCAATGTCACCACTTTCTGATTGAACATTAGGAACCGTTCCTTCCATCGGAGATTGGTTACTTATAATTTCTACATTTTCGAGAGCAGTAATCTCGTTCGGTCCAGTTTCCATAACATTGGTCGCATGGGGTTCATTAATATAATTGTTCACTGTTTTATGGGCATTATCTTCTGCATTCTTATTCATATCATCACTTTCAGCTATGGGTGGTTTCTGTGCTTCCCCATCAGGTTTAGTGAAACGTTTTGCAGATGCTTCCAACTTCAGATTTGTTGTATGAAAAGCTTCATTTATTTCCTGGAGGTTTTTATTATGTTCTTCTATTATTCCCTTTAGCTCTTTATGTCTATCTTCTTGATTTTTCTGCATCTCTTTTATTAGCTGCCATATTAACGTTACTTCTGGGCTGAGGCCATTTTCTTCTGTTTTCTCCCTGGTCTGTGGCTGAGTTGCTTCTGGATGTGGGATCGCTATTCCTTCAGCCAACCCCGTATTCGGCTGTGGTAGTTCCTCGTTTTCTACCCTCAAAGCCATATCAAAATGTCGTGCGCGTATATTATTCCTTTAATATCTATTGAAACCTCCGCGGTAGGAATAAACGCAAGCACTGATTAAATATAACACAAAAAACAAGCCACTTATTATAAGACCGTACAACAAGAAGTATAAGGACACACATCACTACTTTAACACTAAGGCAAGAGAACACGAGAAAACGAAGCAAAGATTTAAAGCGAAATTCTGGAGAATTTTTAGTTAAATTAAAGAAATCATCAAACCTTATAATATTCACCCTTATGCCACTTTGTATAATTTAACAAGAAACGTCATCTAATGATTTAAACAAATTGGTAAGTACGTCCCCACAAGGGATGCCATTTTAATTGCTACGTTTCTGGACTCCCGCTTTTCTAAGGCGGGTGGGGGTTACCAGAAACGGCATATATCTAATTGATATTGTAATTAATTCGCCTTAAGGTAAATTGGATACTTTTCCAAAGGTGACGTGTTTACCAATTCTATATTATTCTAATAAACATGTGGCATAGGGTAAATGATAATAAATAAACAAATCTAAATTGGACTATATCTTTAATTCTATTGACCAATAATGTAAATTATTTATACCCCCTTTAATATATCATATAAACATATTTTACTAGCACAAATTAGTTAATGGATGCTGACTGGCAATTTAACATTTTTTTAATAAATACTAACCACACAATATTACAACTAGTACTGTATATGTATTAACCTTATCTGGTGGGCACTCTCTGGTGTTGTCTCTGGCCTGTCTGCTGGATCAGTCCCTGCCATCTCTGACGCTCTCTGACTCAGCACAGCATCCCATCTCGGTCTCTCTCGGAAATCTGGACTCTCCGCTCCTGCCTATCTGGTCCTCTGCCCTTCTCGTTCCACTCTCGCCCTCTTGGCACACTCCCCCGACCTCTGTCCACCTCCGAACTCACTCTCCACCCGAACTATCCAATCCTCCCCCCGAGCCTCCTTCTTCACCGTATAAGTCCTCTTTCCCCCACTCTCTTCAGACTTCTTCTGATTGGCTGGCTGGTTGGTTCCAGACTTCATCTGATTGGCTGGCTGCCTAAAATTTCCCTTCCTTTCTATATTAAACGTGTTTCCCAGCGGCCTCTTTGCCGGGGCAAAACCAGGGTTTATGGCCACAAATTTCTCTAGCAATCTTCTTAGGTATTTCCCTGGGTGTTTGTCGGCAGCATTGTCGGTCCTAAACTTTGCTTATTTTGAATCTCTAACAGAAGGTTTATGGCCCCAATAACTTACAAGGCGGTATTTCCAAGACCTAGCCGCCTTCAGGTAAAACTGACCACCGGGTTGACCATATACAGTACTTTACATATTTTGATATTAAATTATTAATTCAATTTACTTTTCCAATCATGGCAGCATCCACAATACATAGCAGCGCCAGGGAAAATATGATGTACTTTTGCCTGGGGCCAAAGCAATTTTTCCTAATTTATAACTTTAATATGATTAGAATGATACAAAAATTGCAAAAGAAATAATTAAAAAGTTTAATTTTGGCAATTAAACAATAATTTTGTGAGCGGTACGTATGTACCGCCCGGCCCCAGGGTAAAGCCCGCTACCTATAGTAGTACGGGGGCTGCCCGGTTATGACCGCGACGTCAACCCTTGTCCCCTTAAAATATGTTATTTTAATAAATAAGATATTTTGTTTTGTAAAAAAATAAATAAAATTAATTTATTTTATTTATTTATTTATTTATACCCCCCAAATTAAAAAAAAAAAAAAAAAAAAAAACATTTGGGCCAATTGCATTGGCGAATTGTTCGGGGCCGGAGCGGTCCAATATGCCTTGAAATCACGCTCGGCAGGCGGTCCCCTGGCCCAGAACAACCTTTTAGCTGGCGGGAGCGGGCGGTACCTGGGGACCGCCTCGGCCCCAGCCAATAGTCCAACAGCGGTACGATCGTACCGCTTGGCGCTCAACTTGTTAAATGTTATTACTTACTGTGTCTTTTTCTCTACATTGGACCATTCTACACTGGAGAAGAAAACTGTTTTTTTAATTAATCAGTTTTCATGACATCATTCAAACAAAATGTTTTATTCTTGTCCGCTCCATGACCCTCCATTTGTTTATATTATTTAGTTGGGGTGAGAAGTAGAAACACTGAACAACCTTTATTGGCCCTGACCACGAATGCCTCCCTCCCTCCTCTTTCTCTTCCTCTTTTCGAGAAAGAGCAACATCAGCTTGGGCTAACTGTGTGATATACATCTATTGGATCAATCGGGTAGATGGCTAAAGTTCTACATGATTTATATAAGATATTTTTCATTAAAAAAAAACAGTATTTAAAATATTTGCCTCAAGTGGCTATTATAATCCAATGTCTTGGATGAATGGCACTATATTATTTTCCAGGATTTTGGATGTAAAGGGTCTACTGTTATGAACAATTATTAAGGAAATTTCATCCTTGAATGATATCCTTTCAGAGATATTGCTATGTGGAATTGATATCTTCTCTTTTCCACATGATAACAGCGTTCCATTGCAAACCTAAAAAAATCAGACTTATTTAAAACATTACTCAATTCTAGATTTCCACGTATTATTCTCTTTAGGAAATCTAAGATGTGATGCTGATGTGTCATGGTTAATTGAACGTAAGTAGTGATGTTAAACTATTGATAGTTTGCACTTTTACAATTTTAATATTATCGGACCTAAACTATCAAGTCTATGCTCCAAAACATCATTGCATATTTTTATGTAGCGTTTTCCTTCTATATAAGTTGGATATCACTAATGAGTTCAATTATTTCAATATTATCGGATATAAACTATCTAGTGTATGCACTAAACACATCATTGTTTACATAATTTTATGTAGCCTGTTCCTTTTAGGTGTTGGATATCACTAGTGAGTTTAATATCAAAATCATCGATAGTGCAAACTACCGATAGTTTTACATCACAACTTGAAAGGTCCCCTGGGTAGAAAGTGAACTTCAGATAGCTGCCTCCACAATTTATTATTACATTTCGGGAAATATGAAGCTTTTGTGAGGTTTCCAACACTGGTAGTTATTTTGGAAAGTGTTTGTCATATCAAATTATTTGTCATCAGGAACTGTCAGATATATCATATCTTCACTGGCCTTCAATTGGTATTTCCTTTTTATATTAGCATTCTGGTCTCATTAAAAATCATTGAGTTTCCAATTTATTCTGCGGTAGTTTGAGGTAGTTGTAACAAGGTGGTACCAAACAACTGTAGTAATATTTTTTACTAAATAAAAAAAAATGATTAAAAAATAATTCTATAAGAATATTTTTCACAAGCTTAAAGTAAATACATTTTTTCAGTTTTTCTATTATTAAAAACAATAAGTTGCTTAACCCTTTAACAGCTAAGCAACTCGGAACGAAAGTTGCACTGAGAAGCTAAGCGGGTCTGTCCGCTCTTACACTCTCCAAGCCAAGGCCTGTAGGCCACTCTCCGCTGCTGACTGCCCAGCTTCTTTAACTCATCATAACCTTCACCGACTATTTCTTAATGTTTTATTTAATTTTTATGATTCTATAATACCTTTATATTATTTCAATGAATTAAAATGCTAGATTATCGATTGCAATAACATATTACGTGATTTAAGAAGGTAATAATAAACAATAATATAATAATGTCATTACTTTACATTCATATATTTTTTTGATTTGATTAATTTTTAATAAGTAATATTTTTTTTTTTTATTTGAAGTAATATTTTAATAATTTACCAATGTTTGGAAGGATAAACAATTTCCATATCCTCTTTTTAGATGTGGGCTTTGGACCGCCACCGGCAGAGTTAGGAATTTTTTTTATTATTTTTGTTTTTGTTTTTAATTTCTTGTTCCCTGGGCTCCGGAGAATGACTACTGACTCCGAACTTTCGTTCAAAATCTCCCAAATCTCCTTATCAGTGAACACTTTTTGCGACATACTAACACGAAAACTGGAGAAATAATAGTGAAATAAAACAGTGAATATCACCAAAAAACACAGAGGACTATCGCTCAGAGCTTCTAGAACTCGAAATGAATAATGGTAAATATGTCCTTCAAGACCCCTGACGGTAGGTAGGGGAGCGATAAGGGACAGCAAAAAAAAATTAGCAGGTAAAAAAGGGGTGAGACGGGCTTCCCCGAACGGACGACCCAGATGACAGGCAGCTACAGGGTCGAATCAAATAATTCCACAACAGAGACACCCCTGCAGCCTAGCGACCGCTTGATGTACTTATTAAGTCTCCGCGGATCCGCTAGGATGTGCCTCTGTCACAACAACTTTCTCTTGTGAGCTGAGGACGTTAACCCGTGCATGGCTCCAGATGATATATTTCGCAAAAAGCAGTCGCTCCCCACAAGCTAACGACAAGATAACTCGTCACGGGCCGCTGGTCCCCAGTAGCTATTGACGATATATCTCGCAATCGGTTTTTTCACTTATTTAACGTCCTCAACTTCACACGAGATAAGTGGTCGTGACTGAGGCGGATCCATGGAGACTTAATAAGTACATCTAGTGGCCGCTAGGCTGCAGGGGTGTCTCTATTGAGGAAATATTTGTTTCGGCCCGGTAGCTTCCTATCATCTGGATCGTCCGTTCGGGGAAGCCTGTCTCACCCCTTTTTTACCTGTTAAATTTTTTTTTTCTGTCCCTTATTCCTCCCCTAGTTACCGTCAGGGGTCTTAAAGGACATATTTACCATTATCCATTTCGAGCTCTAGACGCTCTGAGCGAGTCCTCTGTGTTGTTTTGTGATATTCACTGTTTTATTTCACTATTATTTCTCCAGTTTTGGTGTTAGGATGTCGCAAAAAGTGATAAGGAGATTTGGGAGATTTTGAACGAAAGTTCAGAAGAGCCGAACCCGCATCTAAAAAGAGGCTGGGAAAGTTTTTTATCCATCTAAACATTGGTAATTGATTAAAATATTACTTCAAATAAAAAAAAAATATTACTTTAAATAATTTGTTTTTTGAAGAGAAAAGATTGAGCTCTGCCGGGAGTCGAACCTGGGTCTTCCGCGTAACATGCGCAGTATGCTAACCACTGCACCACAGAGCTCCCTTCCAAGCGGGGCCAATCCTTCCTCTTCAATGATACCTCTCTCTTGATCTCGCAATTTTTGTGAGTATTTACGGAGGTGGACAAATTTTGTCCAATTTAGGATAAAAATATACAAATTTAACACACACAAACACAAAAATAGATTAAATTTAAAAAATATATTACTTGTTAAAAATTAATTAAATTTAAAAAATATGTATATAAAGTAATTATTATATTATATTAATTATTATATTATATTATATAAATTATTATATTATTGTTCATTATTACCTTCTTAGATCACGTAATCTGTTATTGCAATCAATAATCTAGCATTTTAATTTATTGATAAAAGTAACCTTGAATTAATGATAAAGGTATTATAGAATCATAAAAAATAAATAAAACATTAAGAAATCGTCGGTGAAGGGTATGAGGAGTAGAAGAAGTTGAGGCAGTCAGCGGCGGAGAGTGGCCTGCACGCCTTAGCTTGGGGAGTGTAAAAGCCGGCAGACCCGCTTAGCTTCTCAGTGCAACTTTCGTTCCGAGTGCTTAACTGCTAAAGGGTTAAATAAGTGAAAAACCGATTGCGAGATATTTCGTCAAGTTATTTTGTTGAGTTATCTCGTCGTTAGCGTGTGGGAACCGACTTTTTTTTGCAAGATATCTCGTCTGGAGCCATGAAAAGGTTTAGTTAGTTGAGTTATATTCCAATGACAATTTAAGTGAATGATGATTTTCACTCTTCAAATTTTACCCATTAGGAATTTATTTTATTTATTTTTTGACACACTTGTTAATTAGAAAATTTTGGAATCAAAAACAGAATTTTTTCTATCTCAGCCGAATTCAAACTATCAGATATTTTGAATTAAGAAACAACACTTATGTAAAATCAGCACAACTGCCTTTGTGTAAACTGAGAGGAAGATAGATTGGCCATACTTTTTACAGGAAACTTTTTGCCCATTAATGTGTATTAAAATCAGCCCCTGAAGTTTCCTGATACCCTGTATAATTTGCAATAGAATCTCCAATATCTGATCCTCTAGTAATACTCCGCTAAGCCATCCATCAATGTAAGGCACTCTCTTTGTCTTGCATCTGTTGCTAAGAATGGCCTCACTCATTATTTTTCTTGGCATTCTTTTACAAGAACAAGGAAGTAAGGTATCATGTAATATCTGTATCCTCCATGTACCTGTTAATCAAAATAAGCTGCGGCCAGAAATGGCAGCAGTAGTGTTAGCGTATTTACTATCCTTAACTACATTATAATTTTTAAATAAGCTTCAGGTTGAACTTAAAACATAGATTTTGGAAATTTGGATATTTTATGTTTAAACTAAAATAAAATAGATTTAGGAATTTTTGAATAATTGAAATTAAATTTTTCAATATCAAGTATTAAATGTTAACACTTCCATAATTATAGTAAAGTTATCCCAGCCTTTTTATTTTGTAAAATAATTTTAGAGCATCAATTCAATACCTGTAGAAAGATGCCGTACTTTGTATGTAAACATGTACTGTATCACAAATGATTTAGTCATGAAAACAATTTTTGAAATGCATTTATTATAATTTTTGATGTCTTATCATAAAAAAAAAAATTTTAAAGGGAATATACCTGTCTTTGAATATGCAACATGAAAAGAAGACTTGTTTTTTGCAAGTTTTTTTTTTAAATAATTTAACTTAAATATATTATAAAATTATATTTTGTAAAGCAATTATGCTTCCTATTGTTTTGAAACCTAGTTTTAATGAGATATCTTTCAGTGATAAATATGACGAGGTGGGTAGTATTGGGACCATCGACACCTCTTTCCATTCATTTTGATATAGTTTCAGTAGCTACATCTCTATATTTTACCATTGTTATCTTTTTCAATATTTGGCTCCATATACTTTTCCATACTTTTTGGTGTATGTGTGTATATATGTATGTATATATATATATATATATATATATATATATATATATATATATATATATGTAAACATATTTCCGGGCCTTAGTTATAGCTTATAGTCTGGTGGTTTGAATACTAATTCATGTGTAATAGGTTTGCCACTGCTGTCTTAATCATTTAAACCTCGTTTCTATGTTATTTGTATTATTTAATTCTATTAGAATAAAAAAAGAAGTGATTCATCAATAATTATCTGCTGCTTTTGTTACTTTTCGTTTTTTTCCGTTGAAATGTACTTCTTAGCCCAGTGTCAAACAACTAGAAACTCCTTTCACTTGGATACTAATGATATGGTGTCTTCTGTTTAGTACTGTTAGATACTAAATTATTTCTTATTGAATCATGGGCTAGCTATGGTGACAGGAATAGTGAATTGATCAATGATTACATGCATCTTTTTGTTAATTCATATAACTCAGTTTTATTAATTTTTTTAATTTTAGCATGTTTGGGCAAATCCGCAAAGCGATAGCAGGGAATTAGTGTCGTCATGTTTTATTTTTCATTATGAATAATGTTGATCTAAACACTGTTGACAGTAAATGGAATGCAGTTGTAAATAAGTCAATTTCTCCTTGGTGCATAATTTTTTGTTTTTATGTGTTAGCTAAGCTTTAATTTATGAATCTTGAATTATAACATCTTTGTCACTGTTATAAAAAATGCTTAATTAAGAGTTGCATTTCAATTTTATACCCATTTCAAGTTGTTGGTTGGTGTTTAAGCCAACTGACGCAAATCTCTCTTCTATATTTCTGGGTTGGTTCTCTGTTAAAGTGAGCTGCTTTTAGGATGTCTTTAAATCTGAAGTCTAATGACCTTAAATGATATTCTCATTTGATTTGACTTTTAGAGGATTTGAAGAGTTATAAATGTGATTCTTACCATTCTCACTCTGAAACTTGTTTTTTCATTTCTTTAGATATTTGTGGATAGGTTTTGTAATTTTGTAATGTAAGGTTTTGTATATTTTGCCATTGTATAGACTTGAACAAACGTTTTTCATGACATTTTACATGAAACTTATGATCTTGTGTTAACATTGTGTGGACTTCTACATGTCCCAGGTAATTGGTTGCCGCTATGCAAAGAATACAAAGAATATTATTTAAACTGTATTAATTGTTATAAAGTTAAATTGTAGGGATACCACTCCATAAATAATATTTTGATTCCCATGTAATTAACTTAATTGATGCCTAAACCATCTGATAATGTAGTGCTACCCACAATATATTTGCTACAGAATATATTTTATGTAACTTAACCTTTATGAATTATTTACCTGGTTATTGTTTTTTGCATTTTTTTACCTAGTGGATTTGTGTCACATTTTTTTATAAATAAATACTATTATTCTGGTTTGTTTTTTGCCTCTCAAGAGTTTTCATCTTTTGAAAAATGACTAATACTCTTTTGTAAATTTTGTCTGGATGAGTTATTCTCAATAATAATTAAGTTATAAGGGCCATTCCACGTCAAATCATCCAGCCGAAGTTCAAAATTTTATCTTCCCCTCTAAGATTTTGATAAAAATTTGTAGGTACTTAGTACATACATAAATAAGAAAAAATGCCAAATTTCACCCAATTCCAAAAAGTAGTTTTAGAATTATGGTCATTTGAACTTTTGAGATATTTGAAGTTCCAATGACGACTTATAAGGGCCATTCCACGTCAAATCATCCAGCCGAAGTTCAAAATTTTACCTTCCCCCCTAAGATTTTGATAAATATTTGTAGGTACTTAGTACATACATAAATAAGAAAAAATGCCAAATGTTACCCAATTCCAAAAAGTAGTTTTAGAATTATGGTCATTTGAACTTTTGAGATATTTGAAGTTCCGATGACGACTTGAGCTCAAATCAACTTGTACGTATTAGGACTTTCCTCTGTAGATGGATATTAATTGAACTGAAGCTTTCAAAATTTATTCATTAATTCTGCATTTCATACAGAATCGGATGATACCATAAATATTAGAGAGATTATTTTTTTCATGACAAAAAAATTCTTAAACATAAAAATGAATATTTTTTCCATGTGGTAAAACAGTCATCGAAAAATGCCAAGAGCAAAAATCTCTCTCCAATCAGCCTAGTTAACTATATATCAATAGAAAGAGGATAACATTCTCTATCTAATGATGAAATCATATGAGTGGGTTGTTGACTTATAAGAGTTTTATGTCGATTTGAATCTAAATAGTAAAATTTAATTTATAAGTGGAGCATGCAAATTAATACTGCTGAAATATCTTTAAAATATCCTTATACAAAGGTATATTACAGGAAAGGGCACCTAATTTCCTTTTAAATGGTATAATAATGTTGGTGGGCTTTTGAGTTGAAAGTGTTTTATTACAATGTAAATCAATAAAATTAATTCAACTCAGTGTGATATGTACATTTCTGGCTAAAATCTCTCTCCAAGCCTATTGAAATATAGTATATCACTGAAAAGAGAATGAAATTTTCTATCTAATGATGAAATAATATTAGTGGGTTATTGCGTTATAAGAGTTATATTTCGATTTGAATGTAATATAGTAAAATTAACATTAAAAATGACGCATACAAATTAATACTGCTTAAATCTATTTCTACTTGAAGATTCACTTTGAGGATAGTCTGATTTCATAACAAACGACATTTTTTATTTTACCTCTGCTTTAGCCTGTTGAAGTTCCTTATTGGTACTTTTGTCTTGTTGCAGAAAATGATTTACGTTTCAGCGATGTTAAATCTATTCCTGTAAGAACTTCATTTAATTTATCTTTCATGACTGTTCATTCATAAACTTGAATTTCCCTTTTATTTTCTTCATCGCTACGGTGGCATTCAACATTTTCTTCTTCATTTCTCTTAAGTTTTAGGTCTACATTTTCTACTAAGGACCAAGATTTTTTTATTCTTTTCTTTGATATTTATCTCCTTTTTGAATTGGGTAAAATTTGGCATTTTTACTTTCGCTTACGTATATATGAAATATATAGTAAGGAAAGTATTGCGATTGTGAAAAATTTTGACTTTCGGTTTTCAACGGAAATACACGTTTTGGGGTCCCCTCAGTCCAAATGGTCTGTGTGTGTGTGAACAGACTAGCTCAAAAACCATAAACCGTGCGAATCTGAAATTGGGTATTTAGTGTATGCATATGCCCGCGATATGACAGCAAAAATTTCATCAAAATTGGTCGAAGGGAGGGGGTACTTTATTTAATAACTTTTTACGTTTTTTCGATTTTCTCAAAAACGGCTCTAACGATTTTGATTAAACTGAGTATTTGATGTAATAATATGCCCGAGATATGACTGTAAAAATTTCATCAAAATTGATCAACCGCAGAGGTCACTTTACTTAATAAATTTTATATCATTTTCACGTGGTTTTTTTATTTACTCAAAAACGGCTTTCACGATTGTGATCAAACTGGGTGTTTGATGTATGTACACAGGAAAGATGTGATAGCCAACATTCATCAAAATTGGTCAAACGGAGGGGGCACTTTATTTAATAACTTTTTTTCCAATTTATAGCTTTCTTTAAATTATCTCAAAAACGGCTTTAATGAGTTTGATCAAATTCGCCATATTTAATGAAAATAAGGTTTTCTTTAATATCACGTAAGCTTTATCGTTATTAAAAGGTTCTGAGGGGGCTCAAATGGGGAAGGGAGGGGCCTTTTTTGTTTTCCTGTAAAGTACCCTTGTTTTTGTTCACATGGAAAAATTATCGCTTGCATTGCCGAATTATCGTAAGTAAAATCTTTTATTTAATAAAAAAAAAAAAATAATGTTTTTTATAGAGCAAAATAAAACAAAATTAAGAAATAAATGTGGAAAAATGTGTCTTTAAGAAGTTGCAATTAACAAAAAACATCAAGTTCTAATTTAAGTAAGTTGGTAAGTGAAAGTTGTGTGTAGCGCGCACGCACCAGATTTTTATTTATTTATGTATGTACTCAGTACCTACAAATTTTATCAAAATCTGAGGGGGGGGAGGTGAAATTTTGAACTTCGGCTGGATGATTTGATATGGAATGACCCATAAACAAAATTAAATTATGAAATACGCCTTAACAACATTTTGGTTAGTTTACGTATTGAGGAATGAGGCCATTTTCCTTTTCTTCGGTCCTTCTATCCAAGTTAAAAGAACAGTGCTGACCTTCAGAATGTGACTTCTGTGGGGTTGCTTTTTTGGCACTGTTATTGTTACTTAAGGTTCTATATTTTTTTCAGATCATACAATATTGTGGTATCTATGCCAGCTAATTCCATGCATTTTAACATTCTAAAAGCAAGTATATAATATCTCTTGCGAGCTTATAAATAAGTCAGGTAAGAATTTTTACTTATTTCATATTTTAGACTATGAATCTAAAAGCAATAACTTCATGTTTATATTATAGCAGCCCCTTATCAACTTAAAAAGTTACACTCGTGGATAAAAATAATTTAAAATGTCCTTCTGTGGAATTATTTTACTTTTCATAAATATTGTTATGATGAAGTATGTTATTTTTGTTGTATGGAAGAATAATTTAGCTAAATAAATACATATTACAAAATAGGGTTGATATAAAAATTCACAGTTAATGAAAATAAATATAAATCAATATTATTCTAGTAAATGGAATAAATAAATTAACTTCCAATAGCAGTTGTAACTTTCCATTGCGTATCTGACTTATTTGCCTCATAGTATGGCTGATCTTTGCTGTTTCATGAAGTATTTTGGATTTTTTTTTTTTTTTTTTTTTTTGTTGCTCTTTATACAAAATTTGATTTTTTAATAATTTTGAAATGATTATCCTGGTGATGATTCATTAGACCAAAGTCATTGGTAATGATTCATTAGACGAAAGTCATTGGTATAAACTGGCATCTAAAATTAAGAATTTCAATTCGAATTGGGTAATGTATTCCTCTTGTCCAGTTATTGGCAAACTGGCTATTTGACTCACTTGCTGCCGCTCTTCCATAAAATGTTATTTAGTGTACTGTTAGTTAAATTTAGACATATATGGCAAAGGCAAGCTTGAGAGTTAGGGCGCATGCAATAACTCCCCCCCCCCTCCCAAAATTAGTTTATATACGAAATACCCGAAATACATCCCCAGGTCATCAGTAAGTATGATAAATCGGGCACCTCCCCCAGTCATCACCTCTTGCCCCCTATTTATAAAAGTAAATAATTTCACAGATCTAAGCAAAATAATGTTTTAAAGTGTGCCTTTTTTTCCCGCATCAGTTTATGAATTGGAGGAGCTCATTCTGAAGGTTAGTTGCAATGGTAACATTCCTTCTCCTGATTATTTTGGTAGATGGGTTACAATAGTAAGCGTATTATTGTAGTATTTTGTACAAACATACTCTATAGTCACTAATCCATTTTTCCCCCATATTTTTAAACACCTTTTTTAATAAGCAGTTCTCTCTAATAATTGATATTTTTATATGATATGGAAGAAAATATTTAAATACATGGATTATAAAGAAATAGCGTTCTACATTTGTGAGTTGAAATATTAAAATTTTCTATTATGTTGCAAGTTTTCAAGCCTTCCGTATTTTCGAACAAAAATCAGACGGTTTTTTATTTCTTCAAAAATTAATCTTTAGATTGAGATAGTTATATGTATTGTTTCTCCTTTGTTGAGGCTCTGTCCAGAATGATTAGTTGTTGTAAAGATTACACTTTTAATCACAAGTTGCTTTTCTGTTTAGTTTCTGTTGTTGCCTTCCTTTCTGTTACAGCAAATAAGTGCACTTCAAAATTACTGTCATTTTTTGGCAGTCAGTTAATGCCAAGTTTCCAGGTCTTTCTGATTGCTCTGAGGTGGTCAGTGAGAGTCGATTTGCTGACTGTTTTATTCTCTGCAAGTTCTCAAATAGTGTGGTTTTCTTCGAAAAAAGCTCTCAGAACATCTTCATCAAGGGACGGACTCCTACCACAACCTTTACGTCTTCAAGGCTGTTATCTCCCCCCCGGAATTTTCCCAACTACTTTCTTCCTACTGGAATTTCTCCAACCAGTTGAACACTGCACTCACACTGCCATCACCCCAGACTTTGATAATGTTTCTGGCCATTTGGGTTTGACTGAATTTAAACTTATGTAATGCAATTAGGCAATTACTTATTAAACTTTGACATTTTAGTTCGAATTAAATTATATCCAAGCAGGGACATGTTACAGAGGTAAGCAGACATTTTTGTTTACAATAGGATTGATAAATGATGAAAACCATCCGAGGAAATAATCTGTCAAATCGAAACAGTTTATATTTGGAGAGGTAATTCATTGAAAATTTGAAAAGCTGGATTAAGTTACACATATACATACACTATACATATATATATATATATATATATATATATATATATATATATATATATATATATAATCTGTGAATATAAAAATAATGTTTAGGTTAATGAGTTTTTATATGTTTTGAATATAACTAGTTTGTTTTTTACACACTTGCCAGTGTATGTATAATAACTAGCCATCATTGATGCATTTTGATTTTCTTATTTATATCTGTGAACATATTCCATAAAATAGAGTAACACATAACAATATACATACCAACGTAATAATACACATTCCATACGATTTCCATTGGAAAAATTGGATTATTAAAATTAAAGTTGTCTGAAAGTTAACATTAATTTTAATTTTAATATATTGATTTTCTTTAAAATAAAGGTTTTATTTTTTTATGTGTGTCTTTTCTTTTGCACCTATAATTTCTGAAATGTTAATTAAATTGTAAGGAATTTTTAATACTTGAATTGGTGGTTATGTAATTAAATTTGTCGTCAATATAAATGTTTGCTGAACTTAAAATTCCTGTTACTATCAGTTGCATAGTTCTGTGTGTGTTCATTTGCCCTCCCTTCTTCTTTAATTGCATATCTTTCTCCAGACCTTTCTCTTTCAAAATTTCTCACAAAAAAATTTTATGTAGCATGAATTTCATTTTCATGGCATAAATATTGGTATTTTTTTTTGTTGTTAATTATTTGTTAATAAAATAATATTATTTGGTGTTTGTAAATCGACATTTATATATGTATATATTTGTTTTTAATTTGATTTTCAGAATTAAACAAGAATCCAGTTGAAGGATTCTCTGCTGGCCTTATCGACGATGATGATATATATAGATGGGAAGTCCTTATTATTGGACCACCTGAAACTTTATAGTAAGTTATTTTTAGCTTGATAGTTTATACACATAATAAGGGAAGAAGTTCAGAGCAATGAGACTAAAAAAATATTTAGTTTTATTATAGGAAAAATTCTCTTTCAAAGAAGGTCATTACTAAATAGTCTACACTTCTTTAATTCAGGTATCTTCTGGACTGGAAACCACACTAAATCGCCTTAATATACACCAAATTAAATTTTAAAAAATGTCCAGGCTAAATGGCTCCTAAGAATGATAATGTTTTTTCAAACTAGTCTGAATACATTCATATTAAGGCAGTTCTACCCATCATTATGATTTACTGTTACATTAATTATGATTAACCTGTTAAATGGTTATGATAATAATTTTATGAAATAGTATAGTAATTGTAAGATTATATCTTGACCTTGGGTAGAATATGTTGGTTGACCCTATAAAGTAAACCCATAGCAAGAACTGTAAATTTCTTGTAAAAGATAATTTAAGGTGGGAATATTACTAGCTTTTATTTGTTTACTTTCCAGTCAATTAATCTCTTTGTCTGGGACTTAGTTCGAATGGTTATTACACATTAGAAGTGAAATAGTGAAGACATTTTTTTGTAATAGGGGTTTGAAGTGTTAGTTGAACTCTTTGCAGGTGGCAATACTATTTAAATTTGCTTAGGTCATTGAAATAGGTAGTACCTAATGTTCTTTTCAGTTTCATTTGATGCCTAATTTGTCAAAACAACTTATTCATAATTGAATGCTTTTTGTGAGGGAGGCTAAAGGATTTGTTTGAAATATTCGAATAATAGTCTATTCTTATGTCAATGTTATTGATTCTTCTTCTAAAAAATATCTGATAGCTAAGAGACTATTTTTGGTTTTAGTTTGTTAAGTTAAATGCTATGGTTTTGATTTTGATTTAAATAGTTTCGTGTATGTGATGTATGTATATGCCGGCGATGTGACAGCAAAAATGTCATCAAAATTGATCAAACGGAGGGGGCACTTTATTCCATTAATTTTGTCTCATTTTTATATATATATATTAAAAATGCCTCTAATGATTTTGATTAAACTCATTGTGTTTAATGAGAATCAAGTACTTTTTAATATTAGGTAGGTTTTATCGTCACAGAAATGTTCTGAGGGGGCTTAAATGGCGAAGGAAATTTTTTTGTTTTTCTATAAAGTACTTTTGATTTTGTTTATATGGAGAAATCAACTTTCTCTCAGTATGTCTAAAAATCAGAAATGCTTAAATATCAGATATGAAAAAAACTTAAATAAACATATAGAGGAGAAAAAAAAAAAATATTACGACAGCTCATAAATGAAGTTGAACCCATGCATGCGCATTGTTAATAAGTAAGGCATTCTGTTCATGGGAAAGAGTTGTAGACGTGTTTTGGAACATGCATATTTAATGGAAATTATTTGTTTTCATGCTAACTAAATGAAGTTTTCAACAACTAAATAGAGAATTATTAAATCAGACATTCAAGGCATAGTATTATGCTTGCATTCCCATAATATCACAAATAAAAACTTTTATTTAACTATAAAAAAAATTTGTGTACTTAAGAGAGTAAATAGGTGATGCTCTAATTATTAGAAGCAGTTTACGGTGGGAACAAAATATGGCAAAAGATAATCTTTAATTAATTATATTTTAGTTTACAAACTTAAGTTCCATAATAGATTTCTGAATGAAATATAAAGTGGTTTTAAAGGAACAGTTATTGTTCTTGGTTTCCGGAAAGGCACAAAAGACAAAAATGTTAAAATTAAGTTTTAATTTACTATGAACAGTAAATACACATTCTATCTATTCACCTTCACAATATATTTACAATAAGCGGTTCACAACTCAGACGGTTAATACCATGAGGTATGTCTTTATTTTCATTAAGTTGTAAATATGTGAATTTGTTGTAAATAAAAAGACCATTATTATTATTATTATTATCATTATTACAATAAGCAACTCGCAGTAAAAAAGAAGAAGCAAGCAGTAAAAAAAACTTGACTGTTGATGAAATTAGGATTTTTTTAGGTCCCTTAAAAAGGAAATCAACAATAATGAATTGAAAAGTACTGAGAAGGTTTTGCATTACAAATTTGAATACTCTATAACTTATGGAAACCATCAAAAACAAGAAAATATATGTGGAAAAATGTGTGAAGTTGCTGAATGGCGTTTACATATCTAACTAAACATAAATTTCTAATCTAAGTAGGTTGGTAAGTGAAAGTTGTGTGTTGCGCGTATCACACCAGATTTTTTAAAAGTAAAATTGTTCTAAAACCATTCAATTAAGTACCATTTAGGACCTCAAGTATGGAGAAAGAAGTTGTCCCAAAAATCACTTCTTCCTACCTGGTAGTTTTGTATCAAGGGCCCTTATTTGAATGTTCCCCTTATCCTATGATCTTAAAAATAGAATGCATAGTTATTTCTGTTTTATAAACATTAGATTGATCCTTCTAAAAATTTTTGTTTCGTTAATGAACACTTAAAGCATAGGGCCGACTGGGAAACATCCAAGGGGTAGGCGGAGACAGAGGTGGGAAGATTGCGTGAAGGCAGATCTGTTGAAGTTGGGTCTGAATGGTGGTCAGTGGATAGAGGTGTGCAGGGAGCGAGTGGCGATGTCGGCATCGAACCTAGGGTTCATTAAGCCTTTGTTATAATTATTATTTATTCTTGCGGATTTTCTCGCATTTACGGGTTGATTAGCGATAAAATGCTGGCATACTTTATTTATATTAAGTATAACATATTAAATATATTTATATATACATTTTTCTTTTTTTTTATATAGTGAAGGGGGATTTTTCAAAGCTCATCTGTTATTTCCTAAAGAATATCCTCTAAGACCTCCTCGGATGAAGTTTGTAACTGAAATATGGCATCCAAATAGTAAGTGTTATCATTTATTATTATTAATAATTTAATACTCTATTATTAATACAAAATTTTCGTACCATATTTATGCTGGTTGTTATTCAATTCATTGTTGTATTAGAAAAGATAGTTAATATTTTATATTGAAAAAAAAATTTTGTGCTATTAGATTTTACTCTATGAAATTACATTAATAGGTTCCAACGAGTTTTAATTATGGATGGAGAGTCAATTTGAAGAAATTGAATTATGATGTAAATTTGAAAACATTAGTCACATAATAGTTAATCATTTTAAATATTTTTCTCCCAAGCTCAAGTTTCTTTAACACGTTGAGCGCCAAGTGGTACGATCGTACCGCTGTTGGACTATTGGCTGGGGCCGAGGCGGTCCCCAGGTACCGCCCGCTCCCGCCAGCTAAAAGGTTGTTCTGGTCCAGGGGACCGCCTGCCGAGCGTGATTTCAAGGCATATGGAACCGCTCCGGCCCCGAACAATTTGCCAATGCAATTGGCCCAAAATTATTTTTTTTTTTAATTTGGGGGGTGCATGGAGCCCCAACCTCGCTCCAAGCAGTGATGGCCAACCATGATCTCAGCCACCTCCTTTAGAATTTTTTTATTTTTACTTCTTTTAGGGTTTTTTTTTTGCGTGTGATACTTGCTTTAGTTTAATTTTTTTTTTTTTTTTACAAAACAAAATATCTTATTTATTAAAATAATATCACAACAAATTTATACAAAATAAGGAATAGAGGCACTAAAATATTCATAATTATTTACTTGTGGGATTCCATGAAGCACGGGCGGCAATAAAATAGTTCTCCCGGGCAATGAGGACAGTACGTTGCATTTTTGCTTGCAGTTATTGCATCCTCTGCGTGTCTTTCTATTGTCGCCTTCTTTTATGCAAAGGCTGCGACGGGGTTGTGGTGCTCTACAGATGCCGAAATCTCAAATCTTCTCAACATGTCTCTCCACAAGAATCTCTTTGAATCTCGTAATAGTAATACTTTTGCCCGTTACAGTTTGGTATACTATACGTGCATTCACCAAGGCGGTACCAAATAATAATTCTAATTCACTTTTCTTGTACCATCTTGTACTTCGTCTTAGGGAGGTATTATAGGAACTCATTTGGTCTGATAAGTCTATTGGAGTCTTGCATTCATTATAATCAACGATTACGAAGGGGTTGACAAGGGTTGACGTCGCGGTCATAACCGGGCAGCCCCCGTACTACTTCAGGTAGCGGGCTTTACCCTGGGGCCGGGCGGTACATACGTACCGCTCACAAAATTATTGTTTAATTGCCAAAATTAAACTTTTTATTTATTTCTTTTGCAATGTTTGTATCATTCTAATCATATTAAAGTTATAAATTAGGAAAAAATGCTTTGGCCCAATGCAAAAATACATCATCTTTTCCCTGGCGCTCAACGTGTTAAAGTATACATCAGTTGGCAAGTCTAAGATTGAAGTATATTTATGGTGATAGCATAGACATTCATGTATAGAAAAGAAAGAATAAACTGCAGGCTAGGATTGAACTTTTCTCTTTTTTATGATGTTTAAATTAATTAGTTATATTTAATATGGGATATTTAGTTTTCTTAAATTAACATAAATGTACTTTTTGATCAGCATTTGGCTGAATCAATAAAACTTCAATCAAATGGATACCTAATTCCTTTTTCAATATAACATAACCCATTGAGGGTAGAGGATTCAGTACTTTGTAAACAGATACTGTTTCTTGGTCATTGTTTGTGCACGAAGGTAACTGATAACATGCTGAACTGCTAGTTTTCTCTACATAATTTATTTATGTATTTTTCCCTCCATACTTTATATTTACAATTACTTTATAGAGGCTATGTGAGGAGGGTTTCTTGGCCCCTAATTTGACCAACATAGAATAGAAAAGTACCCTGCCATAGCCAGATTGGAACTGGGGACCTTGAGTCCAGTAGTTCAATGCTCTATTGACCTAGCTACCACTCTTATTATCCTCAAATTAATGATATTATGAAATAAAATGTAATAGATAAAATTAATAAAAATTGAGAATATATATTAGGGATCGATCAATGCCCATATTCATATCGTCACATCAGCAATTTTGCCATAATTTGCTGATTATGGGTATCAGCTAGTATTACTCGCCAATATGCTGCTTACATTATGACAGTTTAACTTTTTCCAATTTTATCAATCAAAGGGTGAATCCCAATGTTTTAGATTTCAAAAATATAATGATTATGAAGTTTGAGCGGGAGGGGTTCTTACTTGAAAAAATCTTTGGTAAATTCAATAAATTCTTTTTATATGTAAAAATTAACAATTCGATCATCTTCCATGGAAGCTTTAAGAGCATACTATATTAAGAATTTTTTTTAAATATACTTAGAAATGGATCAAATGGTAATATGTTGAATTCAATGATGGTTTTATGGAAATTTTACAAATAATTAGATATTTGCACTGTATCTTTTGCTGTTTGTATTCAATATTCCACAAATGGTAATAAATGTAATAGTTTGTAGATTATAAATGGTTTGTAATTTAGAAAAAATAATGAATTTTTAAAAATTAATGTAAAGCTATAAACATTTACCATTTATGAATTTTAACTGGAAATCCGAGGTTACAAGTTAAAGTTAGGTCAACAGGTCTAATGAACCATTTATTTGCTTTTAACATTTGTTCTTTTCTATTAACATCCTGGAACCAACCAAGAAAACCTGGGTTCTAAATACAAAACCCATCATAATCCAAAACCCGGATTTTTTAATATCGAAAACCCTACCGAGAGTTAATTTTCTTGCCTCAAACCTGTTCAAAGGCCTAGTGGTTGAACAAGATATTCATTTTGATTTTGTCATAATTGTTGCTATTTTGTAACCAATATGAATATGATTCCTAGTGCACCTTCAGAAAAGTTCATTCCTCGGTGCATAATTCAAACAGTAAAGCTTGGAGGGACGAGGGTTAGTTTTGGCTTTGGACTAGGGGATCTTGCAAAAATCATAGGAATACTATTTTGAAAGACTATGAAATTCTTCTGGTCTTAGTTAAATTGGTCTTATTTTATCATGCAGCAGGATAAAGATCCAAAACTCTCATCAAACCTGTGCTGGAGGTATTTGCAAGACAAAGAAAATGATATCTTGAAAAATATGATCTCAATCCAATTGAGCTCCTTTAAAAAGAACTCAATCGGAAGGTCATAGATGTTGCTCCAACTTTGAAAATGTCTTAAAAGTTGTTAGGATAATTTGCCATTTGACACATTAGTTAAACTAATGAGAAGAATGCCATGATTAGTCAAAGATATTTTGTAAAACATGAAGGATTTTTTGACGAAAAGAAAGTATAACAGCATTGTATATACTTATTTTTAAATTGTGTTTCCGATTATTATATGTTTATACTATTTTTTTTTTTTATACTCTTATTGTTGGATTAAAGGTTCCTTTTGTTTTGGCTCATTTTGTTTGATATAATTCAAATTTTTCTTAAAAATTTAATTGGTCCCTAAAACCTATTAATTAGTGCTCGATTTTTGAAATATAAATGAAATTATTGAACATTATAAATAAACAATGTATCAATAATAATCAGTAATAACGTTTTTCAGCTTCAAAACGTTATTACTGGTTGTTATTGATACATTGTTTATTTATAATGTTCAATAATCTCATTTATATTTCAAAAATCGAGCACTAATTAATAGGTTTTTTATTTTAGGAAACATTGTTTATGAATGCAAATTTATTTTAATTGTAAAATTATTAACCTAAACATTACTATTTGTCCTAGTTGAGCGTAATGGTGATGTTTGTATATCAATTCTTCATGAGCCTGGAGATGATAAATGGGGCTATGAACAGGCCTCAGAAAGATGGTTACCTGTACATACAGTAGAAACAATTCTAATCTCAGTTATTTCAATGCTGGCTGATCCTAATGATGAAAGCCCAGCGAATGTTGATGCAGCAGTATGTATCAATTATTTTTAATTACTTCATATTTTTTATTTAGGTTTTTAAAGTTGTTATCACTCTAGTTTAATGTTTGTATGTTAAATGTTAAGTTAAATGTTGCTGATGTAATTATTTTTATTTTTTATTTTTATTTTTAGTGATAAAAAATTATTAAGATATATCAGGGGAATTAGATAAATACCAGACATAAATAATAATAATAATAAACAGATGTGAAAGATTAGATTGATTATTGCAGTGAATTTTGTTACTTTTGTTTTCTATACTATATTTTATAATTTGGGTTTTTCATATATCATTATATATTATTTATTTATATTTTTTAATATATATACATATATTAAGAAATTCATCATATCCTTTAATATTTCATGATTAATTATCTGATTTAATTTTCTTGAAATCTTATTAATTTTGTTTTCTTAGGGAATAAGTTAATAAAATTCTTCTTATTTTTTTTTTTTTTTTTTTTATCAAAAACAGATTTTGAAGTCAACACTGCTCAATCTTCATATCTCTTCTCTTATATTATTTTTCTATAAGGTTATGCATTCCATACAACTCCCCTTGCAATGAGTATTAGGCTTTAAATAATTTGTAAAAATTAAAAATAAAAATAAAATTACTTTGAGCAGGTGGTTTGTCTTCGTTCTTTCTCTTATTTCTGAAAGTGTTGCTGTCTTTGAACTTCAGGCACTGCATAAGAAATAAATATCTTTTATTACTCTTTGTTGCTCTAAGTATTCCCAAGCTTGTTCCATATGAGACCCAGAGGCCTTTTTTGACCCAATATATAAATATATTTCAAATAGTTTCTAAATGATTCGCGCTTAGGATAAACATTTTTTGAAAAAATTTATTGGAACAGTTGACACATCGATTTTATTTTTTGTCCTGTTTTTCCACCCATTGGAGTTTTCCTTGATATAGAAACGTAACCTTTCTTGAAAAAAAAAAAACTGTTTTGACATTTATTCTCACTTTTATTCCCTCTTCCTGCTCACATTTGCTGCCATGATCCTGTTTGCTAAACTGTATTGGTGGCGTATCATTCGCCATCAAAATTTTCATTTAAAATAAAATCACCAAAAATACTTAATATCCAATCAAAAGACTAAAATCATTACTGGTATAAGACTAAAATTATTAGCTGGTGTGCAGTGTATTGAATATGCCACAATAGTTTTCCAAGCATTTAGAGAAGATACTGAGGGTTCTTATGGTCAGGTCCAATTACAGAGGTAGCAGGATGGGGATAAGGGTTTGGAAAACCTGTGATCACTCTGACATCCAGGGAGGATCATCAGCCTGATAACAGAGGCAGGCACATGCAGTGCATCAGTGTGCTTGCTGGAAGGTTAACCAGGCATAGAGTAAAATACAAGGTAGAAACATAAAGTTGTATAGTATAAAGCAGCTGTTTTGAAGATAAGGTAGTGTTGACCGTGAAACAAAACAAATATTTTATAAATAATGTATTTATTTATGGTCTTTGGTTGAATATTTTAATTTATAATTTTTAAATTATTTTATTAGAAGGTAAAATAATTTAAAAAATATTTTATAAATATTGTTATTGAATAATAAAATAAGAAAGAATTTTATTTTTCTTACTCACCAAAGAAAGTATGTTTTCTTCCTTACAAATAATCAATTCAGAAATCTTTTATTACTTTTTATAGAAAGAGTGGCGAGAAAATTATATGGACTTTAAGCGAAAAGTAGCCCGTTGTGTTAGGAAAAGTCAAGAAGAATGTATTTAGAAACAAATTTTTAAGGTTTGTTAGTTATTATATAATTTTAATTTATTTTCTTAAATTAAAAATATTCCCCGCTTCAGAAACGGGGGTGGATGATAACATAATACTTTAAGACAAAAGTAGCGTTGCTTACAAAGAAGCAACACTAGTGGAAAATTGTAAATACGAGGGTCGTACAGATAATAAGTTCCGTTTTTTTTTTTTTAAATCAAGTTTTTATTGAAAAAAATTGAAACTTACAGGTATTGTACTTAAAAATATGTATTATTTTTCCACATAATCCCCGGCGACGTCAATACATTTGGCATATCGCGAAATGAGCTTCGAAATTCCTTCCTCGTAGAAGCTTGCCGCCACCTCCTTGGTCCACTTTGTGACAGCTTCTTTCACTTCGTTGTCACTTGTGAAACGTTCTCCCGCCAATTCCCCCTTCATTTTGGTAAACAGGTGATAGTCTGAAGGGGCCAAGTCGGGACTGTAAGGTGGATGGGTCAGAACATCCCAACCAAACTAATCCAAAAGGTGCGCTGTGGAACGAGCAACATGAGGCCGAGTGTTGTCGTGGAGAAGGCAAACACCGGAGGTCAACATTCCTCTTCCCTTTTTCTGTATAGCCCGACGAAGCTTCTTCAGGGTCTAATAGCGGTTGGCGTTAATTGTTTTAACCTTGAGGCAAAAAATCAATCAGGAGAATTCCTTTTTGATCCCAGAAAACAGAAGCCATGATTTTCCTGGTTGACTTCACGACTTCGAATTTTTTGGCACTTGGGGAGGTGGGGTGTTTCCATTGCATGGACTGTCTTTTGTTTTCTGGAGGGTAGTGTGACACCCAGGTTTCGTCTCCAGTGACGATAGACTTCAGGAATGCGTCCCCATCAGTTGTAGCGGTCCAAAAATTCTCAAGCTGCAGCCATTCGTTGTTCCTTGTGTGGGGCGTCAGCTCTCTAGGGACCCACCGGGCGGAAACTTTTCGAAAGTCAAGTTTTTTCGAGACAATCTCATGGATGAGGGATCGTGAGATGTCTGGGAAACTCAGGTAGAGTTCATCCAGGGTTGAACGACGATCTTTGCGAACTGTATTGTCGATTTCTGCGACAATTTCGTCCGTCACAACTGAGGGTCTGCCTCTCCCACTTTCATCCTCAAGTGAATGTCTTCCCGCCTTAAATTCACGTACCCATCTCCTCACCATTGACTCACTCATTACACCTTCTCCTTAAACAGAAATGAGCTGTTCTTGAATTTGAACTGATTTGAAACCCTGTGTATAAAGAAATTGAATCACTCCGCGCAAAACAACTCAAGAGGGAACGGGGATCGAGGTGGCGGGATGCAACGTGGAGGGCTCCATTTCAACTACCTGCCCTGAGGTTCGTAACAGACCGACTGAGGTCACCCACCTCTCATTCTATTCCCCCACCTCTCCTCTTTCGAGCGGTGTTGCCGGATTTGGCAAAAACCACTCCTACTGCCCTACAGACCAAAACGGAACTTATTTTCTGGACGACCCTCGTACAGTGGTGTTGAGTTTAGCTTATCTCCATTGTAGTTGTTGGTGCCTTAACATTTTTTTTTTTTTTCATTAGTGTCTCAGAAGACCACAAATACCAATTTTGTTAACAATCAATTAATTTACAAAGACTTATGTAATAACTTAGTATTATACTAGATATTCTAGGTCTTTTTTGAAAATGATTAAACGACACTTTCAAATATTGTTTTTTTGCCAAGAAGTTCCAATAAAAAAAAATGAAAATTATTTTCTAATAAATATAATGGAGAAGCAAAAAATGTATAACTATATTAGGACCTTTAATAAGTTCTCATTCTTTTCTGTAAATATTAATGAATTACTTAAGTGGTAAAGCACATATCACCGTAAGTATTCTCTACATTCTATTATCATTCTGGTGATATATGGATTTCATGTCCTATAAAAGAAGAGTCTTTTAAGGCTATCAAAGAGTCTGCTAATTTGTTTGTATCATCATTTGTCTTTCCAGCTAATTCAAATGGGTTTGTAGAATTGAGAGCCCATTTTAATTCCCTAGTTGTTACTATAGTGTATTCAGCAGTATACTTGGTATAATTATAGTGTGTACCTATTATACTCGAGGAATTTTACTGCTGCCATAGATTCTGGGGTTTCTTCCTCGTTCGAGTTTGTTCTCTTCTCCATCCTAAGTGTTCCCTATATGCCCTGATCCGTATTTTTTCTTAGGGTCTTACTAACTTGGCTTACATCTAGAATATCGTTCACCTCAGAACAGAAATTTCTCCAAGCCTCTCGCTTAGCTCTTCTGGCAGATTTACAATATATAGTTAGTACTTTATTTTTATTTGTCACATATGCCAGACTTTATGTAGTTTATTATTACTCCAGGTGACTTTCCCGTGGAATTCCTTGTTGTATAGTTTTTGCTATACAGTGATATACCACAGCATTAGAATTAGGCAATCAAGTTGCCAGGCATTAGGCTTTTGTTTCAGACTGTTTCATCAGTTCATCAAGTTTTTTGCCATAGGTTAGTTATTTTTGGGATTCACAACATTTTTGCTTATTTTTGGCTGGTCAAATCTAATGCAATTAAGATCTGAGTATGTTTACTCTTTAGATACATACATATAGTTTGTAATTTGCCTGCTGATTATTTGTGAAACCAATATAATGTCTATTATTTCTGATCTTAGTTTATTGTGAAATTTGATTTTATTGCCAATATTCAATATGTCAAGATGATGATTAATGATAAAGTCTAATATCAACTCACTTCTGTGATTAGAAATGCTGCTGCTCCAGATCTCATGATGGGAATAGCTATCCAGAGTAATACTGAAGCCTCATTCATTTGTGATAACAATCACCCTCTCCAGCATTACTGTTGGATCCTTATCTTCCTAGGGCAAGTATCCTGCCAGCATAATGATGGGGTTGCCTTCTTTCAGGGTGTATTTCACTGCTGCTAAATCTTTGGAATAGAATTGTCAAAGAAGCAATAATTTCAATTATTTTTTTATAGAATGCAGACTCTGTGGCTGTCCATTATGGATACCATACTCAACCTGGTGGTTGTTTTGTAAGCTGACGGTTAAATAGAATATATTCTTGAATTAGATTTAATTCAATATCCTTACCTTTTATATACTGCAGCACTTATGTCTGAATCAATCTTTATGCATCCCCCCTAGAGGCACTTAAGGCTGGGTTCTGAGATTTTCAGGATGACAAATTATACTTGGTCCATTTCCTTTAGATAGTATAGTGCAGCTTCCTTATTTTTATGTCCCTCACTGCTTTATTCTGCTCTCTCAGCCTCTTAAGAAGTTCCTGGAAAGAAGGCCCCTATCTTCATAGTTTATGTTAGTTCCTTGATATCACCAACACAGGAATAACTCCTCCTCCACTTTAATTTCAGGAATTATCTTTGTAAGCTATTGCTTTGTTTGTTCTTCTAGGCAAGATATGATGCAGCCACCTCTACTAAATAGAGTCTGATCATCCCTTTCCTCATCGATCCCATATTTATGGCATAAGTCTGATACCATCCCGCAGTTCTCCTGGGTCAGTTGATATGTGTATGTACTGCCCTCCCACAGTAAGAGCATAGTCAGATGGTTGTCCGGTCATCTATCTGGGTTTCTTTGCTAATTGTGCAGAGGTTTCCAGAGACAATCTCTATCTTTTTATAACTGCTGTTTGGGGCTTAAGAGACTGCTTCTGATGCCTTGTAGTGTTAGCTGCTCACCTTGTAGACTGCCCCTTTTCACCTTGTCTGTGGCTGTGAAATTATCTGAAGGAGGTCATAGCTTTGTTAACCAGGCCTTGATGGGCCCTTGCATCCTTAGCCGCCCAAAACGGGGTAGAATCCCCTCTTGCAATGTGTTGGCACTCTTCCTTTGATCAGGTCTGCTTTGTTTTGCTCATTCATAAAAAGAGTTCTTGTGCCTTGGGATGGCTCCGTGTCAGCTGGTTGAAGCTATATTAAACAGGGTTGAAGCTTACCAAGATTGTTTCTTGGAAATTTGCATTACCATGAAATGGCATGCCCATAGCACTAATAATACCATCTACCAGCAAGAACTTATTCAAGGTCCTAGTGTATTATAAATGAAGAATATCAGTAAATATAGCCCATTTAGTTAAATCGTTTTTATTTTATTTTAGTGTCAGCAGAGAAAACCAGCGCTAATTTTCTCTGTAAAAAGGTAAGTTGCTAAGCATATTTAAAATTCCTCATTATAATTTGTTTATGTAATTATGTAATGAAAATGGCTGGGGCTGCTGTCATATATAAAAACACTATATGTGGATTAACATATAGATGTTAAAGAGACCACACCTCTAACCATTTTTATTACATTAATTTCTATGGTTAACTACCTACCTTCTAATTAATTAATTTACCCATGTTGCTTATCCTGGCCTTTAATTATATTTTCTTTTAACTTCGATTGTAATGTCTATGTAATTGTTATCATTCAGCTATGCAGAGGTAAACAAAAGTTTTGAAACTTAATTACTAAACAATTTTCTAATAGATTCATTGATTAATAAAAAAAATCTTCTTATAACCTTCGTGCGGCAACCCCAGTATCTAGAAAATGGGCAGCTTGCTCCTAATTAGGGTGGTGGATTTGGGTGAAACCTATGACTCTTATCACGTTGCCTCATATTCATGCCATGAATCCATAAACAATGTGCTGTTACCATTAAGCAACAAAAGTTGTTAAAAGGTAGTTAGTGACTTAATCTACTGATAATTTTTGTTAAGATGTTTAAACTCTTGTTAAATATTTTTATGGAATGTTATTATCTGATGTCTATATTGTCTACCTTCAGAGATTTAGAAGCTAATTATGCCCAACCATTACAGAAGTATTTGTCATGCATATATAGACACATGCCCATAAATTAAATAGATTTTTTTTTTTACTGAATTGATCATGAACCATTAAAAAACTTTTATATCAATGTTATGACTTTGTGACCTCTTATGTCCATATTATGCTAATAGGAGAAATCTTATTTAAGTACTAATAAGGGCTCTAGATATCCATTTTTTTATTATTATGATATTTTGTGATATAATAATGATGATAATATCATAAAATAATTTGTCTTCATGATATTTTATTTTGTGATAATGGAACTTGTTTTATTCTTTAAGTAATAAGTCTTAATCAAATTTCCAGTCATACTAAAGCCAATTTAGGAAAATTACTTTTTAGGGGCTTTTTAGTTTTGCCACTTCCTTATTTTTCTTCTAGCCTTCCACATCTTTTATAAAGTCAATATCTCTTTCGCACTTAATTATTTCCATTTATAAGCTATTTTCATTCAATATCTTTAAGTTAATATAAATTTAAAATAGAAATTGTACTCTATTAGGGAAAGCAAGCTACGTTCATTCAATATCTTTTAAGTTAATATAAATTTAAAATAGAAATTTAACTCTATTAGAGAAAAAATTCCAAGGATCTCTCCCAATCGTCCAAGAATTTCAGTTTATTTGAAAAATAAAAGTGATAAGTATTTTTTTTATTAATTTTTTTTTTTATAAATATTATTTAAAGGCTCTTGATGAGAATTGAATTTACTTTTTTTAAAACATGACTGATATGCACGGATATTTTATATGAAATACATATTTTTTCTTGTAAAATTTAAGGACCCCCCCCCCCCAAAAAAAAAAAAAACATTATATTAGGTGTCAAATTTTGTTCTTAATAAGATTTGTCTGATCCTACTTCTCAGAAATATAAAGCTTTAAGCCCAGAACTTTGTAGTTCTTCACATAACAAACAATGTAATAAGGAAGTTATGAAAGATCATGAATTATTCAAGAAAAAATAAATTATTATATATAGTGCACAATTTTATAAATTTGACAACCAAATATTATCTTTAAGGTATAATTTTATTATTTGAGCAGTCATTTTAAAATGAATAATTCTGTCATTTGATCAATTTATGCTTTTCTTTCAGGGGTACTCATTCGTTGTTGATGTCCCCAAAAGGATTCAACCTTTCATCTGCCTCTACGAATTTGGACATATGTAAAAAACACAAAATGTTAGAATTGATAAGGATGAATAATCAGGATTATTTTATATTAATATGTAAAAAGGCGGGAATTTCTTAGTTTTATAAGTTATTGATAGTAAAACGTTAACGAAATGTAAATTAGGTAGATACAGTGTATATTAAATTGTAAATGCATGTAAAATGCATTATTTCTGTAATTTTATTCTATCATTCATAAAGTCGTAGTCCACTTAGTTTATATAACAAGACTTGAAATTTTTAAGGAATCGATTTTTAACATCATTGTGTAACTTTGATTGTCTTATCTTTTTTAATTTTAATAATAGAATAATTATTCAAATTTAAAATTATGATCAATTGCTGATTTCAGTCTTTTGCTTTAGATTAGATCAATGATTATTAACGGATCAAATAATGGTGGATTATATTTTAAATTTACTATGAAACGGTTTTTATCACTGGGTTTTGATTAGTCCATCCTATTTTACTATCATCATTTTAATTTAAGATTCTTTAGTCAATTTTAATGTTATTTTTAATTAATTAGATCATTGATTTCTTAAAACTTTGTATTTATTCAAATTCGATTGCCTTAATCTTTTTGTTTTATGTGAGTGCTCTTACTCATGAAATTACAAATATGTATTTAATTTATAAATTTCGCGCTTCTAAGCAAACTGATATACTGCTAATATATGCAGAAATATTATTAAAAACATGAGTTTGTGATTTTTGAAAAATATCAACTTATCATAAAACAAAGTTAGGAATTAGTTATGAATTCAGAGAAATGTTTTAAAAACTATTATTGATATGTTTGTGTGCGTTTTGTAACTTATGAGTGATAAATGATGATTTTTGTTTTATTTATACATTTTTTTTTATTATTATCAATGTTACTTTATGCTATGCCAAATAAAATTACATGACTTCTAAATAATTCATCTTGCATCTTGGAAAGGAAACAATCAGGAAAAAATGGTGAAGATAATAAAAGCAACATTAATTCATGACTTTAACTGTCTTCCTCTTTCTTTTGCGTTTTAACAACAATTCTTATCTGCCTTAATTTTCAAAATTAGCTATTAATTTGTTAAATAAAACTTTTGGAATATTCCCATAGAAGTATTACATTTAATTTCCAATTATTTATTGTTAAGTAATTGTTTCATTATAAAATTTTCTCTCTTATGCATTTATTAGTTATAAACACTGATATTTTTGAAATGTATTTTTTTCTTTTGCTATTTTCGATATTGAAGCTTGGTAAAAGTACCAGTACTTGTTTGTATGAAAATGTTGTATCTATTTTCTTTTCAGAATATGTTTTCCCATAGTTTTATAGAAGATTAAATGAGTGCATAACAACTCTTGCATTAATTGTGCTATCATTCAACCAATTTTTTTTTTCATATTTGTGATAACCTTTAAACATGTTTTGAATTAGTCGCATAAGTGATTGCAACAGGATATAAAATAAAAAGTGAGGAAATACCTCATATTTGCATTCAATGTTTTGTAATAAAGTATTTTTGTCGGAAGCTCATACATTGAAAAACCCTCTACAGACCTAACAACCTTATTCCATATTTTTAGCCTTATCACTGTATGTTTTACTTCTTTAACAACATGTAAACGTAATCATTTTTAACTATCCAAATTTTTTATTACCTTCTTTTAGGAATGGAAAAATTATATTGATTTATTACTTACAACCCATATATATATATATATTTATATATATATTTTTTTCTTTTTCTCTTGCATAGTAACCCTATGCAAGAGGAGTTTATTTGAAAAAAAAATGTGCGTATTCCATGCGATTAGGCATATTATACGCATAAATGTACATAAGAAAGTTAAAAGTATTATTAAAAATTTTAAGATGGATTAAGAAGATAATACAAGAGAACAAAAACAATAATTACAATACATTCAGATTAGAATAAACAGAATTTTGAAAGCTATTATAAAACAGAAAGATATTTAATGGTTAAAAGTTAGGAAAAACTAATAGGTGGACATTGGCTTTATACAAACAATGATTAAGTAATAGTTAATAATATGAAAGCTATAAAAATTGAGTTCTAATAAAATTAAAATACTAATGTTTAATATAATGCTAATACTTGATCCCTAGAATGAACTAAGGAACGTTAATAAAGGAATAGTATAAGATACAATACAGAGTAAAATATTAGAAACATTAATAATATTTAAAATAATAAAAGAATTGTAATAAATATAATACAACAAAGAATACAAATAAAAGATAAATGAGATTAAATAAATTTTATGATAACAAAATAGTAGTTATTTATAAAAAAATGAAAAAAAAAATAGTTAGAAACAATTATAGGTAGAAATAAATGCATAAATAAAATATATAAAGTGAGCTTATGTAAACATGAATAGTGCATAGGATATCTAAATTATTGTCTAGGACAAATAGTTGATCGGATATTTAATATCAATAATAGTAATTTACCAATAAGTTATAGTAAGAAAATATTGAATGCAATAGGTTTGAATAAATTTAGTAATAATATAGACACTAAAAACTATGAAAAACACGAAAATAAATTAAAATAACTATAAAACTAGGTCTATGTACATATAAACATTTAATAGTCATATACTGGTATTATACTTATTAGCTTCTGTCAGATTGGCGGTTCCGATTTTGAGTTATGTGATTCTTTTGTCAAGGATATGAAATGGGGCAGTTCTTTTTTGTATTTATTGAACAGTTTATCCTCTGGAAGTGGCCATGTTAGTCCTTGCAGTAAAACGATTTTTATTAGTTGTGTCTCGCCTGTTCATACATCTTACAATAAAAAAGAATGTGACTGAAGGTTTGTGGTGTTTCTCTGTCACAGTCACATGAGTCTGTGTTTGTCAAATGGAATCTTTTGAAGTAATGTTTGGAAAGTCCGTGTTCTGTCAGAAATTGAGTAAGTTTGTAATTAGTACTTTTAATTTTGTTATAGTTTTGAAGTGTTATTTGGGGAATATATTTATGAAGAGGTCGTCCTTTCGTCGAGGTTTGCCAGTGTCTGTCCCAGTCTCGAATCAGGTCTATTCTAATAGATTTCTTAATAAAGGAAAGAGGCACTAAGCTGTAGTCGATCGGTAGGTCTTTGTCATTAGCAGCCGATTTAGCTAAAGAGTCGGCCCTTTCGTTACCGGAGACCCCGCTGTGTCCTTTTACCCAATGTATAGAGATTTTCGTCTTTTTATTCATAATCTTAATTAGATTATCTCTAATTCGTTCAGTCAAAATGTCGTGAATTTTTGAATTTACGAGAGAGTTAATTAGTGCTTTGTTGTCCGTGTAAATTATGTAAGAATTGGGGGGATAGTCTGTCTGAGAATGAAGTCTGTGGCTTTGATAACTGCTAATTTTTCGGCTTGATTGTTTGAACAGTCTGGGCCAAGCCGCTACTTTTCGTCATGGTGTGTTTGATTGTGTTGGTATGTGAATGCGCAGCCTGTGCTCTGTTCGTGTTTACTTCCGTCTGTCTAAATGTCGATAGTTAGTTCATTGGAGTTTTCTTCATCGTCAAGGTATTGTATTAGTTTCGAGTGTATTGATGGGTGTATCCATTGTTTTCCTGTCACTTCTAATTCGATTTGGTTCTGTTCAATGTCTTTGTAGTTTACGTTTTGTTTTTTAATTTTATCAATAGTAGTTAGTTCCTTAATTTTGTATTTTACGGGTAGTATTCCCGCAAGGAAGCAGGCAGCATCGTAAGAGATGGTATGGTAAGCTCTACTGATTTTAATTCCTATTAATCTTTGAACCCTTTCTAGTTTCCTTAAGTTTGTTTTCTTCGAAATACCTGACTCCCATGCGGGCACGGCATACAGGAGCTTGGGTACTATAGCGCCTTCGTATATAATTCTTAGAGCTTCTGCTCTCAGCCCCCATGTCTGTCTTGCCGCAATAGTTAGTCCGTTTACCGTCTGTAAGTTTTTGTTTGCTATCGTGTCGATGTGAGTCTTCCAGCTGAGTCTCCTATCGAATGTCACTCCTAAATAGGTCATGTTGTCTGTATGTGATAACGTTTTAGAGTTCAATTCTATGTTTAATTTGGGCAATTTTTGTTTTCGGCTTAGTATTGTGTATGTAGTCTTGTCTAAATTTAAGTCCAGTTTATTGTTTTCGGCCCATTTTCCCATTAGAGTTAGTGTGTGATTAGTAAGTGCTTGTAATTGTGAGAAGAGTTTACTAGTAACAAGTAATAAAACATCGTCAGCATACAGGAATATTTGAACATTTTGGGGAATTTTAAGGTCAAAAATAGAATTCATCAGAATATTCTAGAGCGTTGGGGGGAGACAAGATCCTTGTGGAGTGCCGATAGTCAGTTGTTTTTTTAGTATATAATAGTTTGTTCTGATTTCTACAGACCTATCTTCAAAAAAGTAAGAGATCAACGAGAAAATGTTTTTGGGGCAGTTGTATTTTCTGAGGTTTTGGAATATGATAGGAGGCCATGCATTATCGAAAGCTCCGGATATATCAAGTTTTAGCATCAGACAGTTTGATTTTATGTTGAAAGCTTTTTCTACCTCCTCTTATATCTTGTAAATAGCGTCTACTGTGCTTTGTTGTGGAGCGAATCCGAATTGGTTTGAATGTATTATGTCGTGTGTCTGTAGGTAATGTGTGAGCCTATTGTTGATCAGTTTTTCTAGTATTTTGCCCATGATTGGCAATATTGTGATAGGTCTTAGTTTGTTTGAGTCTCTTTTGGGAATGATGTGTAGCAGTCCTTTCTTCCATGCTTTCGGTATGTTTGTTTGGTGCCAGGCCAGTTGGTGAATATTTGTAATCAGATTGGGATATGTATCAGCGATTTATTGCATTATTTCAGTGTTAAATCTGTCATGGCCGGGAGTTTTTTTCTTATTCAGATTTCTGATAGCCTGAAGAATCTCTGATGGTTCTAACATGGGATCATTTAGTGTGGCGGTTGTTAGTTTAGCGTTAGTTCTTAGTTCGGTTAATGCCGCTGTGTCATTAGCGGTATCGTCCTGAGCAACTAAATTATCTAGTAGGTGTTCTGAAGTCTGTTTAAAGCCTGTGGTATGGTTGTTATTGTTGTTAATCACAGTTCTTAGAATGTCTTGGCTCATTAGTTTGTTAGATAAATATTTGTAGACCCAGTTCAATGGATTGGATTGTTCTGAGCAGTATTGCTTCCAAGAGTCGATTTTAGATTGTTTGCTAAGTGCTTGGTAATTGTGTCTGTGGGTGAGGAATTGTGTCCTGCGTTCTTCTCTAAGTTTTGGATCTGTTTTTGTGCGTTGGTATAATTTTCTTAGTCGGTTAGTGGTTTTTCTAAGATTAGTTAGTTGGTCGCTCCACCAAGGCACTAAGCGGTGGGTTTTCTGTGAGGGAGTAGAATTGGAAATTTTAAAGGACATGTTGCAAATTTTAGTAAGCGCCTTATTGAATAGGTTTATTGTAAAATCTACGTCAGAATTTATTATTTTTTAAAATTATTTTAGATTCAGTCTGTGAGATCGTCAAATTGTCGTTATCAATGCTAAATTGTTTTTTAAGTTGGAGATTCAAGTTGTCGCCAAAGGTGGTCCAGTCACAGTTTTTTGTTATGTAGTAGCCTTTGTTTGATTTTGGTTGTCTATTGTGAAAATTTGCATTAAATGAAATTTCGAAGTATAAAGTGTTGTGGTCTGAAAAATTGGTATCATTAAGTATTTTCCAATTATTTATAAGGTTTATGGATTTAGAATTTGAAAAGGTGAGATCTATATTACTTTTGCCCCTTGGTCCGCTGAAAGTTGACAAAACTGATGGTTTGTTAATTAGAGCTATATTTTGTGATATAATAAATGATTCTAATTCTCGACCCCTTTGTGTTACTTTCGTGTACTGCAGTTGGAGTCTATACCGAAGATCAAGTAGCTTATTATGTTGTCTTATTAGTTCACACAGTTTGTTAATGCCCTTGTTAATATTAAGGTTGTCGTCGAAATAAGCGCTGATAAAAATAATTCTTGAGTTTTGAAAAGTGATTTCAACTGTGCAAAAGTCCGAGTCGCTGTGTTGTGTTAGTAAGATTGCGTCTAGCGATTTGTTGTTTATTAATATGGCAGCTCTTGGATTTCCCTTAATAGGTTAATAGATTTGAAATCTGTTTGTGTATCCGAAAACTCTATTATTTTTAGTATAAGGTTCCTGAATGAGTGCTACGTCAATGTGTTTTTCTTGATTGAAATGATTTAAATAGTCATCACTAGTCTTAGAGTGATGGGTGTTTAGTTGTATAATTTTTAATTTATTGAAAGAAGTCATATGAAAAACTAAAATAAAATGAATGTAGTTGGTAAGTAAAGAGTTTAATAATCTGTGTTTTGAGAGAGTTTGTTTATTTCCCTTATGTATATGGCGCACTTATTATCTAGAGCAGAGTGGTCAGTGTTATTTTTTTTATGGTCGTACCTTACATGTCTGTTGTATGCTGAACAGTTGAGGCACTTGTATCGTTTCTCGATGCAGTCCTTGAGCTGATGATTTCCGGAACACTTGGGGCAGATGAAGGTTCCTTGGCATTGCTCCTTCGAGTGGTGAAATCTGCAGCACTTGCTACATCGCCTAATCCTAAGATAGTCCTCCGGCTGATGTTTGGTGTAGCCCAGGTAGATTTTATTGAACACAAGTTTGTACCTGGTCTTAGCGTCGGTTTCTAATACTGCATGGGTCCTATTATTGTTCTTGTTTTTTAAGAACATTATAGGTCGGATGGCTTCGTGATTAATTTCTAGGGATGGATTTTGGTTGACAAGATAGTCCACAATGTTTTCCATTGTAATTTCTTCATCTATATCACGCATGATAACTCTTTGTTTTTTCCGTTTTGTCGGAAAGGCAACAAGATCTCTGTTGTCTTCAAGTTTTTTAAGCACTATATTTCTTTCAGTTTCACTATTGGTCGAAACCAATAGGCTTTCTTTTTTAGCAGTTATTTTATTAATTCCTATTTTTAAATCCCTTGGTTTTATAGTGTCCTTTTTTATTTCTTCTGTATCTTTCGTTTTTTTACTTTTCAAAATAATGTTGAAAGATCCAGAGCTGTTTTTTCTTTTGAAAGAAGGTAATGTAATTTCTGAAAATTGGGGCGGTACATTAGGTAGATTAACGTTGCTTCCTGTTTTGGTCTGATTGATATATATATATATATATATATATATATATATATATTATGTATTTTACTAGTGTTGGATTAGTTAAATATCAGGTCTGCGGATTTCCACAAAAGCCAGACGAAGGGCTTTTTTTCTTGCCCAATTTTATATGTATGTATATATATTGTCAGAGTTCCAAGGTTTAGAACACTCGGCTATAGGGAGGGGTTGTACATTGCCTAACTAGATAATTGTTTATTGGTGTAGTTTTCATCGATAACCATTATCTTTATTGTTAATTATGAATAAATGAATGATAGAGTCTGTGTTGTAGGCTGTTAAGGATCTGCTGTGTTTAACTCCCCTCTTTTTTCAATGAATTAAGACATACCCGAGTAGCTTCAAAGAGTATATTCATACCATTTGGCTGATTTAATCTTAAGACAGGAGTGGTTAAAATATCCTTCCCTTTATCCTTAGCCTATTTAGGATCTAGGTTTTTGAAATTAGAATAAAAAGTAATTTAACAAAGGGTGGTAATGGAGGTAGCAAATTTCAATAAGTTTTTATGAGCCAAAGTAGAGTCAAGTTTTGGGGAAATGTAATTTAAAAATGTGTTAGCTTGTAAAATATTTTTATTAACTTGCAGATAACTATTCTATCATGAAAAATAGATGTATGCAGAATTTGATGATTTTATTTGTAACAATTGTCTTTTGGAGTATCTGTTTTCTCAATGGAAAACTTTTTTTTTTTCATACTGGCATAGTTTTTAAAAAATAAATCTTTTACCTGGCTTTTTGCAAGGTAAAATGTTCATTTCTCCTGGTCTATCAAGATGCTCAATTTTTTTTTTTTTTTTTTTTTTAATTCATCGATAAAATTATAATTTAGACTTGTGTCACTAATTTTGCCAACCAGGCACAGTTGAGATTTTTTTCTTAATTCTAATGTGAATATGTATAGAAACCCCCAATATTTGCGAATATGAATCAAAATAATTTCACAGGGGAAATTTTGAATATTCTTAATATCTGCGAATACGGAAACATTCACAAATTAGTTAATTATTTGAGAATAAATTTATACATTTCTTCATATTGATATACATAACTAGGTTAACCTATTTTATGGAAATCACATAATACATTAGCTGATATGGATTAAGTTCCATTACCAGGTTTTGGGATGCTGATTATGAAAATAATATCGATTTTAAGGTTGCTCCCTCAGGTATCATTTATTGTCGTTTATCCGATAGAAGCGAAATTTAAGTCGATAATTAGGTCATTCTAATTCTGTTTATGGAAATATATAGATATTAAGGTTACTCCCTCTGATATATATCTATTACAACCAACGCGATATAATCGATATTGGGGTCGGCTATAGGGTAATCCGAGGTGCTATTTCTAAAGTCTAGATTTTTCGGGATTTTTATACTTTAATAAGTTGGAGTTTATGGGCCATATCCACAATAATTTAGTAAACAAGTTTTTAGGAAGAGACTATTGAATTATAGATGTAGAATGCAAGGCCTCAAAGTCTCGTATTATTTCAATAATTCACTTAATCATGCAGATTACATGCCAAATTTTCGCCTATTCAGGCATCTTCAGGGCTACAAGGGTTTTTTATAGTTTCTTTAAGAGGGAGAGAGTTAAATGGTTTCCTGCGCAGTAGGTGTATCAATAGAAAAGCAGGTTTTAGCATTTGAACTTCTGAAAATTATGAACGGCAACTATCGACAAGCTAAAGATGGGAACATTTGCCGTGGCAAAGTTCTTGGCTAAAAAAGGTATGAAACGTTTAGTTGGGCTTTATGTTCGTTGTCAAAACTGCCCTGCTTCCAGAATTGAGATTGGTCATTTTTCTTTAAAAATAATTTTGTTTCCCCTTTTATATCTCGATTGTCTTGAATATACCAAGTTCCAATTTGTTTAGTCCATTTCCTAAGCTTTAGTCTTTTTCCATTAAATCTCGTTTGTGACTACTGTGGAATGGGTATATTTTGCAACCGGACGAATCACCGTTACCTCTTCGATTGCTAAAATATTGTCCTGAAAAACGACGAAAACGAGGAGGACAGCGTAGACAAGGACGTCTGGAAAAATTTGCGTGCTCAGTACCGGAATGTGACCTCTGTTGCATAACCCGAAATAAAAAAATAAACATAAAAATCTCGTTTGTAACTCATCGCTGTTCTGTAGTTTTTTTTTTAAGTTAATAAAATCAGGAAAGGTGAAACTAGAAAGAGAAAAGTAGAGCCAACAGAAAATGATAAAAAAAAAATCGACTCCAGAATTTAATGGCGGTGAATTATTTTAGTCTTTTAACATGTGGATTGATAGGTTATAAAAAATTTTAAGCGTTATGCAATTTATAATACTTTTTTTTTCATCCGATTAACCTTAGTGGCATAAAGTGACGTTAAATAAACAAAAAAAAAATACTTTTTCAATTATGATAATATTATATAATATGCTTATTATGATAATATCAAATTTGAGATTACGCCGTCAGGTATCGATTCATTACAACTTATGCGATATAATCGCTGTAGGGGTCGGCTACAAGGTAATCCAAGGTAATTATTATGATAGTATCTATTTTAAAAATTACGCCGTCAGCTATTCGCGGGCGCAATCGATGGTGCTTCGTCTTGACTGGAGCTAGAGAAACGGGGATAGAAGCCGAGCCAGTTCCTGGGATTCATAGGGTTTCTTTGGCGTTATTAATTTATTTTTCCATAATTAAAACCCGATTGAGCAAAATATTATTTGAAAAATGTCTAATAGGTATTGCTCGGACCCTCAGTGTTCAATTAGAAAATTAAAAACGTGTCATTCCATTTGTTTTCCAAAAAATAAAAAAAGTCTTAAAGAGTGGATTGTAAAATTAAGAATAGATTAGCCTGTTTCCAAACATATGACGATATGTAGTCTTCATTTTAAAGAAAGTGGCTATTTTTATCCAGGTAAACATTAGTATTTGACATTTTATTATTCCAAAATGCTAGTTTTATGCAAATAACATTGGGGCCATAGTCATAGATTTGTTTTTCTTTTTTAAATTTCCCCATTTTTGTCTTACATCCGTTGTGCTTAATTGTTCCAATTTTTTAATGCGAGGCCTGAAAGTTTTAACAGATAAATAAACAATATGACAAAGAAACTAAGCTGTCATGAAAATGACAGCTGTCATAACAATGATTGTATAAATAGGTAATTAATGTTATTGCTAACAGAAAAACGTAAAGTTACAATGATGTGTTTGCATTTACCAGAACTACCAGCTTTACAGATACAATTACAAGAAAATTGCTTATTATTATTAATAAATTTGATTTACACTTTTATTTGATGGGACAATCCTTTAAGAACGCTTGTTTGAAGGAACAAGGCTTGTAAAATAACTGTTTTTTTACTTCTAGATATTATTCTACATGTAATTATGTGGTTTGCATCAAGGATAGCCTGTCCTTCAATTAATGGTCTTTTAAAATTACCAATTATCTCTACCACATCAACTATGTCTATCCCTGTTCCTTCCGACATTTTGCAAAACTACTAGCATCTATAGTCGATTGCGCCCGCGAATCGATTTATCACAACTTAAGCGATGCAATCGATTTTGGGATCAGCATTTGGTTTATCGTAGGTGTATATTATGCAAATGATATAGATTTTGAGATTCCGCAGTCAGGTATCGATTTATTACAACTTACACGAAATAATCGATATTGTGGTAGGAATTTTGGGTTGTCGGAGGTCGTGATTATGAAAATAATAACGATTTTGAGATGCTGATAACGATTTCTAATAACTTCGTGATATAATCGATATAATAAAAGTATCAGTCTGTAAAAAAAACAATGTCGATTGTATCGTGTGAGTAATAAATCGATATCTGACGGCGGATTCTTAAAATCGTTATTACTATTATAATAAGCACCTCGGATTACCCTATAATCGACACCATTATCTATTATATCGCGTAAGCTGTAATAAGTCGATGCCTGACGGCGGAATCTCCAAATCGATTTAATTTTCATAATCAGCACCTCTTTCTTATAGCCCTATAGCCGTCCCCGATATCGATTATATCGCGCTAGTTTTAACAAATCGACACCTGACAGCAGAATCTCGAAATTGATATCATTTTCATAATCAACAATTCGTATAACCCCATAGCTGAAACCACTATCGATTATATCCCGTAATAAGTTGTTATAAATCAATATCTGACGGCGGAATCTAAAGTTGTAGTAAGATCGATACTGAACGAGTTACCTTGAATCGATATTATTTTCGGTACTAGTACTGAAGTGCGGCTTATGAGCCGTTCACTAAGGCACCCTTTAAAGTAAGGCCCGATCTCCACTGAAAAGGACCCTTTTGGGGGCGCATTTATCTCTGAAGAGCGAGCGGGAGTTGAAAGCTAGAATCTATTAAAGCCAATTAAGGCACTTTTTAACTGAAAAAAAGGCAATGGGAGTTCGATAAAATCACAGTCACATAACTTCTCAAAACAGGACACGCCCAGCAATTATTAAAATTAATAACAAAAACCTAGAAGAACATTGAAAATTATTGAAATAGGTTTAATTTATATTTAAGGTAAAATCTCTGATTAAATATGGGAAACAAATTTATTTGTGTAAAGAAAAATCAATAAAATGTGTTGATAATTAATGATAATGTAGATATTTAAAAAAATCTACAATGTGAATTAAAACATTCATTTACATAAACGTATTCAAAATATACAATTACATCAACATAAAAGTTTAAAAAAATAATTATAATATATTATTATGGTACATCGTTAATTTGTGTTTCTCAAGTGACTTTTTTAATCTAATATTAAAAGATTTCTTCTTTTTTTAAATTACCATTTTTGCTATGCAAATATTTCAACGTTATGATTAATCGCAATTGTGCTATTTTTTTTACAACTACCTTGGGTATTGATAATGAAATTTTTGTTAACACTATTAAAGTTATGCTGTGAACAATTTTTGTTCTTGGTAAGTCACTTAAAATTTTTTTCCCATGAAAAATCGTTGACGTAATTGTATATTTTGTATGTATACTTTTATGTATATAAATTGCAGGGGTCGGGGGAAAATAGTGCCAAGCAACATTTTTAACAAAAATAAACTCTAGCTGCTGTCTCTTGTACATTATGTAGTACTACATGTCTATGATGGAAATGCCACCTGACATATGACTATAGAGCACTCTATAGTCATATTTAGGTAGCATTTCCACATAGACATATAGTACTACATAATATACAACAGACGGCAGCTACAGTTTATTTTTCTTATAAATGTTGCTTGGCACTGTTATGCCCCGACTCCTTCAATTCTTTATTGATTTTTAAAAATCTACATTATCATTAATATTTTTTTTTCACGGGGCTACAACTTGGTTACAGTTCTTGGCCTCCTCCAACCGCTTCTTCCAAACGTCACGGTCTTATTCCGACGCCATCCATTCCCCAACTCCTAGGATGTTGCGTAAATCTCCTGCCACTCTATCTGACCATCTCAGGTTTGGTCTCCTTCTTCTTCTTTTTCCATGCATCGGCAGAGTGAGCAAGGTTTTAGGAATTTCTCCTTCAGGCATTCTGGCTACATGTCCTGTATATCCTTTCATTAAACAGTAATCATATTCTTCCATCAATCAAATATAATTTCATTTATAATTAACACATTTTATTGATTTTTCTTTACATACTTGAATTTGTTTCCCATATTTTACCATAAGTTATAAATGAAACCTATTTCTATAATTTCCAATGTTCTAGGTTTTATTTATGTTTTTTAATTTATAAATCTATTGTATTAGAAATTATTAAATCAGCAGTAAAAGTCCAATGAGTGGACACACCAGATATAAATAAGCACATGGAAAATATAATTGATGTTTATGTTGATGCAAGGTTCTTTCAGTATTAGGAAAAGAAAAAAATATACCAACCCGAATTTTTTACTTAATATAAGTCTGATTTTCGTGAATAAACTTGGGGTTTATGGAGAAAAAAAATGTCACTTTAAATTCAATGCTAGAAAATCCTCTGTAGCTCGAAAAAAAAAAAAAAAATCTGATCATAAACACTGGAGTGATGCCTAGCTACTGGCTGACAATTTACAGATGCGTCCCAATACCTCATAGGTCGGGCAGCCATATTGTCTCTTAGAAACTGAGCCCACCTTTTTTCTACTCACCTTGTACACTCAGAAGCCACTCTTCAGAAGTAGTACCGTTTTCGTAGTGATTAGAATAGAAGAAGCCAAGGAGGTATTGTCTTCGGAGATTAGGAAAAACAAAACTTTGCTCGCAATTAAATCGAAAGATGTGAGAGTGTCTTGGGAGACCAATGATAAATCTAGTAGTAGGAATTGATGTGAGGAATAAATGATTTCTCTGTTGGGATTGCTGTTCTAGGAAAGGACTGATCTTTTCTGAGGTAAAAAAATCTGGATTCTTCCAAGATACCTGTTAAAGAATGCAAATAGGATTGAGTACATCATATGAGATTCGAATTAAGTTGTGGTCCAACAGGAAAAGGTTTTGAGCTTAGGGAGAAGGATAATAAATTTCGGCGGGAGTCCACAAAAATAAGATCGATTTCCATATGTGAGTAAAAACTGGGTATGATGGGTTGGCTCAAGTGGAAGGATGAAGAAACATAGGGAGCTACCAGGTTTGGGAGATACATTTGTTCATAGGAAGCGATGATTACGTTGTTATACAGAGAAATGTAATTTAAGCGGGATGACTCAAAAGTCGAGTCCGATTTGTCAAGAGGAAGACAATAGGCAACGATGTATAAATGGGAAAATGTGACGGAAGATATTTCATTGAATAGAAATTCAGTATTGTATAGCTTTGTATAGCTACAAAGGAAGAGGGCATATTTCGTTTATGACAAGACCCAGAAACCGCTATGATTGAAGAAAAAGGTAATTGAAGAAACTGAAGGAGATAAAGTTTGTCAATGAACTTTTCAATATGAGCTCGAGGGAATTGGGTTTTAACGTGATATGTCAAGAGAATATCCCATCATCATACGTAACGAAGGAGAAATTCATATGTTTGTAAGGACTGTAATTTAATATATGGAACTGGAAATGGTTTAGGTGGCAGGGAACATTGGCTATTATGATGAGTAGTGCAACATTAAAATATATATTTCGAGTTTTTAGATTGCACCTTATTGGTTATGATAGATAAACTTACCTGACAACGTGTTGGTGAAATTTACGAAAAAACTAAACGGTGGAAATAAAAGTTTACAATATTAAATACATTAGTATCGCTACATTTGAGAATGTATCACTGAAGAGATTTTAAGCCCTCTGTTTTGTTAATTGTAACAGCTGGTTGACTATCGTCTTGTCGGCAGCGCATTCCTCCTCTGGCATACTTTAATTTGCTTGCGGCTCCCTTCTGCTTCGCTAGCTAGTAGTAAAGGTATTTTTCCTGGGGCACGTCCTCACCCTTTCAGATTCTCTCAACCGTATCCCATCCGAGAAAAATCTTATTTAATTTTACGAAGCCTGAATAATTCGTCCCTAACAATCAGGCGGGTACAACGACAATCTACGAAGGGCGAGTATCTTCTATTGACACATTAAAGGCATTCTATTGACGATTTGCCGCCTTTAGTGACAGCCTGCTTACAATAAGTGCCCGAAGCCATTAAGACTGTCAGCTATCAAATTAGGAGCTTAACTAAAGAAGTAGTGGAGGGGTGCCGGTTGTGGTGGGGGCCGATAGAATCCCAGTCTTATGAAGTCAATTGCCTTAATACCTATCTTTATTATTTCCTAAAATTTATTAATATCACAAGTATGCATTTTTTAAATAGATAAATGCAGCACCACCGCAAATGCGAGTATTTAAATGATCTAGGCGGCCAAAACCTTTTTTTTTATTTTTTTTTCTATGTGATTTTATAAAAAAAAATCATGTGCTGTTCGATTTAAGCATATTTATGGTATACTTGTCGTTATGTTACTTCTGGATTTCACCTATTTTTGGAGGTTATGCGACCGTAAAAGAAGTTAACTCCCATCGCGTGATATTTAGTTAAAAAGAGGCTTGATCAGCTTTGTTAAATCCCAGCTTTCGACTCCCGCTCGCAGCGCCTGCGCTTTAGAGATCATTAAATCCTCAAACGGATCTTTTTCAGTTGCGATCGGGGCCACACTATACGACGTCATATTGGCTACGGTCAGTCGGTACATAGTGATACTAGCGACAGATTTATTAAAAAAGTAACATAAGGAAATTCGAAAAGTAGTAAAAAAAAAAAATCTTTTGATCTTGTTTATTGCCTACATGGAATTTTAAACTGGAAACAAACTATTGAAAGCTTGTCTTAAAAAAACTGGAGATCCATATGAAATTATTGAATAACTCCGCCGAGGATCAGGGCCCACCAACAAAGTCCGTATAATCACCTTACCGTTTGACATTTATTCCTCAGATAATAATGCGACATTATTGTCCCGTAAGAAAAATAAATTAAAAAGGAAAAAAATTATAGCTGTTCATTAGTTATTTTGTTGTTTAAAACAATATTTATTCCATTAATAATCATTTAAATCTTCATTTTCGGGCTTTTGTCCCGCTGAATGCTAAAAATTACCCACTGTACGACAAAGCGACGGAGTCGTAAAAACATAGAAATACCTATTGGCTTTTTCGCGATTTTCCTCGGCTAAATTTTTTAAGTCAATGCCTGAGGCTTTAAACATTCAACTGTTATAAAAAGTCATAAATCTCGTAATATGTGTCAGTCTTCAAACATTTAAATCACACCATAGAATTATAAATGCAATTTAAAAATAGTATTATATCTGGTTAAGTTTCACCTGCAGTGTCCAAATTCATTAGTATAACATCTCAAAATAGATTAAAATTAACAATATTCACTCTTAAACTGCCTAAATTAACTCCAACGCGCTTAGAACAGACTCGTGCACGTTCAAGACGGCCACATTCAGACAGATTGAACATGCTATGTGTACTGGAGTTAGGTGAAGGAGATCGGCATTATCTTCTCTTTATTATTCTTTCTAAACTACCTATATATTTTTTACCGTGCTCTATTTGTTACCATTCACTTATGACCTCGTAGATCGTTTAAATAACTCTTCTATATTTTAATTTTAATTTTAATTTTATAAAGATACTAAGTGCATAATAAGAGAACGAAGGATGTGGAGAAACGTATTAAAAGAAGCAGCTTGCAACAGAAAGTACACTTTAAAAGCCAGACTAAGAATTATGACATAAGAAAAGGACCGGATAGGAAAATCACTATTTTTGTACATTTATATATACATGATAAGTTTCGATTTCCGGGCCTGAAAAGAGATGTATGTTTAGGGGAATTTTAGAGTCATATAGGACCTAATCTTTGCTTCTTGGATTTAAACAAGTCTGTAGGGAAAGGAGGAAATCTTTTTGTATTCTTTATGAATATGAAAAATGCCTAGTAGAAGGACAAAAATGAATGTACATATCGACAGGGACGTGTCACAAAGAGGGTAAGATGAGAAACAGAGGCGCAACTGGAAGAAAGTTTCTCTCGGTCCAAGAAGTTTAATAAACTCAAAAGTGATGTGAAAAGAACTTTCTTCTCGATCAAGGGTTTTGCCCATTCTTTCATTCTCCAGTTTCTAATCAAGCTCAATTATATCAGATCTAAATATAAATATTCAGAGGATCGCTAGAGAGTAGGGGTACAACAGGTAGACATTATTTCACCATTCCTACTATAATCAATTCTGTTCTCAATGGTTGGAAGCAGTATTTCCTATAAATAAGGAGATTCGAATTGACAAGGAATACCTCGAAGTTTATGTTACAATTATTTGATTCTCTTTGGAATTTTTCTTTGATATATTCTAAGCAATTGGGGTTATCTTTGCCAAAGTGGTTATTTAGGTTTAAATTTGTGTTATCTTTTGGCTCTCTTCTCGTTACAGTGCTGAGCAGCTGTTTCAAAATAGTGTTAAGCTCTCGATTTATTTTGCCTATTTAAAAGCTCAGTTGTTTTTAATGTACAATATGTTGAAGCCTAAATTTCGTTCTAAGTACAAATTGAAACTAAATTGTAGCCTCTCTAGAAATTAAAGGTATGTGCTGATTTATGTAGACAATTACTTTCGTATTCTTAAGCAATAGTCTGATTTCGTTTTTTTTTTTACTTTGAGTTTATTAATAAACTGTTATGTAAATAAAATAAAATACTAGTTGTTTATTTGGTTCATCAAAAACAACAAATATTTGAACTGGTTTGCATTTTTTCTTGGATAAATTGGCGTTTATAATTTTAAATTTGTTTTTCAAAATGAGGATTAGCCTCTTAGCAGGAACTGGTCACTTTTAAAAAGAACTTTTTTAAATAGTCTTCAATTTAGTTATTGTTTAGAATTGATTAGGGTAAACCATAAAGTTATTGGCACCCCAACTTTAACTTAAAGAAATAGGTAAACAAGTCCTAATTTTATTACAAGATATACATAAGTCTAATGTTTAAAGGGTCCTCTAAGTCATCTATAAAGTAAGACTTTAACAAACTAACCATAGGGAAGATTTCACAATTAAATCCACAGGGTGTCAATAACTAGATTTGGCACTTTTAACAATAAATATTGCCATATTCTAAAACTATTGAACTTTTGGCCCAAAAAAACCTCTTGAGTCTTTATAAGGATAGATAAAGAGGAGTTATAAGCAGTTTCAATTAGATCCCTTCATAAGAAGTATTTTTTTTAATGTCACCACTGAAATTTAGTCTTAAGGGTGCCTATAACTGTACGGTTTACCCTATATCAGTTATATGTTAAAGAATTGAAGATTATCTGTGTTTGAAAATTCTTTGTGTGTAACCTTGATAAAAATTTTAGCCTTTTTTGAAACTATTTTAATGTTTTTACCTAATTAGGATAAAGATTAATCAGTTTGTAAGACTTTACTAATTTGATGAAGTTTTAATTGATATGTATGTATAAATTATTTTTATTATATAGATTATGACCGTGACTTATGTAGATTATGTCTCTATAGTTCTTCAATCTGGATTCACACTACAATATTAAGCACTTTTTTTATAAAATTATTTTTATAACTCTTTATCTTTTTGGTGAAGCTTCCCTTGTGTTGCTTCTGGGGGTGGCCTGTTTCGGGTGGTTATGTGACCGTAATAGAAGCAATCTCCAATCGCATCAGTTTATTAGATTCCAGCTACTGATTCCATTTCCATCTTTAGAGATAAATAAGTCCTAAGAGAGTCCTTCTCAGTTTAGATCGTGGCGAATTATACGAGGGAGTGGACAATTTTCGTCCAATTTAATGAGGTCTCTTGAGAACGTAGGAGCAAGTGATATGGAAATCCTTACTAGTGATATGGAAATCGGTTTCAAATTTTCTCTTCTTATAAAAAATAATTAAAAAGTGTGTCTTTCAGTTTTTTATGTATGTAATGAGATGTATATCCCCTATTTTAAACTGAATGGTTATATAATAATCACCATTAGAGAAACCCATATCCTTAGGTAATATTTGGTACTAAAGATTTTCTACCACATTCTAATAATTTCTCTTGCTCTTTTTGTATACCTACTATTTTAAGCGTATTATTAGGGAGATTTTATCTTAGTTTCTGATAAAGTCAACCTGAGATGGTGAAGTAGACTTGTTCTTAAAAAATTCTTTTAGCCATTTAGTTTTTTAAAGGGGTTTTTCATTGGGTTTTACCTTTTTTTTGGATTTGTCAAAAATATTGGATAGCTAAGGTGGCAAATTGAGTATAGAGCTTCAGGAAGAAGGAGCAGTAATAGACAAGTTGTTTAATATAGATCTTTGAATCCAGTGGAAAGATAACTTATGAGTCTATACACTTTTTTTTTTTATTTGCACAAGCTCTATATGCTTTACTTGTGGAATTCACTTTTATTTTCTCATCTAAAGTTTACCAAATAATTTCTATTTTATGTAGTATAACTTAGATGCTATCCAAGTTGTCACAATTTATGAAGAGACTGATTTATTAGTGGACTGAAAAAATCAACAGAATCTCAAAACAGTTTTTTCCCTGCATGATAAATTATATCATAGCTGTATCTTAACACTCAAAATGCCTTTTTTTTTATTTCTTACTCATGATTTTTCTTTGATTCATCTATATCTATCAGATTAGAAAAAGATTTTTGATCAGTGGTCAGCTAAATTAATACTCTATCAAATAATCCTTTATAACGAAAAGTGGTATTTAATTGCTGCCCCACTTAGAAGGAGAAGGGGGTAGGTCTTTCATTCTAGTTCTTGAGAAATGGAAAATCTACTTTTGGAGTAATTACCTACTGATAAAAAAATTTTAACAAAAAAAAAAAAGTTAGTTATAAAGGGCGCCACGTTATTTTTTTCGGGAATAACAAAACCCTGGGTGAGGAAACGAAGAGGTGATGATAATAAAAAAATAAAAACACAGGTCTGGGCTCAATATGGCGTCCCTGCCTCCTATATTTAATTGTTTGAAATGGCTACACCTTTACAGGGTATTAACCCGACCCAAAAAAAAAAAAAAACTATAGAGTACTGGATAACATATTATATTTGACTATTTTCATATTATTCTTTTTATATTCTCATGTTATATTAAAAAAAAAGAAATCAAGAAAAAAAATACAAATCCAGTTAATCTTCTAATATAAAGAAATTAAAAAAAAACAAACTATAATATTATCGTCTAAAAAAAAAAAAATGACATTCAATATAAAAAAAAAATTTGAACAACTCTGAACTCTTACAAAAACATGAATACCTTTGATATGACATAAAATAAAATAGCTATCAATTTACAATAAAAAAAGAAAAAAAACTTAAAATCTCTCCACACTATTTATAGTTCTACCATCTTCCAGTTTTCCACACAAAAAAAAGAAGAGAATAACTCCGTTTTCCCCGACTATAAAAGTTTGTAATGGGGTACTCACAGTTGGTCCGCTACATTTACACCTTTGAGAGTATCCACAGCCCCTCTAGCCCTAAATCCCCTTTCGGTTGTCTCCAGTTTTCCTTTTTCTGATCTCCTGGAGCTGCCAGAACATATGCCGGTTCCTCCAGATTACTGTTTTCTGGCACACTCTCTCGTGGCTTTTACTCTGACTCTCCGACTCTGACTGACCCCTGGCCAGTACCCAGCTATCCACTTCTTAATCCTTCCTAACAATTACCTATCAACTAACATTTATCTATTTACAACATCTATTTACATATATTTACAACATTCTTCCATAATTATTATAAGTGAATCCATTCAACTATTTAATTTTATGATCTAATTTTATTTCCCTAATAAAATAAAATTGTAAAACCCAACATGCCTATGCCCTGAGGATCCAAGACACATTGTATTCCTATGTAAAAGGTTTGAAAAACAGTAGAATTAGCCTGGGATCAATAAAGACACAGCCCATAAATTGTGTAACTTTCTCAATGACGTGTGGTCATTAAGTCTTTACCCCTTTTTTCATTTTTATTATTATCTCTATAAAAAAGAAAAGAAAAACTGTTATCATAATTATTCAGTAATACTTTTTTTATAGGCTATTTTAATTAGTTTTTTAAAGTCTATAGGAACAGTTTGGCGAAATAGGATTTGATACCAAATCTTGGTGCCAAAAAAAAAAAGATAACAAAAAATGTCGACTGTTACACCTTCACTTCTAAAGAACTTTGATAATTGCCTAGGTTCTCATTGCCTGAATGAAGATTATTGGTTAGGAATGTCATACACCAGTGTGGTCTCTATATAAAAGCCCTTTAGGATGCTTAGTTTAATGTTAAAGTAAGAATTGTCTTGCATTTTCTAGAAATAATTTTACTTAATAGTAACCCTTAATGGTTTAGCAATAGATATGATAAGACAACGGGGTAATCAGATTGTTTATGTTTGTATATAAGTGTTGGTTATGATGTTTTCTGTCCTTCACCTATCTAGGTTATTTGTTGAAAACCCACTGATTTTCAATGTAATTATGAGACTAAACTTGGTGGGTCTAGCAGGCAATATGGTCCATATATCTGATGTAATTAAAAATAAATTCTAATTCTTTGCTTATTTAAAAATGGATAATATTAAAAAAGCAAAAAAATACTTTGTTTCATAAAGTTATAAAAAATGTTAATGTTTGGCAGTCAATCTTGTAGGTATTTGCTTCCCCATTACTTTATTTTTTCCTTACTTGCACTCCATCTGTTATTCCCTTTCTTCCTATGGACCACACAAAAAGCATGGAAAGTATCGAAGCCATTTTACTAAATATGTTTTCTTTCAACTAATTTTTTTTTTTTTTTTTGTGGTTAGTGTTCAATAGCCATTTTCAAGTAGTGGACTTCAAAATATTTAAATAATAAAGAAGACTCAAAAGATAGAGCAGACGGCAAGGAAAACAATGGTGTTCAAATTTTTAGTCTATGACTAACCAGTCCTGAGAAAATGAGTTTTCCTTAAGAGCTTAAAAACTCAAAAATCGGCATGCACGGTGAAACAAAGATGGCTGCAATTTTGAAACGGTTGACTCTAAACATTTTTTAAAAATTATTTTGAACTACTGATTCCATATGTAGTTGATGGTAAAAATATACATTTTTGCTAAAATGATCCAGCAAACAAATTATTTTTGTTCTGGACCATTTCAAATGGATCGACCCTATACTTATTTTACGTCTTTAGTGTGTAATTGATTATATCAACATATAAAATTCGCCAGGAGCCTAGATGAAACTATCATAGAGTTTTAGCGTACTGTGAAATTCTTAAAGGACACAAGAGCAAAGACAGTGAGAAATGTGGTGAATTGTTGATTGAAACCTGTAAAATATTAGATAGATGGTGTAGACACTACCTAGATCCCTTCGCAAATGAAGAGGCAGCAAGAGAAAAAAGGGAACAGACAATCTACAAAGTCAGCGAAGAATCAATTAATGAAGAAGAAGTGGATCAGATGAAGACAGGCAAGGCAGCAGGCAGAGACAACATTGCCCCCCCGAGTTCCTAAAATATGGTGGACATGAGCTCATTAAAGCGTTGCAAGGGCTATTCCAGACGGTATGGTATACCAAGATAATCCAGAAAGATTGGGAATACAGCGTGATTATTCCTATCCACAAAAAAGGAAGTCAAACAGAATGTGCCAATTATAGACCAATTAGCCTCTTGTCTGTGGCATACAAAATGTACACGCACATTCTGGAGAAAAGGCTACGATGAATTGTGGAGGAGCAGCTAGAAGAGGAGCAAGCAGGTTTTGGCCCTGGGAGGCAGACCCGCGATAATATTTTTGCCATAAGAAATATATTAGAAAAATCATGGGACAGAGATAAGAGCACATATTTAACCTTCCTGTACCTTAAAGCTGCTTTCGACTCGGTCCCACATCAAAAAATATGGAATGCCCTAGCAGCAAAAAATGTACCACGAAACCTCATTACTGCCATAAAATCAGTGTACATGAATTCAAAAGGAGTGGTGAGGATTATTGGAACAGAATCTCCTCCTTTCCCCATAGATAGAGGAGTAAAACTAGGAGACAGCCTGAGCCCCCTTCTATTTACAGTTTTTATGGATGAAATCCATGAAATTTGTAAAAGGCGAACTGCTTGAACAGTTATAGGTGAGTGGAACATGAGGATGATACTTAGCCAATCACTGTTATATGCAGATGATATCTTTCTCATTTGCAACACAAAAGGTAAACTGCAGCAAGCTTTACTAGAATAGCAGGAAGAACTTCAGTGTAAAGAAATGACCATCAATGCATCAATGCCTCGGAGAGCAAGATACTGGTCCTATCCCGAGATGAGGATGAGACAGAGGAGGTGGTTTGTAATGGTGAGGCTCTCGAAATAGTTGAGAACTTTCTCTACTCGGGCTCCAACATAAATAGACTGGGAAAACTAGATGGGAAAATAGCAAATAGAATCGCTAAAACTAACCACATCTATTAAAGCATATGCAACAGTATTGTTGGTTATTGAGATGTGGGGCTAGAGGCGAAGCTCTACATTTACAAATCAATATACCTCTCTACTCTTACCTACGGGAGTGAGAGCTGAATAATGCTAATGAGATGAGGCACTTGTGGAAAGTCGCTGGTAAAACGAGAAGAGACCTAAGAAATGAAAGGATTAGAGCGGAGCTAAAAATTCCTGTACTGAAAACCATCCTCGAGAAACGACAGCTAAAATGGTTTCGCCATGTTTGTTGAATGAGCGAGAACCGATAACCCAGAAGGGTGATGGAAGTTCGACCCACTGGCAAGAGGCCATGTGGAAGGCCTAGATCTATATGAAAAATATATCCAGAGGATTTGAGGAAAAACTTTCCAGGAACTGAAGAGGCTCTGCAGGGACTGTGAAGCCTGGCAGCGCTGGATCAAGGCCCCTCCACGCTAGTAATGAGGAATGCATAAAGGAGGAAGGTAAAGAATAGAAAAAAATAAAATCCCTCCTTAGTTATCATTTTAATCCTTAATCTTCCTAAAAGGCTTTTTCATGTGTTCACCACTTTCATACTTTCAACACTTTCATTTACCACTCAGTCTTTCATTAAATCTCTAATCAAACTGTTCGTGCTACTGAATTAATTTTTGGTTTGTTTAATTACTGAACTTTTTAGCCATAAATTTATAAATTTCAAAATGTCTAGAGGTTATGTGGTGTGAAATTGGCCTAATTAAAACCTTAAGCAAAAAAATTGAATAATTTCAATAATTTCTATAGCTCAATACCAGTACAGGAACATGGTTAGAAATAATTTAAGACTGGGAGGTAAGGATGACACAAGATATTCCTTGGAATGGAAATGGAACCCACTATGCATAAACGAAGAAGAATATTATGCGAAAAATCGAACTCGGTTGGAGCTTAAAGACAAATCTCTTTGTTAGCTGCAGTGACCACTAACATCCGTAATGTGCAAACAGTTCTTCAGAGTCAGGGCAATTGAAACGGCAGAGTATTCAGAAAAAACATCACTTTCACAACACTATTAGTCGAGTGTATGTTTGTACAGGACCATGTTGGCTGTTAGATTCGCTAACAAACAGCGGTCAATTTATATTGTCTTGATGGCTTCCAATATTCTGTTCTTGACCACCAAGAAAATTAAAGGATTTTAAGTCGCTGTCAGATGGGTGGTGGTGCTGTTATGATTTGGGTCAGTGTTGGTTATCGTGGTAACGTGAAATCAAATGTTTTACTTCAAAAACTAATGCTAAAAAGTATTGGGAAACATAAGAGAGCCAATAATAGAGCATGTAAACGAGCTCACCAGGGCAAGGTCCATTTCCCAACAAGGCAACGCTAAAGTCCTCACGACTTGGTTTTTTGAAAAATATTAATAATGAAAATATTCATAATTTTAAAAAAGTGGCATATAATTTTTTTCGCAATGTCAATTTTCATTTTGTTTTCATGTAAATATTTTTAATTACTGGATTATTAGCCTATACTTATTAAACTCCTACTCTAATTCCTACCTACTATTAAAATAATCAAAATTTAGCGATTTCTGATGCAATTTGAAAATGTATGGGGTGGCCTGTGAATTTGTCGCATAGTGTATATAAGAAGAGTGATTTAAGTTAAATCAAATTGAAGTCACTAAAATTATAATGTAATATGATGATGCAATTAAATTATGAATGCTAACCTGGGACAATATTTTTTCTTTCTTAAATTATAGGTGTAGCCTTTGTAAGGATTGTGCCATATCAAAGGTATATTAATTATGCTTGAGTGCCACCATTTGAGAATTTCCATTTTTTACTTGTTGGCAATTAGAATATCTCCAAGCTTATTGTCTTCTAACTAGCTTTGTATAATATTGTTGTTCAGAGTCCTATCTTAAGAAATAATTCTATTTCTTATTTTTCGAATATATAGTGACCTGTTTCAATTTTACTCCCCTTTTGGCAGCTGCTCTATGTTTTAATATTTAGTCACTTAAATTTTAATGCATGTCCATTATGCAAAAATTAGTACATGACATGTTTTATTCTTTTTTAGTAGTTAATTCTTGGTAATAGCTAATTTAAATTGCCCCTTGATCGGGTTATATATTGATTTTTAAATAAACTCTATTCAATGAAAGATATATTGTTTTTTTTTTTTTTAGTATTTAAATGTCTGATAAAAGAATTAAGTGTAATAAATAGTAATTACGCATAGTTTATCATAGTAAGTGAAGATTTATGGATTTAATCTTGTCATATCTGAATATTTTTTTTTTTCTTTTAGGTTATGAATTTACCACCTTATATATCACGAACGCCACCTCCTTTAAATGAAACAGAGGATGATGAAGATGAAGAGTTTGGAACATTTGCTGTCTGCAGTGACTTAGGTTTGCGAATTTTTCTTATTACCAAAAGTATATCTTCTAGCGGGCATACTGTTATACTGAATGTACCAGCCTTGACTTAAACGATTTTAAACCTCCTCTAGTGCTCAGATGTCATTGTGGTCGCATTTTCCTTGTCCTTTCCTTATCCTTCTACCTTTCAACTGCCTGTGATTCTAATAACACTCAGTATATCATGCCCCTATTTGTGTCACATTTTTAATGTTATTTTCAGCGTGTCTTCGGACAGGGAAAATGCAAAAGTTGGGGAATTTTGATTTTCTGGAAAAGGCAGGGACTTTTGTTAAAACCGTTAAAAAGTCAGAGAAGTGTCCAATAAATGTTTGCTAAAAAAGATGAAGAGTTACCACAAAAATGTTTTTTTTTCACAAACATATATTTTTTAAATGATTTCTTTGAATAAATTGAAAAGGTGTCTAATTAGTTTTGTTGGGTAATTTTGTTTTCTAACACAAATTTATGGTTGTGTTAGCAACCTAATAATCTAATCTCCTATTTTGTTGATGGTGTTTCTCTACGCTCTTTCATCTTATCTGTTGAAACCTGCTATCTAATAAAGGGAGTTTGCTTAAGTCATAAATAGTGATCCAATTAAAGGGAGGTTACTCTCGTGAACAAGTGAGATAGTTGAGTTAATACTCGTTCATTCTCCTATTTACAAGAAGACGGTCATCATATCGGGTGATATAGAGTATGTTGCAATCTACCATTCCTGTCTGTAACTATTGTATTATCCATCTCGTAGTATTTCTGTATCTCTACATATTCTGCCATTGAGATCTCCCATTATCTTCCTCATGTGCATCCATATCCTGTACTTTTTCTAAGAATAAATCCCTTTCTTTTACTGTTGATTACTATTACCCAACAATAATATGAGAGCAATAGAAGTAGTGACTAACAATGAAAAAACATTGTGTATCTTCAGTGACTAATGTATGTGCCATCCTTTCTTAACCGGGCTTAGGACAGGCTAAGGCAAAGGTTGATAGTAACTAGTATTTTATAAAATATGTTGATTTATTTTTTCTTTTACAGGTGAAGAAGTATGTGATGCTTTTGAAAAAAACTCAAATGTTATCAGAGGTGAAGATAATGTCAGTGAAGACTCTGGCTTTTGTATGAACTCAGTCTGTCAAACACAATCACCTTGTGATGTCAGTCCCTTATCTTCTTCTTATTACAAGGGCAATGAATGCATGAGTATAGAAAACCATGATAATATTGTAGACAGTTCATCAAAAGAAACAGAAAGTTCTAAGTCTGAAGCTTTGAAATTAAATGATACATGCTTTAATCATTCCTCATTTACTCAGGAGCTTGAGAACTTCCAAAGTGATGAAATATATATTGAATCTCCTGATCCTGTGGTGGTGCCTGAATTTAGTAAAATAATCGAAAATCAAATATCTAATTCCAAAAGCAGTGTCGATTCGATAGAAAAGGTTGTTGATGATGATGCTGTTCATATTGTTGCCAGTACACCAGTTAATGGTGACATCGTATTCAATGAAAATTTTAGTGAAGCAGTCAATAATAAGAGTTTCCAAGAATCTTTAATAATCAGTGAAGCTGATTGGCTTAAAAGCTCTTGTAAGAACATTATTGGTGACTCTTGCCTTGCAAATGAACATTCCAAATTAACCAATAAACACCATGAAATCCATAAAGAAAGTACTTCTTACGTTCAAGATACTGTAAATGATGTACAGTATCCTGAATTTCCATCTTCATCTTGTTCTGATAAGAGTACTAAATATTTCTCTAATGAAGAAAACTTAGAAGTAGTCGACCATTGGGGTTCAGAAGATGATGATTTCTCTGATTTTACTAGCTTTCAAGTGGTTGAATCAGTTTCTGAAATACCTTTTAGCGATTTTGAGGTAACTAAATAAAGTTAATGAAATTTTATTATAATTTTCTTGTGAATTATGTCGCATATTGTTGTTTTCAGTATTTTTTGAGTGATAAAAAAAAAAAAAGAAGTAAATTCATGAATTGTTTGTGTAGATATTATTTCCTGTAAGTTAATAAAACAGAAGTTTAATGAAATTGTTATTTTTGGATGCCCTCTGATCTGTTAATTGTTTGTATTGGTCCTTTTTGCCAGTTTCAAGCTGCTATCCTATTATGGTAGGAATTGTCAAGATCAAGTTTTGGGCAACTGGCAAATAAATACTAACTGACCCTGGTAAGAATTTAGCATGCAGCTAGCTGTTAAACAGGCACTCTCCAATATCCCCATCCTAATTTATTTAGCCTTCTGCAGTTATTTGTAAACTTGTGTTGATCTCAAAGAGACAACAAATTTTATTTAAATTACTGACTCATTTTTGTTATATATCCCTTGAGTTTCGTAGCATATTTTATGTTAAAATTACTTAGTAATGTACTTTGATGAAATAAAAAATTTATGCTGGTAATTATTGAAGGAATGATAAGTAGATGTAAAGCCTTTCTAATATTTTACAAATATTGATGTACCTAAGTTACATATCCAAATCTTTTATATATTAAGAACTCAAGGAAGCCTCCAGTGTTATTCTAGTGAGAGTCAAAATTATTAAAAAAATTATCCTGAATTAGAACTATTCACATCCAAATCTTTGTGATTTAGTATACAATTAATTAATGCTTTATTTTCATGTGGCTTCTACTTATTAGTATTTTTATGGATTAAAAGATTTCATTTTCTGGATAAGTGAATTTTCCAGAAATTTAATTTTTCTTAGTTCTTTTTGTTACCAAATAATTTCATCATAAAAATTGTTTTTATAGTTTCAGTTTGGAGAAAGTGAACCAACCCCAAAAGAAGCTACAGGGGATGTTTTCGAAACCCTTCAATCATCTATAGAAAGAAACATTCTGTGGAATAGATTAAAGTTTTTCGAGGAAACTCATGCCTTTAAATATCAATGGTCAACATCTTGTACTCAGATTAAGTTCTTGCAAGCTTTACATATTGATTCTAGAAACATTGTAAGTATTTTTTAATCTTTAATTTATTAATTGAAGCATACTAATCTCTTGATAATGTTAATTCATTGTATGCCAGTGCATTATTGCTAGAGTAGTTAACCCTTTAATGGCTCTGGATGATATATCTCGGAAAAAAAGACGGTCCCCACAAGCAGACGATGAGATTACTTGTGGCGGGCCTCCGGTCCCCAGTTGCGCAAGACAGTATATCTCGCAACCGGTTTCTCACTTATTTAATGTCCCCAGCTTCACACGAGATAACTTCTCTTGACTGAGGCACATCCTAGCGGATCCTTGGAGACTCAATTAAGTATATCTAGTGTCCGCTAGGTTGCATGGGTGTCTCTATTGGGGACACCTGAAATGAACCATTATTCATTTCGAGTTCTAGACGCTCTGAGCGATAGTCCTCTGCTTTAATCCCTCTTTTATTTGAGTTATTCACTGTTTTATTTTGTTAGTATTTCGCTAGTTTTGGTGTTGCATTCGTCATGTCGCAAAAGTTGTTTACTGAGTTCTAATAAAAATTATTTTAATCTCGTTCATTAATACCTTCATAAATCACGTAATCTTTCTTTACAATCAATAATCTTGCATTTTCATTTATTGAAATAATGAGAAAGGTATTGTAGAATGATAAAAAGTAAATAAAACGAATAAGAAATAGTCGGAAAAGGTAATGAGGAGTTGAAGAAGTTAAGGTAGTCAGTGGCGGATGGTGGTCTACACACCTTAGCTTGGGGAGGGTAAAAGCCGGCAGAGCCGCCTAGCTTCTCAGTGCAACTTTCGTCCAGAGTCCTTCACTGCTAAAGGGTTAATATAATGAAAAATGTGCTTGAATTTTATTCTTAAAAAATAATTTATATAAATTTAAAAATGCTATATATACACACATCAAAAAAAGTTTTGCATCACCTGTATTTGTCAAGTTTCAAAGATTAATTTGAAGGGAAACTTTATGGTAGAAAAACTACTATTAATACTGAATAAAAAAATATATTTCCCAGAAAAAAATACTTACATCATAAAAAATTAAAGTTTGAAAAAAAATATAAGAATTTTTAGAAAATGGTTTCCTCACCTAATACTCGGTTTTACCTCCCCTTGCCCTAATTAGAGCTTGGACTCGCACAGGCATGCGCACACACTTGGACTCGCACAGGATTAGGTGGTCAATGTCTTCTTGTGGAAGGTTCCGCCATTCTTCAATCGCTGCCTCCCTCAACTCCTGAAGATTGCTTGGAACGTTCGGCCGTCCATGGACGAAGGCCATTCCATTCTCTCCATTCCAGTAGCCGCAAGGTAATTCGCCACTATCCTGGCTCGATGAGGGCGAGCGTTATCATCCACTAGGATGAAGTTATCACCGTGCCTTTGAGCTATAGATTCTAACACGTCATTCACGTACATATTCGTGGTCATGGTCCCCTGAATGGGTAGTAGCTCAGTTCTGGAACCGTGGATAAGTCCTCCCCAAAACAGGACAGACCCACCAAGTTGCTGTACTCTCTGAGATGGGTAACTAAGCCGACTAGGCTTGCCTGGAACCCTCCACACCCTCGCTCTGTTATTGTCAGGAACGAGGGCAAGTCGAGTTTCATGAGAGAACAGACAGTTTCTCAACTGAGGTAACAGCCAATTTTCGTGTGCTCTTGCCCACTGCATTCGAAGTCGGCGGCGGTTCCTATTCAGCGGAGGACAACTTAAGGGTCTTTTTGCTCGAGGATTCATCTCATGAACACGATTACGGATAGTCTGGTCACTTAGAGTTGTGTTATCAGCCCGTTGCATCTGTCGCCGAAGATCCCCAGTGGTGGAAAGCGGGTCTCTTCTGGCTGCTAACGTTAAAAAACGGCCTTCAATGCGTGTTGTACAGCGTGGCCTACCACTGCGAGGTCTGTCTTCAACAATTCCAGTGGTTAGGAACCTGTTCCAACACCTAACCACATTACTTTGTTCAATGTTTAGCCGACGAGCAATTTGTCGGGTTGATTGCCCTTCCTCTCGTAGGACAACAATGCGGAACCGCGTTTGTGTAGAGAATACTCTTCTATTCATTTTTAGAGTGCAGCAGAAGCGAAAGAAAGCTCTAAACTGAATCATTCCTACACAAATGTTGCACTATGAATCACACGTTACAGTAGGATTACAACTTTAAGGGATTTAGAGCCCCTTATCTTGAGTGTTCAGAATGTTATGCATGACCTTTGTTGGTCTTAATCCATGTATTATTAATGTATGAAATCAGTTTTCCAATAATTTAATCTGATCTATAGTTTTTAGGGTGATGCAAAACTTTTTTTGACGTGTGTATGTATTTTACAATTTTACTCTTTAATATTACAAGCATTTTTCAGCGTTGTTTTAAAAAAATAAAGGCACTTTCTCAATAAATGAGTATAGATAAAAGGTATATGTATGTATATATTTGACTGGTATGATTTACCACATGATAAACAAAAGGTACCTTTGTTATTTTGGTCTTAGCAACAATCTATCTAATCTATTGTTTTGTATATGTTTGTACTCTGTAATACTATGCTTGAGGAAGGTCAACTTCATACCTGTAGAACTTTATACTCCTTGTGAAGTAGTAATTTACGCTTCTCGGCAACTGTAAATAAAAACATTTTACATTGAATAAAAATAAAATGAAGGACAACGAAGTTATAGTAATAAAATTATCAAGGCAAAACTTACACAAATAATTCCGTTAGCACTCAGAAAATGAAAGAAATGTGGACTGTAATTGAAAAGTACGAAAACACATGAAAATATGGTGTTACAAACAATAGAAATAAAAATGCAATTATGAATACAAGTATGGTAAACTTACGGAGTTTATCTTCACTCTTCACTGCGTCCTGTACAAGATTCTGGTCTGAAAGGAGAACCAGGGTTAGGAAATCAAAGGATTTAGGTGGACTAGAGATACCTGTATTTGAAAACAGTCTTAACATGTAATAATTGAATAAATACCGCACACTCCTTATTTTACCACCTATCTATAAAAAGTATATTAATACGTGACTCCTATCTACTCACAGTTTGTGAAAAACATATTTTTTATGGTACCTGCACACAATGTTTTAAGAAAGGTTTTGTAAACCAATTTCAATTACAATATTGAAAGATTGGTTTCGCTGTAAATTTTGCATTTATGACAGAGATTATTCCTGATTATTCATTCATTTACCTGATTATTCCATCGACATGAACCTGACCTTAGAAAATAAATTTAAACAAGAGGTGTAAAATATAAATGTTTGAGGAATTCTGTATTTATTTATTATAGGCCAAAAGCTTTAGGGCTATTGTATATGCTATCTTAAATTTTGATATGGTTTGGAATAGTAGTTTCCTAATAGTAGTGGTAAATTTGAATAAAATTTGTTTCACCTGCTTCAATAGTAGCTTCTTTTGATTTTTTTAATTTCTTATACATTTGAATTTGGTAATATTTTCGTAACCCTAGACTGGGCGCTGGTTGACTTTGGACACCAACTCTCTTGAAAGGTCGGTCGTACAGGTACCAATTTGAATTAGCCCTCCTCACCTTTATTACCTTTCCGTGGACTTCTCCCTAAATAAGTCTCACACTGGCTTTTGTTCAAGTGACAAGTGACCAGTTATTTCGTGTTTATTATTGAAAACCATGGCTGGTGTCCAAAAGCAACCACGCGCCTGGACAAGTAAGTTATAAGGTTCTTCTTTTTATTATTTTATTCTTGGATATTTTTTTTGGTTTATGCTAAATATCCGAAACTTATTATCTTTAAGGGACAATATTATAAAATATGAAGACATTCTAAGGATTTCATGGAAATAGTCTAAGGGATCTTTGAAGAATCGGAGTCGGATTTCTCTGATGGGGAAGATGAAGCCATAAATTATTCTGATCAAGAGCACGACAGTGACTCGGAACAAGAAGGCGGTCCGTCCGTATGATGAATATGAGTCCAATGATGATGGTTGGAATTCGTTTTTGGAAAGGATGGTGAAACAATGTGGCCAACGAAAGATTTTTCGAAACTTAATTCCAGAATGAAGTAGAAAAGGTCGAAATTTCCTGGCCCTAAAATGATTCCCCCGCAAAAAATGATTTTTCAGAAATTTAATGTTTTAATCAAATAATTGGTGTAAATATTATAGATCAAATAGTTGTTTTTAGATTTTCCAAAATATTTACTTTTTTTTTTTTAATGTTTAAATCGATGTTTATTATTATTTTCTTGTTTTATTTGTAGAAAAATCATAATAACAAATTTATAAATTTATAAATAATTTTAAATTATTCATACACCTATTATAATTTGAAGCAAATAATATTTATGGTGTCCAAAGTCAACCACGCGCCCAGTAGTGTAAAAACATATGGCGCGCCTGGTCTAGGGTTAATTTGCATAAAAAAACAAATTGATTGCTATATAACTAATCACCTGGAAATCCATTAAGAGCAAAGGCTGAAAACAATAATATAAAAATAGTGGTAATCATATAGTAATATTTTTATTGGCTCGTACAGAAAGGCGCATGGGCATGAACCCTAGGACACATGTCTAATATTTTTCAATCTAGTAACACCAAAAATATATTTCTTTAAAAATTGGAGATCCCATGTCAATTATTAATGAGATTGATTCAACTTGGAGCAACATTTTCCTTTAGCTTTTTTTTTTCCTTTAGAAATAAAACCATTACCTAATGTTTTTTTTTTATCTTTTGTCAACATTTTTATCTTTCAATTTTTTTTCCTTAATTTATTTTTATTTTCAGCTATGTGGTCCTTGGAATAAAGTAAATAAATTAAATCTGGCTGATACATCTTGTTCATTTGAAATAAATACCTATAATATTGACACCTTTTCATCTACCAATGTATCTAGAAATAAGGTATGTATGTACTCCCTGTTTATTTTCCTAAAATAGATTTACTACATACACCTGCTTAGCAAGAAGGCAGTATCTTACCTACTAAAAACTGGCTCTTTTGCCATTTATAGTAAAGAAATAATATTTCAGCATTTTATACATTCTAGTGATGGGAATTATTTTATTTTTGTATTTAATGATTAAATTAATATAGAAATCTCAAGCGAAATTTGTAAACTGCGTTCTTTCTAAGCTTCAGGCGTAATAATCCAGAGATTTATCACCCTAAAGCATTTAAACTTTTGATAAAATTGAAATTTAATTTTGACCATGTTTACTGTTTATAACTACTTCATTTTAAATATAATCATTTGTTTATATATATATAAACGCGCACGCACGCGCACACACACGCACACACACACACACACACACACACACACACACACACACACACACACACACACACACACACACACACAAACACACACGTGTCGACCTACTTTGGCTACTTTGGTCCTTGAGGGGTTACTTTGGTCCAACACCAAAAAAAAGTTTTCAATATTTGTACTGTCCAAACAAAACAAGACATATAGATACTTTTGGGTTTAAAAAATATTTTATACCCTACTTGAGGGTATTTTAATAGTTTTGGGTAATTTAAAAATTTTTATCATTGGCAAACCTGGAGTTTTGATTTTGTTTTGATACTTTAACTGATTACCTCCAAACTTTTCATCAAGGACAAATTCAGTAACAAGATAAAAATAAGGTAAGTGTCAAAATATCATCAACAAACTCCAGTGTTGCCAATGTTAAAAATTTTAAATTAACCAAAACTATTATTAAATTACCCTCAAGTAGGGTATAAAATATTTTTTAAACCCAAAAATACCTATATGTCTTGTTTTGTTTGCACAGTACAAATATTGAAAACTTGTTTTTGGTATTGGACCAAAGTAATCCCTCAAGGACCAAAATAGGAGGGTGTTTTTTTTTTTTTTTTTTTTTTTTTTTTTTCAGGTATCGGCCAGCTTACATTTCTATATTGGTTGATTCATATCTTGCAGAGGTTTATGATTTAATGTATTTGTTTAATTTATGAGATACCAGAGCCTCGGGTGATGATGTAGAACTGTACATAATGTCCACTATCAATAGTTTCAATATTATTGAATTACCAATAGTGTACAGTAGTACCATGGAGGGGGGGGGTTATAATGGGTGAGCCCCTTTACACTCAGCAGAGTGATAACCAGGAGATGGGGGCTCCTATTAAAACAAATTTTGAGAATTTCGATAGTACAATCGATAATTTCGATAAGAAATTAGTTCTTGATAGTTTGAAACTATCAATAGTTTTACATCACTAGCCTGGGGCTGGATCTCATTGTTGGCTTGAATATTAAAGTGAAAGTTTCAGCCTATAGTGTTTATATATTTTAAAACCTTGATTCTAATAAACTACCTAACTTAAAAAAAAACCCTTAACATTTGTATTTGTCCTGGTGTATGCTCCATTACAGTTAATGCAACTAAACCTATATAATAATTTTCATTTGATTTTATATTTTAAAAAATAAAGAATTATTAAACTTTTTTTTTAAAAATTATATATATTTTTTCTATTTTACAGGAGATGATACCAGATGCTCATTTTGATTGGATTACTAGTGGTCTTATTAATCCTCTGCAAGTTGGTAAGCTTTTAGTGTGTCATTAGATAATCAATGTTATCAATTAATAATTTTAATCTACATTGAATTCTCATGGGTCTTTGGGCATCTACAAGTGAATCACAGGCACTTTTTTGCTTATTAATGCCTTGTATTTCTAGGTCTTCCTCCCCTCCTCTTTTCCTTGGAATTTCCAGTAGTGTACATTTTTTTACTACACCAGTGTGTGTGAATAGTTTCTTTTTATTGTTTTCTTATGGTAGTTCTTACTTGCTTTTATTTTTTCTTGATTCTGAGATGGGTAGGAAGCTACTTTGTGATCTCCTGATAGTCCGGGAGCTGTGGGCCAAAAAGGTGTCTGATTTGAAGAAAGTTTTTGATCATATAGCCTGAAAGTTTTAGAATTTATTTTTTCAGTTTCCCGCATATAAATCGGCAAATACAGATCACAAAGAATTGCTTTCTCTTTACTATAAAAGGCTATACTTTTGCAAATAGAATGATATATTGTAAGTCTAAATCAGGTTAGTAATTTAGTCGGGTTAGGAACATCAATTATTTGCATTTTTTACAATTTAAGTGGAAAACCTTGTTCCAACGTTGTCATGATAGACAACAGTGTTGATAAGTGATAAGGGATCAGGTGGAAGATAATTAAAATGAGAAAAGATAGGAAGGTAACATGGTGTTGTGATCTGGGTTTTGAAAAATGTGCTAAAACTGTTGTAAGACTTTGAATTCAAATTATGTTGTTATATGTAGAGTTTTTGTTAATGTTAACATTATATTACTGTTTATACCTATATTCTAAAATTTATTTTTCACAATTAGTAGCGAGTTATGTTGTTACTCGTAGATAGAGAACTCACTACCACTCCGACTGGTTAAGTTTGTAATATTATTTAATCAACTAGATTAAAGTTGTAAGAGACGTTACAACGTCTATAACTCAAAAACATCTAGTTTAAATGGAAAATGTTTTGAGATAAAAGTGGCATAGCATCAAATTGAACGAGAAACAAGCTCCTTACACACAACATTAGCTAAATCCTGCATGGAAATAAAAATAAAAACATGAAAGTATTTGTAGTGCTTACTTCATGCTAAGACATCGGTTTTTGAAGTACCAGGGGATAAAATAAAAATAACTACTTAGACAGTTTGGTGCTTGGAAAAATTTATCTTCAATTTTAACAGATGGAAGAAAGTTGTTTAGTACTTCAAAATAGTTGATACTTCAAAAACGTCATAGCAGGAAGTAAGCACCACGAATACTTTCATGTTTTTATTTGTATTTCCAAGCAGGAGTTAGCTAATGTTGTATGTAAGGAGCTTGTGTCATGCTGAATTTGACGCTCTGCCACTTTTATCTCAAAACATTTTCTATTTAAACTAGGTGTTTTCGAGTTATAGACTTCGAAACATACACCAAAATTGTAAAAAATGCAGATTTTTGATGTTCCAAACCCGACTAAATTACTAAACTGATTTAGGCTTCAAATATATCATTCTATTTGAAATATTATAAAACTGTGAGGAACTCATTCAATGCCAAATTTCATGCCCTTTTATTTAAAAAAGAACACTATTTTCTCTGCTATAAATTATTTTCGAGTTATGAGCCAAAAATTTGAAAAAGTTCGAAAATTTTGATTTTGTTTGCCTATAAAATTTGATGACAACTGATCTGAGGTGGCAGGCGTTCACTTTTTTTGTCTATGAAATGATTACTTTCAGGCTATATGATCAAAAACTTTCTTCAAATCAGACACCTTTTTGGCCCTCAGCTCCTGGATGAGCTCTGCATTTGTTCAGGTCACTAGATTTCTAGGGTTCTTTCCGATCAGCAGTTAAAGAATGTATAACAAGGCCGTTATACATTTTATAATATAAAATGTACATATGCAAGATTTGCAAGATTTATATTATAATATTAATCTTGCACAGGTACATGTAAAGGTATCTTTTATCTTTGTTATGACAATTGAATAAGATTAGTATATTGGTTGTTCCTTCTTAATTATTTTAGTCTACAACGATTGGCTAGCTCTTGTATTTTACCCTTCTGTTAACGAGCTGTGATTTTAATAACCATATTAAAATTTGTTCATTACTGTTTACTGATTATTAATCCGTTTTCCTCTTATTCACCGTTGGTGAATAACATTTTTTGATGTATTGGCCCTTGCTAGATTCTAGTTTCTGTTTATAAAATAAATGCATCTTTAAGTAATAGTTTCTTTTAACATGTTGAATTTAATAAAAATGCATGAATACCAGGTGATTTAAATAAAAAAAAACAAATTTGAAGAAGAGTCTATTTGGCCTATGTTATACAGTTTAACCTTCATTAAATGAAATGGTTGAGGACTGGGCCATTCTTCCGTCGAACAGAGGTTTTCCTCCTTAAAAGAAGGAAGATTAAAAGAAGAGGAATAAAACAACAACAAAAAACAGAGTTAGTGCTATTTATTAGGAACGAATTTGGATATACAAGTGATAGTTAACTAAAACGATTTGAAAAAAAAAAAAAAAAAATTGAATATAATCTGAAAGAAAAAGGGGTTAATAATTAAAAAAAGCTCTTTCCAAAGAGCTACTGATCTGAAAGAAGGGAAAAGTGAAAATAACTATGAAAAGGAGAAAGAAAACATTTGGAGAAATTAACAAAAACGCTTAATATATGAAAATGATATCAATCCATGAGTCAAAACCAACCGAGGATAGTGATACCAGGAATATCAGATTTAAACAAATACTTTTTCCATTATTTAGAGGGGCTTTGCCTATTAACTTTAAACAAAACTTTCTATTTCTGCTGATTAGTTTCCTAGTTTGGGAGGTCAATTCTTCCTCTGAGATAACCAGGACTTAAGAAATTTTTCGTTATGAGGAGGTTCCGCTTATGAGAGGTTATACTAAATGTACTGTTTAACAAGTTTAAAAATTTATCAATTATTGTTTGTATTTATTTCATTTTTACCTCCCTCCTTACTTAACCATGTAGTTTTATTGTCAAAATGAAGTAATTATTTCACAAAAATGTTTGAAGGAGATTTGATGAGCACAAAATTAATTGTTTATACTAATCTTATTTAGTCAGTTAATTTTTTAAAAATGATAGTTTAATGGTTTTTATTTTATTTTTATTTTTATCCAGGAACTTGTAATGAAAAAGAAACTACAAATAAATTAGAAGAAAACCATGTTACTGAAATGTTGAAATCAAGAAGCCGGGAAATTCTTAGCTCTCTTCCAAACCATAATTATTTGAAATTGACTTACATTAGTTATAAATAGCATTTATTCAGTATTTTATTTTTGTAAGTGATGATATATTAACATTAATAATTTAATGTACAGAATTCAAGCATTTGACTACTTAATGTCATATTTAACAGAAAAAAAATTATGATTATTTTATTAGTCTTATTATAATATGGATTTTGAAATGCATTAAGTTGAAGTACTTATGATGTAATTTGGTGATAGAAATCTTTTGTGATTCTTATATTCTGCATAAACTTAAGGTGATAAGTATAATTTTTTTAAAATTAAGTTTTGATGGATTCATTGTTCCTTCTCAAATATTTTAGATTACAATATGGCTATCTGTTGTAGTTTGCCCTTCTGTAAATGATCTATGGTTTTAATAATCCTATTAAAATTTGCTTACAACAGTTGAATACTTATTAATTTTTACTTTGTTTTATTAAGAGATTAAACTAATTAAAAATTAAATTTGACTGTAAAATATACAATTTTCAGAACTATTAATGTTACATGTTTAATTTGTAAATACTTCTGGTACTAAGTCTTGTAAATGTAAAGATAATTAAAAATGAGTTAGAATTACTTGATAATTACACACCGATGATTCATACTCTTTTTTTTTTTTTTCTCCCACAATGAATCTGGTGTTTTCGTTGGATTTATTTCTTCTATTTTACATTTATTTTTTATTTTAAATGTTTTATCATCTTAAAATAAATTAGCATGAATGTAAGGTGAAATAATAAATCTGATCTCTGGTCTCTTTGTGCCGGATCATGTGTTTTTAGCTGGCAGGCTCATTCAGCACATGTTGCATATTAATACCTTATTAATAACATATTAATAATTATTACTTTACTATTAGCTTTTAACTTTCATGACACATTTTTTTATAGTAACATTTAATGATTAGTATACCTTCAAAGTAATTTTTATTTTGGAATGGTAAAAGCATTGCTCAACTTTTATCAAATTCAGATATGCAAAACATTTTATGGCATCAGATTATCAGGATAGTATGTTTCTGATAATATGTATTATGAAAGGATTTCTGTTATCTATAGCTTTGAAGACATTGTTTCCAAAGGTCAGTTAGTTAAGTAAGGCACTTCTGTTCCCGTTCAAGTGGCTTCCTGAGTGACATCGCTACTGCTATAAAAGCATTAGTATTCTTAACGAGTTGTGATGTCACGTCTTAGGGGAGTCTCGTACCCCTCCTCTTCTTTTTTTTTACTGCCATGCCACTATAAGATTTAAGAAGTTCTAACCTTAAAAACATAAAATAATATAACATTTTTCCATTTCAATTTTTCTATCTATAATAATCATGACCTACTTGAAAAATAAGAAAGTAATTTTATAACTACTTATTGTTTACGATTTTGGTATTATATTAAGTATATGAAAATATGTTATTATTACCTACTTAAATTATGGATAAGAAGTGAAATAGTGGTACCTTTAATTAAGTTTGAAGTCCCAATAAGTAGTCTTTGATAGCTTTAATACTTAAATTTAAATTATGTTTAATTTTTTTTTTGATAAAATATGTGATATCGATTACTATTAATTTTTATATCACTTTAAAAAACACATTCCATTAACCATTTCATATATCAATATAACGTTCTGAAATTCTGATTTTATCCCATCTCAAAATTTTAAAATTATTAATGTTACCATGAGGATTAGTTATCTTCATAGATAGAATATTAAATCTAAAAAAAAAATTAATTTCACATAGTTTTCTTTGTTAGTGCTTAATAATTTGAGAATTCATCCCTTTATCATTGTGAATTTAAAAATGTTTAATTTCTTTACTTTGAGAAATTCAGTTTTTCAATAACTGAACTAAGATATATTTCCCTTTTTTAAATTACCTTCTATGTTTAAATATTAAATTTTCTCTGGCTAATTTAACATGTGTATGAACCAGCCAAGTTTGTGCGATATAGTGATGGTTAGTTTATTTATCATTGTGTTTAAATTCTTTCTTGTATGTAATGGTTTATTAAACTAATGTAACTACAAAGCACTTTTAATTTATATTATAATTTGTGATGTAAAACTTGACTGCACGATTGTTTATATGAATTGGATTAGTTATTTGATTAACCTTCAGACCTTCCTTCAATTAGTATCTTTATCTTGTTACCTTATATCTCCTACTCCCTTCAATTCACTTGTGTTGATTATTATTATTTTTTTGTTTAATTTTACTGCATCAGTTTAATAAAAAATCATGTTTGAAACTTTCAACTTTATAGCTATAAATATGAAAAATGATTTGGGTTCTCTAAAGGGTAGCTAAAGAAATGTTTTTCTTCTTAAAGGAGCATAATTCTATATTTTATCTAGTAATATATCATTTAAATGTTAGTAACGCCTCATTTCTAACACTGTATGCACTTTATTTTGGTTATTATTTTAAGAATAATATAATAATGAGCATCTCAGATCACGATAAATATAGGTTCTATTATGACCTACATAAATTTAGTATTATGTGTAAATCCTGTAAAGTACTTTCTATGTTAAAAAAAAAATTAAACATTTGTTGTAGATCTGTTATATATCTCTTATAAATTAGTTGATCTGAACATGCATTTAATTCAAACAGCAGTTTTAGAAACTATTTGCTATGGTAATAAGTATCTGTGATATTAAGTAAATAATATCTAATGTAGTATCTAATGTTTAGAAATTTGCATTCTTACATTTCTGTACCATCAAGTTTGTGATTTTTTTTTTTTTTTTTTTTTTTTTGTTTCAGTTTATATTCCCTTATATAATTGTAATCATTAGTAAGATTCATTTTTTTTTTCACTTGTTAAGTTTTTTATTGCTTTAAAATTTTAATGGCGTTTTAATTTTAAAAAACAAGCAATTTTTCTTTGCCTCTGTGATGTTGATTTTGAATTGTATATTTCCTATTGTATAGGCAAATTTTACAATGGCTTAGAGTATAGTTTTTGTTAAGCAAAAAAAAAAAAAAAAAAAAAAAAAAAAAAAGAAAAGAAATGCTAAACCAATTTGCACAATTTTTATTTTGGATGTATTTTCTGTGAAGGAGACTAATCAACCTTTATAAAATGTACTCAGTTCACATATTACTCTCACATTTCAACTATTTATTTATTAAGACATTGATGGTAATTGCTTAGAGTTCCTGCTTTTGATACCCTATGCACCCAGAATGGTTATTCAGTGTATTTTCATTAATTAATTGTTTTCTTTTTATTTAGAGGGAATTTTTTTAAATGGCTTTGACTTCAGTTCTGTTGTTCATTCTTAATTTTGGTATAGTGTATATATCACAGCTCTGCTATTTTGCATTCATCTAAGGAGGTAAAGAAACCTAGTAAAAAGAAATCTTGACTAGAAGGGTTGTGCTGATGAAAAGTGTACTCATTATGTTCTTTAAATGGAAATAGTCCATCTAAAAAACCTTCTTTTTCGCATAGAATGGAAATAGAAAACTATACATAGACAGAAGATATTTTAATAGCCTATTTCATAAAATTATATCTTTAGCAGAGGAACCCATCTCATGTACTAAATAATCATTTTGGTGAGCTGTGGGCACAAAGAGGTATTATTTGTAATTACCTATTTTTTTTTTCAATAAAGGTTTCAGAGAAAACATAGATTAAAATGTTTTCAAAATTTAAATTGATTAAATGAAAACTATTAAGATAAAAACTTAGGTCATAAGGTCATCTCAGATTCAGTTTTGTTTTAACCCATCAATATTTTTATGCAATTACATCATGCCACTTGAGTTCATGGATTAATAGTAATTTTATTTATTTATTTCTTTGTTTAATTGACATCAGTTAAATGATATGGTCTGAATTATATTTAAATTTCTTTTTTTTTTTGTTGTGTTTTATAATTAAATGATAAATAATGTTGATTTTAAGTGTATATTTTTTTTTTCTTTGATGGCTTATTATTTCATTTATGTGTATTATTGAAATAAACTTAAAAAAAATTAAATCTAAGTTATGAAGACAAATAAAAATATAAGGTTTAAAAATAAAATATATATATTTTCAAAGGTATGGACCATCTAATCTTGCCCTTAACCTTTATATAATATTTTTATGCTAAGTATTAGGGTCATTATTAGCAGATTATCGACTTATTTGCACTTAATTATAGTACTAAATGCCAATTAGATATAAAAGTTTGGTCATTAATTCTATTCACTTTTACCTGAAAATATTTCTCAGTCGCATACATATATATTTATAACTTTTATAAATTATAAAACGAAATATATCATTCAACTATGGTATTAAATTTATGTTATCTACCTTTTTTTCCCCCTTAATTCTAAATATTATTATCAGCTTAAGTTTCTGTTATTTAAAGGATAGATATTGAAAGTATTTTTATTCTTGGTTTTAGGTCATAGAAAAACCTGATAAGTTTTCTTGTAAACGTACCTATATGTGATAACTGGGTATAAGTTATCGTTCATATTTGATTGTTCTGTAGATATTATCTTCATATAAAAACATTTTTGGTGGTATGTGTACTACCTTGCTTTAAGCAGACATAAGTATTTTCGTATTAAAGTTACAATTATATTTATCATATATTTTATTCAGATATATTCATTCAAAATAATTACCTTTTTTTCCCCCATCCTAAAAATTGGGTAAGTATACACATTATTTATCACTCTCCACTGCTTTCTATCATTTCATATTTAAACATATATAAATACATATATATTAAAATATTTGAATATTCAAACTAAAGTTAAGAATTTTCACTACAAACAAGTGTTAGAAATTTCTCATTAAAAAAAAAAAAATTGTTTTCCTCAGATTTTTGTGTATATAATTAATGTTGTAAACATGTAACACAAAACTTCCTCATGATTCTTTTTCTTAAAGTGAAGTTTTCGAAGTATATTGAAATATGTTGAATATTCAAAATGCATGATTAAATTAAAATGGTCGAACTAGAAGATATTCTACCTATTGATAACAATAAACAAAGAAATGAACCAAAATAAATCAAATCTAACATGATTAATCCTCTTCATAAATTAAGCAACTAGATACCTATGTCTGTACTCCTAAAATAGCTTAAATTTTTGTGTTAATGTCAGTAGAAGTTTCACTTTATCAATGTGTAAAATCCATTTCCATTGATTACTAATTTAATATAAATAAAACAAACATTTGTTTAATGAATATTAGATTTTGTTTCGTATTTTTAGGAGCGGGGTATCTCAGAGAGTAAGGCACTCCTACGTTGCGTGGATCGAACCTCGGGAGATCTTCCTGGGGCACAACCTGCCTTTATTAATCGGCTAAAATTGATCAATCAATTGATAACGGGGAAGAACCTCGTGGCTGAACTCGGTCAGATCTCCTCTTAGCAATAAACGTTGACAAAGAAGCAGTGCAGTAGAAACTGTAACCCGGATCGATCAGGGTTAGCGACAATCCGGGTTATCCAGAGAATGAGGGAAAAAAGGTAAAATTGAACATTTACTAACAATAATTCCTATGGAGTTTACAAATCATTGGCACACTTGCAGCAAAAACCACTTATGAATTTTTACTTTACACAAGGGCGGATTAAGCACGAAATTTGGAGGGGAGTCATGACCCCCCTATCTCATAATCACATGGCTGATAGCACCGTTTTTTTAATGCGATTATTACTCTGTATTAAGAAGGACTGCGATCTAAACAATCTAAAGTGTTACGTTTATGGCATAGTGACTACCTAATTGTAAAAATACAAAAACAAAAATTGAAAAGCCAAAATATTTGGTGTGGGGGTCGTGACCCCCCCCCCCTGGTTTCGCCCTTGGATTTACACAATAAAGGTACAAAATAGTCGGCAGTTTTGTGTATCTCCAAAATTTTCGTTTTTACTCTGGAAATAAATCTTAAGTTTTATGTTTGCTATGCTTCTGCTTAGGTAACACCACAGCCGACCGATCGATGTAATTTTAAAATGTCCATACAATTTTTTTCTAAACTTGTTTCTTCTTCTTCTTCAATATTGTTAAACCGGTAAGTCACACCATGCCACAACAATTTCCATAACTTTATCGAAGTTTCTATTCCAACCTGTATTGTCCCTATAAAAATTGCAATATTGTAAAGACTCATGTACCCTATAAACTTGCCCGGGTTAAAGAACGACTGTACTTCCTTAGGAAGATCTTACATTGGTTGTAGTGCTTAGAATTTTTTTTCGGGGGGGGGGGTTCAGATCGAAAGCCCCTCCTAGAATCTGCTAGTGACCCGCATTACCCTACTTTATTACAACAGTTATTTATAGTTACTAGACTACCATAAAAATTTCTGTTAGCCGATTTACCCCTCTCTTTATTAAACGGAGGAATGTTCATATTGGTGTCTTCCCGATCGGAATTAATACAAGTAAATGAAAACAAATCCTGGCTGACTTATTGCAGGCGGGGCTGGGGCAAGTATGCTGTTAAGCTAATAACGACCCCGGGGAAGGGGAGGGGAGGGTCCATCGTTAATGAAATGTCATCAGTCCTCCAGCTTGCGTTTGATCTGACAACTCATTACCCCCTCCCCGCTCAAGTAGGCTAAGAAGCTCAATCTTCACTTAAACACTCAATCTTAATCCCAATATATCCCAACCATGTCTCATTGATTGACACTCTTACTTATTGATCACTTCATCAAATCTGATACTCGGTTTGTTCCACTTCTTAATAAATCTTTGAATATATTTTAAATAATACCTAGCAGTGGCGGTTCCAGAAAAAAATTCGCTTGGAGATTGGCCGGAATAAAAAACAAATATATATATATAAAACGTGCGAGACCTATTTTGCGCTGGCGGGGACAGAGTCCTGGGCAGTTGTAGTCCGGAGGGGGCGGGGGTGTTGGAAAAGTTTGTTGGTTTTATAGCGACAAAATAAGTTTGTATTTGTGGAATCGCTTTATATTGAACTGGGTGGTATATTTGGAAGTATAGAATTATCATTGTTATTTAACATTATAAGCGCAAGTCACTTGAGATTGGATAGGAGTACTATTGTACTATGAACAATGTATACGTTGAGCTTTTATGTCATAGCAGGTAATATTTATTAGTCATATTTTTAAGAATCGGTGTAACCCGCCCCCTTACCCCTGTTTTAAGACTTCAAATATCAGACCTAAAAGACTAAAATATTTGTCGTGAGTCGACCAGGAGGCAGTTTAAAAATATTTAATTCAATTAAAAGAGAAAACAATTAAGAAAAAAAAAATTAGAATCAAGCGGGATCACGGCTCTAAGAGTAGAAGGTAACTAACTATCGGTGATGGAAAATGGATGGGTCTAAAAATAGGGGAATCAAAAGATTAAAAATAGCTATTTAATCGAAATATTTAAAAAATTAACAAAAATAACAGTTGCACCTACCCTCCTATTTTTGACTCGTTCAATTGAAGTCTTAAAACAGGGTTAAGGCGGCGGATGGGGGTCGGTTTTATAAATATATATATATGTATATGTAGCGGATTCATATTCATTTTTACATTTATACATTCAAAGTATAAACGATACTAGGGAAGCTTTATTTATTTATTTATTATATATTTAACGTTATTATATTTAACGTATATTATAACCAAGAAAGTTTCTTATAATTGTTTAATCAAGCAATATACATAAAATAACTTTAAATTCAGTCTTTCTAAACACTTCCAAGTCATCCAGTCACGTGACTCGTCGCTCACGTGACTAAACAATGTATAATTTTTTAACAGATGGAAGCTTTTATTTATATATTTTTTTAAAATTAGAAAATGAAAATTATGGCTTATCTTTTAACACGTGTATAAATGCGTATATATTATTAGTTGTGCAAAACTAGTTATTTTCACTTTATCTTAATTGGAATATTTTATTTGTATTTTTTGTCTTTTTACCGCCAGAGGTTTCCCTCATAATTTATCTTTATTTGCTTCATTTTAATTTGTTTTATTTAAGTTTTGCTCTAAGGATCTAAAGCCCAATATGTATATTAGTTAATTTGTGTTCATAATTGATTGTTACGGAAAAAATAAATAAAGAATTTATTATTATTATTACATACTTAATGAAGTGAAATTTTTATGTTTAATTTAAAATATTTTATTTCTGTAAAACTGTTCGTAGTGAATAATATCACACTAATGAAACAGCTAAGTCTCATAAAGGCGTTTATGAACACATTAGTCTGTAATAACAATCTTTTTAAATTGTCATACAACAGCTTTTAAATACTATTAACTTATTCAAACCAAAATTAATTACTTATGGTTTGAAATCCAAAATATTTTTTTTTCAAAAAAATCGTGTAATAATTATTAAATTTGACTTTTTATTTAAAAACCATGCTTGATTTATACCTAAAAATTTAAATCGGCCTTTGATGTTTGTTGATTTTATTAAACTGAGTAACTTACTGAGTGATACAATATTACATAAACAATAGCCATTAAATCGGGATTAAAAAAAAAATTGAACAACAAATAAAAATCATGTTTTAGAAGATACATTTTATTATTAATTTTAGGCGTCTCTTCCATAGCAGTTATTTTGTTTAACATGTTTGGGGCTGTTGTATAAACGATTCTATTAAAAATATTCACCTAAGAACGTTAACACGCAGTTAGTAGTCCACTCCTGAGCACTTGAATAATATCTGATTTTAAAATTAAACCCTCCCAGCTCCATCAAGACAGTTTTTTTTGTAAGACAAAATTTCAAATTCATTTTGGAAATAAAGATGTTCTGTTGCTAATGGTTGATAAAAATATTCTTTACCTACTACTGCAGACTCAAAATATATCATGGAGAATATTTAAAATAAAAGAAAAATTTAGAAGAAAATAAAATAAAATAATATTTTTGACAATTAAAAAGTATTAATTTTAATTTTAATCTTATTATTATTTTTAATAGTAAGATTTTTATTAAAAAATAAAGATCAGTTTATAAAATGTTTTACATTTGATGAAAAATAAAAATAACTCTTTATAAAAATCATAAATGATTTTTGAAAACTCAAGATAAAAATATTGATTCGATTTTTATTTGTTTAATCATCGATTTATAACCCTGATTAAAAAAAAAAATAAATAAAAAATAACACAGTAAGAGAAACACAAATAATAATTAGCTTAACTTGATTAAAAATATTGCATTGTCCCAGTCTCTCAAAATCACAGATTAGAAAACCTCAAAATGCTATATGTAAGTATCCATATCAACATCAAAATATTTGCCTCCCCCCCCCTTCCTTTTTCTCGAATAGGTCGATTTTTGTGGTTTAAAAACGTAAAAATGGTATATTTCTTTTAGAAGTAAATCGCATCTTCTCAAAATCCATACAGGCAACTAAAATTGCCCCGCTGCTTTTCAGCGCTTTTATTTAAGCTAATAATGTACGGATCGAAATTACATTGTTCACCTCTTTGTGAAATTTCCTTTTGTTTGATAGCTCATTCTTCAAAATCCATCGACCTATATTATATCGATCTATACTATTCGTATAATGTATTCTGTAATACGGATTGTGCAATCGAATTAAATATGTGATTTCATATTTTGAAGTTATAATTAATGCCCGTAGACTTAGAACTTTACAACCCTATGTTTTTTCCATCACACTTCAGATGTCATTGATATTCAGCTTTTTTTTTGGTTACTCAAAAAACGTGTTTTTGGAATAATACTGTTCTCCACTCTTACGTTCACTTTTACAGTTCAAGGGAAATAAAAAATAGTATACGAGATTCTATTTTTTTTTTTTTTTTTTTTTTTTTTTTTTTTTTTTTTTTTTTTTAAGACTTTCGTTTCAGAGTATTTCACTTTTTTTTTTTTTCTATTTTCACTATTTTTCTTTATAAAACCGCTAATAATCCCTAATAAGCTCAAGTCACAAAAACAGATTAATTCGCCATATGAAAGAGTGTTAAATTTCCTTTCGTGTAATGTAGGTTGCAGTCTCCAGAGCATATTCAAGAATTGACTAAAATCGTCAAAACTTTAATTTTCAGAAATTGCAGTAAGAAAACTTTTATAGCCAATCCGTAAGATTAATTTTCCGTTCGGAATCAAACTGTGTATCAAATGAACTTTTTTGTCGGGAATTTCGTCTCGAATCACTTCACGGAGTTTGGCAATTTAGAAATTAAATCACGCTGACTGTAGTAAACTGAAAAAGAAAAAAAAAATCATTCATAAATCAAAAAATAAATATAAAAAAATGCATATGCTTCAAAAAATAATAAATTATAATCATGCTTAACAATAAAAAACGTTAAAATGAAATAAATTCTTTTGACTTTAAATAAAATAACTAAAGTTTCCATTTTTTAATAACTAAAGTTTACAGTGACCATGTAGGTACCGAGTGCATTTATTTCTACAGGTGACTTCTTTATTTAAATCTATTTAATTACATATTTAAAATTAATTCAATCAATCTATGTACGCATAAATACATATAAACATGCAATAGAATACATATCATGGGCGGGTCCAGCCGATTGCAAAGGGGGGGCTGCACCCCCACAGCCTTTCCCCAGGATCTCCCAATCAGCTTTTTTACCCTTATGTTCCTTTCCAACAACTAAATTTCTACTATTTCTGCATATTATTTGTTCTTTAACTTGCTTCCTTACTTTAAGGAAAGTCAAATTCTATCTTTAAATGACGAAAAATTTTCCAAAGGGAGGGGCTGCAGCCAAGGGCGTACCCAGGATCAAAACTAGGGGGGGCAAGCTATGGTCGTTCAGGTAGTAACATCTTACCGCGGAAAAGGTGAATGAAACCAAAATTATGTATAATTATAGCAGTGCTTTATCAACTAAGTTATTACAATTATTTGCTTGAAAAAAAATATATTCTATCATTGCTTCCAGTCTTAAGAGCCTAAAAAATTATTGCTTCCAGCCTTCCAGAGGGGGGGGGGCTGCAGCCCCCACAGCCCCCCCCTGGATCCGCCAACGATACATATACTTTCTCATATATATATATACGTGTACATATTTGTATGTATATGTTGTAGTTCGGAGAAGTCTATCCGGTCCACCCACCAATGCATCAAATTCTGAAAAAAATATTTCCCTGCTTAGTTAAAATAACTCGATCCCCCCACCCCGGCCATAAAAAATTTACCGATCTGCCCCCCCCCCCCCCCATCACTTGAAAATAAGGAAACTTTTGTTTTTCCTTTCGCTTACCTATATATGAAATATATAGTAAGGGAAAGTATTGCGATCGTGAAAAATTTCGACTTCCAGTTTTCAACGGAAATACACGATTTGGGTCCCCTGAGTCCAAATAAACGACTCCCGTTTAAACGATATATACTCCGATAAAACTTGGTATTTGATGTAGTTATGTGCCCGCGATGTGATAGCCAAAATTTCATCAAAATTGATCAAACGGAGGGTGCACTTTATTTCATAATTTTTTTCCAATTTTTACGTTTTTTTCGATTATCATAAAAACGGCTTTAATAATTTTGATAAAATTTGTCATGTTTAATGAAAATCAATTTTCAGCTTTATCATTATTAAAATGTTCTGAGGGGGCCTAAATGAGGAAGGGGCCTTTTTCGTTTTCCTTTGTATTTGTTGATATGGAGAAATCTACCGTCTCTCTTTATTCCTAAAAGTAATAAATGGCTAAAGGAGAAATATGAAAAAATCAAGTAAACATATAGAGGAGAAAAAAAGAAAAATATTCCGTCAACTCATAAAACACGTTGAGCCCACCCATGCGCAGTACGCTTTTAATGGCAGACCTTTGTTTATAATTAAAGCCGTTCTGTTCATTTAATAGAAAGTATTTGTTTCGTGGTAGCTAAATGAAGTATTCAACACCTAAATAGAGTAAAAACTTTTATTTAATAACAAAAAGAAATCGAGCAAATAAAAACAAAAATAAGAAATGAATGTGGAAAATTGTGCGACTTTCAGAAATGGCAAGTAACAAAACACGTCAATTTCTAATCAAAGTAAGCTGGTAAGTGAAAGTTGCGCGCATCGCACCAATTTTTTTAGATAATTGATCGTATGTATTAACACTAAACCTACCGACATATTATATATACCTATTTCTACCTATGGCGGTCAAATGACCGCTTTTGAAATAAACATTATAGTCTTTTCCAGTTGATTGTAATTGTAGCAGCATCTACTTCTAATAGAAGTAGTCTTTGTCAGTGTTGCCACAAATTATATAAATGTATTTATACCTGGCTACACTGCGGGTAACCAGAAATATAAACTCTCGCAGAGTGTGTGTTGATTACGTGTGTGGGATACTGTGACTTGCTAAAAAAACTTCATATTAAGACTTATATTATATTTTCAAGTGGTTTATCTATTCTTTTCAACAGAAGTTTCTTAATTTTCATTATTCGTTTTGTTATTTTTATCTGAATACCGTGTTTTTTTTATTTTATCAAACGTTTTTATTATTTTCATCCCGTACTGTTACAAATAGAACTAATCACGTCGCAAATATTTGTAATGCCGCGTACAGAGCCAGTAATCTAATTTGAATGATCGCCATTTTGCCTCACCTCGTCAGTTACCAGCAGTCGCTCTCTACCCATCATAAAACAAACTGTAAGCACATGGTGTTTTCCTAGAACACAATCGGACGACATTTTCTTGGAAAACTACTGTTTTTGTGTTAGGTTTGAGATTTCAATGCAGATAACTTCATAAAATGCCATATATATGTATATTCTAGCGGTCAAACGACCGCTCAGGGTAGACAACGGTAGAGTACATATTATTATCAGGGAAAACGAAAGAAGAGAAATATATATTGAAAAATTAAACAGCTATATATTATAGAAAAAGTCGTGCAGTAAGTTCAAGAAAAATAAAAACCTGGATTTTAACAATTTAAATTAAAGTCTCAAAAGCGGTCATTTGACCGTTTAGTGTTAATCGGGGATGAGACCGTACCCTGTATGAAAGCTTACTCTGTACCACCTTTCTTTATCGTTATTAATTTTTTTTCTCGATCAGATGTTATTATATATTTAGATGATTTCTCGTCAGTCCGTTTCGAGAGGGTGTTGGAAGAGGCTAGGCAACTAGGTGAATGTTGCTAATGAAGAAAAACATATGAAGAGAGAGGGCTGAGCTAGAGAGCGAGCGGAACTGCGGTCGGTGGCCCCTAAACTAATTTCGCCGCGAGGAGGGGGGGGGGGCTAGGGCCGGAGATAAATGCTCGACTCACCCCAACACAAGTTAATACATCACCCCCATTGTCGCAGATCCAATATCCTTTTCTAACGGGCGCTTAGAATATTTGAGGTGGACAGATGAAGTTAATGATAACAAGGCCCTCCTCGCACCATACCCACCCCCCCCCCCCTCCACCATATAAAAAGCCATAGCGGAGGCCTTTGCAATGTCAAGCATTTCAATTAATCTGGGAATCAAAAGCTCTCCCCCTTCCTCCCCTACACTCACCCCCGCTCTCTTTTTATCCACTCATTCTATCTGAAACTCACCGAAAACGAAAAGCCACGTTAAATTTTATTTTTCTTCCGTAAACATTTTCATAGGCTAAATCCTTTAGTCTCACGCTAATCCTATAGCATCACGACACTATGCTATTTTATTGAAACTTTTTTTTTTTTCCTCTTATCTTCGCCTCTACCCTATAGGGTCATTGGCGGAATGTTCACTTAAATTTTGTTGTAATAAGTGATTTCTTTTAAGTATTTTAACAAAGTTTCTATAGTTTCCTCGTCGTCCTTTAACAATTCGTTTAGTGTTTTTCCTATTTTTAGTTTTTTCCGGACATCTTTGTATTTTGCACAGTTTATTAGAAGGTGTTTCACCGTTTGGGGCACGTTATCACATTCTTGGCATGTGGGTGCCTCAAGTCCTCGGAGAAGATATTCGTGCGTGAATTGGCAATGCCCAATTCTGACTCGACATACTGTGACTTCTTCCCTTCTCGAGATTCTCGTGCTTGTGGTCCACTTTTTGCAATCTATTTTTACTTCCGATAGTTTGGACTGTTCGTTCCTCCACCTCAACTCCCAAATTTTGCTTTGGTTTTTCTTCAATTGGTGTAGCCAATATTTATTAAATACAATTCATTTGACAAAATTTAAAATTTGCAATCTGCAAAATTGCTTTTTAATGAGCAAAGTTTGTGAGCTGCTTCGACAGCGTTCCTGTGCAGTAATAGAAATTAATTTAGATGGTCCCTTGGCCACCGCCTTCAAAGTTGTCGGGGTGGGCTGTAAGGGTTGTTTAAGTTTTTTAAATTGTCTGTCAGTGGATTATTGTTGTAGACCAGTCTTTGGTGAAAATTAATGTAGTTGTCTTTGGCTGTTACAAAAACTGTTGGAATGTTTAAGTCCGTATGTATAATATCGTTGCTGACATAATATCTATCTACTATTTTTCTTAACACTTTCGACTGAAAGGACTGAATTTTTTGGACGTTGGATTTCTTGGCAGAACCCCACAGTTCTACCCCGTAAGTCCATATCGGTTTTAAAAGAACTTTATAAAAAGTTAGTTTGTTAGCTAGGGATAATTTTGATCGTCTGTCAAGTAATCTAGATAAAAGTCCAAAGCCTCTATTTAATTCTTTTCGTTTGAGTCTGACGTGAGTTTTCCAAGTAAGTCTTTTGTCCAGATAAAGTCCTAAATATCTAATGTCATTAGATTCCGAAATTGGTAGTTTGTTGAAGAATATTTGGGGGCAAAGACCATGATTAAGTGTGAAGGCTACATGCACACTCTTTTTCTCATTCATTTTAATTTTCCACCTAGCGGCCCAGTCAGCAATATCGTCTAGGTGGTTCTGAAGAGTTTTAAATGCAAGAAAAGGATTTTTATCTGAACAAAGAATTGCTGTATCGTCAGCAAAATATCCTGTATATCCAGCAAAATATCAAAATATCCTGAGGATAACGCTTTAATTAAGAATTGTTAAATAAATTAAATGCAGAGGACCTGGGTTCGATTCCCGGCAGTGGTCGAATCTTTTATCTTCTAATTAAATAGTTTAAAAATTATAAGTTAACTATCTAACAGATAACCAATGATGACATAAACCAACAAACAATTGTAAAAATGTTTTACAATTAACAGGTTCACGCCGGGATTGCAATTCATGCTCCTCGCCCATTGGCGGCTAAGCTTAATGATTTTCGCTCTATCGGACGGGAGTTATTCAAGGGCATCGTGCATTATTGACAATCCAACAATAAAAATAAACAATACAATCCTACCTCGTTATACATCGTCGTGGAAAGTTTTGGGATTGACTAAAGTGTCGATGGGGCAGTCTAGTGCGGGCCACCGGAGTTGCAGTGTCACGAGCAGTGTTCAAAAATAAGAAAAATTAAGTTTGAAACTTATTTTTTCGAGGGCTAATATAAAATTTAGAATCTTAGAAAAGTAAGAAAACATCAATATTTCAATATAAAAACAATAACCTCAAAGCTGAGGATTAACTTGAATTGTTGATAAAAAAAATAAGTAAAAAGCTGGTTCGGTTAGTACATGTTTTCTTCGGCTATTACCATGTTATTACTTAAACATCGTAATTCTTCTTTTCACCTGTTAAAGTGCCAGTCCTAAGTGAATTTTTCATTGACTAATCTTGACCAAAATTGCAAAAATGGGTAAGATCTATTGTTTAATATTATATAAGAAATTTTCTAGAATAATTTATAAGAAATATAAAATCATTTTTTAAACTTTGGAAATGATTTTCTAAAAAACGTAAAATAACGGTTTTTCCATACTTTAACCATAAATAGTACATTTCTTCTTATTTATTTTGATACCTAGTTTATCTGCTTCTTGCTGCTCCTTACGGTGGTATTGTGGTTTTAGATTTCAAAACCAATTCTTTACTGTACGAAGTCTTGCGCAGTACTGAACCAAGCACTAGAAGCGATGGTTTATTTGATAGACTAGTGATAGACTAGACAGCAAGAAAATAATTTATCTGATTTTTTGGATGAAGTTAAGGAGAATATAAGACAATTCGTACGGTTAGCCCACAATCAAAATTAGTGATCATTATTCTTATCGACCACTACCATCGCGCCTGATTGATGCAAATAACAAAGTTTAGAGAGGAAATAAAACTTCGTCTTTCACGTTATTTTGTCGGCTACTAAATGTTATTTTCGCAAAGGAATCGCCATTAATAATTGAATCTCAGCATGACAATATGGACTAAGCAATTGCGAATCTGATCCCAAGTGAAGTACGAGTCGACCATGGTACTTGGGGAATAGCAAACCAAATGAAGAGTCCACGGAAGAAAGGGGGGATGTCATTTGGACTGCTTTTCGAGAAAATTGAGTTTTTAGGTTTGGATCTTTAATTGCTGACGTATCTATTATCATTTTTCTTCAATTTTTTTATATGTTCTTTTCCTTTTTGTTTTGCGTGTCAAAATAATAAATTTGCCCGAAACAGACATATCTCGCTCTAAAAAAAAATGTTTTAGTAAAAAAACAAAACAATTTAAACATAACAGAAAGGGGGATAGTAATGGACGCTCCCCCTTTCTTCCCTGTTTTATTGAAGAAATTGTGATATTAATACACAACCCACATCACTTCTAACATGACTCTCCCCCATTCTAGGTTTTTCCGCGAGGACATTCCCCCTTTCTTCCGAGTACGTGGTTCTTTCCATCCCTTGTAACCAACCTACTGTCATTTTTTCTGACTATTTCTTTTCACCAACATATTCTACTCATCTAGACGAACAATTATATGTACATAGCTAAAATTCGGAAAAAATTGACTCTCCCCCTTTCTTCCGTGGACTCTTCAAATGATTTTCGCTATGATCGATGGTAGTATGTATAAAATTTCAAGTGTCCTACAATCCTACAAAAAAATGCTACAATTGTGATGCAACTCTTAAGCTAATGAAAAAAGAGGTAGTATATAGTTTACCACCTAAAACCGAACATTAAAATTATTTATGTATATTAATACATACTTAAAATTAAGAGAAAAAGATTTTTTTTACAATCTAGTGATTATGAGGAGGAATAAGTTTTGTTTATTAGTAATGTTCGGTGTTTATTTTTTTTAAGTTCGTAAATTTCATATGTAAGTCTGTTACATATGTTCACTTATACCTCAATCAATTATTTTTTCTGCCATGTTTGAGTTGTTTAGTTACCTAAAAGTATAATGAACCATGATAGAAAAAAAATACGATTTTTGATTTCTTACCCCATATACTCGTGACACTGTGCACCGCCGTGAAGGTGGTAATGCAAACTCACAGACAAGACAAAATATATGGTTAGCCACTGAGAGGACAATTATTTCATTTTATTTATGTATCTTGAACCGGGGTGACTTTGTCCACTTTTCAGCTGTGAAAATAAATCGCACTGAATTGCTTAAAGAAACTGATTGTTTCATCTGTGCAACAATTTGTGGATGGCATCAGTGTCATTTAATTTTTCATACTTGGGTTGTCTTATTATTAAAAGAGTAAATATGACAAAGTGACCCTTATAAAGAAGTGACTTAGCCAACCCATTATATTTACAGAGATCAGAGATTTGCCTTCTGGACTATCTCACCACTCTGGTGTGTTAAAAGAGCTAGGCTAGACGAAAAAAAATGTATTTGAACCTCAAATTTAATTTTAAAAAATATACATGTTTTACAATAGTTTTTTTTTGTTTTTTTTTTAATACAAAATGTTAAACAGCTAATGCTGTCAATACAAAAATATTTCAAAAATCGAATTTATTCTTAAAAATTTAAAGATCAAATTTACTCAAAAATTAAAGAAACAGGCACATCAAAACGGAAAAAACATTCCTTCAAGTGTAGGACTTACTTTAATAACAATTTCTTGGTTTAGGACTCAAGCCTTGTCCGACCTTTGAGGAAATTTACATGTCTTTCCTATATCCGTCATTCGCTTGTAAGATAAATGCAAACAAATCTCCATCATCCCAATTTTTGAAAATGTTTGCCATGTAATATTTTACAAAGTTTTTTCCAACAATACCATCACCAAAAGCACCAAGATTGTGACTCTGGACAGTTCCACAGATCAGGTTTATCTGTTCCTTCATCTTCTGACCCTTGTTCTTCTTTGTTTTTTCTTATTGTGGAAGATTTAATAACTTAGATATAAGAAATTATCTTTTTCGCGAAGATTGGGAAAATTCACCCCAATTCACGGTATTTAATTTCTGTGATTACGAAAAAAACACGATTGCATGGAAGTGAGAGCTGGGTACTCTCGATATACATTGAAGCAGTCACAGCAGTAGACACGGGCAGTATGAAAAAAGTAACTGGTCAAACTTGGAGAGATATAAAAAAAATATAGAAAGAAAAAAACAGGAGACTAGCTCAATAAGATAACGGGGAATTCAACCCCAAAAACTTCTATCTAAGATTTTAGAGGCGAAGTAGCTAAAAATGTTGAATATGGAAAGATTTTGAACCTCGGAAGTTTCTCGAGGCCAGACCAACCGAGGACCATGAGGCAAGGATAAAGGAATGAGCAAGGAACAAGGCCCACATGTTCCAATGCCTCCAACTCGAAAAGTTACTCCAATTAAAAAATGTTAAAGATAAAATTTATCCACATTCTGTGTAAAACGAGCTCGTTAATTATAAATTTGGCTAAGTCCTGTGCTGATAAACAAATAAAAACGTGAAAGTATTCTTAGCGCTAATTCCTGACAAATTACTTTTCAACAATAACTAGCCAACCTTCTTTCATTCGTTTAAATATAACATCAATTCTCCCTAAATAGTTATCTAATACAGAGGAAATGTACATAAAAGATGAGTTAACTAGCAATAGGTCAGATATAAGATTTGTTTAAATAATTTGTATTTCACCAAGCCAGCATGAAAAAATCATGTTTGCCAACAAAGTTTTCTTTTGGAAAATTTCTGTGGCCAAACACGCAACAACAAACATACTTTAGACATTTTTTATTTTTTCCCTGACTTTTGGGAGCGGGGTACCTCACTGGTGAAGCAGTGGATTGCTATGCTCAAGGTCCCGAGTTCGAATCTGACATGGCTCAAGATATCTTTATTATTCGCCACAGTTCGTTTCGTGGGCAGAGAGACCCTCCTGGAGCAAACCTTACCTCTATAAAGTGGGTACCCTTAATTGAAAAATCCTAGCGGTTGAGCGTGATCACGGTCAAATCACCTCCTTGCACGACCGCTGACCAAGAAACAGTGCTCTTCCTTACATAGTACTGAACCCAAGACCCTTCATGGGTTGTAGTGGTACAGTTTTTTTTTTTTTCCTAACTTTTACTCAAAAATTATGCAGCTTACATTTTATAATTAAGGAGCTCCTTTGACTTAAAAATTGGTGCTCTAAAACTTTTATTTAGGACAGTTTTTATTTGGTGCAGCTGTTTTGGAGTTGTAGGCGTTTTGAACTTATTTGGTGCAAGCATATCATGGGCAAGCATGGGCAGTCAACATGAAAAATACAATAATCAAAATGAAACTACTTATCCGCCACCTGGGCAAGACGGGAGATATAGAAAATAGAAACACAACTATATAATTATACTGTATTACTTATAATTATTAACTCGTAAATAAGTATTTAAGAATATCCGTTCAATTAAATACCATTTTTGAGATGAAGGAGAACGCTTTTGGACTGCGGAATAAAATTTTCGGCAAATAAATTTATAAAAATGAATGTCTGAAAAATGTATTAACTGCTACAAGTCAATTTTTCGTATTTCAGTTTTATGAATGACACTAATTACAAAATAAACACTGATTTCTCTCCCTGAAATTGATGATCTAGTGTTGTATATTCTGGCACACAATTATTGTAATGCTCGATTAAAAGCATGAAAGCTAAAACGGCAAGAAATAATACAACCTATGAAAATACCTTGGTTCACGATAAATCTATTCGTTTGAAAATGAGACATATTTGACAAGGAAATGTCGATAATCATGAAAGGATTTAGGTCGTAGAAAAAAAATTATACAATTAAAATTACTGATTAGACCTTCTCTAAAAGGGAGGAAGCTCATAGAAATAAAAATAGATTTATAAAAAAAAAAAAAAAAAATGAAGAAAGGCTTGCAAAGTGGAGTGTTATGAACGGAAAGCAAACTAATGATTCGGTATCACTTCACTCCTTTCAAGTAAAGACTTAATTCGGTTCAAGAAAAGTACGATAGGACGGTAAGATAAAGGATTATTATGGGTTTAGAATCATTTTGAGCGTGGAGAGTTTCCAAAGATAAGACTATAGATGTGTGTAAGAAACAAAACAGTTTTTCGAAGAAGAATGATATGAAATAAAATAAAGGGAGTGACTAAGATCATAGCCCGGTGCTTTTCTGTTCGAAAGTCTCTTGATTGCTTTGAGGATTTCTTTGCGTGAAACACCGGTGGTGGATCATTAGATAGAGGTAGTGGGGAGTTGTCAAGTCGTCGTCTATTTCGGTGAATGTGTCGTATTCAACTATTTCGTTCCAAAACCAGGTCCAGATATTTTGTGAATTCATTTGCCTATTAAACATTGGTTATTAAACCTGTATTGAACACCCCCCCCACTATGGGCGGATCCACGGTTGGGGGGGGGGGGGGGTAACAGCGGTCATGACCCTCTCCCAAATATTTTGGCTTTTCAAATTTTTTTTTTATTTTAAAGCGAATAATGCAATTAGGTAGTTACAATGCCCTAACCATAGCACTTTTGGTTGTTTAGATCGCAGTCCTTCTTAATACATGGTAATAATTACGTTAAAAAACTGTGCTGCCAGCCACTTGATAATGAGACAGGGGTTCATGAACCCCCCAAATTTCTCGCTGAATCCGCCCCTGTTAACCACCAATTTTTTTTCTTTTTTTTTTTCTTTTTTTTTCTTTACCTTCCTGGGTGTTCATGAAATAAAATGATATTGCAAGTACTGTCAAGGATATTAATACCATAAAACAGCAAACGTTTTAAACTAGCCGATCTCGAGACGAAAATTGATTTCTAACTTTTTTCTATTTCCTTACACCGCTGGTAAATCCGAATAGCCGGTATAGCGGGGCTCTAACCTTTATACTGGGTGTCCCAGACCTAGTGTAAAAAAAAAATGGGTAATACTGCATGCTAAACGGGGTAGAATGACGCAGAAATGAGTTTCCTATCTCAATCAGTTGAGGAGATAGAATTTTTTAGCGTAGAAACAAAAACAATGATATTTTCTTAATCAGCATTAAATTTCATAAAAGATGAGTTAGGTTTGGTTATTTTAAATCCAGTTTCAGTGGGACTTTTAACGCCCTAAACACAAAACATTTATTAAAACTTAAATTTTTAATAGTTTTTGAAAATTCCTCACTCCCCACTGGAGCACCGTAGAAGCTGTCAAAGTTCCTTAAAATTGCGGAATTTAGTTAGTTTTTTAATGGTGTAACCCATGATACAATTGCACTTCACCTTTTGAGTCTAAAAGAAGTTTTCCTGATGAAAAACATGCTAGAGATGTCACTGCTGGGGCAATGAGGAAGCGCGCTAGAGCCTGCATCCAAAGTAATGGATGCCGAACTTCCCACTCTAGCCCGCTTCCTGGGTCTGGGACACCCAGTATATTAACAATAAGTTTATTGATATTACCTCGGATAACTTGGTGGAAATAAACCGATTTCTCATTAAAACCTTCTTGCCTCGTTGTAAAAGAAAATGAAGAATGGCTTCCACAGTGGAGTGATATGAACCGAAAACATAACTGATGATTTGGTGCCACTGCACTACTTTCAAGTAAAGGCTTAATTCGGTTCAAAAAAAGTTGTTCAAATTCTTCTCCCTACAGGTATAAGTAGAATTAGTTGTGGCTTCAGAATTATTTTGATTGTGGAGACTTTCCAAAAAAGGTTCCTATGTATGATAATTTTTTTTTGAATAATTTATTTTCGAAGAGAAAAGATTTGGCTCCGCCGGGAATCGAACCCGAGTCTTCCGCGTGACATGCGTGGTATGCTATCCATTACACCACGGAGTTGCTTCTAAACGGTGCCAAATCCTTCCTCTTCACTGACACCACTCCCACGATCTCGCAAGTTTTGCGAGTATTTACGGGAGATGGACAGTTTTTGGCCAATTTTGGGCATCTCTTGACCTTCGTCAATTTTTTAAATTATTTTATATTAATTTAACCATCAGTGTGGGTAACCACCTATTTTTTTAAATTATTTGAAATAATTTATTTTTGAAGAGAAAAATTTATTTTTTGCTTTACCAAATTATTGATAAGGATATTAATGGCATAAAACAGCAAAAGTTTTTAAACTAGCCGATCTCGAGACGAAAATTTATTTCTATTTTTTTTTTTTCTTCTATTTTCCTTACACCGCTGGTTAATCCGAATAGCCGGTATAGAGGGACTCCAACCTATACATTTTATAGGAAATTCAATTGTGGTTATATTAATATCAACTTTATTTTTTTGCGGCTTACAAATCAGGTTTGACAAGTTTTTTTTTCCGAAAATAGTCGATTTTCAACCATTGTGCGACGTTGCATTATTTCTTGACACATACATATGGGGTATTCGTCCCAGAACAACATATACTCGAGAACTGTGTGCCGTTCGAAACCAAACCTCATAGCAGTCAAAACGCAATCCTCCCATATTCGTCTCGGAATACTTTTCAGACGATTCTCAGCCATTACTTTCATTCTCGGTAAGATCTTGGTCTGATATATCATCAAGCTAGAAACTGTTTGTGCATTCATAATGTGGAATCAGATGACTATAGATTGGGTAGAATTATCATTTCATTCCGTTTTTCGTTGTAATAAACTCTTGGCTGCAAGTTTTCTAATGTTCTTGACTTCGAATGAATATGTTTGAAAGAACAGTAACCATCTTTATTACTTAACCTTCTTTATCTTATTCATCAGTAGTTAAAATATAACAATGTATAAATAGCTAATTTTTCAATTGAAAATTTAAATGAAACTTTACGGCCGCAAAATATTATGTAAATAAAATAATCAATTATTATATCAGATTAATGGAGGCCTCAACTTTCAACAGAAATCGGATATAATTCTTAATTATATTCCTAAAATAAAACTTCAATTCTATTGCTTTATTTTTAAAAATACGGGGGGGGGGAAGAAATTTTTTAAAATTTTCCCTAGTTTTAAGATTTTTCAAGTCAAACTGCCAATCTGAAAGATGAATATTACATCCCATAATTGAAATAATGGTATTTGGTGTTACGAAGTGTGGGGCTTTCGTCGGGAAAACCATTATATAATTTATGTATACAATTTTCACCTTTATAATGGTTTTCTAAATATAATCTGTTTAGTTTATTATGAAGTACGAGCCAAATGCATCCGGCTTCGACTATTGACGGTTCAAGAACTGAGTTTGATCCTGTAATAAGATGACTAGAATTTATCATGCCGAGAACAAACCGTTACCATTATAGTATGGATACAAACTTTGGGATTCGTTTCCTACTAAGCCTTGCTAATTTATTAATTATACATCAATAAATTAATTTTAAGTATTATTGTGGTTAATTATTATTAATTAATTACATCAATTATATTTACTGGGTGCAGTTCATGCAATTCGGCTTTCGATTAGCAGTCTGGATTATCTAGTTGACTTGTCCCTCTTCGGTTTGAATATCCTACGTAGCTATTTATTTTCAAAAACCTTTATCAGTCGCTCATCCTTAATTAGAACGGCCGCTTTTTGAAAGAAATGTGGGAAGAATAATAGTTTTATCAATTTTATTTACAAAATTAGTTATTGAAGGCAATGTTATAGTAATTTTGCAACCGAAGAATAAAAAGCATTTTCCATCTTTATAGGTATACTAGCCTTATTTTTTTTTTTTCTTTTTTAGATACCCTAGAACCCAATTATATAAATGTCTATAGCCGTTCGAAAATTCCCCTTTCATTATCAATATCACCGAAATATACGCGTATGGCAAAACATATATTTCATCTTAAATGTATTTATCCCCAATCCTATTTCTTTAATGGCTTTCATAAAAGTTTTATTTAATTTTATAGTATCTGTCATCCATCACCAATAATAAATCATAGTCATAATTGCGATGGATTATATTTTCACCCATATTCATATTCGGTTATGCTTGCAATTAATAAATATTCCAGGTTTTTGGTATTCCCTGATCGATTTCTGGCAGCCAATGGAATCCATAGGCTTTTTTTAAATCTATACATAGCTGACGAATAGCTTAATTAACACAAAAAATTGGGAGGGGTTCTTAACAAAAAACCAAACTAAAAAAATGTTATATTAATTCTATATTAGTCTTGAGGCTAAGAAAATAGTAGTTCAGTCTTTTAAATTTGATCCTTTATTGGCCTCACACTATTTTTACAATAGTTGGTTCAACGTTTCGGCACTAAGCCATTTTCAAGAAGACCTGTGACCACAATTTTTAAATAAATTAGGCTGACTACCCTTGTCTAAAATTAAAAATTTTTATTACTAGTTAACAAATATTGTCACTTTTGATAAGAATCACAGTCAAAAAAAAAAAAAGAAATTTAAAAGACTGAACTAAAAAAATGTTTTTCAAGAGGACACAGGCTTCGGATAACTTAAGGTTGAGAAAACTTTTTCTGTTTTTTCTATCATTTCTATTGATTATTATTAAATTCTGTCAATATTAATATAAATGATATTAATGAAAAAAATAGTACAACCACAATTTGGTGATATATTCTATTGAAATCAAATTTTCCCATCAGGATTTGTAGGTTATATGTAAATGTATACAGTAATATTAAGTTGTTGAATTTATATCAAATTCACTTGGTATTTTATAGAAACTGCTTACCTATTTATTAGGTATTTATTAAATAACACACACAAAAAAATTTCTAATTATAACCCTGATCGTTATCTTAAAATTGGATTAAAAGCTTGATAATAATAAATTATTTTATTGACATTTTATGGAAATAGATATTCAGATAAAAGTTATAAAATAACTTTATCAAAATGTTTAACTGAAACTTTTTAAAAATAAAAGTGAACACGTAATTTCGACCTATTGAAATCCTTAGACTTGATTTGAATTTATGCTGTTACTGTATATTACAGATGGGTTTCTCTGTAAGTATGTTTTGTTTGTGTGATGCTGTATTGTTGAAATCGGGTGCCGAAGAAGTCATTAGCGTTTTTGAAAAAGGTTTACTTTAAAAGCATTTTAAAAAAAGTTGTTTTGAAACAATTTAACAATAAATGTTATCCAATGATAAATTTTATGAATGTTATGATAAAAGTTTTTTATCAGAAAGGTCAAGGTTGACCTAAAATTTTTGAACAACTAAAATTGAAATTAGAGTTTAAAAACTGGTTACGCTCGGTTGTGATTATGAATGTTGTTATAATAGGGAAAGAGTGAGTGAATTTTTATTCATGCAGGTGATTATTTTAAATCAATTTTTTCATTAATATTCCCATGACAGGATTATTTATAGGGATATTTTCTAATCATATCATTTCATTCTTCTCAATTATGAATAAGTTTCAGAATAATTGTTTTATTGAAATTTTACGGAAATAGATATTCAGATAAAAGTTATAAAATAACTTTATCGAAACGTTTAACTGAAACTTTTTAAAAATAAAAGTAAACACGTAATTTCAACCTATTGACATCCTTAGACTTGATTTAAATCTATGATGTTACTGTACATTACAGATGTGGTTTCTCTGCAAGTATTTTCATTTCATTTTGTTTTGTTTTTCTGCTCACATTTACAAGCTCTATTTTTATTTGTGATATAGTTGTAAATTTCAATAAATATTCTTTCGCCGATGTTGGCCGACTCACAGTCCTTCGGGTATTCCCTGCTCCGAAACAAAAATCCAGTACGAAACGATGCATATCGGAAATTACATGTTGGTTCCGAATACCCTTCACGAAATGATGCTGGATCGTGTTTGGGCATAAAAATGAAGGGGGGAAAACCCCTGATTTTTTGATGATTTTTTTGCAGTCTAATATTAAATAATCTATTAAACTAATAACATTATTTCATCAACACTTGGGAGTAAATTTTAATAATTATGTCGGTAATGATTTTTATTTAAGTAAATTAGCTCATATAAAAAAAAAGTAATTTTAAGCGACTCATTTCTAACGGGAAGCACATCACAGAAGGCTAGGTATAGGAAAGAACTTATTAAAGTAGGGAATTTTTTTTGTTTTAGTAAAATGGAAAAGAACATACCTTCTCCAGCGTCACACATAATAGTTTTTTATTTTTAACATACGTACAATCTAATCGTTTTCATTCACCTGAAGTTTGATCTTATATTTATTACAACGATTGCTGTCCTTTTACACGTATTGACATTCCATTCTCATCTGGGTTCAACTCATTTTTCGTACTGATCTTAAGGCCTTAAATTCGCAAAAGAATTATATGACAATTTTTATTTTTCATTTTTGTCCATTACTCGAAGTAATGGTTCGACCCAGACATATTTCCTTTCATAATAAGTTTCGGACACGTCCAAACCCACTCGTTTACAACCTCGCTCGCTTCTTCCTCTATTACTACTATTTTCTCGAGTCGTCTGAAAAGCAGATGGCCTCGGTACCCTCCAATGTAGAAATAATAAATCCATGATAATTTAGGTAATAATTATTTAATAGGTGATTCATTTTGCCAGAATAAGACTACAATTGATTGTGAAAGTATCCCTTATTTCAATTATCCATCTCTATATACCGAAACATAATCCTATATCTTCATAACTTTTTTTAAATTCATCTTTTTGTACCAAAATTAAGAATATTATCTTTTAAATGTTTCGAATCGGTTCAATTAGTTTGAATTAAAATTCTCCTCTGATTGGTGGAGGTTTTATAGAGACATTAGAAAGGATATTGAGGAGAGTGTAATCTCTATTTTAGAAGTGAATCAGATTTCGATTTGTGCCACCTCGGCTCCCCACCGGAGCAGCCATGAAAGGGCGTGGACAAGTGGGCGTGGCCAAAAGGGGGCGTGGCAAGTAATCTGTGGCTTACTGGGCAGGTCAGTAGCCAAGGATGCTGCAGCAGGGAATAAGCACTTATCACAGGCTCCACACTAGCTCATTCACCATTGACGCCATCCTAGGCTTACCACAGTCTGCAATCGACTATTCCACAAGCAGCTCAGGTATAATCCGAAACGATGGTCTATAAATATATAATTTTTTAAATTTATTTTTTATTCGAAGATAGGGCAAAATCCGGAGTGAATCGCATTGTATGTCCCGTTTACTTCATCGAAATGAAAGGATGTCATAATTTGATAATGGTTATTAGCATCGACCCATCGAATAATCGATTTATTTCAATCAATCGATGTTTCAGTACTATATAGAATAACCGCGAATAACTATGAATTAAAAAAAAAAAAAGAATTATTTACAGTGGCATTAATTAGTAAATGGTTTTAGAAAACGTGAATAGTAGAACTACTCGGAATGTATTTACGATGTGTATTTACTACGTAAATACGAAATGTATTTACTTTGTTTGAATTTACTCAGGTTCTTCAGGTAATATATATGGAAGCAATCATTTGAAAAAATATTAACCTTCGCTCCTTAGTTAAATTAATCTCCAATAAGTTGTATCTATTCCTTAACTACATTTTATTTTATTTTTACGAAGGTAAACATTGGCCTAAATCGTTCATGTCATATTTTAAGTACATTGTCTCTTTTCTCTTGAAAAAATATGATTTCGTCGCGAAAGTTAATAAATATGAAGGAAAAAGATCCCTGAGTTTTTGATACGAACCTAATACGCATAATTTGGCTCATATATCTTTCGGAAGAATAAATATTAGGTGCTCAATATCGTGCATGGGAATCTCTGAGATACAGATCCGAAGGGCTTAAAATTGGAGTGCCGGTAATATGGATTCAGCCAAATAAACATTTCAATTTTGTTCTGTGGACGTGAAAGGTATATGAATGGGTACAATATACTTGGGATAGAACTTATTCTGTTAAATATTTGATATTTTTTATCTTATAGAGAATACTGAACTTTATATTGTCTTCAACATATCAACAAAATGACTGTTCCCCAGTATTAACCTTCAAAAAAACCTCAAGCTAAATACAAAGTATTGAATATTATGGACTGTTTAAAATGTAGAGTTTTAAAAATTTTAAATGCTTCATGAACATCTGAACAGCTGTTTTTGTTTATAACAAGTGATTTACACATTAAAAACCCACATCATCTTGATCTTATTTGGCTTGATTTTAATATTCCGTTTGCATATTGATACATTTTATATATGAAAAGATTATATAGACTAGTTGATTGTTTCAGTCAAATAAATACAAATAATTAATTTTAATTGATACAGATCATGTTTTATGATAAACAGACTTATTCTATAATAGTAAAATACCAACTAAGAAAAAACTGAACATTTTGCTTATTGTAAATAAATATTTTTAATAGATGCCATTTAGAAGCCTAAATATTGATAAATATATAATATACCAATATATATCATTATTTATACTGATAAAAGATTGAGGAAGTAACTTTATAATAAATAAAGAATCAACTCATGGTCCGTCCACGCGATTATAATATAAGAATGCATAATAGTTCAAAATAGTTACTGAAATTCAATATTTGACTAGCTTTGATAATCGCCTAGCTCAAACTTCGATCACATTTTTTCTAACATAACTTGATAACGTTTGAATTAAATATCCTATTTGATCTGAAATAATTTGTTTTGTTTTTTGATGTGATTGAAAAATTATTAAATCTTAATAAAAATTGGGATGTTCGAAGTTTTTCAGTATGTTGTCGATATTGATGACATATCACCAACAATATTTCAATATTTAAAATGGTGGTAATTGAAGCTGAAATGAAATGACATTGAATACGGATGGTATATTTCAGAAATGATTAAATAGAAAAAAATACACCTTCAAGTTGAGATATTCCAAAATAATGTGCATAAAGCATGATTTTCATGTTAATATTTTTATTGTTTCATCTTATTATTTCTATGTAATATTTTTATTAGTCGTTGCTTGCTTCAACTTTGACAACTATGTAATATTAGTTTTCTTAAATTTTATATTTAAGCAGAATGTAATATAATGCTTCCTCCGATTTGGCTTTCTATTTAATTCATGTAATTAAATAAAAATAAATACAAAGTTGTGTTACAGTTTATTTTATCGTGTTCCTGCACAAATGAATTCCACACATTATATTCTTACATTCACAACTTCTATGAGGTATGAGGCTTGTTGCATACCTTCACTGATTTAATGGTTTTGTTTGTTTTTTTTTCAATAATAGATACAAATGAAACAATAAACTTTTTAAAATAATTGAATAGCGTTGGATAAAACAAAAGTACTCTGATTTTGATGTCAACAATTTTAGAAAAAAAAATTGTTTTGTTGTTTTGACACGTTGAATTGCATTTATTAAAATAAGGTCTCATCGAAGCAGATACACGAATAAGAATTCATACATTTTTATAACCAAACAATTTTGTTTTTGATATGTCATCCTTTTAACTAAATGATTGAAATGAAAACAAATTTAATTTTTTTCGAATATTCCATTATGTTTATTAAATATCGATTGGCCAAATATATTGCATATGCATAAAAAATCCTTTTATTGTAAAACTTTTTTTTAAATTGTCCAAATCAGCCGTTAAAATTTAAAATAACAGTTAAATGGCCTTTATAGATGTTTAAATTTAGAAATTTGCTTAAACACATTTAAGGAATTCGAAATCAGTTGTAATACATTAACTATGTAATATACATATTAAAGACTCAACAATAATAATATCCCTAAAATATACATAATAGACACTCAACATTATATTTTATCCAAGTAACTCTCAACTCCTTACTAACTAGAAGGATTTAATAGGCAAATATTTTTCAAGATTTTATGCTTTTGTGTACCAAATAAACTTCTCCGATATACATATATATTGTGCGGGTGTAACACATACATAGTACGTGTGTATGTGCCCATATGCATTTACATGTATATGAGTGTGTATATGTATAATTAAACTCTTGCATATGTGTGTTTATTTATGCCTACACATTTATAGATGGGTTTATGCAGGTTTCATGTATACTTTATTCAGTTTCATGTTATTCAGCCAACTGTTGATTATTCGGCTATAATAATCATAACACAAATAAGTAATTGTTAAAGGGGTTTCTTTAATGAAGGAGTCTCTTCCATGTGTTATATAACATGTAATTGTCCTAACGTTTCGGGCTGTTGGCCCATCATCTGGGGTTATCTATATTTTAAGATTTTTTAGTTATTATTTATCACAATAGTTGAGTTATTATATGTATGAAGTTTTTGCGAAATAGGATTTGTCTACAAATCTTGATGCCAAAAAAAAAAAAAAAATGTATGAAGTTTTTAATATTTTATACAATCCAGAGCCAAAAAAGTGTTAAAAATAAGTTAATCATGTAAAATAAGGATATGACCGTTATATTTTCATACATAACAACTTTAAATAAGGTTAATTGACGGTGGACCTTATTATATTATAATAGCAATACATACAATATTAAAAACTTCATATATAATAACTCAACTATTGTGATAAATAATAATTAAAAAATGTTAAAATATAGATAACACCAGAAGATGGGCCAACAGCCCGAAACGTTGGGACAATTAAATATAATATAACACATGGAAGAGACTCCTTCATTAAAGAAAAGCCTTGAACAAACCACTCTTCCTCACTAAATGAAACATTTAACCATGTAGTTATTGTTAAAATGTCCTCACTATTATTAATGTGAAAACTAAACTCTTATAACCATAAAGTTGTACGATAACTAAGTCATCATTCTTCAAATTCGTTTTAACATTATTTTTCTACATAATTTTACATCTACATATGTTTTTTTTTTTTTTTTTTTTTATAGGAACTTATCATTTTCTTCTTCTCTATACTTACTTTATTTTTTATTAGGCATAAATGTTTTACATTCTTCAACTTTCATGTTTTTATTTTACATGATAAAATATACGTTGATTGATTTTAAATGTGTAATTAAATACGCGTTAGGTCCCAAGATGGTACGCTTAGAAATGAATGCGTTTGTTACAGAGTTACTGTAGTGAGAAAAATGGAACTTTTAACTCTTAAATAAATTTAGAGGTTTATTTATAGAGCTATTCCTAGCCGTGGCAAACTTCTCTATTCAACGATCCCCCCTAGTAACCAGGATCTAGACGAATCTCCAAATGACAGGACATTTGTCTTAATTTATCATATATTTTTCAGTAACTCATCATATAATTGTTCAGTAAAATTTTAGATCTGGAATATTTGTGTTTTCAATGCTAAGAATCGAATTCAAATCGATTATTTAAAAGAAATATAGTTAGGAATCATATACATAACCTTCAATCGAAAATCTTGATTGAATTTTAAACAAAAAAAAATCTAACGGGAACTATTCGAAAGTAAATGATTAATTTTTAAATGAATCTATTAATATAAATAAGTAAATATATAAGAAACCGTTGGATTTTTTAAAAATATAGTTGTAATAGAAAAATATGTATGTTCTTGATGCCCGTTATAATATATTGTATTATCACAGTTATACATATAAATGACCTAAGTTGTGTTTTCGAGTGACTTCCTTGACCAATGTTTGATAATACCTTTCTCTATAAAATGGATACCTGATCCTTATAAGTGTTAAAAAAGAAATACGATGGGACGTTGTCCTGGCCAATCTTTAGTCAAAAACAGTAGTTCAGGGAAACAATAATCGTTTATCGAAAAAACAAATTTCTACTATTTGTTTGAGATAAGGAAGGGGAAGAAATATTTTTTTTTAATAATCTATATCAGATGTTTTAAAGATTTTAAAACTTATAGATATGTTCATTTTCATGTTTGTCTGTTTAACGTCACTTTATGCCACTAAGGCTAATCGGACGATGCAGTGGGAATCCTAAATTTTGCCTATCCAGGTATAATTAGGATTGGGGTCTTTAACGAGTACCTGACATCTTACAGGCTCGGGACCTCCATGTTACGTCCTATCCGAGGGACGGCATAGACAAAGATTTATTACTCCCATTAAAAAATCCTAGGTCCACCTCGGGACTTATAGATATGTTAAATATGTTATTAAACAGTTATCGAGAAAATGGCTTCGATTTAATTGAACCATTTACCCACGGATTCATGGTATAATATGGTATGTTATTATATAGAGTGCCAATAACTACCTTTTCTAATCGATTGAGTAGAAGCTCTGAACACAAAAATCTTCTTGAGTTGAAGGCCCATTAATTCAGGTATTAACAACCTTATGGCAATAATCAGAAATTCATGAAAAATAGTTGACCTGTTCAATCCAATCAAGATTCTCCTGCCAAAAAATTTCCTTGGAAGATATATGAACAAAGCGTGCTAGATTTTTCGTTACACAACCTAAACGCACTTTCTAATTATATGCTTAGTTTAAATCTAAATTCGAAAATATGTATTTTAAAGCAGGCGATTTCCATTACAATCTAGAGAAATCATTCTCTCCTTCCCCTTTTTTGAAACCGAACATAAATAAACCTTTTTATATAAAATCTGATTTTTTTCAAGTGAGGATGCCCATCACTGTCTGGTTTAAAATAAAATAATATATACTTCCCACTCTGTTAAGAGGTGTACAGAGTAATTATAAGTTTATTTTCTTTATTTTTTTTGCATTTCATGTTTTTAAATATTCCTTGGGAAAGATAAGATTGAGGAGTAGGGGCATATATTTGAATATATGTCCATCATAAATGTAAGCCCCTCATGGTAGTGTCATTTTTATCTTGTTCTATTTGGTTAAAAAGTTTATTCCAAAAACCAATTAATATTGCAACAATAAATAGTGATTTTTTTTAATATTAACAATTTTAATTTTATATTCATTACAATTATAATCTCTCATTATTTAGTTAAAATTTTGTTTCTAGTTCTAAATAGTTTGTTATAGGGTTAATTTGTTTGTTAGATATGTTCATTAAAAAAAAAAAAAAAAAAAAAAAGCTTAAGTAAATGTGACATTTATCACAATTCCTATTGGTTTTAAAAATAATGGAACACAATCATTTGTCAAATTATTCGTTAGGGTAGGAAAAATATCTTTAACGTTATCATATGCCTTTTTTTTTTTTTTTTTTTTTTTTTTTTTTTTTTAAACCTGTGATGAAAAAAAATGGTTGTTGCAATATGGTCATAAAGAGTTGCACAACAACATTGTTTCATCATTTTCATTATATACGTGACAATAAAGGTAGATTTATTCAATTTTTATTACGTATTTAAAAGAATCAAGTAAATGAAAATATCGCTTTGAACCCAATCCGGCTTTAAGGAGGTAGTTTTTATTTTTGTTTTATGGCATATTCAGATATTTCCACCTATTGCCTGGATATGTTGTTGCAAATTGCAATAAGAAAAGATCATACTCATGTATCGCTAAAAATAAATTCAAGTATCAATTAAATTGTTGTTTTCCGCGCCTGAAATTTTTCAGAACCTTATAAGAAATCAAGCTCATGGTTATGAATACATTTATAAATTTTTAAACTTGGTGTTATGAATCCATGATCGATACTGACTATTGTAGGGGATACAAGTCAGGAAAAAAATTGCTTACTGGCCGTAAAAAATCGACAGAGGGGCGGAGTTATGTCATAAAAAAATACCTTTGACGATAACATCACAATCCCCCCCCCCCCCCGTAAACCATTCAACAATGGACTTTCATTTTGATGTCGCTCAAGTTAACGAAATCGGCCAAGAATTTCCATTTAAATTGCCAGTAACATTTTTTTTGTTTCTACTATTTAAAAATAAAAAATGATAATGTTTCTTTCTGACTTACCATAATCATCGAGTGTATTATTTATGGACTTGATTGAATAACTCCTTACGAATCCTTTTTTAATGTTTCATTTCCTTTGTTTCAAAGGCTGCTTGTTCCAAGACTTTTTCATTTTGACTTTTTTTTTTTTTTTCTTTTATGCTACGTTTGAGGTTTTTTTTTTAAATTTATTTTATTTAATTATTATAAATTATAATTTAAAAAATTTCTTTGAGACCATTTAATGTGTGGACATATGCGCAAAGCTTGAAGTCACCTTTTGATTTCATGTACAGTGTACAGTTCTTAATTTAATAAATAAAACAAAATGAAAAATTCCAAAACTTGAAAATTTGAACAAAAGAATCGTAGGACAATATATCAATACAACAATTTATGAAACAGCACATGTGTTTGAAATGTATTCTAAGATACGCTATATTGTTTTTAATTTTGATTTGTATTCTGTATAAATTTTGGGCATAAGAAAAACAAATTCAAAATATGCTAAAACTTCATTTTTCTATTAAAAACTTTGATATTTAACTTTTCTGCCAAGGTTACATGCATTATATTTAAAGATCAAGATTGATTCAATCGCGTAATATTTGCATCTGAAGTTGGTGCCGACGGCCTAGTATAGACGCACGGCGCAGCGTATATTCACTTCTGCACGACACACAGGTCTGTACAGGGATTTCAATAATCATTAATTATAGTTTTAACATAATAATTGTTAAACATTAAGAAAAAGTAAATACGAAATTAAACATTAGGTTTGTATTTTCTGTTCATTTAGCCTTCTTTCAATACGGACGAGGTTTTAATTTCTTTTAAGTGAAAGGTTAAGTCATTTTGAAAAATTTAGCAAATACAATTTTTTTCTTATTCGATATACACCCCAAAAAAAAAACAAAAAAAAAACTGTCCTAAAACTAACTAAACAAGAATAAACTCAACAATCATAGGGCATTTAATTTTTATAATTTTCTTTTCCATGTTAAATGAGTAATTTTAATTCTAACTAGAAAACCAATTCGCATGCACACTGATCCTATTAATCGAACTAATGGGAATTATTTTTTTTCACCCAAGTAATTGAAAATATTAGTTTTAACGTCAATTAAATAAACAATATCAATAACTCAATCAGTGTCTGAAATTCGGTCCTAATTAAGAAATATAAATAAAAAAAAATCAATATAGATATTTTTCTTTTTTTTTTACTTTTTTTAGATTTAATTTTTGTTAGGAAATATATTCAAATTTCTACAAAAGCGATTTTTGTCACCTATGGTAGTTTTTTATCCTTTTTATTTAATCCAATTTATCATTCAGTTTTTTTGTTTTTTTAAATCTCTTTTCTATCTGAAGAAGGCTATATTGGTTATTGAAATCTAAAAGAAAAAGAAAATATATTCCCTTGTATTTTCTTTTTCTCAAGGGAATGGAAAAATGTTGTTGGAGTTGTTGATATCTCTTTTTTTAGATAATTTTGAAGAAGAATATTTTAATGTTGTTTGCTCAACATCTATATATATATATATATATATATATATATATATATATATATATATATATATATATATATATATATATATATAATATATCTATATATTTTTTTTATTTGATTGGTTTGGTTAGTTATGTTATTGATTTGATTCCATTCCTGATCTTTCTTAATTTCCCCTAATATATATAAATATTAGTTCAGTTAAGCTAGTACAGTTGTTGCAAAATAAAATATCACTTGTCTCACTAAAAAAATTGTTCATCCGATTGGGATATATATTTTATATTTATTTAGATATTTATATAGTCCGACCATCTATCCGCTTAACGATGGACCAAAATCCATTTCACATATTACCCAATAGTTCATTTAAATTAAAAAATATAAATTTCTAGGCTTCATTCCAGCATTTTAATAAACTTTTCTCAAGAAATGTATTGTTATTTTATGATTGCTTCATTAGTGTCGTTTACCTTATGTTCTTTATTATTTAATTTGTTTCTCATTTTTATTTATTTACTTTTATTTCTTCGAAGCTCTCGGTTCGGTTGGCCCTCAGGAATGAGGGCTTACATACTCATTTTCCTACATGTAACATTTAGGTAATAAATAAAGAATTTATTATCTACATTTTTATATTAATGGTATTGGTAAGCTGACAATAATCAATTGATATTGTCTGCTCATAAGATAAAAGTAAATTAATAAGTTGCACAACATTTCTTCTTGCATTTTGAACAGGTTTTATGAACGGACAGGTTATGTCAGTTACCTGTGATTGGAAATTCTAACTAGATCTATAAATTAATATATTGAAAATAATTCAATATATTGCCAACCACATAATTAATTTTTATTGTAATTCTTTACATCATGTTAGGTTTTGTTACTAGTATATATTTCATTTCTGCTACTAAATGATTTTAAAACATAAGATAAAAGAGGTTTTATCTAATAATATTAGAAGAACAAGAATCTTAGAAGATAGAAAACCAATTTGTTTCAAACCGTAAATTTGCCTTTTTAACAGCATTTGTAGACGTTTAGAGATCCTTTTTGCGATATAAATTTATTTATCAAATCATAAAAGAAAATAGTTGTGTTGATAGTTACTAAATGGTTGAATTGAAAATGTTTACCTCTATATTAGGCATACTTTATTTAGCAATTTTCAATTTGTATAATAAAAAATATTTTATAAAAAAAGAAAGTTATAAAAAATTTACGAACAGCCCTAAACTTTATATAAATCATGAATAACAATAAATCTTATCGTCATCATGAAAACAACCATTTATTGTACAATACATTTAACTTTTTTGTTATTTTTAAGTCCTTATACGTCTTTATTTTATCATTGTAACCATCAAACTTTTTGGTTACTTTTTACACTCCATGCTTCTTAAGCTTTAATTGCTTATTTTCGTACTTTTTAGTGCATATGACATATTTCTATGGGTTTTTGCTGGATATTATTGATATATTAGTTTATATAAATATTGAGCACATGATTATTTAATTTTTATGTTCAGATTTGTGCATAGCTCGTTGGATAAATAATCAATCCAATAAAAAATAATATTTTAGTTGATTTATGATTGTAGCGAATTATCTATTTTTGAAAAAAAAGTAATTAGCGAAAAATATCCCACAAAAGTAAAACTGTAAAGGAGAATATCATTAAAAAAATTAATACATTGAAAAAAGGGGAGGATAAGGAATTATCTAAATACCACACAAAAAAAGCCAATACTTAAATAAAGAATAGAAAAGTAAAAGTATAAGTTCCAACTAAACTTTTCATGTTTTTGAACATGTTTAGGAATATTAAGAAAAGGTAACTAAAAATTGTTTGGACTTTCATTGATATATTAAATTTCAAAATAACGAAAGATGGTGACAAAATAAACACAGAAGAAAAAAAATTAACATTCGAAATCATTCTTGCCCTTTTAGCAATAATTGATATATAGAGAGTATAATTATTACACCCAAAGGATTAGGTTATGCCTCCATTTGATTTTTTATATATGTACGATTAAGAACCATCAATTTACAATAAAACATTCGAAAAATAATTCTTAGAATCCTAGTAAAAAAAATGACTAAATTACAAAGAAATGTTCCGTTATGAAGTTTAGCAATTATGAGACAGATCTGAACTAGGAGTTTAGAAAACGATAATTACAGTACAGATTTTGATAATGATATGAATTTAGTTGAGCATTAATCAGTCGCTGATTATTAAGAGATTTTAATGGGAGGGTTTCTGATTTGTAATTAAAACACCAAATGAGAAGGGAAAGGAATCAAAAATTTGAATTATGAAGATATGACTTCACATTCACACACAGTGAGTAATATGGTTTCTTTTCAGCAACGTAATATATCAAAAAGCATGTTTTTTTAGAAGATTGATTCTAAAACTAAAAAAATATAATAAAATGCATTCTGAATAAATATAAAGTCTCCGATTGAACTTCTTACTCTGCATGCAAATCGCTTCATATAACAATTTTTTTCTTTCAACAAGAAGAAATATAGACATGTTGAAAACTTTTTTAGTTCTCCAAGACTATTGAAAGCTTTTTTAGTTTTCAAATTTCCCTTTTGATTTTTGGCATTTTTCTTGAAAATTTAAATGATAAATGGAATGAGTAAAAAGTTTGACGATCTTGGAAGGATATGTTACTTTTTCAGCGCATTCAGAAATCAGTGAGACTAAAATTAGCCGATTATTGAGGATGGGATTAATTAAAGGATTAGGTTATGCCTCCATTTGATTTTTTATTTACGATTAATAATCGTATCTATTGTACGTCCGAAAAATATTCCTTAAAATCCTAGTAAAAAAAATTACTAAATTACAAAGAAATGAGAATTTTTCAGTTTTGAAGTTTAGCAATTATGAAGAAGATCTGAACTAAGAGTTTGAAAATCGATTATTACAGATTTTGATAATGATCTGAATTTAGTTGAGCATTAATCAGTCACTGATCATTAAGAGGATTTAATGGGAAGGTTTCTAATTTGTAAGGAAAGGAAAGAAAAAATTGAATCATGGAGATATGAGATCATCCTTGGACTTACATCATTAATTGATATATATATATATATATATATATATATATATATATATATTTGATTTTTATTTACCATTAAGAACCATATTTATTGCACATCCGAAAAATGGTCCTTATTATCCTACTAAAGAAAAAAAATAAATTTTTATAGTCGTTGAGATTTAATTAATATTAATTATACTAATAATTATGATATTCTATATAGTTTGGCGTGGAAGTAAAGCTGTATAGCTAATTATTGCCGATCTAGTAAATGAATACTGGCTGAAGGGGGTGGGGCTCATGATTAGCTGGGGAGGGGGTACATTACCCCCACCCCACTTGCTGGATTGATCAAGACCGAATCCTTCCCCCTCCTACCGCCCCCAGTCTACCGACCTTTTGCCCAAATCAAAACCCTATATTAAAAGCTGGGTTGAATGTTAAAACAACATTATTGTCAATAATAATAAGTTATTGAGAATTTTCAATATACATAAAATTAATTATAAGCTCAAATTTTCTTCTATAACTGTTTTGAGTGTAATATGTTCATAGCATACAGTATACCTCATTATGCAGATAGATGTTTGCTTAGATATGTTACGTCAATGAAGTAGATGATATTGTAAAATTTGTGAAATTATGTTTTAGCATTAATATTCAAAGAAAAACTAATAAACCACACGTATTTTAAATTTTCTTAGTCTCTCTCAATGTTAAAAGAATGCTATGCATTGTGGGCTAGATAATAATACATAATAGAGTCATAAATTGAAATACTTTAATGTCAAAGGCCTCGAGGTAAACCCGCTGAACTTATCGGATGGAAATAGACTAAAGAATAGTGAGGAACAACTGCTGAAATGAATATTTTGAAAAATATACTGATAGTCCTGGGGGGGGGGGGGGGGTTCTTAAACAGAGTACAGTGAGTGGAATCCTTGAGTACAGCCAGAGATTACGGAGAATGCGAAGGGAGTCCACAGATGGCGGAACAGAGATCTGGCAGAATGAGAATTGAAGGAAGAATGATACTCGGAGGTCCCATCATAGTTCAAAATATTCATCAGAATAGTTATAAATATAATATGCATGTAGTACTTGTAATATTGAGTTGAAAAGAAAACAGCAAATTAGGTTACTTTTGGTCCTCTATGTCCACATCCAATTATGTTAGAAACGATATTAAAATCTATTGATAATTTTTTTTTTAACGCAGATATTACCGTAAAACTTAAACTAGAACTGTTCCTATAAAAAAAAAAAAAAAATATTTTCTTATTTTAAAGCGTGTTTTTTTGAAATTTTTTCATGTTTGTAGCCTCTGATATAGGTTAGTTCAAATATCCATAACCTCTTATAACATACATGCTCCATATTTCTACCAAAGTGTTGTGGGTTGTATCTGTTTAAAGTATATATATATTTACATATCCCCCCCCCCCCCACATTCACTCAAACTGGATACGCCAATTAACTATACAAAGCTGGTTTGGAAAATAAAGCTCATATCCCGAAACAAAGATACAACTTCAAATTCTGTATTTATTTCAGTTCATTGAAGAGGTAACTAACATAATACATAATGATGGAGGTTCATGTACAATCTATTGTACATTGTTTTTAATCCACTTTCATATTCGCGATGATTATGATAGTATGATTTGAATATCAGAGTTGGGCAAATTGTAATCTGAATAATGATTCATGAATATGAATAATTGGTAATCATAAAATAATTTGAAAATGAATAACCATTATTCATAATCAGTACGGAGTATTTTTAATGATTATTGAGTGTTTATGGTATTCATTTGAAATGAATAATGAATAACTGGTATTTAGTTATTCATTATTCATTTCAAATGAATACCATAAACACTCAATAATCATTAAAAATACTCCGTACGGATTATGAATAATGGTTATTCATTTTTCATTTGTTTTATGATTACCAATTATTCATATTCACAAATCATTATTCTGATTACAATTTGCCCAACTCTGTTGAATATAGTGATTGAATTCAATAAAATAAAAACTAGAATTTCAGTCAAATATTTATAATAACACAAAATAAAAATTTTGTAGGATCCGTCTTGAGGGCTAAGGAATGGAATCGTAGCAAAACTATTTAACGGCATTATTATTACTTAAAAAAATACCCGTGAGATTTAATACATCCATCTTTATATCTTGGTATAAAAGTTGAATGATTTTAATTATTAAACCTAAGTAATGAAAATTTTACATTTGTTCTTTTTTTGAATATTTTTTTCGGAAAAAAAAATAGTTTCAGGTAGGATGGTAATCTGTTGGAGAGAAATCAGATGAACATGGTAGATGTGGTGTAACTTTCATTTTCAGATTGATCTCAATTGTTTCTCAGTTGACTTACATATAAAAAAATATGTGAAATTAACGTTTTTTATTCTAATTATATACTCATCTGCAATAATATATTCGGATAACATTAAACATATAGCTAGGTAGATTAAGATATATAGTGTACCACTACATTATAATTTTAAATATTATTACATCGAAAATTCCTAATGGTAATGATAAACGAATTTATTTCTCCTGTATCTTTGTTAATCAAATTAAAAAAATATATCTTTCGTTTCTGAATCAAAAAGATGTCATAATGTTTTTTTTTTGTTTTTTTTTTTGCATTTTCCATATAATGAAGAAAATAATGGCTACATTACAAAGAAATGAGAATTTTACAGTTATACAGTTTAGCAATTATGAAGCAGATCTGAACTAGGAGTTTGAAAATCGATTATTATGGAACATATTTTAATAAAGATATGAATTTAGTTGAGGATTAATCAGTCCCTGGTGATTAAGAGATTTTAATGGGAAGGTTTCTGATTTTTAAATCAAAAACCGAATGAGAAGGGAAAGGAATGAAAATTTTGAATTATAAAGTTATGACTTCACATTCACTCCCAGTGATGGTAGTGATGGTACCAGTAATAGGTATGGTTTCTTTTCAACAACAATACATCAGAAAATATGATGTGTTCAGGAGGTTGTTTCTAAAGTTTAAAAATAGAATAAAATGCATTCAGAATAAATATAAAGTCTCCGATTGAACTTTTTACTATGCAGCAAATCGCTTCAGATAATAATTTTTTTTCTCTCTTTCAACAAGAACAAATATAGATACTTTTTTAGTTTTAAAATTTTCCTATTGATTTCTGGCATTCTTCATGAAAATTTAAATGATAAATGGAATGAGTAAAAAGTTTGACGATCTTGGATGGATATGTTATTTTTTCAGTGCATTCAGAAATCAGTGACGACTAAAATTAGCCAATTTTTGAGATATCACGTTGTTGAAAAGAGTGAACGACACGTGTTTATGAAAATGTAATATATATATATATATATATATATATATATATATATATATAATAAGCATCATTTTTCATTCAATCAACATTGCTGTTATGCAAAAGATTGTGTTATGAATCCTGCGCGAAAATCCATAGAATATAAAGGAATTTGTATATAGTTAATATATTGTATATCTGCATTGATGTTATGTGGAGGTTATTCATGATAATCAATAGTTGTATAAGGTATTTGAATTACATTAAATATTACGAATTATAATCGTTGTTTATTTATTTTATTTCTCAACTACTGATCATTGAACTAATCCTTATATTAATTTTCGTCTAACAAATTTTTCATGTTTTGGATTCCATTCCAATTTTTTTCGTTGATAAATTTCAATGTAAGCAGCTTTAGACAAGGCCCAGAAATCAAAAAGCTTTCCCGTAACCGAAAGAATAAAAATCATATTATGGGTATATGTGACCATAAGTATGTATCTAAAATATAATAACTGGTTACTCTGATACGATTTAACAGGATTATTTAAATTTATATAGTAAATTTAAATTATATAAATTATTGTCTTCTATGTTATTCCGATAATGATGGAGATGAACTAAGCGGATTACGTTGGACTGGAATGTGGAATACTAGCTCAGTTACTGAGCTGAGAAGGAACAGATTATTGACGTAGCCAACCCCCCCCCCCCCCCATCGTGCCCCTGCGAGTTGACACATTCCGCAACCAATCTTCACAAAAAGCACCATCACAGTTTCCTCTCTAACCATCTAAAATATTAGGTAGTCGAATTCGGTTATTAGCCTGAATCATCTTACTGTTAAAAAAATTTGAACGGTTCTTCAAATCAGGATACTTTTTCATATCGAAGTTTGAATAGAAGTTCTGTACTTCTATTTCTACCCTGGCTCTGTTTTTTTTTAGTATGCTGCAAAGTTGGACCCCTCCATGCAAGAAGATACCCGATATTTTTCGCATAAATATTATTTTTAAAAACTAACCAATGGCAAATATGCACAATAATAATTTATTTGTAATTTTTCGATTACAACAATGTGCAAAATATTATAAAAGCAGAAATTAAAAATCTGCAGCAGCGATTATTGCTAATGACGTTGTATCCAGACATTTATCTAGTGTCCACCAAATATGCTATTATTGTGTACATCTGCGCCATAAAAGTAATTCTCTATTACAGAATGAATTAGGGTAAGACAATTATTGACACTCAGTACAGTTATTGGCACCCCAACTTTAACTTAAAGAATTAAGAAAGCAAGTCCTAATTTTATTACAAGATTAATAAGTCATCTATGACGTAAGACTTTAACAAACTAACCATAGGGAAGATTTCACAATTAAATCCACAGGGTGCCAATAACTAGATTTGGCACTTTTAACAATAAATATTGCCCTATTGTAAAAAAATTGAACTTTTGACCCAAAAAAAAAAACCTCTTGAGTCTTTATAAGGATAGATAAAGAGGATTCATCAGAAGTTTCAATTAGATCTCTTCATAAGAAGTATTTATGTTAATGTCACCACTGAAATTTAGTCTTAAGGGTGCCAATAACTGTACGGTTTACCCTATCACCAACATAACTGTTATTCCACAGAAATAATGGTAATAAACTGAAATAAAAACAAAGAAACAAGCAAACCACGGTTTTAACAAAACGCAAGTTATTAGAAAACTGGAGGGCAAGTTGCCGCGGCGCATATCGATATTGAAAATAGCTATCCGGTCAAACAGAAAAACTTGTTACTGTTTTGGTAATGTGGTAATATTCTTACTATCGGTATTTTGGTTTACTTTTGGACAGATGAATAACGCTGGCTGAATAGATATACTGGACTTAAAAAACAAGAGCACCGGCCATGCGAACAAAATTTTAAAAAAACTTTCATTTGACAATAATTAACTCATCTTAAAGGTGACTATGAAACCAGGAGCGGATCCAGAAATTTTCTGGGGGGGCGCACTTTTTTTTTTACATTTCATGGGTAATGAACTCTAATTTAAAATACATATTAGTACATAATGACGTTGTAAATTTCTGTAAATGTTTAAATAGAATTCATTTTCAATTAATGGACTTAAAAAATGACTAAATATAGCTCATATTTTTATATAGAAATAGTAACGCTTTATGAGTGTCCTCACATCTCAGGGGGAGGACACTGCCCCCCGCGCCCCTCCCCTGGATCCGCTACTGTCTGAAACTTAGCTGGAACAAAAAATTTGAACTTCTTGATATTGTAACATCAAACACACCCAATCCTTCCATCCCAAAATCCTTCAAATTATAGTCAATGATCATGATTATGTAATAGCCTAAATTATAACATTAATAATTTATTATATCAAAACCTTAGTCCGGAAAAATCAACATAACTGCAATGAAATCTGACACATCATTCAAATCCTCTAGCACAATCTATTTTACTGCCCTTTCTATCTTCAACTATAAATACAATCATCCTTAAAGGCTACAAATGTAGTGGCCCCGCAAACCTTGAAATCAGAAAGTTAATAATTTAACCATTTATTTCTATTTTATCACATAATAAATATTATTATTGAAACGGATTTCAACTAAGGAGTTGGTTTGGTCTGTGGGTGAACAGTTCACCAGATCGAGAGCAAAGGTTCGAGTCTACCAACTGCTGAACGAGAATGGCATTAAATTAAAATTTGGGAGGGAGCAAGCGATGATGATCAGGGGGGTCGAGAGGGATGTTTGTGAGGTTCTGATACTGCTACAAAGACAACTGAATAACGGTATAAGTCATTTTAATTAGTTTAGCATGATTCATTAACCGAATTCAGCTGCCGTCCTTTTTTTTCTTTATTTAATAAATTTTTTTGGGGGGAGGCTAATATAAAACCCTTTCTGGGATCACCCTGTCCCTATGAAGTGGACTTCTTGAGTTGAGGAATACCTAGAGGTTGGGAGAAAACTCTTACAACATGGCTTCTTTGTCCACAATGGAGAGTGAAAATTTTCAAGAAATGGTCTTAATAATCACTACCGAACTCAAGATCGACCTGTTAATGCTGTCCTCCGAAGAGAGTATTGAGAAATTGATATAAGATATAAAGAAAAGCAGTTCCAAAGGGGGAGGGGCCAAGATCAAACAATCAACTTTTTACTTTCACTTTCCTACTTATAAAATATAAATTAATGGTAATTATTGCGATCGCGAAAAATTTCGACTTCAAGATTTCAACGGAAATACACGTTTTAGGGTCCCCTGAGTCTAAATAACCAAGTCCCGCGAAACGGTGTGTGTTAACAAATTAGCTCGAAAATGATAAACACGTATTTGTAATACGTTTATGCCCGTGATATGACAGAAAAAAATTCGTTGAAATCTAATAACGGATGGGGTACTTATTTTATAAATTTTGTCACATTTTTACGTTCTTTTCTTTGAAAAAAAACACATTTTCGCGCGTTTTTTTTTAAAAACGGCTCAAAAGATTTTCAAGTTTTAAGTATTATCAGATATGTTTCATCATCATAGTAATGTTCTGATAGGGCTTATATGGTGAAGGAAAATTTTCTCCCTACAAAGTATCTTTGATTTTGCTGATATGGAGAAATTAAATGCCTCTCATAACACAGTAATAAGAAATGGTCAAATATGAAATAAGTATGAGAGACTGGGGAACCTTAAACGTGTGTATATATATATATATATATATATATATATATATATATATATATATATATATATATATATATATATATATATATATATATATGAGTGCAGTAATATATACGTATACACGTTTTTGCTTCGTCGTCGGTTTCTGGAAAGGCATTAGAGAATAAAATTCGAAAATTAAGTTCCAATTTTTCATGAACTGTAAAAAGAACAAAAACTCGACGATTGATGAAATTAGAATTTCGTTCTTTTAAAAAATAAATTAATAATAATGAATCGAAAGACTTTCAAGTTTTGCATAATTATAATATTCTATACCTTATGGAGAATAGCAAACAAAAATAATTAAATAAATATGGATAAAGCTATTTTCTGTGAATTTTCCGAATTGCATTAACACAATTATGATAGGTACACTGAAGGTTGTTTTAGGGGAAAAAAAGGATAAAAAATTATACGAAAATGTACCGTTTTAAAAACACAAAGGTTTCCGGTTCTAATCCGAACTCAAACCTCCCCCGAGTAAGGGTGATGACCTTACTCCGTGCTTCTTAATCGGGTCGATGCGGTTTATGTAGGGAGCTCTGAGTAGCCAAGCGCTGCACCATGGAAACTATGACTCGTAATGAAGTGAAGTTGGCTAAAGTTTTTCAGTATGTCTAGGTTCTGACTAGACTCCATCACGCGTAAAAATATCTTTATTATTTATAGCAACAATAAAAAAAAGTCACGCTGCCGGCCTACTAATTTCAGAATCTACCCTCATTCAAATAAATTTCAATACTCAGAGCTATCACCAGTTGTTGTTTTTATTATTTTAAATATTTAACATTTGTTTTCATTCAGGTGACAAGGAAAAGTGTGAAAGAAGTCGGAAAAGCAAGTGTAAGAGGGTGAGGACGATATTTACCGCAGAACAGCTGGAAAGGCTAGAGGCCGAGTTCGAGAGGCAGCAGTACATGGTCGGACCTGAGCGGCTCTACCTTGCCCACGCCCTTCGGCTCACAGAAGCCCAGGTAACTAACCATCCACTAAAATCATCAACTATACAACTCAAAAACAATGAAAATACTGTTTTCTTTAATACCATACTTTTTTTTTATTGAGTCAGGGCATTTTTTTTTAGTCTGGCCCTATAAAGTGAAAAGCAATGATATTGTTCCTGTTGTTCCTCAGAGGGATTCTAAACTGAATGATGATTCATACCCAACTTCTTGCAAACCCTTAACACAAACGAAATATTAAAAGATCATAGATTTTTTTTTTTTTTTTTTTTTTTGGGACTTTAACACTTTCGGCTTAGATTTTAGGTCTTCGTCAGGGCGACTAGAGTGAATTTTCACATCAAGTTAACCTTAATATCATCTTCAATTTATGTAATTTTTATGATTTTTTTTCCACTTTTGTTTGACTCTATTTGGAACCCTAAGGTTATGGCGATTGCCTGTAATCACGCCATTACACTCTAACAGCCTAAGAGAGACAACTTAGAGTTCCCTATGTATTAAACAAATATCTTGAATACGGGCGGCATGCCCGAAACGTCTAAAAATATATAAAATGAAAAATAAAAAGGGTTGTAATATCGTAAATAAATAAATATATGAAGACATTTTTAACCAAGAGCTTTAATAAGTAAATTTAGAAATTCGAATAAATTGTACTTTTCACACGACAAAACACTGAAACGATATTAGAGAAATTAAAATTACAAAACGATTGCTCAAATTATATCTTTTCAATTGGTCTTGTCATCAAGTTGGAACTTTATAAGAAATTCGCGGAAAGTTTCCACAATGTAAGTTAAATACATTTATATCTCTTATAAATACTATACTATCTTATAAATACCGTAAAATGAGGTGACTTTGTGACTAATGGGGTGACAAGCCTATTTTTCTATAGTTTTTGAAGTTCCCTCCTTAAAAAGAATCAGGTTAGGCAATTCAGTGTACTTGTCAGTTGGTCAGTAATGTGCTGCAACTTACTGGCCACATATAACTTCTTTCATTCCATTTACCATGGTGCTTTATTTCATATATGTTTGATTGTTTTCATTTAGTTGAAACTTTGAAATAAAGCACCATGGTAAATGGAATGAAAGAAGTTATATGTGGCCAGTAGGTTGCAGCACATTACTGACCAACTTTTTTTTTTTTTTTTTTTTTTTTTTTTTTTTTTTTTTTTTTTTTTTTTTTTTTTTTTTTTTTTTTTGCCCTTCCTGGCCGTTTCCGGCATACGGGGTTCGGTAGCGGTGGGTTGATACGTTGGGGATACGTACGCCCACCGCTACCAATAAAACACTCTTTATTATTAATTATCTTATTATACATTTTTCAAGGATTTTTAATTTGGGAACAATATTTGGGGTCCGCTACTATGGTGCAGCCCAGTGCACGGTTGCGCACCTTAAGATGGGGCTGCACCTTGTCTCCTTCGCCGGGTGGGTGTCCAGCCCTCCTGGTACTCTCCATCCGGCTATTCCTCTCCATCCGTCCGGTCCTGTCCAGCGCTTCCGGTCAGCATCCGTCCGGATGGTCCCTCCTCCTTCGTCTGGCTGGTCCAGCCTTGGTGCTCTCCTTCCTTAGTCTTCTGGTGTCTCGCCGAGACCGGGTGGCGGGCCTCTTCCGATATTGAAGTGCGTGGGACCCACCACCTCATTACTGACCAACTGACAAGTACACTGAATTGCCTAACCTGATTCTTTTTAAGGAGATAACTTCAAAAACTATTGAAAAATAGGCTTGTCACAAAGTCACCCCATTAGTCACAAAGTCACCTTATTTTACGGTACTACTTATATACTCTTAAGAGATAATAGCAATATTAGCATATTTCGGACCTGGTACAAAAAGGTTAATTAGGAAGTTCATTTCCGTAAGATGGTGAGATCTTAAAGGATTAAATAATTGTCATGAGGATGGACGAAATGTAAGAAACATCGACAAATTTATGAAAGAAATAACTAATAAAATAACGTTTAAAAATTTATGTAGCTGAAAGAGGGATGGACTTCGAACCCTCCGATAAGCGTCCCAATGCATGGTGTTTCTTTCGTTTACATCTCAGACAAATTCCAGCTACCCAACCCTTCTCCTCCAAACGTTCAATTAGTCCCCATCTTGCATTAGGAATTCGAAAAATTATCAACCATACCTCCCGATCCGGTAATGAACAAGTTTATATAATCAATTTACTTTTTAATAAAGAAAAATCTTTTTCAACCTATGAATGTTCAGTTATCGGTTTCAGGTAAAAGTTTGGTTCCAGAATAGAAGAATAAAATGGAGGAAGCAACACTTGGAGTTGGAGCAACAGAGGCTGGCTGCCATGAAACGGCATCGAGAACTTTCCGAAGCAAGTACTGAATCGGAAGAAGAAAGAACCACTCACTGCGAAAACTACACGTCGACGGAAGTGGCACAGTGTCCGCCGCATCAATAAATACTGGACACATTTTTTGATATAGGTATATTTTTTAAGAAGCGGACATTTTTGTGTAAACTGTGATCTTAAAAGCTCCGAAAGAGAAAGGAAGATGGGGTAATGAGGTCGGGTATTTGTAGAGGAGCCTGTATTGAGAAATGTACAAAAATATTCAGGTATTATTATTGGATTTGATGTATATCAATGAACTGACTGTACAAACATTAATTGTTAAAAATTTGTACATAATTTAATATAAACATCATTCTTTGGGAAAGTGTTTGACTGTATAATTCATTACTATTATATGTTATATTGTATACAGTTTCAGGTTCGACGTTAAAAATATTAATATTAATCAAGTGGATGAAATAGGGATGTAATAAAGATGAATTTGAAAGTATTTTCATTATCTCTTTATTAGTTATTTTAGGATGAAAAAGGAACGTTTTGGAAATGTTAGGCAGTCAATAAAATATGTTGATATCTGATTTAAGAATAAACAGACTATTTTTCATAGTCAATGGCTCAGTTTACTTTATCGATGAGTTGGTTTAACAATCATTAAGTCACAATATTTCGCTAAACCAAAGATTAAAAAACTGGATGTTCTATTCGACTTTTATGACACACCAAAAACAATCACCATTTTAAATCATTCAAAAATTGTTTCACAAAAAGAAAAGTATTCTAGTTGATCTGCAGTATCTTTTTCAAACGTAAACTTATGAAATGTACAGTCTAATTCATAGTAAATTATTATAATTTAAATAATAAGTTTTTTAATGAGCTTGTAAGAAGCAATAAAGATTGATTACTAGTGAGGCAATGCTCATACTTAAAACGTTTGAAAATCCACTGTAAAGTATATTATTTAACATCTTATCTATAGTGAGGGTAGCATATATTTTACAGTACTGAAAACAAATATATCTCTACTTAAGAAAAAGTTAGATTTAACATTACTCTGGAAAAAAAGCTATTCTATTGGTGGGTTCTAACCTTTTAAGGAATAAATGAATTAATGTTTGTGAATCCGGATATGAATTACCAAAGGTATGTTGTATATGTACTTAATATATTTTCGTTTCCTATGCAAAATAAAAATAATTTAATCACATAATGATTATTTATGAATTTTTATTTACTGAACCAATATCAACTGTAGAAGTGGTGACAATGTATTGGCTGCTGTGGATTAGATGTTTCAGACCATCAGACTTACTTTAATAATGATTTGTTAGCAAGCGAATGGATTAACATTGTATTCATAATATAGCACTGTATCAATTTTTTTATAGTGACAAGTCATTAGAATAAAACTATGTGTATCCCCATAAGTTAAAATAAAACTTAAAAATGATTATATCTTATTCCTTATATTTGTTATGGATATTTTTAATAGAAAAATTTATCTGTTTTTACCAATTTGTTTGTTATTTGTCCATTATTTATTTCCAAATACCTCCACAACACTTTTCTGCTAATAATTTATTCTTTGCAGACGTCAAGATGTTAAAGCAAAGAATGACTATAGAATAATAATATATAAACCAAAGCTCTTAAGTCTGGTTGGTATTTCTGATTAGATATCTGCTGATACTACAAAAAAAAAAATCCATTTATCCTCTTAGTATTCTCCTAATATGCCAAAATAAATTGTTGAATGTCTATGTCTTATGAAGAGCCCTTCGGAGTTCTGTAAAGAACTCTGTAATCATTTCTGCACTGAAGGAAACGACTATTTCTTCTCCCCCATAAAACAATGCATGCAGGATAATTTCTGTGCTAAACAGGTATCATAGTATTGACTCGATCTTGTATAAAAATATTTCTACACTCCTTAGATTTCGTACGATTCTTATTAACCAAGTTCAGATATGAGGACAAAGTACGGTACTTATTTTGATGTGATACTTTTCCTTAAGCATCGATACTATCAGAGAAAAAGTATCGATACTTGTCGATACCGATACTTGAAAAAAAAAAAAAAGAAGATAATTTAGTCAACAGAGATGGAATTAATTGACAATACGTGAAAATAGGTTCATTCGGAAGTGTCCACAGATATGTTGGAATAAATTAATTTCAGCAAGTACACTGCTCAGTAGTAAAAAACTAAATTTCTGTTACATATATATTATAATTAATGCCATGGCAAAACATTGTTATCAAAACTTAACTTTACCAGGCTCACGGTTTTTCCAATTCTTTTTGTGTATAATTATTGTGAAAACAATAAAACCAAGCATGGACTCAGAACTTCGTGAAGATGATATAGGGTAAACCGGACGGTTATTGACACCCTTAAGACTACATTTCTTTGGTGAAATTAAAAAAAAACTTTTTATGAAGGGATCAAATTGAAACTTCCTATAGCTTCTCTTTATCTATCCTTATAAAGACTCAAGATGTTTTTTTGGGGTCAAAAGTACAATAGTGTTACCATATGGCAATGTTTATTGTAAAAACTAGTTATTGGCAACCTGTGGATTTAATTGTGAAATCTTCCTTATGGTTAGTTTGCTAAACACTTATTTCATAGATGACCCTTCAAACATATAATAATAATTGTCAATAATTGTCTTGCCCTAGATCATTCTGTAATAGAGAATTACTTTTATGGCGCAGATGTCCACAATAATAGCATATTTGGTGGACACTAGATAAATGTCTGGATACAACGTTATTAGTAATAATCGCTGCTGCCGATTTTTAATTTCTGCTTTTATAATATTTTGCACATTGTTGAAATCGAACAACCAAGTGTCTTAAATTACAAATAATTTATTATTGTGCATATTTGCCATTTGTTAGTTTTTAAAAATAATATTTATGCGAAAAATATCGGGTATCTTCTTGGATGGAGGGGTCCAACTTTGCAGCATACTAAAAAAAACAGAGCCAGGGTAGAAATAGAAGTACAGAAGGTCGAAAATCATGAAAAATTACCAATAAGTTTTTTTTAAATAAAAGCTATCCCATGCCGGAGCTGCGGGTTCGAGTCCCGCCCTGGGTGGTGCTTTCTTTCGTAGGAGAAACACCACCCAGTGCCATGGGTGTTACTATGGGCAATATAGGGCATCAGTAGAAGACTTGAAGTCCCAAAAAAAAAAATAATAATAAAATAAAATAAAAGCTAAAATCTGACACTACAATGAACCAATAAAAAAAATAGGCGATGAATCGAGATGAAAATCTCATGAAAACCTCTATAGGGGTTCTAACCATACTTTTCTTTTTTTTCAAATCTGTGTCACCAAAACATAAAACAAAAACATGAAGATGCCAATCTCTCATTCGTAAGAAGTATGAAATTCTCTTTAAATTAGCATATAATAAAAATATTTTCATCATTTCAACAATTTTGAACGAATTATTCACTGGATAAAACGACTAAGCACAAGGTTAAAACATATTATCGTATAACAATTTTTTTTTCAACAAATTCAAGAAGTTGAAAAAATTCTTTACAAGTACATATTTACAGCTAGTAAAAATAATTGGAACACCAGGAAAAAAAGGTTTGTTTTTTAATGGTTTTGGCTAAAACATAAGATTAGTGATTAAAAGCGAATAACAGATGAATCTTCACAGGGACCAGGTGATTCTCATATTGAATAGCTTTAAATGTTCTTTGTTATCTTGTTACCCAATTAGTCTATAAGGAACAGTAGGATAAAAAGGAAGTGAAATTTCTATTGAAATATACAAACAATTTTAATTAGGCTCCATAAAATGTGCAACAATATTAAGATAAATAGGCAGAAATGTTAACCACAGTGATATTTCTCATTATTCACTGTAAGTTCTTGCATCTGATATCATAAGTTCTTAAAATTTAATGAAAGAAGAGCTGTTTGTGGAAATCTCAATCAAAGATGGTGTTAATTGCCTAGAAACTTTCCACTGAATATTTAGAGACCACTGTTAGCAGTGTCAGTAGTAGCATGGAGAGAAAAAAATAAGAGTCAGTAGTCAAAAAAAGAAGAAAAAAATGGATAACGTCTGCGAAACTAACATAAATTTGGCTTTTGTTAATAATTTAAAAAGAATAAATTTATTCAATCAGCACTGGACAATATAGTCGATCCTAAGACTTTTAAAATTGTTTCAAATTTATAGAGTAAAATATAAATTTTTTTAAAGGAGGTTGTCATAATGTGATTTAAAATAAACATGAAGAGAGCAATGAGCTAAACTCGGTAATTGTTTTAAATAAGGGAGACTCTTCAATGCAATGGGGTGTAATTAAAAAATATCATGGTGATATCTAATTTTTTTTCTTTATGGGAATTAAAAAAAGTCTTTGTGATTATAAGTATTAGTTTTTATTTTATCCATAAATCCTCTATTCAAGCCAAATTAACCTAAAAATAAAACTTTGTTGGGAATTCTTATACTTTTTACACTTTCTGTATATCGTTGTGGAAAGAGTTAGCTATTCCCAGCAAGGACTCATCGTCAATACTTCATAGTCTTAATTAATATTAGTGACACAAATTATAACTTTTTTTAAACACTTAATTATTTCAATTTTTTTCCTTTTTTATAAATATTTCTTTGTTAAACTTAACTACTGCAAAGTTGCAAACTTTTTGTCTTCATTGGCTTGTTGCTCTTTGGACTGAATCTAGGTTATTGTAAACCTACCAATTAATGCTATAATGATTGTTTCATCAACACTATATTTTTCTTCATAAATTAATAATTTTCATTCTACCAAAGAATCCCTAACGAAATTCATAGTTTTTACACTCTTTACTACCCCAACAGAAATGAAATAATGGCAGTTTAAAATGTGATGTTCCAGAAAATGTTAAAGTTATTTATTTAAAGATTGTTTTTATGTTGTTTTACTATGTCACTTTCTGGTTCAGAAAGCAGTGAACATCTCAGTGGAGATTCAGTTCATGGTTTTGTTACTGTGATTCCTGTTGATTATTCAAGGCATAGGGGATTTTTGCAACCTCCAGATCAGTATAGGTATCAAAAAATACATCTTTTGCTTGTATCCAAAACTGGTTTATTTAACTTTCACTTCATTAAATTTGTTTTGTTCATTTATCCAATCTTTTCTAAGTTGGCTAGTGTATTTTGTTTTTACCATTATCAATTTCTAATTTGGTTCAATTTTTAATTTAGCTTCACTGCATGGACCCTAGTTGACAGCAAATTTTATTTAATTTTTTTAACTTCTGGTTATTTTATTATATCATTGGAATTTTTGCTTTTATTGAACTGTGTTAAGATTTAGTAGTTTTAGTATTTATATAGAGTTTACTTATAAACTTAGTTTTAAAAGTTTTGTCTTGAATGTAATTTCCGATTTATGAATTGAAGCTGAAGTATGTTTTAAAATATGAATGCCAAATATTACCCAATTTATTGGATGTGTCTAGTTTCAATGATATTGTTGATTCCTGATCTTAATAAAATAAAGAATGTTTCTTTATTGGGTAATATTGAATTTAAAATTAAATTTTCATTTATGAATATATTAATGGCCTTACACTTACTACAAAACAATTAAGTCATTCCCGGTTGATATTTGATTTGAGTTTAATAACTACTCCTTAATGTACTACAACTAATCCCTATGTATATAAGCAGTTACAAAATCATTTTGGAATATTGACCATATAACTTCTTAGCTAGTATGTAATGAAATGATGGCAATATTTTATAAAAAACTCAAGTTTTTATTTTTTTTTATTTAGTGAATCCTATATTAATTTATTAGTGAAGCATTATCTCTCCTGTCAATGTTGGTCTGCATGTTGTGGATTTGAACTTAAATGCAGTGATACTAGTGTCGGTAAGGGTAGGGGGGCAAGGGCAAGGGCAAAGTCCGGCAAGTGTGCCTATTAACTTAAATTCACTACTTTCAGTTTTATTTATCCTAATCCCACGCTCGACAACCCAATAAGGGTCATGGCTGCACCCAGATGCAGCCTCCACTCTTCTCTGTCTTGTGTCAGAATACAGTATGATCTTGATCTTACAATACCTATATATGTAAATTCCTATGTTTATGAAAACATCAGTAATCAGCAGTGGAATTCCTCCTGCAGGTTTTTATGGGAATTTATCATTGAAAAAAAATTATTCATAATGTCAACACAATTTCCTTCCTTTCCTGAACTAAACATCCTGTTTAATGACTTACTTTAAACGTTTCTCCTAAAGAAGAAGAATTTTATGTTTTTTAAAAGAGAAAAATTAAATCTCAAAAATCCCTCTAGAGTAGTTACAGTCACACAATCACTCTGATCACGTTATTCGCAATCATACTGCATTAAAAACTTTTGGTACTTTTTCTTTGAGTTCTATTTCTGCATAGAATCATCATCAACACCATAAACTGCATAAAGTGCAATAGATGGAAATATATTTCTTCTCTATTTTGAAAAAAAATGTTTTTCTTTTATAAATACTAAATTAATTACATATCAGTGTGACATATTGAAGTTTAAGGCATTAATTACTAGTTAATAATAATAGAAATATTTGTTATAATAGAATATAATAGAAACATTTGTTAAAAGATAAATGACTACAAAATGTTATAAAATATATATATGTATAATATCCTTTAATATGCTAGGTCAAAGACAATCAGAGAAAACCTCACAGCAGGCATGATTGAATACTAATTATATGTAAACAAATAAAATGTGTTCATTACACACATTAAAATACTAACACTAAGAAATTTAAAGACAATAACATATAATCATAGAATAAAATAGTTTCAGTAACATAGACACACAGTGTGGCATAACAATTTTAATAGTATTATACCTAATAATAACTATATTTGTATATCTTGATCGGAGAATAATGAATAACATGACAGTATAAATATAACTAACCTGCCAATAATAAAAAAAAAAACATACAAATTTTAAACAATAAATATCTAACTAACACACACACACCTAATCATTTCTCTATTAGACTTACCTATTTGCATATTAGCTTTGCTACTATTGTTATTCTTTTCAACCATTAAATTCCTCAATTAATTTATATCTATAATTTCATGCTCGCGTAGAATAGCCAACCAAAGCAGTCAAATTTTTCCCATTTAAATATTTTAAAACCCGTGATCTTATACCTGTAATTGTTTAAACCACCTTAAACTAATCTCGCTCAAGACTGGACTGGTACCCAATAAATGCGCAATATCTCTCCCTCTCTTCCATTTTACATAGAGTACAAAGTCCATTGGCCTGTTCTTTATACCTGTAATTGAAGGCAGGACAAGTATGAATATATGATATATGGTTGAATGACGAGAGAGTACTTGATTTTTTTGTTTTATTGCAGATAAGTTATTTAAAAATAATGAATCAAGGACATCTTTTATTTAAAACAATATGTACCCCCATTTGGTAGAAATCCATTATGAGCCTAATTAATTAATACTTTTTTCTTGTTGTCACATACTAGTTTTTGTAAGCAACATTTTAACCATCAACAGCAACATTTTAATATTACTTGAATAAACTCATAGATCGTTTATCGTTCAGTTTTATTAAATAAATTATAATTGATTTCCCCAAGCATGCATGTCGATAAATTTAATTTTAGTGATTTCTCAAGACTGGCGGTTAAATACTTGTTGGAATTAATATTATTTGAGTTTAAGAACCTAGGTACAATATGAAATAATAATGAATACCTATATAGGTAATAAGGGGTATATTTTTTAAGGTTTTTTATCTACCCTGTCTTAGCAACTTTTTTAAGGTGGAGTTACATCACAATAGACAGTACGGGACTTGTAGATGAACAGATAGTCTGTTCGGCCGCTTTATTTGATGATAGCGCTAGTGTTGCTTTTGAGTTAGTTGAGCTTGAGTCATGTGAATCCACATTTAAGCTTAAGAGAAAGTAATGATTTTAAATTTCATATCTGTTTATATTTACTTACCTGCAGTTTTGACACAAAAGAGTTGTGCTAGTGATCAAGTTATAAATAAGGTTGATATATTACTTCGGATCATCATTCTCTTAGGACAAATATCTTCCTAATATTAATTGACTGATTAATATTAGGAGGCAATTCAAAATATTTTTTTTATTATTTTATTTTAGTTAATAATTTAATTTATTTGTCCTCTTTTTTATTTATTAATATGTTTCGTAATTATGTCATATAAACTTTTTTACCTTTGTAAATGATGTTGCTTTCTAAACATTTTGATTAGATCACAAAATGTATTAAGAGTGTATTTGTGGGGAACGGAGTATGTAAATAAATTGAGGCGTAAACAGTCGCTATGAATTGAGTTTGCTGCCTAGCGATGTGTCTATGTCCCTTTTTTTATTAATTTTTTTTTTGAATGTATGGAAAAAAGAAATTTGCTAAACAGAAAATTCTCTAAAATTTATTTCAATAACAATGCCTCAGATATTTACTATTTTAATTTATATATATATATATATATATATATATATTTAATTTATTTATTTATTTGATTAATTTATGTTGTTTTGTTTGATTAATAAAATTGAATAAGTGAATAATTTTCTTCTTTTTTTTTTCCTTTGCACGATCCTTTCCTAATGTATATATATATATATATATATATATATATATATATATATTTAATTTATTTATTTATTTGATTAATTTATGTTGTTTTGTTTGATTAATAAAATTGAATAAGTGAATAATTTTCTTCTTTTTTTTTTCCTTTGCACGATCCTTTCCTAATGTATATATTTTTTTTTTCTCTTTTTTTTTTTTTATGGTTTCTTTATTACCTATCCTAATTATTCCTGCAATTAGTGTAGAGAGGATGACCAACAGAAATTTAATTTAAAAGATGGCATTATCCTTGAAAAAGTTTTGTTGTTATTTGTATCAATTAGTTTGTTAAATATTTAAGAAAATATTAGGCTCACATACCATAATTATTGTATACTATAAAAATTGTCACTGCCTTTCCCTTTAATTTTAACCTTTTTTTTCCTCTCTAGCATTGATTTTTAAAATCCGAAACTCTATGCTACTCTGGGTTTAAATAAAAGTTTATATTACTTGGTATCAATTTTTGTGAAATTGTCCCAGCTATCTCTACCAAGATTTTTGGACTTTAGCCTTTGACTTGTTATTACATTAGCGCTCAACCAGGTAGTTTGTTCAAAATCATGCAGTTGCCTAAAATATTACTTACTTCCTAAGAGCTACTCTCCTGAGAGGACCTTGGCCTCTAACAACATATCTCCACTGATTTCGGTCCTGAACAAAACATGATCTTTATTGGTTTGTTGGTTGGTCCCTGACACAAAAAACTGATATTGAACCATACCAGTCTTTAAAAGTAGAAAAAATACAACAAACTGTCAAGACCCAGCATCAAGCCTATGTTGCTAGTCCCTGATTTGCAAATGTGCTTCCTGGGCAATTTTGCGGAGCTAAAATTTGAAAAAAAAATCAATTTTGTAATGATCTTATTTCCGCTCGCCTAAAATTTAATTTCAGGTATAAGTTCAAAATTGACTTATGTGAATCCGATTACTACAGGAAATCAGTTGGTTGGTTATTTAATCAGTCAGTTAATTTTTAGGGAATACCACTGTTAAGATGGATCCATTAATTTTGAAAACTCAATATCTTTTTTTCAATACTCTGCTCAACAATAATGACTTCAGAGTTAAGATGATGTATTCCGGAAACGGGAAGAGTTCTGGACTTTTTGTCATATGTCCAAATCATCAATAATAATCATATTAGAATAGGAACAGAAAATCTCAGATTGTTATTTGTCTCCATAACACTATTTATTATCTTGGTCATTAAGTATTATTTCTTTCGAATTCAGTTTATTAGAAAGAAAGAAAGAAAATAATTTTTATTCTGGGACATCTTGTCCCCTAAGAATAACAAAATATGGTCAAGTCCAGAGCCATTTGTCTGGTTAGTTTAAAAGAAAAGCTAAATTATTAAGAATTAAGATATAAGTAAACACAAAAGAGAAAACACTGAGCCAAAATATTGAAAAACAAAACAAAAAAAATTGGGATAACTAGACAAAATTTGATCAGCTTTTGAGCTTTAAATCTATAATTTATCAAATAAATATTCTATGTTGGTTTCACTATTTTACATATTTACTGAGGATTGAAGATTAAGGAGGTGGTGAAATAGTTGGGTTTTAAATTAAGTGAGGGAGGAAGTTTTATGGATGGAGACAGGTAAGGAATTCCTGAAGGTGGCCGCACATGATAAAGGATTTTTTAAAGGAGGCAGATTGGTAGGAAGGGATGCATAGATTTAAGGTTTGGGATCTAGTATTTAGAGAATGTATTGAGGAACAAATAACTAAATTCATGATGTATGGAGGCTTCTCAATTCTGAACGTTTGGAAATGATATATACCAAGGAAATATTGCCACCGAAAAACTGGGTAGAGCCACTTCAATTCAGCACACCAACTGGAGACTGGTAGCGCCTGGGGACTCCGAAGATGAATCTAATGAAGCAATTCATTAGTCTCTTCAGCCTCATCTCATACAAGCCAGACAGTCCCCCCATATACAAGGCAGCCATAATCAAAATGGGGAAATATAAGAGAGGAAACTTGGAGTTGACGGGTTTTCAAGGACATGCAATCACGTGATCTTAGGAACTGTTTGAGGATAGCTATGGATTTTCTTGTGATTTCGGAAATATGGTTACTCCACAAGCGCTGGTCAAAGATCACTCCAAGGTTTTTGACATAGGAGTGGAAATGAATGGTTTGATTATTAAGGGGTAGTAAGGAAGGGAATTAAGAAGATGTCTGGAGCCAATTAGGATTGCCTTGGTTTTTTGTCCGTTCAATCTTAACTCATTTTTTTCTGCCCAGGCGTTGATGCTGTCTAAATCTTCTCGTACTTTTCGGATTGCCTCTAGCATTTTGGAAGGATTGAAGGATAGGTAAATTTGGAGGTCGTCAGCGTATAAGTGGTATTGTGAATGGTTGATGGACTCAGTGAGATCGTTTATATAGACGGTGACGAGAGTTGGAGAAAGTTTGGATCCCTGTGGGACACTTGGTGTTAGTAAAAGAGATGAGGAAGGGGGTTTTATCAGGAAGGAGGATCTCGTGATTGACGGTATCGAGAAATCAAAGAGAATTAGGATGGTGATTTTATGTTCATCTATGATCTCAACAGAGCAGATTGTGTGGAATAATGAGAACGAAAGCCGGATTGAAGAGGGTTGAGGAGAGCGTTCCGTTCAAGGAAGTCATTGAGCTAGGAGTGGACAATTCTTTCAAGCAGTTTGGATAGGTTAGAAAGAATGGAGATAGGTCTATAGTCGGAGGCTAAGGTGAGAACTGGTACTTTGTTCAACGGACGGACTATAATTTTTTACCAGGCTCCTGGGAAAATGGAATTTTGTAAGGAAAAGTTATAGGTATGTAAAAGAGCAGGGAGGATGACAGGAAGACATATTTATAATATTTACAGGGATTTGATCGGGGCAACAATCATTGGTTCTTGATTTAAGGGCAGAGTGGAGCAAGTCTTCAGGTGAAATATTTAGGAAGTATAAGTTATCAGGGTTGAAGATTTGTGTGAAAAATTATAAAGAGGGGAGAGGAATGGATGGAGAATTGGTGAAATAGGAATTTAATTAATCTGGATCGATAGGATAATGAGTAAAAGATTTGGATTTGACAACTGATAATTTTTTAAGGATTTTCCATTTGGACTTAGGATCGTGGGCTTGTTGTTGATATGGAGTTATAGAAAAACTGTGCCTTGGCAAGCCGTAAGGAAGATTGGGTTGGATTGCGTAGGGACTTGAAAAAGGAGTAAACTTCAGCGGAACGGGTGCGTTGGAAACGTCTTCTGGCGGCATCTCTTTTCCTTATTAACTCTCTGATTTCGGGACTTATCCAGGGAGCGTCAGGACGTCTAAAATTGAGAGTTTTGAAGAGAGCGTATTGATTTAGGAAGGTGGAAAGATTGGATGAGAGGTATTCCACCAATTCATCGATGGAGGATGACGAATAAATAGGATCAGGGAATTGGGAAAGTGAGTCGAAAAAAGGATATAGTTTTTCAGAGGTTAATGAATCAAGGTTCCGTCAGAAGATTTTGTTAGGGCATAGTTTAGTTGTTGGGATATTATATGAGATTTTGATGAGGTCATGACTTGACAGAAAAGGTACTGGATGCTGTGAGGAAGACAATAGGTTAGGAGAGGAATCTTTTATAAAAAAGTGCTGGTAAACTGGGTGTAGTGGGTTGGTTGGTATGGTACTATGAAAAAGTCGAGTGAATGGATGAGGTCTGTTAGGTAAGATTTGTTAGGAGAATCAGAGAGCATGCATGTTTATGTTAAAATCACCAGCTATAATTACGTTGTAGTATAATGGGACATAGGTAAAGAGGGGAGATTCAAAGAAAGGATCAAATTGGGCATGTGGTGGGCGGTGAACTATTATGTAGAGGAGGGAAAAGGCATCAGAGGAGATTTCAGCGAGGAGATATTCCGGATGAGGACTTTCGGAGGAAGGGGATTCTAGAAGGATTTTTACCCTCAGACTATCATGAATGTAAAGACCGATCCCTCCTCCAGTTGCAAAGCAGAAGAATGTAACGATTGCTACTCGTCACAACCTTCCATTATTAGTACTCTTCCTGTTAGTCCGGGAGTTGAGGGCCAAAAAGGTGCCTGATTTGAAGATAATTTTTGTAAATTTTCTGTAAACTGTAAATTTTACGATTTTGGTGGAAACCGTAATACAACGGCTCTAACTCAAATACATCTAGTTTAATTAAAAAATATTTTAGATAAAAGTTGCAAAGCATCAAATTTAGCATGAAATAAGCTCCTTACACACAACATTAGCTAAATAGTAAAAATTACAGTTTTTTTATGTACCGAACCCGGCTAAACCACTAAACCGATTTAAACTTCAAATATATCATTCTATTTGGATAGTTTAGCCTCTTATGGTAAGAAGAAAGCAATACTTTGTTATCTGTATTTGCCGAATTATATGCGAAAAACGGATTTTAGACTACACGGCGCTAAATTCATTCACGTTTTAATTACTTTGTCTCCACAGGAGTGGGCTAATTTTAAAATTAATGAAGTCGTTTTACACAGAATTCGATATTGTACAACTATTATAGGTAACATTTTTTATTTGGAGTAACCCTCTTTAAATTGCAGGCTTTGGAACATGAGCTTAATTCATTTTTCCACTAAAGTGGCTAAATTGACAATCGGTTTTGGCGAAAAGGCTTACCCGATTTTAACTGTGAGGACCTCAGTCGTCGCGAAATTGAATGCCCTTTCATTGTAGAACGAACACAATTTCTTCTGCGATAAATCGTTTTCAAGTTATTAGCGAAAATTTGAAAAAAATTCGAAAATGTCGATTTTGTTCGTCTATAAAATTTGATGGCAACCGATCTGAAGTGGCAGACGTTCAGATTTGTTGTCCATGAAATGAGTACTTTCAGCCTATATGATCTAAAAATTTCTTCATATCAGGAACCTTTTTGGCCTTCAGCTCCTGGACTATCTAGCTTCCATTGGAGGAAAGGGTCACCAAACGTCACAATCGCTGTGTCTGTCGGATATAAAAACTTTAACTACGTATTCCCGACTGGTTCACCTCATTTATCCCATATTCCTGGGTCTTGAGTTGAGTTATTCCAATTTTTCAATATATTCGAACCAGTGAATGCTTGGTATCCTCCTCAAACATCTTTTAATAAATATTTGCAGTTTCTTTCCATTGCTTAGTGACCCTCCATGTTTCTGATGTCTAACTCTGTGAATATCTATAAGGAGTGTAATAATTAAAATATTAATAATATACACACTTACCTATATATATATTATATGGACATATGGTACAAAAACTATATACATATACATTTATAAATACATACATATATATTTATAAATATAATATTTTGGTCTAATTATATTTATGATCTCCTTTCGTGCATAGGCCAAGTAAAAGTAACTCGATTTAATACAGCGTTTATATATTGATTATTTTACCTTCTCATTTTTAGTGATTACAAATCCAAAGACTCTGATCATGAGCGAATCGATTGCTTACCCTGTGTAAAGTACACTCAGATTGAAGACGTCAACCTGGGATATAAACCCATCAATTCATATGACAATCATACCAATCATTCTGACTGGGACAATGTTCAGAAAGTTAATTCAGTGAACGAACAATCTAATTTGTTTGAACAAACTTATCATAGTAAGTATATTATTTTATGATGTTTTCGATTCTATGTCAGCTTAGATAAGGTGCGGCAATCTAGCTTACACTGTATCTTTAATTTTTTTTACTTTCACTTACCTATATATATATATATTTTATATATATTTTTTTTTTACTTACCTATTTATGAAATATATAGTAACTGGAAGTATTGCGATCGTGAAAAATTTCGACTTCCGGTTTTCAACGGAAATCCACGTTTTGGGGTCCTCTGAATCCAAATAACCAAGTCCCGCGAAATGGTCTCTGAGTGCGTGTGAATAGACTAGCTCAAAAACTATAAACCGTACGAACCTGAAATTGGGTATTTGGTGTATGTATATGCCCGCGAGGTGACAGCAAAAATTTCATCAAAATTGGTTAAACGGAGGGTAATTTATTTAATTAATTTTGTCTATTTTTTACGTTTTTTTCGATTTTCTCAAAAACGGCTCCAACGATTTTGATTAAACTCAGTATTTGATGGATGTATATGCCCGCAATATGTCAGTCAAAATTTCATCAAAAATGATCAATTGGAGAGGGCACTTTACTTAATAAATTTTGTCTCATTTTCACGCGTTTTTTTATTTACTCAAAAACGGTTTTATAGATTTTTATCAAACTTGGTATTTGATGTATATACATGCCCGCGATGTGACAGCCGAAATTTCATCAAAATAGGTCAAACGGATGGGGCACTTAATTTAGTAAATTTTGTCTCATTTTCAGGTGTTTATTTTATTTTCTCAAACTACGGCTATCAAACTCAAACTAAAAACGGCTGTAACTATTTTGATCAAACTGGATATTTTGATGTATGTATAATATACATACATTGTATATGTCCGCGATGTGACAGCCATAATTTCATATCCCGTATTATCACTGATGAATTGGATCCCTTAAAAAAATAAATAAGCAATAATGAATCGAAAAGTACTGAGAACTTTCAAGTTTTGCAATACAAATACTCCATAACGTATTAAGCTATAAAAATATACTTATATGTGGAATATACATATATACTTAAATGTGTGAAGTTGAGTAATAGCTTTAACCTATGATCGAAATACGTCAACATCTAATCTGGTTTACCTCCGTGCTTCTGGCAACACTGAAACATTATAGTTTTTCAAACTTTGCGAATTTAGTGCCAAAAGCGTTTTCGCGGGAAATTGTATTAAATTTTTTTCTTAAAGAAAACTGCGGCTGAAGGGCATAGAATTCTTGTGGAAACCTGCGGTAACTATGCTCATACACAGAATGGTATCAATGAATTAAAAATAATTATCAAGGTTCAAAGTATGGTTTACATTTGGTGGTATCAGCTTGGTGTCGTTTATTACGAGCCCAATGAAACCATCACAGGAGATCACTATACACTATAATTGATGCTTTAGTCCTGGATGCGAAGAATGTGGGCACTACTATAACTGTGCAGTAATGTTGTTAAAATACGTGCAGTAATAGCAATTTTACTGCATGATAAAGCTAGATCTCGACCAACGATATTGAAAGTTAAAACTCATTTGGAGACGCTGAAATGGGAAATTGCGTCCCATCTGCTTTATTTACCAAGCATTCTTCCTTCTGACATCCACGTTGACTCATGGCAAGAATGATTAGTGCTTCCATTGTTATGAAGAACCTAAATATTCGGTCGATGACTGAATTGCTTCAAAAGAGATTAATTTCTTTAAAATTTGAATCCGTATATTACCTGAAAATGGGAGAGAGTAGTGTTTAGCAATTCAAAATACTTTACATTGACTGCGTCTGGCTATTTTTTTTAACTGATAAAATTTACATTTTCATAAATAATTAAAGAAAAACTGTGGGACTTTAAAGCATTTACAACTTTTAAAAGCAGGTTATTCAGATCGTTATGGTTTACCGCCTCCCTACAGTTTCAACACCGTACTGGTCTCTTTTTCCGGGACTAAAGCCTCCATTACATTTGAAATCAAAGGTCACTATGGTACTACCAGTGACACTAAGTAGTTGCAGGTAATAAGGTCAGGTTTTATTGGAGAAATATTAGAACTATTCAGGTGCACGTTTTTCAGAACGCAGAACTGATGTTGATACTGCTTATAGCAAAATATGTAGACGTGTTGCTAAGCCACTGTAAATCAGGTTTTTTAATTAGTCACAGTAAGGATCTCAAAATCTGAGTTAATCTACTCATTCAATGTTCATTAGTTAGGGCCAACTTTAAATGAAAACAGAATGGTCCACAATGTCTAAATAAAGCCGAGGTACATCTTTGCCAGTAGACTGATGATAAACGTCATTACTGTATTAGCCATACCCATGGTATTAATGTCACAGTTGGAATTTAGATATGATATAATAAGCAAAAGTCAATTATAGGATTGTTTAGCCCATAGCAATAAGTAAAAAAACAATTATTTTTGAATTGCACAGGTCATAAATACAGTCTGTAGTTATAACTGCCCATTAATCTTTATTTGATGTATAGATATCTTTACACTAATTGTGCAATGACATATACCTACCCCTTCCGATTTATGATTGGTAAAAATATTACTCTACATTAATATTTATAATATGTGTTTTTATTTTTACAATTTACTTTGTATTTAGACATGAAGGTGTGCGTCTACATGATGACAGACTTGGCTTTGCGAATGGAGATAGAAGATGGAACGAACGCAACGGTCCAAGATTTAGTACAAAGCATCACTCAAGAAGAACAATTGCGATTGCCAAGAATCGCTTCTAACATATTCACTCTTTGGATGTCTTCAGGGTTACTAGGTTTTTTTCCCTTACATCTTTACCCATCTCAAATAATATTAACATCTTTCCTATTTGTAAATATTATCATATAAATAAATCTATGATATTTTTTAGAATTGCAACTGAAACCTCATCACAAACCTCTTCACATAAGAAATAAATGGCCAGTACTTTTAGCTAAATATGCTCACGCTTCAGAATCCAGACAAAGAAGGGATGAGCCTGTTCTATCATTTAAACGGAATGTTTTTTATCCTTTAAATCAAGAAGAGAGAATCAAGTAAGCCATATTATAGTTAACTTAGTAATATTTTTATCATAATTATTTAATCAGTACATCTTTGTTAAACAGTGGTAGGTGAATAATAATTAGTTTCATCGTATTACTCTTGATATGAAAAAAATTTGGGATGTCACAGGATCTTTTTAGATTTGAGCTTTTTGAAATTTCGCTTTAGTGGTACTGATGATATTTCTATTATTTTATTTTAGAGATGAAAAAATTTTGGAATTGCTTTATGCGGAAGCAAAATATAATATTTTGGAAGGTCGTTATCCATGCGATGTAGCACAATATATAATGCTCGGTAGTATACAAGCAAGGATAGAGCTTGGCCCATACAATCCACAGTACCACACTCTGCATTTCTTCAGGTAATTTATCATCGTTCAACCATTTTGATTATAATGCATTGATACAACTTCATATGCATTGCTATGCTTCATATGATATAGGTATATGAACAGCTGTTAATATAAAATAATTTGTTTATTATAAAGAATTATTGAAATAAGGAAATATCTTTTTGATAAAAGGAACAAACTGTTAATGATAATACGTTTGATAGTTGTTGGTGAGTAATAGTAACTTAGTTGTGCATAAAACTGCTCCTATCTTTTCATTCCTATTGAGGGCTCATGGATCAGATCACTGAAGAGTACAGAAATGTTAATATATAAATTAATTCCTACAAACATTTTCCTTCTTTGTATATGTCTTTTGTTTTCTTATATTATAAAACTTATTATTTACACATTCCTAACTTTTATTTCATTTACTTCAAGCTGCTTAAGTCGTAATAATATCCATTTTCAGGGAACAGCAAAGCCGCTTTTTACCTTCTCATATTAGAAATATGAGTTGGAATTCCTGTCTTAGACTGAACAGTAAGGATGCTCCTGAAGTAAGACTTTTGGAGCAATACAGAAGACTGCCAGATAGGAAATTGCACAAGAAATATTTGGAGTTTTGCTGGACGCTTCCGTATTATGGGTATGCTGTCTAAATATTGACCAAAGTATCCGTCCTTTTTGGCTTCTGAGTTTTACAGATATTTTTAAATTTCCTGTTTAAAGATAGAAAAATACATAAATAGATCATCTAGATCATAGATTCAACACTTCTTTAATTCTAAAAAAGTCAGTATCATGTTTATTTGTAATTCAACTTTGATTTAACCTTAGGTACATTTTGTATTAATAAAATATTATGTTAATACGCTGAAGCTATTTGAAGCAGCATAACGTGTATTAGATTAGTCATTATCATTATCATAATTAGGTCTTATTCAAACAATAAAATTCTTGCAATGATATTTTTAGTTTTAAATTTGTTAGCGTTTGAGATATGGTTATAAATCATTTGGAAAAAGGAAGAGGCCTACACTTTATTTAAGGTTTTATAAAAATAAGTACACGAATTTTTGGCTATGTTTATTGATTTAAACTCCTACATATTTTTTTGTTAAAATTACTACCGCTACAAATTACTATTTCTTTTTTCTTAAATTAGGCTCATTTGTCTTTTTTTCCTTTTAGTTCGGCATTTTTCCAAGGACAGATTGAACAACCAGTGAGGGGTCTCAAATCTCTTATCACACATCAAGATATTCCGGTTCTTGTAGGAATAAATGGGCGTGGAGTATACATTATTAATAATATTCAATACGTAAGTTTTTTTTATCTCACTCACATTTTCATTATTGTTTTTTTTAGTCAATATCATAAACTGCCTTTATATGTGATTTAACTTATTGAAATAAATTAGAACTACACTGTTTCTAAGACGATGTTTAAGACTATGATCCAGGGGGAGGGCTGTAGAGTTGCAGCCCTCTCTTTGGGTCTGTAGCTTCCCCTTTACAACCGTCTGGATTTGCCCATGCTATCTTTTCCGGTCCATTAAAAAATATCCAATCCATTAGTCTTTTTTCATTTTTTAGTTTCTATATAATATTGCTCTTTACGATCCTGAAGGCTTCAATGATTTCGCCACATAATCAGAACTAGAGATTGCAGACGGCAAAAAAAAAAAAGAACAAAGCTTTACTTTATAGGGCTTTATAGTCCCGAATGCTTAGAGAAAAAGGGACGGCCAAAAAAAAAAAAAAAAACATTGATACAAGATAAATAAAAGAGGAAATAACTCGAAGAAGGCTGTGAGAAGAGGAATGGTATGACAAAAGATTATGGAAAAAAGATTAATCATGGTTAAAAATAAGCCGGATGATTATTACTGGAATTGTTTTTATTTATTTTTTAAGTGGAATAGATGTCCCGTATTGAAATTGATTTTTTTTTTCATTATATTATATTATTTATTTTCCTTTACAGAAAAAGTAATTACAATGGTGAATATGTTGCAGACGCTTCTCGTTGGTTTGAAATATGAGGAATTATCTTGGGATTTCGCTAAACCCTCCCAAGAAGATAATCCAGACTGTCTTCCATGCCTTTTCCTTCAGTTTCGAGTGGTCGAAAATGGAACCAAAGTCTCAAAAATTCTCCAAATATTTTCCAAACAAGTAATTTCATTATTTAGTAAACTTCTGAAAGCTATTGTTATTACTTAGCATGTTGTCACTTATGCTAGACATTTTTTGGGCACTAGTGCTGAAGTGTGGCCAGTTTTGAGAGGTTATGTGACCGTGATGTTATCGAACTCCCATCGCGTTTTTTTTTGTTAAAAAGGGGCCTTGATTAGCTTTAGTAGATTCCAGCTTTCGACTCCCGCTCGCTTTTCAGAGATAAATAAACCCCCAAAAGGGTCCTTTTCAGCGGAGATCGGGCCTTACTTTGAAGGTGGTGGCTACTGTTCAGAACTAAACAATAGTCATGGTATTTTATCGTTCGAAGTATGAGCATTTATAGGCCGATGGCTATTGATATAAAACGATCGATATTATCTGACTTATAATCCCTGAGAAAAAATCGAAATTATGTGATGAAAATTTTGATCGCGATTTTTTAAATCATTCTAATATCGACATTATATGTATCAGATCTGTCATTCAGATGACGCTACTTGTGCATTAGGCGGCCCCTCAAAATGGGTCTTCTTTTTTTTTCATTGTGTTTGCTTAAAATTCTAGAATCGATCGCGAAGAAAATTGTATTATCCGTTAATAAAAAGTGCATAAAATTTAGTGTTGAATGACCTACGTAAAGATATAACGAGTTATTGAGTCGTTTCGCTTAAATCGATTATCGAAAATCGTTAATTTTTACTATTTTGACGAAAAAGTTAATCACGCTCATGCTCCAAGGCCTGCAAATCGAAAACGGCTCCATGTGAAAAATGTAATTGAAATGTTATATATAAAATTTGTAAAGCCATAATTCTCTGTTAAACCAACACCTTAATATTAAAATTAGCTAGCTCCTGTGTAAAGATACAAATAAAAACGTAAAGGTAGTAGTAGCTCTTACTTTCTTCTTATATATTTTTGTGACACTAATTAAGCGAAGTGACAGTAAACTTGTAAAATTTTATGGAAATGTCAATTCGAATTTATTAAGATTCCTCCTTAATTTCTTTAGAGAGTTCCAGATTTTCGGGCATAGGTGACCTAGATGTTGTACGCCCTCTCACACCTAACAATATCCGGATTTTTTTTTTTTTTTTTTTTTTACTGCGCGCTGAATGATAGGTTTACTAAAAACATCAGTATTTTTTTTATATACCAAATTTATTGGTTCTGACCAACATAATGTCGATTAGCCCAATTATGTTTTTCAACTCCCCATTCCTTTAAACAGAATCTAGTATTCATGCCTGCTTTCTAATCTAGTATTCATGCCTGCTTTCTAATCTAGTATTCACTCCTTAGTGTCGAAATATGGGTTTTTATTTACAGATATTTTCTTATTTATTATAAATCTTATTATATAAGAATAGTTTATCTTTGTATAATCGATTTTAAGTCTAATGTCTACTTTGATTTATAATTAAAACGGAAATAATGTAATGTAAACTATACTTTTATGTTAGTGTGTTTATTTATTTTTAACTGCTTTTAGGCGGTCATGATGGATGCCTTAATAACAGGATTTGTTGAAGAATTAAAATTGAAATTGTCTTCAAATACAATCCCCAATAACAGTATTGATCGATCAACAACGCTATTTGATAATAATTTGAATATTGATGGCAAGTATTGAAATATTTTTACAAAAGGTAAATTACATACACAAGGGCGTACCCAGGATCAAACCTGAGGGTGGGGGGGGGCAAGTCCAACGGTGGATTCAGTGCCAAGTTTGAGGTGGGTCACATCATCAGGTTGTGCTTGACAGCACTTTTGTTTTAAAATTTATTAATGAGATTATTTCCTTTTATCAAGAAGGATTGCGATCTAAACAACCAAAATAATTACGTTCAGGGTTTAGAAGCTATGAAATTGCATTATTGCTTTAAAGATAGAAAAAAATATCAATAACTAAAATATTTCAGGGAGGGGGTCAGTCATGGTCGTCCAGGTTGTAAAATAGTCGGACGGAAAATGCGAATGAAACCAAATTTTAAGAACCAATTATATATAATTTTAACAGTGCTTAATTAGTTATACAAATCATTTGCTTCAAAAAGAATTTAATTTTGTTCTCCTTACAAGTATTTTCTGCTTCTAGGGAGAGCGACAGCCCACCCTCCCGTCTCTAGCTGGGTACGCCCATGTACAGTTATATAAATATTTGAATAATAATAATATGATCCTTAGCTTTCATAAATATATGGGTCATTACTTCGACAATAGTACTGAGATATGGATCGAACGCTTCCTCACTTGAGAGTTTTGGGACATCAGCAGTGGATAAATGTTCAACAGATCCGATATTCGCCATACAAACCATTCCAGAGCGAGGAAGGGAATACCAGATCCAAACAGTCCCACCTATTCATTGATATTAGGTATCCTTAGGATAGTATCTAATATAAGGCGATGAAAGATCTTCAAATTCCTATTACCTCGAAAAACTGACGATGAGCAATGCTGAGTGTATGGTGTGCATTAAGGGGGCTTTATTCGATGGATTTACCTTGTATAGAGATGGTCCTGGGCGTGGGCCATTTTGATAAGTTTGGTGACCGTGGTATTTCGGACTCCCATCGCGTCTTTTTCAGTTAACACGGCCTTGATTGCCTTTATTTTTCCTCACTACGTTTACTCTTCAGAGATAAATATACCAAAAAAATATGATTGCTGGTCAAACCAGAGGTCCTTATGAAGATTTCGTCCAGATTGGTCCTCGCTCATTTGAACGAGTTGATCATTCCGTGTGGTCACAGATTTATGTTAGCAATAATGTTTCGGCTGAGATAACAAACTAGGCTTGCGATAAGGATGAGCTTGAGGGGTACATAGAAATTTATGGAAATTGCTGAGAATTTTAAGAAAAATATAGAATAAAGACGAAATAAAACTAATCCCTCAAATTATGATGAGTGGACATTGTTCCAGAGCGAATATATGATTGGCAAAGTTTTCATCAGGACCAGCAAGGACCGGAACTAAGATTTTTTCCAGTATATTTTTCCATTTAATTATATCTAATATAATTTAATTTTTTTTTTCGCCGTTTAGGCTATACTGGGTTTCCCGGGCCAGGGGAGAGGGTGGGGGATTAATGCCACCCTAAATTTAAATTTAAACTAATCATTCAAATTTAAAAAATTGTAAATATCAGTAAAATTCTTGAATTAAAATTACAATTTAATTCCAACCAGGTTGAACCATTTCAGAAAGAAAATTTCAAATAAAAATAAGAATTAGAATTGGAAATTTTCGGTTCTAATTTTGTTCAAAGTGGTGAAGGGTGTCTGGTTTTACAACGCCGTAATAAAATTGTATTGATCAAATGGAAAGATTAGTGTTATTTTTTGTTACCAGTATCGAAATAAAACAACGAGTAAGAGTCAACCATTCTAAACAGGGCCCAGTCAATAGTTTTTGACACCCTTGGCGTCATTGAAGGATCCAGGAGGGGGGCTGTGGGGGCTGCAGCCCCTCCCTTTGGAAATTTTTTCGTCATTTAAAGATAGAATTTGACTTTCCTTAATGTAAGGAAGCAAGTTAAAGAACAAATAATGTGCAGAAAAAGTAGAATTTTAGTTGTGGGAAAGGAACATAAAGGTAAAAAAGTTGATTAGCAGATCCAAATGAAGTGCTGTGGGGCTGCAGCCCCCCTCCTTTAGGACTGCAGCCCCACCCTCAACGATCGGCTGGATCCGCCTATGCTTGGCGTGTGTAATGCATGCTTTGGAATTTGAAAAAAAAAAGTTTTTTCTCATCTTTAAAGCATTTTTAACATAAATCGTTTCAATTTATTTATTTTTTAAAATTATTTAAAAAAAAAACTTAATACATAAATTCTTCCTCACATAAGTAAATATACAACATGTGATAAAATTATTTTATGCTATTGGGGGTGATTGAATTATATAAAGTAGCATTTGCCAAAACTAACCTTCAGATTGCTATAATCAGTAAGGCTTCAGACTGAGATTGTTTCTATGGAAGCAATTCAGTTTTATTTTTTTAGAACTTCACAGTCATCATTAATTAGATAAGTTTTTATTTAAAACGTAAATAAATTTACTGAATAATTTAAATACATGTTTACTGGGAATGTCAGTGAAGAGGAACTGGCTGTTGGTCCTTATAGATTTGAGAGGGTCAATGAATTTACTTAGGATCCCAAGTAACACAAGCAAATGAGGTCTCTGCTGAGATAAGAAAGAGACTAGTGGCGGCAAATAGGCAGCAGATCCATTACTAAGGAAACTAAATTGCTCATAAACAAAGCTCTAATACGACCTATTCTTACTTATGCTTTCCAAACCTGGACCATGTCGAAATCCAATGAAAATGACCTAAACATTTTTGAAAGGAAAATTTTACGACGAATAGTTGGTTCAGTGAGAGGTGGAGATGGATGAAGGATTAGGAGGAACAGAGAGCTCTATGACCTTTACGCGGACATAGATGTGGTCAGGTTCATCAAGCTAAGGAGACTAAGTTTGGCCGGTCACGTTTCACGAATGGAGTAAGAGGAGATCCCCAGGAAAGTAGTGGACATGGACACTGCCCTTCGTCGAACTGGTGTAGGCCAAGACTTAGATGGGTTGACGGAGTTGCAGCTGACGCACGAAGCCTTTTAAAGATCAGAAATTCGAGAGCGGCAGCACAAAATCGGGCCGAAAGGCGGCCGCTCACTCAGCCAAAACCCACCCAGGGTTGTAGCGCCACGAAGAAGAAGAAGATCAATATAATCGTTTCCTCTTCGAATGTTGGCATTTTTCTAAATTCTTAGGTATTTCGTTTTCAGTTTAATAATTCCATTATGAATTACTTTTCAAAAACAAATTGTTTTTTTTTTTTCACAAAAATGTTAAGTAATTATTAAAATATTGCGATTTAATCATCGTATTTTTTATTTATTTTTAGGTGCAGCGACACGAAATGATTCTTCCCCCAGTTTCCTAACCAATAAACTGAGAAAGCTCACCTTAGCAACTTTTGATGAAGAAGGTATTTGTAATTAAGTGCCTCTGTAATTAAATATACAGATGTTTTTGAGATAATTATATATATATATATATATATATATATATATATATATATATATATATATATATATATATATATATATATATATATATACATAACTTTCAATTTAAGTTTGATTATCCATATAAAAAGAGTTTCATAATTCCTTGCAAAGTAAAAAAAAAAATCATGGAAATTAGACTAATATTAGTAAATTTGCAGTTTATTTTAATTTTTCTTATCTCTTCTCTTCTTTCTCTATGATGCCTTTCAGCGTAGAGGAGCCACAATCCACTTTTTTTTCTGAGCCCAATACAATGGCGGATCCAGGGGGGGGGGGCTGTTGGGGCTGCAGCCCCTCCCTTAGGAAATTTTTTCGTCATTTAAAGATAGAATTTGACTTCCCTTAATGTAAGGAAGCAAGTTAAAGAACAAGTAATGTGCAGAACAAGTAGAATTTTGGTTGTAGGAAAAAGCTGTGGAGCTACAGCCCCCCCCCATTGAGGACTGTACCCCCCCTTTACGATCGGCTGGATCCGCCCATGGCCCAATATTGTATATATTAAGCATACTGGGTTCTAGGCTATCCTCTACTTGCTATCTTAGTTTGGGTTCTAGTATGGAACAGTACATTTTATATACAACGCATAGTCATATTGATCTGTAACTTGAGCAGTCACTTGGGCTCCCTTTTTTGTGTATCAGTAGTTTTTAGATTTAGTTCTTATTTACATGGGATATTCTTGTTATTCCTACTTCTGGAAGAGAACCTGTAGAACTTTAATCATTTCTGGGCCAGTAAATTTTATTAATCCCATCATTACTCAAAGCTTACCCAATCTTGATCTTCTGCACAACTCATTCAACATCCTCCCCCCATATAACTTCATCCATTTGCGGGCGATCCCCTCTGTCTTCAGGGTAGTCGGCGCCCTTGAATAAGTTGGTATAGGGTCTTTTATATCTCTTTAAGTTGTCCTCAGATTGGGTCGGCACTCTTCCCTTTTCATCTTTGACATTCTGTAGGTAACAATACATTAAATTTATAAAGCACAAATAGCTCGATCATAAGTCCTTATCCCTCAGATATTTAATTTTGTTACATGAGTTCATATTATAAAGTTATAATTCTGTTATAGGTCGCTGCATAGGACAAATGGGATCTTGGTCCTTCAGTTACTGATATCTTGATCAATGAAAGAACTAAAACTTCCCTTGTACCCTGTAAATACGAATTAAGAGTTCATAGCTCTCAAACTTAAAATAAAAAAAGTGTAATAATTGTGTAAATACTTGGGATTTCTGTAAGTATTATAATGAAATAAAAGTAACATATTTTTAGAGTCCCAATATGCATCTTTATTCAATCCTGCCAAGAATCAAATATTCAGCTTTATCTCTTTTGATTAGATAACAGAATGGTGGCATTACTTTATCTAAACATTTAAATTTTTACACTATGCAATGGTTTTTTTACCAATACAACTACTTATTATAAAGAGGTAAATACTCAAAAACAATCAATGCTATGTTGAAATTTATGCTAAAGCACACAAGTTCCTTTTAAAATTGAATAATGATTAAATTATCTCAAATATTCCCACCCAGGCAGGACCAAAATGAGTAAGCACTACTGTGCTATTAGTAATGTCAATCTCAAAACAAAAGATCCTGAAACAAGACTCCGTAATTTCCTTGACTGAGGAAAAGTCGCCGCTCTTTGACGAACCATTTACCATGGTAGAGTAGAAATGAATGTTGCCATACAAAGCTTCCAAGACTAGGCAAAATATATCCTGAATTCCTAATAAATCTAGGAACAACAAGCAGCCAAGGAAGTTATCCTCTCATTCCTAAATCGAGTCTGGACACGCCATCTATCCAGTGAGTGGAGAAAGTCGGAGATAAAACACATACTGAAAAATTATAAAAAACCTGACAAAGCAGAAAACTTCAAGCCAACAGCGCTGACAAGCTTCCTTTGCAAGTTATGGGAAATTATGGTTATTCACCAACTGTAGATATTTGTAAAGAGTAATGGAAAACTATCGCCACTACAAAGCAGAATTCAGGAAAAAAAGCACACTTGAACAGATAGTTTATTTCTAACAAGAAATAAAAGACAAACACAAAAAACAAAGCTCCTTTGCTGTATTTGTCGATTTCAAAGCAGTTTTTGACAAAGTCTGGAAAGAAGACTCATGCACAAGTTTATTGGAATGGGACCTCATGGATGCTTATACAGGTTTCTGACACCTTACTTGCCTCAATGATTCATCAGGATTAATACAGAAGTGGGTTCTCACAATTTAAACAAACAAAGTAGGGTTTGCCCCAGGCATCAGTGCTGAGTCCTCTTCTTTTCTGCTTGAGGATTAGACTTCATTTCTACGAAGTAAATTCCCAGGACTAAAAATGTTATTACCTGCAGAAGATCTGGTTTTCTGGCCAACTAGTAGTGATATAACATCACTGGAGGCATTTCTGGACAGTGTTCTTGAGCAACTAGAGTGTGGTGTAAACTCAATGTAATGAAACATTGAAATATGGTTCAGATGAACTGCCAAGGACTGAAGCAACCACCTAGCTAGCAAAACATGACGACCGGTTGAGTTGGAGTCTTCATGCAGAAGAGTTGGCTAAGAAAGGCAAACTGAGAATAAGTTTGCTTCAAAGAATAACGGGAACGAAATGGGGAAATGGTGTCGCAGATGTCCTGTCTTGGCCCTTCAAAACATACCTGCAGCCATCTCTAGAAGACGCTGGTGAACTTCTTATACACCGCCTGAAAATGCCAGGCAGAAATTTGAGAGAACTCCTCATAACAGGTGCGCCAAAGTCTACACCCATTACGGCAATGCAACTTCGAACAGAAGCCGAGCCAGTGGCAATATGTAGAGAGGCCAGCTCAACAACCCTCTATGAGGGTTGGCGCCGCCATATTTAGTATAGACCTAAACTAAGTAGAGGTAAAGGGAAAGGAGAGTGTGGTTTCCCAAGTAAAATTACTGGATTCAAACCTTATCGAAAGCTATCCAATTCCTTTACTGTCTTTTCCTTTTCATAAATAAAAATGAAGCAATCTTCTAAAGAAACTTAAAATTATTGTGATAAAAATTAAAATATATCAAGAAAAACTCTTTAAAAATACGATTCATCAAGACAAATCAATTAAACTTTTCAAAGTTAAATTTTTCTGACCTTCTGATCTATTTTAAGGGGCCAGAAACTTAGTTAAGGATTTTATCATGGTTTTAAGAATTTGTGAACATTCTTGGAAACTTTTCAGATTTCTTCCATATGAAAATTCATTAAGGAGATTTTTATTATAGTAAATTTTAAGATTTTGTCAAATTCACAATATTTTTAAATTTAAAATTCAATACACTATATATTGGAGGCATAAGTTTGATAAACAAGTTCCAATAGGGATTCATTTCAAACTTTTTAGATTGAATTAATATGTTTAACGATGCTAATTATGAATTTCTAATTAATGAAATCTTTCAAAGAACTATTTGATACAAAGATCTCACACACAACTTCTGAATTTATTATGAACTTTTATGATTGCACATAATCATTTAGATTTACAATTATTATTACATAATATTAATAAAAATAGAATATGGCAGAACAATTTTAAACCTGAGATTCATAATAATTCAATTTATTATAATGAAACTGAATATAATATACTTATTTTAACATTCATGTGTTTTTATATTACAAGAAAACATGAAAGTTAAAATGATTCAATAACTGAGTTGGAGATCTAACGATCAATTTTAACTTCTATTGATTATTAAATTAATTTCAATCTTAAATCAGAAGAAAGCTAAATCTTTTGATTAAATATAAGAAATTAAAGACAAACCCTCTTGTATAAAAGATATCAAAACCTATTATATGGTTATATTACAAGGGGAATTCAATGTTGAACATAAATATTTAGATTAATCTCATAAGAATTGGAGAGGTGCTTTTTGAAGGGAAGAATGACAAAATGTAAGCAAGGTTAAGAATTGATACAAAAAGTGCATACATCTTGGGTCATACCATTATATAAAAACTAAAACAATAAACAAATAAATGATAAGGTTTTGGAAACCTATTGATAATTTATAACAGAATAGCAATAATAATTGAGTTAACAATATCAAAACTCTATGTGAGGAGAAAATCAGTAGACTTAATATGTTTTCTCATTCAAGCATCACTTTTTACAAGTCCAAAAGTCAGTCAAATAGTAAGGAGAAATTAAGAATAAAAAAAAAAAAAAAATGACAATAACAATATAAATATTTAAAAAATCAGTTATTGTAAGTAATCACACCAATATGACAAAAGAAAAATAAATATTTTTACACTCATGAGACATATAATTCAGATGATAACTTTACAGGTCAGAATAGAAGGAAATATTACATATGTCAAGTCAACATTTCATTATTTACAGAGGGTTTTAAGCAATTCAAATAAACCATTACATAAGGAAATAATACAACAGAGAATTTTAATAAATAAATAAATAAAAAGATTTTAAATAAACCAACAAGATACACCTCAATTATTAAGCGATCACAAGGATCAACAACCATTTAGTTGAGATAAACCATTTACTTTTTATTTAGAATTAAGAGAATACTTACTGATGAATTTGAAAGTGTTATATAAAACTATAACCTCTTTCAATTATGTAAGCATTACCTCTTTGACAAAACTAATTATGATTTATCCAAGTAAAACTGTTGATAACTTCTACTTAATTGATACAGTTCATTTTTATTGCTTATTGAAATATAAATGTGTTAAAATTGATTTTTGTAGTTTAATTAACATAACAAAATAAAAACTATAAAAAACTTGAATTTATAATTGTTGGAAGACATTTAAAATATTTAAGACAGATTTTTAATATTAAAATTTGAGCAAATATGAAATTTAAAATGAAGTATTCTTTCTTTTTAACTTAAAATAAAACCTCAACAATCAGAATCTAACATATAATGTAGTTGTTTTTTTAGAATGCTCTCAAAGTAAAAACCAAATTTAACAGCAAATTATATTTCATTAAAAATTTATATTTCTAACAATAACACAACAAAATAAAATTTGAATTCAAGCTATATACTGAATTCAATTCAACCGTAAAACATAAATTAAGTAAAATTCTCCCAAGCAAAGAAATCCTCCAGTGGTATATAAAACAAAATGAAAATAAGAAATAAAAATCCTCAATCATTACAATCTGACATCTATTATGTATGAATGCCTACTATATAAATTTAAATAATGTAGTGTGGAAAACAAAAAGAAGCACTCTTTCATACTGAAATGTAATCCCGACAAATTCATCATTCCAAAAATAATAATATTCAAATATAATTAAAATAGATGCAACTTTACTAAATTAATTTCAACCTTAAATCAGAAGAAAAGCTACATATTTTATTTAAATATAAAATAAAAAGCTTCCTGATTTAATGATAATATAATGGAAATAATGAAACACTGTCAAAAAATACAAATCACCTATTTCTTTGAATTTTAAAACCTAGTTGCACTTATTGTACAGTAACATTTTTTCATTTATGTACAAAAAGGATTTACAAGACAATTCCACTCTATAGAAAAATAAAAATTAAACAAAAACCGAATTCACTCGATAAGTTTCCTGGACTTGAAAAATTTTCTAAGATACAAAACTTGCCACACTGAAAGACTTAGGAGACATATCATACTGAGAATACTCAAATAAAGAACCCTGTTGTTTGTAGATTCTGAAAAAAATAATTAATTTTATTAATTTAGTCAATATAATGTATATTTTTTAAAGTATACCATAAAAGTATAATTTAAAGTTTCGTGGTATAATTGTTTCAAGTATTATATTACCAACCCCTTCTTAATATGTACAGTACCTTTTTGAAAATCAAAATTGACTGAAAAGCATTTGGTGACAATTTTTAATTAATAAAGAAAGTTGGAAAGCAGAAAAAATCAGATAAATTTATTATCTTATACTTTTAAATGAAATGATAATGAAGCAATAAAATACCACAGTATTTATTAGGGTTATCACCTTATTTGGAATTACTATATCAATATACTATATGAAAAATTGATTCAGTTATGTACAAATCAATTTAAATACAATATCAGTAATTTAAAAATAAACGAAGTAGGAAAGCAGTAAAAATTAAATAAATTTAGTATCTTATCCATTTAAATTAAATTATAATTAAGCAATAAAATACCTTGGTGTATATTTGGATGTTATATATCAGAATATGTTATGTTATATATAACATAAAAAAAATGCCTAACAGGGTCATATATGACCCTTCAAAGATTGGTTTTTTTTTTTAACCTACCATGTTTTTTTGAATAAGGTTTAAAATACAATGAAATTATGATGTCCGTTTTTTGATACATCATTTATTTATCAAATTCGCTTCTCTTACATTTTACACTAAAATGCTTCCTTTTTGAGATATTTCAAGTATCCATTTTATCAGGGACAGCAAATTTTTACATTTAAAATGGTCATGTTATTTAAATAGAACATATACTTCTAAATATTTTATAGATGTTGATAACTGGAACTCAAGTATATACTTCACTGTTCTTAATGGCATTCTTAAACCTATTGAAATCTTATTATTGATATAATGGTCTTAAGTTATTGTTAGCTATTGGATATAAGAATATATCCATGCACTGGTATTTTACCATTTTAGTTCAACTTTTTTCAGGAAGTAAACACCTTTCTATCTTCGTAATCCAGTCCTAAATTAAACAAAATTAGGTAAAGGTGGACTACTGTTTTTTGAATTAAATTATTACTAACTTTTCGGAATTACATATTGTGGATATTCAATCACCAATAAATTAGACATCTTCTTTTAGAGACCCCTGTTCTAAAATTTTGTAATGAAGTATTCAATAAAATGCTAAGCCTTAATGAAACAGATCTAGAGCTGACGAACTAAGTTAATTTCACTTATATTACAAGCAGCTTTTGGTAGACTTTTATGTTATGGCTACATTATCAATTAAAATCCCATAATTGCTGATAAAAAAAAATCTTTAATATATAACCAATTAAAGATAGTAAAAACATTAAAAATATCTTAAGACCATTATATTAAAAACAAGCATTAATTATATTTAAGAATGCTGAGTTGTAAACTGACTTAAACCCCAATTTATTCATTATACCAAAACTTCAATACATCAATACGTTAAAGTATTACCATTTGTATCTCTCATTGAAACTTCTCGCTGCCTCATATCAGCAAAATCTTGAACAATGGATGCTGATAAGTCTTCAAGCCTTTTCAACTCTAGTTCCATAGGTTTTAGCTTTCCAGCTTCTCCCAGCTACATATGTAACATTTAATAAAGGTATTGAAATTCCAAATAGATAATAAAACTTACACAACTCCTAAAAACAATATCAGTCGCATTGTTATCTAATGTAAAATAAATAATGACTGTAGAATCAAATATTTGGATTTTAATAGCCGATCGGGGATGGGCTTTTGGAGAAAATGGCTATGAATAACAAGGACTGTCTGCATTAGAAATGACATCATTCAGGACAGGATGAAGGGAGGCCCTTAGTCTGTTGGAAATTGGACAGAATCGGAGAGCAAAGGGTAAGGTGGTACAGCTATGTAAGACTATGTCGGCTGAACCGAATTTTCAATTGATAGCTGTCAGGAAAATGAAGACGAGAAAGACCCAGAAAGTAGGTAGATGAAATGAGTTGAAAAGATGGAAGGCTGAGGTCTTTGGGAAGGAGATTGCTTGACCATGACCTCCACATCTCAGTCCTGACTTAAAATGCAGTATATGCAGGAACTCCTTGATGATAATTTAATAACTAAATTTTCAGTGTAGAGCCCACCTACCCCTGTGGCCTATAAACTGATTTATCAGTGTGCTCATTATTTCACTATCAATATTTAGTAATTTGATGTTTGAAAAAAAAAAAAAAAATGTAATAAATTATGTGTAGAAAATTAGAATATTGTATGGTCTCTCCAACAATAATGAGAGAACATTATAAAAGGAAAGATTCCAAGGACAAGAAATGAGGAATGGGGTAAATGGTAAATAAATTTAAGTTGTTTTTAGCCAAAAATTAGTTATCTATCGGAAAGTTGAACAAGTAATGTTTGTTGAATATGGAAATTTGAAATGGTTGCAATAGGGCCCACGGTTAGCTTAATAAGAGTACTTCAAGGGTTATGCAGAGACCCAGGTTCAATTCCCAGCAATGCCAATCTTTTCTCTTGAAATAAAATATCTTAAAAGTAATGTTCTAATTTTAAATAGGGCGCTTTCAAGTGCAGAGCATAAAAAATCTACATACCTTTGGGCTTTTCACTAATAGTAATTAACCTAAAGTTTTTATCAGGAATTTTTGGCAAGCATTCTACTTAGAACTTATAACTATTTAAGTAATGCTTTTTTAATATTTTTCAAAAAAGAACTCTGTTTAAGTTCGAAGTTTAATTTTTAAACAATTCGCTAAGTTTTTAAACAGGGCTTAACGTATTTAGAAACATTAACATTTTTTTTAAATACTAGAGATTCCCAGTCATATCCAAACTTGTAAAAACACAAGAAAGAATCACAGATGACATAAAAAACAACTAATTTCATCCAATACAAGATGTTCCCTTTAGCCTTATTGCTTTAATCCTTTTTGTTTTAAAACTTGTTTCCCAAGTTTTTGTTAAAAATTTAAATCGTTAAAATCTTTCATAAAGTCAACAAAGCATTTCATATTTTTATTTACAAGCAAAAATTTCCACAAAATCACGGATTATCTTATAAAACAATAAATGATAAACCATATTGGAAACAATCAAGTATACGGAAAAATAGCATATTACAATTAGATACATTGCATACATATTCCAAAAATAATTAACTAAAACAGCATAAATACTGATGCAACATGAGAATATCACGTTTAATGCAAGTTTAATTAAAAGTTGAATAAATTAACTTACAGCTTCATAAGGTTTCGCTTCGACTCCACGTTGTGTATTTAAAGTAACATCTTGTGGAACACCTCTCTGATCTAAAATTTTTTTTAAAAAAAGACATAAGAGTAAAAATAATTTTTTTATTCATAATTATTTTAATGATCATATATTTATTTATAACTACATAAATGATACAACAATCAACCAGGTCGTTTACTAGACAAAAATATTAATCTTTTCAAGTTATGAAATTCAAAATTAAGTTTTCTAAATAAATAAGTAGTAACAAAACAGATTTACTTTTTTTATTATATTAAGGTGGTTTTATACTGCATCGAACCACGTGATGAACATGATCCCCCAAACCTTACAGTACATGAATACTACGAACAGCTATTTACACTGAAACGAGAAGTCGAGCGAACAATGATGTCTGACCGCACCCATACATCTTTATACAAAAAATTTTATAACAAAGAAGGCTGATGTGGAATTAGTGGCTGTCCTGATTTTTGCTTCAACTTGTTATTGATATAAGCAATGTCAGAAAAAATGCTAAAAGAAGATCTAAAAGCTTATCTAAACTAACTCAAAAGCAACACTAGTGCAATTTCCGAACAAGCGACCTTACAGACAAAGTACCTCTTCAAGTTTGAGTTTTAGTTACATTAGCCAAACAGTGCACAGGACAGGCGGTTCGAGAATGAAGTTCAACACAGTGTAACGTCATCTTAAATCATAGATCATTATCTTACACTGATTAAATTTGATTTGTGCAATATTTTAACAACAAATCCTATTTCAATGAATATAATACATACAGCAACACTAGCATAGGATAGGATGGGGGTTTTAGGGCGATCAATATCTAGATTATCATGCCCAAAAACTCGTATATGTTTGTTAAAAAAGAATAACTTACGAGGAGGAACTCGGGACTTGAAACAAATTTCAAAAATATCTTCGTGCTCAGTAGAAAATGAAAACTTTCCTTTTCCTGCATCAATGTTCTGATCTAAAATCTCCCGTTTGGAATCTGTAACCTATAAAGTTATTATCACTAAAAAATAAGATATTAAAAACTCTGTAACTATTAGTTAATTGCTAGACAATTTTAATGTGTAATATTTAATGATATAATGGTGATTCTTTAATATAGGCTGGAAAGTAATGAACCGAAGTAAGAGTGTAATAAATTTTTTTACCATATTAAAACCTTTTCCAGCCTTATATTATCTTGCAAATCATATAAAATCCTATTAAATTATGCTAAGGGACATAATATTTAGACCTCAATATCATAACTGCAGATAGCAAAGCAATAACAATCTAAACACCCAACAAGCCTTTTTAGTTGGCTAGAGCCACACAAAATGGTCCAGATACCTCCATCTACTTTTGACACACTATTTTTGCTGTTGCTAACATCAGTATTGTACTGGTATTATTTGAAATATTTACAGAACAATACTAAAATTATTTTTTTAGTAAATCTCTTAAATTATTTTATAATGGTTGGCATTTAACTTATGTATTACTAAGCTATTAATTGGTCATTGATTATCAAGTAGGTTTTCTCCACCAAAAGTGTTCATGCTATCTTTCACTTTTTCTTAAAATAAATTATAAGATCACAATGTTAGTCACTCTTATGACATTAATACACAAATTATCATATTATCGAGTATTAATAACTAATAAATGACTTCATAATTTTCATCAAATCACATAAATGACATTAGCTGCTACTAACACACACTTTTTCAAACTGTTTGTCCACAAACCTGGCAGGAATATAATACAATCAAAATCACTTTCAACACAAAAATAAATTGATCCATTATCTCATAATATTAATTAATGGAAGTTAATTAATGGAAACCCAATAATAGCTTTAAGAACCCATAAAAAGAGTGATTGATGATCTATGAGTGTGATGTAGCACCTGTGGTTTACCTCAAAATCTGAACAACTTTCAACATAATATAGCAAGTTGTGGTTAATAAAAAAACAAAAAAATTAAGGCAAACATAACAGTGAACTAAGGGAAGGTAATACACCTGATACTAAATAAACTACTACTTAGTACATTGGCAGTATATAGTACAGATGAACTTTCAAATAAATTAAATTAAAAAAAAAATGGAAATTGGGGCAAATAAGCAATGCTTTTACTATGACTTCTGACATGGTTAGAATGAGAAAACATTTCCCAAAAGATAACTTATAGTTGTAACCTTTCATAATGATAAGTCATTTGATAACAGTACCTAAGTAAATGATAGAAACTGCAAAAAATTTAGTCATTTAAACAGAAGTTAGAACTCAAAATTTATTTCGTTAAAACTAAAAGTACTCAATGCTAGCAGTTTGAGGGTCTACATTAATAACAGCATGAAAGGAACAACATTACACAGAAAAACATCTGTTACTTAAAAAACTTAAATTAATTAATTATTAATAATAAATTTTAACAGCAACTATGAATGCAATTTACTCAAATGGAGACTTACAACATAATCAACTTTTTGTCCAGGGACATGAGAAATTTCAAATGTACCAACTATTAACACATCTTTCTTTAATTCTTCACGAAGGCACTTTTGTGTATTAGGGTGGAGTTGGAACATAATAGACTCAACAAAACTAAAACCAACAAAACTAGCAAAAAACAAAAGTAATGTATTCATTTTCAACTATAACCTATGAATTTTGAAGAAAAAATTAACTGTCACATATAAGTCATAATACCACAACACTACTCCGGAACAGACTAGTTGGAATTACTGACACCACCACACGTGGCGTCAAAACATAAAGTTCCAAGACGGTACAAGTGCTTGTTCTCAAATCGATATATAAGACCAATTTATTCTAGAAAACAATTTCGAAAGAAAATAAATGCTCTCACGGAATTATTGAATACATCTCATTTATAAATAATATATCGGGTTAGTTCTAAGATCATTTAAGTTATAAAATAAACAGTTCAGAGGTAAGAATTGTGGGAGAAAACTTTTTAATACTCAGCCATTCATTATAATCATTAAAAGATTCATATATGTTATTATTTTCTTGTCATTTTCGGTTGTCCGTGAGAACATCGTGTACAGGACCTTAGAATGGCAGAGCTACAGATGCCACCCTCCCCAATGTTTTATTGTTGCAACTCTACTTAAGCCTCCAATCGTGTGTGTATTTTGATTCCAATCTTCAGTCCTCCTCCGGACTCCTTATTCTATGTTTAGAATATGTCATTTACATTACTTTGCTAATAAAATAGCCAACGTTGTCTGACAAATGTAAACGTTATTTGTATTACAAAAAGATGTAAACGTTTTTTTTTTAACACGGTCTGGAATATAAAATCAGTTAACATGCAATGGAACGCGTAGAAGTGGTTTTTTTTTCTTATTTTTCTTACTTTTGGCATAGAAGTGTCTCGGAAGAAAGACGTATAGGTTGTAATCTCAGCACTCAGGCCATAAGTACTATATTCTGTTCGATTCGGGCTGTTCCAATTGCCACGGAGTACTAAAGCTGTTGTAAGGCATCATTGTAGTCATATGGTCGATATCCTCACTTGATTATACATGCATTATATGTATTCAACCCTTATTTCTAAAAAAAAAAAAAAAATTCTTAACCAGATGAATTCCATTCAACTTTTTAGAAACATTTCCACTACTTATGGAACAAAAAAGGACTTTAAAGGTCTGGTCACACATGACCGACACGCAGTACGTAGGACGTGTGTGACCACGGGCGTCACCGCCGGGGGGGGGGGGGGGGGGGACAGGGGGGACACGTCCCACAGTGGGACGAGTCCTCACTCCCGTCGGACATCGGCTATAACTCAAAGAAATTTCGCTGAACTTCTCAAATTTTGTCAGTTTATGTTTTTGAGAATGCAGAATCTTAATTATTGTCATTTCATTTATAATCATTACATATATATATATATCGTACGTACATTATAATTATAAAATATATTAGTATAAATTCAAAATGCATTAACAATTTTATTTTAAAATTTATAGCAATTAAGTTTACAGTAGTATGTTGTAATAATAATAAATAGATAACTACCATGATTTAAAATGTAATTAAATAATAACAAATTTAATGTAATATACCTTTTTTAAAATTATGAAATTATTCATTAGCTTCACATTCTACCTTATGAGCAAGATTCTTGCTTCCTGGGACATTTTACTTTTCACAACACTATTACATTGAGATTGAAATGGGATCGGAGTTTATAGCAAACTATCGATTCTTGACGTTTTTCTGGAATGCTGCTCTCTATAATCCCAAAAAAATTTCTGATTTGTTTCTTGATCCTTATTCCGTATCCAGGTCGTATCAGTCAAATCTATCTTATTCTTTTGAAGAAAAGAAAAAGGTCATTGTTTCTTTCCATATTTATAATGTTAGCAGCACAAAAGTCGTATAATAACTACAAAAAAAAATCAAACTTGTTTGGCAGGACTTAAAAAAAAGGCTAACAAAATTATAACTTTAATCAATTCCAAACTACCTACTTTAACCAAGCAACTACTGTCTATTTATAATTTTATGTAAATTAAAAACAGTGAAATATTTTTGTTAACAATATTTCGTGTACAGTGTACTCTTTTAACTTACTAATTATTATTGTGCAGTACAAATAGAACATATTAAAAAAATTAACAATTTTATTATATGTTCAAAGCTATTCTATTGGAAATCGTAATTTGGTGAATAAATTGTTGCAGTTGATTAGGAATATATTAATTTAAGGATTATGAGTTGGTGAAACCCCAAATATGCTAAGAAGATGATCTAAATAAGCAAATTCACTCTTGAATTCAGTGTTCACGCGTGGTAAAATCTCATTTAAATGAGTATGGGCAGATTGTGGCAAGATCAGAAAACTGTTTATAAAAGTTCAAACTTTTGCTAACAATAGGGTATATGAAGTTTTCCGGGCGATTTCCGGCGTTTTACTATATTGTACCAAATAGTTTACATTTGTTTGAACCGTCGTAACTGTTGCATATATTTTTCCAAAACTATAATTCTGGTGTATTACAATCTATTAGTAATGCTTGATCATACAGTAAACATTACAATAGGTTTAGCCAAAAAATATAGGCACACTAACTTTAAATATAAAAAAGATGAATGTCTTACTGTCATGTTTCAACTCATATTGTATCATTATTAACGCAAAGATTGAGTTAAAAATTAGTGCACATGACGGGGAAAGGATTCTAGTTTATTAATATTACAATGAAATCTCTAAATTTTAACTTTCATGTTTTGGCCCAATGTCTGGCAGGACAGTGGACTCGCCCCACTGTGCGTCCCCCTCAATATTTTGGCAGGAGAGGACCCAATGTAAAAAATTATATAAAAATGCGATTTTACGAATTTAACCAATAAAATATTTTATTTAATCTTGATCGTTAGTTAAACAATTAAGTTATTATTTTTAAACTAATTATTTTAGAATATTTTTTAATTTGATCAAAATCGAATCTTTTATTTTAGCAACCAAATCCTCTAATTAATTAGTTTAAAAATTATAACTTAATTGTTTAACTAACGATCAAGATCAAATAAAATCTTTTATTTTTATATTTTATTAAATTTGATTGGTTAAATTCGCAAAATCGCATTTTTATATAATTTTTTACATTGGGTCCTCTCCTGCCAAAATATTGAGGCGGACGTATCCCCCCTGCCTCCCCCCCCCTCCGGCGGTGACGCCCGAGTGTGTGACTAGACCTTTATACAGACGATCAAGTATTCGCGGTCGCAAGCGACAGTGCTGTTTCTTGACTGGAACTAGAAGAACGTGGATAGAAGCCGGGCCAGTACCTGGGATTCATAGGTTTTTTTGGCATTTTTAATTTATTTTTCCATAATTAAAACCCAATCGAGCAAAATATTATTTGAAAAATGTCTTATAGGTATTGCTCGGACCCTCAGTGTTCAATCAGAAAATCAAAAGATGTGTAATTCTATTTGTTTCCAAGAGTGGATTGTAAAATTAAGAATAGATAAGCCTGTTTCGAAACATATGACGATATGTAGTCTTCATTTTAAAGAAAGTGACTATATTTATCCAAGTTAATATTAGTATCTGACATTTTATCGATTTGATTGGGATCATAGTGTCATAGATTTGTTTTTCTTTTTTTAATTTTCCCCATTTTTGTCTTACATCCGTTGTGCTTAATTGTTCCAAGTGTTCAATGTGATGCCTGAAATTATTAGCAAATAAATAAATAATATGACAAAGAAACTATGCTGTCATGAAAATGACAGCAACAATGATTGTATGAATAGGGAATTAATATAATTACTAACTGAAGATCGTAGTGTAAGGTTCCAAAGATGTGTTTGCATTTACCATTACTACCAGCTTACCAGCTTTACACGTACAATCACAAGAAAATTATGTGGTTTTCATCAAGTATAGCTTGCCCTTCAATTAATGTTCTTTTGAAATTACCAATTACGTCTATCTCATTAACCATGTCTATCCCCGTTCCTTCCGACATTTTGCAAAACTACTAGCGCACCCTATACTCGATTGCGCCCGCGAATTGTAAAATACTACCCAATGGATTGTAAAAAATAAATAAATTACCCAGCTTTTCTAAGATACACATATTGGTTTGTCCACTCACTGACTTTGCCATCAATATCATACAATTTTCAACCACAATTGATATATGAATGGAAATTTAAAAAAATAAATAGCCCTAGGAGGAAATTAAAAATAACAGGAAAGAGTTTAATTTATTGGGTTAGAGAAAAAGTAATTTCGGTTTATCCCAATAGTCGCTTATCAAAGCCACTTATCGCTTGTAATTCTTATTCAGTGAAGACAGACTATACAACGTTTGAAAGGTCACAGCTCATAGAATATTTCACATATCAACACAGTATCATTCATTGACTCAGTCAAACGTTATTGCGCTTAGAAAATGGCGATTCCAGAAGGTCGTTTTCGTCATATTTTGCTTTTATACTTCCGAAAAGGGAAAAATGCAGCTCAGGCTCCTCGAAAATTGTATGGTGTTTATGGTGATGTGTGTTGAAGCGAACGTCAGTGTCAGGATTGGCTCGCTCGATTTCGTTCCGGAAATTTTGATGTTAATGATGAACCTCGCCCTGGCAGCCCATTGATGAAAAAGTCGATGGAATTCTTAAAAAAAAAAAAAAAAAAAAAAAAAACGAGGTAGACCGACATATTTCATCTCGTGACATCGCTATGAAGCTTAACATCGACCATAAAACAGTTTTGAACCATTTACATAAGAATGGATACCAAAAGAAGCTCGATATATGGGTTCCACGTGAATAAACAGTACAAAATTGAATGGACAGACTTTCCATTTGTGAATCACTGGTGAAACGAAACGAAATCGAGTGATTTTTTAAAATGATGATTACAGGTGATGAAAAGTGGATCACATACGACAATAATGTGCGAAAAAGATCGTGGTGGAAGCCTGGAAAAACTTCACAAACAGTGGCCAAGCCAAGGAAGATGATGCTGAGTGTTTGTTGGGATTGGAAAGGCATTGTTCATCATGAGCTGCTCGAACCTGGCTAAACCATTGATTCTACTCTCTACTGACAACAACTAATGCGGTTTATTTATGATGATGTAGATTTTTAAGAATAAAAAAATAAGAACGGGGAATAACACCTTTGTTTAAATAAAAATATAGGTACATATGTAGCCTGGATGTAATAAACATCTTTTATATTTTTTAGTTGAATTAAATTTAACTCGATGAAAGAAAATACTTTGTTAAATTTGTTTTTTCGTTAATTATAGACTTGGGCGTCACCAGCTCCGAATTATTGGGGCGGGCTCAATATTCTCCTGGGTAAGGTAGGTAGAAATTTCAGAGGCTAAAAGTAGAAATAACAACGCCTAAAAATACTTGTTGGGACATTTAATTCCTCCTCCGACGATGTTAAAGGCATTTATAGTCTCTTAAAACTTGTCAATTTATCTCTCAGTTGGAGCATCCTTCGGGGGCATTCTCTCCGAATATGGCCCTTACTCTCTCAGTAAAACAAACCGCATTCCTGAATGGTCAGTCTTCCTTGTATTGGTCATTGGCGGATCCAGGGGGGGGGTCTGTGGGGGCTGCAGCCCCTCCCTTTGGAAAACTTTTCGTCATTCAAAGATAGAGTTTGTCTTTCCTTAAATAAAGGAAGCAAGTTAAAGACCTTATAGTGTGCAGAACAAGTAGAATTTTAGTTGTGGGAAAGGAACATAAAGGTAAAAAAGCTGATTAGCAGATCCAAATGAAGGGCTGTGGGGCTGCAGCCCCCCCCCCCTTTACGATCGGCTGGATCCGCCCATGGTAATGGTACACACCACATCGAAAACACCGATTATCGACTGATTGCTTCTATTTCATTATATTTATTGGGCTCTGAAAAATCACGCCTTGGATGCCTGATTACGTCTTGCTATGCCTCTATATGTTCTGCTCCTGTTTCTGTCCCGAGCTACCTCAAATGTTAATTTCATCGGTAACTGCGACTCTATAGAAAGATGTCGATCCGCCATATCAGTCACTGACTTCAGAAGAATCAGAAAGTAACAGAAAAATTTCTTGATCTATTCTGCGATCATTGCTACACCATCCAATTCTTTTCAGAAGCGTATACAAGTTCCTGATGTATTCATCTATCGAATCTTCTGAGTCTTAAACCCTCTGGAAGTTTTTTCCGTTCAAAATATAAATTATCCCGTAATGAAAATTTCATTTATTTTTAACTACATCATATTTTCCTCTCTTCTCAAGTGGTGCCTAGCCGATTGAGGTTAAAAATCATCTCAAGAATTTAAGCTAAATAAATGTACCTAAGGTTTTTTCGAAAGTAGAGAATCAATTACCAATCAAGAGGCTGAGGAAAAAATTTGGGAATTTCGTAAAATAGCAGAGCTTACATTAAACGGATAGATACCTCATAAAAGTTTATGACAATTGAGTGATGCAAGAATCCGATTATAATAGAAGGTTCAGGCTTATTATCTTTCTTTTTTTACAGTTTACAAGGTAGAGAGTAGTAAACGACCAATATTAGAGAGTCTACATAACTGGCGAGTGCATGAGGTCTTAAACGAATGTTGATCAAGCATTGAGAAATAGTGAGCAATATTTTAATAAATTGAAAGAATAAAGAAAATTACTTTCTCAAGACTAGTCGAAACTGTAGTGGAGCTCAACTGCTATAGATGGCTTACTATAGAGCCCTGCTTAATTATGGAAGGCTGTTTCTATTGAAAAAAATTATTAAAAAGGTGTTTTTGGTTGTTAGGTCAGTATAATAGTGGAAAAATACTATAAGTTTTTTACTTGTCTTATTTCCCCTGAATTATAGATACATATTTGTATCAGAATTTATCTTTGGGACAAAGAAAATATTGAATTAAACTGACAACGTTTAAAAAAAAAAAAGTTGATCGATTTTAACATTAAGAATACATTTTAGAAACGGTCTTTCAAGTATCTTCTTTTAATGAAAACCTGACATTGAGGTTTGAATCGATTTGTTTACAGTTTTATACACCACAGCTGTATTTAATTTGACTTTGAGAGGCTCTTAAGCAATTTAATGTTAATTCAAGTATTTCCTGATAAACTGTAGTATCTAGTATCGTGCTTTCAAATTCATAAGCTAATTCTAGTTATGGATCTTGATTCCAAAGAAATTTATAAAAAAGTGATTACAGACTTTTTATGTGTTTTTGCCGGTAAGTACTAAATTATTTTTTTTAAACTTCACTATCAAGGAATCGTGAATAAAAATATAATTTAGCATTAGTAAGGAGTTCTAATGTTTTCCCAATCATAAATTATTATTAGTGATAATGATATTGATTTTTATCAGCATACTGTTGGTCAGATATTGTTCAAATTTCAACATTTTTCATTTATATAACATTGTTACCAAAAATGTGGGTAAATTCGTGTTATTTAATTTTTATAGCATGTGATTTAAAAAAAAAAAAAAAAATGAAAAGTTATAAGGAAGTAAGGATCATGATTAATTCCTAATTAGAGTTGACTAAAAATTTTTGGTAAGCTGTTAGGTAGTTTTTAATTCCAGATTTAATTAGAGAACTATACTCTTATTTATCTATATATTAGTCTCTCATATTTAATTAGACATATTCATTTAATATTTAAAGACAGGATTACTAGTTTTTAATTTCTATTAATTAATAGTATTAATAGTTAAAACTACTGCTATGTCACTTTTGGGCGTGGCCAATATGGCATTGTTTAGTGTGGCCCTGATCTCAATTGAAAAGGACCCGTTAAGGGGTTTATTTATCTTTGAAGAGCAAGCATAGGGAGCGGGAGTTGAAAGCTGGGGTCTAAAAAGCTAATCTTTATAACTTAACCGTTTAACTGGGCGGGACGTATATAGACGTCCTGAAATATTTGTTGTTTTTATTATTATTTATATATGTATATATAATTATTTGTTTATATATATATATATATATATAAACATAGATACATGTATCTATGACTAATACCTCTGTTGTACGAAAATATAAGTCCCACCTGTTCCAGGGTACAACGTTTATTCCAAGGACGCATTTATATGTCCCGCCCGATTAAAGGGTTAAAAGATGATGAGAGTTTGCTTCTATTACATTCACTTGACCAGGCAAAATAGGCCACACACTGATGTTACATAGCAGTAGCTTTACCTTAATGTTTTCTTTATAATATTACTCATTAGTGCTTTATGACGTGTACTTCTTGATAATGTATGTATTGATTTCATTGTTCGTGTAATTATGGATAATTAGAGTGGGGTCACATTTTAGTGAATTACTATCAACCTGTAAAGTTATGACAAAATCATATTTTTATAATGTCTTTTGATTACATTATGACAGAGTATAGGGTAAATGGCTGTCCAAAAATTTATGCTTTGTTGTTAAGCTTTAGTTTGGCTTTGAAAACTGCAGTCTAAGTCATTTATTGATGGTGAATAAATCAATGCATTTGGTTGTACAAAATCAAACCTTTAGAAATATGCCAACCATCCAATGTTGATTAAGGTTTTAACAGATTATGTTGTGGGATAAGTTAATTTCTTATTGAAAAGGTTATAAATGAAAAACAGTTTAAATTTGATGAAGTTAACTTTTTACTGAAGTGCCTTCTATTGTGTTGTCCAGAAATTAATCCAGGATTTCATATTTTCATTAAATCACCTCCATAAATAAACTGTTTACGTTTGATGAATTATTATATGGGTGTCTTCATTTTCAATTCTCTTCTAAACAAAAATGTTTGTTTACCTCTGTACCATGTCACTAACTGGATATAATATAGTTATTGCTAAGATCTCAAAGCGTGATTTTGCCTAATTTAGTTTAAATTCGGTCAGCCAAAAACATCCATGGCCAGAAAAAATTATTTAGTGTGGGGTGATGGCAGTGTGAGTATTTGCACCATTGAAAGGTGGTTAAAAAATCTGGTGCGATGGGCGCAAAACAAATTATATTGATTGGAAATTGTTGTGTTTCGTTAAATGCTATTTCTCAATGTCACACATTTTTCTACTGTCATTTACTTATTTTTGTTTGTATTTGCTCTTTTAAGTACACTAAATTTTTTTATTATAAAAAGTTTTTACTTGTGATAATTTGGCAATGCAAGCATAATACTCCAAGTTATCTGATTTTATATTTCTCTATGTAATTGTTGAAAACTTCATATAGTTACCATGAAACCAATAATTTCCATTAAATGAACAGAAAATCTTTAATTATAAACAATCATCTGTCCTTAAAGGTGTATTGCGCATGCGTGGGCTCAACGTGTTTTATGAGTTGACGGAATATTTTTCTTTTTTTCTCCTTTCTTGATTTTTTTTCATATTTCATATAAAATATTTCTTGATTTCTTATTTTTAGGCGAAATGAGATACAGATAATTTCTCTATATAAACAAAAATAAAGGTACTTTATAAGAAAATAAAAAAGGTGCCTTCCCCATTTATGCCCCCTCAGAACATTTTAATAATGATAAAGCTTACCTGATATTAAAGAATACTTGATTCTCATAAAACATGATGAGTTTAATCAAAATCGTTAAAGCTATTTTTGAGAAATTAAAAAAAAAACGTAAAAATGGGGTAAAAAGTTATAAAATAAAGTGCCCCCTCCGTTTGATCAATTTTGATGAAATTTTTGCTGTCACGTCATGGGCATATACATACACCAAATACGCAATTTCAGGTTTGTACGGTTTATAGTTTTTGAGCTAGTCTGTTCACACACACACACACAGACCATTTCGCGGGACTTGGTTATTTGGACTCAGGGGACCCCAAAACCTATATTTCCATTGAAAACCGGAAGTCGAAATTTTTCACGATCGCAATACTTAACCTTACTATATATTTCATATATAGGTAAGTGAAAGTAAAAATATCTAGAGGGAGATATATGCCTTCATAACAAGTTAGTTCATGGAAGGACTCCGTTCCTCCGTCCTGTTCTGAAAGATGTTGTCATAGAAAACCCCAGAAAAATTATTTGAGAACTTGTAGAGAATCTCTCAGTCAGAAAATCGACTGCTACTGACCACCTCAATGCAATCGATAAGGTAATAAAGTTTGAAACTTGGGTTTGCATTAACTGTGTGCCAAAAAAATCACCATTATGAATTTTGCTCTGCACTTCTTTGCTGTGGCAAAACCTTTTCTAGAATGGTCACTTGTGATGATAACTGGATTCTCTATGACAATTCAGTTTAGACATTGGTTTGACAAAGGAAAAGTAATGCAAATTTTCCGAAGCCCTCAAAAGTAGGTAATTGTTACTGTGTAACCCTTTAACTGCTGCGAGTGAAAAGCTTTACGTCTTATCACAGCGCTTAGTGGGCTGGCTACCCATCTACTGGCCTTTTTTTTTTCCCCCTTCCTGGCCGTTACCGGCATAGGGGGTGCGGTAGCGGTGGGTTGATACGTTGGGTATACGTACGCCCACCGCTACCAATAAAATACACTTTATTTTTCCATTCTCTTATTATACAGTATTTAAGGAAACTTTAATTTTTTTTAAAGGTTGTCTGCTACTATGGTACAGCCAAGTGCACGGGTGTGCACCTTAAGGATGCACCTTATCTCCTTCGCCGGGTGGATGACCAGCCCTCCTGGTGCCCTCCATCCGGCCATTCCTCTCCATCCGTTCGGTCCTGGTCAGCATCCGTCCGGATGGTCCCTCCTCCATCATGTGGCGGAGCCCTTTCAGATGGTGAAGTGCGTGGGGCCCACCACCTGCTTCCACCCGTAGACGAATACCACAAATGCGGGGTAAACGTCTTCTACAAGACAGGGGAAGTCGGTCTCGGTGAGGGCGAACAACCCTCCTATAGGTACTCCTCGACAACCTGGCTCGGTGTCCTTCCATGGCAGTGCAGTCTACGACGATGTGCTCGGCAGTCTCGGGTACACCACACATGGGGCACCGGTGGTCAATATTCTTCCCATGGGTTTTTAGCTTCCCCCGGAAGCCGCCGTGTCCCATCAGGATCTGTGAGATCCAGTAGTCCGGGAGGACCCTTTGCCTTTAGTCTTGACTGGACGGTGGGGAAGAACTTTCTCAATGTAGAGCCCTTTTGGCTATCTACCCACCGTCCATTCCATTCTTCTATTAGGTCCTCCCTCAGCATCTTCTTCCAGGCGTTAGGGTTCTCACCGATCTTCTCAGGGAGCGCATCTAGCCACTGCCTCTTCACCTCATATGTAATTGTATCATCTTTATAGATAAGGTCCAGGGGCATCGCTCCCGCCAGCATTTGCACTGCCTCGTGGGACACCGTCCTATAGGCCTTGGTCACCCTCAGCAGAGCCCTTCTCTGTATGGTCGCCAGTTTCCTCTTCTGTTGCTGCGTGAGGTTACGGCTCCACGCCGGGGATGCATACCTCAGGATACCCCGTACCACTCCTTTGTATATAGTCATTCTCGCTGGGTACCTGAGGCCCCAGAATGCACCCCCGATCCTACTTAATCCATTAATGGCCAGGGTCACCCTATGTTCTAGGTACGCTAGGTGAGGGATAGCGTCAAAACGTTTTCTGAACCTACTCCTAGATATGTCACCTCCTCACCTAGGCGCACCCTCTCTCCTTGGATGTCGAGTGTTATAGGGTGAGCCCTGTCCGTGGAGCCTCTCATGAGCATGGCCTGGGTCTTGGCTGCCGCCATGCTCAATTTCTTCCTCACGCACCATGCCGCAACGAGACTGTCAGGTCGTTGACGTAGGCCGTGGCAAGGAACCCTCTGTCTTCTAGCTCCCCCAGCAACTGGTCGAATACCAACTTCCACATGGCTGGACCGAGGACCGAACCCTGTGGGCATCCCCTCTGGATATCATTCTCTACCTCATAGTAGCTACCCCTGATCTTGACTTTTCTTCCACTGAGGTAGCTACTCACGAGGCAGTACAGGTTGCTGGGGGTGTCGAACTCTTGCAGCCGCTGGAGTATGCAGGGTCACCAGACGCTGTCGAAGGCAGAGGATATATCGAACAATATCAACATCACATACTTCTCCGCCCTCTACTCAACATCCCTACGCACTCTCAGCAGCGGATCTCCGGTTCCCTTGCCACGGGTCGAGCCGAACTGCCGTGGATGGCTGGCTGCCTTGAGGACTGGTCTCAGTCTTGATACTATCAGGTGTTCCAGGACCTTACTCATCACCGGGAGGAGGCAGATTGGTCGGTAAGCCTTAGGACTTTCCTTGTCCTTGCCCCTTCCCTTGTAGAGCAGTCTCAAGTCTGCAATCCTCCACTTGCTTGGGAAGCACCCCTTATCCAGGCATTCATTAAATATGTCTAATATCTCCTCTATATAAGGGGTGCTCTTCTTGAGGATTGCATCGAGTCCTGGAGCCCTACCAGTCCTCTGCCTATCCACGGCCAGGCGCAGGTCCCAAATGTCCCATGGTGGGCACAGGTCGGTACCCGACGGGTACACCGTGGTGCGTCTAACCACTTCGTCTTCCTCGTTATCCTGGGACGGGTCATCCCTGGGGTATGTGTATTCGATGTACATCTTAGCAGCTTTGTCCAGGGTGGTTGCCTGGAAGGTTCCTATTCTGATGGCCGCCATCATTTGTAGCGGGTTTACTTTTCCCAGTGCCACCCTGTACGGAATACCCCTGGGGATCTTCTCAGCTTCTTCGACTATGAAGTTGTCCCAGGATCTCTTCTTCTGGTGACGCACTCCGTTTCGGTATACCCTGTACCTGTGCTTGGACTCTTCACGGAGTGCAGGCCTCCTCTCTTATCCCTGCACTCCTGGTACCTACGCCGAGCCCTGTAGTAATCCTTCTTCAGCTGTGTAAGGGCTGGCGTCCAGCCTGGGACCGGACGTTCTCTCGCCCTTCGGCGCTGGAGGGTGAGGTCTGCCGATTGTCAGCTTTGCCACTCTATGATCAATGTCTGACTCACCTTCCATTGGCGCCATCTCCTCCCACTCTCTATCAACCATCATCCCCTACAGTTCACTGGAGAAAGCTCGTTCCTGGCCTCGTGAAGCGAGTAGTGAGAGAGATGCTGGAGGCGCCAGAACTGTACCAAACGCTGACCGATATGATCCTCCTACGTGCAGTCCTCAGGTGTATGGAGGTGTTCTACAAGGCCATGGACGCCCTCAAACCACAGGGGGACGAGCAGTATTCGCCCGTCACGGCAGCACTGTTAAAGCCAGGGACGAATCGAGGGAGGCCTCGCTCCTAGAAAAGTCAAAGGCCGAGGTTGCAGGACCGGATGAAGAAGAGGTCAGACCAGGACCCAGCGGGCAGGCCAGTAAATACCAGGGACTGGCGCCTGCCCCCATGCCCCAGCGGAAGACAAGTGAAACCCCACTGTGTAGGGGTAGGAACATGATATCAACGGATTCGGAGTACGAAGAATAACCCTACACAGTGGTGCAGAAGAAAAAAAGAATAAGAAGAGGAGATAACAGCAGAGAAACCAAAGCACTAAAGCCAGATGCCGAACCTAATCAGAAGCGAAGAAACTTACCTTCGCTGGAGTACTGGCCAGTGTCCCACAGGTACCCACAAAGGCAGAGGAAACCCCAACGTACGTCACTTTGACTGGAATGACGAAAGGCTGGTCCCCTAGCAAAATATACGAACAACTCCCATCCCAGGAAGAGCTGAAGAAACTAGGAGTCGCCGCCAAGATGGTGAAAATAACCGGCACCGGCAGGGCGGTGCTGGTAAGGACAGAAGGAGCAGACCAGGCAAGGTGGCTCCTGGAGTGGACGAAATTGAAAGAAGGAGGCCAAGCTGGCCTCGGCAAGAAGACCCCGGCTTGAGGTGAGAGGCGTGCCGAAGCACTGGGATGCGGGGACCCTCGAAATGTACCTGTGGGGCAAATGAATCGGTGATTGCAGAAACCACTTCAGTCACAAATTTCAAATTTTTCAGGAGAGAGAAAAAACGTCACAACTCCTCCAAATTGCAAATATTTTAACTTTTTTTTTCTGTGTCATAGCATGCATATTTTTATGTTGCTTTCATGTAAAAATTACCCAATTTTGACTTAAAGTAGGCTCAGGAAAATTTAAAAGTTGATTCGGACATATGCTGTTTCTGCACTCAATTGGTTTTTACAGACAGGTGAAAACTTGGAAAAATGTAACCATTCATTAAAAGTTTATATTTTTTAATTAAAAATTTATTTTACATCAATTTTTAGTAATTTTTTACAATTTAATTTATTTTATATTCATTTTAATTTTGTTTATTTTAAATCAATTTTAAAAATTTATATTTTTTCATATAACATCAAAAATGAAGTTCGATATTGCAGTCATCATAAAACACGAATATAACAAAGTGAAACGCTCTTAAAAATTTATATTTTTTCATAATATATCAAAAATCAAGTTCAATATTGCAAAGTCATAAAAAAAAAAACTGGAATATAACAAAGTAAAACGCTCTTAAAATAAATCATTCTCGACGATTGTATCATTGTCACATGCAGTGGTTGGCCAGGTAAATAATTCATCATAAAAAACTTTGAAGTTTTCAGGAATATGAATAATCATCTTCTTGATGTCTTCCATTTTCTTTATGTTGATTGGAACTTGAAGAGAAATCAATATTGACGTTCAGGGAAGCAGGTTTCAGCAGATGATAGCTGTGCTTTTGTAATCCTTCAATGAAAATGTATTCTGTGATTACCCCCTTTTCTTTAGAGTTATAGCGCAACTCTTTATATCGAGTGGGAGCAAACTTGACTTTTGCTTCTTGTGGCACATTCCTCCCTCGAGATTCTCTGGCAACTGGTTTTTTTTTGTAGTATTCCTTCCACCAACCACCAAAATCTTTTATGTCAGTCGTGATTAGCTTGGTGATGTGAAAGTTGTTACTGGACTGAGCACACAACTCTTCATATTCATCAGGTGTATATATCCGATCGTGCTTTAAAGCATTGTAATTTACAGTTACAAGCAGCACCTGTTGTTCTAGATGGGATGAGACGTCCTTTCCAGTTGATGTGTTCAACCCCACAAACGTTAGTGGTTCGAATAACGTTTCTTCGATATTTTCCGTCATTCCTCCTCCTTCTCTTAGGAGCTGTTTCATTATCACTCTCACTGCTTGAGGAACTCACTGACATATTGAAAATTGAACATGAAACGTTAAGCACAATAGCACAAACTTGGAACACGTTGAAAACAATCAACAAAACACTTCGATAAAACCACCTGTTTATGTATTCTGGCAAACACACGGCGCATGCTCGGCAAGGTGTAGGTAACCGACTGGTGGGACTGGTGACTGGAAACCTAGAGGTGGGAGCAGAAACCACTTCAGTCACTGACTCATGTTATTTCTGCGCTCAACGACCGAAAAAGACGTCTTATTTTTACGGAACTACTCAACAGACTAACGTGGTTTTTGCACTCAACATGTATCTTGCCTTTGTAAGCTTGTTTTCATCGAAAACGATTTTTCGCATTTTTTTGACTAAAGTTGTTTCTGCAATCACCGATTCAAATGCAGGGAGGCCCCCAGCACGGAGGAGAAGAAGGAGTGGATTAGGCCCTGCTTTTCCACTCCGTCCAGAGGAGGCCTCACGGTCAAATGGGTCATTGAAGTGCATCACCGTGAGGCAGACGCTCATGGGCCTATCCCAAGATCAACCCACAACAGGATGGTGTTGCTTGACCATCAGAGATTATCTCGACCCCCTACTCTGCCTCAAATGCCAAGAGTATGGCCACCCAGCCAAGTCCTGCACGAAGGAGGTGGTCTGAAGGTGGTGCACAGCATCTGGACACAAGATTAAGGAGTGTCCGGAGCAGAAGAAAGGTGCGCCACCACGCTGCAGAAATTGCTCCCAGAGAGGCAGAGAGGGGAAAGATCTCCAACCACAGGGTCATAGCCTTCAGTGTTGGACAGGAGGAAGGCACCCCCCCTGTATATCGAGAGGGGATATGTGACCCGGCTGTGACCAGCCGTCTACCGGCCTGTGCTACATACTTTTTACCTGCATTCTATCCTTCATTACGCCCCTTTACTAATACCTGTCAATGTATTTCATTGTTTCCATCCTCCTTTTTGATTCAGGCTATGGACCAACACTGGCGGAGTTAAAACTTTTTTTTTTTTTAATACTAAAACTATATTCTTTATAATTTCTAGAAAAAAAAATATTTTGAATTTTTTTTTTTTTTTTATTATTCTGCATGTAGATTAGCTCCTATGGTGACTGTTGTTTTTGACTTTGACTTTCTTGATGTATTTTATAATTGATTATAGTAAGAGGTCTCTTACTCTCAGGGAGGAAGTGATAAAGAAGTCAAGAAGATCAGCAGATTTTGATTGTGAAGTAGGCCAATAGGTAGGTTGCGATGGAGAAATAACAGACAGCTTGAATCGTCGATACATTTTTGTAGCCTTTTTCCTTGAGTACTTGATAATCGAAAGCCCCATCTTGTGTTTTTAGCTTTGAAGTCTCACCCAGTAGGAATGGTTTTCCCATTGCTGTGAAAAGATTCTTAAACTCGTTTATTGAGACTTTTTTGTTGGGGGCGATATAAACTGAGGCTATCTGTTTATGAAAGCTTGAATTTTGGAGAGTTTAGAGAAATGTTGGTATACTGAATAGACTTTGTTAGTGCAGCTGTTAACAAATTATCATTTAAAGATTTGTCCACTATTTTGCTGTGCCTCCATGAGCTTTGTTATCGTGGTGGTCTGTTCTATGTATTTCGTAACCGTTTAGCCTAAGTATTTGTTTGTTAAGTGAGTTCCTGTTATCAGTGCGATGTATATGTCATGTTTTTTTAGAAAAATTTCCTGTTCGTTTTTATATTGGAGCAGACCATTTCCACATAGTCCACATAGGAGTTCCACAGGAGTATTCCAAGAGAATTAGGTTTAGGTTTAGCCATTGATAGGGTTAGAAATAAGGAATGAAACTAATTTTGTTGGCAATTCAAGAATGGGAGATAAAAGGAATTTCAGTTCAGATAGGAAAGGTTCAATGGAAGATTTTATAGCCGAGAGATATAAAACGATGAGGAAAGAGAGTGATCAGAAAGAATGGAAAGGCAATTCCCTGTTACCTTTGTAGTTGGCTCACCACCTCTCTCAAAAGAAGAATTATTCTCTCTTGAAGTTTGACATGGCTGTTTAACGTGTTCTTCTTTTGGTTCATTTGTTGTAGAGTGATCTATAATAGTCGATGAGAAATTCCAAAATAGTCGTATTTTTAGGAATATTTCTTTGGCAACCGGCTTTATCATGGCCAATAAATGGATAATTTGTTGAACTGGAAATTTTTGGAGGTTCCGTTCAAAATAATTAGCACAAATATGTGAGATTTACATATTTTATTGTAGCCGATGTTTCAACCCAAATTTTAGGTCATCATCAGGCCACTGTGGCAGATGGACGTCAAACACCTTCTCCAGATTGTAATAAAAATGATGATATTCATATCCTATTAGGAGATCTTTATCTGTTTAGGAGTTCTTTCTCCTGTTAGGAGGGCCTTTATCTGTCTCTGAAAAAATAAATAAATGTATTGACAATATTTTGATTGTTTTAGATCATTTATTTTATTTTTTATATTTTACAACCTAAATCTGCATTAATTTTCTGGCAACTTAATACTATTAAAAATGCCAGTACGATTGAAAGCATATGAAAATCAATCTTCAGGACTAAAAAGTTAAATCTTCATCAAATTTTAGATAATTTAGTTCATTAATCAATTTATTAGCTATAGTTATTTTGCCCATAAATAATTTGATTTGGGTCATCTCCATGTTTCTAGAAAAAAATCTATTTTTTGTTATTTTTATATATGAGGTGTTAACTTTTAATTATTAATTTTAGTTGGCTTTCCTATTTTGATTTTTCGGTTGTTTGGAGTACCATACAAGCGAGGATTCTACTGTGATGATTTATCAATCAGATACCCCTTCCATCCTTCTACAGTACCTGATTATGCTCTTTATATTGTTGGAATTGGACTACCAGTCTCAGTAGTAAGTCTCAAGCCTTTGTATTACATTATTAATACTGAAGTTTATGGTTAAAACATTATAGTAGCTAATAAAGTTTTTCTGTTATGGCAGTATCTTATTTAAAATTTTATATTATCTATTTTAAAAACTAATTCTTCCCTAAAATTATATCAGTATTTTAAAAAATAAATAAATAGGTATATTTTGGCGGTAGTTTTTCAAGTTATATTAGTTAGCTATGCTGCCATCGACATTAGTTTGATGAAAACTCAAGCTTATTTGTGAGAGGTTATAAGTACTTGGTTTCTACTACCCTGTTTCATTAAGTTGGAAGTCAAGTTAAATAAGCTTTTCAGTTGGTTTATTTGGTTCAATCTTGTTTTAATTACTTTTATGGTATTCATTAAGTTCATGAGAATCATTTGATATTTATTCTATGTTTTAGGGCTTAAATGTAGGTGTCAACTATTAGAACAGAAATTAATTCATAATTTCAATAGTTGACATTGATGTCAACTACTGCCAGAATTAGCAAATAGTATTCCATCTGGGGGTAGTTTATGGAAGTCTGAGTCTGGCTGGATGACAGGTGTCTTATATTATGAATTTATAGCTAGTGTGCTCTATCCATGGATCATTGAGAGCAAAATTGCATTGCCAATCATCCTATTCCTGAATGCACAAGCCTCTCATCAGACTCTCCCCACTTCCCAATTCTGCAAAGAACATTTGATACTTGCTATTAGTCGCACTCTATCAAAATACTACACATTTCATCCAACCAATGAATGTGGCCATCATTAATTGTCTAAAAGAGCTCTAGAAGAGTGAAGTTCATTGGAGAGTCTAAAATTGTGCAAACCCAACATTAAAAAACGTAACTTCTGGCCATTACTAAAATCTATTTATCATGCTTACTTAACTGGATGATCTCATTTTTTGTTTAAATGTATTTGTTTGTTTTTTGTCTCACTAAGCTTGTTGTTTATAAAATTAAATTGTGAAAAATTTATTTTGTTTCCATAGTGAATTTACTAGTTTATAAATAAAAAAAAATATTAACTTTTATTGCAGTCCCTATTGGCTATTAAAAACCATAGGAAATCGAAAATTAATGCATGTGTCAACTTTAAAACCATAAATATCAACTTTCCAAACCTTTACATTTTGATGTGTCTACTATTGGTTCATTCAGTCAGTCAAAAACCGTAAATGTAGACCATAGGATATCGTATTCCTAGTATTCTAGAGGGTTTGGCTTACCTAAATTCATAACAAAGATTATCCTAACATCAATATATTGGTAAACAGTGTCAATAATATAGTTTTTTTTTCTTAAACTGTCAACTATTGGTACAGTTACCCTAGTATAACCTGGAAGGGGGAGATTTTCTGTGAAAATCAAAGTAAAAAAGATAAAAACAAGTCTAATAAAAGGTTCATGGAATTTTTGAGAACCGAAATCCGAGAATTAAGAAAGGATTCTTTTCACTTTCTTTGCACATTTGATATGAAATGTAATCTTGATACAGATAAATAGATGAAACATGTACACATAATAAATACCTATGTATTTTTTATTTGTCATACTTTGTGTCACAATGATTTTAATAATGAATTATGTAAATTTTTTCAGGATACATAATAAAATATAATAATCAACATCTTTTGCCCATTCTGGAAAAGTGAAAAGTACTGTTGGAGAATAAAATTTCTGTCCATATTTGGAGTGGAAGGGTTTTTTTTTAAGGGGCTGAAAACAATTAAATTTGTATATCATTGGTCGGGTCTTTTTTCAACGTATTAGGTGTCCGTTGACGGAAGTTGTGCTGTAAATACTTTTCAACCGCTTGCCTAGATCATGAATACATTTATATTATTATTTTATTTTATATTATTATGAATACATTATTTATTTTTTTGCCCCTAGTCATCTCATCCATGAAGTATTTTTGATCCTATTTAGGTTATAAATTCTAGTCAAGAATAGCCGAGGTGAATAAATTACTTGCTAATTGTACTAAATGTTCAAATTGAAATAGCTTCTTTTGGTCTTTTTTTTTTTTTACATTTAATTAACATTTATTGAAAAGATGAAATAAAAAGCAGTTGCTTTAAATTAACAGAGGTGGCTGATTTAGGCTGCCAAAGAAATATATTGTACATTAAGACAACAAAAAAATCTTAATCATTAAAACAATTTAGTCTCTTTTTTTCTTTTTAACTTGATTTAATTATTATATTTTTACAGTTTTCAATATTTAATTTATGATTTTAATATAAAATCACTATTTGCTTTAATAATAAAAAAAAAAAAAAAAAAAGAAGGAAACCTCTTAATTTATAAGTACTAAATTTATTTAATAAGTTAATTTTCATATTAGTGCAAAACCTTTGTACTTCATTTTATAATTACATTATTGTTTACTATTTTCTATATATTTTTATTTCAGATGCTTATTTTTGAAGTGTCCTTATTTAAAAAAATTGATTCCAAGAGAAGATCATTATATCTGTTCGGTTGGAAAGTACCAACATGGCTTATTAGATGCTATAAAGAGATAGGTTTCTTTTGTTTTGGAGCAGTTTGTTCTCAATTAATTACAGATATTGGGAAGTATTCTATTGGAAGACTTAGGCCACATTTTATGGACGTTTGTGATCCTGACGTTGACTGTAGTCTGCCAGATGTTAAATACAAATATTTTGTGGATTTCACATGCAGAGGAAATAGTCCTAAAAGTCTTCGTGAAGCTAGGTAGGTCAAGTTTCTTTAATAGGGGAGACTGGGGCATGTTTTCCAAGTTTTTTTTTTCTTGAAGTTTTGCATTTTTTTTAAAATATATTAAAAGGTGAATATGATATGATTATATTGACTTTTATTGACATATTGCATTATGTATTTTTCAAAAAACAAGATATTCAATGATACAAAAAAAAAAAAAAAAAAGTTAAGGATGATTATAACCCTGGTAAAATCTGCCTCGTGTGTGTTTGTGTGGCAAGTTTTCCAGTCTCTTTCAACTATATGGGAGCATGATTTCCAGCAATTTTTAATAGATCAAACAGGTAATAAGTTCTGCATGTTGTATAATTAAAACGCTTGTATATATTTATTACAAAAAAAAAATGTAGGTTACAAAATAAAAAAAATTAAAAAATACAATTTTGTAATAAAAGGATAATTGATAGTTAAAATAAATCATCATCAACATAATCTGAATACACACAAACATATACAAATCTGAAAATCTCGTTGGTCGTGTCTTGGAATTTTTGCCTTGGTCAGAAAATGGTCTTAAAAAACCTGCCCCATCCTCATGTTAGATTTTTGACTTAACCTGGATGGATGAGTATGCAAGTTAATATCAAATCAATCACATAATCCAAACAATGAAGAACTCCATTTTTAGTATATTCAGCGCTTAAAGCAGAAAGTTTAATGCGTGTGCATTTATTTTTAGCTTTAATGGGTAGGGGAGAGCGGGGTTGGTTGGCAACAGTTTTCACTTTTTTGATTGTTGAGTCGTTCCTGTTAATATAATCCCAATAGGGCTGATACCACTGTAAACTCCAAGTATTAGAGCACTTCAAGTATTTTTTTCACCACATAATATTTAATACTAAGATCATAGAAAATTGAAGAATTCGTCAATCCAGAGTATGCCAATTAACCCCTACGTGGGGGCAAGTTGGCCTACAAGGTGGAGTTGTTTAGCCATCTCATTCAAGTACTGCCTGACACATATTATTGTTATTAAAAGCTGCACTATAATGGTATAATAATTTTGAACCGGTTTTTAACAGCTATTAAGGGAAAATAGAATGACAATAGAAGTAGATAGAAGTTTAGATTGTCGTCACTTTCTGCATTAGAAAAATTGCTCTCATCCTCCTTGCTGGAACTAAAGACAATTGGTAGTTTCACCTTTGTTTATGTTTACCTTGCTTTTGTGAATTGCTACTGTGCCAAAAAAAAAGTTGAAGAGAGCCAACTAACCCCACAGGAGAGATCATATGAAAGATGACTGCCAGTACAGGGGAGAACAATCAAACAAGAAACTGGTTAGTCGAAAGGTTAGGTTTTTCAAAGGAGTTTGGGGCTATGTGAACAGAATCGGAGTCAAATGTTTTTCCATGCATTTAAACCAAATTTACTGAAAATATAAAAATTTACTTATATGTTGTAAAATCAATCAATGAAGCACACTCTTATCTACACTGTTAGCATCAGATTGAAAACTCAGGACAAGACTCCCGAGGTCGAGCGGGTCACATGGTACAATGGTGGGGCCTTCACAACAGGTGTGACAGAAACTATAAGGCAATGGCCAACCTACCCCCTATGCCAACCAACCCCGCTCTCCCCTACTTGAAATTTTACTCACCTTTGATAAAATAATTAAAAAATCACCTTGAAGTGGAAGCAATTACTGAAATGAAACTAAAGTAGACAGAACCACAATCACTGCTGCTTTGGTTCGTCCACCTGCTGGCCCGTTCAGCCAGTTCATTAAAGAACTAAATTGAGTTGGAAAACGTGCCCCTATGGAAAATGTGCCCCTATCTCCCCTACTGTCATTTATTTAGTGAACATTTCTATTCTAGTTTTTATAAGTGTAAAATGATTTCTCAACAACATAGTTTCATAATTACTTAAAATAAAATTTTTAACCAAATAGGAATAAAATTCATTTTAGTAGTATGGATATAGTCTTTATTTAAGAAGCAAAATTGTTTTATATTGGTGTCAACTGATACCATTATTAATATCGGTGCAATTGGCCTATTAGCAGTATTAAGTACTGATATGCCGATGTTGATATTGGCAACTGTTGATCTCTTAATTAACAACAGTACAATTTATCACTGAAAAGGATATATTTTTGATAAATGTTGGTTTTACCATGATTTATTGTAAAAATAAAAAAATCTTATATGATGTATTAATCTTACAATAATAATATGTCGTAGATAGTAAAATAACTAGAATTGATAGGTTCTGATGATATTTATATCGGTCTAACCAGAAAAACATTTCGGAGGGGGTTTGGTCGGTAGAAAAAAAATACATTAATAAAGCATAAAAAATGTATTGCCCCAATCCTCTCCTCCTCCACCTAATTTTTTTTTCTGGGGCTGCACAGTATCAGTTGTCTGATTTGTGAAAACATTTTGTGGGGAGCCCCTTACTATCATATTTCTATAGTAATAATGCCTAATCCTAGATTAGTATACAAAACAATGTCCTAAACACAAGTAGTATTCGAATCTTAGGTAATGTTCAACTCTTTAGTTTAATCTCTTAAGAGTTTTTGAATATTTATAAAACTATAGAAAAGCAATAGAAATTTCAAATATGACAGTTATAATTAAGATTTATTCCTAGTTCATTTAAAATTTTAGAAGAAAAATATAATTTGTGTTTTCTTATGTTTTAGACTTTCTTTTCCATCTGGGCACTCCTCCTTTTCTGCTTATACAATGGTTTATTTAGCTGTAAGTATTCACTCACTAAATCCTACATTCATTGATAGATGTAGACCTCAATTTTTACTTAGCTTCACTCCTATCCTATTTTCAACTCTCATATATATATATATATATATATATATATATATATATATATATATATATATATAGATATATATGTATGTATGTATGTATGTATGTAAATTAGGAATGTTCGAAATCAAATTTAGTACATTCTAAACCAGATTGTTCCAAACCAAGTTTAGAATTTTCCTTTTCAAATTATCGTGTTTGTGTGTGTGTGTGTGTGTGTGCGTGCGTGCGTGCGTGCGTGCTTGTGTATGTGTGTGTTGCATATGGCAAGTTTGGACATCTAGCATCATCATCTTTTTTGCCCAGTGTCATTTGTGAGAAGTGCTGATTTATTTTTTTAATTTAAACTTAATCTTCAGCTGAGGTCATTCTGCTACTCTTAGAAGCATTTGGTTGGTGATGCTGCTTTGAATAAAAGAAGTCGTGAGTGGTTTCAAGAGTTTAAAAATGGCGAGTATGAAGTGGAGAACAAAGAACGCAGTAGAAGGCTGAAAATATACATGAACCTAGGATTGGAAGCATTATTTGTGAAAGATTCATGCCAAACACAAGAAGAACTTGCACTTAGATTTGGAGTGAGTCAACAAGCAAGCAACAACATTTGGAGTGAGTCAACAAGCAAGCAATAACATTTGGAATGAGTCAACAAGCTATTTCTCATTGTTTAAAATCATTAGGAATGATTAAATAAAAAGGAAATCTGGTCCTATATGAGCTGCTAAAGCCAAGAGACATTGAACGCTGTCTTTTCCATACCTGGTGGCTAGTAATTATAACTTATGCTGGTGTGCTATTTACCACACTATTTGGTCTGTCTGGGCAGTGCTTCACATCATATGGAGATACAAACAATTGGATCGATTTGTGGATAGCCTCAAAAGATGTAGAATATTTTGATGTACCTGAATGCTTCCAGAAAAATGGGGAAAGTAGAACGGTGGATACTTATTTGTATCCTTGATACATGATACTATAATTTAATTAATAAAAAATGTATAAACCTATTAACAAGCTTATATATTTTCATAATTTATTTTACTACAAAGATTAATATTCAACTAATGTCAATCAATAATTATCTTCTTTTTTTGATAAATATTACTTGAATTTAGGTAAACACTTTCTGACTTACAAGGGGAGGGCACAGCTATGGGGTCGTCGATCGGGCCCATTTTTTTTCTGGTGATTCTACATCGAAAAATAGTCGACACGTGTCCGAGCGTTCCGTCCAATGGGCCTTAGGTGCTGAGAAATAAAATAAAATACCTTGAAAATCCTTTATTTTTTATCTTGAGTTTGGAAAATGATATCGACATGATTCTTTCACTAATTCATTTATCTTAAAGAGTAGATTAGAGGAAAAATACAATTGTTAAAGAATTATTCATATTTCTTCAATTTAATTTAAAAAAAAGCTTCAAGTTTTCAAGTAAACTAGCTTTATAAATTTTTTCACATAAAAAACAATAGCAGAATTGAGTTCAGCACCTCAAGAAACCCTGATGTCTTAAATATAATCCAAAACAAAAAATAAACAAAAATTCCTGTCAGGAACAGCTTAAAAATGTTTCAGCAAATTTGTATGTGTAGTTTCAAATTCTGCATCTTGTGTTGAGCTGATCCGATTTTTACGTTCTTGAGCTCGTTGCGTAGAAGAAAGCTTCCTTTTTCTAACCATATAAATAACTATTGTATTATCTCGGGAAGCTCTTGTAAAAAATGGTCCTCAAAATAAAAATTAAATTCAAACTTTTCTTTATATTATGTTGATTCCTGAACACATAAAAATATCTCGATTATGTAAAAATGTGTAACTCTAGAGCCTTTATTTATCCTATAAATTTGATGAAAATCGGTAGAATTTTCTCCGAAATATGGTCGGATTTTTGGATGTTTAACGAAATTGTAAGGGCCTTAGCGAAACTTTTAATGCAATTTTTAATTTTTTTGTTTTTGTTTTTTTAATCTTCCCAAAATTTACTTATAGGTTTTTTTGGCTATAGAGTTACACATTTTTACATAATCGAGATATTTTTACGTGTTCAGGAATCAACATAATATAAAGAAAAGTTTGAATTTAATTTTTATTTTGAGGACCATTTTTTACAAGAGCTTCCCGAGATAATACAATAGTTATTTATATGGTTAGAAAAAGGAAGCTTTCTTCTATGCAACAAACTCAAGAAGGTAAAAATCGTATCAGCTCAACACGAGATGCAGAATTTGAAACTACACATACAATTTTGCTGAAACATTTTTAAGCTGTTCCTGGCAGGAAAATTTTTTTATTTTTTGTTTTGGATGATATTTAAGACATCAGGGTTTCTTGAGGTGCTGAACTCAATTCTGCTATTGTTTTTTATGTAAACAAATTTATAAAGCTAGTTTACTTGAAAACTTGAAGCTTTTTTTAAATTAAATTGAAGAAATATGAATAATTCTTTAACGATTGTATTTTTCTTTTAATCTACTCTCTAAAATAAATGAATTAGTGAAAGGACCATGTCGATATCATTTTCCAAACTCAAGATAAAAAATAAAGGATTTTCAAGGTATTTTATTTTATTTCTCAGCACCTAAGGCCCATTAGACGGAACGCTCGGACACGTGTCGACTATTTTTCGATGTAGAATCACCAGAAAAAAATGGGCCCGATCGACGACCCCATAGCTGTGCCCTCCCCTTGTTAGTATTATTTATGAGAAATCAGTTTATTTTTTAATAGAAGTTGATTGATTAATGAAATTTATGTCAATCATGTGTTTGGTAAAGGCTATGGATTTTAACAATTTAATTTCCCCTGCTGGTGGATTGCGATATGGTTTCGCCCCCACCTTCTAGGTATTGTCTTATTCTTGTGATTCCTTTAAAAAGTTTTCTAGTGAATTTCTGAACCCTTGCTATACCTTTGTCTACATAAATTCTGAATAAAGCAATTCCATTATAAATATTTTTATAATTTTCAGTTGTATATTCAGGCAAAATCAAACTGGAAAGGGTCACATCTATTAAAACATTTTTTGCAATTCTGTTGTGTGGCTTTAAGCTGGGCTACAGCTTTATCACGTGTGTCAGACTATAAACATCATTGGAGTGATGTTTTAGTTGGATTAATTATTGGAACAACAGTTGCATTCCTTAATGTAAGATTATGTTCACGTTATTTTGTTTTATATTTTTTCTTTCTGTTTTTGTTTTATTGTACTGAGAACTTTACTTTGATTTTATATATATATACATATATATATATATATTTCTTTTTTCAGGCTAATTTTGTTTCCGATTTATTTGGGGCATCTTCTCTGAAAAAGAAATTAAGTGAGACAACCACCTTAACTAACACATCACATCAAGTTATGTTGGTCACCAATAATTCATCAGCAGATCTCTAAGATAGTGAAATATTCTAATTTATTAAAATCATCTGGAAGTTCAGAAAAAAATATCTCTGCAGGGAGCAATTTATAGTGTGCTTACTTCCATTATTTTTTTAAAAATTAATAGTTAAGAAACATGTTTTCTTTAAAAAACTGCTTTTAATGGCAATGATGGATTTCATTAAATATTTGTTAGTATTGCACATTTCGCTTTCAAAGTAAATCAAACTATTCTCATATAAATAAAAACTTCGAATTTCTAGGTCTACTACAGACGATTTGAGTAGCAATATTTATTTATCTTTCAAATAAAGATGAGTTACCTGTAAGGATAGCAACAAAACATCACACTTAATATATAGTTGATATACTATATTCTCGTTTAGTATCTGAATTTCTCTCTACGTTTAAAACAAAGTTCTATTTATATTTTTCATCTTTTAGTAATATGAAATTTATATATGCCCTTTGACCTCAATAATAAAAAAGTTTCATTAATTTTTGTTATTTATATTTGATTGAAATGAGCCATCATTTATTTTCCAACATTAATTATTTTTTAGACTTCAACGATTTATTTGGGCATAATATTATTATGCACTCCAATCAGGGTTATTGGCTAACATTAAACTGTAATAATTTTATTTGTTTTTTACTAGAAATTAGTGTATTATTGTTATTTATTTATATATTTACATCTGGTAATTCTTTTATTAATCAGGATTACTATACAGTATTCATTTTGTATGGTAACTTCTAAAATTATGTTTATTTATTTGGTGATTCCTTTATTTATCAGGATTACTACACTGTAATTATTTTGTATGGTAACTTCTAAAATTATATTTATTTATTTGGTGATTCCTTTATTTATCAGGATTACTTCACTGTAATTATTTTGTATGGTAACTTCTAAAATTTTATTTATTTATTTCACATTCTGAAATTTAGTAGGTAATTTAAAAAAGACGAATTATCAATTCCCATTTGCTGCACTACTTTTAATTATTCATTAGAAGCTATATTCGAATACATAAAATAAAAAAAGTGATATATTTATGAATGATTATTTAAAGCGTTGAAATCATTTTTGTATTTGTATGATTTGATCTAAAAATGTGCTGTGCTTTTAGTAAATTATTTCTAATTATTGTGCTTTCATGACAATGCTCAACTTATTGCATGATCTTTCTCATAGCATAAATTTTTCAAGATTCACAGAATGTTACTTATTCTGTCATCCATTTACCAATTTGTTTTACCTTGGTTTTCTACAATTGTACGAATAAGTTGGAAAGAAACATTTGTATTTTTTGAGCCTTTATCAAAGTAAAATTCTGATTGAACAGTGAAAAAAATCATTGGGGTAATTATTAGTTATAAGGTTTGATGTCTCATTGGACTGGCAGATGGATTGTGTTAAAAAAATTATGTCTGAATATTGGTAAATTTTTATTTTAAATGTCTATTTACATTCTTTTTCAGTCTTTCATTGGGCAATTAATTCACAACAAATTCTCCTTGGTTTTTGTCTAACTTTGATCAAAGTTTGTTCCTCTTCTCAAAAATAAAATAGATGACTGACTTTTGGGGCTAAATCATAGTGAATAAGGAGGATGAGGGAGGATTTCCCAGCCAAGACTCAAGATTTTAGTTAATTCATATTGGATTCATGTGTCTTGAGTTGTCATGTTGTAAAATAATGCTCTTTCTGTTTCACTAAGACAGTATTTCTAACCTGTAAAGCATCATATTATTTGAATTATTGTTGACATTTGACTTATTCAGTGATTGTTATTAGGTTTTAACTGTAAAGAGTGATGTATATCTTGTCTACTTCACCAGAAACTTGGCCTTTTTGAGGTTATTATACCGATTTTTTGTTTAGGAATTGGTTTTAATCCCTCGGTCATATTATTATTTAAAGATTAATGAAAATCTTTTTGAATTTTTACCTGTTATTTCTATAAGAGTCTTCATATTTTTGAAGAAAGCTCTGCTGAGCTGACAGGTATTCACAGATGCCCTAAGCCATTAGATCCTTCTTCCATGGTGTGTTCCCATTCTTAATTTTGGGAAGAGATAACCTGATGTTTAGACTGCTCTTGGCCTGATTGGTGTTTGACACATCCATTGGTCTATGAATGGTACTTTATTACCTAGTAATGAGCTAGATCCTTCATGGGTTGTAGTTGTTATTTTTTTAATGCATGAAATGTTATGTTATATGATTTTTCTAATTGAGGAGTATAGTTTACTATTCATTAAAAAATACTGATTAAATAATAAATCACATAAGATTTAATTATGCTTTATATATAGGTTTATTATATTATGATTCTGTTTAATCCTATTGAAATATTACATTTTGCTTGATAATATTTTCTTTTTTTTTAACATAAAAAAAACATTATACAGAAAACATCCTGTTAATTATTTTTCATCTTACTGAATGGTTGTTATTTATTTATAACAAGTTTGTTCCATAACTTTCCTAGCTCTTTTATTTCATTCAATGCTATTTATATTCCTAAGACATTTGTCTTTACAATAAATTATAGTTATGAAATTTTATCTATGATTGTGTTTTATTTTAACTTATATTTTTTTTAAATTTTAAAGTTATGTTTTATATTTTGTTTCATAATATTTTAGTTCTTCATTTTAAGATGGTATTAAGGAATACTATTTCATTAGAGGTTGAAGTTCAAATATATTTTTTTCTTCACTTTTATTGCATCAAAGACTACATAGAATATTATTTGCCTTTATAAGTTTAATACTGTTCTCTGATTGAGAGTATAATTTAATGTTAGATTTTGTTGATGGAGCTATTTTTTTTTTTTTTTTTTTTAATGCTATTGTGCATATTTATGGTTGATTTTATTGATTTTTATGGTACTCATTGTTGAGTAATTTCTGTATAGCAAAAACATAATTTAATATATCTAACTTTAATTAATTTGAACATGTAGCTACTATAATTCTTAATTTTATCAACTTTAATACATGCTAAAATGCGGGACTGCCTTTTTTTAATTCCTAAAAAGACTGCAAGTAATGGTTAAAAATAGCCTAGTTCCTTAGGTTTGTAGGCTTTTGTATAGATGTGTAGATAATAAACCGATACACATCATATGGCTTAGTGCAATCCTAATAGAATTTTTTGATAAAATAGTTATTGGGAACAAAACTGAGTATTGGTAAATTTGTAACTAAGGTAGAAATATTTATCATTAACTAAATTATATTTTAGTGTATTTGCTTATGATAGGTATATTATATATTATTTAATTTTAGAAGTTACTGAAAAAAGCTTTATTAGTGTTTAAGGTTATTATATACAGATATAATAAAGATTATTGTTTTAGAGACATAATTATTTGTTTAAAAAATAGACATGTCGAAGTCTGAGAATAAAATGTTATCCATTCACTTTATTATTCTTGTTTAAGTGAGTTTATATTTTAATGATTATATTGATTTATAGATCAACTACTCATTAAGTGCCTGCCTGCTTCTGATTTGTTAAGATTTGTTTTAATTTAATATTATTTAGTTTATTGATTATGAATTCTATTATTTTTCAAATTAGTTCTTGACTTTATTGTACTATTAAGATTTTTATATATTATCAGTTATTACTCTACATTTGTAAATGTTGTTTTCAAACTTGCTTCATATATAAGATTTGTATAGCATTTATTGCAATACTTGGAAATCTAGTTTTCAGGTATTTTGGTTCTAACAGTATCAGGTAATTGTCTTCCTTTTGTAGTTTTTATAGTAATTATCTAACGTTAAAATTTAATTTAAAAAGATAATGGTCTCAAATAATTTATCTTGAAAGGAGATGTTTCAGATCTGTTGAATTTACATTTAATCTTTTGCTGCCCTCCAACATGATACATTGGGCACCTGTTTCCTTAGCTGCCCACCAATGGCAGACATCTAAAGGGCTGCTTGTCCATTCGATAGCTGCCCAATAACCAGTAGCAGATCCAGAAAATTCCAGAGGGGGGGTGCACTTTTTTATTTTCTAGTGTCATGAAGGCCCTAATTTAAAATATTAGTGAATAGTTAAATTTCTATTAAATGTTTAAATACAATTATTTTTCATTTAAGGAGTTAAAAAATTAACTAAAGATAGTCCTTTTTATAACGAAATAGTAATAGTTAATTGGTGTCATCACACATTGACACACATTGGTGTCATCTGGATGCGCTACTGCCACCAACAACATATATCGGGCTGCTTGGAATTTTTTTAGCTGCCCGCCGCTGTAACTAGCCATTTTGAAACTGACACCATATGATAGAATGATTTACATTACAATCCTCATGATATTGCACTCCATTTAAACCAGATTTAAAAAAAAATTGAGCCATGTCCGTGGGTGTATGTTTATATATATATATATATATATATATATATATATATATATATTGTCATAATTCCGGAAATATGATAAGGATTTCTTCATAATTAAAACTCCATATTAAACGTTCCGAAAATAGAACATAATGTTATTTTAAAGCTTATTGATATCTCCAGTTTTTATAGTTATAAAAACTATGAGTTGATTTAACAAGTTATTAAATTATAATCGAGACAATCTAAACTAGACTGCAATTTTTTTGTCAACTAAAATAGTGTATCATCCATTATTATTATGCACTTAATATAACTTTACAAACTAAATACCCTGTCTTAATCACTTTTAGTGCTTCTTTGACTGGTGAAAATCTAAAATAAATGTCAATATACGTAAATATATTAAAGAAATAACGGTCACAAATAATTCATCTTCAAAGGAGTTGTTACAGATCTGTTTTATTTACTGCCAACTAGATATATCGGGCACCTGTTTCCGTAGCAGTCCACCAACAGTAGATATCGGGCTACTTCTCCTTTCCATTGCTACTTGTCACCGATAATAGCCATTTTGGAACTGGCACCCTTTCAGAGTATATATATATATATATATATATATATATATATATATATATATATAGCCTATTCTTTGTTCTCTTCGATCCCTCATTAGTTTGCAAAATGGCTTCGAAGAAAGGTTATGTTGAACTGGCTGGTAAATAAATCTCAATAATTTTCAAGAAATACATAAATAAAAGTACTACAGTATAAAAAAAAAAAAATTAAACAATGCTTGAACACTTAAAAACTACCTCAGATGAACTATAGCAACAAGCGATATTAAGGCTAATTTAATTTAATGCATTATTGAGGCACGTTTGGGTCCTGAGAATGTGGACGTGAAAAGGTTAAATTAAAATCATTCGATGAAATCTACTAAAGCACTTCGGTTATTTTTTTTTCAGGCATGTAGCTTAAGAAAGAAATTTCAAAATTAAATCTTAATTAAAAATGGAATATTTTATTTAAAACAAATTTATAAGAGTAAAAAATATTTTTTCTTTTAGAATCACTTTCATTTACATACCTTTTACTACTTACTGGCCTACAACATTTCCTTTAATAATTTAATTGAATATATAACAGGGCATTTGAGAGCCAAGTGCGCTATATCATATTATATTTTTAGTGTCAGTATATATATTTTTATCTTGAATATGATTTTTAAGATATGCAAAGGTTATATTTTTATCATAAATAGATTTATGCATGTCATGTTTGTAATTAAATTAATTTATCCACTATTAAATATACATTATTCTCTTTTTATTAAAATTTGTGCTCTCTTATTCAACAGTCTTGTTTATATTAATAAAAATTATTCATATTTATATTAATAATAACTACTAAGTTTAGTTACCTCTGATTGTATTTTTACATTTTTTTTTCTGTTTACATAGATGGGGAAATATGTAACATCATCTACACTAATTCCATTTGTCACATTTTATTTGTTCATCAGCTTACAACTTACATATATTATTTTCTTCACTTTTTGGTTTTTATTGAAATATCTCTTTGATCAGAGATTTGTATAAGATTTTTTTAAAATTAATTTACATCAACTTAAATAATCATTTCTAACTTGATGGTCTTTTTTTTTCAAAAATTAATTTATGTATATTAAGAATTCTTAATTTACTTACATTTCCTCCTTTTTACTCACCAGACATATATCGAACCCCTGTAGAGTTGTTAAATTATGATTTTTATTACTATAAAAGAGCAAACAATTACTTTTAATTCTAAGTTAACTCTTCTGAAAGTATTGTATGTTAACTTCTAAGTGTACCTATAATCATTATGTGTTCTGAGTCCATGTAGATTTATCAAGTTATATATTTCAATTGTTGCATTTAAACTTGTTACTAGATTAATATTTTTGTAGTGATCGATTATAAAATTTTAATGTTATTATTTTAATGAAATGTGAAAGTATGATGAATGTTTGTCAAATGCTTTAATTATATTTATTGCATTCATTTCTATATATATTTATTTTAAAAATAAGAGATTTAAATTATATGAAGTAATTGAAGAAATTAAAGCTATTTTAATCAATTAATGAAATTAAGTTATTCACAACAGAACACAAAAGCATTCCTTTTCAATTATATTAATACAGATGTGAATGTGGGTATGGTAGAAAAAAAGGATAAGATTTAAATCATTTAAAGTTCCTCAAAAATTAATTTACTTAGACATAATTTTACAATGTCTTAGTGATGATGAAGAATACTCATCAGTAATGTTGACTAGAAGTAATATTTACGAATTTAGTTCTACAAATAAGTTTTTTTTTTCATAGAATAAAATTATTTATTTTTTTAATAGTTTTAAGTTTTAACTTGAGAAATAATGACATTTTAATCAACGAACTGTTACCAATCTTGACTTTGGTTTCTTGTTTTTTTTTTAAATAAAGAATTGAATATCTTAAGAAAATGTATTTTATTTTATGTACCAATTGTATATTGGGGAATGTCAATGGGTAAAAGCCGCTGGGCAATGAGACGAGAAATTTAATTTTCTATTCTATCAGCCATAAAATGGTTTTTGAGTAAGGATGCCATCGTGGGCACCCAACTTTCCAATAGATCAGGGTAAAAGCTTAGAAGTTGAATATGGATGCTAGCAATATCTCTATGATTAAAAATTGGGCAAGAAACAATGCAGTAGAACCTTTGTAAGCTGGACAAATTATTCAAAGTAATAACAATGCATAAACATAAATTTGTATACATAAACAATTAATTTTGATAACCTTAAAATGTATAGAATTGGTAACAAGTATAGAAATTGTTGGGGTACTACTTTACCTCTTTATTAATTATTGAACCTATGACGTTTCATTGGTCTATTTTCATGAAATTATCTTCAATATCTGTCAATTGTACGAATTTACTTGTTTTAGTTATGTTAATATTTGTGATGTTTAATGTTCTCTTAAAGGAAGGATATGTTACTAGTATTTGCGGTTTGTGTTCGAACCTATTCTGGACAGTGAGAGAAATCCAGGATTTTTTATGAAAATATGCCTACATTTATTTTATTCTTTCTATTGATTTAGTGATGAAAATCAAACTGTATACCTTTTCATTATAATTTTTTTTTTCTTACTAGTTACCAAAATTTACATTTATATTTCCTAATGATACTTGCTTCATCTTTAAACAAGCTCGTTTCCTCTGTTTATTAATTCCGCAAAAATGTTTTGCTTTCTTTTAATAAGTAACTTAATGCTTACCAAACAAATATCAGCATTTATGGTTAGGGCATCAGTATATGTTAATTTAGGTAAATATGGATTGACTGCATTAAATATCACGATCATTGAAGATTCACATTATTGTAATCAATTATCTGGTTTACATGGCCTTGGTTTATTTTTAAGAGTATTAACTCAATCATTGCAATTTATTAATAGACTGATTTTCATTTAGATCAATATAAAATTTTATCTAATTCTGAATCGCTGTATTCTGACAGATCTGACAAATCATCAATATCTATTCCTCCTATCTGTGCTTTGGAACTTTCTTTAGGAGAAGGCACAAACATTGCCAATGGCTTAAAGACATCTGAGTTCTCTTTCTTTTTAAATAGCCAGTTGTCTTCCCAATTACTGTTTTTGAGTGAGTGCTCATTTTCACATTTGTTGGCTGATTCTGAAAAAATAAAACACAAAGTCGTTTCTTGTACAATCAAGTAGCCTTGAATTTTTTTTCAGCATGTTCAGTAAATATACATTGTTGGCTTACTCCTAAATATTTCTCTTTTTCCTACTAGACAGGACAGGATATTAAGTAAAATTGTCTTGTCCTACCGATGTTACATTGGGCTGTGTAGACACAGTAGCGGATCCAGGGGAGGGGCGTGTCCCTTCCCCCCCCCCCCCCTGAGAGGTGAAGACGCTCATAAAGTATTACTATTTCTAAATAAAATGAGCTATATTTAATCATTTTTCAAGTCTACTAATTGAAAATTAATTGTATTTAAACATTGACAGTAATTTAGAACGTCATTATCTACTAATATGTATTTTACCTTCATTACTCATGAAATGTAAAAAAAAAAGTGCACCCCCCTCAGAAAATTTCTGGATCCGCCACTGTGTAGATACTTCACAAACAATTACCTCTTCCATCAAACAAAGATAATTTTCTACAAGACCTGATACGCCCAATACGTCTCTAGCTCTGAAACATGGACAATTCCAAAAAACAGCGAACAGGATCTTCAAATATTCCAAAGAAAAGTGCTCCATCGGATATTAGGAGGAAAGAGTTGGAAGCGAATGGAGGAGAAGGAGCAACCAGAAACTCAGGTATCTATCGAGAGCCTGTTGTCGCACAAATTCTTCGTGCTGGTAAACTGCGTTGGGCTGGCTATGTGGCCCGAATGGGAAACGATGATATGCCTAGGAAGCTGCTGATAGTGCGGCTCTTCGGGATTAGGTGGAGAGTAATATAAGACCGATGCCACGACGGTCTGATGGTGTGGTGAACGACGCTCGAACTATGCTCGGCATCAGGGACGATGGTGGCTGCTAAAGACAGAGACGTTTGGAGGAAGCTGGTTGAGGAGGCCAGGACTCATCACAGAGTTGTTGCGACAAACTAATTATTATAATACTCCTAAACATTGCTTAAAAAGATATTGATGAAAGAATATTTAAGAAGCACTTTTCCTATTTTAGTTTTTAAAACAATATAAAGATGAAATAAGAATGAATCGTAAAGAATTTATTTTTAAGTAGTTTTTGTTGAGAGTAAGGCTATATTTTTAATAGGAATGTGAGCATAACAAATAAAGTAGTATTTTATTCACCTATTGGTAAGTTCACTCCATATTCTGGAAATATTACATCTTTTCCTCCATAGTCATCACTATAAGATGATTCTAGAATGTGGTTGATTTTGTTTTGTTTTATGCATGCTTGCTTATTGATTGTTGGAACTGATTCTGTGGAATAACCCTTCATCTGTAATCAATTCAACTTTAATTAAGTTTATTTTACTTACATAGTATTGTTTTAAAGATGATACAAAACTGAATTAAATCAGCTTTAAGTTTAAGATTTTATAGAGGATCACATTGTTTATAAAACAAAAGTTACAGTTTATGTACTAAATTAATTTATATATGCCAACTTCCATTGTAAGTTCTAATTCTCTTCCGTCTTTTTTGGAGATAAATTTAAATCTTGAAATATAACTTCGTTTACCTGTCGTTTAAGGGAAGATGATGTGGCGGGTTATAGGGGGTTTGTAAAAGAAAGGACGGAGTTACTTTCTTGTCACGTGTTCTTAACACCATTAAGAGCCCCAGTTATATAAGCTCATTTATTCATAAACTTTTTATTATTAATACAGAAATGTGTCAGTTTGTGTGATTTGAAATCTGCAAATGAGCAATAACCAAGTGGGTGAAATTGAAATTGAAAGAGATATGCTAACTTAGTATAAAGTTAACATATCTCTCGGCCACCCCTCAAAAGTGGCCGGGGTGGAATGTTAGATAGAATGTTAGGGTTTATGTTAGATTTTAGTGGCTGTGCTAAGGGGCTCGTGTTAAAAGTTAGTCATAGGTGGACGGTTTTGTAGTATTGTTCTATCCCGTATGTACACAATGGTATTAGTATTTATTTGTATTAATTTAGAAAGCGCAACGAATGTTTATCTTTAATTATCCGAAATTAATTTTCGAATATATATTTTTTTTTATGGCGTCCATATAAAAAAATTAGCATAAATATACAAAACTTATCTTAAGTATGAACTTTAGTGTTGTGAAAGACCTGCTGTTTTGAGTGGGGGGCGGGGTACTGTTTGGAACAGTGAAAAATAAAGACAAAACTGAAAAGTTGATTAAATTGTGAAACAAGTACGTTTGTATTTGATCTTGTAATTTATATATTCTATATTAAAAAATTGCTTTTTATTTTGGATATTATCTGTTCTTAATCAAGACCTATCAATAAAACAATCTTCGGTTTGCATTATGTTACCTCAATTCCTTATTTTGCCTCCGGAATATGTAATAATCCGACAACTTGTTAGTCCCATATTTGTCGGATTATCAAGGTTGAACTGTAATAGGCTTCTCATGTTTTCAGTAGTTTAGCTTATTCACAAAAACTTCATGGTATTATGTCAGTGATCCTAATCCAGGCCCTTGTCAAAGTTACACATATTACTTGGCCTTTGATTCTGGATCAGTTTTCTAATAGACTCATCTTTACGAAATTATTTCAGGCTTGCTTCTCCTTTCCGACCACTTCCTTTTTAACATTCCATTCGGACTAATTTATATGATTTCTTTTTCTGGCCTCTCTGTACATGCCAAATACTTCATTTGTCAATCCTTTTAAAAAGTACTTTAAAAGTACAAGTACGTTTAAAAGTACTTGTCTGTTTTTCAAAATTTTCATATAGGCTCTGAACTCTCATCCTTTCCTCCAGGAGGGGCAAGATTAATTTTGCCGCATCTTCTCTCATCCCTCGCCCCCTCCTGTAAAAGTCTACAATTTACAGCAGTATTTCGAAATAAATATAATATGATAAAGTTTACAACCGAAAAGTATAAATAAATATTCTTTACTTAAGCCAAAAATAAATAATTTTTCGTAATTAGACGCCTAGGAAAAGCTCTCCCTTTGCCTCTCTCTAGATCCGGATCAAACAATGAGATCTATAATGCGGTTTTGGTCTTAGATGCAAAATTTTATTTAGGAAACCTTTTGCGGGCAGAATGACTTTTCGACAAGCTCACCATTTTATAGAAAATGTCGATTATTCATTGGCCATGTTTGTTCTCGATTTTTCATAAACTGTTTTGCTCGATGATTTCGTATCTTTTTCTCTAATTCCAACCAGCTCACCCATATGATTCCCCATTCAGGATTTGAACCTTCGTTTTGCAACTCGTGTATGCCCAAGACAGGGATTTTTTTCGTTGGTGCGTACTCATGAATAAGACAGACTTTGATGTAAATAATTTTGTGGTTAGAATAACCGCTATTATTCTAAGAGACCTAGAATACTATCCCTAATTTTTGAAAAATACAGTTGGTGAACATAACTCTTATTATATGGAACTATCTCTTAGCTAATGCTAAATACAAATACATAGATTGATCCTACTCCTTCCGCCAGTGTCCTGAAGTCCCAATTCTTGTATTCTCAGGCTTTCCAAGCTCCGTCGCCTTTGCGACTAGCAGAGGAGCTGTTTATAAGTTTTAACCTTCTACCCTTAGCTAAAAATAAATGATATTAAATACTGTAAATTTAACTTATTTATTTTCTTTACGAATTATCGGGTCGGGGCGGAAGAAGGAATTTAGCCCCTTTAGCCTAATGCAATGCAAAAAGAGTATCCTCATCAGACAAGGCCCTGACAAGTATAAGACCAACTTATTTAAGGCTGCTTTATCCCGCCATTTTAATAGTTACTAAATATGTCTGATCGGCTTTCAAAATCACAAAGAAAGTTTTCAAATAAGAATTTCTAAAACTTACTTTCAAAACTTTAATTATTTTTGCTGCTGCCAATAACTCTTCATCATTTAAATCTACACTCGTTTTCCTTTCTTTTTCTGTTCTAAACAAAAAAAAAAAAAAATCATCAATTTGTCAATCAAATAGAATAAGATGCCTAAAAAGCAAAATAAATTCTCTTCAATGAATCATGGATTGGTTTGATAATCTTCCAATTAACTTCTTAGATTAATTATCTCCGCTCCTAAAACTAAGATTATTGAGCTCCCTTGGTTTCATGGAAATAATGCTATAATAATACACAATCCTCCAGAATCAAAGGAAGAATTTTGGGAGCAAACAACAACATTGATTTGGGACAACATCCAGTCTTTTTTTTTAGAAAAACTTGCTAAAACTGTTTCAAAAAGAATGCAGGTCATAATTAAGAGTACCTAACAAAGTAAAAAAGTGTAGCATCGTCCGATTAGCCTTAGTGGCCATAAAGTGACGTTAATTAAACAAACAAAACTATTATGTCTCCAATTTTAAATTAATAAACGTGTGCTCAATCCATCTATATATATTTTGTCTACTTAGCATAGATTTTAATGTTTAAGGTATGTGAATTTTGTAAACAGAGGCAATCATTGCAACAGTTTTTTAACTGTAACTCAGCAGTCTGTTTCCAATACAACAGATAATTCCTATTATGTGAAAAAAAAGACAATACTATAAATAACACATAGAATAAATAAATATAGAACAAAATTTGAATCTTCATGAAACTTAATCATAACTTCGTATCGGTGGTAATCCAGATTAGCAGAGACCGTCCAAATGAAATGTAAAAATTAATTTTGCAGTAGGAAATTTGAGAGATGTATCGTATTTGATAGATTATATGCTTCTGAATCCAAAGAGACCAATCTATAACTCATATTCTGCGGATAAAGATTTTAAAGCTGACAAAATGGTAATTATTACATAATTATTTTATGTCGTGATCAAATTTACGAAGAGATCGGATGTTCATGTTAATGTCGTAAGAGTTACACTTACATCTACTCATATACACAAAAATACAGACTTTAGCAGCCTACCTTCTTTTATAGCAAAGAGGGCAAATCCATTCTAGTCCACAGCGGCTACATAGTATTCTTCCACATATCTGACATTTACCATCCTCCACGGTACAGTTCTCAATGAAATTAGTTCCACAGGTGTTGCATATGACAGCTCCATTTCTTGACCTTATGCCTGAATTTATTATACTGCCCCTTAACTCCCTATAAAGTTTGAATTATTTAATTTTTAATAATCTACACATCTGTATGTTTATAATTTGACCAACACTACTTGGAGCACTGGTATAACCCAGACGAGAGAGAATATAAAGGAAAATTAAAAAAAAAATTTATATATATATATATATATTGAAAATATAATCACCGAAAAAATTAAAGCAACTCATAAATATTTCTTAAAAACAATATTTCTATTTATCAGATTAACTTTATATATTTATCTGCCATATATTATTTTGTTGTGGATTAAAGTGATGTATTATTATTTAAATACTCATGTATTCAGTATTTCGGTTGTTTTCATTGTATTGCTGACTACTATATTATAGGTATGAATGTGAGACAGTAATTTCATTTCAAGTTTGTAATTGTTATTTTATTTATTTATTTTTTCTTTCCTTCTTTGAGTTTTACATTTTACTTATAATTATTACTTTTTTTTTATTTATTTACATTTTTATATAGTTATTGTGTAAATGAGCCCTTACAGCTCTAATATTAATGCCGTTGATTGTGGCAGGATGTATTAATTTTTTAATAAATAAATAAAAAACTACTATATTTTCATTTTAATTGAAGGGGTCGGGGCAAAATAGTGCCAAGCAACATTTTTAACAAAAATAAACTGTAGCTGCAGTCTGCTATATATTACGTAGGACTAGGTGTCTGATGGAAATGCCACCTAAATATGACTATGTAGAGCCTCTATAGTCATATTTAGGTGGCATTTCCATCATAGACATATAGTCTATGTAATATACAGCAGACTGCAACTACAGTTTATTTTTATTAAAAATGTTGCTTGGCACTATTTTGCCCCGACCCCTTCAATTTTTCTTTACAGTTATGCTTAAAAGGTTTACAGTTCATGTTTTTTACCGTTTCGGATAAACAATAGATTAAACAAGAATAGTTCTTGAAGGGGAGGAAATAAGAGTAGTGACTTTATTAAACGAAGAGGGATTCAGTCAACGCGTTGCAACGGTAAGTCGTGTTGCCCCTTTGTGATAGTAAATTTAAGCGCTTCTGCGTAATAAACAAACGCTTTGTAACTACCGTGCATTACATAACAAACGTCCTCGATCAATAGATAAGCCTTCGCTCCTTTTATCGGTCAAGATGTACTGTTAGTGGACGAAGCGCATACTGTGCTCATGGCCAACCTGAAGTCAGGGCCGGTTTAAGAGCAAAATTCTGTGTGTGTAAGAATGTATTTTGGCGCCCCTTCTATTAATTAAGGGCGGGTTCAGCTTTATTATGCACCCCCGCCTCTTCCCGTGATTTGCCCATGAGCTCTTTTACCTCTGCATATTATTTGTCCTTTACGTTACTTCCTTACTTTTAGTAATGTTAAATTCTGTTTTTAAATGACAAAAAATTACCCAAGGGGGAGCCCCCTAGTAAAATGGTAAACGAAGCTTGAAAATACGGATAATTCTTATTACACAGTCATTTAACTACCGTCAGGCTGATATCTATCTAAAAAAATTTTTTTTTAATTTCTCATTTCGGCCCCCCCCCCCCCCCCCTACGAAACAAAACGTTTGCGTCATGTACGATCGCACACGCTTCAGGCAGGCCTTGCCGAAGTACATTCATGGACCCGATAGAGCAGGTGTGGAATATTATAGAAAGATGTGTCTGAACTCGACAACCTGCAAGTTCTAAAGGTGCCTTCACACCTTACGAACCTCACCTTCGAACAAGTTCTCCTTCGAACCTTGTCGTACCGACGTGAAGCGAACAGCCATTTATACTTCACGTGACGTTAAGCGAACCAATATGGCTGACTCACCCCAAGCTAGCTTATGATAAAGAAAAAATCTCCTTTATCAATAGATTTTATATTATCTGTAAAATAAAAAAATAGGAGACGAATTACAACGTATTACAAATTACACTAGTATCACAAACAACTCCTGTCACTCAGAAAAACCCAAATCAAAAGTGACACTAGCGCTACCCCCGAACCCAGGCGAACAGATGAAGTACCTAGAACAGCCGAACAGTCGACGTGAAGGTTTCACGAAGGTTGTTCGAGGGTGGTGTTCGAAGGTAAAGTTTGTAAGGTGTAAAGGCACCTTAAGATTAATGTTGGTTCAAGAATGGGACAAGATTCCAGTTGCGGACATCAGAAAATCAATTGAAGTAGTGTCATATAGGTTATTAGTACTTATAAAGACTAGAATGAAGAACACGAAATATTGAGCCAAAGGAAAATTAACCAATTTTATAAAGGTTTGATATTTGCCTTCTTTCTTGAAAATTATAAAGAAAAACTTTTGAATGAATCAATTGATTGTAATACGAATTGTACGACATATTTATAGCCTATTACATTAAATAATCACGCATCAATTGAAATAGTTTTATATTATAAATGAAGTTGTTGCTTCATTTTTTTTTTTTTTTTTTTTTTCGCCAGTGTATTTAGAATATTTATAATTCAGAGTATGTAAATGATTCCGGTTTCTCTTTTCAGAAAGTATTGTTGGAACAATAATCTTTGTTTTTATTGTAGTAGGGGAAACACTAAAAAAAAAAAACAAACAAAAATGGTGCGATACGCTCAATACACAACTTTCACTAACGAACTTAGTTGGATTAGAAATCGACGTCTTTCGATAATAAGTAAAAGCCATTCCTCAACTTCACAAATTTTCCACTTTATGCTTATATATGTATATCTATATAAATCTATAATTTTGGCTGTCACATCGCGGGCATATACATACAATATACGCACCTAGTTTGATCAAAATAGCCATTTTTGAGAAAAGAAAAGAAAAACGTTAAATGATACAAAATTTATTAAATAAAGTGCCCCTTCCGTTTGACCAATTTTGATGAAAGTTTGGCTGTCACATAGCGGGCATATAGATTCACCAAATACCCGATTTCAGGTTCGTACGGTTTACAGTTTTTGAGCTAGTCTGTTCACACACACCGACCATTTCGCGGAACTTGTTTATTTGGAATCAGGGGACCACAAAACTTGTATTGCCGTCGAAAACCGGAAGTCGAAATTTTTCACGATCGCAAAACATTCTCTCACTAGGTATATATTTCATATACATATAGGTAAGTGAAAGTAAAAATACGACGCTACTTTAGGAGTGTATGTTTAGTCCTTTTGTTGGTGTACCGCCTAAGTGAGGATTTATTATAATTACTTATTTTCTGTACAGTGTAACATTTTTTAAAAATGTCCAATAAAAAAACTAGAAGATACTCGAAAATGGACAATATGTCCGAAACGTTGTACCAATGAACAATTAAAAGTATATATGAATACATAGTTGGATGTATAATAAAAACCCGAAATAAAAGACACATAATGGAATAAAAGATCATTCTTTCCAAGTTTAAACATTTTATTTGTATCAATCTTCGAAACACATGTTTTTTACATGGCAATTGTAACGCACGAATATTTTTGTACGAACGTGATAAAATATCGATAAGTTAGTTATAACTACACTCTTCTTCTTTTTTCAAAGAACCACTTAATATATACTATAGATAAAAAAATCCTTGTAATAGATGGAGAATGATAACTAAAGCATTTGCCGACAGCTAGTTTTTCGTTTTTTACAATTTGAATGCAAATGAAACATGTTCTTTCCACATATTTGGATGTTATCAAATATTTTTACATAGTTGGGGTTAATTCTATATATTATCGTCAACAAAGAAAATCTCTCTTTTATATAAACAAGTTTTTAGGGACCGTGTATTTTTGCAAGCTCTCGCAGAAAAACACCATACCCTTTATTATATATATATATATATATATATATATATATATATATATATATATATATATATATACCATAAAATATTTTATCCAACATATTAGATTAGTACAATTTAATGAGCAGTTGTATAATTTGTAAAATGGGGGTTACTTATGTTATATGGGGGATAGGCGGATTGGGGGTGCCATATATTTAAATATATAATTTTATATATATGTATATATATATATATATATATATATATATATATATATGCGTAGCTTTTTGTTTTACACAAATATCCTATAGATAACCTCCTTCAGAAGCTGAAAATGAGTAATTTGTTATTAAAGACTTTTGTTTCTGCTCACTTATCGTTTTTTAGATTACATTTAAAGCAAGCACATTTTTTTAATGATTTTTATTTTTATTATTTAAATATAATTGAAGAATTCGGCCGCAGATAGTAATATACAAACCGAAAAAATATATTTGATATTTAATCTACATAATATGTAGATCATCATTTACCGTTGAATTCGATCTGAAAACGAAATCACCATTTGCGATACACTTCTTCAATTTTCGTGAAAAAAAAATTGTTTTAAAAAATTCTTTTGTATATAGTTTATTAATTATTAAAAAGTTTTGGATATTAATATGGTATTTAAGTTGTAAATATATATGCCATTGATCGATTTAGACACTGAGAAGACGTCTGCATTCTCGATAAGTCCCCTGAATTTCCTTGGGTAAATCATTGTTAACACTATCATAGGTTTTAAAAATTGGATGGTTTTTCATGACTAATGGTTCCTTATTTCCTCAATTACATTACTAATTTGTTGAAAGTTGAGTTTTGGAACATAGTACTACGCCAACTTCACCAATTTAAGTTACTATTCTCTCAATTTGGTCACAGAAGATCATAAATTTGCTTGTAATCTTCTTGATAAATATTTAGAAAAAATTACTTACACGACCCATGTTAAACTGGTAACAAATATTATATAAACAGCAGCACCGATCACACTAAACAAAGCTACACATATAAGTTCAAGTAACATTACGATTGTTCTCTTTTTATCAGATACCGCAATGCAAACTGTGTTATCTCTCTTTTGTCATTAAGGACTGATAAGGTACTCATTTAAAAATCATATAGAATCACGGTTTTATTTTGTGAAGTAAGGAATAATTGCTTACTGGCCATGGAAAAACGATGACCAAATTCAGATTCTGAAATAGTAGCTCCGGAATAGATGTTGAAAAACCGAAATTAGCACCATAGATTAATCATTGTTATTTATATGAGTAATATTACATTTTATACAATACTAGCTGTATATACCGGTTTCACCCGGAGAATTTCATTTTTTAAATCTATAAAATCTATTAAGTGAGGCTTTTAACGACTCACGGTTGACTTCGTAAAAACCTAATGTAAAGCGAGATCATAACGATTTTTATAACAATAAACAATATACCCAGAGATTGGCTGAAGTTATGCTATTTGAATTTGGACAGGTGTTCGCACCTGGTATCAAAGGACCACTGAGCGAAATTGGGAAAATTTAGGACAAACGGTATGGATTTCTATAAAGAACAAACAGAATTTCATTTTTATTTACATAGATCATAGCTTTATATCCCGGTTTCATCCGGGGAATTTGATTTTTCTAACGAAACGGTCGATTTCGTAAAAAAACATTGTAAAGCGAGATCATTACGATTATTATATCAATAAAGAATATCAGCTGAAGATCGGCTGAAGTTATGAAATTTTAATATGGACGGGTGTTCGCACCTGTTATGAAAGAGCCACTGAGCGAAATTTGGAGAATTTAGGACAAACGTTATGAGTTTCTATAAAGAACAAACAAACAAATAAACAAACAGAATTTCATCTCTATTTATATAGATTTTACATGTTGTTTATAATTTTAGATTTTTATAATCTTGATTACGATGAGCATAATATTATTTTAATATTGCATTGCTAAAGTAAAATACGACTGAATTTAATCTCTGTAAATAACATATGTATTTTTAATAACAAATTACAATCATTTGTACATATTGAATCCCCAATTGAGCTTTTGTGTTAGTTTTATAATACAATTTAGTAAGCTTTGTATCATTTTATATTTATTATAAGCAACATCGAAGACTTTGGCACTGCTAAATATCCCTGCCATGGACAGTCATTAGGACTTTTTTTTTTTCTTTCCTATTAATTTTTTCCTTGCAAGAATGATTTATATTTCTTTCTTTATATTTCACTGCAAGATATACATCATTCAGAATATGTATTGTTGTTCAGTTCTAATTTAATCCATCCACATTGGCGAATCCAGGGGGAGGGCAGTGGGTTCCCCCTGCATTCGCTGCTCCCCCCCCCCTTGAAAAATTTTTGTCATTGAAAGATAGAATTTAACGTTACTAAAAACAAGGATGTAAGAACAAATATAATTTTAGTTGTGGGAAAGGAACATAAACGTAAAACACCTGATTGGCATATCCAGGGGAAGGGCTTTGGGGCTGCAGCCCCTCCATTGGGACTGTAATCCCCCTTTACAACCGGCTGGATCCGCCCATGAATTTAATACATGCTATAAAACTCACAGAAATACGAAACGAATTTTAAATGGTAAGTGTTGAGACGAGGGTTTTTTTTTTTTTTTTTTTTTTTTTTTTAAACGAAATTTGTTATTTACAAATTCATTGATTAGATTAGAATACCACTTATACAATAATGTCTCTTAAATGAGAAGCAGTGGGATTTTTGAGTGCCATTAAAGAAAAAAAAATGATTTACCTGATTACGATTAATTTATTTTAAAATCATTCTTCACATCCACCTTCACACTCTATTTTTGTGCACGCACATGACATATTTTTCACTACTTTCATTTGAATATGGAACAGGACAGTTACGATTCACCAAAAACTTCGAAGGGAGATAGTAACAATAACCAATTATGTTTATATAATCATCATTTCGAAGTTTTATGAATCAATTAATGTTAGGCACTGGTTAAGAAAAGATATGACAAATTTCTCAGCACCACTTCTGAATAGTAAACAAAAACCTGATCGAAACTGCTTGATGAAATAAATATTAGCGTTCAATATGTTTTTTAAATATAGGTATAGTGGAATATGATATATTAATTTATTAGTTACCTGTTAAGTATGTTAACAAAGTTCTTTACTAGATCCAATATAAATTCAAGGAAAAAATTCCCCTATGTCTTTTTATTTCATTATGACGAAATTTTCTATATAAGAGACGTGCCTTAGGTGCGTGGTGTACGACAGAGATGATTTGTCAAAAAAATGGCTCTGAAATCAAATGTTGAAATATTGCATATTTATTAGTTCCTTCCGTTTCTTCATCCACAAATTCAGAATTGTTCATTTTTTATTCCCAATCCAGTCTCGAAGGGGATTTATTTTTTATATATATAAAACATGCCTGTTGGATCTATTATAATATTATTATAACATTATCGACATTGTCAGATTGATAAGTCAAGGGAGTTTTCTGAGCTGTCACTATCAGATATTAAATCGTACGAAGGCGAACCGCTCTTATTACTTAAGGCAAATGATAAGAAAACTACTCGGTAGATTGCACCAAGTACCTAATACAAGTAAAAGGGTAGGTTGCAGCGCCTATTAGCAAAATTGGAACAAGTCTTCACTTTTTAGCCCTGGGGGAACTTCGTGCCACTAAGGGTTCCGAGAACGGTAAAGGTAGTGACTAACATTCTGTGGAAATCTATTTATTGGTTGAAACAAATGTTTTTTTTTTTTTAATTTATTGAAATTTTCAATTTTATTTAAAAAAATACATCTAGTAAATGTGATAATAATCAGAAAAGAAAATGAAAATGGTAATAATTGGAAAATACATACGTGTGAAAGAACAGCAATCGTTCTAATAAATACAAAAACAAAGTTCAGTTAAATGAAAACAATTGAATGAGACGTATTCTGAAATTTCAAAACTGATGTGTGTTACTGTGTAAAACGTATGTATTTTCCTGCTTCACGGAAAAAAAATAGTTTGATAAATATTTTGTCGAAAAAGACTTTTAAAAAACATTTGAGTAGTTTAAACACGGTTAGTGAACTTTAAAAAAACATTTTCATTCAAATGCTAAAAACGTTCTTGGAATTTTAGTTTTAAAATGTTCTTTTATTCATACTGAAACGAAACATTTTTTTCCCTAAAAAACTTGCTTTGAATGTATCATTTGCATTTTCCCCAAAATAATCCTAATGAGGCATATTTTTGAAAAATGGGGCAACGGCAATTAACAAGATAACTAATTGATGAATGTAATCTTAAACTTATTGATATTTGAAAATTAAAATATGTTTACATATAATACTTAATAAATATTAGTTGCTCTCCGCTGCTACCCCCCCCCCCCCCCCCCCTGCGGACCAATGGCTGACAACCTACAGCGCTTCTTTTTTGGGATGGAAATATTTCTTATAATTTATTCCTATAAGACGTAAAAAAAAGCAAAGCTCATAGGCACCTGACTTTGAAAATCCTTTGCTCTGAATTGTTTGCCTTTTAAGGGCGGATTCACACTATCGCTCCGCTCCCGCTCCACTCCCGGTCCGCTCAAATATTCAAAAGAGAAATAGACAGAGAATTCCACTATCGGTACCGCTCCGGTCTCGCTCCACTCCCGGTCCGCTCTCACTCTACCTCATTCACACTAGCGCTCCGCTCCCGCTCCGCTCCCGCTCCGCTCCAGGTCCGGTCTCACTGGCACAATATTCTAAAGAGGAATAGAGAGAGGTTAATCACAATATTGGCACAGGTCCGGCCTCGCTCCGCTCCCGCTCCTCTCTCGCTCCACTCCCGCTCCACTCTCCTAAAGTCTTTTCATATTCACATTATATAATTTTACACCGTTCACGATTGAAGCCATTAATAATCGAAACCGTCTGTATTTGGATTTTAATTAATAATTAACTTTCAGTTATTAAAGTATTTATTTATTCATCAATTTTACGGCCAAAAAAGTTCAACTTTAATATATATATATATATATATATATATATATATATATATATATATAATTATAAATTAATTTAATTAATGGTGAAGAAATAATTTAAATTTTTTTCCGAATGAATTCGAATACGCTTGAAATGATAAAAAAAAAATCACCAACAATACGCGCGGTTTTTCGACGTGAAAAATTCATGTTATGTTTGAGATATATTTTGCTATGAATTAATGTACTCGTAAAAAATGGTCACCGATTTATTTATTGACAACATACTCATTGCTATTATAAAATAACGTTTAATTTAAAACGAATAAAAATGCAGTATATTATGAAAAATGTTAGATCATTAACAAAAAAATATATTAAAGCAAAAAATAATTAAAATATTAATCAGGAAAAGAAGAGAACACAATCGGTAAATTTGTAGCATTTACCGATTTCAACTTGAAATTTTCAAGCGTATTCGAATACATTCCGAAAAAAAATTAAATTATTTCTTCACCATTAATTAAATTAATTTATAATTATTATTAATAATTATCATTGTGTTGCAATATATTCTTCTTATTATATTTTTTGATAATATTATCTTCTTCATCAAGAAAAGTACACTTACCAGCTATTTCTACAAACGAAAAATTGATTTTTTTTTTGGCCGTAAAATTGAAGAATAAATGAATACTTAAATAACTGAAAGTTAATCATTAATTAAAATCCGAATACAGACAACTTCGATTATTAATGGCTTTAATAGCTTAAACCTTTCAAAATTGACCGGTATAAAATTATATAGTGTGAATATGGTAAGAAATTAGGAGAGCGGACCGGGAGTGGAGCGGGAGTGGAGCGGGAGCGGAGCGCTAGTGTGAATGGGGTAGAGCGAGAGTGGACCGGGAGTGGAGCGAGAGTGGAACGGGCGCGAAACCGATAGTGTGAATAGGCCCTAAAGAGGCAATCCATGGCGAATGTCATAAAAACAATAGTTGTGTAGCAAAGATCAGGGGCAATCCCAGGGGGGATCTTGGAGAAGGATATCTAGATAAATACATATGCATGAATGGGTTATAACATAATGTGTTATAAAAAAATTGGAAACCCCTTTGGATAATAAATAGCCTTACTAGGAAAATAGATTTAAAAATTAAAGAAATATAAAAACTCTTAATTACTTTTTTTATTAAAAGTTGTTATTAAATTATTATTAGTTGTTAAAGCAGCTAATTAGCAACATATTACTATATTAAAATCAATTTTTAACACGATGTTAGATATGATGCGAATAAGAAGCATATATTTTTCCCGCTATAATATCGATTATTGCGTATATCGATACAACATTATGTTTAGTTAATATCGTTATCCTCTATATCGATCGTATTCGATTAACATTCCCACTGTACGTTATCGCAACAATGTGGAAGGTAATTGTTTGACAACAAATTAAAAATGATCAAAATACAAGAGTATGTGATCCATTATGAGAATTGATAACCTGTAGGCATTTTGATTGAAAATAATTAAAAAATGGAACTTTTGATTGAGGGACTGCGGAAATGTACTTCTAATTCACCTAAGAATGCAGGTAAATGGTAAATTTATATCCATTAGTGGTAATCATTTCTCACTCTTACTGAACTCCAGAGTTAAATCAAATGCTAATTTTCATATCTTCATATAATCCTTTTTATTAATTACTGTTTGGAGAATTATTCTTTCTTTATTTATCTCTTGTCATTTCTGTCAATTTTATATATAATAAAATCTTATTATATTGCAAATTAAACTATTCCTTAGTTACTTAAGTAAAGGACAGTAAAGTTATAAACTGGGGGAATTATTTGAATATCTACAGAACAATTACAAAACATGTTTTGTTCCAACATATTGACCTGAATTTCAGGTCTTCAAAGTTTCAATCTCACTAGAATTGTGAGCCTTTCAATCCCAGTTGGGATCGAAACTTCATTCGATGATACCCTGATGAAGACCTCAAATTCGGGTCAAAAATTTGGCGTATTACATGTATTTCCATGGATAAGTATTCTTTAAGTGGATAAATAGAGTATAAATGGATAAGTATCAAACCCACAACCATTTTTGTTACATTCAATTCTATGGTCATCCATCCATCTCATTATCAGTGTTAGATATCATCATCTATTTGAACAGTTAATAAAATTTAAAGGTCAACAAATATGATCCGTATAAACAAGGTATTATTGTAAGGATTTTAAAAAAATGATTTACCATATCAGTTTGGTGTTTACTAAACCAATTTTATTTTATTATTTTTATCATTTATTATTTTTTATTTTAGAGATGAATAATATAAATAATAATATATTAAGTAAAGAATGTGAGAGGTTTTCAACCTTTTATGAGGAATGGAAGAGTAATAAGTCTGATGCCTCCAATCCAACTTTTAAAACAATACCCAAATTCTTTCATGAGGTTCGTTTCCTGCTCATGCATTTGTGTTTGTTAATATTGAATATATATCAATTAACGTAAGATTTCATTTATTTTCAGTATATAGCTTTACTTTTTTTGGATTTCATAGATACCAGAAGATGCTGATTCATTGCCATTAAAGTTGAGAGAAGAAGGTAGATCTCTATTTCTTCAAAGGAGGAATATGACATTACTTGACAATAATGAATTGAGAACATTGTGGGTTCTTTTAGATAAATATCACAGTCCACCAAATGTTAGAGAAGAGCAATTAATTTCATATATTGACCTTAAAAAAGTAGTTGGAAAAGCAAGCTATAAATGCAAGTAAGAAATATATTTATTTGTTGAAACCATTATTTTTTCAGCTTTTAATTATTAATCCGTTATAATTATTATTTTATTTACTATTTTTCTTTTAATTTATTTTCTGACCTGTGTATAAAATACACTCGCGCCCAAAAACTCCGGCGCACCTAGATTTTTGCAAATATCTTTTTGTTACACCAAAATAAACTTCCCAATTTTTATTTTAGCAAAGTATATACTATATGCTTCTAAGAGGCCTAAGAAAATGAAGAAAAAACAACATCTAAAAAAGAAATAAAATTTAATATAAAAAAAAGAAGAAATATCAATAAAAATAAAAATTTACTTCCAAAATTTACATTTCTAAAATTAATTAAACAAAAAAAAAATAAAAAAGCGTCCTCAGTACCGGGTATTCCCTCCTCAGGCTCTGATGACAGCTTCAATCCTCCTTGGCATACTTTGGATGAGGATAGCTACCTTTTCCGTGGGTACAGCCTCCCACTCTTCCACTAGCGCTGTCCTTAGGTCCTGTAACTGGTGGGTTTGGCTGCCGTCCGACACACCTCCCTAACTGGTCCCTTACCTGTTCTATAGGGTTTAGGTCTGGGCTTCGAGCTGGCCTAGGCAGAGTATGAATGCCGACCTCATCCAGATACTCTTGCACGACATGTGCTGTGTGTGGCCAGGCATGATCTTGCATTAGGCGAAAACTATTGCCAATGAAAGGCTTAAAAGGCATCACGTATTCTTCTGGAATCTCCGTGATATACGAGGTTGCATTGAGGGACGGTCTGCTGAACACATGGAGGTCTGTCCTCGCTTATGATGTGATGTCTCCCTACACCATAACAGACCTACCTTCGAAATTCACCGTTTCAGCGATGTTGCACTGGCTGTACCTCTCCCCCCTTCTTCTCCATACTCTTACTCGGCCATCCTGAGTATACAGGTTAAACTGTACCTCGACTCGTCGCTGAACATGACAGAGGCCCAATCAGGGTCAGTCCAGTTAGCACGTTCTCGGCAAAATTGAAGAGGTGCATTTCGGTGAGCTGCCGTCTACTGAGGACCTGTTGCTGGGGCCCTGGAGTGCAATTTCACTTCGGCGAGCGTTCTCCTTATTGTTCGTGCACTCACGTCTACCTGGCGAGCAATTCTCAGCCGACAAGCGGTTTCTACTGTTGTCTGTGTGCGGTTTCTTAACTGTTTGCATCATGATGAAACAGTCATCTGCTGGCTCAGTCGTTCTGGGGCGCCCTGATCCTGGCCTCCTCGTGTAGAGTCCTGGCTCGTGGTATCTCTGAACCGCCCTTCGAACCGTTGTTTCCGGTAGGCCTGACGTTGGCTTCTACTGTCTTCCACCAACAAAATTATTCGGGCAACTATCGTAGCTTCCAAAACCATTTTATTAAGAGAAAAAGATTAATTAACAACCACATAAAAAAAAAAAAAAAAAAAAAAAAAAACGAAAGTAAATTAACAAGAAAAGCACTTTAAAGGAGGAAAACGTATAACATTAAAGTCGCATATACGTACTGATGCAATATTGTTTACGAATTCTTATCTGTTGATTGCTTACTATCTAGGATTATTGACATAATATTGAAGGGACGTGTGCTTATTTTAGATAAGAAATGAAAAATAGATGCTAGGACGTGTTATACGTTAAGATACATTTAGTACTAAAAAGGAAGGTGCGCCAGTTTTTTTGGCCTCGAGTGTATATACTAAGGGGGAATATTGCAATTAAATCATAGCTTTTAGCAGATAAGCATTTTTAGGTTTGAACTGGATTTATACTATTCTATGGTATATTCTTGTGAAAATGCCAAACATACACATATCTTAATAAAGAGAAGAAAAAAAAAAAAAGAAAAAGATTTTTCAACATTAATAGGTTGATAAGAAGAGAGTCAAAAAGTTTTGAATACATTAGTTAATGAATTTCATGGTATAATTTTACTCGTATGGACTTAATATGCTTAGTAAATTCTAAAATAGTTTGATTTATGCTAAATTTAAGTTTTTCTGAACAGTACAAACAATAACACAATCATTTTATACTGAGATAATTTATGCTCCCATTATAAATGATCTCCATATATATATATATATATATATATAAACATTTATTCTCCTCCAAAATCTATAATGGCAGCATAAATAGTCTCAGTAGGTCTTTTATAGATATCAATAAACGTTTCTTTACTGTATAAGAGAAAAAAAAATTTTTGAATCAATTTCCATGTCCCTCCTTTGGCTTGGCTTTTTAATTATTTTAAGTACTTTCATTATTTTCACTGTTTTCCTATCTATTTTTTTTTTTGTATTTTATGTAACACATTTTTATTATACCCCCCCCACCATTTCCAATAATACTTTATTAATGATTTTTATTTAAATTAACTTTAAAAATAGCTGCTTGCTTCGGTCTACAGTTTATGTATATGTTACCGTGAAGGATCGAAATTGAAAAATATAGACTTTCACTGGTGAATGGCAACACATATCTAATATTTTGTTGAAAGATCGACTATTCTATTACATTCTTGTACATTCGGACCATCTCTGGATGTTGTCGCCAAACACTGATAATCTCTGGTGGAGATCGAAAAGAGAGGAGTCAAGAGGAACCGACAAATAGACGACTCGCTGTCGCCGGCCAAATCCTTGTTCTGGTGCGAATCAGTCAGTTTTATGCAAGGTTTGATAGTGGGAACAATGTTTTCTTAACTGAAATGTATTCTGCAGTGAATCATTGGTATTAAAGTTAAGCATATGTTACTTCTAGGCAAAGCCAACATGGCGCCGTTTAGTGTGGCCCCGAGTCTTTGGGGGTTTATTCATCTCTGAAGAGCGAGCAAGAGTCAAAAGTTAGGATCTAATAAAGCATCCCCTTAAACCACAGTAATATAAACTCACAAAATAGGCCAAACCCAGAAATAACATAGGGAAAGCTTTACCGAATCCTGTATTGAAAGAATGTACTGTTTGTTTTAAGTTCTTGATCATTCCTCTCAGAAAGAGGCGGCAAATATTTAGACATGCACCTGTCTAAGTGGAAAGTAGACGTTTGCAGATTTGTGGAAGTAGACGTTCTCCAGATATCAGTCTTTCACTGTAACATGTATATTAATTATTCTAAAGGGACTTGGTCCCAAAATAATAAATATATTTTGATTCATTGATTAGTCAAGAGATCTTGCAATAAATTTAACATTTAATACAGATAGCTAATACAGATTTTATGTTGAGAATTCAATTAATGCTGTAATGTTTAGGAGTCTAATAAGTATAACAGTCTATTGTTTTCTATTACTTTTAAATTTGTATGCTTGTTTACTAAATTAGTTAACTTAAACTTTTGTTTCTCAGTTTATTTCTTCATAATACTGATTTTAAACATTTTCCTTTTAGGAGGTATCATTTTAAAACATATAATAATGAGATTAAAAATTATAGCTTTATTTTAACTGTTCATTATTAAGATTTCTTTTCTTGTATGAGTGCCCTTTTTTTCAGAGAGTATTTCACTGCAAAACTTTTTGCTCAGCTTCAACAGAATGATGTTTATAACAGAATTAGTATACTGGCATTATTCAACTATGCCATGCGTAAAGCTTGGTTGCAGCAAACTAGAATTGGTTTATCTTTATATGATGCTTCTGGAAAAGGATATTTGCGAGAATCGGTAATTTTTTTTCTTTGTTTATGCTTTCAATTGATGAAGTTTTACCTGTAATATTGTAAAAAGTAAAATCTTGTTTGTGATATACACAATTATATCCTCAAAGTTCAAGTTCACATTGATCTGGTTTATGCCTACTGCTGATATTACTTTATTCCCCTGTGCTTAGCTTAACTACCTTTACCTACTGTCAGTTATTATTAATGAAGCAAATAATTTAATAAAATGGCCAAATATCTTGTAGAGAATTTACTTGGGATTATATTTTATATTTATTTATGTTATATTTTATCATAATGAATAAAATTTCTTGTAGGATTTGGAAAGCTATATCTTGGATTTGATACCAACTCTACCTCAATTAGATGGCCTTGAAAAATCATTTCATAGTTTTTATGTATGTACTGCTGTAAGAAAATTTCTATTTTTCCTGGATCCTATGAGAACTGGAAAGATAAGAATACAGGATATTCTTGCTTGTAGCTTCCTTGATGATCTTTTAGAAGTACGTTTAAATATTTTCTTATTATTATTGCATTATATTAACTTAACCTGTTAATGGTACCTGTTATAATACAATTATAATTTATAAATGTAAAAAATATGGTTTCAGATATAAGTTTGATATTTTATATATAGTCCTTTAAAAATAATTATATTTTTGTTTGTGTTTAATTGTCCTTTACTCAGATAGTTTCTTTTTAAGCATTCTTTTGTATGAAATATCTTTAACAATTAACTTTCTTAGTGCCACTAAAAATTAGCTCTAAATAACTGAATATATAAAATATTCAGTTATTTATAGATAATTTACTATAGATTTTAATGTATTAGAGATATATTTTATTTTTTTTTTAAGAAATATTCTTGTAAATTTTTGGTGGATGTAATGAAGATAGTCGTGATTGTTGGGATTGTAATGCCTAGATTGTAATCTAATTACACTGGGGAAGGCATGAGTTAAAAAAAAAAAAAAAGTGAAAAAAATGTGTAACCTCTTAATACAAACAAAAAAATCATTCTTTATTGAAAATTAAATCTATATGAAATTTCTCTCCCTGAAGGGCGCCATATTATTTTTGCCAATAACTTCCCAATAAGAATTACAATCAATAAAAATAACCCCTCATCAGTAACCTGGCATCACTTTTACATTAAGGTAATAAAGGGGGCGGGGGCTTAACATTAAATCAATAGGCATCATCCTTAAAAAAAAAAAATAAATAAAAATAAAATATATATATACAGTACCGGTCAGAAGTTTAGACTCACTTGTATTTAATTCACAATCTTCAAGTTGTAACTCAAGAGATAACATTTCAAAAATTATATGATTGTTTCGAATACAATCTATATAAATAAAGATGAAATTCTGTTAGTTTGTTTTTTTGTTTGTTCTTTATAGAAATACATATCGTTTGTCCTAAATTCTCTGAATTTCACTTAGTGGTTCTTTCATACCAGGTGCGAACACCTGTCCTTATTAAAATTGCATAACAGCCAATCTCTGGGTATATTCTTTATTGTTATAAAAATCGTTATGATCTCGCTTTACATTAGATTTTTACGAAATCAACCGTTGGAGTAAAAAAAATCTCCTTTCTGTCCTAACGAATTTTTCTGGACCCACGGCTTTTCTCATTGTTTTCAAAATTCTGTGGGTGAAACAGGGATATTAAAGCTAATTATAAATAAATTAAAAATAAAATTATAGTTGTTACGTTGTCCAATAAATAAAATGTCGTTACTTATTTATTTTACAAAATCTAAGGGTGAGTCTAAACTTTTGACTGGTACTGTATATATATATATATATATATATATATATATATATATATATAAATTATTCTATTGACAAAAATAATCTTCCTGTAATATCTGCACAATGAAATAAAGGTACCAAGGCTCCTGGGCGTGACCTATTTTGAGAGGTTATGTTACTGTGATATTGAAATTCTATGGCATCTTTTTCAGTTAAAAAAGGAGTTGATTGGTTTTGTTTAATCCTAGCTTTAAATTCCCCCTTGCTGCGCTCGCTCTTCAAGGATAAATTTACATATTATATTTACAAAAATAGTAAAAATATAAAGAAATCAATTCCTTAAAATCTATTGTAATCAAATCGAGGATAGTGGCAGGAAACAGACAATATTATGCAGCTCAAAAGGCACTGTGGTTGAAGGTACTGTCTAGAAGGGCCCAGGAGTTTATTTACAAGACTTGTAGGTGATAAGACTTATCGTTATGCAGGGTAGCAAGATATGGGTGCTGTCCCGAGAAAATGAAAAGCTGCTTGCCATATAGGAAAGGAAAATCCTCCGGAAAATCTACGGCCCAGTATACCAGAATGGACAATGGAGGATAAGAACTAATTCAGAACTTAAACAGCTCTATAATTCTGATAGCTGTTATCAAAAGTGAACGCATTAGATGGTTGGGACACGTCGAAAGAATGCCTCAAGAGTGTTTGCCTCGAAACCTATTGTACAGTCGACCAGGTGGAGCTAGAAGAAGTGGCAGACCAAGACTGAGATGTGGAGGATGGACGACGTGGAGGACGACCTACGGCGGCTTGGGGAGAGGCGATGGAGAAATATCGCTCAGGACCGAAACAAATAGAAAAGAATTGTTGAAGAGGCCAAGGTCGTGTCAGGACCTTAGCTCCGAGGAAAAGAGTAAGTAAATTCATGAATTGGACCCCATTATTACAAATCATTGTTTTGAGGTACCTCAACCTTAAGAAAGACCTGTTCTTCGATATGCTTGGAAACTATTTTGGATGTCAATTGTATCAAGGGAACCATAGTTGAATATTTCGTAAAATTTCTACAACAAAGAGTATGAACTGATGTTTGGTTGTCAATGGTGATAGACCTATTAAATCTGTGCTCACTATTCACAATTTCGTAAAATCAAAGTAGTGCTTATGCCATATCTCCTTAATATCATTAAAAGCTTTTTCTTATTTACTTCTTTCTTTTTGATCAGTCCTGGCAATGGTGAAATGATTGATGCAAAATTTGGGACAAATCTCCTGTGCAAAGAAGCTAGTCTTATGAATCTACAGACTCCTTTTACTGTATTGGGTTTATGATAATTCAATATCACTGATAATTTCTATCTACCCTAAGTCCATCTGCATTGAATACATAACCCATATACTTCAGTTCTTTCCGATAAAATAGGCCTTTTTCCCAATTGTTATGAGATTCAATTTTGCGATTCGCTATTAAACCCCTTCTAATATCTTGAGATTGGTTTTGAAATCTGGTGCTATAATTAATGTCATCCAGAGAGACAAGTACGTTAGGGGCTGTATTGGGACTGTATTGGGTTTATGATTATTCAATATCGCTGATAATTTCTATCTACCCTAAGTCCATCTGCATTGAATACATAACCCATATACTTCAGTTCTTTCCGATAAAATAGGCCTTTTTCCCAATTGTTATGAGATTCAATTTTGCGATTCGCTATTAAACCCCTTCTAATATCTTGAGATTGGTTTTGAAATCTGGTGCTATAATTAATGTCATCCAGAGAGACAAGTACGTTAGGGGCTATATCTGGTTTTAAAATTTAGTCAATTAGCCATTGCCATGTTGCTGGGACATTCTATAGACCAAAAAGCTTTCCTAGAAAGTTGAAGAGACCCTTCTCTGGGACTGTGATTGCGGGGTTTTTTCGGTTGCTCCCTTGAACTTATTTAATGTTTTGCTTACATATGGTAATGGATATGCATCCCTTTTCTCAATATCTCTCATTTAAAAAAATGTAAGAATTCTGTTAAAATCGAAAAGTTAATTCAGTATGAAAAAACTTTACTGCTTAAATATTAAAATTTATAATAGAAATTCATCATATATACATATTAAAAATGACAAATTTTAGTTGAAGTTAACATTTTTGATGGATTGATGATTTAATATCTTTGTTACTCACTGTTAGGTGTTGAATTTCAAACAAATAAACATGCACATAATGAAATCAAAATATAGTTCAATATTCCATGGACAGCCATTTATTTTATAATAAAGCTACATCTGCAATGTTGTATATTATTAGGGTTTTTTTCATTAAGATCACCACAAAGATTTGTGGAATCTTTATTTTATTTTTTTATTTATTTTGTCTTTTACTATTTTTATTTTTTTTTTTTTATCAATTATTAATTAATTTAAATATTCTATAGCTTAGAGATGGTAATCTACCTAAAGATCTACAAGATGCTAATTGGTTTTCTGCACCCTCAGCCTTAAGAGTATATGGGCAATACCTTAATCTGGACAAAGATCACAATGGGATGTTGAGTAAAAATGAACTTGCTGGGTATTTCTTCTTCTTCTTTTTTTTTTATTTATATTTTTAATATAAATATATTTTGTTAGAACCCCACTCAAATTATAACTACAAATATTATACAAATAATACCCCAGGTAAGTCACTACTCAACCAGCTGTAGAAAAGAAAAAAAAACAATTAAATCTTGTCTCGGTGTTGATTAGTTTCAGATTTTACAATCTCCACAAAACTTAATTATTCAAGTCACTAACAAAGAAACGAGAAAGTTTTATTTATTAAAAAAATTCTTGGCCTGTAAACTTGAATGGATTAACAGGGTAACAAGCAGCAAATATCACATAAGAAGGTATCATATAAATATAGGTGCATTGGTTCGTAAAAAAGGGATTCTTTATCAAATATGTATGATTATATAAATTTGTTTGGTTATTATATCAATCTAATAGCTTTAAAAACATATGTATATCTTTTAATTGATTAATACTTTAAGACCAATAAAACAGGCAAGAAAATCAGGAATAATGTAAAAAAGGTAACAATTTTTTTTAACTCAAGTAACCATATATTTTTTGAATTTTATTTTAAAGCTGTAATGAGTTAATCTCTCAGTGGGGTTCTGCTGTTCTTAAATTTTAATTTATTTTATATTTCGTTATGGATTCCGTATTAAGAAGTAAACAAACTATTAGATGTGTGTGCTTCTATTTATTTATTTTTTTTTTTTTATTCTTTTATTATGCTTGTGCTTAAATCAATTTAATTTGATTTAAATCAATCAATAAGTATGAAATTTGTTTTGTAAATTTGATAGTAAGGGGAAATGGTCCAAACATAGTGGATTTGATTGCACACAGGAAAATAAAGAACCCCATTAGTGACCAACTGTTGCTAACTTTCCTCCATCTCGAACCTTTTGGTTCTTCTAATGAAGATAACCAGTTGATGGAGGGAGTTTTGAATTCAGGGATATTATCTGAGCCCGATATAATGTGGTGGAATCAAGGAGCTATAGTACAATCAATTGCCTTGATTGGTGTAGGAAACATTCCAGTGATGCTTATGACTGGTCATTCTCTGTATATACACACTATGGTCATAGTGGCCTTCTGTGTGGCTGTCCATTTACATAAAATGCTTCCATATTGAATCCTAGGTCGTATTATCGCTATTTATATCCAGTGCATAACTCTGGAGTTAAAACCTCAGGTAATGCCTATTGCTTGTCTTACGAACCAAAAGGCAGTAGATTCCTTTCTTTAAATTTCTACTTCACCTCGTAGCGGGTGTTCACTTCATATTGTGTCATAGGTGTATACTTCACCTTGTAGACATGTGGTGGTAATCATGTCTCAACAGGAACCATAGCACCTGATGGTTCCTGTTGTGACATTTATTTGTTATATATGCCTTCTAAATCAGTTTAGAGCCTGGAAGTAATTTGTTTTTCTATTCTGTGATCAGTGAGTAGGCCAGTCGACCAGCCATCTCCCAATTCGAAAGTTAGTACTGACCACACTTTTAAGTGCATTGTCATTACTTTTATATTTTAGTAAACATTTCTTGTGATACTACCCTCAATAATTTTAATCATAAAATAAATATAAATATATTAGCTACATTAAAAAATAAATCCTCCCGAATTTCTTTGCACAAAAAATCAAAATATTGAAACCTCTCTTTTTTCAATAGCACTTTTCTTTGTCATTTATCTGGGATGATAAATAGTCAGGAATTTTATTCAAAAATTTTCTTTATTTAACTGTCCTGCGATTCGACCCAAGCATGTGTTTCATCGTCGGGACTAGGTGAGTAGGGCGGAGTCATAACTTAGGCTTATTAAATAAAAGGAATTTCTGACTAAAACTAACTAGATGGATTTAAAAAAAAAAAAAAAAAAAAAAAAACCTCCAGTCATTTTCCACTTCTAAATTGATCCGCCTTATCGGAAGCCTACCCTACCTCACAGCCCGCTTGTTAGCCACAAAAGTGTCCCCTAAATACTGCATTAATTTACACTTATCATTGCTTCTTGCTATTGTTCATCCGAGGTTGTTTCCTTGTGTTCATACACTGTTTTATTGTATTTTTTAAAACGTATTTTTTCTTATTTATTTCTTGCAAATTACTTAGATTATGTGCATTATTTATTTATTTACTAGGTAGTTAAACGTCATGAAAGTGATTATGATACCTTATAACCAGAGCCCGGATTTTCATGCAGTAAAAAGCGTCAAAATATGCCATATAATATGCAGTAAAAAACAATAAAATATGCAACATACAAACTAAAAATATGCTATTAAACAACTGTAATATTCAAAGACACTAATGTGTATGAAATATTTCATAGGAAAGGGAGTGGAGGAGACTATTTAGAAATGAAACCATAATGATTTTAATTTTTTTTAATCTTAATAAAACATATTAGTATTTCCGATAAAAAATTAATGGCATTTAAAACTAAAATGTAAATATAATTCTAATTTACTAGTTAACAAGAATGACATTATTAAGGATAACTAAATTAACAACCAATTAAAAAAAACACCTTGCTCAGGTTGCTCACCCAGATACAGTTCTTTCTTACACATTACTGCACCCAAAACCCTTCATAGGTTTTAATGGTACAGTTTTTTTTTTTATTTCTAAATTTATTTCTTTGGATCCTTACCTTCTATCGTTTGAAATATTTTTATAATTTGAAAATGATTATCAACTTAAACTGATGTGATTGGAGCAAATTTTATTTATATTTTCCAGGATTTTAAGCCCTGAATTTTTCATAATACGTCTTCCGTCTTTTTCTTTTTTTTTCAAAGCTTCTCCAACATGGACTGCGATGCTATTTATATTTTTATTTACTAAAAACGGAGGTGGAAAGTCGGGCATCCCATTAATCATTATTTCGAAGAAGAAGAAGACTTATTTATGGCGAATAAGTCCAATCGAAATTGGGAATCCTAGCTCCCACGTTGGATGTTACTTTTATATTTCATAATATATTGTTTACTTTATTAGATGTTGGGTAAAAATGACCCAGGTGGTTGAAAATTATACATATATAAATTAATACTTCATTAGATCATCAAAATATGCAAATATATGCAGTTATCATCAAATATGCAAAATAAAACTTGACCAATTAGATCTGCGTACTCTAATTCATAATTATATCTGGTCTGCTATTTTAAAGAAGCACGCAAACAAAATATGCAATTCCATAAAAATCCGGGCCCTGCTTATAACTCATTCCAAACCCTTCTTCAACCCGATTTTGCATTATGGCCGATATATTGATGAAAAAATGAGGGGTTGATACGATGAAAAAGCAAGGAAGAGGAGGGGTGGAAATTGTATATAAAAAGGGGAAGTATAGACAAAGGAATCTCAAATATTCTCGAATACGAGTTCTAACTTGTGCAATCGGTGAAATATCTTAAGAGGGGCTGTATCCGTTGGTAGCTGTATTGCCAAAGGTACCAATTTGGAATTAGAAAAAAAAAAACAATGGATTGGTGAAGATCACAGATGAGTATGCATACATTTTATACCAAATGTACATGTATACGCTGGCAAGGCGGACGAATAATTTTTTTTAATTATTGTTATAACTAAATTATATCATGAGTATTATAATTTAAATTACACTCTGAATGGCGTAGTTACTCACTGAATGAGTGCCAGTCCCAAAACAGCTATTATCGGCGAGATGCAGCTACGCAGAGTACAGGCGCCCAGTGTACTACTTTGGCCGCAAATGGTTAAATGAACCTTATCACTCCACACAATCTTGGTGGAAAGTGAGTCTTGTTGACATATCATATTTCGTACCACTTGCAATATTGAACTAATCTTGGGATATAAACTAACTAGGAACTCATCTCCATTAATGTTGCATCCAATTGCTGCATTAATTAGATACCATAGCGACCAGTAGTAGAGTTGTAGCATTAATGAGTCAACACGAAAACTATACCTCTAGTTTGAGCTGTTGCACAGATTTTCCTATGCTTTCATAAAATATTTTCAGTACATGTTTATTTTTGGTATTTGGTGATGGTGATCTTCTTGAAAACTTCACATAGACATTCTGAATAGTTCGATCAGTTTTAAATTTATTTGATTGAAACTTCCTTCTAAACTTATTTGTACTGTACTTCCATGCCTTTAGTTACGTCTAAAATGGTTTCTTTTTACCAATATTATGCATTGTTCAGTCACTGTAATGTAATTATAACTTGCTGTCATTTTCAGGTTAGGTACTGGAACATTAACAAGTGTATTTTTGGAAAGAGTGTATCAGGAATGTCTTACTTATGAAGGAGAAATGGATTATAAAACTTACCTTGACTTTGTTTTGGCTCTTGAGAATCGTCAAGAACCTCAGTCATTACACTATTTTTTTAGAATTTTAGATATTAAAGGAAAAGGATACTTAGATGCATTCACCTTGAATTATTTTTTTCGAGTTAGTATATTGTCGAAATTTGGAAGAACTAATATTCTTTCTTTGATATAAAAATCATAATCCCAATTATATATCTCATTACAATATTGAGTTTAATACAACTAATCTTTTAAAGGAAGGTTTTTTTTTTCATATAAATATAAGTAAGATTATTTCAAATATTTCACAGTTTACCGTTTAATTAAGATATAATACGCACAATGACAACATTAAAATTGTGTTTCAAAAATTGTTCTATTAACAGCTACATCTTCTTTAACTGCATAGTGATTATGTAAAAATTACCTTGTTGATGAAATTAGTTTGTTTGTGGAAACATGTGTTTCCTGGAAAAAAAACCTTCATAATAACAAAAATTATTTTCGTCTATTATTTTAAAAGAAATCACAAGATTCATGAAACTTATTGGAATATAATTTTTTTTTAGTGACAGTTCTATATATTATTGAATTTTTTTTATGACAGGCGATCCAAGAACAAATGAAACAGAATGGTCAAGATCCTGTTAATTTCCAGGATGTGAAAGATGAAATGTTTGATATGATAAAACCAGCAGATCCTTCTAAAATCACTTTACAAGATATTTTAAACTGGTATGTTATTGCTTGAATACTAACTGTATCTCAGAAGTAAAATATCATAACTGTCATACACAAAATGTTAGAGTATTTAAATCGATTACTATATTAAATTATTTGAATAGTTCTTTTCTTTCAATAAGTAGTTTGCTTTAAAACTTATTTATTGAATAATTTAAATAGTTATATTACTCTAAAATATTTATTTTTATTATAAAAACAATCATAAGAAAATCATTAAATAGAAAAGTATGATTTAATTTGCATTTACCATTGAGTGATCATTAATGCGCTTTAGATTACTCAGTAGTGCACGTTAGATTTTAAAAATTGTATCCTTTTGATCGCTATCAATAGATCATGTAATAATCAGTATTAAAATACTGTTTCTGTTTAATTAAGACCAAAAATATAATTTATTTTAAAACTTAAAGTCGATACGTACATTAAAATGTTTTATTTTGTTGTTTATCTATTTTTTATTGTGATATAGATAGCTGGAAAGTTCCAATGTTTTATTCTGGATAATTTATTTATTAATTTTGGTAAACCATTCATTTGATAAATTTGGATAACTGCTTATTAGGATATAAACATTATTTTCTTTAATAGGATCTGTCTGGTTAAGATAGGTAAAAGTGTCCCAGAGCGATAAATGGCTGTAGACTTACACATATTTAGACCATCAAAAGAAACCCCTATCCTCCATTTTTCAGATCTCTAGCAACAGCTAAATTTTCTTGAGACGCTGAAATTATACATAATTTTTTCTTTTATTTTGTTTAAACACTATATTTAATATAATGCTACCTTAGGTCATGGACCACATGAACTGCACATAGGAATTTTTAAATCATTCCCCAACATTTAGATCACAGATTTCCCTCCCTGTTTTTCAAGAAATACAGTAGAATCCTGATAATTCATTGGTCTCTTCATAATCTCCCTTTAATTCACATAAAACAAATGTAATTTAGACCAGACCCCTTGATTATCCGCATTCATTTTCGTTTTCATAGTATTTTTAAATCCAATATTTTGAATTGAAAAAAACAAAAAAAAAAACATCTGGTTGGGTCTTAAACCTTTTAAGAAGGGGGTCAGTGAGAGACTACCATTTCTTAGAATTTCCAGTTGTTTACCTTTTGTTTCTTGTACTGCTTTCTTTTTAATTTCATTTACCTATTCATAAAATATGGTGTAAGGGAACGTATTGCGATCTTGAAAAATTTTGACTTCCGGTTTTCAAAGGAAATACACGTTTTAGAGTCCCCTGAGTCCAAATAACCAAGTCTCGTGAAATGGTCTGTGTGTGTGTGAACAGATTAGCACAAAACGATAAACTGCACGAAACTGAAATTTGGTATTTAATATATGTATATGCCCCCGATGTGACAGCAAAAATGTCATCAAAATTGATCGAACGGAGATTCACCTTCACGATATATTTAAAAAAAGCAACTTGCAGTAGAAATCAAGCAAGCAGTATAAAGAACTCGACTATTGAAGAAATTAAAAATTTTTTAGGCATTACTAATTGGAGGTAACTTTTTAATGGGAAAAGCCAAAGTCTTTGTAGAAAAATATGGTAATTAAAGATTTTTGAGCTAGTGATGGTTGGTTTCATTGGTACAAAAAAAGACTCCATTTTGATGATAGTTTAGCAATAGCAGGAATGTTAAATGAAGAGGAAATTTTAGCTCTGTCTGAGGACATTGATGGGGTAGATAAAGAAGAAATTTATGCCTTTGATTACACAAAAAATGGCAAACCAATACATTAACTACGTTCCTCATTTTTTAGCTAAATCGAATGTTGATATAGAGGTATTCCCTGCTATAAATACACTAGATAAAACTGTAGACAGGAACATACATAGAAATTATCTGATTTTTTAAATAGAAAATAGTAAAGTTACCTTTTAAATATATCCTTTGTATGTGAATAGTTATAAATGTTTGTTTCAATTTTGTTACTTCTTATTTTTTATTCCCTATTAATTAAAATCTCGATAAATCATATATCATGATAATTTGTATGATTGAAAAAAAAAAAAAAATGAAAATTTGGAGAAAACGGCTGTAACTAGAAAAAACATAAACTTATTTTTTGGACAGATTTTTTGACAGTATCTGTCCATTTCGTTAAGATTCATACAATTACTTGATCTTTTTTTTTCTTTTACAGTGCTCTTTGTTGATTAAACACAGATTTATTTAAATATAATCATAAGTTCATTTTGAATAATGAAGGTCAATCATATTGTGTCCTTCATGAAAAAGCTTGAAGGCAGACATGACCCAAACAGCGAGCAAAGAGAACCTAGATAAGTGTATCCTTTTGAGCTTGGCGGTTTGGCTCAAGAGGTATGAAAACTAAAATTGGATGGGGCATTCATTATAAATCTATTACAACTCTAGTAAGATACTCTCCTCAGAGACCCCGTCCAATTATAGTTCTCATACCTCTTAAGCGAAACCAACATGCTCAGAGGGATACATTCCTCTTGGTGGAGTCATGATAGTCATTCCTACTGATGTATTCTTGAATAAACATGAGAGAATAGTACCAAGAATAATATCCTTTGGAATAAAAAATTATTCACACAATGCTATCGCTTCTTTCCTAGTGGGCAGCCTCTTTGATATTAATCATTTTTATGGCTTGGTGAGGCCAATGCTTCTCACTTTGTAACAGAAGTACCGCAAATTCATGCGTGGACTGTAATTCATATTCCTCGCCCATTGGCGGCTGAACTTAATGTTTTTCGCTCTATCGGACGGGAGCTATTCAAGTGCATGATGTATTGACAATCCAACAATCTTAAAAAAAAATAATACAATCCTACCTAAGACCCAACAGTCATGGAAAGTTTTGTGATTGACCAAAGTGTCTGATGTAGCAGTTTGGTAAGGGCCACCGGTGGTACACGTCAGCGTAAATGTGTTAAATAAAGATTACCTACAACTTTAGTTTCTACAGAACAAGTCCCTGTACAGTTAAAGCTGTTTTTATCCAAGTTTTAATATATTTTTTCTTAAGTATTTCTTGAAAAACAGTGAAGAAATTATGTGATATAAATATTGAAGAGTAATTTATGAGTTCCATCCTTAATAAGCAATAAGAAATATTTCTGATGTACAATGTTTAAAAAAAATATATATCAAGAAAAAATCCTGTTAACATTTTAGCATTTCAAGGTAGTTCGGTTACTGGTGGGGCACAGGGTGGTGCTAGAGATCTGAAACTTGGGAGATAGAGATTTCTTTTGATAATTTACGTATGTGTAAGTCAGCAGCCATTTACCACTCTGGGACACTTTTACCTAACTTAAACGAACACGCAGTTTTTAAAAATCATTTATAAAAATATGCATACCCGTATTAAAAATAATACTTCAAAAAGCAGGTCTTTATTTAACGACTTCTGAAAGTTAATCAGTCTAATTCATTTGTATTGTAGATTCTAGTAATTATTGTTAATGCACACATTATTTCGTGTTTTGAATAGTCATATTTTACACTTAAGGTGTTCAGAATGTCCTTTTTTTTATTTTATAAAAAGAAAAAATCATAATTTATTTTCTTTTTCTTTGTTTTCTTAGTGGACAAGGAGGCACTTTAATCAGTATTTTAATTGATTTAAATGGTTTTTGGAATCATGAGAATCGAGAGACACGAGGTGTTGAAGGACCAACAGATATATGACAATGCGCACCAGAATCACTGTTTAAAATCAAAAATTTTATTTAGCTTTATAAAAAGAATGTTGTAATTTGTATATTGAATATATTTTTATTTTTTTTTTTTTTGTAAATTGATCCATTGATTTTGTACAGATATTGTATTAATACAATTGATTTTTTAATGAATACGTCTATGTGATTTCTATCCTGTTTGAGATATTTATGTCAACTAACTTTAATGCTGAAAAAAATATATATATTCTACTTCCAACATTGATAAAATGATTTGAATAGGAGAGGCTTGTATTATTTCCTGTTGATTTATTTTAATTGACGCCCACCACAAACTAAATGAAGCCCACCCCATATTCCTCTCTGGGTCAGTTAAATTCTCGTTATGACACTGATTAGAAATAATAAAAACCTTTTAACAACCAACCAAAGGAAAAATAAAACCAACTAATAAACAATAGTTGAACATAAGATTTTATTTACTCACTACAATTATCTTCCTAAAATTTAAGTCAAGGTATATATCCTGTCATATAACTCATATTCAAGTTATAAGCTTAACAACACAATTAAAGCACTACTATTTCAATATAAAAGAGCATAATACTTTGGTCGCCAGTGTGAATACTTTAAATTAGGTTATGTAGCAATTTTTATTATTTAGTGTCTTTCAGAATGCAAAAAATATTAGGTGACCATACATAATTTAGAAAAAATAAAAATATCTGCACAGGTTTTTCTTGAGCATTCAACCATAAAAATTAAATTAAGATTAACAGCTCTGTTCATACTAAATTATCATTAAGTAATAAATTAGCACATTTTAAAAATAACATATTACTGTACCCAGCCATTAACAGTGATGACTTCAATTTTTATTTGTGAAAGTTATATTTTTTTCTTCAAAAATCTATTAAAAGAAAGTAAAAACAATAATTTGAGAAAAAATTAGCTGTTAAAAAATCATGAAGTATCACTCTCTATATACTAAAAAAACTCATGAGTTCATAACTGATATAATACAACAAAAGGGAGTCCACAATTAACTATTACATGCATAGAATAATTCCAATAATCATTCCAACGCTATAAGCAATTAATGATTTTACAAAAAAATCTTGTATTTAAAAAAAATCATTATTTTAAAAAAATATAACTTCTTCAACAAGCAAAAACTATTGGAACTACTGATAAACCCTAAAATATGAGAAGATAATAAGATATTGCTATAAACAATGTAAATTATACAACTATATCAACTCATTGTAGAGAAATTATGACTAGAATTAATTTTATAAAATCATTGTATAATTAATTTAGATACCTAAACTTTATTATTCTCCTAGTATGTCGGTATATTAACTACCATAATGATACAAATCAGTTATAAATCACAGTTTTTCATATGAAATTAGAGCAGCTTTTTCATCACTTCAATAATTGACTTTGTGCTAGGGCAGCTATCAATCTAATAATAGGAAATGAAATAATCTAATAAAATAAAAAAATACAATTTCCCAGCTTAGTTTGTTCATTGACATTTACAATTAAATTTGTTAACTATAGGTTTAAAATATTTTAACCTCTTCTAATGTTAATTATATTAACATTTTTATAACTATTTCAATTTATCAAGGTTATGACAATTTTTTTAAGCAACGAGAAATAAAAATTTAGCTTATAAAAAATTACATAAGAAATAAACTAATAAGCACTTGACCATGATATATAAATATATTGGAATAAAATATAGAGAAATCATTTTAAAACTGCCTTATTAACTTAAACTTAGTTCAAAATAATCTAGGACCACAACTAATATATATTATTAATTGATGAATTTCAATCAGTGCTTTTGAACTAAAATTACAATTATTGCTAAGGGAAGTGCAGTAATCTAGTAATTGGTCGTGATTTCATAGGAAACTGCATAATTAACTAACCTTACTTAAACAATAAATTATATATACCCTCCTGTTAAATGAACACTTTGCAATTTAATACATGAAATAGCCTATATACTCAATAATACAGTTTTGAAACAAATACATTAAATACCAGAAGTGTATACTAATAATTATCAGTGATAATATGTCATGCATAAGCATTCTAAAATGATGGATTCATAGCAATATATATTTGATAGGAAATCATTTATGTATACATATTCATGTATACCCTTACACATAGAATGTGTGACTAGCAGTGACAATACAGAAATGGATTAGAAACAAATACTACATTGTGGAAGGGTATTTGCAACAGGAAAGATTGAATAATAAACAATAAAAAGTAAAATAAAGATACAAATGGAGTTAATTCTAGCTAAGATTTCAACATGACAATTCCATGAAACTAATATTAAAGAATAGAATAAGAAAAAGAATTATTGAACTGTTCAGTCTTTCAATATCATTTACACTTCTTGTGCTATAATAACTAATTAAGTAGAGGAGTTAATATGCTGTGATGTTAATAATTATAAATACATAAAAAAAAAAAAATAATAATAACCAACATAACTAAGAGGTTTATTTAGAAAAAAATATAATAAATGGACATTACACAGCCAACTTTATCCAATATTTTATCTCTTATATTATGGACAAGTAGTACTTAAAATAAACTTCTAAGGAACAGCTAAGACACACTCACACATTCAAACAAATAACTGAAATTACAATAAAATTTATCAACCACTGCAACAGAAATGTAAAGAAAAGAAAAAATATATAATAAATAATTATAAAAGAGGTGTCCTTAAATTGTAATGTGATTGTAAATCACAATGAATTCATATAAATAATGCTTAGATACACAACATGACAACAGTTTTGAATGGATAATTATAACATAAACCAGATTTATTACATACTGAAACAATTTCATTATTGGCAGCAAGTAGTTATATTTTAATTACAATTATATATTATAAATGAGGACTGTCTTTACTATCATGGCTAGAACAGATATTTTGAAATTGTAAGATCGAAAACTTTATGAAATGTATCTATCAATTTAAACATGTATCAATTACTATCCAACCTTGACATTGTAACTTCTACATTAAATTATTAAACAGTTAAGGGAGGTCGATTATCTTTGTTTACAACATAAAATTTATGCTTTTTTCCAAGCAAACCCCAAATTACAGCGACATTTTCAATGATAACATTGATTGGAATAGTAGCTAGGGCACCAAAGATACAAAGACTAAATTTGATGACACCAAAACGATATAATGAAAATGATTTAATGACTCCAAAAATATACATATAAATACTTACAGCACCAATAAAAGCACATACAAAATCTATTAAGGGAGGACAAGGTATTGGACAAAGTGATGCTAATAATATATTAGAAGTTGAAAGTGGCATTGTAACCCATGAATAACATGAAATACTCAGAAATATTTTATTTTTCAAAGGAATTTTTTTGGAACGTACAACTAGAAGGATTCCTTGCAGCCAACGTTTCCTCTGTTGCAAGAAATCACCAAGAGTGAAAGGTGATTTTTCCCACATTTCTCCTTCAATGAAATTGAACGTGTACCCCATTTTATAAGCTTTCATCGCAAAAAAACAGTCTTCTGCAACTGATCCATCCAATCCATTATCAAATGTAACATCACGTTCTGCTTTAACCTAAAACAAAATAGCAACACTTAGTAATATTACAAAAATGAAAAGTATTAAAAAATATTTGAACTATCATAAAAAAAGTGAGTTCACCTAATCCTAATCCCTATTATATGTTTATACATTTGTATATCATTGCCGAACTATACTTTCAACATAGTCTCTAGCATGATCTACACTTTTGCAAATAATATAAAAGCTTGGATACTACTTGTTCAAAAAAATGTCGAGGGCATATTGTAAGCCAATTGTAAATGCACAATTCAATTCAACTCTTCATTGCTTTATGATATTTTTACTTTCACTTACCTATATATGAAATATATAGTAAGTGGAAGTATTGCGATCGTGAAAAATTTCGACTTCCGGTTTTCAACGGAAATACACGTTTTGGGGTCCCCTGAGTCGAAATAACCAAGTCCCGCGAAATGGTCTGTGTGAGTGTGTGTGTCTGTATGTGTGTGTATGTGAACAGACTAGCTCAAAAACTATTAACCTTGCGAACCTGAAATTGGGTATTTAGTGTATGTATATGCCCGCGATGTGACAGCAAAAATTTCATCAAAATTGGTCAAAGGGTGGGGGTACTTTATTTGATAACTTTTTAGGTTTTTTTCGATTTTCTCAAAAACGGCTCTAACGATTTTGATTAAACTAAGTATTTGATGTATTAATATGCCCTAGATATGACTGTAAAAATTTCATCAAAATTGATCAACCGGAAGGGGGACTTTACTTAATAAATTTTGTATCATTTTTATGTGTTTTTTTTATTTACTCAAAAACGGCTTTAAAGATTTTGATCAAACTGGGTATTTGACGTACGTATATGCCAAAGATGTGACAGCCAACATTTCATCAAAATTGGTTTAACGGAGGGGGCACTTTATTTCTTAACTTTTTTTCCAATTTTTACCTTTTTTTCGATTATCTCAAAAACGGCTTTAATGATTTTGATCAAATTCGTCATGTTTAATGAAAATTAGGTGTTCAATAATATCAGGTAAGTTTTATCAGTATTAAAATTTTCTGAGGGGGCTGAAATAGGGAAGGGGCCTTTTTTGTTTTCCTATAAAGTACCTTTGTTTTAGTTTATATTGAGAAATTAACTGTCTCTCATCGCGCCCAAAAATAAGAAATGGCTAAATATGACATATGAAGAAAATCAAGTAAACATATACAAGAGAAAAAAAGAAAAAAACTCCGTCAACTCATAAAACACCTTAGGCTGACGCATGCGCCGTACGCTTTTAATGACAAACCAATGCGTTACAATTAAAGATGCTCTGTTCATTTATTGAAAATTATTTGTTTCATAAGAACTAAATGAAATATTCAACAAGTACATAGAGAATTATAAAATCAGACGACTTGGAGTATTATGCTTGCATTGCCGAATTATCACAAGTAAAAACTTTTATTTAATAATAAAAGAAATTAGTTTTTTTTTTTGAGCAAATGAAAACAAAAATAAGAAATGAATGTGGAAAAATGTGTAACTTTGAAAGTGGCAATTAACAAAACACAATAATTTCTAATCTAAGTAAGTTGGTAAGTGAAAGTTGTGTGTTGTGAGCACGCACCAGATTTTTTATTCCAGGATTAATAAAAAAATCAGGGATGTGCAACATAAATTATATTAATTCTTTATGCATTAAAATGCATTCTTTACATGCAGAATTGGAAAATAGAAAAATTAGTTACCAGGGAGGAAATCTGGACAATAAGGAAGGTAATAGAAGAACCAAAAACCTATTTTTTTTTCCCAATTAATTGCAACTCAAGATCATAGTGTAAGGCTGGACATCACGGTGAAGCATTATTGATACCTTTATGCTTTTTCCTGGATAAATGGGCAAATCGTATCACATAATGATGTATCAAAATTTATTTAGTAATGAAATGATGATAGTTTTCAAAAATCACTTTAACAAGTATTTAGTCATTTATAAGATGTCCATATATGTATGATTATTATTATATATAAATACATGAAAACAAACATATTTTGTACAGTGAATACATTCAGATGACAAAAAAATGTACTAAAAAAAAGAGAGGGGGTCAATTCCCTGATATGAACCTTTGAGAGTGGGGCACAGGGCGGACAGTCCACTTTGGATACAATAATGGTTTCATGAGGGCAAGGGTGTTGCCTTTCACCCACGGGTCCTTTTTATTTGAGGTCAGGGCCTTTCTACATGGTTTAGTCACTTCTATCTACTTTCTGACATAAACTCCTGACATTTAAAGTTTGATCAGGAAATTTTTTGCTCATCAAGGTGGAATAACAATAATAGTGTAAAATATACTAATAAAATAATAGTCCTATCTTAGATTTGTCACAGTAATGGCATTTTTGGGTTGTCCTTCTCACAGAAAGTCTAAGTGTAATTAAAGTATGAGTCAGTTTATTATTAGAACATAGTTGGTGTGATACAAGGTGAGTAGAGAGAGGTATGTTCAGTTTCTAAGGGGTAATATGGCTGCCCGACTTATGACACATTCCAACTCATCTGTGAATTGACAGGGAGTAGACTAGGGCATCATTTCAGAGTTTATGTTCAGATTTTGTTTGGTTTTTTTTTTTTTTTTTTTTTAATTGAGCAATTGAGGATATTTTTGGTGACTGGTTAATAATTTTATCTTAGTTATTAATTAAAACTTTACAGTAAATATTAGATTCTTATATAATAATGAATAGATTTCCTTCTAGACATTTTAGTTGCAGAATTTACAATAGCCCAGTTGATATTGAGTGACTGGCTTGTTAGTAATTTTTAATAAGGTATTACTAATTCTTTAACCAAAATAATTAAGATGTTAGTAAATTACTGAGTGAACAGATTTAAAAAATGTTACCGGAAGTGGCAATTGATAATAAAAATGGGATGGGAAATATGAGCAGCACTATGTAAAAAACACTAAAAAAAAATTCACTAAATTATTTCATAGGTAAGCTTATGTCTTGAACTCTTAAGAAATATAAAATTAATTTTTATATCCTTAATACCTAATTCGAATAAACTTTTAATGTATATTTTACAGATTTCCTCGAGACAAAAACCTGAGGAAAATATGAGTGACAAAATGTTTGAGAGCTAATGAGTTCATCATTGAAAATGCCAGAAGATTTTGAAAGAGAAATTTATACTGAATTGATTGGGTTTGTATAAACAATAAATTGTTTGTAGGAATAGGTATCTTATTCATTTAGAGATTTATTAACAAAATTTTATTTACCTGACAGGTCTCAACCTCGTAAAGCTTGACAGAATCAAGCAGCAGAAAAAAAACACTAGGTTAAATATTTTTAAAAGTTTAAAAATGTACCTATGGGATTTTTTTTCTTTTCATAGGACTGAGATAGATTTTAATTTACAGAAAAGCATTTTCAAATTTTCTTTTCCTCTCAATCCTTTCCACTTCCTCAACAATCTTTTCCTCTCTCATTTTTATTTTTTATTATTACTATTTCAATTAATTTTGCTCATTAACATTTAATTTCAACATGTACTTTTTTTATATAGGAACAACATCGCCAAATTGAGGAAGCCTTGTTAAATGTGCCTTCAAAGTCAGGTACCCAGCAACTTTCGGTGGAAGAAAAACAAGTTTCAATGGGTTTGGTGGAAGGCGAACCCAATTATAAAGAGCTATACTTAGCCTTGCTGGGTGGAAAATTTGAGATTTCAACAGAAACTTGATAATGCTGGAAAAAAAGTTGCTGGAGTCAGAAAAAGCAAAATAGGAAGGACGTAATCTTGTAGCTACAAGCCGAGATGAGGAAGTAAAAGCCCTTTCTATTTTGCAGGTAGAATTCTCACCAAATGAGATTATGTTAATGATAATAACAGAATGAGATTATTATAATTATTAATTTATTATAAATTATTAATTTGAATAAATTTGCGTGCTAATGTACTTTGAATAATTTTACTTTGAATTCAGTATATATACTTTTATATAAATAAATTGTTTTCAGCACATTGTTGTTGTTTTAAATTTCTATGTTATCATTAATAATCAATACATTTTATTGATTTTACTTTACTTACAATGAATTTGTTTTCCATATTTTACTTGAGATTATACCTTCAATTATAAATTATTATAATTAAATAAATTATAAATCAATTATAAATATTAAACCTATTTATAAAATTTCTGATGTTCTAGGTTTTTTTAAAATTATTTTAATTTAAAAATCTTTCCTGGTTAGAACTATTAATTCAGTAGCAAAAGCCCAATGAGTAGACACACCAGATATAAATAATCACATGGAAAATATAATTTTTATGTAGATGCAAGTTTATTTCAGTAATAGGTAAAGAAAAAACTGTACTAACCCGAATTTTTTATTTAATGAAAGTTTAATGTTAGTAAATAAATGTTGTGATTGTGGAGAAAAAATCTAAGTAGTGAAATCAGGATTTAAAATAATGGAAAATATTAATCTTTAACACTTCAAAGGTTGTACGAAAAATTGCAATGTTATTTAAAGGGATTCAATAAATCTGCCTTAAGTCATGGGTCACATGACATAGGCAGGAAGGGGTTGTGCAGGTTTGCCTCAGTTAATACTATGATGGACACTAAATTTTCTTGGGTATGACAGATAGTCCAGACAAATGACATTGTTATGATTTAGAATTACTTTTTTTTTTTTTTTTTTTTTTTTTTTATATAATCCTATTAACAACAAAATTAATTTGGGGAAATAACATCAGTAAAGCTACTGCTACATTATATCTGGGCATGGCCTATTTCGGAAGGTTACGTGACCATAATATAACCAAACTCCCCCCAGTCCTATTCAGTTAACAGGGGGGTTGGGCCAGCTACATTAGACAACAGCTTTCGGATTTTGCTCGCTCTTCAGAGGAAAATAAACCCCCCAAAATGGTCATTTTCAGTTGAGCTCAGGGCCTCACTAAAAAGCGTCATAATGGCCATGCCTAGAAGTAACATAATGAAACTAGTACTATAACTTCTGTTGTTAAAATATAACGGTTAGAACCATTATACAGTCGACTCCGTTTAATTGGGCCATCAGATAATTGGGACCACAGCTTAATTGGGCCATTTTTAATAAAACGGAATCAAATACAGGTAAAATATCACCGCTTTATTGGGACAAAACATCGGCTAATTGGGTCAAAACTTTCTGGAACTTAATGTAAAAAACTATGAGACCCGGTGTCAATCAAATAACCTAAGTATCTGAGACCACGCCTGATTCTCATCCAGAAGCAAGAAACCGCATCAAAAAGGTCAGTCGCTTTTTTTTTCACAAAAAGGAAATGAAGAAAGCCCTAAAGAAGTGAGCTAATTATGTTGGTCATAGTTTAAAATAAGTGTGACAATGCACACTTGATTCTTACCTGTTAAAAAAATTGATGTATAAACATGTTCTGATTCATTTCTTATTTCGTCTTTATCAGTATAATTTATATTGTACACAAATAGTTATTTTAATTTGTTTCATCTATTATATTTCTTATATTAAAATCCCTATTTAATAAAAATACTAATAATAATAAATTATAATAATAATAAATAATTATTATTATAATATTATATTATAATAATAATAATAATAAATAATAAATTAATCGCATTATTTTGGCCCCGTCATTACATTAATACACGAGAATAGGTACACCTAAATGCAGATATTAACTGGGTGTTCCCCCGAATATGTCTAATGTATGGCATCAATTATCCTTCACGTGCGGTAGCCCAGTGATTAGGCGTATTTAGGCATTTTTTATTTGCATTTCCACGTGGATTTATGGCCTCCGCTTTATTGGGACCTCTGCCTAATTGGGACAAAACCTATTTTCCCTTTATGTCCCAATAAAACGGAGTCGACTGTAGAACAAATACCCAAGATGTAAATTAATATTTTTATACCTGAGTAACGACGTAAGATCCTTTCCAGCTAAGAAGAGGTTTATGAAACATCAAAAACTGGAATCGAAGCTTCCCCATATCATCTGCAACTCTAAAAGTATCTGCTAGCGTGGTAATCCAGTTGACAACTTCTTCATTTGCATACGTTATCAGCCCTTGGCCAAATGAATGTTTTCCATCTATGACGAAATTCAATATACCTCTAATGGAATTTTCAGTCAAGAGTGTTTCTTCATCAAGATGCACTATCCAGTCTGAGTCCGATAAAGTATTAACACCTTCTTCTAAACAATACTGTAAGGCACGAGCTTTGAATAGTGCACCAGATTTTGGTTTATAATTACCTGGTACAACAGTTTCAATAACCCGTCTATCCTTCATTAAGTGAATAGGTTTATCAGTCACAACTTCAATAACAAAATGTTCTAAACCCGCACTCAAACACTTAGATAAATTACGACTTACATTGTTCTTTACTAGTTGTGGATAATCACCACGTGTAACTATCCTAATACATATAAACGGTGCTAATAGTGGACTACCTTTCAAAATAACATTGTCAGGGAAGGCATTGTACAAGGTAAGCCCAGCAAAATTCAGAAGAATCTGTGGTAATGGTAAAAATGCCAAGAATCTAAGAATGTACAGAACTATAGTAACAAAAAATCCATATTTCACCCATGGGTCTATAACTGTTTCATCACTCGATAACTTCAGTCCTCCAGTTAAGAGTTCAAAGATAATAATAACCGAAAACAATAAAGCGCAGTGGAGAGCATGCTTCGTTTTGCTGTTTAACATATCTGAGACCTAAAACAAACACAACAAAGATTACTATCACCGATGATTTAGAAAAAACATACTTAAATATATTTGCAATAAATGGTCTGAACAAATTAAATAAGTAGTTACATACTACCAACTAAATAATTGAACATACTTGATATCATAAATATATATTATTCTTAATAAGGCAAATACTATCTTCTGATAAAATAATTAAGTACTTCTGTGTTATCTTCCTTTGGTCAACTGCATTCCAATTCTTGTGATTTGATAAGTTAAAATGTTCTAAAAAACGCTAAAAATAACAATATACGTCATAAAAATCTTGGAATCATCAGTGGAAGAATCCCATTATTTTCCAATAATTGAGATAATTCATAAACTATAACAGAAAAATGGCAACACCCAAAAACGACTCTGAAGCATGACTGCTTAATTAACTTCTACATCTATGTAATCGATTCTACTTAAATGAAAACAAAGTTCAAGAAGTACTTTCCAAAGATGTCAAACATGAAATGTCTTAGGTTACAGTGAAAATTTCACTGAAACACATTTATTTAACAGTTAATGTTTGATTTTAGGTTCATTCAAAGCTATCGCAAAAAAACTATTCTTAAATTATGACTACAGAACTAAAAAGATTGGTCATACAATTTTTCAATGGAGCTCATTTTACACGTAGATAACATAATATATATATATATATATATATATTAAATATGTGAAAAGGGGAGAGTGAGGAACAGTGAGACGCGGTTAACTGTGAGACAGTTAGCTCCTAGACCAAATAGTGTAGGATTTGTTTGAGTGTAGAATGTTAGTCAAATAAGTTTTTCCAGGAAAGAAACCAACAATATCATACGTTTGTGACTATTTTTGCCTTATGTTGTTTTCGAGGCAAGTAAACTTTTTTTTTTTGACTTGCTTTCTCGTTGACAGTATGGGTACTATTGTTCATTTCACCGAATATCTGTTAATGCCTGGTATTCACCAACTGAAACTCTTTATATTAAACTTTAAACGGTCAATGGTTGATTACTTGGGAAACAGGAAATCATGATAAAAGACGGCGAGGCCCTTTGGGGAAGAGTGAGACAGCCGGAGAAGGTGTCACTGTTCCCCACTCATCCCAATAGATTAAGAAGATATGTATACTGACAATGAATTCACAAGGCCTGAAAGTTAATCTTAGGTTAGATATAATGAATGAAATTTAATAATAGCAATACTTTTTTAACTCAGCCCATTCGTTCATGCTGATTGAATTCATTAGGTAATGCCTTTTAATATTTTGTATTGCGTAAGTTGCAGTATTTCATTTTAGAGAAAATGTTATTATATTACCTAACCAGATAATTTTTAATTCCATTTTATTGATTAGTGTTAATATTTCTATTATTAGTAACTGTGGAATTCCTATAATCAGAGGTTACAAAATCGCTCTTTGGATTCTATTAATATTTAATCTATTAAATATTCTCCGGAATTTTATTAAAATTTTCAGTTTTAATATGGTTTCTCACTGTTCCCCGCACAATGTCTCAGTGTTTCCTGCAGTGGGGCACTCTTAGACAAAAGCTCCTTATAGCTTTATGAAAATAAATATTTTCTTGTTTAACGCTTTCAGATTTTATTTCTTCTGAACAAAGGTCCTTTTTAGTGAGATGTACTACATAAATTTCAGAACTCCAGTTATAGTTTTTCTATTATTTTTGACAATTGGAAAAAATCGTCTCATTGTTCCCCTCTTTCTATGTTACTTCTGGGCGTGGCCTATTTCGGGAGGTTAGTTTCCTTGTGGTGTCAGGGGACCCTTATCACGTCATTTTCAGTTAAAAAGGGCCTTGATTAACTTTATTAGATCCCAGCTTTCTACTCCCGCTCGGTAAGTTCGCTCTTCAGAGATATATAAACTCACAAAAGAGTCCTTTTCAGTGAAGATCGGGACCAAACTAAAGGGTGCTATGCTGACTTTGCCCAGAAGTAACTTAGGGAAACTAGTTCGTTTTTTTTAATTCGAAGGACATTGACTGAGATCAGTTATAAATTTGAATAATTTTAGAAGCGTCCATTAGTGAAACTATAAAATCATCAACGAAAACAATTGATCGCTATTATGTTTGTTTCAATGTTCAAAAAGTATATTTCAATTCTACTTCCAAGCTATGAAGATTCTATTATTTACGGCTACGAAATCGGAACATAATTCGATTGACAACTTATGAAACGATTGAAATTTGGAAGACGTGTTTCTTTAAAGTACCTTAGTGTATACGGTTGTATATATACTCACTTATTCAATCTTGAAAGATGTTAGTTCATCTCAAGGACGGATCCAGCCGGTTGTAAAGGGGGCCTGCAGCCCCTACAGCTCTTCTCCTAAGTCTGCTAATCAGCTTTTCTACCATTATAATCCTTTCCCACAACTAACGTTTTACATATTCTCTGTTCTTTACGTTACCTCCTTACTTTTAGTAAAGTCAAATTCTATCAATGAAGAACATTTTCCCAACGGGGGGCTGCAACCCCCAAAGCCCTCCCCCTGGATCCGCCAATGGTTCAGCTCGCTTCAACAGTCGTTGCGCATGATTTAAGATTCAATGCTTTAGTTATGTTTCACTACGAGACCCAACTACGAGTATCAGCAAACTGTCATCAAGTGCATCCGCAGTTGTGTTTTGGACGCATGTGTAATACAAGTTTTGGTATTACGAATTTTTTCGTTCTTTCTTTTTTTATTTTCGATACCTGGCTCATTGAATCCGTATTTATCATTCAAATGCTTTTTGTATCATCTTACCTGATTAATATTCATCTAATAAGTTCATCCAAAGTCCTCTTATGTCAGGAAGATATGAATGACTGTTATATAATTTGTTTTCACCTAATTAAATTATACTATATCCAGTCAATCTTTTCCAAAACAGCTGCTTCAGAACCGGGGTGGGAACCGGAACTCACAGGTGGGTTGTAGCACCTAGGGAAGAAGAAGAGGAATTATGTTTGTTTCGCGTTTTAGGCGTAGAACTCCCAGGTCATCAACGCCTTGAGAGAAACACAGTCAAAATATCGATAATTTAAAATGACTTAATCGAAATGAGACATGGGTTCTATTTTGTTTATTTCAATAGCGTAACTTAGCAAGAAGGAGTTTCACATAAGTCACATCAAACAAATAACCACAGTTTGCTACATAATTAGTCAAGATAAATTATAACTTTTAAATTTGAAAAAAACTTAATTCATAAATTTTTATTGAAGAATTAAAACTTGTATGGGCAAAATTTGCCCTTTTACATAGTGTATAATAAAAGCCGACTTTAACATCACGAACTATACATTATGGATCATCAGTACTTAGCGAATAGGTCAGAAGATGAGGAAAGCAACTGATGGTGGTAAATATACGTTCTGATAAGAAATGTATGCAATATATAATGAAAAAGCTAAAGTTGAAATTATTTTAATTTAGAGTTTATTTTAAATTTAAATGCCCAATGTATCGTTTACCTTCGAATAATATATTATTAAATCATAATGTTTCCTATTCCTCGATCTCGTCCTATTCTATCGGGGTTTTCTTTTGTATTCTATTCTACCAAGGTAGGGACTATCTTTGGTCTCGGACTCGGTTTTCATGACAGGGGGCTGTTTCCCTATGCTCACAGACGCAAGGCTGTTGGTTTGCTGCATACCGATTATTAGACAAAATCTGTAGGTTTATTTGTTTTGTTTACCTCCTATTTCTAACAATCTTAGGTGCAAACTACAGTATTTATCGGTTTCCTTCTTTATTCAAAGGGTAACAATAAATTTTCATTAGTTTAATTATAAGGAATGGGAAGGAATTATGACAGAATTTGGTATTTGTCGAAAAAAAATCATGATAACAGCGTGGTCTAAAAAAAAAACTTCTTTTTTAACTTGTATTTAGGAATCATTTGTGATTATAAAAACACATGTGAAGTTGTTTTATGTCTAAAATTTTACCAACTAAACTGGAATTGATTATGTTTCTTTAGCTTTTCAACAATTTTTCATATCTTTGTTTTTTCTCTCATCCTAGGTAAAACAAACAAGCATATGTAGGTGTTATTTGTTAATGCAGGACGATTCGAGAAAAACCTTTAAACATTTTTTTTTTAAATTTATATGTCTTTTTTCGACTCCTGTGCCTTATGAAAAATAATATGGATAAACTGTTGGGCCATGGACAGTATCCACTAAATCATATTAAGCGAATGGCTTGAATAGCTTTATTTAATTTAGTATTTATAAATGCATAAATTAAATTTGGGGTACCACTACTGAAGTGTGGCTTACGGGCATCCCTGCTTCGGGGCGTGGCCTAAGGCGCAGCGATCGCTCGGCGCCTTGCCGAACTGCCGTCCCCACCACCTTCCCCCCTTCGCAGATAAGGCTCCAGCTCGCTGTTCTGTCCGTGTTATTTTTCCCGCCATTTCCCTTCAGTACTCGACTGTGACGTCATGTAATCGTCACCTCTTTATATCAACAATGAAGATCGTCCGGGCTACTTTCAATACTAATACCTTAAGTTTGAAATTAAATATCTTTATACATAATTTCGATTTATTATATAATTTACATATTTTCAAACTTTCCTGCTTAGAATTAAGCGTCATTATATCATTTTACCGATCTTAAGCTTATTTACTGAGTTATATTTGTTATTATAAGTAAAAAAGCTAAACTTAACTTTTCTTTTTTTATTATATGGTTTATCACTTTACCTCTTTATTTTTTCCATCTTTTTAATTACTATTTATTGTATTTCTCTATTTACTACTTCATATCTCATTATTTGTCTCATAGTTATAATTATTATTTATTCTATTTCTCTACTTGATACCTCATTATTTGTCTCATAGTTATATTTATTATCTATTCGATTTCTCTATTTAATATTTCAATATTTACTGTTATCGGTTACTTTACTTTTACTGGCTGGCACAAAAACTTTTATACCTATTTTGTTTTACCTTTCAGAATTCTCATGGGTTTAGTCTTTTATGTATTAATAACCAGTTTATTATTTTGGCAATATTGCGCAAGGGTATTGATTTTGTTGTGCATCAGTTATTGAATGAGGTATAATTGCAAGGTCATCCACAGACATGAGCAATAAAAAATATTTATGTTTGCCAATAACATAAAGTAGGTATATTGGTGATAGCATTCAACGCAAGAAGTGTTCCAAATCACTTATGAAGATAGAGAACTAAAGGGGACTTAGCTTAATAATCTATTTTATTACTGTATAGTATAATTAAATAATGATAGTTTAAATTTATAATAATAAAAGTTGGGAAGAATAAAATTACAGGCTAATATATTTTTTTTAATAAGAATTCATTGATTTGTTAAATGCGTGTTCCATCAATATGTAATGAAGCTTGTATTTATGAAAGTTGAAATGTAACTCTTTGAATTTGAATTAGAGAAAATCCCGTAGTATATGAAGTAAATAAGTCTTAATTTTATTAAGTTTTTAGTTTATTAAATACTTTCAATCGATTTCGGAATTACTGATAATTCTAAAAATGGTATGAAAGCCGAGGGGGATGATTTCAAAAGTCAGAGAACAATATGGACTCCTAAAAGGCCGTTATTTCAAAAGTCGGAGAAGTATATCGACTTAAAAGTAGCAACTGAAAAATCGATGAGTCAATTGGAGAATTGGTAAGATGGCTTGTGACGTAAAAATTACGTGAACACTCAAGCAAGACGCGCTGTTTTTAAAAAGGAGGGGAATAGTGATAAGGTGGTGGGGGCATCAGCTGACGAGAATTTCCCCTCCGAAAGGGAGTGATAGGTAAGCTCCGCCCACTGCTCGACCTTTAAAAATAGGCTCCTCCCATCAGCCGCACTTCACTTGTGGTACCGCAGCTTTATCCTAATTTCCATCAATTCGATGGCATTAGGTTGCAGCAATGAAATTAGAGGGATCAGGACAAGAAGGAGAACTTGGATAACATTCAATTAAGAAATTTTGGCCCACATACTTCAACATTAGGCCTTAACAACTCCCTATTTTATAACTGAGACATGCATTGATCACAAGTTTTAAGAGACCATAAATAGCATTAAAATACTTCTTTGGAGGATGGATTAAATGTCCCAACAGTTGTTTTCAGGCATTATTAATTCAACTTTTATCCCCTCGAATTTCTACCTACCCTATCTAGCAAAATATTGAGCCGTCCCCCCCCAATAATTTGGTGCTGGTGACGCCCATGGTGGCGGCCGACGTTTTTTTATTTTTTTAAACGATTTGATGATGATTTTAAATAATATGAATCCATAGGAAAAAGAACAAATTGTACATGATTTATTAAATTGAAGAAAGGGAATAAAAGGTTTAAGAAATTGTATCTATTAAAATCAATATAACTATAATTATCGGCTAACTTTATTAAAATCCACTGATGATTCATTAAATAGAATTAATTTAATGAAATAAGTTTCAAGTAGCAATAATCGCACTTCAGCAGACCTTCATAGGTTACGATATTGCCTCTGCGTCAGGTTAATTTAATTGAATGTTCACATTTGCTAATGTTATTCTGCCCTAACACAATCAAAAGTTATACATTTGTATAAATAATTTTTCGATCAATACATTCATGTTTCGACGAGCTGTTGGGAATTCGTTATATAAATATGTTATTTGGATATACAGTGGCTCACAGTCAAAATGATGCAAACAAAATTTTTTTATTTTAAATGCTATTTACTTCCTCTTTGTTAAAATTTAAAAACCAATGCACATGATGCCATAATGGTTAATTGTCATACATTAAATTTATATAATCAAATCAACTCAACAGCAATTATAGAAAGAGAAAAAAAAATCTTCATTAAAACTCGTAGGGATTGAAGGTCACAGTGAAAAAGATGCAACGTTTACTTCCGTTTAGAAAAAAACGAAAGTAACAAGTATTCTTCAATTATCGGGTAAATGAGTTTATTAACCTTTTAATTTCTTTCCATTCTTTCAATGGATACAAAAATAAACAATATGGATATTAGTAATCAGTCTAGTTCGAGCTTTTGCTTAAAATGGGTGCGCAAACAACTATTCGTGAACGAGAAATAGTGATTATCAATTTGAAAATGGACAAAACACAACGAAAAATTGCCTCTACTATCAATAGGAGTTATGCCACCGTTCAAAATATTATTAAAAGTTTTAAAAACTAAAATAGAATAATAAGAAAAGCTAGTGTGAGTGCAAAACATTTTTTTACTGGTAACGATGAACGTTGGATTTTGCGCCTAATAACAAATAATCCAAAATTTGGTGCTCCAAAGTTGACCACATTAGTTAAAAAACATTTAAATGAAATGGTATGTGCTGAAACCATTCGAAGGGTCTTAAGAAAAAACCAATACAACGGTAGAGTTACATGGCAAAAACCTTATATCATTGACAAAAATAAAAAGCTTCGAATCAATTTTGCTATGCATTGTTTAACAAAAGACATAGACTTCCGGAAGTGTTTAGTATTCAAATGAGCCAAAATTTAATTTGTTTGGCTCTGATGGAAGAGGTTTCGTCTGGAGAAAGTCAAATGAAAAGCGCCATGAAAAAAATCTTCGCCCGACCATCAAACATGGAGGTGGTCATGTCATAGTTTGGGGGTGTATTGCTCCAATACACTTTGTCCATGTAGAACAATGGATAGACATTTATATTGTCATACCCTAAATGAAAAAATTTAAAGCAAGTGCAACCGAGCTTGGAATAATAAATAATTTTGCTTTTTATAGTGATAACGACCCCAAGCATTCTTCTCATCTAGCAAAAGAATGGTGTATATATAATTTACCCCAAAACTATAAAAACACCTCCCCAATCACTAGACCTAAACGTCATAGAGAATTCATGGGGTAAATTAGAAACAGAAGTGACAAAACATAAGATATCAAACAGAGAAGATCTCAAAAAGGTGCTACAAGAAGAATGGGATTATATAAGCCCACCTTAAACAGAAAAGCTTGTCCAATCCATGTCCAATAGGCGGGCGCAATCGACTATAGGGTGCGCTAGTAGTTTTACAAAATGTCGGAAGCAACGGGGATAGATGTAGTAGATGTGATAGAGATAATTGGTGATTTTAAGAGACCATTAATTGAAGGGCAGGCTATCCTTGATGCAAACCACATAATTACATGTGGAATAATATCTATAAATAAAAAAACAGTCATTTTACAAGCCTTGTGCCTTCAAACAAGCGATCTTAAAGGACTGCCTCATCAAATAAAAGTGGAAATCAAATTTATTAATAATAATAAGCAACTTTCGTGTAAAGCTGCTAGTTCTGGTAAATGCAAACACATCATTGTAACTTTACTCTCCGTTTTTCGGTTAGTAACAACATTAATTACCTATTCATAATATCATTGTTATGGCAGCTGTCATTTTCATGACAGCTTAGTTTCTTTGTCATATTATTTATTTATGTGTCAAAACTTTCAGGCATCGCATTGAAAACTTGGAACAATTAAGTACAACGGATGTAATACAAACATGGGGAAAATTAAAAAAGAAAAACAAATCTATGACACTATGGTCCCAATGTTATTTGCACAAAACTAGCATTTTCGAATAATAAAATGTCAAATACTAATATTTACCTGAATAAATATAGTCACTTTCTTTAAAATGAAGACTACATATCGTCATATGTTTCGAAACAGGCTTATCTATTCTTAATTTTACAATCCACCCTTTAAGAAGCTTTTTATTTTTTGGAAATAAATGGAATTACACGTCTTTTGATTTTCTAACTGAACACTGAGGGAGCGAGCAATACCTATTAGACAATTTTCAAATAATTTTTTGCTCAATCGGGTTTTAATTATGGAAAAATAAATTAAAAACGCCAAAAAACCCTATGAATCCCAGGTAATGGCCCGGCTTCTATCCCCGTTTCTCTAGTTCCTGAAAGAAGAAGCACCGTCGCTTGCGCTCGCCTATTGTTCGAAAGAGATTATAAAAAATAAAGGCTTACCTACAAAGTACTCAAATTCAAAATATTTTTGATTCTTTGGATGTTTTTAATTTTGCATCATTTTCACTGTGACCTTAGAAGTGTATATTTATTCATGAGGTTTTAGTTTAATTTTAGGATTTGATCTCAAATAAGATTTTAAGTATTGTCAATTCTAGTCTAATGTTTGTACTTTATAATTGTAAACAAAGATTGTTGAAAATAAATGTTTGCTTGGTATAAAATAGTTTTTTTTTAAAAGTTAATTCCTTTCCTCATTTTGACTGTGAGCCACTGTAGGTACAGATTGTGGTGACAGGATCAGACCTAACCTAATAGAGTAAGCAACGAATGAATTTCCCTCCAAAAATGTGTATAAAGCCGACATCGGGGTCACCTGTGGTGTAGTGGTTAGCATAGAAACTTACTATATTAAAGGTCGCGGGTTGGCGTCCTGAGGTGGCCATAGGATTTTTTAATGGAAGTAAAACATCCTTGTCTATGCTGTTCCTATAATAGGACGTAAAATGGAGGTCCCGAGCCGGTACGATGTCAGGTACTCGTTAAAGATTCCTATCCTAATTATACCTGGATAGGCCAAATTTAGGACTCCGACTGTAGCATCGTCCAATTAGCCTTAGTGGCATAAAGAGACGTTAAACAAACAAACAAAGCCGACATCGGATCTCGGTAAACCGGAAACGTGGATATCGGGTAGGGCGTGACTGGAATACCTTGTTGTTTATTCACGCTGGCCGCCATCTTGGAGTTGCTTATTCGAAGTAATAACAAATATGCTGGTAATTCCAAAATTTAAGTAATTAATTAATGTATTTGGTTGTTTGGACATTAATGTAGGATTTCATGTTTTTAATTAATCACCTTTCCCCATTGTAAACTTATCACGTTTGACGTATTATTTCTTTGTATGGATGTCTTCATTTATTAATCCTCTATCAAACAAGATTTTTTTTTCATTTCTTTACTATGTTACTGCTTGAATATAATCCAGTATGAACTAAGATATCAGAGCGTGATTTTCGCCTAAACTCAGAACGAGCACAGTCTGAAATATTAATGAAGTCAAGGGTAATGGCAGAGTAAGTGCACTGTTGCATTTGTGTTTTAAAACATTTAGGGATATAGGTTTCAGCATGGGCGTACCCAGCGGGGGGGGGGCAGCCAAGATAATCTAATTTAATACTTTGCTCTCAATATTAACTGATTTCATTACCTTTGAATCCACATATCATTTCTTCTTTTTATGTTATAAGTGATTCATAAACCGAATCCTCTCTCCTTTACTCTATTTAACACTGCAATGGCATATTTATGTAAGGAGACCCTCAAATAACAGCTTTCTTTAAAAAATCTGTTATAAATCATGCAACATTTTTTGAAATCTTTGACCTAAACACATGAAATAATTATCTCTAGCCAGCCAAATCTTATTAATTTCCAAGACAATATTAATACATGATACTATATGGTCAGTATCTTTTTCTTTTAATGAGGATGCAGATCATTTTCCTTTATTTTATTTCAAGTCAACAATATATTTGTATTAATTTTATAAATAGTAACAATGATATAATAATCAAGTCTATTGCCCATTTCATTTTTCTTTTAAAGCATTTATTACTTCAATCTATAATACTGGACAATACATTCTTGTTTTGTAAATGGATTCTCTGGAAATTACAGAAGCATTGCAAAATTGTATTTGCTATGTAGAACATAAGGTTGTATTAATTCTCAAAAAATTGTTTCAAAATTTGGTGTTTTTTAAATAAAATTTATTTATTTACATTGAAAAACATCATATCTTAAAAAAATACATTTTTAAAAATTATAAATAACAGAAAAATAATTATTATAATCATAAAGATCAAATTAATACATATTTTCTTATTTTATAAATAAGGTGATTTGAACAAACCAAATAAAAAAACAAAAACATTTAATGCTATAATGTAAGAAAAAGGTTAAAGACATGGAAATAAGTCTTTTCAGATTTGAAACAGATCCATTCTATCCTATCTCTATCCATACAACAGGTAATGTGAACTATAGAATCAAGATAAGTTTTATAATAAAATAGCAAGGTCTGTATACAGGAAATAAGAATGAATGCTGAAAACAGATCCATTCTTCACTATCTCTATTCATAAAATAGCAAGGATCTGTATAAAGGAAATAATAAAAATAATATAACAATCCTATAATAAGTCAAGGTTGGACTATATTCCCAAAGTAAAAAATATTAAATAAAAATTATTAGTTTATTTCTATCAATTATTTTCCTGATCCATGAAATTGATAACATGTTCTTTTAACACATCCAATGTAATGAATCTATTCTTCTACAGTCGATTCTACATGATGCTAAGAACATCCTTGATTATTTGAAATCAATAGTTCGACCCATGGTGTCGCTATTGATCAAACCTCCATGTCCAGAATATTTATTTTTGAGGTTATTCATCCCTAAGTCGATATTCTTTCCCCAAATCAAAGGATTTTTGATGATTTCTGGGATATGTTCGAGGTTACGGCTAACCTGCTAAATGACATTTTCATAGGAAAAGAGATCTAAGAAGAATTTTAGTCACCAAGTAGCATGAAAATTCGATCAAATTCAATTCACTCAAGTCTCGATTGAATACTTGAGGGTAGCTTTATAGCATCATGTAAATAAAAATATTTTTATTCTTTACAAATATTTCATTTAGAAGTGGTAAATTTATAATTATAAAGGATTTAAAACAAATGAACACATGTTAACAAGAATATTAATGAAATAATAATCAAACAACCTAAATATGAGTTAAAAGTAAGTTGAGCATCATAAAGTTATTTATATCATTTTATATCAGGGATGCCAAACCCACAGCATATGGGCCCCAAGATTGCATGCTAGAGATTCCAGTATTGTCCAGTAGGCAAACTGGTACAAAATGTTGATTGATAGGTTTTCAAATTTATTTTTAATAAAAATTCAAATGAATTTTATAGGATGAGAGGGTGCAAACACAGCATGTTTAATAATAATAACGTTTCATCATATTGGTATATTATAAAAATTTACATTAGTGGAAAAATATTTTAAAACATGCCTAAACTATATAGAAATACTAATTATAGATTTTTAAGTTATAGTGGAGATTGGAAGGATTGCAGTAGAGGCAGACTCCAGTATCAGGTACCTTTGGTAGTGACACACCTCATAAAAAGGTTGGGCATCCCTGGTTTATATTCATGCTTAAACATAGGGAACAAACCAGTATGTGGATAAATATTGTGTAGCTAATAATAGTAATAAATTTGTTTTTGAAAATTCGTAGACAAATAGTAGAAGAAAATACTTTTACTAATGTACAGATGGCTCATTTAAACCAATATAGAACAATGTTCTGGTTTATATTAAATTTTATTTACAAATTTGTAAAAACTTTAAATAACATCTTACACTAATATTAAAAGACACTCTAGTTTAGACAGGTATGATTATACATTAAATAATTTCTTATACTCTTGGTCTTTTTAATGGAAGTGGCATAAAAAACAAAACAAAAAAACTTCCTTACATAAAAGCTGCAAATATATTCAGCTATTTTGTTGTCCTGGAACCTGCAGTATAAAATTTAAAGAAATATTAAAAAATATAAAACAGGAATATATTTCATAGAAAAAAATTACGAGCAATCTTTACATTACATTACTTAATAAACCAGTCCTTCCATGATATGAATAAATTATAAATTCATTATATGAAAAAAGATTAACAAGAGAATTTCTTCTTGAGTCAGCTCGTAATACATTTTAATGATAAATAAATATTCGCTAATACAAAACTCACATTTTAGAATCAACTTGTTTTAAAACAATTTTTATAAAGGTCTTTTGCCAGGAGAGATGAGTATTCAGGTTATATAAATATTGATGTTAAATCAGACTAAAATTGTTAGGACAAATTAAAAATGAATGAACCAATTAACCGCGATGAGAGAATAATAGTTTTCTTTTCAAAATGGAAAAATAATTTCTAAGACAAACTGATTTAAGGAACTGTCATGGAAGGTTAACTAATTAAAATAATTGGAAAAGGGTAAAAAAAATGTGAATCCAATAAAAGACTAAAAAGATTCAATTGCACATTGAAAATATGAAGGGAACATAATTGATTATAGATATAAAGTAGAAATTCAATTATACAAATCTTCAATCTTCCCAACTGCTTGCTGCGAAGTGCTTGTGTGACCTTTTGCTCGGAAACATTCTACCACGTCAAGGCAATGATTATCGATTATAATGCACTATGTTTTTTATTGTAGTTATATAAGCCCAAATATAAAATAACAGAGAGTCCGAACTTTTCTTAGAATATACAACTCATATATAACTCCAAAAGAGATCAACAAATTAGAAAGTTTATTCATTTAAAAAATAATTAAAAAAATCAATACATTAAATTTAAATCTTTTGAATCTTTTATCTTCTAATAAAATAATTTAAAAATTATTTAACCAAAGACCATAAATAAATAACATCATTAAATGAATATCTTTGACGTATGTCAATCAGATCCCGTTCGTCTGGACAATTGCTCAGCCCCCCCCGGTACTTCGGTACAATGTGGCGAGACCTGGTGGGAGGGATCGCATAAGTAAAAGATTCGATCACGTCTGGGACGGCCCCACGGTTAGCTCAGTGGTAAGAGCGCCGCAACGTAGATGCGGAGGACCTGGGTTCGATTCCCGGCCGTGGTCGAATCTTTTATCTTCTAATAAAATAATTTAAAAATTATTTAACCAAAGACCATAAATAAATAACATTAAATTTAAACGTTGCTCGTTAATCATTAGGCTTTTCATACTAAAATAAAAATTAAATTACCTTTTATGAATTACTTATAATTAATATGTACATTTATTTTACTGGTTCATTTAGACCAAGAAGCCAGAAGATTTAAATAGCCTTACTTATAAGTAATTATCCAACATTTCTTTTTTTTTTTTTTTTTTTTTATCAATATTTTAAAATCTTTATGACTGGGAATTATTTGCATGAGAAAAATTCATAAGCTTTCCTGTCTTAGCACAAATACAAAAATCTATATGAAAGTATTTCATTTATGGAAATTTTAGGTTTTCTAGTTCACCTTGTAGATAAAAATGTTAGTCATTGGATGATGATCTGTTAAAATTAGCTGTTTGAAAAAATAATGTAGATAGATAATCACCACACATAGTAATAAAATACAAACCAGTAATAAGGGATCGAATTCCTTTTTATGATGCACTTCTTCTTTAAAGTTTTCTGTATATGGCCAAGAATAAACTTTATGAATTAAATCTTCTTCAAAATTTTCAGAAGAATTCTGACTACAAAATGTAACCTTATGACTTAAATAAGAGCCAATAGATCGATAGAAGCTTTCACATTGATTGCATTCAAATATAAGGGAACACTCCTCTTTTAGTTCCAATTCCTGTAAATAAGACAGGTCAAAAATCGAATCAAAACATATTTAAAATTTAATTGAAGATTTTAAGATTCCAAATTTTTGATTTATTACCTGAATTGGTGAAACATTGAGCTATCTGTTAGGGAATATCCAATTATAGCTCAACATTTGATTTATGTCTCTACTTGAGTTATACTTATTTATATAAATGATTAATTGAACACAGTTAATAAAGGCTAAAGCTGACTCTTATAAATCTAAAGAGTTATGGATAGTATGTTAGGATGAATCAATAAAAATACATAAGGTATTTGGAAAACTTGTGACATTCCCAGTCAATCCGTAAAGTTTGATTCACCATGGGCCTACCTAAAATACTTTCCGAATTTGATTTATTGACAAGGAACTGCTAAAGCGAACTCCTGGAAAATGGCAAGCTTATGTGTTGGTCAAGAACAGGACAAAAGAAGCTTTAAGAGGAAATAAAAAGTGTTATTTGGAGAAAGGCTTAATCAGTGCCATGCTAAAAAAATTTAATTCCATTAATATTAGGAAATTATTAAAAATGATTAGGGTGAATTGGTCACCGACGACAAGAGCATTCTGGAAGTTTGAAAGATAGGTATTTAAGTTCTGGATATAAATTGGTTATCGGTTAAAAACCTTTTAAATGGCTTCCCATTAAAACATTTATTTATGACGTCACAAACTAATTTTACAAGATCTTTATTGGCACAAAAAAATTAACCTAAAAAAACTTAAAACCACTTCGGAAATGGCCAAAATCTTAGGAATAGCAGTTTAGTCATAAGTCGGCACTTCGAAAGCCAAAGAAAAAGAACATTTTTATAGCCATATCCACACTACATTAATTGATAAAGTTGACTTTCGACTAGTCCACATTACCTCAGTAAATGTGTACTAGTCAACCGACATATTCATAGTGACGTCCTAGTTTTAAATTAATCAAACTTCAAATATGAATGAAGCAGAAGATAAGAAAATGTTGGCTGCTGCGAATATTATTGCAGTTGCTAGAAGTTGGTCTTCATAGCCCATGGTTTTAGATACAGCCCAGCCTTGACCAAGAAAAGACTACATCAGTCCATAGCACACTGTTACTACCAGACTAGTACATACGTTCATAAAACACAGGACACTGCAACCATCACACTAAGTGTATCAGTCCATAGAGACAAATAGGGTCAATGTAGCAAAGGGGGTCAAACAAGGTGACAGTTATGCCCATTGCTATTCATAAGATAAATAGGTGAAATAGCAGCAATAAAAACACGATTCCAGGTCTTCTTCAGGGCTAATCTTGACAAAAGTTTCTATCCGAGTGTGGCAAGAATTGGTCAACATCCCTGTTGATCTCCTGACCCAGCCAATATTTTACCTAGAGACCTACTTAATTTCACCATTCACTCATTCCCAACTGACATTATCTTTATCCGAAAATATTTAGATGACCTCCCTCTAGTACTAGATCCCGTTAACCCTTTAATGGGTCTGGACAATATATCTCGGGAAAAAAGACGGTCCCCACAAACTGACGAGATTACTCAATGGCGGGCCGCTGGTCCCCAGTAGCTAATGACGGTATACCTCGCAACCTGTTTCTCACTTATTTAACGTCCCCAGCTTCACACGAGATAACTTGTCATGACTGAGGCACATCCTAGCGGATCTTCGGAGATCTAATAAGTACTAGAGGCCGCTAGGTTGCAGGGGTGTCTCTATATTTGTTCAATCATTATTCATTTCGAGTTCTAGATGCCCTGAGCGATAGTCCTTTGCTTTTATTCCTCTGTGTTATTTCATTAGTTTTGGTGTTGCTTTCGTCATGTTACGAAAGTTGTACACTGAGATGAAATAAAATTATTGTAATCATGTTCATTATTACCTTCATAAATCATGTAATCTTTCATTACAATCGATAATCTGGCATTTCAATTTATCAAAATAATGATAAAGGTATTATAGAATCATAAAAAGTAAATAAGTTGAGGCAGTCAACGGCGGAGAGTGGCCTTCACGCCATAGCTTGTGGAGGATAAAAGCCGGCCGGGTCGGCGGGTCGCCTAGCTTCTCAGTGCAACTTTCACCCTGAGTCCTTAGCTGCTAAAGGCAGCTTTAAGCTTCTCTCTTGCTTTACTTAACATACATCACCAGCATACTACCTCTCAAGTAAATATTAAAAAAAAAAAAAATTCTTGCCACACTTGGGTGGAAAACTTTTTCGAGATAAGCCCTGAAATTTGGGTTGAAACATTGTCACAATAACTTTGTAATGTAATGTAATTTTCACAAATGTTTTCTGATCATACCCCTAACTATCTTCCGTTCAATGTCCCAAGTTATTCGTTCCTGTCGTCCCTCATATATCACCGAACTTCTTCAATTAAAATCCTACGTACATTCCCACAATACCCGATCTAGGTCTTCAGGTTTATATACTCTGGCCCACCGAACGTCAGCTTTCAAAAGATCTGTCATTATCTGGTCCTCATCCCTATGGAACTCTAATCCCCCGTTTATCTGTCCATCCCCAGGATGTCCATATCTTGAGTGACAACACATAAAGAGATAAAAAGATTCTACAGGCCTGGAACTTAAAAAAGACTACGGAAGAGTGATTGGAGAGGCTAAATGCTCCCCTAAGCTAAAAAACACTAAAAGGGTGAAGAAAAAAAATTAAAAATCAGTTTGTTATAGATTATGAACAAATCTGCCCACCAACTATTCACAGATTATTATTATGTAATAAACATATAACATCATAACAGTTTAATTAAAGTAATACCTCATTAGTTGCTTCTTTCAAAGCGGAAACAACATCATCTATAGCACAATGAACTACAGGTGGTATTTCAATAACTTCTAAAGTTTCAGCAGCTTTTTTGTTGGCAGCTTTACTTTTTTTACTGCTCCTTTCTGACTTCACTTTTTTCTTTTTCTTAACTGTAGTGGTATCTTTCTCTTTCTTTGCTTCCACATTAATTTTCTCTTTTTTTTCAGTTTTGTTCTGAGTTTCAATGCGTTTCCTTAATTTCATTCTGAATTGGTTTAATTCATTTTCTAGAAAGATGAAAAAATATATAATAAAAATTAAAGGGTTATTAATTTTAAATCTGATTAATTGAATACTACTAGCACTCACACACACACACACACACACACACACACACACACACACACACACACACACACACACACACACACACACACACACACACACACACACACACACACATGTCGTGGGACCCCATGACATTGACTCGGGGGACCTCGAAACATGTATTTTCGTTGAAAAACAGAATTCGAAATTTTTCAAGATTGCAATACTTTTCTTATTTATATACTTCATAAATGGATGAGTAAAAGTAAAAAAAAAAAAAAAACAATATGAAAATTAATGGGCAGTTTTATTTATAATCTTTATAATCAACAAAATCAGGGTAACAAATAACACATAAGTTTTATCTGACACATTTGGCATTCCCATGATCAATGTAATCGAGGACCACCTGCTCTCTCAAAAGCTGAGATGGTCTTTTATCAGGCTTTCTTTTCATATGACTCACAGCATCTTTCAGTATGTTTAAGTTAGTTTTAGTTCGGTTAAGGATTATCAACCCTATATAAGTTACCAACAGTTTTAGGGGTTTTGATATTTAAGGCAGATAGCAAAAGCGAAATGTGATTCCATTCATCTGTATTATAAATCTGCCTCAGATATCCAGGATGAAGGAATATGAACAGAGACATGGCTAACCTCTGCTCTATGCTCTTCTGTGGGTTGTTGGAGATTTCCCAAAGCTGCTTAGACTTGTTTAATATTTTTTCTTTAATTCCTACATTATGTTAGGGTTACCAATTTAACCAAGTGGTTGAATTAACAGAGTTTAATACAAAAGAGTAATAATACTTTAATAATCAAAATAATTCACACACAATAATAATAATCGCAATGACCCTAAGACAATAATCGGGAAAAGAGGGAAAAAAAAAAACCTAATATTCAATTCAATTTTAACATAAAAAGTAATCTATTAATAAACAACAATATAGTAATCATACATTTAAGGAAAAATGTGGTATTACTTCAGCTATGTTATTTCTGAGTGTGGCCAATATGACACAATTTAGTGTGACCCCAATCTCACCAGAAAAGGACATGTTTGAGCGTGCACAGTGTTTGCTTATATTACGGTCACCTAACCTGTTGAAATAGGCCACGCCAAGAAGTAACATAGCCGAAGTGTTATAAAAAAATTATATTCACTTACACAATTCTTTGGATTTTTCTTTATCTAAGGAAGAAAATTAAGTCAAATAAACTTAAAATTATTAAATTAAGACCACTTATGTCCACTCTGTCAACCATGATGTTTTAAAAACAATCTCACATTAGTTTGCCTCAACGAACTGTTTAATTTTTAAATGGTTTAAATCCATATCTAACAGGATTCCTAGAAAATAATAACACATTAATAAACAGTAATGTATATAACAACTCTAAAGAATACAAGTACATCAAAAGATTTCTTTGCTACTTCAGTTTTTATTTTGTTGAAAAATTGTAAATACCTCCTAAGTTCAGAACCAAAACTACTTTATTGACATATGATGACTAACATGAAAACTAAGAGTTAAAGGAAAGTTTCAATGTAGACCATAGAGCATTTAAACTTAGTTCATTATCATAATTCATAATATAAAAGTAACTAGCACTGCTATTACTCCTAGGGGGACCCAAATAGGTGCCTTTCAGTGCAGGCACAATCTCAACTCAAAACGACCTGTTTGAGGTTTAGGTAATAGTGCTATGCTACTCCTAGGCGTAGCTAATTTCAAATATCTTGCGTTGTTAATAACAAAAAAAGAACAGGATTGGTGAAGAAATAAAAGCAAGGCTGGCAGCTGGCAATAGGTGTTTATATGTTCTCCAAAGGCACTCTATTTTAGAAACCTCTCGTAGAGCAAAAGCTGAGAGTCCTAAATTTTGCCTGTCCAGGTTTAATTAGGACAGTGATCTTTAACGAGTATCTGACATCGCACAGGCTCGGGACATCCATTTTGTCCCATCCGAAGGACGGCATAGCCAAGGATTTATTACTCCCATTAAAAACTCCTAGGGCCACCGCAGGACACGAACCTGTGACCGTTAGTATTGTAGGTTGCTAAGCTAACCACACCACAGGTGACCCAAATGCCACGGTTTAGTATTTAAAATAATTTTCTTTGATTTATATGATATATGTTAATATACTGTCACAGGCACAAACAGTAATAATTGACAGATACTAACGTGAAGTTAAACTTTTTAATAAGGAAAATAAATGTCATCTTAATGTACTGAGTTACTTAATAACACCCAACTAAGTATGCATACTGAGAAAAAAAGTTAATTTAGATGGGAATGGACTAGTTCATAAAAATTTTCAGTTAATAGAATTTAAAAAGCCCAAAAGCTGCTGTCTCATTTTTAAAAAATGGTGTAACTGGGCCTCACTCGCCCCCTTACCCTTTTTTTAAGATTTCAAATATCATACCTAAAAAGCCAAAGAAGTGGATGGGAATGGTCCAGTCTATAAACATTTTCAGTTTATAGAATTTAAAAAGCTCAAAAACTGATGTCTCACTTTTACAAATTGGGGTAACGGGGCCTCACCCACTCCCTTATGCCTGTTTTAAGACTTCAAACATCATACCTAAAAAGCCAACAGATTGGACGGGAATGGACTAGGAGCCATTTTGTTCTTTTTTTTATCTGTGTGCTGTCAACGTCAAACCAATTATTATTGATCAAATCACATTAAACTTAAATGAAGTGTCTAACAACGGTGATTCACCAACTTGGTTTTCAACAATACCAAGCCCGGTCAACCGTTCAGGACTTCAGAATTCGAACTTCATTGACGACCAAGGCACACAGACCTTATCACACGTTCGTAAAACAATATTGTTTAATGTTAATTTTCTATTAAAGCTCCATCCGCCATTACACTAAAATTATTGTTTATTTGAAAGAAGTATGTATAATAAATTTATTAGGTTTAAACCATAATTATTGAAAATTATATTACTTATGTTAATTTAAGATTTTTTTTATTGCATAATTTAAAAAGGTAGAATTTGTATTGCAATAATTTAGAATTAAAAGGTAGATTTTTTTATTGTATAATTTAAAAGTTAGAATTAGGTTTTTTTTTAATTTATTTTATTTTTATTAATCGTGCTAACAGTAAGAAAGGATTTATTTAATTTTTAAATAATTTTCGAAGATTCAAATTATTTTTTTTTGTTTCATTACAAAAATGTTTCAAGTGTGCACCATTAAAAGTTTGTAAAATTTATTTATTTTTTTTTTACTGATTTCCACTGTCCATTTATTTTAATTATAATTGTAACTCCTCTTTCTTTTCTTATTTTAATTTTCCTTTATATAAGAGAATGAAACACGAATCAGCCCTTATAAGGTAAGAAGGTTTGCGGTTAATATCTGTATATACCGCCACTTCCCCAAACAACCTTAATGTAATATCTCAAAAAAAGGCCATGCCCAGAAGTAATGTAGCATTAGCTTTACCATAAAATCTACTGCACTGAATGTTTATTAGTAATCTTTAGTAATATTTCACCAAACTAATTTAATTAGACTACCCAAATAAAAAAACATTCAAGAAAGGTAAAATGATAATTAAGTAAATCATTATTACACCCAGATATCTTAGATTAAAAAGTGAAAGAATAATGTAAAATTCTTTAAATCGCTGTTATGTAGCTGACATTACCATTCTTATATCTTTCTATAACTTCGTAGTTTTTGATTGAATATCTACACACATAACATGAAAAAAATACACAATAAAATTTATATTATTAATTAAATATTTCTTCTTCATGAAGTAATTCTATCAAAAACATTTAAATTGTGTATCATCTTAAAATACAGTAATCTTATCACCATTCTCAATGTCCCTTAACGAAACTGACCAATAAACTGGTTGAACGAAAACCCATGATGCAATTATGATGTAATTAATAAGCACTAATGATTTATATCCAGTGTATAGAAACTCTGCAAATTTTGTAAATACAGAATAAACAACACTATAACAAAACCTGCCCAACTGTCAAACGTTCCCTCTTCATATCAACTTTAGCTTAAACCTTATAGCATATAGATCGAAAACATTTAACAGATAGATAGAACTTCTAATTTTAGTCAATAATAGCAATTACGTCACAAATATTTAACAATTTATATTTCAAATCTTTATTTCTAAATACATTGAGGTATTGTAATGTTTTATTGGTTAACTTGGTTGGATAAAAGTCTTACGATAGGAATTTAAGGGAAAAAAAGGCAACTCGGAAAGAATACCGGAGGATGGGAGCTTTAAATATATTGTTAATATCTATAGGAAGGGAAGCCCAACCTAAAGCCAAAATTTTAGGATATCCTCCTTTCGGTCGCATATAAAATATCCTGATGCCTTTTTCAAAAATTCTAAGAAGGATATCTTTGGCAGAAACGAGCTACATTTATAACCAACAAACAGTCGCAGGACCACAAATTTGTTCTCAGAAACGTATGAGATTGGTATGGGCCAAAAAAAAGTACCTTTCTTCCAAGCTTTCGACTCTACACATCAGGAGGTATGGAATGCTTTGATGAATACAAACAATATCGATGGTTTATTCAATAGCCGATATTTCGGTTTATCTGCCTTTCGTTCCTTTCTCCGTGATGTACTCTCAGATACAATAGCTCCGTGATATACTCTCAGATACTCTCAGATAGAAATTAATTATAGATGGAGACAGTGTTTTTTTTCTTGATTCATTTAAAAAATCGGGATTTCATCACTTAAGTTAACAAAATCTGGATTGTCTGAAAAATGGCGTAGGGAAGTGGCGGCCCCATCGCCCAGCCACTAGGCTGCAACCAGCCACTGGTCCTCCAGGTTGGGGGGACACTAACACATTCACAGTACACAATTCACAGCATACTACAACAGCCTTCACTACAGACAAAGGTCAACTACAGTACACACCCTAGGGTCACCTTCCCTAGGTAGCCGCCTCGGAAGAGGGAGTGCGTCAGGGCGCTCTGAGGAGGCAGCCCTTCCATCTGACTCGGGGGCAGTCGGCCAATAACCCATTCCCCTTAACTTAAACTATTAGGAAACCTCTACAAAGAAATGAAGCCGGACTGATTATTAGGAATAGACCCTGGAACCGCTTATAATGACATACGAATGGCCTATTGGAACGTTTTATCATTGTACAGACTAGAAGCCCTTCTGGCACTCCTTACAGAACTTGACAATTATAGAGTTGACATTGCAGCAATCCAGGAAGCCCGCTGGCTTGGATGTGGATCGCTTGAAAAGAGGCACCGTACCCTATATTACAGCTGCCATGAGAAGTAACACACGTTTGGCACCGGATTTGTGGTCAGAGGAAGAGCACGTCAGCTGGTCTTGAAGTTCACAATTATCTCCCCCCGATTATGTTACCTGCGTGTCAAGGGAAAATTCTTTAACTATTATCTCATCAACTGCCACGCCCCAACAGAAGTTGCACCTGACGAGGATAAGGACATGTTTTACGATGCATTAAGAGACACCCTCAGAACTTGCCCCGAAAGTGACATCAAGATTGTCTTAGGAGACTTCAATGCCCAAGTTAGCCAGGAAAATGCCTACCGCCCAACAATAGGAGCATTCAGCTTGCATGAAAACACAAATAGGAATGGTCAGAGGCTCATCGATTTTTCAGCAGCACATGACCTAGTCGTTCGGTAGCACATTATTTCCAGGGAAAAGAATTCATAAATGTGACATATCGATTATTATAATTCTGTATTTTAAATTACGAAATGTTGATATTATTGTTAATTTAATCATACGTTTTTATTCGATTATTATGAAACTTGTGTGTGAAATAAAACATGATTTATGAAGTTCAAATAATTTATTCCTGAATCTAATATTGGTGCTGCTGGATAAATGGGGAACAGAAGACAGAAGAACAAGGTTATTAATGCAACCAGTCCGTACGGTAATGAAGATTCCTTGCGCGAGAATCAACTTTCAGACACTGAATACAGCTCGGAAAGGTTTTCATTAGCTGGCCGGACATTTACAGTTTGGGCCTTTCCTTCCTGAAGAAGAGGACTGGCAGTACTACAGGCAACGATTTGAAGTCAAATAAATCACCGAAACTTAGACGGACTTAAAAAAAAGTTTATTTATCAACAACAATGTTTACAATTAACATACAACTGAACTATTACTTTAAACTATTGCACTAATCTATCTTATCTAAGATCTCATGACTAACTACCGGGATTGGACTCCTCGCTAGAGGGAAAAGAAGGGGTATTTATACTGAGTCAGGGAAAAATTGCTGACTCTATGAATTAACCTCTATTTGGCTACCATAAATGTCGAACTTCGCATTCACAGCGTACTTGACGATAATGAGAGACGAGACATTCTTCTCTCTAAAGAGGGACCACAGGCGTTCAGAGAAGTAGTAGACCACTTCAGGCCTGAGCCGGTGAGTTCTTATACTTATATTGATATTGTATCTGTTTTAGACAATTATTATGGGAAAACATTATATCCGATTGGCGAAAGAGTTACATTTACTCGTAGATTCCGTGAAGAGGGCGAGACAGTTACACAATACGTTAATATATTAAAGAGATTAGCTTCTGGGTGTCAGTTTGGTAGCTCTCTTAGTGAGCGAATCCGTGATCAGGTTGTAGTCGGAATTAATAACCCTAATTGGCAAAGGGAGTTACTGCGTCAGTTTCCGGGAGTTGATAGTAGTTTGGAAAACGTTATTGCACTGGGTTCCACTCTTGAACGGGCGGATGAAACCCAAACGCACCTCAACAATAGTCAACCAATGCGAAATAATGTTTTTAGAATTGATAAAAATGATTTTTCTAAGATCCGGACAAATCGCTCCTACAATCGTTCGACTGGAATGAGAAAAACATTAGTTCGGGGCCGGGATTGTTTCCGATGTGGATCAAGACTTGACGAACGGCACGAAAAGTGTCCTGCTTTGGGAAAAAAATGTAACCTATGCAAGGTAAATAATCATTTTGCGAGCGTATGTCTAAAATACAACAAAGCAAAATAACATGGGAAAGACAACGGCGCCGTGCAAACCAAGTAGGGTGAAATAAGTGACTGTGCATCTTCTCGTAGCTGCAGCTCTAAGAGTATATCAATCTACAAAATTTCTGGACCATCGAGGGCAATGATTAAACTAAAAATTAACGGGATCAAATTTGACATGTTATACGACCCAGACGCGTCCTTATCGGTAATAAGTGAAATCATATGGCTTAAAATAGGCTCACCGTCCCTGAAGCCTGCTCATAACTTGGTCCCTTATACAGGGGTTAAAATTGATACACTCGGCCAAACAAGGGTGAAAATCACAGCTTTTGGACACTCTAAGGTATTGCCGGTGACAGTGGTTAAAAACAACGATTTTCCACTATTAGGACTTGATTGGGTCTTGCAATTCAAACTCCCCTTACCTCCTGGGGCTAAGTTATGCACGGTCAAATGGGGAGAATGCCAGGCTTCATCGGTTTTTGCTCACATACCGAGCTACACCTCACTCAACGACTGGTCGACCTCCGTGTCAGGTCTTATTAGGGCAACAAATCAGGACCAAACTAAGTTTATTAAAACCTGATCTAGTGGGAGATCTGGATTTAACATTGGCGAAGCGCAAAAGCCTCTTTGACAAAGGAAAGAAATGGAAGCAGTTTGAAGAGGGAGACGCAGTATGGGTGTTAAACGCATAGGATATGTACCCTGGTAAAGGATATGTAGAAGGTCGAATACAGAAGAAAGAAGGCAACACACTTTACTGGGTTATTGTTAATGGGAAGAGGCAGAGAAGGCATCCAGACAAACTCAGGGAGAGATTCGAAGCTCAAGAAGAAGGGGAAGAGATGTGACATATCGATTATTATAATTCTGTATTTTAAATTACGAAATGTTGATATTATTGTTAATTCAATCATACGTTTTTATTCGTTTATTATGAAACTTGTTGTGTGTGAAATAAAACATGATTTATGATGTTCAAAGCTTTATTATTCCTGTATCTAATAATAAAGCTACCTGGAGATCACCAAATCAAACCGTCACAAACCAAATAGACGGTCTGATAAGCTCACGCCATAGATCTAATCTTATTGGTGTAAGAATCTAGAGGGGAGCCAACGTAGATTCAGATCACTTCATGAGCATCGCGAGGATCCGTTCAAGGATATCAACGAAAAGAAGAACATCAGGCCCAATACCACAGAAATACGATGTCTCAAAGCTGCAGAACGTTGAGCTAAATGCAGCTTACCGGCAGTGTTTGGAGACTATACTGGCGGAAGAGTTGAGAAGCAGAGACGATTCATTAGAGGAACACTGGACAGGTATAGCCGAAGCCCTCAAACATGCAGCGGAGGAGACACTTGGACGTCAACCAAGAACCAAGAGATCCCCGTGGTTTAACAATGAATGCCTAGCTCTCACAACCAGGAAGCATGAAGCCTACAGGAAGATGATCCAGCGTCACACAAGAGGATCTCAAGAAGAATACAGACTTAGAAGGAAAGATGAAAAGAACTTCCATCGAAAGAAAAAAAGGATATGGAAGAACAAAAGAATGGAGGATGTCGAGAGGCACAGGACTCTCCATGAAAGTCGGCTGTTCTTTCAAAAAGTTAAGGAAGGGAGATCTGTATTCCAACCAGGAGTCACTTCATGCAAGGATGAAGATGGCAATCTGCTAACAGAAAAGCAAGACATCTTGGATAGATGGAGGAAGCACTTTGAGTACACCCTTTATAGAGAAGACGTAGAAGAGAGGGCCAACGCCAACTCGAGGGTAGATCCCTCAAATGACTCGGAGCCGCCGGATGAGGATGAAGTCGAGATGGCCGTTATAACTAAAGAACAACAAGGCTCAAGGAATAGATGGCATACAGGCCGAGATGCTACGATACGGAGGCGAAAGACTCACCAAGGAGCTTCACAACCTCTTCCTCACAGTATGGGAGGAAGAAAGGATGCCTGATGTCTGGAAAAGAGGAGTTATTTGTCCACTTCACAAAAAAGGCTATCGGATGCAGTGTGAAAATTTTCGAGTCATTGTTCTTCTGCCGACTGCCTACAAAATTTTATCAAACATCCTTTTTGAGAGACTAGCCCCACATGCGGAAAGGGAAATAGATTGATACCAGGCTGAGTTCAGGAGGGGTAGGTCATCGATAGACCAAATTTTCTCCTTGAGATGCCTACTGGAAAAAGCTAAGGAGTATAAAATAGGCACACATCACCTTTTCCTTGACTTCAAGTCAGCGTATGATATTGTCTACCGACCGGAACTATACAAGGCATTAGAGGAAATGAATGTGCCCCAAAAGTTGATTCGTCTAGTGCGGATGACTATGCTGGGCTCGAACAGTGTGATTCGCATTGGATCCGACTTCTCTGGTCCCATTGTGACCAACTGCGGTGTGAGACAGGGAAATGCCCTTGCATGCCTTCTTTTTAATTTTGCCGTGGAACGAGCAGTGCGCCGCTCAGGCATCCAAACCCGGGCAAAACTTTTTGACAGCAAAGTGCAGTTGCTGGGATATGCAGACGACTTCGACATAGATACCAGATCTGAACGTGCCCTTAGAGAAGCTTTCCAGCTCTCGAAGAAGAAGCCAGAAAACTTGGCTTGATCATCAATGAAACAAAGACGAAATATTTGAGAGTAGGAGGAACAGGAACAGCAGCTGAATTGTTTGAGGTTGGACCCTACAAATTTGAGAGGGTGCAAAGCTTTATATACCTGGGTGCGGGGGTCAATGCACTAAATAACATCTCCAAGGAAATCAATAGGAGAATCGCTGCAGCTAACCGGAGCTACTTTGGCCTGGCCAAACACTTTAGGAGCAGTTACCTATCGAGCAGAACCAAAATAAACCTTTATAAGACCTTGATCCGTCCTGTCCTTAAGTATGGGTCGGAAGCCCACCAGAGCTGATGAAGCCATGCTACTGGTATTTGAAAGGCAATTACTTAAAAGAATTTTTGGTCCAGTTCGTGAGGGAGACATATGGAACGGAGAGCTCCATGGCAAGCGGAGAGTGGGACGGCCTAATGTAAGGTGGGTCGACTCCGTTGCAGCGCATGCACGGGTTCTTCTGGGTACCCGAAACTGGAGAGCTGCCACAAGAGACCGAACCAACTGGCGGAAGCTTTTGGAGGAGGCCCAGACTTGGTGACGGGTTGTTGCGCCACCAATGATGATGATGGATTATAGAAAAAAAAATTCTGAATTACCCGTTGAAATTTTTCTGGAGCCCTATTTATCCCTAGCATTTACAGTCCTAAATATGTGACAAATGTGGATAGGTACCAGGATTCAGGTACTACCTCAATCTGATGATCCGCAGTCTTTCTTTAAATCCAGTTTCGAGAAGACAACTTTTTCAAAATCATCCCCTTTAAATAACTTCCCTTATTCTGCTTTCAAAGGTACTAGTCCTGAAGAGTGGCTCCTGGGCGTGGCCTGTTTTTAGAGGTTATGTGACCGTGATGTTATCGAACTCTCATTGCGTTTTATTCTGTTAAAAAAGGGCCTTGATTAGCTTTAATAAATTCCAGCCTTCGACTTCCGCTAGCTGTTGAAAGACAAATAAACCCCCAAAATGGCCCTTTTCAGTGGAGATCGGGCCTTACTTTAATGGGCGCCTTAGTGAACCCGGCAGAAGCCTTTATACAGGATTAGTACCCTTTCAAATGATCTCTTGATCTGAAGATCCATACTTTTGATCAGATGTCACTGGACGCCGTTCAGTAAGGCGCCCTTCACTAAAGTCCGATCTCAATTGAAAAGTCCCATTTTGGGGCTTATTTATATCTAAAGAACGAGTGTAGTGAGGAGGAGTTTAAAGCTAGAATTAAATAAAGCCAATCATAGAGTTTTTCCATTAAGAATTCATTCACTCGATATACAAACATCCAATCCCTTTTTGCATTATTTTTACATCATAGGATTTTCATTAACATTTTCTGTGTCATTGTCATTGTTATTTTCTAGATTCTATATTTTTTCATTCTGTTCGTTTATTAAATAATAAAGTGCTTAGCCCTAATGGAAGCCTAAAACGTGGGCTTAATCTTTTACACAGTAAAAGTACAATAGATTTACATACTATGTTGTAACAAAAATCCTAGAGCATGAACACGAACTTTGATTCGAACTCTCATAAAATAATATATATAATATAATTTCCATCAGTTTTGAGAATGAAATTATATATAGTGACATTATAATACTAACAGCAAAATTAGAGAAAATATACTAAAACATAGACACATCAGGAAGTTATATATTAAACTATAAATTACATCATTAATATAATTATAAAATACAAAAACAAGACAAAGATATCAAAACTTAATAAACAAATGCATGAAAACAAAAATTTAATCAATAATAAAATTAGACAAAATGAAAAAACGTCGGCCGCCACCATGGGCGTCACCAGCACCAAATTATTGGGGGGGACGGCTCAATATTTTGCTAGATAGGGTAGGTAGAAATTCGAGGGGCTAAAAGTTGAATTAATAATGCCTAAAAACAACTGTTGGAACATTTAATCCATCCTCCAATGAAGTATTTTAATGCTATTTATAGTCTCTTAAAACTTGTAAATGCATGTCTCAATTATAAAATAGGGAGTTGTTAAGGCTTAATGTTGAAGTATGTGGGCCAAAATTTCTTAATTGAATGTTATCCAAGTTCTCCTTCTTGTCCTGATCCCTCTAATTTCATTGCTGCAACCTAATGCCATAGAATGGATGGAAATTCGGATAAAGCTGCTTGGTTTAAAAAAGAAATGGAGACCAATCCGGGGATACAACTTTGTTATAGAATTCATAAAACAAAACAGTTTAAGCTGCAATAAAAAAAATATAATTCATCAATTATACAATACGCCTGACTATGCTTTTAATAAAGCGACACAGCACCAATTTGTGAAAATAAAGTATCAGATGCAGAAATTGGGTATAATCAATCAATAGAGTATGCTGTAATTAACTAATATTTTATATTTATATTTTATTAAATTCCATTAGTTAAACTCGGTTAAATTCGTAAAATCGCATGTTTATGTAATTATTTACATTGGGTCCTCCCCTGTCAAAATATTGGGGGGGACAGTCCCCTCCTGCAAAAATATTGGGGGGGGGGACGCGTCCCCCCTGTCCCCCTCCCCGGCGCACACAGGGGTATTTGACCCGAAAAGCTGGCCAAAAGTATTTCCTTCCATTTTATTAGTTCAAACGTCCTCAAAATGGCTTCTAAATTTCTAATAGACATTAAAAATATGTTTTTAGCAGTTAAAAAAATATTCATAGGTGAAAATTTTCCTAAAATAAATCTTTACGTTACTCCACCGACTGTGAAATAGGCATCTATGGGTTTACAATTTATGTTCATACTATTTTCTCTTTATGCATTGTACCTATGAAATATACTTGAAACAAATAAAGATTCATTATAAATCTATCTATTACTATTATTTTTGAAAAATGGGAATAGTGTAAAATAGGTAAAAATAAAAAATTGTGGTGATAAAGTTTTACGTAAAGCTTCTATGGAGAAAAGGATACGGATCCTTAGCAAATATAGAAAACATTTCTAAATTTATAAAATAACCACTTGATAGAACCACCAATATGCGATATATGTAAATAAAGCTTCCAGTGCTGATAGGTAGTTTTATCTATTTTTTCTGATAAATTGAAATTTTTAAATTCTTTCCTATATTTTATGGCACGAGATGGAGTTTTTGTTAGATCCTTCAGAACATGGAACGCATTGATATCACCAGAATCTCTTAGTTTTATATAAGAGGCGTACGTCAGCATATCAGTGCTAGTTGATGATCTGTTTTACGCCTCTTGCTTCTTTCACTTAAACCATCAAATGATTTTTCAGGGCGTCCACCAGATCTTGAGCTTTTAATTGATATCGTACCACTTAGCCATTCCTTGTTGCTGCTTTAAAAACTTTTCATTTCCTTGAAGAAGTATTCCATCTTACTTAGAAATCATGCCTCAAAATTGATAATTTATGTTTTAGCTCTTTCACCTGCTATTAGCTAGGCATTATTTCCCAATGAGAAAAGACTACGAAAATTCCTTATTTTTTTTTTAAAAGCTAATGCTTTCGACTTTAAAAATGTGTCAAATAATTCCCTTCTAGTTATTATTATTATTCCAGAAGATCCTAAAATATAAATAAATGAAAATATAATAACATTTATTTTTTTAATATTATTTGATGAAACTGACATTTTAGAAATAAAAAATTATGTCTCCCATTCGCAGCTATTCGCAGATTTTTTTTTCATGAAACATAAACTACGATAATTACACATTATCATAAAAAATATTTCGTTGCCCAGACATGACCAGAAGTATAACTTTTTAACCTTCAAATTTTATTTTTAGCTCTAAAATCTACCTACCAAAAAACAAAGAAATATTGATACTAGTATTGAATATAAAAAATTTATAATGGTCTGGATAACAAGCACAAACCTGGCCTCGAACTATCCATCATTTGCTTTGCCGATAATTCAGTAAAAACAAAGAAAATTAATATATTTTGTAGAACAATATTTATGAGCAGAGACGAGGTAAAGGCTAAGGGGAGATTTGAATTAGAATATCCGCCGGATTAAGAGCCTGGAAGAGATAAGAATCATCTTGCATGATCCAACAGGTCCTCTACTTAAACTTCGAGTCATTATTTACCAGAAATTTCAAATTTCAAAAAAGGGGTTTTGGCCAGCTTTTAGGGCCAAATACCCCTGTGTGCGGCGGTGACGCCCATGGCCTCCACGGACACTGGTAAGATATGAAACATCAAAGTTGGTGGTGTTGTAATCGATGTATTTATCTTATCATTCAAATAACAATAATAATTAATTGTTATAGTTTGACCTATAGACGAAAAGTGTTTAAAATTTGGTGTCGAATTAAAAGTTACAAATCAATACTCCTTTCCCACATCAACTACGGCTTTCAATGCGGGACGCTATCCAAGAATCAGAAGTGGGCTTTACTCTGATTTGAGCGGCGCATTATCCCGAGAGTTTTTGGTCCGGTAGGCAAAAATCAGCAGTAAAAACAGTTAAAAGTTGCCTTGATTAGTTTTATTTAACCTAGCTTAAAACTTCCGCTCGCTGTTCAGAGATAAATAAACCCTCAAAAGGATCCTTTGCAGTTGAGATGGGGCCTTATTGAACGGCATCTGAGACGCTGTTCAGCAGTAGTACCGATAGCAATGCTACCAATGCAAGGTCCATCCTTTTACAAGGTAAAATGATAGGATATATAAAGGCCTATTTAGACACATCAGTGACGGTACCGGGCCTTGATTCTACTTCCGGTAATCCCACAGCTCTTTCGATTCACACATATCCGTTACGTGACTAGCACCAGTCCGTACTTTTTCCCAGCTTGTTGCAAAATTAAAAAAAGGAATGCAACATTACACGCATTTAAGGTGAGAGAAATATTCACAGAATATTTCAATTCTGAAGCTGGAGCGCTTCCTTTACAATTATATAAAATAAAAAATAAATACTAAGCGGAATGCAACATAAGGTGCATTCCATTGAGAGAATAATTCACAAAAGGTTTCATTTTTATTTCCATATCAAATCAATAAATTGAAAACATAATTTAAACTTCAATTTTTTCAAACATTCTTATTCAGTGATTATATTGTTCTCATCAATGAGACCAAAAATGCCGAGTTTTAATTTTTTTTGAACATTCGTATTTGAGTAATAAATATGTAAAAAATCCAAGAAGGGCAATTTTTATGGAACATTTTGGAATATCAAATGCTACATAGCTCAAATACTATTTGTCCTAGAAAGAAATTTTTTATAATTTCAAGGGCTTTAATTTGGCATATAACTTGTTTGCAGTACTTAGATGTTTATCTTTTTTTAGAAAAAAAAAATTATTTTATAAACAATCCAAAATCGGATTAAAAAAAATAATATATATATATATATATATATATATATATATATATATATATATATATATATTATTCAGATTGGTACAATGAAAAATTGTAAATGATACAAGCTCAATCTTTCTAGGACAAATAGTATTTGAGCTAAGAGGGTTTAGCTGTTTTAAAAATTGCCATTCTTCGATTTTTAAAATAATTATAACTACAAAAACAATGGAAATATATTTTCCATATAAGAAATAATAATTTATGTTTGTTATTTTATTAGCTTGTACTGTAATTTACAAGTATTAATATACAATTAATATACAACTTGTACTGTTACCTAATGTAGTTTTTAGGTAAAAAGGTTTCATGAGGACAGGTAAAAATGCCCAAAAGGTCAATAAATAAATTAAAGCATCTATAACAAGGGTTGTGCTCTTGTAAATAAAAAATATATTAATGTACAAGAATGTTTTTGTTCCTCCTACTTACATCAATGTTTAATTTGACTAATACTTCAATTTGTCATGAGTTGAGTTGGCTTTGTGGTATCATTTACATTTTTATAATGCAAGTGCAAAGCCTAAAGAAACAAATTTTGATCTACTAAAGCACAAAGGCAGCAACCAAAGAAAATTGAGCCAATTATCCATTGAAATACAGGCTCACTTAGGTTTAGGAGGAAATGTGAGCCTTGCAAATGAGCCCATGTCTCTTTGAAAATGTTTTTCTTGAATGTGAGACTAGGTCCCACTTGCAGCTACTTTTGATTTATTGGCCAGAGTAGGAGCTTCTTCTAATGGCACAGAGATTTAAGACCAAGGTCTGACATACATGACTTGAAAGAGGCCTAACCCCGGCAGAGAGTTGACATATGTATAATTTTACTTAAAAAATCCAAAAGATCAAAGGTTCTGTGAAAACATTGACATAGTAGAGTGAAATTTGATATTTTTCAAAAAAACAATGGCAAACATAAGCCAAAGATATGGGCAGTTAAAGCACTTAAAAGTTAAGTTCTATGGATTCGCTGACCAACAAAGAACAGCACCCCAGACTCCAAACACCCTCCTGTCACATAGGATTGAATACATTACTCTCACATTTCTTGCTCACAAAGTCATGGATCAATTAAGGTAAAATATTCCCAGATTTGTGTATCAGGATAATAAGATGTACGGGGTACAAATCATATATCAATGTAGAATAAGAAATCCTCTAGGAGAAGGGCTTGCCAATGGAAGGTAAGTACACCTTTTCGTACAGATGGAACTGAAATACTTTTTTAGGCACCAGGTTCCTAAGAAGGAATAAAATACTGTTCGCATTGAGGATGATTTTATAGAAAGTAAAACAATGTATGTTTAAAAAAAAAATATATGTAACTAGTCAAATAGTTGGTAATTATAAGTCAAATAAATAGAAACAAATTAAAGGATAAAATGAAACCACTAACTAGTAACAAAACTTTAATTAAATTATACATATAAAAAAAAATCAGTCATTAGGTAACAAACATATCAGCATTTAAATTTCTTCGTATGTTGAGTCACGGGGAATGCGCATTTCATTATAACATTCTTGTGATACCTTTGAAGTCTTTTTCTTTCTTTTTTTCTCTGTTTTAGCATCTTCTTTACTATTTTTGTTAGATTTCTTTTTTGAATGCTTTTTTTTTCCAATCTGCCCAAAACAGAAAACAATTAAGTAACAGTAACTTTGATAATTTAATTGATTATAGTTTCTAAACTACTCATAATTGAAGAATTTTGCTCAATTGAGAAAACAGGTCTTCTATTGCTTAAGTAGAGAAGTAAAGAAGAAAAGAAATTTGTGTATGTAATATTAGTGAATTAAAAATAATTGTTATCAATAAACCGTTAACTAAATGTCTATTTTTTTAAAAATATTATAAGATATTATTTCGTTTTTTATCCATTTTCCTTTTAATTAGTTATAAGAAACATAAACCAACCATAAAACTCAAAATTTATAACTTTCATAAAACAGTTAAATTAACGTAAAAGTATAAGTATTTAATGATACTTATAATTATATAACTAATACTTAAATTTTAAAAGTGTAAGTATTTAATTAAAGGTAAATAAAACAGTTAAAACTAAAATAATGATAATGTGGATAGATGTATTATGCCTAGAGCAAGGATATAGTATTTAATTTATTATATGATTAAAATATAAATACTCACTTTCAATTTAGGAGAATCTGGCCTACTATTATCCTCGCCTCCTTCAGGGCTTCCTCGGTCATTAATACTTAAACTTCCTAACCAATCTTCAAGTTTATCAGGGGATTCTTCCAATTTGACCTAAGTAAAAAAATTGCATTCATACTTTAGGGAAACATTTTAAAACACTTTAAATGAAATAATAAATTGCAAATGAAATAAGCAAATCGGTCTTCTAGTACATTTCACTTAAATTAATATGAATACAAAACATAAGGAATATTTATGTAATGGTAATTGACTGTAAAACTATTTATTTAATAAAAACACTGCCTTATATTCTTGGTTGGTGACCAATTTTAAATGAAGCACCAAATAAATTAAGTAACTTTTATAAATGTTGTTTTAGGCCTCCATGATCTTGTTTGATGAATTTCATTTGGTCTTCATTTCATACAAAGTGGAAGGAAATAGGTCCTATTTGTTTTTAAATGTTTGGAGGTTATTACATATTTTAGATATGTGAGACTTATTTTACATATAACTGTCTATATTATACTTGTCAACAAAGAAAATTCATTTTATAACGTGAAACACAAAACATTTTTAGTGCATGTTTGTGACTGTTCGAGAATCTTCTACGCTTGTAGAGAACCTTCTAGACAATTCTATTTCAGACTAAATACAAGGAGTGATGGACTGGAGTCTTCGTCCTGCTCTGAAGATTGAATCATATAGTTACTTTTGTGTTACTGTGTCGTAACAAGTTGATACTTTTTGTAACCTTGTTGATAAATTAAGTTTTATTGTTTGTCTGACATAGTAGATTATTATTTTCATCTAATAAAAATACCAGGCAAAGAGATTTTAGTAGCAAGGAGGGAATTAGAAGAGATTTAGACACTACTGGCACTAAAGCAACCCTGCAAGTACGTTTACGTGAGTATTACTTGAGTCAGGGCGTAGATCCTGAAATTGTAGAATTTGAGGATAGCTATTTAATGGCTGATTTAAATAATTTGTTGGAAGAAATGAATGACTAATTGGCAGCCAGTTGGCCCAAATAAATGACTCATTAGCAAGCCAGTCGCCTGAGCTTAATAATAAGCTAACCAACCTATGTGGGGATATAAATAATAAAATGGTCAGCCAGCCTGCTGTGCTTCATGAGAGAATAACTAGCCTAAATACAAACTTGTTTGAGATGAATGAAAAGTTGGCCAGCCGGTCTGCTGAAATTGACGAGAAGATAACTAGCCAAAACTCAAGCTTGTAGGCTGAGAGAAACAGAAATGGCAAGCTGGCCAATTAGTCTGGTGATGTGAAAGGGTTAAATGAAAGGTTGACAAACCTTTCTGGCGAAATGAAAGTCAGGATTCTTGGCTCAACAAGAAGCGAGGGATGCCGGAGGTTGAAAGACTGAAAAGGATGCCAAAAAAAGGGGCACAGGCTGTGATCGGAGGACAGCTCTTCCATCAACCCTTACAATGCGAGCAAAGAATTGAAACCATGGTCATAAAGAGCCGAGCCAGGATAAAACCCCCAATGTTTGATGGTAAGTCATCCTGGTCTAATTACCTCAAGCAGTTCAATGCTGCAGCTAGCATTAATGGATGGTCTCCTAGAGATAAGGCAGTCATCCTAAGTGTGGCCCTCAGAGGTGATGCTATGGATGCCCTCAGACCTTCAATGCCGATGATCTCTATGATAATAACATGCTAGTAAGTCGGCTTGAGATGCGGTTTGGCCATGCCCAACTTGAACTGGTGTATCAGTCATAGCTTAAGAGCAGGAAGCAGAAGGCAGCCGAGACTGTAGAGGAGTTAGGCGAACATTGCGAGGATGGTAAGACTGGCTTATCCAACATTCCCAGAAAGTTTGTGTTGGAGTGTTTAATTGTCCAAGCTTTTGTCGATGGCCTGTGAGACCTGGAACTTCAGAGAGCAGTGCAGCTTGCTCATCCTAAATTGCTAGTGGATGCCATTTCCATAGCACTGGAGTTTGAGGCGGCTAGCGAGGCTTCTCATAGGGCTTCCACATGTATATGTCCAGACCACAAATAATACCGACCGTGGCGGGGTGAGCCATAGTGACTTGAAAGGTGTGATCTCAAAGGTTGTGGAGGCTTTAGATTCCCAGAAAAGGAGACAAGTCCGGTGTAGGAACTGTGGGTAGCTGGTAATACATAACAACCTGGAAAACCTGGTTTTGAAAGTTTTATAGGCTCTAGAGTCCCAGAAAAGGAGACCAGTATGGAGCTGGAGCTGTGGGGAACTCGGAGACATCAGGATTTCCTGCAAAGGAAAGGTCACTCCTGAAACAGGATAAATAAAACTTGTCGACTCCTGGAGGATGAAAGCATCTCTGGACAGTCATCAAGATCCTTTCCCAATGGTAGTAACCTCCTATGGACACAGAGCCGACAGCGCATATGTGGATGGCACCGTCAATGGCAGGAGGTATACTAAGCTGAATGACACTGGAGCTAGGTTAGTTAGCCACTGAGGATAACTGGCAATGGAGGGCTGTTGCCTTCCAGATGGCCTCTGAGGACTGCAACAGGAGAAGCAGCCAAGGTATTCAGGGAAACCATGGTAAAGATACAGTTAGTAGGATCTTGCGTCTCACAATCGGTTTTAGTGGCTGATATAGAAGAATATGCAATCCTCAGCATAGAACTTATGAACACATTCAGTTTTCAGCTGGACCTAAAATGAAGAGTTGACAAAATCAGTGGAGAGGAGCTGTTCTTTTGTAGTAGGGAACCGGCCAGATTGGGAATCACTATAAACAAGAAAGTGGAACTTCATTATTTCATTTAAGAAAACACAAGTAAACAAGAACTTTTTTTTTTTAAATTTTTTCTAAGTTGTATTTAGAATAGGTGGAAATACTTCTAAATGTCCTACATGTTTCTTTAAAAGCCTATATTTAGAAACTTCAATCAAATAAACTTTCAAGGGTAATAACCTAGATATTTGCAGCTTTTAAAAATTAAAGCTAAATTGGGCAAATTTGAAAACCTACTTCACAATTTTAAAATACTGCTAAAACATTTTCTCTACCAAGTAAATTGAAATATAAAAACCAATTTAGTTGAGATAAAGTTATTAATTGATGCATAGTAAATCTAGAAGTGGATGGTCCATAAGTAGGTTAGAACATTACAAATATTTAAAACAATTATTCATTAAATGGAAAAGGTTCAATGCACATTCAAAGCGTTCGTCAGGTTTTATCTTCCCTGTATCTAAATAAATATAAAAGATGAAACTACTGAAGGAAATTACAAAAATGACATATTTTTAACATAAGAATGAGCATTCTTTTTTCTATGTTCATATTTATGTCAGCAGTTTTACCAAAATTCAATATCCCTAATTCGTATTTCATTTTACTATTCAATTTAAATAAGCAAATAAACAGCAAAATACACACATATGTACATACTTTAAGGGTAATTTTACATACACATAACCCAGTCTATTAAATTATGTGGAGATTTATATTTTTTCATAATTATTCATATTAATAATGTAAGAACGATCAAATTTTAGGATTTTAATTTTTACGTATTTCACTTTTTACTTTCACATACCTATATATGAAATATATAGTAAGTGGAAGTATTGCGATCGTGAAAAATTTCGACTTCCGGTTTTCAACGGAAATACACGTTTTGGGGTCCCCTGAGCCCAATTAACCAAGTCCCGCGAAATGGTCTGTGTGTGTGTGTGTGTGTGTGTGTGTGTGTGTGTGTGTGTGTGTGTGTGTGTGTGTGTGTGTGTGTGTGTGTGTGTGTGTGTTGGTGTTGGTGTGTGTGTGTTGGTGTTGGTGTGTGTGTGTGTGTGTGTGTGTGTGTGTGTGTGTGTGTGTGTGTGTGTGTGTGTGTGTGTGTGTGTGTGTGTGTGTGTGTGTGTGTGTGTGTGTGTGTGTTGGTGTGTGTGTGTTGGTGTGTGTGTGTGTGTGTGTGTGTGTGTGTGTGTGTGTGTGTGTGTGTGTGTGTGTGTGTGTGTGTGTGTGTGTGTGTGTGTGTGTGAGTGTGTGTGTGAACAGACTAGCTCAAAAACTATAAACCGTGCGAACCTGAGATTGGGTATTTAGTGTATGTATATGCCCGCGATGTGACAGCAAAAATTTCATCAAAATTGCTCAAAGGGAGGGGGTACTTTATTTAATAACTTTTTAAGTTTTTTTCGATTTTCTCAAAAACGGCTCTAATGATTTTGATTAAACTGAGTATTTGATCTATTTATATGCCCGAGATATGACTGTAAAAATTTTATCAAAATTGATCAACCGGAGGGGGGACTTTACTTAATAAATTTTGTATTATTTTCACGTGTTTTTTTTTATTTACTCAAAAACGGTTTTCACGATTTTGATCAAACTGGGTATTTGATGTATGTATATGCCAAAGATTTTATAGCCAACATTTCATCAAAATTGATCAACCGGAGGGGGGACTTTACTTAATAAATTTTGTATCATTTTCACGTGTTTTTTAATTTACTCAAAAATGGTTTTCACGATTTTGATCAAACTGGGTATTTGATGTATGTATATGCCAAAGATGTGATAGCCAACATTTTACAAAACGCATTAATTTCTTATATAAGTAAGTTGGTAAGTGAAAGTTGTGTGTTGCGCGCACGCACCAGATTTTTTTTCTTTCTTTTGTTTTTCTATATTGCAGTGTATAAAATTACATATACAGGTTTTTACATGAAAACCCGAGCCCTTGTGATGAACGACTCAAAGTTCCAAATAACAAAAAGCATGGCTTTAACCGGAACAGCCATTTGACCATGATTTAGCCATTGCTTAATTGTGCCACTAAACCCACTTTTCATCACAAGTGACAATCTTATTGGTAAAATTTTTTATCAGAAGGGGTTTTCAATAAATGTTTACAAGTTTCTAGCCTCATAGCTGATTTTTATGGCATAAGTTGGGGCGGGATCACTGTGCACATTGCTTTTTCAGTTTCCCCATGTCCCGTTGATGGTTACTAACAGCATCTCTGGGCACAAAAAACTCCCTGGCAAGTTTGTATGTACTTGTGGATGGATTTGATTCAAGAGCATGTAGCAGAACCTCATCAATATTCATTGGGGTCATTATCTGAAAATGCGTAGATTTCTCTTCCTAAAATTTCATTATTTAATGTCACAATTTCGGGCTGAAAAAATTTATAAGTGCTCAGTGACATAATATCTTCACTTTTTAGACAGTAGCCAAGCAGGAGAACCTTTAACCCCTTAGCGGGAACATTTCGCTACTATAGTTGGAAGCACATTGGTGTTGTATATAATTCCCAGGGGACTTCAAATGACCAGTTTTGAAATCATTTTGAAAAAAAAAGTGTTTGCTGGAAGTTACGGGCGATTGCCTCTCTAGAGGCTTACGCGCACATAGAGTATGCAAAATGCAAACCCGCAATGCAGCGCCGCGCCTCGTGTAAAGGGCCACGGCGGTTGAGCCCTCTTCCCTCCTCAATCCTCGCCCGCTTCCAAAAAGAAACCCCTGTCCTATTGCTATTCAGGAATTATATGGCAAAAAGTAACAGTAGTTATATGCAATAGGTTGTAAAACAACAAAACCTTTTTTCAGTAAGTTCCACGCGATTCTCATATTTGAGAAGAAATTATCGAAATAAAGCACAAATTCCCTGTTTTTGTATGACGCGATTGCTTCTTGAACAACACGTTCTCTAAGTCCTTTTCTTGGTTATGGGTGGTCTATCTTGCCTGTATATACATCCATACAGAGTCGCGAAGAGCCCAAACTTTGAAACCGCATTTTATGGGTTTCAGTGGCATATATTGTTTAAAGCTGCTCCTGCCCTTGAACTTCACCATTGACTCATCTATGGCCATCCATCATGAGGGATTGCAGAGGAGTTTGAACCTGGCGTTTAGATATGTAATCAGAGGTCTAACTTTATATAAAAAGTCGAATCCCGGCTGGTCTTTTTGAGATTGTTTCAAAGTGTCATTGATGTGAAACATCCGTAAAATCTTTTTACTGGCATTACGTCTTTTATTCTTTCTACTTCGAAATTTTGTTTTTGTGATGAGTATAGCCGCATTGAGGGTAATGTGTGGAAGCCCATTATAATTAAAATTCCAAGGAATGCATATAATTCTTTGATGGACATATCGAAAGTTTTTCCTCTCAGTTGAGCATAAAGATTTGATCGGTATACTAAATGCTGTTTGAAATTCTTTGGCTCGCAATCCGACTCCCTAGCCATCTGCTCCGTTATCAGGAACCGAAGATTGTCCAGATCCTCTTCGTCATCCAAATCAAATTCATAATCGAATAGAGACATTCTATAAATGTTATTATTAGAAGAATCTTCATTACAAAAATAAAAATAAAAATGTTTGAGAATTTATAGAAACAAATTTATTCATTCATTTTGTAACAAAATAATTCGCTTTTAGGAATAAAATAGAGATATTGATATAAAGTATAATTCGTTTCGTTTTAGATTAATGAAAAACCATTGAAAAAAATCAAAATTTTTTAAAACTTATTAATCAACAACAAGTATGCGACAAAAAGATCTAAATAAAAACCAATTTAAATGACATTAGTAATATATAAGTAAAAGATTACATATATTTCTAACATTGTAGAGAGTGATTGAGGAACACGATACACAAACATTCAAAAGCATTTCTAGATAGATTCTAGGCAACCGAAGGGACAGGTACCTGGGACAATCACAAGCCTCTCCGGAGGCCCGTATTCGACACTCTTCGAGATTCCTCGGCCCCGGGAGGCCGGAGACTCCCGATTTCTCATGGTGAAACACCTGAAGTCTAACGGAACCCATAGGAACTATTACGATCTCGTGGTCTTCCATTACCGTGGTCTTCCCGCCCGGTTGCTATTGACCACAGTGTAGCTTTTCCGTAAAGAAGTTAAATAGTTCCTATTTTTTTCTATTCACTAGCTCTTATTAGTAGTTGAAAATGGACCAAACTGACGATTTACACATTTCAGATAATGCCCCTTAAATGGTGACCCATAGCTCTTTTTCCTTACTGAGGTCATATCTTCACAGCTAAATCTTTGAAACCAGGGCTGAGCAGGGTCCTATTCAAGGGAACCTTCCACTTTATATTTAATAATTTTAGGAGCTACATTAGAGGCTGAGAATGTTTTTTTCACAGTAATACCTTAAAATTGTGAAAATTTCATAGGATTTCCTATTTCATAATCAATATTATTCCTTCTACAGCCTTCAAGGCAATATAACTCATTGATAAAAAAAACAGAGCAATATAAATGTAAATAAATATTTAAAAATAATCTTTCAGAGAATGAAAAAAAACAACAACCATTAATTGGGACGGGAAAGACAATTTTTTTATTTTTACAAACTGTAGCTTCATAACAAACATTTACTGTATGTCCTTGTACTGTGCTGAATCATTAGAAAATGTATATCTGCGGATACCAATCATAATGGATAGATTCAGGATAGATACAGATTTGAATATAAGGCACAGGAAGTTCCTGAATGTGTGATTGTTTTATCTAATATTAACTAGCACTTAGTGTTATTAATTTAAATAGAATAATTATTTTAATTAGATTAGCATGAAAGTAAAGTTTTGATCTCATTTAAGATCAATGACATAAAAGATCGATTCAAGATCCACCAAAAAATAGCTAATACGGTTTTGGGCACAGAACCTTTTTCTCCCTCGGTTATCAGCGGATATGGATATTGATATCAAGATATTACTAATATGAGATGAACTATAATTATTAGTCATAAAAAAATAATTAAACCAATAATAAATAAATTAAAAAATGGTCATAATGAATAATGAGAGACAGAATAAGAAATTTTTTGACAAAGTCTGCAACTATAAAAGTATGGGGGGTTTTGTTAAGCAAATAAAAGAAGAACTGGATAGACTAAAAGTCACAGATAAGGATTGCTTGGATAGAGAACTTTTTAGGAAAAAACTGAAAAGGGGTGGGGTTCTTGTGGGTAAGAAAGAGAGACAAGGGAGAAAATGGACTGAGGAAGAGTGAAGGGAACATTCCAGGAGGATGAGAGAGTATTGGAGTAAGAGGAAGGCAGAGGGTCTGAAGAAACTGAAATGATATTCGCGTGGTCCTTGCTGGCCGTTTCGTGTTAAAAAAAAAAAAAATTAAAAAATATAATTCTTTATCTAAAATACTTTTAAATAGTAAAAATCTTTTTAAATACAACTTAGGCAAAAAATTATAAACTTTTAATTTCAAAAAAATCACTTTAAATAAAAACAATTGTGCAATACTGAGTGATACGCACCCATGCATTCGAGCCCATAGATGATGGTGAGTGCTCAAAGGTGTTTTCAGAATGATTAGGCTTTAAAGCGTTTTCTTCTGACTCAACATCATCTTCATAACCAGCCACTAATGGATTTTCACCAGTTTCAGTATCACTAATAAAAAAATAAAATAAATATAATCCTAGGTAAATAGGAAAGTCATTAATAACAATATAAATTATGATAAATGTAATCCAACTCCAAATCAAGCATATATTTGAAGCCTATGTAAACTAACAAATATTGAATAAATGAGAACTAAATAAATATTAGTCCTATCACTAAGTTACATATTTTCAAAACTGTATGTTACCATCGGTATTTGATAGTTTTTTATCCTGATTTCCAGGAAACCTTAAAACATTAGAAAAACACTATACATCATTTTAAAGCTTATTGATATCTTCAGTTTTTCCAATAATAAAAAAATTAAGTTGATCCAACGAGTGAACAAGTTATGATTCCATGAAAAGTTGTGACTTTTTTTGGCAACAAAAACTTTAAGCGCTTTATTTATATTTATTATTATTTTTTATAAACTAAATAGCCAATGCTGTATATTAATAATGTAAATTTATGGTTCGATTGAATGGAAAACTCTATTTATTTGAACTCTATAAAGACATTTTCACGAAAAAAACAACTACTACTTGAAAAATAACAAAGACAGCTTTTAATAGAAAGTAGGGGACATAGACTACAACATTATAGGGAATTTGAAACATATTACAAATATGCACACACACACACACACGCACGCATGCACGCACGCACGCACGCACGCACGCACACACACACACACACACACTTAACAAATTTTTACTCAACTTATACCAGAAAAATGTTTTTTTAAGTTCATTATTCAAAATTAGGAAAAGTGTGAAGGAAAATTAATCTATCCACTAGGTAAATAACCTTATGGCCACTATACTCGTACGAGTCATAAATAAAATATAAAACTGTTCACAAGTATCTGAAGTTATTTTTCTTTAATTAATTTTAATAAAAAGAGTCAATCAACTAGTATTAATATAGTAATTATAACATTATTTAATGTTGATAGAATCATACCTGTCACTTTCAACCTTTGGTTCAGTAGAACTCTGTATTTTTGGCGTTGAAATAGACTCTTCTAAGAATGATTTATCCAGAGATCCATCATCCGGTATGAATTCTTCGACAGTTGTAAAAAATTGAGTAATATCCACTGTACTGTGCTGTAGCACATTATTGGTACTACTCAAAGTTTGAATGTTATTATGAAAAGAACTATCAATTGGTTTTCCACGACCAACAATGATAGATGGAATCATACCATGATCTTCTTGGGGAATATTGCCTATTGCTCCAGAGGAGTCAGCCTTTTGCCTTCTTTTTTGAATTAAATTGTCTAAAAATCTAAAAGAAAAAGTCATAATCAGTTTTCAAATGATTTATTGCTTTCTAAGCGACCACTAAAAATCATTCTAAATGGCATAAGAAAGCAGAGGAATTACAGGGATTCATTTAGGATATTTCCTTTCTATTCTTTCACTGAAGACTAATTGAAAAGAAGTAGGTCTGAAGTTTATTGTGAAAGAGTAGGGAGGTGGATCAATTTATAATGATGACGCACTTCACACTATCTTCAAACTCAAATCCTAAATTCTTCAGAGAGGTCAAACAGAACCACTTTAATACTAGAACGGTATTGGTTCAGTACAGAGTGAAGAAAAATTGTTTCAAACCTTTAGTTTTGAATAAGGAGGTGATTTTCTCAATGGCCAGATTTTTCCTATGCACCCTCATTACAGAGACTATATGAAGAACATTATGTCTTGATCAAATAATGTTATGGAGGGCAAGGCATTGATCAATACATCGATAAAAGTTGGCATGATCTCATTGCTTTGTTAAATTTACTCTAGACGATACAATTTGGAGAAGAAAGTTTTATTCAGAGTGGTGGTATTAGATTTGAATGATTGTCAGAGGCCAGTCGTAGATTAATTAATATTGAATAAAATTAAAAATATAACATCAAAAAATAAAATTTGACATTACTTAGAAGATGGTACCCCATTCACAAAATAAGCAAAAATGAGTTGGAGGTGGCTTAGCATATAAGGTAGAATCTCAATAATTTGCATTGTCAAGGCAAGGAAGGTAAAATAAAAATTACCCTTATATACAAATTATCGAGATTTCCATTAACAGGGTATTAATATATATATATATATATATATATATATATATATATATATATATTAATACAGAAGTTATTACTATACATGTACAAAGGATAGAGGTAGAAAAAACAAACATTGCAATTTAACTTTTGAACAAAATATGTTATTTTCTTATGATTTAAACCTTGAGTGCGGGTCCTGTCTATAACTTTGTGTAGCGTGCTTAGAGAAGGAAATAAATCTACATCAACATCTGATTTTACCAAAACTAATTTAGGTCATTGGAAAAGATTTTATGTTTAACACGTTAACTGCGACGAGGGGTCATTTGTCCCCATGTGGTGGCTTCCTTTACTGCGAGCCATTAAACTTGTATTTGTCGTTAACTGCGATGCTTGTCACGTATCCTGTTTTAATATTTTTGAGATTTTTTATTTTTTTTTTTATAATGCACTACTTAATACTACCTATATATTGAAAAAAAATATAAGGGGTCACTTGACCCCTTATCGCATTATAGGTTAAATGTTTTCCTTAATGCAGCAAGGGGTCAAATGACCCCTTGGTCTTTTAAAGCTCATTACACTTCATCTTACTATTGTTTTAGCATATTATATCAAATATTAATGAATATGTAAATAAAAAATATTTTTTCTATTTCCGTAAATGTTTGAAAGCGGTGAAAGCGACAGTAATTTACTGTGAATCACATTTATCTAAGGGTGAATCACAGATTCACCTTCCTTTCTTGTTCTTCGACTGATTCTACTTAGTGTTGTTGACACCTGAGCTCTCGTTTATTTGTCTTGATTTAGTAAATAATTTTGATATTTATTCGCGTGGTAAGAAACTTGCTGATTCAGCCCTCTCACAGCGGAATTCAACTTCAAGTGAAGATGAAGGAGCTAGTTCAAGTTTTGAAGATAGTTATGATTCATATAAGGAAGAAATGTTCGGGCTGTTATGAAAAGCTAAGAACAGCTATGGCACTGCTCATAGCTGTTCTTAGCTTTTCAGAAGCCCAAAAAAAAGTGAAGAAGGTTGTTCAAGAAGGACATACTATGACAACTGTGCCGACAACCGTCTCTTTGCTTGCAGTGCTTCAATGATAAACATTATAAAATGTAGTTTTCACGTGTTATTTTTTTTTAATAATTTAATTTGTAATATTTAGGTTTATTTTTTTAAATACACAAAAGTTACACCTTTTTTTAAATACACCTATGTTCATTTATTTATAATAAAAACATAGGTTTGGTTTTATTTTTGATATCTGAGTTCTTCCTTTCATGAATTATATATGCTGACAATTAAGTAAATTAAAACCATATAGAAAACATTTTATGATTGAACGTAAAAGGAAAAAAAAAAAATTACTGTTAGTATAACACAGATGTTGTGGAAAAAATAAGTAATAAAAAAATATTTTCAGAAGCAACAGAATTCAACCCTGCTTCTGTTACGAATTCTTGTACGTCAGGTATTTGTAAAAAAAATGGATTTCACTTTAAAACATTCATCAATGTTTACAGAGAGTTAATTTTAATGTCTAAGGGACAAGGGGTCAATCAGCCCCATGACGCAGTTAACGAAAATCCCAGTTTATTTGCTTCGCAGCTAACGAGTTAAAAAACATCTATGTTTAACAGGCATGTCTAACATGGACGGTCTTTATTTTTCAATCCCATCTATCTTGGTGGCTAACAATATAGTTAAATGTTTTTTTTTATGGTTACATGTTTCCGCCATCACATATTCTACTAGAAACTCCAAGATTTACAAAATTGCATTTAGGAAAGGTTTGCTGAACTCGAGGAAGTCTGTTCTCGCTAGTGATCTGATGTTCCCCACACCATAACGGGATCACCTTCGAAACTTATTGTTTCGGTGATATTGCAATGTCTACACCTCTTTCCCTTCTTCTCTACACTTTTTCTTGGTCATCCTAACCCTTCAAACGGAACATCCGTCTGCCAGACGGATATAGTTTACAAATTTGATATTATATCTCGCTAGGAAGCGAGTAAAGGGATGGGGTTTCTTGTGTGCTTCAGTGTGACTATACCCTTTACCGAGAACCGATGGTAGCCGCTTTTCACCCTACCCCGAGCAGGTAAGATCGCATTTTCTTTGACTCACCCCGTCTGTCAGACGGATGTTCCCACTACAACGTTAAGAATTTATCATACTATTATGTTTTAACGTCTTTTTGGTGCTACTTCTTTGTGATATTCGATTTTATTTTGTGATATTATTATTCGTTTTTTGATAAACTAATCAACTGTGTTTCTTATTCATTTTAATATGTATTTTTTTCGATAGTTGTATGCTATATTTTGCTTTATTTTATTCTATTATATTTTATTCCATGTTTTTGACTGATAGCCAGTAGTTATATATGTTACATATTCTTTTTAACGAGTCTGTATTTTAGTTACTTTTTGTGATATTTTATTGTTTACTTCTTGTTTTTGGCTGTCAGTAATCACATATGTTTTATATGTATTTGTTTTGAAATGTCTCTGTTCACCTAATTCTTTGTAATATTTTCTTCATTTTATTGAATTATATATTTTTCTTGTATGTGATTTATAGTCAGTAACTGCATTTATGTTATATATTATATTCAACGTATCTTTTTTTATTTAATTTTTGTGATATTTTATTGTATCATTATACTTCCTGTTTTCGACTGATAGCCAGTAGTAATATATTTATATTACATATCCTTTTTAACGTGTCTTTCTTTTAGTTACCGTTCGTGATATTTATGATATTTTATTGTACTATTATTATTATTATGCTTCTAATTTTTGACTGATAGTCAGTAATTACAAATGTTTTATATTCGCTTTGAAGAATAAATAATTTTTATGATTAATAAGTTTCTGTCATTGATTTATTAAATAACCAATGAATTGTATTGTTTGCTAAATAACAAAATAGCTATAATTTTCTTCGAAAATTCGCTAAAAGGCAAGCTAGTGTAAAAAAACGACTAAAATTATTAGGTGAGTTAACGAAAACGATGATAAATTCCAATATCCGTCTGTGAGACGGATGTTCCTCATAAAGCACAAAAAAAACATGTTCCGTCTGAAGGGCTAAGTATACAGGTATATCCTGAGTATACTTATCGCTAAACATAGCAGAGGCCTAATCAGGCTTTGTCCAGAGAGCACTTTCTCTGTAAAATTAAAAGGTGAAGAGCTCGGTGAGCTAACAACAGGTGAGGACCGGATGCCTGAACCCTATAATGGTAATTCACTTCAGCAACCCTTCTTATTGTGCGCATACTCACGTTCACATGTTGAGCGATTCTCAGTCAAAAAGCAGTTTCTAAAGCTTTTTTTTTCCCTTTCTGGCCTTTTGACCTAACGGGTTCTGGCATAGTGGGTTAGTTCCCTTAGTTGGCACATGCCACTACTAACAATAAAATACGACTTCTTTTTATTTATCTTATTTTACAATTTATTTGGATAGTTAATGGTAGTACAATAAGGTTGATAGGATTCTTGCTACTATGATGCAGGCTTAACCTGCACTTTAGATGTATGTGCTGTCCATCTTAATCTCCTCCAGGCTGTTGTTCCTCAGGTGGTCTCAACGGCACTGGTCCTCCTTTTTTTTTTGATGCTGTATTGGGCCGCACCTACAGTTTCATTCCAGCAGTATATTCCCTAATGCTGCTGTAAGTGACCTCTTTTACTAGTTTAGGGAATTCGTCCACGGTGACAGCACAGATACCGGTTTTGCTGGACAAACTTGCCCTCAGTTGATCGCAGACAGTGCAATATATGTGTTCAATGGTTTCCAGTCTTCGCAGCTGGGACACTGGGAGTCTATGTCATTTACCTGCTTGATCAACTTCCATCTGAATCTGACCTTGCCTCTTGAGGATCTGTGATATCTAGTAATACGGGAGAACCCATTTGGCCTCTAACCTTGATTTCAGGATAGGGAAATACTTCTTAAGTGTTTGATCTTTCTGTAAAGTTTGCCGATATTCATCCCACCGTGCTAATGAGTCCTCCCGTAATACCTAGCAGTTTCTAAAGTTGTCAGTATGCAGTTCCTTAATGTTGCAATATGATGAAATGTTCATCTTATGGCTCAGTCCTTCTGGGGCCCTCATCCAGGCCTTCTTGTGTAGAGTCCTATCTCCTGGTACATTTGAACTGCACTTCGAACCATTGTTTCCGGTAGAGCCAACCTCTTGGCCATGTAATATTAGCTATATTGTCTCCCATCAAAACTATTATTATAGCTTCTTTATTAATGAGAAAAAAGATTAAACAACAGCAAAAAAAAAAAAAAAAATAAATAAATAAAAAAATAATTTGACATAAAGCACTATAAGAAAGAAAAAGTATAATATATAAGATGTACGCAATCTAACTGAATGGGCATTTATCCAGATACTGGAAAGGATTAGCATTGTGAGTCATTGATAATAGTATAAATAGAGATCACAAAACCAAAGATAAACAAATACAAAGGGTACTACAAAAGTTTTGCAATGCAGCTTGAAAAACATTTTCCTTTCAGCTTCATTTTCACATGTGGGAACAGCGCAAAATCACAGGGAGCAAGGTCTGGACTGTAAGGAGGGAGCTCAAGAAGTTTCAGCCCAGTAGTGGCCAAATAGTCGGTGCAGGCTCTGGCATGGTGAGCTGGTGCGTCGTCATGGTGGAGGTACCAAGTGTCCATTCTTGACTTTGGTCTCAGGTTTTTCATAGACTCTATGACTTTAGGCAGTCTTCTGTGTCTCCAAAACAACACTCTCTACAATTCCGCTTGATCTGAAAAATACAGCGATTTTTTACAGATCGAGATTTTCTGACAGTTACAGGTGTATCCTCATCGTCAAATACCCAAACATTGTTTTGAGCCTTAATCGGCACATCATAATAGTATAGCCAAGTTTTGTCACCAGTCATGATGCTGTTCACATATGTAGAATGTCCCTATCAAATAGTTTCAACATCTTTCGGCACCAAGTCACACGATGAGTCATTTGCTCTCCCGTTAGAATATGGGGAACCTAAAGACAACAAAATTTTTTTTACCTTTAAATGGTCTCTCAGAATTGAATGAATTGCTGGTGCATGAAGGCATAATGTCTCCTCTATCAGTTGATATGTCACTCCACGGTCCTCATCAAGCATTTTCCTCACAGCAGAAATGTTTTCCTCTGTTACAGACGTACGCGGTCCTTCTCTCTCAGCGTCCTCCAGAGTGAAATTGCCCCTTTCGAATTCTCTGTGCCATCTAAATATAGTCGTACGATGAGGACAATCATTATTCAATGCAATCTTCATTTCTTCTAAGCATTGATCTATGCTTAAACCAAGCATAAAATTATATAGCAAAACTGCCCTTACTTCACTACATGACCACGATGCCATAATACGCACTTTAATCTGTCACTGCTAATGAACAACTGAGCCTAGAGATGTGATACTGGCTGCTAGTATGCAGCCATGGATAGGTCTGAACATGCAGTAACTTGCAGCCTCCTGGGTCTTTCTGTTAAATTACATTGCAAAACTTTTGTAGTACCCTTTGTATTGAATTTGAGTCCACTTCTTTATCTTATGTTTGCATTTTTCTTGGTATAATCAAGGTTTTATTGACCTCCAGTTTATATATAAGCATACCTACTAAAATATTACATTTTTGAATAATTTTTGTGATTTAAATAACAAATCACAATAATGTTGACTTTCTATAGTTGATCAATTCACTGATACAACAGCAATATTTTTTGGTGAATAAATCATAGAACAATGTTAGTTAAAAACATAGGTGTGTATATATTATATATAAGCTTCGAGATTTTCAAAGTCCATTCAGGTTGGATTTTAGTTTATAGATAACCTTAAATGGTTGTATCAAACTCCCTCAAAAGTACCGAACATTTTTTTAAAATTAATATTGATACTATATTTGAAAAATAAGATTAGGGGTATAACCTAAATACTAAAATTCTAATTTCATTTATTTAAATAGAATATAAATAACTTACAAATTATAATCTGAATCAGGACTCTGCTGGTATAAATCAAGTTCTTCAATAGTAATCTGAGTTTCTTCAGCGTTTCTTTCAATCTGTTTCAAAAGGGTCTCCTTTTGCAATTGAAGGAAGGGTAAACAAAAAAACTTATGCAAGTATTTCAGACCAAATCCATTTGACATAGAAGCTTCAGTGTACCTATACTGAGTACACTTATTTTCCCTGTAAAGAATGATTTAAACCAATAACATATTGTTAGTTCATCACTTGATGAATAATTGAGTACAGATGGAACTAAAATGTTTTAAGATGAATAATAATTGTTATTTTTATAATTGCTATTATCAATCCATCTTTAATCATTACAGTTTTCAAATAATATGGGTTGGGTTATAATTAAAAGATAAACATAATCTATTTGTGGATCTATCAATTTTCTTTCAACTGAAGCACCAACTGATGGATGATAGGGGCTATACTAGATACATAAAATGCTCTCAATTACAACAGGAAAGTAAGTACTTAAGTAAGTAATTCAACAGGACCCTTAAAAAACTGTTGAAGTTTTTGTTTTATCCATCACTGGATTTGCCCCTCACAAGAAATTTCCTAAATATAAATGAGATTTGTCTATTTGTTTTCATTGAATTTCCAAGAAAAAAGATGGACCAACCATGGACTTAAACATTGAATATATGTATTCTTAAATTAAATAATTGAAAAAGTTAATCAATTGATACCTAATGAAAAATGAATGTTGAGCAGATTACATAAACGAGACAAGGTTCTGTCCTATATTTAATTAATCAAAAACCAACATTTTTAAAGGGGATGATCTGATTGCGATGAGTTTAATTCATTAGATTTCAATTCAAGAGTTATTTTCAATTTTTGAAGAACATAAGCAATTGCTGACTTGTTTAAATTGATGAAAGAATACATATCTCTCATTTACTTTAATTTAATAAACAAGCTTTCGTGTGTTTATTTGTCTAAAAAAGAACACGGCCTCGCTTCCACTTCTTAAAGTTTGACCAAAACATCTGTTCTTTTTTTACTATGTATTGTAATATCCAGTTTTCACAAGAAGTCCAGTGAGGGAAGCGCACATTTAAGTGAATGTCCTTCATCAGATAATCTAAGGACAATGGTTTTCTATTCATTCTGGATGGAGGACCCAACTCTGCCCCATAAAACAGAACAGGCATATATATGACTTTAAAAATTTGGAGCTTTAGATCTTTAACCCTTTCATGGCTCCAGACGAGATATCTCGCGAAACAAAGTCAGTCCCCACACGCTAATGACGAGATATCTCGCAATTGGTTTTTCACTTATTTACCATCCTCAGCTTCACAAGAGATAAGTTGTCGTGACTGAGGCACATCCTAGCGGATCCTCGGAGACTTAATAAATAGATCTAGCAGCCGCTAGGCTGCAGGGGTATCTCTATTGCAGAAATATTTGTGTCGGCCCAGTAGCTGCCTGTCATCTGGGTCGGCCGTTCGGGGAAGCCCGGCTCACCCCTTTTTACCTGCTAATTTTTCTTTTCTTCACTCCCTCGGCTACCATCAAGGGTCTGAAGGACATATTTTGCCATTATTCATTGGAGGTCTAGACGCTCTGAGCGATAGTCCTCTGTGTTTTTTTGGTGATATTCACCGTTTTATTTCGCTATTATTTCTCCAGTTTTGGTAAACATTTTATAAAAAAAAAGAATAAATTTGACATATAAAAACCAAACAAAAAAATTACTGCAAAAATAAAAAATGGCGAAAAAAAATTTAAAAAAAATATTACAAAAAAAATTAAAAACAAAAACAAATAAAAAAATTTCCTAATAAAATTAAAAAATTACAAATTAAATAAAAAAAGGTCCAAAGCCCGCATCTGAAAGAGGATGGGGAAGTTTTTTATCCATCTAAACATTGGTAAATTATTAAAATATTACTTTAAATTTAAAAAAATATTACTTATTAAAAATTAATTAAATTAAAAAAAATGTATATAAAGTATTAACATTATTATATTATTGTTCATTATTACCTTCTTATATCGCGTAATCTCTTATTGCAATCGGTAATCTAGCATTTTAATTTATTGAAATAATGATAAAGGTATTATAGAATCATAAAAAATAAATAAAACATCAATAAATAGTCGGTGAAGGTTATGAGGAGTTGAAGAAGTAGAAGCAGTCAGTGGCGGAGAGTGGCCTGCAGGCCTTAGCGTGGGGAGTGAAATGCCTGCAGACCCGCTCAGCGTCTCAGTGCAACTCTCGTTCCGAGTGCTTAGCGGTTAAAGGGTTAAAGACATCTAACTTTCCTCTCATAGTAAAAGAGATGGAATTTAAAATACTATTGACTTTTCCTACCCTGTGGGATATTTCTTGTTGTATTTTCCATCCCCGCTAATTACAGTTCTGAGTTAAGAGAACTTATTCAAAACTTTAAGCCCTTCTTCATTACAGGTGAAATGGATTTGTTCGGGGTCTTGTCCTACATGTAAGACTTTTAATAATTACATTAATAATTATTTTATTATTATAATTAGCTCCATATAATTTTTCAATAAGATCGAAGATAGTCAAACAACACAATACAAGATGCTTTCACCATTGACAGGAAAGAAAAATATTACCAGATGTAAGACCTTAATGATGATTTTAAACATTTAAGAAATAGATCTTCAATAATTTAGACTCATATTCAGTAATTTAGACTCCTGATATTAATAAAAAAAATATTATTTAAAAAATGACATACTTTTGCAGGGATTCAATAAAAAAGAGGACTGTTTCAACATTAATAGTTCTATGATGAGACATATCACAATGGTTTCCTAAAATAAGTACTGGAATATTATCAGGGATTTTTCTAATTTCCTTTTCAACATAATCAAATGTCCTGAAAAATATTAAAAACATTACTATTATTTATATACAAGAGTTGCGATTTTAAATATTAGAAAAATAATTAATAATGAGTAAATGAGTAACGCATATTTAAACTTATAATGTATATATATATATATATATAAAAAAATTAAAACCCGGCAACTATTCAACTCAATTAGCAACTTTAATTCCCATACTCTTTAAACTCCTTATATAGTAAAGAAAATAAAAATAAAGTAAAACATCTGGAGGAGCAAACATTTGAACATAAAGTACTCAGATCCTGAGACGGGGACCTAGAAGTAGGATTAAATAAGGTCTGTTTTGCAGGTCTTTGGAGATACCCCGCATTCCCATCCAGGTGGGAGAGACACCAGCAGCTGTGGTAGCCAGCTTAGGGGTGGGCCTTGGTATGAAGACCACTGATGAAGACTTCGACATGATAGAGCAGTGAAGGCCCAAAAAGATGCTAGACTGCCACCTGCATTGCCCCTTTCGTCAGGCAGTCAGTGTGTGCCAGCTTAAATCAAAGAGAAAAAGTCAAGAGGGACTTTCCCGACCGATATATTGAATGGCAGGAAAACAACTCCCACCGTGTATACCTCGGGGAAGGGATTGGGAATGACGCCAATCAATCGACATCATTACTGGCTCCCCCATCAGAAGAGAACACTGGTAAATTAAAGTACGTCTGGTTCTCAGCTGGCAGAGTGTATTGGCCAGATATTTATTCTTTTCTTTATGAGCATATATGTTATTCTTGAGGGGAGAATAACTTTAGTCCCACACTAAAGTTCTGTTTCTATCTATCTATAATTTTAATTAGTTTGATTTCGTCACATCAATTTGGATATACAGTCAACTATCGATAAATCAATCATTAAGTGAATGAGAAATCAAATCAAAATAAAATTGATAAAATTAGATAAAGATGAGAAGGAGATTTACCAATTTTTGGTTATATCAAATATTAATATAACACCATTTGTTCCTTTGTATACGTCAAGAAATTCAGCATCAAGAGCAGGTGTTAATTCTTCGGAAAGCTTTAAACCCTCAAGCTGTACCCGTTTCTTGCCTTTATCAACAACATCCCAAACCTCAACCTTTACAACATCATCAGTTGTTTTATAATTCCAGTTAATGCTTGCAACCTACACAATATTAGTTTTTATGTAGCCCATTAATTAATGAATAAAAATAAAAATTGGATGAGTTTTTTGAAAACCTTCTGTCACTCGCATTGTAGGACAGAGTCAAACAGGTCCCTTTGCTTTTCATTATGATTTACCCAAGACATCTGGGCAACTTGTCACCCTTAGCTATTCTATTTTTAGACTGTCTTTGTCATGAGAGTTGGGGTTGCTGAAAAAATTAAATATAATACAAAAATTAATTTTTTAAATTAAGTATATTTTTGACTATTTTTTTCCTTTATAATTACATACGAGTGACGGAAGGTTAAACAGATGGCTACTTTAGAAAACTAACTAAATTAAATGAAAATATTAATAAACAATCAAAATAAACTTATTAATCCTGGGATCAATATCTTCATATAGTAATTTATCAGAAGAAGTAATATTTAAACAATGCATTATATTAAAATAAATTGGATTTCTACTTTTATTAACAAAGAGGAATTTTCTTTTCATCAACTTATTTTAACATTTACAGCATTTTTTATATTGAAAACTCAATTACCTACTTAAAATATTCTTACCAAATGCGTAATCTAAACAAGATTTATTTTAATAAAATATCATTATAAATCTAAATAATATATACCTGAATTTCTTCAGTAGGTATGTAGTCTTGAATAAATTTTTTACCCTGCAAACGGTGAAAAAGGCATGTCTTTCCAGTATTCCTATCACCTTTAATTATTATTTTCACTGTGAAATATTGAAAGGAGTATGTTAAAATGAAAATAATAATAATAATAATAAAAAAAAGACAACTATCGGGTTTCAAAAGAAAGAAAAAGATAATGTCAATAATGAATATAGTAAAGCAGAATTAATTACTAAATAAAACCATAATTTGAAGAAAATTAAGAGAAAAGCAAAATCATTTTATGTAACTGACTGATAATCAATAAACATCTAAAACTTTAAGTAATTGAAGAATGAGCTAAACATCCTTAAAATGCATGAGAGTCAAAGTTAATAAAGGAAACTAAAGTATGATTAAAGGAATTAATAACCAATGAACCAAAAGTAATTGTGTGACTCATGCTCATGATAATTTAAAAAATAGAAAATAAAAAGTGCGAAACAAATTATGTTTGAAGTGCATTGTTAAAAATTAAATAAATCTCAAAAATTTTGAAATTGATAAAGTAAGATTCCTCTGTTGGTCGTTTTAGATCTTAATGTTACGAGACGGAGTCAGTCAAACATTGTTTAAATACTTATCAATGTTAAACCAATGTAAACTTTTCAAAGGGAGAAGAGATCCTGCTGCTCACTAAAAATAGTTCGGTCATTCAGCTTCACATGGGATAACTTGTTGTGACTGAGGCACATCCTAGCGAATCCTCGGAGACTTAATAAGTACATCTAGCAACCATTAGGCTGCAGGGGTGTCTCTATTGGGGAAACATTTTTTCAGGCCTGGTAGCTGTGGAATACCTGGTTCCTCCAATGAGGGAAGCCCATCACACCCCTTTCCACCTTAACATTGGTAAATTAAAATATTACCTCAAATAAAAAAATGTAAATAAAGTAATAAAATTATTATAATATTGTTCATTATTACCTTCATAAATCATGAAATCTTTTATTACAATCGATAATTGAAATAATGATAAAGGTATTATAGAATTATAAAACATTAAGAAATAGACAGAAAAGGTAATGAGGATTTGAAGAAGTTGAGGCAGTCAGCGGCAGAGGGTGGCCTACATGCCTTAGCTTGGGGAGGGCAAAGGCCGGCCGACCCGCTTAGCTTCTCAGATTAACTTTCGTCCAGCAACCTTAGCTGCTAAAGGGTTAATCATCTTTTTAAACGACTATTGTACTACAGGCCATTAGTATCCAAATTATGCTCTTTAGTAAACATTTATTTCCGCAATATGATTTCAGTTTTGTAAACAGAGGGATAACAAAAAGTCTGCTATGTAAGGATCATAGTAGAAGGGTGGGTCAAATATAAACAGGATTTTATTAAACACTTCTTTAAGATGTTTTAACAATTGGTGGTCACAGGATAAGGAGATGAACAAGTTGAGTAAGGTGTATTTTCTGTAAGAGCTGCAGAATTAGGTCATAGTTGTAGAAGAGGAAGACATGTTGAATCATCCTTTGCATTTTAAAACAGCTGACAGTAATAAGCAGAATTGATTGTGCATTCACTCTACAAAAAATAAACTGTACAGTCAATCTCTGGAAAATTACCTTCAATGAACTCTTTCATGAGCAAAACATTTTGATTATGTGTTGCACAATGGAGGGGTGCACCCTTGCTTATTAGGGTTATTGACTAAGTGGTTGGAAGTTAGTTTTTTTTTTAAGCTAGACCGGAAGGAAGACGTCCTCGTGGCAGACCCAGATGTTTGTACTCCGACTACATTGGGAAACTGGTTGCAGCAAGAGTACTAACCATCCCGGAGATGAGAAGAATGGCAAGGGACAGATACCAATGGGCTCGCTGGACCGGGATGGCAACTCCAAGCTTAGCGGCACACAGTAGTTAGAGGAAGAAGAAGAAGGTTGGAAGAGCCAAATGGCTGATTCTTTCCATTCCTAATGATCCAAACACATAAGAAGAGGGGTCAGGTCCTAACAACAATAGATACATAGAAATAAAATTTCAGTTTATATTTTATTAACTCTTGCAGGTATGGCAGAGACCATAATCACAGGAAAACAAGATAATACTTAGGAACACCGGATCCTGGGCATGGCCTATTTTGACAGGCATCTGACCTGACCATGGCATAAGCGAACTCCCATTACGTCCTTTACAGTTAAAAGTTAGCTTTATTTAATCACAGCTATCAACTTACTACCACTTGGTTCACTCACAAGGGATAAATAAACCACCATGAGGATCTTTTTCAGTTGAGATCAGGGCCAACTAAATGCCAAGGTCTGGAGTACGACAGTATTATACTTAATACCATCTTGTGATGTAAAAACCTCACAAAAGTACATAAATAAAACATTAGATAAATAAAGCAGTTGTTATTCTGACCCCGTGTGTGTTATTTTGCCTTCATGTTAACATCTTTCTTTAAATAGACGAAACCTGGGAACCAAGTTATCGAATATTTTTTTGCCTTTCTCTTTTCGAGTTTGTTTATATAATATGTACAAATCTATATAAACGGATTTTTTTCCTAGATTAAAGTTTTTATTTCTGTCTATCTACACTTTTTTTTTTTAACATGCATATTTAAAATATATTAAACACTCTTTTGCCCACTTGGATCTATTGAAAGAAAACTTTATCTGAGCAGAAAATAATCCCAACATTGAAATACTTAATAAAAGTGAAAAATGTGTAACATAATCTTACTGTTATATTGAATTCCCTTAGCAAATTTCCGCTGTAGATTTTGCGACATGGATTGGTGACTAATTGGATTATTATTTCCATTATTAGGAAGAACTCCATTATCAACTTTGCTGCTCCCAGTTAACCTTTTAAGAGCCGAAAACATTGATGACCTTAAAAAATATTTAACAAAAAATTAAGTTAAAGAAGATTTAAAAAAAAAAAAAGGTGTCATTACCATTAGGCTGGTCAATTAAGGCAAAATAGAATTTTATGTAAATGAAGATCATTAGTAGCCAATATAATACTTATATATAGTTTATAATAATTAACATTTTATAAACAAAATGTTTTCAGTATTATTACAAATGTAAATACAGAGCAGCTTTAGGAATAATTTTGGCATATGTTTAGAGTTTAATAGTTAAAGCACTAGTTGCACGGAAGTTTCAATGTAGGATTTATCGATAGACGTGATTACTGAGTAGATAAATAATACATACAATGGCAGGTCAAGAATAATTATAACTTAGTCTTTGATGAGTAATTTATAAATGATAAATTTATATGAATAACTTGTAATTGTTTTAGTAGTTTACTTTTGAAATTACCTGGAAATGATATAATATTGCAGGACAAATATAATAATAATAATAATAATAATCTACTCTTTATGTATTTGTTCTGAGACATGTCCCTTAAGAACAAAATTAAATAATAAACAAAGTGGGCTTTAGAGCCTTAGAATTAAAATGAAACAAATAACGATAAAATACGAGGGAACCTCTATTGTAAAAATTAAATATTCATTAAATGAAAAGAAACTAGTTTTACATATCTAACAATATATACATATTTACAGATAAGCTAAGGAGTATTTATATTTTTTAAAAACAAAAGAAAATTTATAATTAGAGGTGAGAAAGAGTCAACTGTTATTCTTTACAATAGGTTGATTGATAGTCAAAAGTTCAGTTAAAAAGTTTTTTTTTAGAAAAGCCAACATTTTAATCTCTACTTTTGGATTTTCATCAGGGCTTCTGAATCCAGAGTAATACAGAGACTCTTTGATAAGATGTGAGTCTCTACATTACTTTGGACGCAGAAGCACTGATGAAGATCCACAAGTAAGGATCGAAACGTTGGCTTTTCAAAATAAAAAATGTTTAACTGAACTCCTGACTACCATTCAACCTATCGAAAAATGATAATAAAAAATAAAATAAGAGCTCCTATTGGTTTAAAATATTATATAATAGGAAGGGTCAATTTACATTTTTTTTAGGGAGACTGGATGGCTAGGAAGTGATGATACAGGCAGGATTTAAAGGTGGGAAGGGAATTAGAATAACGGATGAAATGGGGAATAGAATTCCATAGGAATGACGAGATAATGAAAGATCTACCAAATGCTGACATTTGGTGGGCTGGTGTATAAAGATCTAAAGACCGAGAGCAGGTATTGCGGGAATAAACCGAGAATTTGGGCTGAAGAACTTCGGAGATGTATGATGACGGTGGGATCGGGTAACTTGGAAAAGAAGGAATTCCAGGAAATATTTACGGCGGTAGGAAGGATATGACCACTTTAATTTTTTGTAAAAAAGGCAAGATGGAGATGAATCTTGGGATCCTAAATATAAATCGGACAAAACAATTTATTAAACATTTTAGTTTTGCGTCGAGATCCCTGGACCCCATACACTGTACAACAATAGTCAAAGTAGGGAAATATCGAGGAGGTAACCAGAAGTCTACATATTTCAAATGGGAAAAGGTTACGGTATATACCTACTAGGGGTTAACTTTCTCTTTTGAACTAAGAAAACAAGTTAAAGAAAGAATACATCATTAAAAGTGGTTATCAATACTCAATCACATTTGAAATTCGATATACAGTGTGATCAAGGGGATTCTGGTCCACCCCCATCATGGAGTAACACTACTGAAATTTTACCACCTAAAAAGATGATTTTTGTGAAGATAATACCCTTAAAACGATTTGTCTTATCAAGTATCACTTGAAAACTATGCCAGTGGGAATAATAGAGGAGTAAGCCTTTTCCTTAAATTTTAGGTAGAAATCTTTTCTAAATGTACATACATATTTACTTAAAATCCATTACATAATGGTGAAAACTATTATGGTAAATGTCTGCAGATGTAAATCATTTTATAATAGCTCCCTATTAATCAGAGAATGAAATCAATAAGCTGATTTTTTTTTTTAGTTCCAGAATTTTTAATTTATATTTGTTGTCAAACAGCAGGATTCTTCAAAATCTATTTTGAAGCTTATCAGGACTCTTCAGATTATATTGAGGCATCCTATTCATTAGAATAGGAGTTTTTTTTTTAGTAATACTACTAAAATCACTAATACTTAGTGATACTCACATGAAAAAAAAAATCTGAACCAAAAAGTTTATTTAGTTTTATGGGTTATTATTCATTATTCATTTGAAATAACCATACACATCTGTAACATAAATATGCTATAATATTTTCAAAATGACGGAATCTTAAATTACACCCTCTGTCATGTTCAATACTCAATAGTAAATATGCTATTTTAACTATTATTTAAGATCACTTCCAATAATAAAAGGAATAACTTTTATTTTATTTCTAACAGCCTTAGAAAGAATTTCATAGTGATTTAAAGCATTTTTGCTCATTTGACAATGACATATCCTAGAGAAAAATATAATTGGTGACAGTTGTCAAAGTCTTAAACCACATCCTTACTGACATGTACTCACATTATGATAAACCTTGATTCAAAACAGAGGTCAATATTTGATATCGGCACAAAAAAAAAAGAAATCATTCACAAAATTAAGAATAAATCAGAAACTTTGTGCCACATTGCGAGCATAAAATGGACATTTTCAAAAGTTGTTTCAAACTAACAGATGTTTGAAAACAAAGTATTAGTTTTTAAACCATAGAGGTACATTCGCAGCGCGCTATGGGAGGAATAAAATTTCATTAAAACCATTCTTCAATTTATTTGATTCAATGTTCATATTACATATTCATAATATTTATATTATGTGCGAAAAATCTATTAATTTAAAGTCGAATACATAAATAATATGCTTATATTTAGTTGAAGATTTTTTTTTAACAAAATAGAATTTAGATCTGTAAACTGTACACATTAGAACTTGGTACATAATACCCTTTCTTTTGTTTATTAACATTATTGTAGGAGAACAAAAGTTATTTTCACTATATTTTTTTTTATTTATGACAATAAGTGTTTTCTTTGTGTTTTATTTAAGTGTTAACTTAAGTATAACTTAAGTGTTTGATTTCTTTATACAGGATGTTTCGCAGGGGGCGCACAGAGGGCAAAATCTTTAATTCAGCTGAGCCAAACTTATAGCTCTTTTTGAAATTGTTTAAATTTTACAATAATATAGTTTTCTCTGTCATTTTTGCTGTAGAATATGAATTCGAGGCTGACTTTAGCGTATATTGTATTTGCATTCAAATACGGGTCGATATCTTATGTTTATTTTTGAGTACGCCAACATTTTTTAGTGACATGAAGAAGCAGTATTACATAAAAAATCAAAGACATTTTTTTTCGCAGTTTTGAGCTTACACAATATTAGGGTAACTGTACCATAAGTTGACAGTGCTCCAATAGTTGACATTTTGTACAAAAAGTCTAAATAATAAGATTCAGGGTTAATTATTTTGGTTCAAAATTTGCTGTATTTGCCAAATTATACTAGTTAGCTGTACTGCCATTGACATTAGTTTTATGAAAACTCAGTCTTATTTGTTAGAGATTATAAAGGCGAATTTTCTAGTGGCCTGAAAACTTGGTTTCTGCTACCCTGTTTCATTAAGGTGGAAGTTAAGTTAAATAAGCTTTTAAGGGTACTACTTTCCCTATTCCCCTGCTGGCTTTGACAGCTGATAAGCACGCTGCCATCTGTTGGTCACCATGCAAACTAGCACCGCCATCTTTCCCCTATTTCCCCTCCTGTTTGAAAAATAACCGCCTTGCCTCAGTATTACGCAATTTTTACGTCACACGCTATCTCACCCCATCTGAAAGGAACACATCGATTTTGTGCCAGTCGAAATAATTATCTAACTTTTAAAAAACCCGCGTCTCCCCACCATTTGGTCTATCTTACTTTATTTTCTATCTATTTCTCCGAATATTTCGAAGAATCAGTATTTCGAACTATATTCGGAGTCGCTGAATAATTTAAACCTATACCACAACCTACTTTTTCATTAAACTTTTATTTTTTTAAAACCACTTCGATCAGTTTTTTAATAATAAACCCTAGACATTCTATGAAGATGAACGATGGGAAGAAATCATATTAAGTAATGGTCAATGTATTGTACTTTATTAATGTAAATATAAGCAACATTTTAGGTTCATAGGCGTTGATGACCTGAGGGTTTTACGCCTCTAAGCCATGACAAACAACAACAACATTTTAGGTTCAATCCCCTACAAGGACTTATTGCTACTTTGTAAAGTAACGTATAGTTATATTACTGTATTGTATAATTAATTTGACAGTTAAGAAGTGGTAATAAAAATAAAGAGTAATATTAAACACCGGTACTGCATTTTACTTTCATTTGAAGGATGAGAATAAGTGAAAAATAGAGGAGAGGAAAAATAGCAATGGGCGCTTCCTTGAGAAAATTCGTATATTATGTATTTATAATATAGTTATACTTTCCGGCAAAATGGTTTATAGTATAGAAACAAGTTTTGGTTAATAAAGGTTCAATTTTTACTTTCACTTACCTATATATGAAATATATAGTAAGTGGAATTATTGCGATCGTGAAAAATTTCGACTTCTGGTTTTCAACGGAAATACACGTTTTTGGGTCCCCTGAGTCGAAATAACCAAGTCCCGAGAAATGGTCTGTGTGTGTGTGTCTGTATGTGAACAGACTAGCTCAAAAACTATTAACCATGCGAACCTGAAATTTGGTATTTAGTGTATGAATATGCCCGCGATGTGACAATAAAAATTTCATCAAAATTGATCAATTGGAGGGGGAACTTTACTTAATAAATTTTGTCTCACTTTCACGTGTTTTTTTTTATTTACTCACAAACGGCTTCAATGATTTTGATCAAACTAGGTATTTGACGTATGTATTTGCTCACGATGCAGCAGCCGATATTTAATCAAAATTGGTGAAACAGAGGGGGTACTTTATTTAATAATCTTTGTCTTATGTTCTTGTGTTTTTTTCATTTATTCAAATACGACTGTAATTTGAATAAATAAAAACACTTGTGCTAAGAGCATTTCTAAATGTTCTTAGAAATAATTTTTGGGGTCCTAACATTCATATTTATCAAAAGTAATTATTACTATCGATGCTAATTGTTTATATCGGAGGTTAAAAGCAGGGAATGCATACTACCAAGCATTATTTCTTGGGACGACGAGGAGTTATTGTCCAGTCGATGTATTTTTTTTTGCCCCAAAATATCTTCCTGTATGATCATTGATTAGTCAATGTGAATATATAAATATGATGTTGTAAGCAAATTCTTTGTAGTAATTACGTCACCTTTTAAGAGTTTATTTTTATTAATTTGCCATATTTTTGTAGATTTTATGTTTAAAGTGTTTAATTATAAGTATTTCTTTGAGTAGATTTAATGTAAAAATTTTCATTGTGCCATAAAAAGAAATTTTGTTCTAAACATACTAAATAAACAAAAACTTTTTTATTATGAAATATGAAAAACCGGAATCATTCACCTTATTATTATGCAAACCTTATTATAAAATACCAAGAACCGAATTAAAGCAATAAACGTTGTAGGAAAGTAAAAACCGTATATATTATGAATATAAGAAACGAGTTTTATTTAACACCAAAATATACATATATTAAAAAATTCGATACAACATAAAACACAATATAACATATAACAAAATGGATATAGAAATGAAATTAGAAGAAAGTCAAATTGAATATTCGCCATCTATCATAATGAGCATAAATGCATTGTGTGGAAAGTGTGGTGGACCAAATTTTTAAAGTACAGCCTGCATTTTGCGCTTTCTCTGGTTGCAATTTTACAGGACAGGAATATTTTGCCCCAACAAACACTGAGGACTTAGGTATATTTAAAAATTGCACTGCATATCACTTACGGATAAAGAAATGAAATTAGAAGAAAGTCAAAATGTGTGAAGGGGTCCAAAGTCCTTAAGCCTGCATTTCACGATTTCTACGGTTTCCATTTAACAGAACAGAAAAAAACTAAACTAGTACATTTTAAGGAATTGCTAAGAAAATAAAAACTACATCTATTAAGCACATAAGAAAAGATTTTCGCTGATCATCAAAATACAAACCAAATTAAAATTAAAAAATTGCACTCCTTTTTGAAATGAAACGAAATCATAAAGAAACGAATGTCGAAGTAAATATTCGAATATTTCATCTCCATATTACCGATTTGGCCATCATGTTCTTGATTTTCTTTTGGGTTAATAGGATTATAAGCAAAGAGGTCCTGGATATCTTAAGAAGAAAATGCGTGCTATACAGGCTGCCGTTTTGATATTTGGACCCCTCACTTTTTACACATTTGTTGATTACGATTGATGGCGAATATTTATGTTGACTTTCTTCTGATTTCATGCGTTAGGGGTACGCTGATATAACAACTACTCTTTATAACATTGATGATGAAAACACACCTCTCTATTCATTTTCTCTTTTGTATAATAACCTTCTTTAATCAACAGAGAAGCACTTAACGCCATACGATATAAAGGGCAGACAAACCGTTCTCTACCTTTTCGATCAATTGAAGATAGAATGTTCGTTGAACAAGATGTAGAAAATTCCTTAGAGCTCGAAGGAATTTTCTACATCTTGTTCAACGAACATTCGTTTCTTTGTGATTTCAATCCTTATGTGAAAAGGAGTGCAATTTTTTAATTTTAATTTGGTTTATATTTTGATGATCAGCGAAAATCTTTTCTTATGTGCTTAATAGATGTATTTTTTATTTTCTTAGCAATTCCTTAAAATGTACTAGTTTAGTTTTTTTCTGTTCTGTTAAATTGAAACCGGAGAAATCGTGAAATGCAGGCTCAAGGACTTTGGACCCCTTCACACATTTTGACTTTCTTCTAATTTAATTTCTTTATCCGTATGTGATATACAGTGCAATTTTTAAATATACCTAAGTCCTCAGTGTTTGTTGGGGCAAAATATTCCTGTCCTGTAAAATTGCAACCAGAGAAAGCGCAAAATGCAGGCTGTGCTTTAGAAATTTGGTCCACCACACTTTCCACACAATGCATTTATGCTCATTATGATAGATGGCGAATATTCAATTTGACTTTCTTCTAATTTCATTTCTATATCCATTTTGTTATATGTTATATTGTGTTTTATGTTGTATCGAATTTTTTAATATATGTATATTTTGGTGTTAAATAAAACTCGTTTCTTATATTCATAATATATACGGTTTTTACTTTCCTACAACGTTTATTGCTTTAATTCGGTTCTTGGTATTTTATAATAAGGTTTGCATAATAATAAGGTGAATGATTCCGGTTTTTCATATTTCATAATAAAAAAGTTTGTTTTTGTTTATTTAGTATGTTTAGAACAAAATTTCTTTTTATGGCACAATGAAAATTTTTGATCATTGATTAGTCATTGATCATAAAGGAAGTTATTTTGGGGCAAAAAAAAATACATCGACTGGACAATAACTCCTCGGATGGAAGATTAAATGGAAAAACAACGCTAATGTTTACCTGGATCGGAACGATTTTTTGACTTATAAACGCGTCTGGCGGGTATTAGTAAGAATTTTTAACCAGCCAGACGACCGAATTTCGTGTTTAGGAACCTTTTTGAATCAGTTGGCACAAGAATGAATCGTATGTTTTACGGGTGAGTTTTTGTGATTCTCGCGCACCGCTCGCGCGCGTCTGGCAGGCACTAGTAAGAGTTTTATCGCTGCCAGACGATTTTTCCTTTTCTATAGAAATAAAAACCTAACGATTAAGCCATATTCAAACCGTATGTTTTATGGGTGAATTTTTGAGAAAAAATTAATTATTCAAATTAATTTTTAAGGCATTAGTAACAATTTTATCGCTGCCAGACGGTCGATTTCGCACTTAACTCTGTTGTTTCTAACTATGCTGAAATTTGTAGGTGTATGTTCTATGGGTGAGATTTTTGCATCTGGCTCCTGTACTATATCATTAAGAGCAAAATTGCGTTGCCAATAATCCTGTTCGTGAGGCGACACGCGTCTCATCTGACTCTCCCACTTTCCATTTCTGCAAAGAACCTGTGATATTTGCTATTAGTCGCACTCTATCTAAATGCTACACATTTCATCCAATCAATGAATGTGGCCATCTTTAATTGTCTAAAAGAGCATTGGAAGATTGAAGTTCATCATTGGAGAGTCTAAAATTGTGCAAACCCAACATTAAAGAACGAAACTTCTGCACATTAATAAAATCCATTTATCATACTTACTTAACTGGATGATCTCGTTTTCGTTTAAATATGTTTGTTTGTTTTTGTCTTATTTAAGATTTTTGTGTATGAAATAATTAAATTGTGGAAATTTTAATTTGTTTCCATTATGAATGTATTAGTTTATAAATAAAAAAACATTCACTTTTATTGTAGTCCTTATTACCTATTAAAAATGATAGGGAATAAAAATTAATGCATGTGTCAACCTTAAAACTATAAATGTCAACTTTCCAAACATTTACATTTTGATGTGTCAACTATTGGTTCATTTTAGAAGTTTCTAAGAAATAATTTTTTATAAAAACCGTGAATATAAACCATAGGATATTGTATTCATAGTTTTCTAGAGGGATTGACCTAACTAAATTCGTATCAAAGATTATCCTAACATCACTATATTGGTAAACAGTGTCAATAATATGATTTTTTTTTCTTAAACTGTCAACTATTGGTACAGATACCCTATAGATTCTACTTTTGTATGGATAACTAAATAAACTTAGTTTATTTAATATTAAAATATTTAATTAATAATAAAGAAAAAATAAATTTTAAATAAATAAATATTTAATTAATATTAATTTACAATAATAATTTCATAAATATAAAACAATTAAATGTTTTTAATAATAAATGAACACCAAAGGAAGGAGGGAGGAACACCAAAGATAACCTTTCGTGGAAGTTGATGTGATTACTGGCCGCAAGCTTGCAATTAAAGGAACCAGGACTAGGAAAACCAAGAAACTATTAAAATTTCGTATTTTTCAAAGATGGACCAATATGGCGTCCATCCAGTTAAAAAGAGGTTTGTTTAGATTTATTAGATCCCGGCTTACGACTAGCTTTATTATCTTTGATTTACTAAAGATAACAAATTAAGGATTCGTTAGGGCGTTCAGTAACGACTCATTTAAGGTTCAGTGACGTTTACTTTCTGCAAGGGTATTACTGACGGATACCTTATCTTGCAAGTAAATATTTAAACATGAAGTAACAACATTAGTTTTATTTTTATTTATTTTTTTCATTTTAGCATATTGGTATTTGACCTTTTGTCCAGCTAAATCAGGGGTTTAGACAAATGTGGGGTGGTCCCAGGGGAGGGGTTTTGGAATAGATCTCCAGAAATTTCGAAAAAAAAAAAAGATTAATCGAGTAAATATATGCTTCTAATTCATATAAATTTACAAGGAAAGTAGTATTTATGTATAAGAATTTAATAAAAAGTTTTGGTTCTTTTTGTAAATCAATAAGTGCTGTTTTGTTTTTTGCTTTATTTATGTTTTTTTTTCTGCGTTTTTTACAAATACAAACCAATCTCCCCCCCCCCTCTTTAAAAATCTTCTGGGACCAGCACTGATGTTTCGGATAAGTGCAAAAAATAAAAATAAAAATAATAACAGCGGTTCCACGTTGAATCTCCTAGCAAAATTGGTTAGAAAGGCGTGGTCTATTTCATTTTGTTTTCGATTAATAGCGACTTTCCAACTAGTGGTTGTTTTTTCATCAAAAATCATTTTAAGTTTAAATAAAAAGCGATAGATATTTTTATGCTTTTTACCATTGAAAAGAGCACCAAATTTTCAAGTCTGATTATCTAGTTATATTAAGTGCCCAATATTGGAAGTTAAACGCTTTCAGTTATAGATAGAGATGGATAGATAGACAGATTTATTGTATTTGTTTGTATAAACATTACAATAGAGACCAAATAAATAATAATACAGTAATATGAAGCTTTCAGTTGTATTTTCATGGGATTAAAACTTCATAAATCCTTTAATCAACATATAGTTTTTATAACTGTAACTACTGGAGGGATTAATAAGTTTTAAAATGATATTGTGTTTATATAATTTCTGGATGTTTCACGGAAAGATGGGTTTAACTAATGGAATACAGTGGTAGGGTATAGTATAATACATAGGCACACTATACATAGTAGGTAAAATACATAAACCTAATATAGTAAGGTATAGTTTTAAAAATAACATTTTTTATGCAATTTCAAATTTTCTACTCGAAATTTAATGTTTATTATTTTTCACTATTCCAGATGTGCTCCATATGAGTGTTTCTAATTTCAATCAATAACAAACCAGATAGAAACTAATTATTGGTTAAATAAATAATTAAATTAAAAATTTCAAACTGACCTGATTTTTAACCACGATTAAAGGCATATCAATTAGTCATCTAATGAAACAAACCAATTTTCACGTTGTTTGATTATATTTGAATTTTATTAACACATTATATTAAAAAGGACTTTACACATATACATCTACTTTTTGAAAAAAAAAAAAAAAAAAAAAAAAATGGGCTGACTATAACTTTTAATTTAGTTATATATATTTTAAATTTCACCAATAATTTGTTTTTATCCGAAAATTGTATTTTTTTTTTAATTTAGAAACACTAATATGGACCCCATCTGGAATATCGAGTAATTTAAAAATTAAATTTCGAGTGCAAACATATTTTCAAAAAATGTCATTTTAAAAACTGTATCTCTCTTTTTTCCACTTGTTTTTCAAAAATCACCTGTTAGTTGAAAAATCACAATCGCGAATAATCGAAAAAGGAAGGAACTGTGAAAAGCTGGTATTTTTGTGTCATTACTTTTCCGAAACACTCTCTATAGTTTTTTTTATGCCCAAAGTGTGAATACAAATATTTCTGTAAATAAAAATAAATTCACAGGGATAAGTATTAAAAAAAAATTGAAAATATTTGAATATTCACTAAAAAACCTATGAATTAAAACTCAACATATACATGTATACATAAAGAAATTATTAATATGAAAAACATCAACAAATAAGTTGACAAAAAATAATTAAATACTAGTACAGAAAGACATGGGCGGATCCAGGGGGGGTTCATAACGCCAACCAAATATTTTGGCTTTTCAATTGTTTTGTATTTTAAAGCGAATAATGCAATTAGATAATTACTTTGCCCTAAACATAACACTTTTCGTTGTTTAGATCGCAGTTTTACTTAATACAAGGTAATAATCTCATTAAATAAGGGTGCTGTCAGCCACGTGATTTTGTGATAGGGGAGTCATGTGCGAAATAGGAATAATCTTTTTTATATTTAGAGTTCGTGTGCCAGTATTTTTGGCTAAAGCTAATGGTATGATTAGAATATAAACAGTTTATACATTTTAACAATCATGAACTATTTGGTACGATATTGTAAATCGCCCGAATAACTACATACCTATACCTAATTGTTCACAAAATTTTGAACTTTTATAAACAATTTTCAGATTTTGCCTCAATCTGCCACAACTCATTTAAATGAGATTTTACCACGCGCGAACAGTGAACTCAAGAACGAATTTGGTTATTTATATCTTCTTAACATATTTGGGTTTTCATCGACTCATAATCTTCAAATGAATACACGTTTAACCAACTATAATAATTTAATCATCAAATTACGTGTTCCGATAGAATATTTTTAAATACTAGCTGTATATCCCGGTTTCACCCGGAAAATTTCAATTTTTATATCTATAAACTGAGACTTTAATCGACTCAAACGGTCGATTTTGTAAAAACCAATGTAAAGCGAGATCAAAACGATTATTATAACAATAAAGAATATACCCAGAGATCGGCTGAAGTTATGCAATTTTAATATGGATAGGTGTTAGCACCTGGTCTGAAAGAACCACTGAGCGAAATTTGGAGAATAAATAATATCAGCTGAAGATTGGCTGAAGTTATGCAATTTTAATCTGGACAGGTGTTCGCACCTGGTATGAAAGAACCACTGAGCGAAATTTGGAGAATTTAGGACAAACGGAATGGATTTCTATAAATAACAAACAGAATTTGATCTTTATATACATAGATTATAGCTGTATCCCGGTTTATCACGGGGAATTTCATTTTTCTAAAGAAACGGTCGATTTCGTAAAAAATCATTGTAAAGTGAGATCATTATGATTCTTATAACCATAAAGAATATCAGCTGAAGATCGGCTAAAGTTGTGCAATTTTAATATGAACAGGTGTTCGCACCGGGTCTGAAAGAAACGCTAAGCGAAATTTGGAGAATAAAGAATATCAGCTGAAGATCGGCTGAAGTTACGCAATTTTAATATGGACAGGTGTTCGCACCTGTTATCAAAGAACCACTGAGCGAAATTTGGAGAATTTAGGACAAACGGTATGGATTTCTATAAAGAACAAATAAACAAACAAACAAACAGAATTTCAACTTTATTTATATAGATTAAAAAAATATCGATTAAACTTTTTTGATATTGTCCAGTTATACTGTACTAAATAATTCAATCAATCAAACACGGTGGCTCTACAAATCGGGTGCGAGTCCTGGCCTCCTCCAACAGCTTTCGTCATCCATCCCTGTCTTTTGCGAATCCTATCCAGCTCCCTGCACCCAGAATATTTTTAGAATCCTCAGCCACACTATCAGACCATCTCAGTCTTGGCCTTCCTTCTCTCCTTGTCCCGTACAGAGGTTGCAAAAGGAGTTTACGTGGTATTTCCTCCTCTCCCATCCTTGACACTTGCTCTGCCCACCTTCATGATGGTGATGAGTTTTCATACGTTAAAATATTACACTGCCTTAAAAATGAAATGTTTATGCATTAAAGAAAATATTTCACTATCTTTGATTTACGTGACATTATTATTTAGACAGTTCCTGTGTGTAATTGCTTGGTTAAAGTAGGCAGTTTGGCATAGACTATACACAGTTGGCCAGATCCTCCCCATATCCCTATAAATTGCTTATCGTTGTGTTCCTTGTAATAAACATAATATGTTTATTGCAAGGAACACAACTTTGGCTTTTTCTTATATTATAAGAAAAAGCCAATGTTCCCAGTAAAAAGAAATTGGCGTACTATCCTAAAATGGCGTTCAAACATTGCGGAATGACGAATTTGATTTGAGCTCGTTTTTTTATCACTGTCATTTATCATTATGCTTAACTTCACCATAACTGGTCTTTTCTTAAAGCTGAATAGTCTACACAACATAAAATATCTTCAAAGTCAATTTTTTCAAGTCGCTCGCATAAAAGTTAAAATTCCAAGTTAATTTGTGATTAAACGGACAACGTTAACGAAAAACACACTAAAATAAAACATCTGGAGGAGCTATTTTCCTTTAAAAAACACTAGTAAAATTTGAAAACATGTGAACTAATTTCATAGAAAACTGACCTGAACTGCGAAAAGGCGGCAGTGACCCTTGCACATCCAGTGCTCTGCTCACCGTTCAATTCTCATGCATGATCTAATTTCAGCAGCTTTAAGATATTTTGAATGTATAATCGAGTCTATGTAACTGAAAATATTTAATTGACAAAACATATTATATAAACTTTTTGATTCGCAGATTCCATATTATCTGAATCTAAAATACATGCTGATATAAATTTTTTATTTTGAAATTTGATAATAATGCTCTCATCGTAGTATTTGGCTTACAGACACCAGCTTCAGATCATTTATGAAATTTGATATAAATGTATTTTCGCAAAGTATTGTTTATTTATGGAGCTAAAACTAATTAAAATAAAAAATATTGATTAAAAGTTATTTTCATTTGTTGATACGTAGAAATTTTAAGTTGTATGGAAATGTAATTGATTTTTAAAATTTAAAACGCAACTGATTGTATTTAAAAAATATATATAAATTATTGATTTTTCATGGAAATAATTTTTTGTAAATACATTAGATTACTATGAATGAATAATTGATTTTTTTGTTTAAACAATTGATTTTTGCTTATAATAGATAGTGGCATATAAATGATCGTTATCTTTATAGTTTTACAATATTAATGTATTAAATTCTATTAAGTTCAGTGTAATATTAAATTAATATACAATATTTTTTGTTGTTGTAGTTTACCTAAAGAAATCACAGCAGAAACCGAGCTGGAAGGGAGATAATTTTTTGTGTTATGTACATACCATACACTATATTATATAATGTACTGTTAGTTATTACTTTATTAATGTACTTGTTAGTATTAGTATAGTACTGTCGCCGATGGTACCTCAGAGACCCAACGCCAAGCATTAGGTGCCATCGTTCCAAGGCTCTCGGCAGCCTCCAGTCAGTAGCGGATCCAGAAAGTTTCTGAGGGGGGGGGCGCACTTTTTAATTTTTAAATTTTTATGTGTCATGAAGGTTCTAATTAAAAATATTAGTGCATAGTTACGTTGCAAATTTCTATTAAATATTTAAATACAATCCATTTTTCATTTAAGGAGTTAAAAAAATAATTAAAGATAGCTCTCTTTATACAGAAATGGTAATCGTTAACTGGGGCGCTCACCTCTCAGGGGGGGGGGGGGGGTAAAGCTATACTCCCCTAGATCCGCCAATGCCTCTAGTGTGATATGAAAGAGGTCTCATCGTAACCACAGTATTGCTGGTCTCGATAACAAGCAGAACAGGATCGACTTATTTTTTGTTATGTGCACTGATTGTTGTTAATTTTAATTTTTAAACAGTAATAAATAAAACTTAAAAAAAAAACGCATTATACCTATAAATAAGTGGTTTAATTAAAGCAAAAGATACATTAAATCAAAGAACATCATTCAGAAACTGTAAAATAAATACATATACGCTTATACAAATAACCACACACATAATAGCTTTACATATATAAATAAATAAAGAGAATTTTTAAATTTCGCGGGCTTGGAGAATGATTGTCAATTTTTTTTTTATTATGTTGGTATACACGCCCCTGAAGAATTATAAAACTTTCAGCGGTTTTCATTGTTGACTTTGTTGAAGGCCACTAAGGTTAGACGTGTTTTTACGAACTCGGCCATGTATCAAATTTTTCGTAAAAAATCGAATAAAGTGTAACAAAGTATGTGAAATGTTTACAAAGTTCTATGGCGAGTCTGCTATGAGTAAAGCAAGAGTTTACGAGTGGAATAAGCGTTTCCAAGTAGGCCGTGAAGACGTTGAAGATGACCAAGACGATGAAAACTTGAAAAAATTCAAAGAAATGGTTATGAACGATCTCCGAATCACAATTAGAGAAGTCGCTGATGACGATGGCATATCGATTGGATCATGTCATGACATTTTTCTAATGTTTTGGATATGAAACGCGTGGCCGCAAAATGTGTTCCAAAATTGTTGAATTTTGAACAAAAACGGCGGCGAATGGAAGTTGCTCAGGAGTCACTAAATGAAGTCAAGAACGATCAAGAAATACTGAAACGTATTATAACAGGCGACGAAACATGGGTTTACGGATATGATGTCGGAACTAAGGCTCAATCATCCCAGTGGAAGCATTCTGGCTCGCCAAGACCGAAAAAGGCTCGATAAGTGTGGTCGAATGTGAAGGTTACCCTCACAGTGTTCTTCGATTTTAATGACATAGTGCATCATGAATTCCCGCCACCAGGTTAAACGGTCAATGAGGAGTACTACCTACAAGTTCCACGCATTTTGCATGAGGCAATCCGAAAAAAAAAACGCCCGGATTTGTGGAAAAACAGTTCATGGCTTTTGCATCACGATAATGCACATGCTCACACTTCATTGCTTGTTCGTCAATTTTTGGCCATAAACAATACTGCAACGATGCCCCAGCCTCCATATTCGTCAGACATGTGACTTTTTCCTTTTTCCAAAAATAAAGAGAACCTTTAAGGGCCGTCGTTTTACAGCCAATGACATTAAAAGCGCATCGCTGAAAGAACTAAAAGCTATCTCAAAGATCGAGTTGGGCATTGGAAGAAGCGCTGGAAGAAGTGCATTATCTCTAATGGGAACTATTTTGAAGGCGACAACATCAATGTAGACGAATAAATAAATATTTTCACGAAAAAATGAAGATTCCCGTTATTTTTTGAACATACAGACATGCATTTTCGTCCTTTGTGTACGGGTGGAAATCTGCAGTTGGCCCTGCCCATTTCAATTTGACAAGGCAGGGACCTTTCCTGGTAGATTGTCTGAAGGAGGAGATAAAGAAGAAGGCCAGGAAGAAGGTGACTTGGAGAGGAGTAGCTGAAAAAAACAAAAACAACTGAAGTATAACTCCAAAGATTCCCAATAGGAACATTTGAAATGTTGCCAAAACCCATGTTGCCGAAAGACAAGGAGGGCGAAATAAATACACACATGCATACCTACATGCAAATTTTTTTTTTATTTGTTTATGTCAAAATGGTTGCCTAAAGTTCAGAAATATCTTTTGTTTGAGTTTTTAATTTTTAAGTGCGTTTTAAAAAAATAATTTAACCTCTAAAATCATTTTATCAATTAACAAAGTACTTTGCACCGGCCGTTGTCCCAGTTTCTATATAGTTTCTGTTTTGAATGTATATCTGTAGTCTGTTAGTAAATCCGCATTCATTAATTAGGTGGTGTTGTTTATAGTTTGTTCTTGTATAAAATTATAGGGAAACAAGGGCGAGTCCCTTGTTTTAAACCTATGTATGTTCACTGCCGTGTGCCCTGCTACTCCTTGTGTTTTGTATAAACAAGTGTAAGTGTGGAATGAATGAATACAAATGTCGCGCTTTGAATGTAATGTTCCATCCTGCTCTCGACGTAACAATAATTCATACTCAACATTTCACTGGGTACAAAAATATCTTTAATGATTACAAAAAAAAAAAAAAATCTTATGAAAGAAAAATATAGCAAAAAGTATACATTTGATAATAGTTCAATAACAGGAAAAACCTTGCGGTCGAGCTTGATCACTGTCAAATCACCGTTTCCGTTGATCAGCTGTCAATTCACCGTCAAATCAGCGCTGACCAATAAACTGTTCTTCCTTTCATAGTACTGCACGCAAGACTTATGAGTTGTAGCGGTAAAGGTTTTTTTTTTTTAAATAATAGTGTACATAAAATTTAAAAAAAAAACAGCTCTAATTATATATGATAACTAAATATAATACACTGTTAGAATGAATAGCCTTGTTTATTAGTAGATTTGTTTTGCCAGGTTATTTTAATTAAGTGTTACTGTTTTAAGAAAGAAGTAAATTGTATCCAATTTATCAGTACCTACTGATATGGATATTTATCAGTCAATATGGAGAATATTTTCCAGTGAAAGTAAGTCATCGTTTATTATTATTTAGCTACGATAGTACATACCTACTTGTTTCTACAATACGTGTCGGATGGGCAACTAATAACTGACGATTTAATCTGTCCGATATACATTCCTCGCAACTTTCGCAAACATCTTCCGATTTTAATTTTTAATTATGATAAAGTTTAGATAATCATTGTTAAAAACTCTTAGATAGCTTACTAGTCTTATTTTTTGTATATTCATTTTGAACGTCTGGTAACATTCTGGTTCAGGACTGTTATAGCAGCATATATTTCTGTAAAAATTTACAGTCCAATTGTAATTACTGCCTTGATTATTGACATCCAAGAATATTAGTCTATTGCAGCATTATCAGAAAGTGGCAGAATTTTTGGTGGCTTCGACTTGTTTCCAATCCAACTGTACAATGCAGTGTACATTTTCGCAAAACATATATTAAATTAAAAAGTGAGATGGCTATAGCTAAGGTTTTTTCTTTTCTCTAAAATGTTTTCTTTGGAAGTTCTCTAAAATGTTACACTGTATATATTTTTTTCATCATGTAAAGTAATATTTAGCTTGTAGAGTTGTTTTTATTCTATTGATCAGAAACAGAACAATAATGGGTGCCTACAGTAGTTAAGTCTTACTTAAAATATTTTTCATTTCGAAGAGTCCACTGCCCTGTTGAGAAGATATCGCTCATTGATCATATTATTATACCATTGTCCTATTGCTATGAGATATCAACATTATTTTCAATATTTTCATTTGATTATATACAATCAGGACTATTTTGTAACAGTGTTTACCCATTTTGCTTGCATCTGAATATGTAATAATATAAGTCCGATTCATGCAACGTAAATCATTAGAGGTTATAATTTTCTTCGTCTTATTTTTCCCCTAGGTATACTTCATTCGTGGAGGAGAGCACTAATATTGGAAATCCATTACGTCAAATTAATGTTTATTATTCAATAATGTGCTCTTTCGAATAAATTTATTTATTAGAGACTAAGGAGACTTCTGATATGATTCATATAGTTAGAATTTTACTCAGAACTAATAGAATGCTAGCTGAAGGGCTGAGTGGAAGGGCTGAGTGATGGCAGCCACCCTTGGGACTACATCCCCACTTTACAACCGCCTGGATCCGCCCTTGGCTGTGGAAATGGCTTTATCCTGCTTTACGGTTGCAATACCTTATTGTCTTTTCCCTCTTCCACCTACTTAGAACTAAAAACCCTGTATCCTAGATCTCCACCACTCTACGTACGCTTCACTATTAGATGTGACCATCGAAATCGAAAATGGCAGAATATCGCAATATCGTTATTTTACTTCTAATATCCGATATTTTCACCATCGATACCATCTACTTCGATTCGATCAACTATCGATATCGTTCCTCCGATATATTTTTTTAAACATTTAATCTTTATTCACACCTCTTTTCAATATTTTAATTTTAAAATAAAAATTAAAACTAGTTATTTTCATAAAGCTCGAGGGATCGAACGTAAATATCATTGTTATATCGCCGATTTGACCCGATCCAGATACCAGTTCTTTTACAATAAACTCCCGAAGAATCCGAACCCACTTGTTTCCAAACACGTTTCCTCCTCTATTCCAGACAATCCTACTCGGCATCTGAAAAGAAGATGTTCGTGCAACATTCTATTAAGTGTACTATATAGTAGAGTACTGCTACCAATGGGTAATTTCTCCCCGCGTTTCTTCATGACATTTTATTTTCTGCTTGCTATCACATTAACTGGGTGTATTTATTGTAAATATAGCTATAAATTTCAATAAACGCAATTTGAAAAAAAAATATGATTGCCAAAAATATTCTTTAGCACACGGGCGTATCTAAGATGATTCAATTTTCCTCTTAGTATTAATTAATGGAAATATCAAATCTTCTATCCTTAATAGTAAAATTAATTCATATTGGGTCGTTCCACATCAATTCAACACGGAGGCTAAGCTGACCAATTTTCAATTTGTTCTCTATTTAGAATCTTCCCCTTACAAGCGCTTCTAATTTCAAAAATTAAAAAAAAATATTTGTGAAATATATATTTAAATATTTACAAACCAACCAGAATTATCTGGCTTAATTTTAAGTTAAACATTCATTTTTAGAGGGGATCTCTATATTAATCAGTAGATCTTGTATTTTGGAAGTGGAATGGTGAATAGGAATGGGCTATCTGCAGCCCAATATCGATATTGGCATTGATAGAAAATCGGTCTAACACCATCGATACCACTGAAATATCACAATTTAAATATCGATAGTCGATATTTTCATAGATATAATAAATATTTTTGAAAAACCAGTAATTTTGAAATGGGGTCATGACTCACTAAATCAACCAGTTTGAAAACAATGTTGAACCTATAGGTCTTATTCCATTTCGGTAATTTTTTTTTTATACATTACACTTTTCAGCTTTTACAAGCATTAATGGATTTTTTTTTATTCGTTACACTTTTCAGCTTTTACAAGCATTAATGCATTTTTTTTTTAAATATATTTTATTTCCAAAAAACTTCTATTTGAATTTTGAAAAACACTCCTTTTGATTTTTACTAAAAACTTATGAAGTATTATTCTAATGTATGGTGGCTAAAAATGTGCCAAATTTCAAAGTGGAGGAACTATGGTTCAAAAAAGATAAAATTTTGACCATATGATGTAATATACATTCGTTTTTATTTTTATTTTATTCCCATAAATCCTATTTAAATATTACTGTCCCAATAATTCTATTTAAATATTGAATAATAATATTACTTATAATACTAACAAGGGGAGGGCACAGCTATGGGGTCGTCGATCGGGCCCATTTTTTTTTTCTGGTGATTCTACATCAAAAAATAGTCGACACGTGTCCGAGCGTTCCGTCCAATGGGCCTTAGGTGCTGAGAAATAAAATAAAATACCTTGAAAATCCTTTATTTTTTATCTTGAGTTTGGAAAATGATATCGACATGATTCTTTCACTGATTCATTTATTTTAAAGAGTAGATTAAAGTAAAAATACAATCGTTAAAGAATTATTCATATTTCTTCAATTTAATTTTAAAAAAGCTCCAAGTTTTCAAGTAAACTAGCTTTATAAATTTTTTCACATAAAAAACAATAGCAGAATTGAGTTCAGCACCTCAAGAAACCCTGATGTCTTAAATATCATCCAAAACAAAAAATAAATTTTTTTTCCAGTCAGGGAGGTGAGTGTGTGGGAATGTGTGTTTTATACAGTGTGCTGTGTGCCGGAGTCGGCTTTGTTTTCAATGCTTCTACGTGTCCTACAACCCAAAATATTGTAAAAAGTAGTAAAGCAAAAGTTAGAATAAATTATTGTATATATGACTTAACAATAAATTTTTTTTTCATTAATGCATAGTAATTTCATTTCTCAACAGAACAGCTTAAAAATGTTTCAGCAAAGTTGTATGTGTAGTTTCAAATTCTGCATCTCGTGTTGAGCTGTTCCGATTTTTACGTTCTTGAGCTCGTTGCATAGAAGAAAGCTTCCTTTTTCTAACCATATAAATAACTATTGTATTATTTGGGAAGCTCTTGTAAAAAATTATCCTCAAAAGAAAAATTTAATTCAAACTTTTCTTTATATTATGTTGGTTCATGAATACGTAAAAATATCTCGATTATGTACAAATGTGTAACTCTAGAGCCTTTATATACTATTTATTTAGTTTTCAGATTCGTTTTGAGGACAATCAAAAAAACCTATTAGCAAATTTTGGGAAGATTAAAAAAAAAAATTAAAAATTGCATTAAAAGTTTAGCTGAAGCTAGACCCTTACAATTTCGTTAAACATCCAAAAATCCGACCATATTTCGGAGAAAATTCTACCGATTCTCATCAAATTCATAGGGTAAATAAAGGCTCTAGAGTTACACATTTGTACATAATCGAGATATTTTTACGTATTCATGAACCAACATAATATAAAGAAAAGTTTGAATTAAATTTTTCTTTTGAGGATAATTTTTTACAAGAGCTTCCCAAATAATACAATAGTTATTTATATGGTTAGAAAAAGGAAGCTTTCTTCTATGCAACGAGCTCAAGAACGTAAAAATCGGAACAGCTCAACACGAGATGCAGAATTTGAAACTACACATACAACTTTGCTGAAACATTTTTAAGCTGTTCTGTTGAGAAATGAAATTACTATGCATTGATGAAAAAAAAATTTATTGTTAAGTCATATATACAATAATTTATTCTAACTTTTGCTTTACTACTTTTTACAATATTTTGGGTTGTAGGACACGTAGAAGCATTGAAAACAAAGCCGACTCCGGCACACAGCACACTGTATAAAACACACATTCCCACACACTCACCTCCCTGACTGGAAAAAAAATTTATTTTTTGTTTTGGATGATATTTAAGACATCAGGGTTTCTTGAGGTGCTGAACTCAATTCTGCTATTGTTTTTTATGTGAAAAAATTTATAAAGCTAGTTTACTTGAAAACTTGGAGCTTTTTTAAAATTAAATTGAAGAAATATGAATAATTCTTTAACGATTGTATTTTTACTTTAATCTACTCTTTAAAATAAATGAATTAGTGAAAGAATCATGTCGATATCATTTTCCAAACTCAAGATAAAAAATAAAGGATTTTCAAGGTATTTTATTTTATTTCTCAGCACCTAAGGCCCATTGGACGGAACGCTCGGACACGTGTCGACTATTTTTCGATGTAGAATCACCAGAAAAAAAATGGGCCCGATCGACGACCCCATAGCTGTGCCCTCCCCTTGTAAGTGGAATAAGTCTCCACTTAGTATAACTAACTTCCTAACTTCCTAAAACTAACAGAACATTATTAGATGATATAAATAATTATTAGACACCAATGACCCTTTGAGGTGGAGGCAAAACAATAATAAAAAAATAAATCATGTGTAAATTTATTCAAAGAACTTTAATAAAATATTTACAAATCGCAGTTAAAGTATCTGTTATCTTTTAATTTATTTTAAATAATTTATTTTTTAAGAGAAAAGATTGATATTATGATTATGAAAAGATTGATATTATGAAATCATATGCCAAATCTTAAATAAGCAAAAAATAAATAATTTAAAACAAGGTGGTTAACCACAAAAATAGATTAAATTAATATAAATTTTTTTACTTTATTTTAAAAAAATTACTGTTGATTGATTAATTTCCTCACTGGTTAGTGTTTCTATTAATCTAGTTCCCTTCAGTTCACTCCAGATGATCTCATCCTTCGCTTTTGATTTATCCCAAACTGCTGATATTAATAATCAATATTTTAATTCAGCTTCTTTTTTCCCGACATAACCTACGGTGACCTACTTACAGCAATCCTAAAATCCCACTCCAACGATTATGGCCCTGATGATATCCCAGAGAAGCTAATAAAATCCTGTCTCTCAGCACTTATTCCTTTTCTTTATCATATCTACAACTTTTATTTACACAAATCTATATTCCCTTCTTCCTGGAAAACCGCTCTAGTCCGACCGTTAAACGAAACGGCAAACCCTTCCTCAATGAATGATTTCCTTTCAATCTATCTTCTTTTCAACTTCTCAAAACCGTTAGAACGCCTCGTTCAAAATCAACTACCAAACTTCCTAGATGAACGTACTCTCACTAACCCTCTCCGATCTGGCTCCTCAACTCAATCCGCTCTCCTAAAAATTACGAAAGTTCTCCAGCATCCATCGAACACCGAAAACAACAAAAAACAATCCTCATCCTTCTTGATTTCTCCAAAGCATTTGACACAGTTGACTACAACATCCTTTTTACCGAATTGTAAAAGCTCTATTTATCTAAATCCTTTCTTTCACAGTTCGTAGTATTTTCAGGCCAACCTCCATTCAAGACATTTCCCATCCCCTGTGGTGTACCGCAGGGCTCATCTCTATCCCCTACCCTGTTTGTCATTTGTATTAAAGACTTTCCTCTTCTGATCCATCACTCTCAATATCACATCTATGCAAACGATTTCCAAATATGCCTATCCTTCCCTTCTTCCGAGTTATTGTCAGCGAAGAAAAAGCTTCAGGCAGAGGCTCACAAGTTGAAGCTGAATGAGGGGAAAACGAAAGCAATTTTAATAGGCTCCAACCACATCCTTAAAACCATTCCGAATATCCCAACCATGTTTCTAAATAATAATCCAATCAAATTCTATCCTAATATCAAAAAACTCGGAATAACCTTCGACAAAGCCCTTTCCTGGAAAAACCACATCTCCAATATCTCCTGTCGTACCTTTTCCACCTTAGTTCTAGAATACAAGTCTTTATTGGTATTATTACATTCTGTCTCTTTTGAGACACTGGTAATATTGCTGATAGAATGCATTCAAATAAAGAGTGTTTTATTGGTGGCGGTGGGCGTACTTATACCCAACGTATCAACCCACCGCTACCGCACCCCGTATGCCGGAAACGGCCAGGAAGGGGAAAAAAAAAAAAAAAAAAAAAAAAAAAAAGATAGAATGCATTCACACTTATTTACAAAAAAAAAAATATATATATAATAATAAAATAAAAAAATAAACAACTCGAGTAAGGAAAAAAGAAAAACATTTTACGCTCATTCATACTCTATTTACAACCTGCTATTTAAAAGCCTGCTGGAGAACCCCGAGGCAGGCTTTTCCCACCACGGAGGAGAGAAAAGTAAGCCTCAAGAGGTTCCCGCGCTTCTCTCTCAGCCTCATCACTGGTATTTAAGCCAGTGGAGGCTGAGCGAGGGCGCAATAGCCACAAGCACACCTGACTTGAGCGGAGAATCTGGCCATTGTCAGAACTCCGGTTTATACATATTTACAAAAGGTCACGTGGCCACTGCCGCTTTAACCTTCGATTTCCACCTTAAAGCAATCAAATCATCGCAACCTTTTTCCATTTGAAACACGTATACTTATGGTCACTTCCCTGATATTTCTCACGTTGACTATTGTTGTGTGGGGAAGATTGCTGTGTACGGGGATGTCTCCGGGGATCTCGAAGCAAAACTAAAACGTTTAATTAATTGTTTAGTACCATTTATCTCTGGGATCCCAAGATACGTCCCCATCTCACCTTTTTACGCAAGTTTAAAGCGGTTATATCCTTCCTACCGCCCTAAGCATTTACTGGCATCCTCCCTCTTTCAAATTATCCGATCCGCCGTTCTTCATATATTTCCGAACTTCTTCGGATCGAATCCACGGTCTATTCCCGGAATACCTGTTCCAGCCATACATAAGATAGTTAATTTTAGATTTATTGAATTTGATTTTTGTTAAATTAGAATAAGGAATTAATTTATTGTAATTTTTATTTATATTGGCCGCAGTGTAACTGTTTATTTACGTATGTAAACAGCGCACTGTAGCATTTTCTGTCCAGTGTCGTACAGTGGGCCTTGCTTAGTAAGTCTCAAGCAGCCAGGAGAGGGACTTATTCGCTGCTGTGCCGGAAACTAGCGTTTTGGAAAACATTTAGTGAAAACCACATTGTGTTCATCAGGATCTTATATTTCATTATTAGATGTGGGAATGGAACTTTGAAGAGGGTAAGAGCTCTTGCCATACTGAGAAAGCTTTTTTATACACTTCTTCAATCATTGAGTTCTAATTATTTGCCCAACCACATTGGCTCATCTCGGGATCAAGGATCAACCCATCCGTTCTACATTTTTTAAAAAACTGTATTTGCACTTTAGATTTTTTTTTTTTTTTCTGGCGGTTTATTTTGGAGAGTTTCAGACTATATGAACAATTGAATAGACTAATTTTAAATCGTGAATTAAACATGTGAATGAACTTTTATTTCAATATTTGTTTTTATTCAAATATCTATGTAAATAGATTAATTTAAATAACATGAGAAGTAATAAGAAGAATATAATTTATATTCACAAACATGGAATAGGGAATTTTTATTTTTGAATATATTCTATTAGATCTTTTCTTAATTTTATTTTACTTATTTTTAAACAACTTAGATGAATAATTTAATTTGATTACTTAGGAAATGATGGGGAATATTTTTTTTCTCATTATTTTATAAACACATTGTAATTGTTCATTGCTCTTCTGTTGTTATAACTGTTAACTTCTTTTTCACTAATACATTTTTTATAAGATTTTTAGGAAACATTTTTTTATATGTTGTTTGGCACCCATGTTTGCACATTTACAGGTAAACATATTTAAGATGAGCTAGAGTAATGGATCTACTGACCCTCTCGAATCGACTTCCAATACCGGTTCTAGGTTTGCAGATCTATACACTCCGGCCCACCGAACGTCAGCTTTCGAAAGATCTATCATTATCCGGTCCTCATCCCTATGGAACTCTATTCCTCCTTTCATCCTTCACTCCAACAAACTCCCTACCTTTAAATCCCGCCTGTTTTATCACCTCCTATCCATCCAGTTTCCCGAAAAATTGTAAATAGTCTTCTCCAATCATTTTTATTTATTTATTTTTAAAAATGAAAGTTCTGTATATATTATAAGCTGCACACTCATAGTTATTTTCATTTTATCTCAATAAGAATATTTAACTTATTTTTCCATCACAAGAAGTTTTATTATATTATAATTAATTATTATGTCCTCTCAGAAGATTGGGTCTACATTTCAAAACATTTTTCAATGACAACTCGCGGACTCGTGAGCGAACGTCGGCTGACCACCTGTTGGGAACCACCTGAATCTACCAAAACACCCTATATTTCCTTAAGATACTTTAAATATCATTCTTCATATCTGTATAATTACTCTAATATTGGCAGATTTTGGTGGATTTTTTAGTGTACCTATTTCTTAGTCAATATTTTTTCTCTTTTGAACCCATCGAACTTTGCAATTATGCACTTTAGCTTCCAAATGTTAGAATAACTTAGAATTTTAAAATAAATATCAACTTGGGTGTTTTTAGATGGTTTTAGTTTCTTTGGGAAAATATTATATTTTTGGATATTATAATATTATGTAGTCTATATAAAAACGTGTATGTAAAAAAAAAAAAAAAAAAAAAAATTAATTTTCTATTTTTCTTTACTTCATTCGACAAATTCTTCATTCTAATTTTCTTTAATTCATTCGGCAAATAACCCAAAGCGCAGTAATAGTAATATTTTTTTAATCACATTCTGTTTGAGATTTTCAATAAAAAAAAACACTACTACTTGAAAAAAAAAAAACCTTTTGATCGAAAAGGGAGGGAAACAGGCCATTACTTTGTAGAAACTTTTTAGCAGGATATTCGATTTAGAACCACTCTTATTTTTTTTCTGTATTTATCTAAACACCCTGGATATATTTTAGTTTTATTAGAATTTACGCCTAAATAAAAACTAAAATTACAACTATTAAATGCGAGTGGCAAGAATAATACCATGTAGAGGGTTGTAGTGCTAAACCAATAATTCTAACTTTACAGGTCAAGAGAGCATCTACAATTAATGTACTGGAATCAGAAATATGTAAGTTTCATGAGGGGGGATTTGACCTATAATAATTTTGTTTCGTAATTATTACATAGGGGCCGGGATGGCTGAGTGGACAAGGGCGCTTGCAATAGATAATCAAAGTTAAGCAACGTCCATCGTGGTCAGTACTTGGATGGGTGACCGCTCCATTCAGGTGACCGCCCACCAATAAAAGCCACGCAGTCCAAGTCTACCCCCACCCCCGGGTATGTGAGGCCCGTCAGCCTACTGGAGGCAACTCACACCGACCGGGCGTAGGAGTGATGAACCTTCCCCGTGTATCTCATCGAGAATCGTGGTGTGGTTTTCCAGGATGTCAGTAACCGCCCGGAGGTTTGGTTCAGGGACGGTATGCTTCAGGGAAAGAAATATAGGTCCTCGGGGCCTGCTGACTCTGAGCTACCATAATCCTTGGACCTAGACCAGTTTGCCACTGTCCTTGAACCCGAGAGAGCTGACGCCATCGGTGGGAAGGACACTGCCAAATTGGCCCCAATGGGATTGGTTATGGAGCTATGGGCAGTCTGCCGCTGTACCATGGTGACCATGGCTTGCAGCAACGTGAGGTTTGGGCTACCCCCTCCAGGCTGTCTGTACTCCCGCAAGCAAAACAAATGTCTGTAAGGAGACCACACTGGGCGGCCAAAGGTCTCATTAGGCCTAATGCGCCAACCGAAAAAAAAAAAAAAAAAAAAAAAAAAATTAAAAAAAAAAAAAAAAAAAAAAAAAAAAAAAAATTATTACATAACTTGACTAATATTAATCGATTCAGTTCCTGCAGGGTAGGAAGATCTTTGAAAATATAATTTTTTTTTCTTTTCCAGAGCGTCTAAATCATTCCAATATAATCAACGAACCGGATTATAGTATATTATAGATTATTATTACATTCACTTCACATCATATGGCATTTTTCAGGTTTTTTGATGCATAAAAATTCAGGCTCTATGCATGAATCACCCCCTTTAGATTCCATAGTTTTGGAATGAGGGATAAAAATCGAAGGGGACAGTGTTAAGTATTATGATCTATCTTTTACTGATTTTACTGGGCCAGTAAAATTCTCTTCTCTATGGCACATAACTTTAGAATGGTTTATTTTTATGACGGATTCTGACAAGAAATCATATTTTAAGACTACTTCACTACGAGTAGTTTTTTTAATCCGATACTTCTTTAACCTATAAATCGCAGAAAAACGTAAATAAAGTTTCATCAGAAAAAATTGTGTACCAACTTTGTACCAGTATTACATATTATACTTGTACGCAGGTTTACAATGAAATTAAGTTTGTATAGTTCAATGAAAATTTAAATTCTTTTGTTTTAGGCATCCGAAAAACTTAGCCATTTGTCTCCATAAATACTTAAGCTCGATAAAATATATGAAGTATTTTACGCAGCCGACGCAACATAACTTTATTATCTGGGGCCCGGTGTGGCTGTGCGGTAAAGCGCCGTACTCCCATGCCGGAGCTGCGGGTTCGAGTCCCGCCCTGGGTGGTGCTTTTCTTTCGTAGGAGAAGTATCACCCAGTGCCATGGGTGTTAGTATGGGCAGTATAGGGCTTCAAGTGGAAGCCTTAAAGTCCCAAAAAAAAAAAAAAAAAAAAAAAAAAAAAAAAACTTTATTATCATTGTGATGATTAGAATGAAATTTCTGAAATAAGGAACCGAACAATTTAGTACATTTGAAAGTTGTTTTTGATTGGTCATAGGAAAAACGTACTAAATTTAAAAACTTACAATATGGGATTCACAGTTGTTCTAAGAAAATTGATTTAGACTCTCAATTCCAAATTGTTTGTTTTAATACTTTGAATGCGTTTCTCGTTTGTTTCTTGATTTCCAAAAGAGATTTTTTTGTACAACAGCATAGGGGAAGACAAAAGAACAAAATATTCAAAACAATTTTATAATCAAATAAAAATAATTGAAATAAATCGCTGAAAGTGGTTCTACACATTTTATGGCCTCTTAAAGTCCTAGTCGTAAAAAATAATAAACAGTTACATAACAGTTTTTGTCTGTTATATAAGCAGTTATATACTTTTGGCTAAGAAGTAAAGTACGCTCTGCATTTAAGTTTTGATAGTTATCTTGTTTATTGTACGTTTCATAAGTAAGAAGATATTTATGACTAGAGTTTAACGATAGTTAAATTTTAAACTCAAAATTACTAAATCCTGATTTAATGTGTTTCCCTTGCAAACCTATAAACACACATCGTTTTATGGAGGCATAGTCAGATTTTTTTTTTTTTTTTTTTTTTTTTTTTTTTTTTTAGTGTAGGGAGGATCACTAGAATACTGGAGTTCATGCTTTACTCTCCCACTGCCTTTACTACAAACTATAATATGAATTCGATATATGTATCTCAATAAAAGACGTTCCTTGTGCAACCTTTGAAATAGAGATGAAGTTAGTTTTTTTATTTTACAGCAGTCTGTCCCATTCTTGCTATATTCGGAAGGAAGTATTTTAGAAAAATATGTTAGATGAGGTAGAGTTTAAAATTTATCTTAATGATGGAACTGGAAGCAGGAATATTAAGTGGCATGGGGGTATATGTATATATATGTATGAATCAATAAAATAATTTCATTATTCGTTTTATAAAAAAGTGCTGAAGGTATAATAAAAATCACTTTTTGATTGATAAAATTTACCTAATTTTATTTTCAAAATAAATTATTTTTTAGACTCCCCGCAGACGGTATTACATGAGGCATGTGTTTAGTTCTTTGTTATATTTTGCAAATATGTAACTCAATTAGAAATAAAGAGCTATTTTTATTAGTGTTATATTATTACTGTATACTATGATTGGCTTATAGAGTTATATTATAATTATATATGTTATATAATATCCTCTAAATTTCCTTGAAAGCCTTTATTCCTTTCACGTAATTTAATAATATGATGAAGTCTTTATTTCGGGACGTTTTAAGATAATAATTTAAAACATGTATAGAAATGCCAAAAAAAAAAAGGAAATTACAAAATGTTGGATTCCTATTGATACTCAGTTTATGCATGCGTTAATGACGTGAATATGTAATATATGCATATATACACATTATGTAGACAAAATCTTTATGGTCCATCGGACATGAAAAGTCATATTAATATAAATTAACTAGTGATTTAACTAATGAAATGACGAATGAAAGTTTTAAAATGGACGGGGGGGTATCGATGACGGTGGGGGGGTAGGGGGGAGGGGAGGAGCGAGGGGCAGTGTGCCGCGCGCGGTGAGCCGGTGAGGATGTGCACTCACTAGGGTCAGGGATGGTGGTGAGGTGGCTGGCGGTACTGCTCCTCTTCGCGGGGGCAGCCGCTTCTAGTGGCAACAAGACCCACCGCTGTCAGGATGGTCTCCTCGTACCTGCCTGGCGGCCGATCGCCGGCATTCCTACCATCGAGAGGGTAACTCGCGGCATCGTCTACTTCTTTTTCTTGCTCTACCTCTTCATCGGGGTATCCATCATATCGGACAGATTTATGTCAGCTATCGAAGTGATCACCTCCCAGGAGCGTAAGGTCACCATCCGGACCAAAGGTGAGAAAAAAACCGTCTCGGTGAGGGTATGGAATGAAACAGTAGCCAATCTCACCCTCATGGCATTGGGTTCCTCTGCCCCCGAAATCCTCTTGTCTATTATCGAAATATGGGGAAAGAATTTCGAAGCCGGAGATCTGGGCCCTGGGACTATTGTCGGTTCGGCAGCTTATAATCTTTTCGTAATCATTGCAATTTGTGTATCCGTCATTCCCGATGGTGAGACACGGAGAATCAAACATCTAGGAGTCTTTTTCGTCACATCCGCCTGGTCAGTTTTCGCATATATATGGCTTTACATGATATTGGAAGTTTTTTCTAGAGGTGTAGTCGAAGTGTGGGAAGGTATACTTACTTTCATGTTTTTCCCTCTCACTGTACTCACCGCATATATGGCAGATAGGAAGATACCTATATACAAACTCCCTCTGATGCTGTTCCGTATCAAGAGCCATCGAGCCGTAGGGGCTGCGGAAAATGTGGACATAGAATTGTCTAGAACGAAGCCTGGCAGCTTTGAAGAGATCTTGGAACATGCTAGGCAACAGTCAGCTAATGTTTTGAAAGAGCTGAGACGGGAGCATCCTGATAAAACTCTGGCGGAATTGAAAGTGATGGCACAAGACAGGATCGAGCAGTCTGGACCTAAAAGTCGCGCTTTTTATAGAATTCAAGCTACGCGGAGTCTCACGGGTGGCAGTATCTGTCAGAGAAATGTCCGAGAGTCGTCGTTTCACGATGACCGAGAGAGTACCATGGACATTTTCGATGATACGACGACATACGTGCGGTTCGAGCAGTCGGAATACGTTGTGCTAGAAAATGTTGGCACTGTGGTAGTGAAAGTTATCTTGGAAGGGCCTGGCTTGAATGTCCCATTGTTAGTCGATTATGAATCTGAGGATGGTACGGCCAACGCAGGTTCCGATTATTTGGCTGTCTCTGGGACTCTGATTTTCAAACCCGGGCAAACAGAACAATATTTCAAAATAAAAATTATCGATGACGACGTTTTTGAGGAAGATGAACATTTTATTGTTCGTCTGTCTAATGTACGCCTTCAGGGTGCCAAAGGGAGCGGCTTTAAGCTAGGAGAACCGAGCGTACTTAAGGTAACCATCCTGGATGACGATCATAGCGGTATATTTGGTTTCGCCGAACGACGCGTTGAAGTTAGTGAAGGCTGCGGCGTGTACCATGCCGTCGTGGAAAGGCGTACCGGAGTACGCGGAAGGGTAAAACTCCCTTTTAGCACTCAAGACGGGACCGCTCGGAATGGCAAAGACTACGTAGCTACCTCCGGCCAACTCCTCTTTGAGAACAACGAATCAAGGTAAACATTATTTTTTTTATATTTCCTATGATGACATATAAATTCAAATTTTAATAAAAAAAAAACAAAAAACGAACAGGAAATAGGTATAACAAATATTCTGTTTTATGATTGATTTAAAAAAATATATATAATAAGTCTAACAATCCATCTTTGACTTTCAGGGGATTATTAATAATTATTCGTTCAAAAATTTTAATATTATTATTTTTGTTAATTAATCGATAAAAGATGAGATTTTAGTTGAATATGGAGTTTTTTTTATTTTTTTCAAACATATTTAAAACAAAATTAAATAGTTTTTAGTTGATATAAAAAAAAAAAAATGTATTCATATAATGCCAATTTATTAATTTTATTATTAATTATACTACTAGTTTGATCTAAATCAATTTTACATACATCAATATTATTAAGTAAATCTTTTATTAAATTAATACTGTAATTTTAAGAGCTAATATCGCTTTGGTTTTAATTCTTCGTTTAAATTTTTGACAGTATATAATGAAATGATTAAGTGCTATTGAAGTTTAAAATAATTCAAAAAACAAACATCCATTTCACTAACACAGTTTTAAGATCTTCCCTTAACTGGAACAGTAAAAGAAAACTTTAATGGTCTTTCCATCCTAAGAGAGAAAAAAAAAAACGAAGTATTACAGGGTCTCGTAATGCTCATAATAATTTGTACAAAGCTTCTACAGTGTTTTATCTGTATCTGCATCCAATTTCAGGAAGTTATCGCCCAATGGATTATAAATAATATGAATATATTTTTATATATGTGTACTATATATAGTTACTGAAAACTAATTTAGTCATGTGTACGCTCCCGATTAACAACTCAATTGTCGGCACTAAATATAACATTATCAATGGGAGTGTAATATTATAAATGGGGTCATATAGTAATGTATTTGTGAAAGATTGAACATATGTACATACCCCAAAACATTATATAATGTATTTAATTTATTGTTAAAATAATTTTTTTTCTTTTGATGGATATAGAATTTTTTAAGTCCATCGAAGAAGAAATTTATATTCAAAGTATCTTTATTTTAAAACATTAGTAAGTTTTTAGATAGGATTGACAAATATTTAAGAAGTGTGTAATGAGTTATTTACTATAAATTGGTTCATATTTCTATAAATTGGTTCATAGGTGTAATCTGTGTAATGATTCAGGTTAGTATATTTTTCGTTGATGTAGTTATTTTATGACTATTAGACTTTAAAAATGATAAAGAAGATAAAGTGAATTGGGAATTGTTTATATATATATATATATATATATATATATATATATATATATATATATATATATATATATATGTATATATTAGGGACATTTAGGAAGTTTGAGATCTGTGTAATGATTCAGGTGAGTATATTATTCGTTAATGTAGTTATTTCATTATTATTAGATTTTAAAAATGACAAATAAGAAAGATAAAGTGAGTTGTTTAAATATATATATATATATATATATATATATATATATAATGTGTAAGGGTTGAATGACGACAGGACAACATTAAGGCGGTAGGGGTTGATAGGGGCTTACCCAAGTCCGATATCCATGTGCTAGGTTAGGGAAAACCACCCCCCAATGACCTTTAAATACTTCAGATGCTCTCTTCTTTTCAATGGTAACTTTGGGGCTCATGAATTAGGCATTCCTTTGATTAATTATATGAATATTATGTATCGTTTGATTAATTATATGAATATTATGTATCGTTTGATTAATTATATGAATATTATGTATAATTTTTATTGGTATCATATGTAAAGAAAAAAAAAAAAAAAAAGAAACTTATACACCCCAAATTAAACGCCATATTATATTCGTTGGAGTTTATTATTATATGTTGGGGGGAAGAACTAAGAATTAAAAAAAAACTAAACTTATAAAAAATCTCATGTTTATATATATATATATATATATATATATATATATATATATATATATATATACATATATACATAAAACCTAGTTCATTTAACTATATTCTTATGCAACGGACTGATACCGAAACTCGATTTTTACTTTCACTTACCTATATATGAAATATATAGTAAGGGAAAGTATTGCGATCGTAAAAAATTTCGGCTTCCGGTTTTCAACGGAAATACACGTTTTGGGGTGCCCTGAGTCCAAATAACCAAGTCCCGCGAAATGGTCTAAGTGTGTGTGTGTGTGTGTGTGTGTGTGTGTGTGTGTGTGTGTGTGTGACTTCTTGTCATGGAATATTTACAATAAACGCCAATAATTAAACTAATACTGAAATTTAGTTTAATTTTAAAATTTATATCGATATAAAAAATACTTTTTATTATAAAGCATGCATACTAATTCAATAAAATTGATTATGAGTTGGGAAATTTGTTTCTATTGTATGTATATTAAACTTTTTATTAAGACATGTTTTTTCACTTCTACATGTTTCGTTACCACATCCGCACGCCAAAAAAATTTAGAAGTATACTAAAATATTTTATCATGATCAAAATAAGTAGTTATATAATTAAAATATTATAATTATATGTTTATAACTATTTAATCCAATCACCAAAATATATCATAGCCTTAATAAATTGACTTTATTAAAAAAAAATCACTCCTTCATTAAGTTATATTTTTCCAGTATTTGTTTAAAACAGATAAAACGTGATTAAACATTTAATTGCTTAATGAGAGCTGATCTGAGATTGGGATATAATTTTAAGATCAATAGAACTTCTGATTTTTTTTTCTAGTTCAGTTTATTGACGTTGCGGTATCGAGGCAAAAGAAATGTAGACGCCAAAAAACGTACTTCTTTGACATTAAATCCATTGACAAATGTAACTTTTCAATCTTTAAATATCAGAACTCGATGGGGTTTGTTGTAAACTTTCACGAAACCTTGGCAATTTTCCCCAAGACCTACAAACGTGATGATCACGCGCAAGTTATTTTAGAGAAATAACTAAGCAGACTTGGAACTTATAATTATGCTTTGTGCTATAATCATAATTATTAATTTGTAATATTTAATAAATACTAATTAAATAACTTGTGTCTGTATTTTCATTTGGTCTAAACGACAAGCGGATTCAGGGGAGGGGCGCTAAAAACTAAAATACGTTGACAGAATAATCATATTCGATTTTGCTGTTTGTTTAGATTGGTATGGTATTGCCCAAAAGAAGGAAAAAAAAAAAAGAAATATATATAAACTTTTCCTTTTGCTTGATTAATCAATTTTTTGTGACAAATATATTTTGTTGGTTACATACGCATATCATACGGTTTACATAAACGATTTTTTTTTCCCTTAACATCGCTTATTCTTTGAATGTATTAGAGAGAATGTTGCTGGGTATCCAATGTGAGAATGTTCACAAGGTTATAATCATTTAATAAGACGAACTCTCTCTAAGTAGGCTGGGCGTGCCAAAGGAGGGTCATCCAACCCAGGGTCGATCCACGGGTGTTGTAACATTAAAAAAAATACTTGCTAGAAATTGACTCGAACTAGAGACTCGAAGCATAGTAGCACATTATATGATTAACTGAGCTACCCAGCTACCTCTCTAAGAATCGATTCTAGTTAATGTATGGATCAAGGGTACGAAATGCGGTGAACTTTTAAGATATGATAGTAAGAGGATATCCAACCCTTTTTCCTGTGGGTTAGATTCCTTATACTAGTTATCTTCGCCGACTGTTGAGGACCGAAGGTTCATAACAAACATATTTTAATGTTGTAACATTAAAAAAATTACTTGCTAGAGCTGGACTCGAACTAGAGACTCGAAGCATAGTAGCACATTATATGATTAACTGAGCTACCCAGCTACCTCTCTAAGAATCGATTCTAGTTAATGTATGGATCAAGGGTACGAAATGCGGTGAATTTTTAAGATATAATAGTAAGAGGATATCCAACCCTTTTTCCTGTGGGTTAGATTCCTTATACTAGTTATCTTCGCCGACTGTTGAGGACCGAAGGTTCATAACAAACATATTTTAATGTTGTAACATTAAAAAAATTACTTGCTAGAGCTGGACTCGAACTAGAGACTCGAAGCATAGTAGCGCATTATATGATTAACTGAGCTACCCAGCTACCTCTCTAAGAATCGATTCTAGTTAATGTATGGATCAAGGGTACGAAATGCGGTGAATTTTTAAGATATAATAGTAAGAGGATATCCAACCCTTTTTGCTGAGGGTTAGATTCCTTATCTTCGCCAACTGTTGAGGACCGAAGGTTCATAACAAACAGCGAGTGTGGTAGAAGAGTAAAGTAGTTCCAACTAATTCCATTTAAGGGATTTCGGTCCAAGGCGCATTTACGACGTACTAAGCCACGCTTCTGCTTAGGTGCTTACTACCACTACACTGTTTCCGACCGTGGTCTGGAACATTACTAGGTCTTCAAATTTTAGAGTGAACCTTTTCAGTTAAGCTTCCTCATAAAAAACAAAAAACAAATATAGAATGCACGGCCTAAGCATAAGATTTTCCTTCATCGCAATTTTGGTGAAACATTCAGATCAGGCACGAAACCCTAATCGGGCCAATTAGATTCGGGAATATTGATAAAACAAAGGACGTGGTTACCGTGGAAAGCGATTTATTTTTAGGATAATATTTTTATATTTCGCTTAGGAGGTAGATATATATCGAGATATATATATATTATATATATATATATATATATATAATACATATATATATATTTTTTTTTTTATGAAGATTTTTATGAATTTTTTCCAAACTTACATCAAAATGTTTGATTTCTATTCGGAGTTATGTCGTTGAGAATTTTTTTATATTCACACACATACACACACACTTGTTTTATGCAAAATGATTTAAAGTGCTTGAACAAAAAGGAATAACAGCTATCTGTTTTCATCCTTCGAAAGATCTAAACAATTTTAGTAAGGAAGACTGTAATACTAATCGTTATAAACTCAGCTGAATACTTTATATTGGTTGCGAAACTGGAATACATAATAAGCTTTAAAACGATATAGACTGTTCCATAGAATTTGATGGCTTCATGGAAAAACCAATAAAAAAAAAAATTATATTTCATTTTTAATAATAAATTCACTTTTAAATATTAATTGATATCTTAATTGTGTGGTATAGTTATTAAGTTCTTACAGGCGTTCATATCTTGGACACTTAATAATCACTAATTTTATAAACGATCCTACAGCTCATTCAACATCTAAGTCCATTCATTTTATTCTCTCTAGATATGAAAATATGTGCAGTACTTGTTATTATATTTGTGGACCTTAGAAGAAAAGGGGTCTGACATATCAAAAGTTTGAAAAAATATACTTAGTGGATTTAAAAGATTTTATTTATTTTTTTTTTTTTATGAGAAACATCTATTGGTGGAATATTGTATTAATTACCCCACCCCTCTTCTAAAGAAAGTTCCAATACGATTTATTACCTTCAGCAAACTATCTGACGCACGCGCAATGCAATTTTTCCGTTCCAAAAACCTTTGTTGTTAGAAATGTGTTTGCCGATGTCTCACAGTTCACAGAAGGGATAGACAAGGCTCCGAAAGGTCATGAATAGGCGTCCTAACTCTGGTAATGACAGACATCTTCTCTCAGGTATTAGTCTTAGACAACATCACAGCTAGAAACGATCGCACCTATAATACTACTTATAACATCTGACGATTTATACTATCTTCATACACTCCCCAGAAAGTTTTTTTAAAAGAAGATATTGTAAGCCAAGCACCATATCTTGAGGGTATCAAATGGTAAGCCTGGCCTGGAAAGTAAAACCCATCTATCTAAACGTACACAGGCATTTCGAGTTCCTCAAGAACGCCAAATTTTACAGATTATATTATTATTTTACGGAAGAATTTAGTTTGTAGTGTTATACGTCAATGGACCTCTGGGGTCGAGGCGACAAAATAAATAAATATTATGATGGATAGGTTTTAGGTTGTCGGAAGGGGGGGGAGGGAGAAGGATATATTTATACAGTTTTGTCCGATTTCAATGAATTTAAAAAAACTGTTTTTAACACATTTATTTAAAATTATTACTGTGATTTAATTCACTTCGATCTCATTACCAGTCAAAACAGTGGCATTTTTTCTACTATATAACACATCTCCTTCATTTTTTTTCATAAATTTCACTTGGACCCTTAGTCTTCGAAGGTCCACATTTATGATTTCGTTTAATGTAGAGAGATGGGCATCAACATATAATTCCTTGCAACTTTAGAAATTGAGGGTGCTATGGGTAATCCAATCGGATGCAAATAGGTGTATGTCAGCTGCAGCAAATTTATAATCTTGAGATCCAGGAGTAGTTCAGTGGGAGACTCGTAAAAATATTGTCTCGTCTTTGTAGGAAAGTATAAATTTTGTTTTACTGCGGCCGAGATGCCGTTCGTAATATCTTTTCACTCCGATGAACCAGGGCTCGGGTATTTGAAGCAATTTATCTTGCTGGAAAACCTTGTTCCATATCAACTTAAAGCTATACTCTTCTTCAGAATGTACTATATTTTTAAAAATTAGTTTTGTATTTAAAAATATTTTTGTGCAGATATTTTATGATACTTAGTTTTAGATATTAGAAACATTCCTATATGGCATATTTGGAATAGCGATTTTGTCCTAAATGAATTTCATTATATAATTTATAATTGAAGAAAATTTAATATATATTAATAATTTTTTATTTGACATTTCACGATAAAAGTAAGAAGCAAGTGTGTCTTTTTTTTTGGTCCTCAAGTGGATGGATAAGTTTTCTCATCTCCACCACTTGACCTATATCTCTTTAATAACCTGGTTCAGAAATGTAATGGCTACAGCATTATATATATGGGAGAGCGGGGTTGGTTGGCATAGGGGGTAGGTTGACCATTCGCTTATAGTTTCCGTCACACCTGTTGTGAAGGCCCCACCATTGTACCATGTGACCCGCTCGACCTCGGGATTCTTGTCCTGAGTTTTCAACCCGACGCTAACAGTGTAGAGAAGAGTGCTTCATTGATTGATTTTACAACATGTAAGTAAATTTTTATATTATCAGTAAATGTGGTTTAAAAGCATGGCAAAACATTTGACTCCGATTCTGTTCACATAGCCCCAAACTCCTTTGAAAAACCTAACCTTTCGACGAACCAGTTTCTTGTTTGATTGTTCTCCCCTGTCCTGGCAGCCATCTTTCACATGATCTCTCCTCTGGGGTTAGTTGGCTCTCTTCAACTGGGGTTTGTTGGCGAAGTAGCAATTCAGAAAAGCAAGGTAAACATAAACAAAGATGAAACTACCAATTGTCTTTAGTTCCAGCAAGAAGGATGAGAGCAATTTTTCTGATGCAGAAAGTGACGACAGTCTAAACTACTATCTTCTTCTATTGTCATTCTATTTTCCCTTAAAAGCTGTTTAAAAAAGGATTCATAATTATACCATTATAGTGCAGCTTTTAATAACAATAATATCTGTCAGGCAGTAGTTGAATGAGATGGCTAAACAACCCCACCTTCTAGGCCAACCTGCCCCACATATGGGGTTAATTGGCATACTCTCGATTGACGAATTCTTCAATTTTCTATGATCTTAGTATTAAATATTATGTGGTGAATATATACCATTATTTGCAGCAGCCAAAAACGTATAGCTTTTGGGGTATAAAAGTTGTAATATAGGAGTTTAATTTAATATTGGAATGCTGGTGATTTTAGGAAAGAATCATATTCTGCTTATAAAGTAGTAGAAACTAAATGTATATGTGTGTGTGTGTGTGTGTGTGTGTGTGTGTGTGTTTGTGTGTGTGTGTGTGTGTGTGTGTGTGTGTGTGTGTGTGTGTGTGTGTGTGTGTGTGTGTGTGTGTGTGTGTGTGTGTGTGTGTGTGTGTGTGTGTGTGTGTGTGTGTGTGTGTGTGTGTGTGTGTGTGTGTGTGTGTGTGTGTGTGTGTGTGTGTGTGTGTGTGTGTGTGTGTGTGTGTGTGTGTGTGTGTGTGTGTGTGTGTGTGTGTGTGTGTGTGTGTGTGTGTGTGTGTGTGTGTGTGTGTGTGTGTGTGTGTGTAAAGCACTACTTCTATGGGCACAGTTTCAATGTCAAAATTGAATTTTAAATATAGAATCTTAAATTGCCGAACAAAACAAAAAAATATTTTTAAAATCGGTTCCTACCCTAATTTTTTTTAGTTAGGTTTTATCCGTCTTCCTGTAAACATTCAACACATACGAAAAGTGCCCTATTTTATTTTAAAGCTTATTAATTTCTCCAGTTTTTAAATAAATAAAAGCTAAATGTTGATTCAACATTGCTTGTTGATAAATTAAAAATTTAATAACCTACGAAAATTTAATTGCATATTTTTCTTCAACTAAAAGTTTGAACCCTTGCATGTCCGAACATTAGGCACTTAATGTACTATATGTATATTTTCAATATTAATTTAATTTTACTGCTTTTTTAAATGTTAGAAACTAAAATTTTCTATCTCCTTTTTTTTAAACCTCTATAAGGGATTAAAAAAAAATCACAACAGTCGCTATTATTCGAATAGGAAGGGAGATTAACGATACCTTCATAGAAAGTTTTTGGAAGCGAATTTGATGCAAAATCACTACTTTTTTTCAGTACTTATTAGGAAAACCCTGTTTCTCCCTGGAGGATGCTAAATTAATATAACTATCGTAACACAATCTTATAATGAATAAATAAAAACTAATCAAATATAGTTTTGATGGCTTTGGTTCTAAATGGACCGTAACGCCAAAAAAAACTAAAAAAAAAAAACTATATATATATATATATATATATATATATATATAGGAAAAATTCTACATTTCAGGAAAGTTCAATGTATCAAATTAAATACAAATTTTACGTAAATCAATAAAATATTTAGACATGAGTAAATTAATTTGAAAAATGAATTCATTAAAAAAAATAATAAATCGTTAGTTTAAAAAACGGCCAGACACACTTAAAAACTCAAGAATCAGTTGCTTGAATATCCATACAGATTTTTTTTTTTTTTTTTATTATAATGTTTTTAATATATATACATGAGTAAAAAATATAGCCAACATTATTAGGGCTTGGGTTCTTGACCGTTAGCCCAGTTTTGCTTATTGAATTGGACACATAATGTTAATATAAATTTTTTTTTTTACATATATGTTTGTATTAATATTGTAATTTATACAATTAATACAAATATGTACACATAAAAATCCTGCCCCTATATAATAATAATACCTATCACTAATGGCTTAAAATTGTTTTTGTTGTTTGTTTTTTTCCTTTTGTTACTAAAGCTATATACTTAATTTAAATAAGAAGATAAAGTATTTGACAACATACTACCATTTTTTTTTTTTTTTTAGCACTTAAACTTTGTTATTAAAGTTCTGCCTGTAGGCCCACGCTATTTTACAATATGTTATTAGGTTGTCCCAGTTTTTACCATTTAAGTATTCAATAAGTTCGTTATTGTTTAATCGGTTCTTTTCGAAACATTTCTTTCGGAATTCCGCTAACACAAGGCATATGGCCAGAAAATGTTGCGTATTTTCTATCTCTCCTTTATTGCAGAGTGGACATATTTCCTGTACATCTTCTTCAATATAAATTTTATGATTTAGATTTAGCAGTTCCCCTCTTGCTTTAAAAATCTATTTTATATCGTTTATTTTTTTATCCAAAAGGATGTAATTACTTGTTCTTAGATTTAAAGATAACTGTTTGTATAGATTAAATATCTTATATTTGTTAACCCAATCTATGTTCCTTCTATAGCAATTTTCTTCCACCTTGTTTACAATTTCTTTCAAAACATTTTCCAATGTATCAATATGCTCTATGTTGATTTCCTGTTCCATATTATATTGTGTTGCGATTTGTTTTAACTCTGTGAACCAAAAAACCTTATTTTTTATGACCTCTCTGGCTAAATAATTCGGTAATCTATTGTCTTTCATTTTTAAAACCTTTATTAAACAATTATAAAGGATCTTTAATGTGTAACAAAAAAAAAAGTTTTAGGCCATAGAGATCTCCTTTTTTTTAAACTGTTCGATTTGTGATAAAAATACACCAACCTCTTTTTTAGGCTACTCGTATAATTTTGACTTCTAGTATCTGGCTAATAGATTGATAATAATAAATAATAATGAACAACGGACGGAAATAGAAGAGCCGGTGACCAGCGCCAACAAAGCTCTCTTCTCTCTCTCACACAGCTACTAAAATACCGTAAAATCTCTAGAAAACTTAAATTAATGTATGATACAGTGTAGTGATATAATTTCTTCTATACGGCCGTGAGACCAGGACACTGACTGGACTATCAGAGTACCATTGTATGGAGGACAAGACCAATAAAGGACTGCCGACAGAAACTGGTAAAGATCTGAAACTGGTCAGTCCAGTCCATATCTTATGGTATGAGGGCAAGGATGTTTAGATGGGCTGAAAAAAAAATATGAAGCTCTAAACAATCTCTAGAGGAAAATTAAAGCCTTCATAGTATGGAAATTACATCTTCGTAAGCTAAAAAGTAGATGGGTGGATTCAATAAAGATCAATGAAGATGTTGGAGAGCTACATAAAACAAACTGGAAATAAGAATCCGATAGGGAGAGGTGAAGAAGGTTGTTTCAGGCGCTTGAGGTCTACTAGGGGTGTAAAGCACAGGAAAAAAAATCTTTCTTTCCGTAAATTTTAAGCATAAAATTAAAATAACTAACCTATATGTGAAATCAGCTATAAGCTGAAAAATGTTAAGTTCCTATACGAATTATTAAAATTATAATAAATATTAGCATCTAATAAAAATCAGGCATTTTTTAAATTTTTTAATACTATTTACTTTTTCGCTCTATTGTGACAGAATTTATAATGTTCGAATGAGTTTGTTCCGAAAAAGTTTCTCTTTTTATTGAAACTCAGAAAGAGATCTTAATAAAACAAAAAAAAAAAAAAAAAAAAAAAGAAAAAAACTAATTTTTCAATTGATTGCCGTTTTTGGGACTTTTCAACCAGTATTATTATAATTATTTTTTTAAAGATCTCTTAGAGAGTTTGAATAAAAATATTTTATTTATTTTTTTTTTCCATTCAAAAGAGCAAAAAAATTTCTTTAAGACTAGATATCTAGTTTGTGGAAAACCTTGTTCTAAATGCCTAATTAATAATAATAGGCGTTAGGCTCTTTTTGTTGCAAAAAAAAAAAAAAAAATCAGTCAAATTTTCATAATTTTTTAACCCATTTAATGAACATATATTTTTCTATTAGTGTAAAAACTGAGGGCGTCAAAAAGCTTTGAAATAATATGAATTGTTTTTTTAATTCTTTAAAATTCGTGGAGAGACGGATGAGATACTATCAAAAAATAGGGAAAATTTAACGTTTTAAAAATAGCATTTTTTAAATATATTTTCGGCAATTCGATATATTAAACACCTAATTTGATTTTTAAATTACTCCCTGTTCCAAATGAGCCCTCTTTGCGCTTTTGAACTAAAGTTTTGAAACTAAAGAATTTGGTATAAAAAAAAATTATTGCTGAAATAAAAAAAACAGAAATAAATAAAATTTAAAAAGTCTTTCTGAAATTACAAATAGTAGATTCCTTTGTTTAATAATGATGGTAATAAATTATTTTAACCAAGATTTAATGTTTTTACTTCATTTTATTATAAAAACATCTTATTAGACTTCAATAATTAAATCCTGATGTAACCAAAACTACATGAAATTTTTTCGTTTGATCAAACGTGGAATTTAATATACATTAAACCTTGCGCTAAAAATGTGGCCAGCTTTTATGTTTTAATTTAAATATATATATTTTTTTAATTTCACAAAATAAATTATGGTATCCTAAATTTTTTAGATTTAGGAATTGAAATCACTCGAATGGGCCATATTTTGAAAGATGAGTAATATATATGTAAATCAAATTTGGTGTTTAATATTTGAAATCACCGAAAATATATATAAAAAAATACTATTTTTAAAACATTACCTTTCCCTAGTTTTTTAAATAGTCTTTTGTCCGCCTCTCCATGAAATATTTGAAAATTAGAAAAAAAAATTATATTTCTCCTGCCTCCAGCTTTAAAAGTAATAAAAAATATATGTTGATTAATGTAAATTTGACTGCATTTTTTATTGCGTAACGTCCGTATTATTAGGCGTTTAATATAACATTTTTTCGCAAAATAGATACCACGTCCTAATGAAAATTTAACGTTCTTTTCAATGTTTCAAAACCAAGAATTTCCATCTGTTTTTATTGAAATTTTGTAAGAAATTTTCAATTCAAAAACAACCAGTGAAAAATCACAAAAACTGCAATTAATCGAAAAGTCTGAGAAATAGATCATGGTCTTATAGGAACCAATTTGATGTAGAATTGCTGGCATTTCTTTTTCTGTATTTATCCGATACATCTTGTTTGTATCGTCCAGACTTTTCTCAAGCACAGATAAAGAAGAATGCATACTTTCGTAAATAGGGACAAGTTGGAGAAGAAAAGATTCAGGAACCAAGTTACGCATACTACTCAAAGCCGGGACTCGGCTCTAAACCATCTGTTAAAGACCATTAATCCGAACACCTTTGAAACTGTTTCCGCGTTAAACCAATGATATCGTTCAAGGTTTCTTTTCTCTCTTTGCGGCATTTCATTGGTTATGTAGCAACATAATGCTTTTTTTTTTTTTTTTTTTTTTTTTTTTTTTTACACCACTAACACTTCTTTATCTATGGTTTTATGTATGAAAAGAATTTAGTCTCGTGACCTTCTAATTTTTATTGGAGTGCTACCAATAGGTTTCTCTAGAAGCCTGTTCCTGGCATTATTCAACCTATATTTATAGTCTTGATAAAGTCGTAAATTTCAGTTCCTATAATTCAAACAACTAGACCAATATTTTGCATGTTTTTTTTTTCCACCTTTCGTTAACTATTTCTAAACATATATGATGATGATGCTCTTCTAGAACTCAATTTTTCGGAAACGCTCATCTGCGACATTGAGAGGTCGCAAGTGAAAAAATAAATCAGCCATATTTTTTTCTTAATTACTTTCTTTTAATCAAGATTCGACATAAAAAATAATTTAATAGTTTTTTTAAAAACTAAAACTAAAAGAAAAAAAATATTTCTCATGATATTCTTGTAACACCAATAATATAGTGTGAATTTTCCTATTTAACATTTCTGAATTTTGCATATGTTAAGTTTTAAAGTTCACAAAAAAAAAAAAAAAAAAGTCTGCTTCGTGCGCGCAACACACAACTTTCACTTACCAACTTACTTAGATTAGAAATTGACGTGTTTTGCTAAATATCATTTCCCAAAGTCACACATTTTTCTACATTCATATCTTATTTTTGTTAATCGTTAAAGCTGTTTTTGAGTAAATAAAAAAAGCACGTGAAAATGATACAAAATTTATTAAGTAAAGTCCCCCCTCCGGTTGATCAATTTTGATGAAATGTTGGCTATCACATATTTGGCATATACATACATCAAATACCCAGTTTGATCAAAATCTTTAAAGCCGTTTTTGAGTAAATAAAAAAAAACACGTGAAAATGATACAAAATTTACTAAGTAAAGTCCCCCTTCCGGTTAATCAATTTTGATGAAATTTTAACAGTCATATCTCGGGCATATAAATACATCAAATACCCAGTTTGATCAAAATTGTTAAAGCCGATTTAGAGTAAAAAAAAAAAAAAAAACACGTAAAAATGTTACAAAATTATTAAGTAAAGTCCCCCCTCCGGTTAATCAATTTTGATGAAATTTTTACAGTCATATCTCGGGCATATTAATACATCAAATACTCAGTTTAATCAAAATCGTTAGAGCCGTTTTTGAGAAAATCGAAAAAAACCTAAAAAGTTATTAAGTAAAGTACCCCCTCACTTTAAGTAATTTTGATGAAATTTATGCTGTCACATCGCAGGCATATACCTACTCTAAATACTCAATTTCAGGATCTCACGGTTTATAGTTTTTGAGCTAGTCTGTTCACACACAGACACACAGACACACAGACACACACACACACAGACCATTTCGCGGGACTTGGTTATTTCGACTCAGGGGACCCCAAAACGTGTATTTCCGTTGAAAACCGGAAGTCGAAATTTTTCACGATCGCAATACTTCCACTTAGTATATATTTCATATATAGGTAAGTGAAAGTAAAAATTAAACTCCCTTTGACATATTTAAAAATAATATAGAGCTTTATTTATTAATTAAAAAAAAATTGAAAACAGATTTAATTTTTTTTTTAATTATTTATGAGTTAGATTTACCATTTAAAAAAAAAAAAAAAAACTGTTTGATCCGGTTTATGTTTGTGCTATCCAGTTTGAGGTGGAACAATGTTACAAGGATTCAAAGAAACCTGTAAAATTGCTGGCTGTGGAAAAGGTGAAAGCTTATTATGTTTCTAAATCCAGCTAGTGAGCTCTAACCTCATTCATTGTTACCGCATTTTTATTTTTTTAACACTTTTGAATGATTATTGACATTAAGGAGATTTTCAATTGTGATTATGATATAGCTATTAATATTTCTGATTTTTGACTATTGCTAATTCTATGATTTTTTTTTTCTTCAATTACCAATATGGAGTATATTTTTAGGGAAAATTGAGATCCTTAAAAATACTTTAATTCTAGTTTTTAAACAGAAATACACCCCCTAGTCTTTCTCTCAGCCCACGCGAATGCACTTGGCACAAATTCCACTTATCATTTTTAAAATTTTTATTCAATATAATTTTTTTATTTACTTCGTTTCTTACAATTTTCTGAAAAAATACTCCGACGTTTTCGATTAAAATTGTTATATTTATGTACAGTTCAAAGATCTTTAACGTCAGCCAAGTCTTATTATAGTTAGTCTTATTATTATTATTAGTACTTACAGGAATAATAGACAATATGTATACGGGAAAAAAATTGTATCTTAATGAAAGTTTGGTCATAACTTCGTATTAGTAGTAGCATTCAAGATCTGCAGAGTACACCACAATCCTTCGGGGGGGGGGATTAAAAAAGGGGGATTAATTAATTAAGAAATTAATTTTTCTGCAAGAGGTTAAGTAATGCATTGTTCTTTTGATCTTTACGGCTAAATAAAACAATAACATTAGTAATAAAATAATTAAGTCTTACAATAAAATGAAGAAATATAATTTACTTGAGGAGGCGTGTGTTGAAATATTCATATATTATCTGCATTGGTGTCCGCAGGGGGGGGTAGGGGAGGCCCATAATAATATGAGAACAAAACTACAAATTAAATAAATTCGTATTAATTTATTCAGTATTATATAATTCGTATTATTTTATTATATTTATTCAGTATAAATAAAAAAGATTTCAATTTTTAAATATCAATATGTTTTATTTGAATATCTCGACCCCCCCGGTCATAAAAATCTTACCAGCTTGCTCCAGCCATAAATGATGCCCCCCTAGAAAAAATCCTGTGGAAGCCCTTGGTTTTAGGTATATATACATATATCAATAATTCAAAACTTCTTTCTTTAAAATAGACACCAGTTAGGTTTATTTGTAATAACTCTGTCATATTTGGCAGTTGACAAAAAAGAAATACTCCAGAATCCTTCGGGGGCGGGGTGGTTGAAAAGGGTATATATATTATAGATCTATATTTATTATAGTATCTATATATATATATATATATATATATATATATATATATATATATATATATATATATATATATATACACCTATAGAACTTTTTAATAATTTATAATTTTTAATTTTTTAACCGGACCTTACCTTCGTTTTTCATTATTTTTTATCCGTATTCCCTAAAAATTGTAATTATTAGGAATAAAGTTTAAATAATTTTACAGCTTATCGTTTTCTCCAGTTTTTCCAGCAAGAAGAATCATAGTAATAAGTTATGATCCTATGAAGATTTTACTGCATTTTTTTTCTAAATATAAGTTCGTAATGCTCAGTATTACAAAGCACTTAATATAAGTCAACAATTCATCAAAATTAAAATACTTTTATATTATTGAATAGATGTTTAATTGTTCCATTGAAACTTTATGCAATATTCATGGACACTTCTTTAATGTTACGACTAGACACTCTGAAAATAAATATAATACAGTATCAATGTATGTTTTAGTAATTGTCGTTGGCTCATATTTATAGTCAGTAGGCAGTTAGTTAATTTCTCAATATTATAATGATTTACATTTTCTTAACTAGCTTAAAAATGTCCATATAATTTATGATATATCATTATTTCTTTTTTTTTCCTAAAAACTGCCATTGAATCTAGCAGGCCACTATACTATAAAGAAAGAAATTATCCGCTAGCTTAAAGTTTCTTATAAGCCATTAGTCCCTACTCAGACCTGCGCACTTCTTGTCGCGGGCTTAAACCTCTGCCTAGTTTCCCAACCCACAGCCTTCACACTATGAGAACAACCTGGACTGACATGACACATGGGAGATTTCACTGATGAACCAGGGAAAAAAACATCATCAGTAAACTTCGGGGTATAAAAAAAAAAGAAAAAAAATTGACAGAATACTAAAAAAATAGGATTTCATTGGAAATTTCAAAAACATAAATACAGATGTGCACACATGTTTCGGTCTCACTTAACCGAAAAACAATTATAAAATAAAATATTTGTTTTCCTTGTTTAATATTTTTTGACCAAGAAGCACAGGTTTATAATGGTCTGAAACATATGCGGAAAACTGTACTAGAGTCACTAAAATGCTTTTGGGCTAACTAAATCTTTAATGTTTCACTTTGTAACTCAAGAATAGGTAAGGAAGATGTTATTTTCCTTACTTTCCTTATTCAGTTTCCTCGTTTGTTCTAGTGTCACCTTTCCAAACCTTCAGTATGTGATTGGATACAGGATGGTCATAGGATGACGTAACATAACTCTCATCAAATGTTCAAAGAATAACGTAACTAGAAAACAGAACACGATCCCATGAGAAGCAAAGAAAAAAAAAAAACCAATAACACTGCGTTATTCGACATACATTTTTGATCTTCAACTCTTAATGTTAACAACTCAATTTTTTCAGTCTAAATGATTAGTGGGTTGTTTCACATCAAATGTCCGTTTTCAAGATAATGGGATTTTAGTAAAAATACAATATTGATTTTCCCATGCACTTTAAATGTCTGGAAACGGTAGGTGCACTTGCATTTGGTTATGCTGAGAGTTCTCTAACTGTTTTTGGTAGGGGTTTCGTTCTACAGTATGTTGGAGGACATCGTTTTCAATTACAGATGGAGGTCTTCCTCGGGGCTCGTTTTCCGAGTCGGTATCCCCAGCCGAAAACTTGGCAAACCAACGGCTAATGGTTCGTTCATTTACACTTCCTTCTCCAAACGTCTTACAGATGTTTCTACCAGCCTCAGCTGCCGAATGGCCGAGTTTAAACTTTAAAAAAAAATACACGATAATCGCATGATCCATGTTCATATTCGGAGGTGTACTAAAAAGTGTATAATTGTTTGGGAAGCTAATGTTTATAAAATCAAAGTAGAGGATTAGTAACTGATTAATTTTAATATGTAAACGTTTGGAAGTATACAACAGAGACCCCCAAAATCCTCTATGTATTTCAAAAATAATAAAATCGGACATTCCATGTGAGACAACCCAATACTTTAAACCGTAGTCAATGCTCCATACTACGTTTCGAACAAAACCCTACATCATGGCCTTAACATTCCATTTATCCTTGACGTTATCCAAACCCAATTCTCAAACTTCCATGATAATCTTAGCCATCATTCCAATGCTCAAGTGCAATCCCTGTCCAGCTCCAACCACTCATACAGGCAGTGACCTCGAGACCTTTTGTAAAACATCCATTGAAGAGCTGGAAATGTCCAGTCCAGTGGCCCTGAAAGTATGTAACTGCTTTACTTTTTTCCACTGGCTTTTAATTCCAATGAGAAGCGCTGGGATCTCCTTGAAACCTGTCTTGCTTCCTACATGTGGACGGTAAGGCTTGCCTTGGAGATTCCACGACTGAATGTAAATATTATATATATGTATGAATGCATTTACGTAAATATTTTTTTCTTTTTCTAATTTGGTTATTATTTAGTTGCTTCTGTACGAATGGTCACAAATACTAATTGAATTACAATGTATTTAATACAAAATTATTGTACCTAATTATTAAATTTCTTATTTTGGATAATTTATAATCTGGATAATGCATAACTTATCAATTTTTTTTTGTCAATATCTGTATAAAAAAATGTAAAAAAAACAAAAAGAATGTAGTAAATAATTATTAGATTCCTAGTAAAATATTTCCAACCCCCCCCCCCCCCTACTCCGGATGCATATAATGTGTTATCTAAGTAATGCACAACTCTTCATTTATGATAATGGTGACCTTTTATATTTTCTAGCTAAAGAGGTGTCATTATAGTTTAAACATGTATGAAATACCCTACCGTATAAGGCAATAAATGAATTTTTAAGCTGCTTTGAAAACATACTTCGAAAGAGATGAATATGAAATGTTTGTTGAATCTCTTGGCAGTAATGATGTGTTGATATTATTTACTTTTTTCCAAGATTAAAAGAATATATTCACCAACCATTGAAATCATCATTTTCAAGAAGTTCGCAAGAATAAGTGGTCTTTTTATCCATGCAGCAATCCGTGTTATGTATTATCTTCTTCTGGAAACTCACTCTTTACTTAACTTATTTTACTCTCTTTTTAACTCTTGAAATTCACTCTTGACTTAAAGTCTTACTAACACTGTGAGATAATCGTAATGATCCAATTCTTAAACAATAATTTAAATTTTAACAGAACGTCACATGTTTTCATTTAGATGGTGTTGCGCTATACAATAAGTCAAGTACACGAAAGATTAAATATGTATAACGCATTACGTCCAATGCCGGCGAAAACACGCACTAATTTAGTATAGTACAGTCTCGCGTTCAGACAGAAATGGGAACACATTATAATTTGATAAAAATCTGAACTTCCTACTGTGTTCCGGATAACACGAGCCATGAGATAACCTACTTTTTGGCCTCCCACGTCGTTTATCGTCAACTGTAGCGGGATTCACTGTTACGATGAGCCTTGTTGATGGGTTGCTTCGGGATTACATGTACCATCTTTACCACCTTGCCTTTATCTTAAGAGATTTGGAATGACTAATTCCTGTGAGCTTTTCTTTTCTGGTCCTTATCCTTCAAGCGTCAGAAGTCTGATCCCAGACTAATCAGGGAATCGTTCTGATGGTATATTTTATTTTTTAAAAAGTGGTTAGATACAGGACAAAAATTTTCCCATCGCTGGGTACTACTTTCTCCCAAGTATCATACGGATTCCATATTAGTAAAAAAAATTTCTTAAGACGATCTAGCCATCGAACCATGTTTTAGTTCATAAGATGAAAGCGCGAATGAGCATTCGGAACAAGAAGAAATGTCAGGTAAATACGTTGGGTCGGGCTGAACTTAAAATTTCATTGTTTATTAATAAGTTCTAATTATTATTTTATAAATTTTATTAATCAATATATATTATAAAGCAAAGTGTACAATGTGCGTGCCGATAAGGCTCAAAAACGACTCCACGTACGATTACGTAAGTTACGTCGTCGTGTAGCCATATAACCTCTAACGGAGAAGAATGTTTCCGTTTTTCTCTTAAGGGTGTAAAATTGAAGAGAAAAGGACTGGAATTTTAAGACTCTCGCACCATGTAATTAGCCAATTTGAGAATGATATACGAGTTTATGAATGAAAAAGTTAGTTCGAGCTCCAGACTACCAGGAAGCGCTAGGGTGCGTTTCACTCAATGTTTATTGTCCATTAATTCAGTATGTAATCGTTCTATATTTTTTCAGCTGTTCTTTTTAAATTACTAAAAAATTAATTATTATTATTATTTGAATAATTATTTGGGCGGACTCTGCAGTCTCGAATCTTAATATTGATATCAAGTTAAAACCGAAAATTCAAGAAGGTGCTAATTTTGTTCTATATTTCCTTTAATTTTAAAGTTTTTCTGTTATTAAACTTACCACACGACTACCGGAGCGAAGCCGGGCATCCTAGCTAGTTTCTTACAATGAATGTTAAATAAATAAATTTTATTAGTATCTTAATAAGGTTGCAAAAAGGGGTGTGCCTTTACGCATAAATTATTAATTCTTCACATTTTACGGTACAGAATGTAAATAATTCTAAAGAATGTATAATTAACGCTTGTAGGGCTAGTAAAATGGTAACTATTAAAAGTGATGAATATTGAAAAAAAGAATAAACAATTGATAAATAAAATGTCTAACTATTACTCAATCAGTCTTTAAAAAAATAATAAAAATCCAAAAAGTCGACTTTCGTTATAATTTCTTTCGGTGCTCTTGCATGCCAAGACATAATATAAAGCAAATCAAGTTTTTACTTCCAAATTATGTTGAGGTATACATATCGGAAAAAGTAATTTAAGGTTACAATATTTCTAAGTGCAAAAGTATAATTTTTTTTCCCAACTATAATTTCTGAATTGACGGACATGTCGGGTAACCCTAGCGGCTAGCTCAAATTTAAGTATTTTGAAGTTATAACCTTTTTTGTTTTTATCTTTTCCTATTTTAGAAATTAAAGTGTATTGAAAATAAATAATTCAATAAAACTATAAAAAAAATCCTTACGTTCGAAGTAAATAATACTATTCATTACACTCAACGTAATGATTACTCGTACGTGGCAGATCCCTAGTTGCAGCATGAAGCCGAGAATTATCATGCATTGTAGTTACTTTTTCGTGCTATACCAGTTTTAGTCTATACCAATCTAATTGAGTGGTTTCATTGGGCTGAAGAAGCTCTTAATAAACAACAGCAAGCTGACATCACTAAATGCAAAACATTTTATAATTTTTATTATAATTTATTCATTTATTGAAATTTACAACTGTATAACAAAAATACATGAATAAATAGAGGAATGAAATGTAAAGGCATTTAGAAATATCACCCATCGGTAGCACTCAAATATTATATCTAGTTTAGTTTATCCCGAGGCCATATTCTTTTCAGGCGCCTCAGAGGATTGCCTGGAATTGAGGTAGAAGGAAGGTTGGAAACATGTGGGAGTTTACTTTGAAAGGACTGGTACCTAGATCGGGCCAAATCGGTGGCATAAGGAACATTAAGGTATTTGTGGACAATTTTATTTGGGACAATATAAGGAGCATTAAGGATTTTACGAACAATTTTGGATTGAAGAGAAATTCGATGGTTAGGTGAAACCCCAAATTCAAGCCTGTAAATCAACAAAGGTCTTGTTGTTGTCATTTATATTAACTTTAAATGCAAAAAAAAAGGCTTGGGACATAAATAAGTGTTTTTAAAGTAAATATTATCTTTCTTCCCGATAGAGCACGATGCCGCTAGTTGCCTTCGGCTGCAGTTTACTTTAAAAAAAATCTGGTGCACACAACTTTCACTTACCAACTTACTTAGATTAGGAATTGGTGTGTTTTGTTAATTGCCACTTCTCAAAGTCACTCATTTTTCCTCATTCATTTCTTATTTTTGTTTTTATTTGCTCTATAAAAAACACTATTTTTTTTATTATTAAATAAATGTATTTACTCGCGATAATTCGGCAATGCAAGCATAATACTCCAAGTCCTCTGATTTTATAATTTTCTATGTCGTTATTAAAAACTTCATTTAGTTACCATGAAACAAATAATTTCCATTAAATGAACAGAACGGCTTTAATTATGAACAATAGTCTTTCATTAAAGGCGTACTCCGCAAGCGTGGGCTCAACGTGTTTTATGACGGAATAATATTATTTTTTTCTCCTGTATATTCTTACTTGATTTTTTTCATATTTCACCATTTCTTATTTTTAGGCGTAACTAGAGACAGTTAATTTCTCCATATAAACAAAAATAAAGGTACTTTATAGGAAAACAAAAAAGGCCCCTTACCCATTTAAGCCACCTCAGAACATTTTAATAATGATAAAACTTACCTGATAAAGTACACCTAATTTTCATTAAAAATTACGAATTTGATCAAAATCATTATAGCCGTTTTTGAGATAATCGAAAAAAAGGTAAAATTGGAAAAAAAGTTATGAAATAAAGTGCCCCCTCCGTTTGACCCATTTTGATGAAATGTTGGCTGTCACATGTTTGGCATATACATACATCAAATACCCAGTTTGATCAAAATCGTTATAGCCGTTTTTAAGTAAATAAAAAAAACACGTGAAAATGAAATAAAATTTATTAAGTAAAGTGCCCCTTCCGGTTGATCAATTTTGATGAAATTTTCGCAGTCATATCTCGGGCATATAAATACATCAAATATTCAGTTTAATCAAAATCGTTAGAGCCGTTTTTGAGAAAATCGAAAAAAACGTAAAAATTTATTAAATAAAATACCCCCTCCGTTTGACCAATTTGGTTGAAATTTTTGCAGCCACATCGCTTGCATGTACTTACACTAAATACTCAATTTCAGGTTTGCACGGTTTATAGTTTTTGAGCTAGTCTGTTCACACACACACACAGACCATTTCGCGGGACTTGGTTATTTCGACTCAGGGGACCCCAAAACGTGTATTTCCGTTGAAAATCGGAAGTCGAAATTTTTCACGATCGCAATACTTTCCCTTACTATATATTTCATATATAGGTAAGTGAAAGTAAAAAAAATAGTGTAATCTTATGTCTCGCAAAAATGATGATATACTTATTACTTACTTACTTAATTATACTCGCTCGTGTGGGTAAACGTTTCACTCGAGTTGTAAAATGATCTACTTTCGTCACTTGTATAATAAATAACTATTCCGCCGTTTGTTATCAAATGAATACTGAAACCAACTTTATTCAAGATAATAATCTTCTTTACTCTGGATTATCTATATATTTTAAATCTTCAGAGCGTAAAAGTTCAAAAATGTGTAAATTATACATTCACCATATGTTCTGATACCTTCTATTTGAGGTTATCTAAGTAGACTTTTAAAGACTGTATCCAATCATTGTTAGTAGGCAAATAACGTAGTAAAGTAATTATTATTTCAGGTACGTTTATCTTTTATTGTTGTTTATTTTGTTATTTTGTTTATTCTGTTTCTTATTCAAATAAATTCTTTCAGAACAAGAAAATCATTTGATATCCTACTTACAAATTGACATACAACGTTATTTGCCTACTAAAAATGAATGAATACAGTCTTTAAAAGTCTACTTAGATAACCTCAAATAGAAGGTATCAGAACATATGGTGAGTGTATAATTTACACATTTTTGAACTTTTACGCTTTGAAGATTTAAAATATATAGATAATCCAGAGTAAAGAAGATTATTATCTTGAATAAAGTTGGTTTCAGTATTCATTTGATAACAAACGGCGGAATAGTTATTTATTATACAAGTGACGAAAGTAGATCATTTTACAACTCGAGTGAAACGTTTACCCACACGAGCGAAGCGAGTGTGGTAATTTCACGAGAGTTGTAAATTCTACTTTTTTCACGAGTGTAATATTAATTTTTTTTTGTAATCGTGTAATACATGATCAGATCTAACCAGAATATGAACAAAATTAGGATGTTGTGAAGATTATGGTATGTTGTTGGTAGGTTATAAGCATGGTTGTGAAAGGTTATAAAATGTTATAACAATAAATTGAAAATGTTTAATTAAATAAAAAATAATATAATAATAATAATATTTAATCAAACAGTGTTTTTTGAAGTTTTTTATTAATATCAAAGATGTCTGTTTAAATTAAAATGATTGTGAAGTAGTGCAGTTATAAACAAGTGCAGGTTATAAACAAGGAAGGTAATTATTATTATATTTAAATTTTAAAATATATTGATTATTTCCACCAATAATTCATTCACATTTCAATTTATTTTGTTAAAATATATTCTTACAATGTTAAGAAACATTTAAAAGCATTTAATTTCCAACTTCAAATTATTTTTTAATTTATACTTATTACTAATTAAGAAGACAATTCACTTTCTTCACTTGTGAAGAAAGTAATAACTTTCTTCACTCTATTGCAAAATGTTTCACTTTCTTCACTCATTTCAGTTTAGTAATGTTACCATTATTCAACGATTACAGAAAAACATAATTACACACCCAATTAATTCTCCTTGTATGCAAAAAAGGTTTGTGTAATAATAAATTTATAAATTATGACAATATTATTAACGTGATATTGCCATTTTATATTATACACTCCAATAACCACGTTTCCCTTTATCCCACTTCCTTAAGTTGGAGCGAGTAGGCTGATAGGGATAGCGGTGGATGAGCCGATTAGGAATGGCGGTGTTCTGTTATTTATGATGGAAAGTTGCGGGCAAGTGCTTGATAATTACTCATCGAATGTTAATTACTTCCACCGTGATAGCGTCAATTCCAATCCCATTTGTTGCTTGTTATGTTGCATTATTTACCTTAAGCATTAGAAATCAGGGTTTGAAATCGATAAATTAAAAAAAATAAAATTCGATTTAAATTTTTATCTGGAATTTTTGAGACTAATTTTTTTATCAAAAGTGGTTTTTATTTTTAATTGTGTTGTTTTTCTTGCCTCGATCCTCTCCTCCATTTTTAATGTCAATGAAATATAAAATTCAATAAAAAAATCTGATGTTTTATCTTAATTACAATTACAGGGATCTGGTTGCTAACGATTTTTTAAAAATATTTTAATCTAAAAATAAATCCTCCAAACACATTTAGATACCTTTTCGTACCTTCAAGTGATGGCTGACGGCCAAACGTCCGATCCAATTGTTTCTTCACCTATTGCCTCAAAACACGATCTCATGAATATTATGTAGTGGACTGCAACGGAAATAATTGAACCCTTTGCACTCGAGGTCTCCGGAGCAGAGCCATTTAAAATTTGTCTTCAAACTAGAGGGCTCCTCTACGGAGACAATGCGATAATATCCAGTTTTTAACATATAAGGACATAAACAAATCGTAAAAACTATTTATAGGATATTTCGCTTTTGGTGATAAATGATGGTCGCGGCTCGCGGTGTTTTTCATTATTGTTATAGTAGGTTAATCTTTTAAAATTGGCTATATATTGTGGTTGTAATTCATCTTTTATTTCCTAAATTGTACAATAATTTAGTTCGGGGCACCAAATAATCCCTTTACTTTGATTAATTATTTCCCATGTGCTTCTACTTTAACCGGAATTAGTAGATTTTCACATTTTAGGAGCTTTTCTGATTGGATAATTTTTTAACTGTTTTTACTTCTCCAATTAGATTTTTTATGCTTTTATATATAATAATGATAATAATAATAATAAAATTATAATGAAATATATAAAATTTAAAATGTTTTTTTTGAAATTAATATAAAATTATAAAAAATATATAAAATAAATTTTTTGTTTTGTTTTGTAACTATGTGTTATTGAAGCTTCACAAATACATGTAACCTAAATTTCATTACAATTCCTTACAAAGGTTCTAAATTTTTTCTGTATAATATTACGCTTTAAGGGTGTACGTTTTCGCGAATAAGTTGCGTCAAGTTGCCGGTAGGTAACGTCCGAAACGGTGCCGAGTGCAAAGGACTAATAATTGCTTATATTCCCCAACACTTGTATCTCCCATTCATCTATACGGAATATTGTAGTTAAATAGCGGAATTTCGAATCTTATTTTGGAACGAAAACGGTGGGACGAACATTTATTTCTGCAATGAATTCCGAATACAAACTATCCGGATAAAGCTGTCTGGTGGGAGTTGTCGGACGAAGCTGTTAAGGTTGGTCACCGGACCGAGAAAAAGGGCGATAACGGGTACGGTTGTCCGCAACCTGATCCACATACCCTCCAACCACACTATTCATCCTCGGGGTGCTGGACCACATCCAATTTATCTATCCTAGTCGACCTATTCCCTTAACTCCAAACTTCGAATTATTACACAAATCTAGCGGAGGATGGGTATCGGGTATTTTATGGAAATAAAAATGAAACCAATTTAAGATAAGAATGATTTATACGTGTTTGTTCAAGTTTGTCGAATTGGCTTAGTTAAGAATGTGAGGAAGTATTGATACAATTTTGTTCATTTAAATACTATACGCTGGGTGTTCCGAATAAGTACAGATAAAAAAACAAAAAAAAAACTTAAAATTCTACATCGATCTTTTTTTCCAAAATGCTTAGATAAAGGCATGATTTGTTTGTTATTTAACATCACTTGCTGCAATGGCTAATCGGACAATGCTACAGCAGTATGAGTCCTAAATTTTGCCTATCCAGATGTTGACGCAACATTCAATTGCCCTTTTTAATTTAAGAATTTTTTTTTTTTTTTTTAAGGATTTCTTCATGTTTGAAGTTTCCCTCAACCGAAGTCTTCTTCCAGTCTCATCTTCCATACCTTCCTGTCTTTCGTTTCCTCTTCCCTAAATCCATAACCGGCCATACTTTCCTTTACTTTATTTATCCATTGTATACGTGGTCTTCCTCTTTTTCTTCTTCCTTCTGCCTCCCATTCGGATATCATTCTTGGCATTCTATTTGAACCCATTCTTTTCATGTGACCATACCATTTTAGTTTTCTTTTTTCTATTGCTTCAAGTATATTTCTTTGAAGATTCATTTTTGCTCTGATCTGGCTGTTTTTTATATGGTGTATCCTTGAAACACTGGCTGACCTCCTCAAATCCATTTCTACCGCTTCTTTTTTTACCGAGTCTTTTTTCCAATGCTCTGTTAAGAGTCCATGTCTCGGAGCCATACAGCATGATACTCTCGACCAGTGCACTATATATTAATTTTTTGGGTTTTGCCAAGAATATTGCTGCTCCAGAGAAGAGAATTCAGCATACCAATCACTTTTCGGCCACTGATTATTCTTTTACTCACTTCCGAGTCAGTAGAGCCATTACTCTCTAATATGGATCCAAGGTATCTAAAGTGTTCCACTCTTTCTAGATTTGATATTACAGAGTCGTTCGCTTCACCCAGACCTGTACACATGTATTTTGTCTTCTTCTCATTCACTTTCAATCCCCATTCTTTGTATTGTTCCATTACTTTCCTAAATAAGTAACTTACATCATCTTCATCTTGTGCAATGATCACCTGGTCATCAGCGAATAATAGATGGTGTAAGTACGTGCCATTGATTGGAATACCCATCGGGCTACATTTATCTGTCCAATTTTTTAGGCAAGCGTAAATAAATATTTTGAACAATGTCGGAGACATACAACATCCTTGAAGAAGGCCTTTGCTACTCTCAAAATCTTCGGATAGGGAACTTCCTACTTTTATTTGGCATTTATTATTTTTGTAAATTTCCTTTATTAAGTTTATGGTATCTTTACTTATGCCAGCTAATTCCAAGGACTTCCAAAGTAGTTTCCTTGGGAAAAAAAATTCCTTTTATTATTTATAATTAAATACAAATGCACCATTTGTATTTATAAAAAAACCGCTCAACATTGTTTGTTGATTTTGGCATTATCAACAATACGTAGTTAATACCTAAACTGCCCTTATCCGAGCCAGTGTCGCCAGGCAACTGTAGGTGAAGGCATCTCCACGCTCCAGGAGCACACATTTTTGTTGGCGAAGTCCATGGCTTTGAAAAGCTGTCTTCTTTCACATCACCATCGTGACATCGGACATTGTTTTCGCCCCAAGGGCCATTAGAGGACATTTTTCCAGATAAGATCTTTTTCTTTTGTGTTTAAATATTTTTCTTTATTTTGTTAATTATTATTACCATCATTACTGAAAATATCTTTTAATTTAAATAGTTTCTTTATTTTATTATCTTGTTTCTTTGTTTCACTTTAGAAGGCTCCTTTTATTTTGTTTTCATTAATAATTATTTTTAGTTTATTTTTCATGTTTAATTTATATCTCTTCAACACATTAAGCCATTAGCAAATTCTTTTTATTTAGTTATCTTTGTCTATTATCTCAATTATATCATTTCAATTGTTTGTAAATTATTTTTGCTTATTCCAAAGAATAAACTTTAATTTCAATTATACTTATATTCATACCAGAGCCTTTTGTTTTTTTTTATTTTTATTTTATAACTTATACCTTGACCAGAGGAATGGTTTAAATGAACCACTCGGATCAGGTAACACCAGACATAATTAGGATAGGGATCTTTAACAAGTACCTGACATCGTACAGGCTCGGGACTTCCATTTTACGTCCCATCTGAAGGACGGCATAGACAAGGAGTTTTGGCTCCCTTTAAATATGCTAACCACTACACCACAGGTGACCATTAAAGGCATAGTTTATTTCCCTATATTTTTCATTCAGCTAAGTTTTAGTGATTTTAACCTAATAATGGTTTGTTTTTTAATTGAAATTTAATAATAATTAATCTCTTATAGAGTTTAAATATGTAGACATTCTTGTTTTTTGCTTTTGGAAAGAGAAATACACTTACTTGAAGAATAGTTATTTAATAAATAAAAACTATAACATTAATTGCCTAATTACATTGAGTGGTACAAACTTTTAGTTGGAAAAAAATTGAATCGAAATTTTATGAGATCATAAATGTTAGTGATTAAAAAAAATGTAGAAAGCAAGGTGAGGTCCCCTTTTCAAAATATCTTTTTAAAAATATTTTCTCCGAAACATGATAGTTCTTTTGTTTGACTAAAAGACGATTTAATCTTTTATACGAATTGGTTTAATTGATATGTAATTTTGGTCAAAACAATTCATTATTATTGCAATATATATTTATATACATAAAAAAACTTCGTATATGAATTATATGAAGAACCATTACAAGAACTGTGTTTGGTTAATAATTCGGAAGAAGGGACAAGATACTCGTTTGGTCTCTTAACTTCATGAACTCTTTTCTCGGAACAAATCAATCGATCTATTGTTGAGATAACATTAACTATTAAATAACATCATGCAATTAAGATTGAGAAGCAATAAATTGAAAGAGATAGATATTTTTGTTTTTTGCTATTTAAGAATAAGAAAAATAGATTTTCGTGGCATCTGGCTATCTAATATATAATTATATATTACTATATATATCTTTTATTTATTAGTATTATATAATTATATAATACAAATATATATCTGGCTATATATATATATATATATATATATATATATTACGCTCTCCGCGCCCCTCCCCTGAATATCCCCCGGAACGACTTGCATACGATTTAAACAATATAGATTAAACGACAATAGTTTATACAACTGTTGAAATATAATCAAATAATTTTGATTATGAAAATGTGTAAACTGGATGATGAAAAATTTTTCATTATAATAGACTTTAATAAAAGAATAAAAATAGAATATGAAAACTAATATAGGTATATTGAGTTGAAGTGGTTCTGGTAACCGAAAAAATAATATAATGTTGTCATTATGGCATCTTACTGGTAAAGTAAAATCCATAGTACTTTTTGAATATTTAAACAATAGATTAGTCTGCTTTTAGACTCATACGTATAAAACTGCAGCTTATAAACCACCCTATTATCACTCATATAAATCATATAGTGTATAAAATTGCATCCGCAAGTTTATTTTTTTTACTACATATCAACAAATACTTATATGTATGACAATAGTCATTCTTTTAAAAAAAACTAAACTTAGATATTCAAAAACTGCTTTTGAATAGGCGATAATTGACTCGGTAATTAATTGATTGAAAAACAATTTAATAATTATAATTAGGCAAAGTAATAACAGAATCGATTATTAATCATAGTCTAGGTTGATTCATTTCAAATTAAACATAGAAGTACTTGACACAATCAATGGTTTCCTGGAGTAAATTAAGATTATTAAACAGTTACTTAATTATTCTTAACTGAATTTTTGTAATTAACGAAGTCAATTTATACCTTTTTCTTTTATATTTTTACATTCATAATTTGAAAGGCACATTCCCATAGTAATTTTGTGTTTTTATTAGTACGAAGTGATTGGCCACGGAGGGCAACACAAGTATTTTAAGTGAAATTCTTTTCGTGTAAATCAGGTTAAAAATGTATACCGTTGATTCTGTAGTGTGTTATTGTTTATTCGATGCTGTTTGTGAAGTGAAAAGTGTATATAAGATTTGTTAATTATTGAATTAACAATTATGAATAATTATGAATGACAATAATTTTAATTATGAATAATTAAACCGCTTTGTTCCAGTGATACGTTTACGCATCATTAATATTAATATTTTTTTCAGTATATTATTTCGAGATTTATTTTTTAAATTAATTTATAAGGTACTAAATTATTTTAAAATTTCAAATATAATTTTAATTTTTTTTTTGGGTACGTTCTTTGTGAAATTTAAAACTTTGAATATGCACACTTCAGAAATGTAAAATTTTATAATTCATACTAAATTATTGGTGTTTGAAGAATATAATGAAAAATAATTTTTTGTAATTGTTTTGAATGTCTAATCTTGGTTGAAGAAGGTGATTATAATAATTTTAAAAAAATTGGGACTGATTTTTTTTTTTTTACTTTTGACCGGTTAATGTTTCAGATTTGCGATTCCAAAAAATATGATTCCATAAGGACAATTATTTTAAATTTAACAATCATATATTTTTGACATATGTTAACATAGAAATAGAAATAAACGCCAAAATTTTTGGCTCATACTATTTCTATCCTTGGGATGAGTCTACTTGACCGAAATGGGTTAAGTAGATATTTTTTAAGTTATTAAAGTAATTTCTAACATTTCAACTGGAAGTAATTGAACAAAAATAACCGAATTATGCTATCTCAATCATATATACGTACTTTTTTTTTTTCCTGCAATGAGTTTTTAAAAATTCTCCCTCCTCTAATTGATTCGACAGTCACCCTTGAAAATCTTTTCGGAATTTGGTATCTTAATTATTGAAAAGCCACCGAATCGGAGATGAGAATATATAAATGCAACTCGTGTAACGTAATATGTTCGGGATATTACGTTGCATACATATTGATTGAGCACTGAAATGTTAAGGGGGCACTGTATAAACACAAGGGCATACGATGGAATACGTAATGATCTGTACATCAAAACTGAAGGAAGTTTCTTGAATGGGATCCTCTTCTGTTTGTTAAAGATCAGAGGAAATACGTATGTATATCCCCGAGGGGGGGTGGTGTAGGGGGAGGGGGTAACCCAAAGGCCCTATTCTAAAAAAAAAACATATTAAAGCTTAAAATAAAGTTTATAGAATATTAAATTGAAGCAATGGCAGAAACATTAAAAAACGCTTTTAACAGAACATTTTTGTTGAAAAAATATTCTACTATATTAACAACATATATTTATTGATATTGCTTGTCGACAACTCGTCATAAACATCCCACTTCTCATGAGTAGGAAAAGTAAAATCCTGTTAACCTTAAACGTTTTACATTTAACATTTATTTAAGTTCTTAAATATGTGTAAAACGTATTTTATAAAGCTTTGAAAAATTAATTTTATAAACTTTATGACAGTAGTTAATTTATTAATCATTAGGAAATGATTCAAAAGCATTTAAAAGTTTCTATAAGTCTTTCAAATGTGGACTTAAAGATAGCCCTGTGTGGTAATTATAGGTTGAGAAAAAAGTTTTTTTTTTTCTTTTCACGTTTTTCAAAGCGAATTTATTTAAATAAATTTTAAACGCTAACTAATGGTATATGTGTCATTTCGATCTCTATGAACAACATACAATTTTTTTATGACCCTGCACTACATTTTCGGAATTTAAAAGCCAAAATGACTTTCTGTAACCTTCATTTTTGAGGCACAATAACTATTGACGGTATAAATGAATGACGCTATTTTTATATATAATATGTTCTATGGAATACGCCTTTTCAAAAGTACTATACAATGGCTACATTGAATAAGGATTACAAAAGATAAGAGAGTTTAAACTAACCTAATAGGATAAAACGAAATTACTTTGCCCTAAACCCATAATTTAATTCAGAAATCGCAGGGAATATTCGCGACTGGCAGCATTAGCATCTCCATTGAAAAACCAAATAACAAAAAATATATCGACGTATTCACTGTTAAAATAAATGTGAGACATACATTTGTAGAGCTTCAAATACACTGATAAATGTTATTAAGAATGAGTTCGTATTGCTAATTTCAGATGGTATTATTCCTTATAATTTCGATATTGATATGTGCAGCAAGAGCAAAAGATCATTTGAAAATATTTTAAAGTATATTAACACAACTTATTACAAGCAATTTATCATACGAAAGAAACGGGTATGTCTTCATATCATTCTTTTTCCTATTTTTATGGCCCTAAATTCATACTTTCAGTTAGGGCATTTAAACCTGAAACACTATATTTACAAAATTCCAGGACGTTAAATATATAGCTTTTGAATGGAGATAAAGAAAATTGAATCGTAAACGCCGCTAATGAAGTGTAAAATTAAATAAAGAACGGAGCATCAATTCAGGGCATAAAAACACATAGTGAAGCTTTTGAAATGAAAAACAATGTTTGCATTTGACAGATTTCACTACTGTATTAATGGAAACAATGTAACAATCAGGGGTGGATTCAGCACGAAATTTAGGGGGGGTCATGACCCCCCCCCTCTCACATAATCACGTGGCTGACAGTATTGTTTTTTAATGAGATTATTTTATTACCTTGTATTAAGAAGGACTTTGATCTATACAGCCTAAAGTGTTATGTTTAGGGCATAGTAACTACCTGATTGCATTATTCGCCTAAAAATACAAAAAAAATTTAAGGCAAAAATATTTTATTTTGGGGGGGGGGTTTAGTTTATAAGAGATACGATACATTTTATTTGCGCCCATAATTTAATTTTTTACGTGACGCATTTGCGTGCCTGATACATCATATCTGGACTACATTTCGCAGTCTCTAGGGGAAACAAAAAGGTAGATGTATACTCTAAAGTAATTAATAGCATGAGAACTAATTATATATATATATATATATATATATATATATATATATATATATACAGTACCGGTCAAAAGTTTAGACTCACTTGTATTTAATTCACAATATTCAAGTTTAAAGAAATAATTGTAACTCAAGAGATAACATTTCAAAAATTATATGATTGTTTCGTATAAAATCTATATAAATAAAGATGAAATTCTGTTAGTTTGTTTGTTCTTTATAGAAATACATACCGTTTGTTCTCAATTCTCCGAATTTCGCTTAGTGGTTCTTTCATACCAGGTGAGAACACCTGTCCATATTAAAATTGCATAACAGCCAATCTCTGGGTATATTCCTTATTGTTATAAAAATCGGGGTTGTTATGATCTCGCTTTACATTAGATTTTTACGAAATCAACCGTTGGAGTAAAAAAAAATTCTCATTTCTGTCCTAACGAACTTTTCTGGACCCACGGCTTTTCTCATTGTTTTTAACATTCCGTGGGTGAAACCGGGATATTAAAGCTAGTTATAAATAAATTAAAAATAAAATTATAGTTGTTACTTATTTATTTTACAAAATCTAAGGGTGATTCTAAACTTTTGACTGGTACTGTATATATATAGGAATAAAAGCTCAAAGATACTATATTAATATATTGTAGGTAGAATACATAAAAAATAAAAAATAAAATAAATGCACTGTGATACATCTGTCATCAACAGTTAAAGAAAGATATATCAGGAAAACAGATGTAACAGTCAGTACGTGCTTTGATGTCATACAGTCACGTTTTGTTGTCAATGGTTCATTATTGACCGGGATATTTAAAGGTCTCATTATTATTATTATTATTTTTTATTTATTTTTTTATTAAAGACTTTTCCAATAATTCTACTTATTGTGTTAATATCTTGGATATATATACATCAGACTTTAACCGTGGTATAAGTTAACGTGATTTCCTGTTAACAAAAATTCGAAAATAGCTTTTAAAGCACTGGTAAAAAAAAAGAAGAAATAAATAAAGAAAATTCAGTTAAATTAAATATCGTTATGGCTGGAGAGGAATGGAAGAGGGTTTGTAATACAGCGTGTAAGTAATATCCTTGCCTTGTATTAATATTCCCCTTATACGGCATTAAACAGTCTGAGCTCTTTTCTGGAATGTGTCGAGTCAAATATACCCCCCCCTTCTTTTAACTTTAATATATAACTGAGTTTTATATGTTGTTGTAATCTGTTATGACAGGCTGTATAACTATTATTAGCTTTTTTAATCTACCCAGAGAAAAAATTCAAAAATTAGTTTATATAACTAAAGAATGATAATAAATTTAAAAAAACAAACAAACATGTATTTGTGTCTGACATACGTGTAGACCAATGTACTTTTTTTTATTAAGGGAAATAACTGGAAAATAAAAAAAGAAGTTTCCTAATAATATTGGTTTCGGGGTTGTTTATTTTATTTAATTAAGTGAAATTAAAAAAAAAATGCACGCTTCTATTTAAATAATTAACTTTTTTTTAATGAAAATTTAAATGAATATGAACATGGGGGTACACTCTGCCCACCTAACGACGGACCAACCTCCATTTAATATTTTCACAAATTTTTATTTTCCGATCCCTCTAAAAATAACTTTGAATAGTTACGGATTATGTTAATATGCAATGAGCTCCAATATTTTCACATGTCAATTACACTGTCAGTATATACAGTTACTAGCATTTCCCGTCGCGGCTTCGCCCGCGAGCCTTTAAAATCAATTCTGTGACCATTATCTTGGTATTGATCTAATATAATATGTTAACTGATGTTAAGGAGATTTAGTAGAATCTGAACTTCCGGTAGGTGGAATGTTGGAGGGGGAAGCTGCCGGCGGGGTAGAAGAGAGGGAGAGGCGCAATGGAGAGAGTTCACTAAAACCGCCGAAACAAAAAATGATTTAATCGTCGGGAACGCTTCATTTTTCGGCTGTAAAACATGGTTTTCGACGCCCAATAGGGCCTTTCGAGTTAAACTCGTCGTATCAAATTCTTTATAATGAGTACTAATTAGATATATTTCTCGACTTCTCGAAGTTCGAAAATAGATGTCCGTTAGAGTTAAACGACAATTTCGCCATTTAAACCCCTTAGGGGTTACATTTTTGATATTCCTTTCTTAGTGGTTACCTAGATCGCTTTTAAAATCTAAATTCTGAACTTCAAGTTTCTATCATAAGTAGTTTTTGCTCTGCGTTGATTCTGTTAGTCAGGACAAAGCCTCTTATATATATGGAGAAGAGATCGAAATAAACACGCACTATCACCAATAATGGGAATCACAGTGTGCATAATTTGATTACCACTAATATTTAAATAATCAGTAGCCATATTTTATGTGAATGTCTATTTTAATATTATTGTAACGTTAAATCGATATTCAAATAAAAAACATATGGTTTAAAATCTCAACAATAGATATCCGTTGGAGTTGAACGACAATATCGCCATTTAAGCCCCTTAGGAGTTACATTTTTGAAATTCCTTTCTTAGTGGTTACCTACATCGCGTTTAAAATCTAAATTCCGAACTTCAAGTTTCTATCATTAGTAGTTTTTGCTCTGCGTTGATTCTGTCAGTCAGGACAAAGCCTTTTATATATATAGAGATATTATTTATGTTTTCAACTCTTCTTTAACAATTTCTGTCTAAATTTAATGGAGTTATAATCAACGAAGGCAAATGGGGAGCCAGAAATGAGGATGTACCGTGGTTGTCAAGCAGGTAAAAGCACGCATGCAAGATGAAATATCACTAAAAATATTTTTATAAAATAGAGATGAGAAATATTTGTGTCAGTTATATAGAGTGATCACGACTTTACAAATTATACAACTGTTTATTCATTTAAAAATAAATTCCAAGCCTCCAACCCAGTTATTTTCATTTTTTAACTTTTTCATAAAATGAGAAATGAAATTATAAAATATTAGTATAATTTTTTTTTATGTATAAAATAATACTAATAATATTTAAATATTTGAATAAGAACACAAAAGATTGGCCTTGGCAGGGATTTGAACCCGAATTTCCTTATCACTAGTAAGGCGCTCTTGCCCTTGAGATACCAGGCACATATTCTGTCAAGACAATCCTTTCTCTTCACTGACCTCCCTACCACCGATCTCGCAATTTTTGCGAGTTATGGTGGGGGGGGGGGACAATTTGTCCATTATTTGAGGTTTCTTGACCATTGTCAACTTTTTTTTTTATTAATTATATTCTTTTTTGCTATATTCAAATCCCGGCTAAAGCCAATCTTTTTTCTCATAAAAATATTTTAAAATTATATCAAGAATTTTAGTGTAAACATAACAAAAAAACAAAAAAACAAAAAACAAAAGGTTTGAATTAATACTACAATAATATTTAGTAAGGGGAAAATAAAAATATATAAATTATCTATATAAATAAAAATGAAATTCTGCTTGTTTGTTCTTTATAGAAATCCATACCGTTTGCCCAGAATTCTCCAAATTTCGCTCAGTGGTTCCTTCATACCAGGTGCCAACACCTGTCCATATTACAATTACACAACTTCAGCCAATCTCTAGGTATATTCTTTATCGTTATAAAAATCGTTATGATCTCGCTTTATATTGGTTTTTTACGAAATCGAATGTTTGAGTCGAAAAGTCTCATTTTATAGATTTTGAAGAGGCCAACTAGGCCCGTTAAGATCGTTCCTCCGGTACGGACCGCGGTCCACGTTTTAAGATTGAACGATGAGCTTTAGAATAATAAACTATTAGTACTATTTTTTGTTTATAGAATTGTTCACGTGCATTAGAATAATGAAATTCCCCGGGTGAAACCGGGATATACAGTTAGTAATGAATAATAACTAAATAATTAGCAAACGTATTATTCCAAACAAAATTAGAATATTCAACTACTGACTCAAAACAAAATTGTGACAAGATCCATAATGATTTTAAGAAACAAAAGTGTATAAAAATAAATACATTTTTTTTTTTTTACTTTTTAGCTTTTTTACATAAACGTCAAATCCAGGCGTAAAAAATAGACATCTCTATGAAATAATAACTAGGAAATCAAAATAAATTAGTCCGTTAAAAGAAAAGAACGCGAATAAAAAGTAAATTAAACTGGGTTTCCTATGCCCCGCGGACATAACTTTAATATAGAAGTTTTCTCAGATTCAATTTTAAGTGTTTTTATTATTCCTGCCTTTTTTTTTCCCTAGAAAATACTATATATGCATTTAATAAGAGTAAGTAAGCTTAGCGAGCTGACTTTTAAGTAGTTATGGAGGGTTGATCATAAAGCTGCAAGCTCGCGGCCCAAGGGAGTGCTGGTTGGGGGGGGGGGGGGGGAGGGCAGTTAAATAATGCCACAACTCACAAGTCGTTTATCACTACGCCTTCCCCCCACCCCTTTCTTTATTTCAAGGAATATTTCACTTATTTAATAAATTTAAATTTCATATTTTCACCTTCAAATTGAATTCGTTTCCTTCATACTTCATTTTTTAAAAATATATGCTGGTAAACAAGTCAATATGTATATATTCCTACACTGTAATGAAATGCATGTATTTTGAAGATTTATTCTTATTTAGTATTTTTCTTTTCTAATTTTGGAAATTAAATTGTATTAAAAATAAATCTATATAAATAAAGTTAAAATTCTGTTTGTTTGTTGGTTTATTTGTTCTTTATAGAAATCCATACCGTTTGTCCTAAATTCTCCAAATTTCGCTCAGTGGTTCTTTGATACCAGGCGCGAACACCTGTCCATATTAAAATTGCATAACTTCAGCCGATCTTCAGCTTATATTCTTTATTGTTATAAAAATCATAATGATCTCACTTTACAATGTTTTTTTTTACGAAATCGACTGTTTCTTTAGAAAAATGAAATTCCCCGTGAGAAACCGGTATATACAGCTATAATCTATGTAAAGATGAAATTCTGTTTGTTCTTTAAAGAAATCCATACCGTTTGTCCTAAATTCTCCAAATTTCGCTCAGTGGTTCTTTCATACCAGGTGCGAACACCTGTCCATATTAAAATTGCATAACTTCAGCTACTCTTCAGCTGATATACTTTATTCTCCAAATTTCGCTAAGTGGTTCTTTCAGACCAGGTGCGAACACCTGATCATATTAAAATTGCATAACTTCAGCCGATCTTCAGGTGATATTCTTTATTGTTATAAAAATCATAATGATCTCACTTTACAATGTTTTTTTTTTCGAAATCGACCGTTTCTTTAGAAAAATATAAATCCCCGTGTGAAACCGGGATATATAGTTATAAATAATTTATTTATGTTAAGATGAAATTCTGTTTGTTCTTTATAGAAATCCATACCGTTTGTCTTAAATTCTCCAAATATCGCTCGCTCAGTGGTTCTTTCATACCAGATGCGAACACCTGTCCATATTAAAATTGCATAACTTTAGCCGATCTCTGGGCATATTCTTTATTGTTATAATCATCGTTTTGATCTCGCTTTACATTGGTTTTTACAAAATCGACCGTTTGAGTCGATAAAAGTCTCAGTTTATAGATTTAAAAAATGAAATTCTCCGGGTGAAACCGTGATATACTGCTAGTAAATAAATAATAGCATTGTAACAATAGCTTGGGTTTAAATAATTTTTATTAGAAGAAAATAATTACTCACAACACCAAAAAAAATAATAAAAACTCAAATTATTAAAAACGTTACAGAATGTAACTGCTTGTAACAATACAATGACACACAGGAAACCATATGATTCGATCTTCAGAGCCAAACTAATGCTCCAGCCCATTGCTTCATATATTTAGTCCGACATAGAACATTCCAGATGGAAGTGGAATATTCTCGAAATATCTAGAACATGTAGGTGGCACATTGAACTGTAGGTAACTGTTCCAAAAAAAAAAGTCAAGAACTCTTTTCAATGTAACAGACGATATCATATAATTTTGTTTTACGTTACACTATAATAATAATAAGAATAAGATCATAATAACAATAATATATAACGGTAATAAGATAATAGATCATACCGAAGGCAATTTCTAAAAGATGTAACAACATCTAATAAATGCCGACTGTGCTCATTAACGCTAGAATCAATACAGCATGGATGTGGAGCACTAGCTGGTTCGGAGTATCTCCAGAGGCATAATAATGTGGCAAAAAATTTTCATCAGGCCCTGGCAGCAAGATTTGACCTATTAGGTGAAAAGGTGGACCTATTAGGTCCAAAAAGGTTCCTTCAAGTTGTACTGTGATGAATCTATCATTAACGACCACACAGTGCTGCATAATAGACCCGATATTCTCTTTTTAGATCTGGGATAGAAAAAAGCGGGAATTATGGATGTTGCGATCCTCAATGACAACAATATCAGCTCTACAGTCGATGAGAAACTCCGAAAATATCAGGAATTGGCGATGGAGCTGAAACAACTATACCATCTGGAAAATGTGACGGTGGTGCCAATAGTAATATCTACCAACGAACTGATTCCTGAGTACACGGTAATGGGCACAGAAAACTTAAAATTGCCTCTTGATGTACTGGGAGAGGCTCAAAAATCGACTCTCCTGGACACGGCTAGGATTGTTCGTAAATTTTTGAATGTTTAATAACGTGTATGAAGAATAGATAACTGAAGGTGGTTGGAATTGTCCCCCACCTCAGTTAATCAACCCGCAGCTGCGAGATGATTCGCAAGAAATTATAATAATAATAATAATAAAAAGATCATATAAGCTCAACGTAAAAAAATCTGCCTTTTTATCCTTTATATGCAGAATTCTTAACTTTGAGCACTAAGGATCTTTCTTTCTTTATGTTCATTTATTTGTAACAATCTTTAATTTCTAATATAAAAAAAGAGAAACACTAAATAAGATTAAGACTTCAAAATACTTAACCTTTTCTTTTTTTCTTTTAATGAAGGAACCTGTTCCATATTTAGATCTTTATAATTATTTATTCTCTAACGTTTCGGGCTTCTGATTCACCTTCAAGGGATTACCTGGATTTACATTCGTGAATTGTATAAAACCATCAATTTTTTGTGTCAAACATTTTTTATAATATAAACACGTGTCATGAATTAAAATTTAAAGACATTTTTCGGGGTTAAAAAGACATTTATTTAACTGTCACACAAATCTCCTTTGCCTCTCTCTGGACTTTGAATTAATTCCCAGTTATATTATGAAATGACATGTGTTTATAGCATAGGAAAGGTTTGTTGATGGCCAAAGTTGATGGTTGTAGACAATACAAGTATGCAATTCCAATCCTTTAAGATGGGTCAGAAGACCAAAACGTCAGAGGATAAATAATTATAAAAAACTAAATACGAAAGATGTTTCTTCCTTAAGAAAAAAAAAAAAGTAAAACCTGATAGTTATCAACTCTTCCTCACTTCCTTTTGACATAAAATAAGTTCAAAATACAATCTTTTGAAAAACACGACATTTCCATAGCTTCAATTTTATGGAAAAGCGAGAAAAAAAAATTCTACTTATTACTTAACGATATCCAAGGAAAATTCTTTACTCCGACTTGTATCCCTTATTAGAACTTAGAGTTACAAATAGAACTTTCCTGAATGTTTTTCTCGGCTAGAAGCCAATAATAGCATGATAGAAGCTAATAATTTATTTACAAAAATTATTTTTTGTGAATGTGTTCAATCAGCAATATTAACATTGTCTCGAATGAGACAGAATGTAATAATATCAATAAAGAGTTGTATTCCTAAAAAAAAAAATAATATGATACTGAAAAGGCGTTGAAGTATAAAATGGAATACAGCTAGGTAATGCGGTGACTGTATCCTTGCGCCGTATTCGATTTACAACATCCTAATACTCAATTACCTACTTACATTCTCTATCGGTAGTATTCTTTTAGTTTTATGATTGATGAACTGGTATTCTGATTAAAAAAAAGAACAAATTGGATTAATTTAATGCCGTTTTTTTTTTTTGTTCGATTTATCAGCTCACCAACTTCAGTTAAAAACTGAAATTTCTTCCTTTCCTTTGGGAACAATTTTCACTAAGAGAAAGACAGATTCACTTTTGATACTTTACTTAACACGTTAGGTGCGGCATCGGACCCCGGCGTCCGATGTCTTACATTCCCGTCTTAACAGCCGATTTTCAAATAAAAATGTCAGTAAGTCCGAACACTTCAAATACTCAATTTAGTCGATTTTTAATGAGATATATTTCATTTTAGTACAGAAAACTCAGCTAACAGCTGAAGTTCTGTTGTTTTTTAGAATTGTACTCCGAGGTCCGATACCGGCCCTGAGTAATAAAACAAGACTACTGGACGGCATCACCCTTCCGCGGCCGATAATATTGCAACGACTACCTTTATGGATACCTTTAATTTTATGTGTTTGATTTTATACTATATAGTTCTATTCCTTGTCATTGTTTAATTATTGCATAAATATGAGAAAGAAAACAATAACTTTTTTTTTTAATACTTCCTACTAAGTCTGTAATTATAAATAAAACTTACTGATATTTGCTTTATTTATTTTATATAAATCCATTTCTTTAAAAAGAAATTTTTTATTTATCTTAGAGTGAGTGGCTGAAAACAGTAAAAGACTCCAAAAAATCGTTTTAACATTGCAAAAACTATCAATATGGATGGTAATTCAAAATGCTATTTTCGATAAAGTATGGCGTAAATCCTGCATCGGACCCCGGGGGCCTCTCCTGCGCCTATCATGTCTAGTTCCAATCCTTATCAAAGGATACTGCCCTTGAGACTCTCATTTAATTCACTTTCAGTCAAAACATAACGCTTTCGTCACAGCATTCCCATCGGACCCCGACGCCCGATATCGTCAATGGCTCATCCCAGCAGTCGGACCCCTGAGACTGATACCGTTCAATTCAGGATACGCCGCCGCACCTAACGTTTTAATGTTAGGAAAATAATCATTATCAAGTTTTTCATAAATTTTCATCGCTTTTTAAATATATGGGATTCTTAATGTAGTATTACCCATTCTTCTCAACGTAAACTAAGAGTTCTTTTTGAAAACGACTACATTTAATTTTTTTTTTCGACATAGAGAAATATTTATTTTATCGGTGTTTAAAATTTCAAAAATCACAAATTAATAATTATATAAATAAGTAAAATGTAATTCATTTATTTAGAAAATAAAATTAACAAGAACTTACATACGTTACTAATCCAAGTAATTATATGAATACAGAGCAGTATTTCTAGAAAAGTATTTTGAACAATTTTAAGATCACACGCCATTAATTTAAACCAATTTAGCAACACAAAGCTATAAAAAATGATTAGATAATTGCTAAATTATAATTGAATGCAATACAAAATTAATTTGTCCACGTTATATTTCCCTGTTGACATTTCATCATCCGGACTATTCATTGCCTTAAAGGCAAACTAAGTGAAATATTAAAAATTTTGCAAAAAAATTACATGCTACAGATATAAATAGATAGATAGATAGATAGATATTTCCTTTATTTGTTTTTGGGGAATACCCCATACAAATAGAGTTGGCCAAGCAAGACGTATTAGAGCTAATAACAATATTGAACAACAATAATATTTAAGAGATAATACAGAACATAACAAGATGTGGCAACATCATCTCCACATAGCAATTTAAAAATATTATTACACATTAAATACATTATTAAAATATATACTTGACAAAAAAGCATTAAATATAGACTTAATATAAAACAATAGATAACTATATAAATATTATAGACCTAAAAACCTTTTTCCTAAATATAAATCAAAGTATCTATAATTAATTTAATTTTTTATAACATTAACAAATATAAATATTAACAATTAATAACATATAAAATTAAAAATAGATGTTCGATCTTAATTAGCGGTTATTCATTAACAATGAATGATTTCAGTCTACAACATTGCCTAATGTAACAAAAGAGATTTCTGAGGGATTGAATGTTCTCGATTTTGAGCAATTCGACATAATTCGACCTGTTTAAACCGATTGAGTAGGGCAGATAGTGATGGCGGAAAGCAGAGTAAATCGGGCACCGGACCAAAATATGAAAAACATCTTCTAGCTCTCTTAAGTTGCAAATAGTGCAGGTTTCCTTCGGCTTGAAGTAATAATAAATATTATTAAACGTCAATTTTATAATGTAATTACCGGATAGTCTTAATTGTGCTAGTGTTTTGGTCATAGGGAAGGGGGCATCTAGAGCAAGGTACGGCTGGGCCTGATCCCTGTCTATGTACATATCGGGGTATAGCGGACTGTACCTTGTAGGGCTAGTCAATCTTTGTTTATCGCGCTCTTCCGTATAACTTTTAAATATGCTTAACGTTTCATTCATCTCTAACAGGAATTCGCCTGCGTCCTCTAACTCCAGAATACCTTGTTTATTTACTAAAGATAACAAAGAGCACAGCTGACTCATCCAATTAAACTTTAGTTCTTTAGTATGCTACAGATATACGAGTACATAGTGGAGATATAAATATAGACCAAGTATGTTTTAACAAAAAACACCATCAGAAAAAAAAGAACTAAATTAATTTATTGATAATTCAAAGCAGAACTTACCTACACTGCCCATCCTTGGCCATTAAATCAGAGTCATTTGTTATTCACTGTTGACCAATACTTAATAATTTAAGAATAAAATGTTCAAGCAAGTCTCTAACTCGAGGAAGAAAAAAATATGTTTATTTCCGGTTTCGATTGTTTTCCATTTAAAATTTTTCTCTAATGGTTTTTTCTACTCCTGTGGTTTTCCTTGGCTTATATAGTTTTAAAGAGATTTTTTCAATCATCTATTTCATTGGTTTGCTCTCCTCTGAAGACACGTGTCTCCTTATTAAAGATTATACATTTATTAATTAAAATAGTTACCTGCCGAACATAAATATGTTCATATACCTGCATGCATGAGTTTTAAAGCTAAATTCCCTTCCTAAAAAAGCATATAGGTCAGGTATCTTCGAAATCACCTTGACTTTGTGTACTTCAAGGGTCATAAATTAGACCATAAAAAAAGTAACTGCTACGCGGATCCTGTCACCGGAAGGAAAAGCAATAGGATCCGCCTTCATTCTCAAAGGGCTGAGATGTCACCGAACCCGACTTATATTTAAAAAAAAAAACTAAAAAAGAAAAGGTATCGGAAGGGGAAGTCGTTAATATTTCCAGTAATAACTGATTGGAGTTGAGGAAATGAAGGCGCCCTGTTTGGCGGAAAGTTAGGGCCGATTGCTCCTCTTCCTCTTACCCTACTTCACCCCTAGCCAACTCCACCCCTAGCCAACTCCACCCCTAGCCTACTCTACCCCTAGCCAACTCTATACCTTGCCTACTTCACCCCTTGCCTAATGTGAGGTACTCAAGGTGGGCAACTTGCAACTTATTCCACTCCCCCCCTTCAACAACTCTCAAACTGCAGTTTCCCCTTACTTAGTAGCCTGCAATTCCAACACCGGAAAAAAATGAGGGTAATATAAAAGGCAATCAAAAGTAAATTACATGTCATAAAATTTTAACTTTAGATTAAAAAAGAAAATTCAAAACTAAAATATGTAAAAATTATACAGAGCGTTCCAAATTCGATTTTCTAGGCTGCTATTTCTGCATTTGTTCAAGATAAAGTTAGCATAAAATAATATTTTTTCTTAAAGAGTATCCTTTCATTAAGTTTATCAGTGCACGGTATTGTATTGCCAAGGAAACCTGGACCATCTGAACAGATTTAGCAAGAACACTTCTCTTAATGGTAATGGATTTTTGGAGGCTTAGCTGCAGAATTTCCAGATTGCATCTTGTCACAAATAACATTATCAGGAAAAAAAATTAAAGAACCCCTCAATATCCTATTGAAAAGAAAGCTGATGTACTATGATGAAGAAGGAAGAGAGATAGACCGGAGAAGAGGGGGATAGAAGGGATATACGAGGTGATGGCTGCCAGAGGATTCCGTAAGGAACATTATTTTGACAAAAAGAAAGAGGAGCAAGGTTTATTTGGCCTTTTGTTCTGATAAAGTCATTTTTATATTTATAAATCCAATTTTTTTTTATGTGAATAAAATTGCAAAGATCCTACATCATGCATATTATGAACTTTTAGGTACTTACGGATCGGAATGACGGATTAAAACCAACCCTCTTATCACGAACCTTCAGGTCTTAGGTTCTTCATCTTTGTAATGTCATATTATTGGTTTATATTTATTTTTATTTTTTTTTTTGCGATTGTTCTGTTGTTTGCACATTTAGTTTTTTATTGTTTTTAATTTGTTACGACTCTCACAAGAAATTTACTAAAAATTTGGGACATTTCCAATTCAGAACGATATGTGATGAAATTATTTTTAAATAATTCCAGCTAGGAATGAATTAGAAGGAGGACGATTTCATGTTTGCTTAAAAGGCATTAAACTCTTTTATCCAGTTTAATCCAATAAAAATTAATTGACTAAATAAAAATGTTTTTTTATTGTTATATATTTTTTTGTCTAAATTATTTAAAGGTATTAATATAAGGCATCTTAGTTGTATGTTAGTAATTTTTTAATAAGACGAGCGCGCAGCTTATGAGTCATCGATTCCGAACAAACTATTTTCGGTGATTATAGGTCAAAAAATAGTCGACATTTGTCCAAGGGTTTTGTCCAATGAGGCCTAGCAATAGAGAAAAAAATATTTTATACTATTTTTGAAAATTTTAAATAATTTACTTTTGAAGAGATAAGATTTGGCTCCGCCGGGAATCGAACCCGGGTCTTCCGCGTGACATGCGCGGTATGCTATCCATTACACCACGGAGTCGCTTCCAAACGGTGTCAAATCCTTCCTCTTCACTGACACCTCTCCCACGATCTCGCAAGTTTTGCGAGTATTTACGGGAGATGGACAATTTTTGTCCAATTTTGGGCATCTTCTTGACGTTCGTCAATTTTTGTCAAGATGCCCAAAATTGGACAAAAATTGTCCATCTCTTGTAAATACTCGCAAAACTTGCGAGATCGTGGGAGAGGTGTCAGTGAAGAGGAAGGATTTGGCACCGTTTGGAAGCGACTCCGTGGTGTAATGGATAGCATACCGCGCATGTCCCGCGGAAGACCCGGGTTCGATTCCCGGCGGAGCCAAATCTTTTCTCTTCAAAAATAACTTATTTAAAATAATTTAAAAAATAGGTGGTCACCCACAATGATGGTTAAATTAATATTTTTGAAAATATATTTATTTTTTTCTTGGATTCGAATCGATATCTGAGTTATCAAATAGCAAAAGATTTGCTTTATCCTGAAAAAAATAATACTGATTGTATTGATGTAATTCAAATGCAAAAGAAGTCACAAAGACCAAAAGATGCTTCAAGTATAATGGGTCAAATAAATTTTATTGTGTAGTTCACAAAGCCCTATAAACTAAAGAAGATTAATGAGTTCAATAAGATTATATTATTGTTCCTAGATATTCCTTGTTGTTGGAAATATCTAGATTTCGATCTGACGCTATATTCCAGTGATTGTTTCATTTGTAGGGCTCAACAAGCGTTGTCAAAGCGAAGTGGGGGTGGTAAGAAGGGTGGAGTAGTGGGGGTAAGGTTCTTATCTAAATTACAACCGAGAATACCTGTTTGGTGATTGCTAGTCGATTCAGATAGCAGTCTGGGGGCCGTCTCTCCAGTTATTTTTCTAGACATGGCAACGCTTATGTAACGTCTTTTTCAAAACCTCAGTTGTGTAACAAGTTGATCGCTTCTTATTAAGAGTTCGTTGAACGACAAGAAAATGTTTAAAGAAGCCAATGAAATATTATCTGACCAGTTGATAATATTAAATTATATTGTGGTGACCCACATATAATTAATATGTTATGTGTAATGTTATATTTACTACATATTATATGTATACAGTTTTTTCTATTTTTTTCTTTTTTCTATCTTTCCCTCATACAGTAACCCTGTATGAGAGCTGTTTATTTGTTAATGTGTACATGCTCCATGCACTAGGCATAATACATGAATCAATACAAAATTAATTGCGATTACAGAAGTATAATACAATACAGAATTAATTGGATATTTAAAGAAAACAAAACAAGAAAATACAAAATGTGGAGTACAAAAATGAACTTCCTAACATGAGATATAACACAAAATAAATTTTACATAAAACATAACACAATAAGTTCTTTTGAGATGAAAAAAAAATCAGAAAAAAATAAATAAAATAACAATAAAGTAAGCTAAATGAAAATAAAAACAAAACATCAAAATGTCCGACTTTTCAATTTTCTTGGTCTTGTTGAAGAAATTCAAAATCGATTTCAATTATAAATTTTTTTCAATTCCTTATTATAATTTTTGTAAATGTCCTTTTCACTTAACGGCCAGCTTTTTCCTTTTAGAAGGATGCTTCTTATAAGATGGTATCTTTTATTGTCGAAAATTGGGCAGTCGTATAGGAAGTGATGAAATGTTTGTGAGGTTTGGCCGTCGCAGTTGCAGGTGTCAGAGTTCGTCAGGTGAAAAAGTTTTAGGTATGATCGGCTTTGTCCGTGTTCAGTTAAAAATTGTGTCAGTTTGTAGTGCGAACTTTTAATTTTGTCATAGTTTGAAAGTGTAATTTCTGGAATAAATTTAAAGAGAGGTCTTCCTTTAGTTGTTTGTTGCCATTGTGTGTTCCATGTATTTATGTTTTCGGCCAAAATATGTTTTTTAATAAAAGATAGGGGGATTTAGTCATAGGTTATGGGGAGGAGACTATTGCACGAGGCAGATTTTGCTAGGCGGTCCGCTGCTTCGTTTCCTGCGATCCCGCTGTGCCCTTTAACCCATTCTATTTTGACCGTAACGTCCAGGTCAAGAAGGTGTAAGATGTTTTTTCTAATTGTCTCAGTCAACATGTCATATGTATACAGTTTTTAACAATTGATTCAGTGTTATAATTAAATTTTAATATAAATAAATTTTATTGCTGCAGGATTACGTTAATTGTCCTTTTAGGGCCCGGTGCACACGGACGACACTTTTCTGCGATGCGGACTATAAGCCAGGTCAGGGGTCCCTGGAGTACAATGGACCGACCGGATTTACCATTATACTCTAGGTACCCCTGACCTGGCTTATAGTCCGGATCGCAGAAAAGTGTCGTGCATCGGGCCTAAGACGTAAATAAGTTAAGCCATCCACTTCCTATTGTCCAAAAAATCATAATAATAGTAAACCATCATACTGAATAGCTTCATGAATAGGGGTACATTAAAATTGGTGTAGAAAACTATTACAGTCGAACCTGGATATTACCTCTTGGTGACAGGATATTAATTCCACTTAAACAGGTATTCCACTTAAACAAGGTTTCACTTATCCAGGGTGCACCTATCTTATTAAGGGGGCATTTACCACTTAAAGACGTTTTCAAACAACTTGTAATTTTTAGAAAAATGTATTAGAGTAGGGGGAGAGCGGGGTTGGTTGGCGTAGGGGGTAGGTTGGCCACTGGCTTATAATTTTCGTCATACCTATTGTGAAAGCCCCACCATTGTACCATGTGACCCCCTCGACCTCGGGAGTCTTGTCCTGAGTTTTCAATCAGATGCTAACAGTGCAGAGAAGAGTGTGCTTCATTGATTGATTTTACAAAATGTAAGTAAATTTTTATATTTTCATTAAATTTGGTTTAAAGGCATGGCAAAATATTTGACTCCGATTCTGTTCACATAGCCTGAAACTCCTTTGAAAAACCTAACCTTTCGACTAACCAGTTTCTTATTTGATTGTTCTCCCCTGTCCTGGCAGCCATCTTTCATATGATCTCTCGTGTGGGGTTAGTTGGCTCTAATCAACTGGGGTTGGTTTGCGCAGTAGCAATTCACAAAAGCAAGGTAAACATAAAAAAAGATGAAACTACCAATTGTCTTTAGTTCCAGCAAGAAGGATGAGAGCAATTTTTCTTATGCAGAAAGTGACGACAGTCTAAACTACTATCTTCTTCTATTCTCATTCTATTTTCCCTTAAAAGCTGTTTAAAAAAGGATTCATAACTATACCATTATAGTGCAGCTTTTAAAAACAATAATATCTGTCAGGCAGTAGTTGAATGAGATGGCTAAACAACCCCACCTTCTAGGCCAACCTGCCCCACATATGGGGTTAATTGGCATACTCTGGATTGACGAATTCTTCAATTTTCTATGATCTTAGTATTAAATATTATGTGGTGAAAAAAAATACTTGAATTACTCTAATACTTGGAGTTTACAGTGGTATCAGCCGTATTAGGATTATATTAACAGGAGCGACTCAACAATCAAAAAAGTGAAAACTGTTGCCAACCAACCCCGCTCTCCCCTACACACCTAAAAACCATAAATTCTTTAATAATTGTATAAAATATTGATACAATTATTACATATTTTTTGTAATATGAAAATAAAATAATGCAGATTACAAGATAATTATGTACAAATGTATAGGTAATTGAAAGTAATCAAAACATTTTTTTTATCTATGCCATATAATTTATCAAATATTTCATCTTCAGCTCCTTTATTCATTTCAAAAAAAGTTTGCAACTTGTCAATACAATTTAATGCATCAGCTTTCGTGACTGGTAGCCTCTCTGACTCTTCTGAATTTTCTTGGTCTTCTTCTTCTCTTCTTATTCCGGATTGTCAAAATTTTCATTTTCGTCCGGCCTTTTTAGATTTTTCAAAGATTTCTTCATCATTCAGCTCTCTTGCTGTTATAATTTCGTCATCCATAGGGACATACTGCTCAAAAGCTGGAAGCTTCTTATTGATATCTCCTATCATCTTTTCCAAATCCTGTAGCTGAACAGGATAACTCTTCCAGTTTTCTTAGAAATATGAATTCCACTAACAGAAGTGAATACAAAAATCGTCCCACTTACAGAGGTAAAAATTGATTCCACTTATACAGGTGAAAACATTCCAGTTAAAGAGTTTATTTAAGGGAAAAATGATGGGACAACAAGTTTTGTACCACTTATAGAGGTATTCCACTTAAGCATGTCTCACTTAACCAGGTTCAACTGTATTAGGTTATCTTGTTAAGGAAACCGTCCGTCAGTCTTGTATTGCCAATTCTTAGCCTGTAATTACCACTCTTCTCCTCTACAATGCCTTTCCAGAAATACGTGGAATATCGACAGATATTCGATATTTAAATTAAATTATATAGATATCGTTGCAGTTCAATTAGCTATCATCAATAACTATCAATCACAATTATCAAAAATGAAAGAAAAAAAGCTTTAATAACTTCTGATAATTCATAATAAAAATAGCGATTCTCGATTGGTCGGTGTCAGTAGCCTCCAGCTGTTCACGTATGCGTGAGGAAAAAGCATTTTTGGCTACGATACCTCTCCCAGTGGGCGATCTTCCATCCAATTCCTTAGCATGGCTGTCGTTGCTTATTTTTGATTACCTATTACAAGTGTCTTAGCAGATACAAAAACAAGTACTTTTATCAAATAAGCTAGGCGTAAGAGAGGACTGTTTTTGCCAGCTGACAACCATTCAATGTCGGATACAATACTTGTTCTTAGATAACAATTGCATAATGCTTATATAATGTAATACTTTTAAGTTTTTTTTTTTTTCTTTTAGTAGGTTAGATAATCTTCCTTACCTGAAACATAGCCGACATAGATATATATACAAAATTACTGCTGGTAATGTAATAATACTTTTATATTATTTGACTTTTATTTTTCATAAAGCTAGAGAACTTCAGAGAAATCAAAATTTTTATTTATATTTCCCATTTTTGTTCTATATTCCCAGATTTTGTTCGCAATTTGAGAGAGACGGAAATGCTTTATTTTTTATAACAAAACAAAACAATGCTGCCCACATACATTGGGTTGCTATAAAGCACAGCATACTTATCAATACTCACATACATTAATTACACCATAATCACATTTTAAGTTACATGCATCTACACTATAATATTACAATTTTTTTTTTTTTAAGACTAGATTGTCCTGGGAAAAATATTATCCTCTCAAGCCGATTCCAACATCTTTACATCACTTATTCGTCGTAGTTAGTATGCCTGTTCTTTTTTTCGATTATACAGAATGATATTTTCGAATTGGAGTTTAATTATTTTAGGAGCAAGTTAAAAAAAAAAAACTATTAATACATGTAATAAGTTTTCCTCAAATTCCTCAAATGAATTTCATTCAACGGGCATGAAGGTGAGACAATTCTTCCATGCTTGACGTTTATTGTTACTGATGCGGTTTAATAGGTTATCTAAAAAAGTCTGAAGCTTCATAGAAAATAATCAAACGCAAAAATAGTTGTCGAAAATGGAGTTTTTGACATTATCTGTTATAGACTAGTATTCATCGAAACTGTAATACCAATTTTTCGATCTGAGCCTAATAATCTGCTGATTCATACAGGGTGTGTCAGACGAAGAAGGAAGAAAAAAAAAGTTAAAAGCGATATGATTAATAGTGAAATAGTATTATTTCTTATAACTTTTATTCACAAATCTCACCTCATATCGTTTACTTGAGATTCACCGATTACTATAAATAAATAAAAAAAAAAAAAAAACAGAAAAATACATCGCGAAAAAACAGTAATTGAGATAAAAATGCAAGATACTTGACCTTCCTTGACAAGATAAGCCACCCTGACAAAAAAGAAATGAAAAAAAAGAGATAAAAGAAGAAACAAAAAGAAAAAAAAACTCTGAGGGGGCTATGTGTGTCTCTTTTTTTTCAACGTCCTCCAGTGATGGATAAGTTTTTCTCTTCTCCACCACTTGACTTATAACGATATCCCTTTAATAACATATAGCAATTTGTAATGGACACAGGGTATAATACATTTGTATTAAATAGAAGTTATTTTTTATATTTTTGACTTTAGAAATAACATTTTTAATCCTAAAGCATTTAGTTTTATTTAATTTATTTATTTATTTTTATATATTTTTATTTATTTTGTTTATTTAATTTATATAATTATTTGCAATTTACGAAAAGACAACGTCTCGGCCATACGGCCATTTTCCAGTCTCAATCTGACAATGCTATTATTCGTCATTCTTATATTTATCCAGCAATTATAGTAAACAGATTTCTTTCAGTAAATTAAAAAAAAAAAAAAAATATGTCACCACTTTATGGTTTTGTCAAAACTTATTGAGAGCTTAATAATAAGTTCTCGATAAGCTTTGACAATATCAGAAATCGTTTTGTTTTTTTAATTTATTATATTTATCCCTTACATTGCCTGATTGAGACTGGAAAATGGCCGTATGGCCAAAACGTTGTCATTGTTTTAATAAATGAAATTAAAGATAAAATTGTCCTGGTGATTGCTCCAATCTAGTTGTTTAGCTCAACTAAATGAAATAAATAAATTTATTTATTTTGTTATTAATTTTTTTGAAACGTAGTAGCTTGGGGGGCATACTAGTAATGTCCAAATTTAATTTTCAGTATAAAATTTGAAATCGCAGAAAAGATTTTAAATAAATAATTTTTAAGACCGATCTTATCCACGTTTTTTTCGTCGGTTTTTTTTATCCCTCTAAAAGTAAGAAAAAGCAATACGTTGATTCAACGAAATAACAAGTTATAATCCCATGAAAATTCGGCTGGTTATGTTTTTATTTCTTTTAAACCAAGCTAAAAGTTGGTAACACCCAGTATTATTAAAGGCTTTAAAATATACATTTTTTACAAACTAGGTAGCCAGCCGTCATTAAAATTTAACGCTGTTCTGTATTGTAAAAACATTTTATTTTAAACTCCATAGGAGATTAATAATTATTTATTGCTAAGAGGTGAAAGTACGCCTTACATTTATAGGATCTTTTTAATGGAAAATTCCATGAATCGCTGGTATTTTCTGTACTTATCATTACTTTTTTATGTAATGAAGAAAATTATAAAGTTAAAAAAGCATTTTAAATATTTTCCTCCTCGACACTTCATGGGTTGTAGTGAGTGGTACGGTTTTTTATTTATTTATTTATTTATTTTTAATTACATTCTCATTAATAACAAAAATTGTACTTATGAAAATTTTTAAAATAATATGTATAATACAACCAAATTTATTTGGGAAATCTTGTTCCTTTCTCTTCTTTTTACCTCCACTAACGGAATAAAGATGAATTCTCAAATTTCGTTTATATTTGATTCACTGAATAATAAAGCTATAATAAAAAAATTGCTGGAATATCATCCTGAATTAAATATCACTTTTTGCTTTGCGGGGGTACGTGGGGGAGGGGATGAAGTGTAGCATAAATTATGATTTCAGAGATACTTACTTCCCTTAATAAGAAGTACTTCCGCTTTATTGGCTTTCCTTGCCAAATTTAAGAGGCAATAGAGCTGTTGAATTTGGTGGGATAGCTTTTTTTTTTTTTAATACATTACATATATATATACCTGCATATATTATTACATATTTTTATTTATTTTGTTTCATCGTAAAACCAGATATAATGATTTCCTGAAACGTTTCCGTGATAGTTACATGCGTCCACAGTACATTCCAATTAAATAAAAACCATTTTACTGTGTACAATCAGGAAAGTATAATGGGAATTTATTGATGGTACGATGATTGGATTATTCGCCTACGACTTATTTTTTTCAATACTCTAAAAAAAGCATTTCAATGGTTTTCAGAATATTACATAGCTTTTTCCTGCTCTTACTCTTTTCGTTCGTGGTTATTTATTCGGAAAAATAAAATCAGGTAATTAGCCAGAAAAATCAGAAGAGGACTGGTTATTATTTGTTGAGATTATACTCAAGTACAATAAATTTAAAAAAAAAAAAAAAGGTCCCTGTAGTACAGAATTGCAATTGGACAAACGTCTGGCTTTTTATCCTCACACAAGATTGGCATTTACTAGAAAAACGCTCAAAACTACCAACCAATTACAAAAGGCAGATTTAAATGACTTGCTTCCTTTTCCAATCCTGAAAAAGAGGAGTATGAATATGAATAAATAATGAATAATGAATAAGTAATAATAAGTAGTAGTAAGTAGTAGTAGTAAGTAGTAGTAATAAGTAATGAATAATGAATAAGGATTTCTTTGAGATCCTCTAATTAAGTACTACTAGCTGACCCGTGCGAAGCATTCGCACTCTAACCTACTTAAATCCCAATTAATTGAAGTACACACCGTGATCGTATAGTGCATATCTAGTGCTCCATGGGCATAGGTGAGGGTTGAAGTAAAGATAAGATGTGTTTAAATTGTAGGGGAGAGCGGGGTTGGTTGGCGTAGGGGGTAGGTTGGCCATCGGCTTATAGTTTCTGTCACACCTGTTGTGAAAGCCCCACCATTGTACCATGTCACCCGCTCGACCTCGGGAGTCTTGTCCTGAGTTTTCAATTCGGTGCTAACAGTGTAGAGAAGAGTGTGCTCCATTGATTGATTTTACAACATGTAAGTAAATTTTTATATTTTCAGTAAATTTGGTTTAAAGGCATGGTAAAACATTTGACTCCGATTCTGTTCACATAGCCACAAACTCCTTTGAAAAACCTAACCTTTTCGATTAACCGATTTCTTGTTTGACTGTTCTTCCCTGTTCTGGCAGCCATCTTTCATATTATCCCTCCTGTGGGGTTAGTTGGCTCTCTTCAACTGGGTTTTGTTGGCGCAATAGCAATTCACAAAAGCAAGGTAGACATAGAGAAAGGTTAAACTAACAATTGTCTTTAGTTCCAGCAAGAAGGATGAGAGCAATTTTTCTTATTCAGAAAGCGACGACAGTCTAAATTTCTATCTTCTTCTATTGTCATTCTATTTTCCCTTAAAAGCTGTTAAAAACCGATTCAAAATTATTATACCATTACAGTACAGCTTTTAATAACAATAATAAGTGTCAGGCAGTACTTGAATGAGATGGCTAAACAACGCCACCTTCTAGGCCAACCTGCTCCACCTTGGGGGTTGATTGGCCTACTCTGGATTGACGAATTCATCAATTTTCTATGATCTTAGTATTAAATATTATATGGTGAAAAAATACTTGAAGTAGTCTAATACTTGGAGTTTACAGTGGTATCAGCCCTATTGGGATTATATGAACAGGAACGACTCAACAATCAAAAAAGTGAAAACTGTTGCCAACCAACCCCGCTCTCTCCTACATTATTTATTTTTTGAAACTCCGAAATTCCTTTCCTTTATTATCAGGTTAGAAGGCGGAATACTTAAATACACATATCGGTGTCGCGGAAAGCGAGTGCGCTGATTCTATTCATTGAAATCGCATGTTACTCGCTAATGACGGCGACAATCGGAACACTCTATATAACCAAAAATGTTCCTCTCCACAACTGAAAAAATAAAAAAAAAAAAACTGAAAAAATACATACCTGCGACCATCAAAGCTGAGAATTGCAGTTTTTCGGTCACAACTCGCAAAAGAAGGGATCAATCGTGAAAATGTATATGACCGAAAATGTTCTCCTTGAAAACCTGAAAAGATTGACACCATTTAGAAACCTCTACGACCATTTTCTCGCAAAAACCGCGGTTTTGCGCTTATAAGTCGCAATCGAAGGCGAAATGAGTGGTTTGTATATTTTTCCGGTGTTTCGGTTAAGGAATGCTTTAAAATGATGCCTCTTTCATGAAATTTGATGAAGTATTAAGGAATTAATGGAACACCGACAAAAAAAAGGCCTTGTGAAATAATATATATGATTATTAGGGTGCTAGCAATGGTTAGTTTCTCTAGAAGCCTATATATGTCATTTGCATTGATGTTCTTCATATTGACTGGATGTATTCCAGTTGTAAATATCAGTGCTAATACAATAAAAAACTGACGATTTGATAAAAAAAATAAATAAAAAATGTTAAAAATGATGTTTGATATGAATAAAATATAGATTTAGTAAATATATATGAATAAACATGCCATGAAGATGGGCAAACAGCCCGAAACGTCGACAGGTGTTCGGATAGAGGATAAATGGAAGGGTCTTTAACTCAAGGAAATACAATATATTAATATTTAAATCCTATTAAAATAAAAATGAAAAAGATATCTGAGTGTTCATCGTATATTTTAATTAAGTTATTTAAAGAAATAAATTGTCATCTTAAAAAAAACATTTTAGTATTATTTATTAAGAAATACTTAAATGAAAATAACATTAGCATGTTTGTATATATTTTTTAAAACATTTCTTAGCTTAACTTATAATCTCAATTCATATTAGGCGTTTCGTAACGATCTGTAATTTTTTTAGATGAATTTGGTGCTGAATGCTCCTTAATATAGGATGTTAAAAATGTAATTTACATGATATCGTCCTATGGTAAATTCTATATATTAAAAAAAAAAAATTGCAACGAGTGTTTTATACATTAAAGATATTTATAAACAAAGATTACGTGTTAAAAAAATACAAAACCAAATCATGTGATACATAATTACAGCACTCTTTTTTATCATAAAAAATTGAATTCGTTTTCATAAAAACTACTACAATAGAAAATTAAATTGATAAAATTTTATGCTTAAAATTTTGATGGGGGGGATCAATTCCTAATACCCCCCTAGAGCGAATCCAATGACAAAGTTACAATCCTTGGCAAAGGTTTCATGAACTCAACGAGTAAGATATATAGCAATAGATGGGCAACCCTAATGTATTTACTCTTGGCTTCATTCCATCCACAATTTATTCCGCGCTACTTCTCCACTTTAGCGAGAAGAGTAATAACCGCAACATTAATTAAGAAAGGTATTAATGACTTAAAAATTCTCCACGATTTGGCCCATTTTAAATTTCGCTCTATACAGTATTGTACTGAACTTCTATGCTCAAGGTCCCGGGTTAAAGTCCCGCTGTGTTAGACACTCCTAATATTGGTTAAAACAGCCATGGATTGGTCCAATACTCTGGTGAGTAAACGATTTCTACCGTGAATGTATGCTTCATTAAAAAATTTAAGATAAAATTCGAGCTAGTCCAATTAAATACTCCATATACTAAAAATAAACTAACCATTACACTTTAAATAATAGGTTAAACCCCTTTTCCGGCTCCTAAAGCGATAATTACCCATTTGTACCCGGGCTAATTTTTCTGTATATAATTAAAATTAAAAGGCACCTTTTAACTTAATAAGACGTATCAAAGCCAGCTTACTCGGGCTTTTGTTTTAATTTTTTCTTCTTAATCTTCTGATATTCCTATTAAATTCTATTTTTAATTAATAAAATTGTTTTATTTTATAATTTAATTACTTAATTGGTCTATATAGATGAAAAAATGACGAAAAATAATTGTGTCCACCTAGCTCGTTATAATCGAAAAACTGTGGGACGGAGGATTTTTTTTCTAACTCCGGGAGTTCTTTATTACTTATACTAAATAATGCTGATTTATTTTAAATATAAATTTATTACATCAAGGATGATTTTGAGTTAGGCAAGAAATAAATATTTTTTTCTTCTTTTCTGGGGGACACGGCTATTTTTCGGCACCGGAGGAGAATATGGTGTACCGCCAAAATAAAAGAAAAAATTTGAATAAGAATATATAACTAATTTTTTTTTTAATCGAATAACATTTGATTAAAAAAAAAAAAAGACTTATCTTCACAAAATTTACACATGAAAAGTAGAATGAAATTGAAAATTTGAGATTCAAACGAATAGATTATCACTACGGATAAGGGTTTTATTAGAATTCCAATGAGATGCGGCTGAGTTAATAAAGGGTTTATCAAATGCCAAGTTTGATGGTAAGGGATATCGGATGATGTGAGATGTCAGGATAGATGATAGAATTTTATTCCTGGAGTAAATTTAAGATTTGAGTCGAAGGAGCTGGAAAATATAAATTGGAAGTGTGGGTCTTAGAGACATATATTAAGATATACGGAGAAGGTAGAAATTACTTGCGACCTCTGTCGGGAGAAAAGTTCTACTTCAATTCGATATGTCCTTAAAGAACTCCGAGGTTGAGAAGTACCTTATAGTTTACTCTCCAACACTCTCGATCGTAGTGTTCGACCACCGAGAACTTTAGTCACCGCTTCAGTTGATGATTGACGAAATCTTTATACCGTGAGTACTTTACATTTTCTCAGTATAGTCAGAATAAATTTACTTTTAGTATATTATGCAGTAATCGAGGAGTTACTTTATTCTGCAAAGTACGAGAGTTAAGTTAATAACCTATATTAGACATAAAACAGAACCGGGCCTTGTTTTGTTTTAAATAAAATATTTTAAAATATAAAATTAAAAAAAAAAAAAACTTTGACCACTACACCCCATGAAGGAGAGCGACTCGGCAGCGTCTAATAAGATCTTGTGTATCGAATGTGAATGAAGGTAATTTGAGAATGAACACGCTCACCTGGTTTTTCCATCTTAATTTAAAGCTTTCTGGTCTTAATTAATACCTAAAGTTCTAAATTAGTAAATATAGTTAAAACCAGATATAGAGTCAAATATCTCATATTAAAATACTGAAAATGTATTAATATTAATGGTGCGCATTAATAAAATTTATAAATAACGGAACTCCTGAAAAAAACTGGGTTCGCACCACTAATGTGGGGTGCTCCACTCCAAATGTATTTTTGGTTCGTAATTAATTGTTAACAAATAAAAAATAGTACTCTTGAGTCAGTAAACATATACAGTTGATCATTAAAGACATGAAATGAATTATCTTTGTTAAGAAAATTTAGATATTAACGATGAAAATTTTGATTTTCGCATCCATAATGATTTAGCTGTAGGCTTGGAAAGCAGTTAAGGTATTTCTTACATGCTTATCGCCAGTTGCCCTTTTATTTTTTGTAACTGTTGTAAATTTGGCACATAATTAGGATAAAATAAATAAATACGATTCTATTATTGGGGTTAAAAAAATTGAATCATAAATGTATTGTTTTACTGAGATTTTAAAAATTAAAATAAAAAAAAATCCTTAAAATTAAATAATATACCGACAAATAAAATGTAATAAAGAGGAGTAACCTAAAAAGGATGAAGCGAAATATTATCATCTACAAAAGGAAGTAATCAATTGTTTGTAAATTGTCTCTAAAAATGTATTAATATAAATTAATGTATTAATATTAATTTATTTATGCCTGCTATTAAAAATAAAGCAAAAAAATAAATTGTAAAGAAGAGCTGTGGTAATTGGTAGGTAAGGTAAGAGTTCTCTACCAATTACAATTACTTTTTTTTTGTTTAATTTTTATAACATGCATACTTGAATAATAATACATTTTTGATATGCAATTTACAAACATTCAACCACTTTCCTTTGCAGATACTAATATTTTGCCTTCTCCCTCTTAAGTATAATTAAAAAAATAGTTGTGGAAAAGAGCTATGATATTAACATTTTCTACCAATTACCGTAGCTCTTCTTGATAATTATTCATGTATTGATTTAATTATTAAAGTAAATAACAATACATTTTTGATATGCAATTTAAAAACATTTGAACACTCTCTTTTGCAATTGTAAAGACCAGCTTTGGTAAGCGTTTGTACAACCTTTTTTATCAAAACCATGTCATAGATATGTCGCATACAATTCAATCTAAGAAAGTCCAATGGCCATACTTAAGTGTAAAAAAAAAAAAAAACCCAGTAGTTATGGTGTACCGATAGTGATATCCATATAAGAAAATTGTCTCTCACAATATTTTGGTGTCTTATTAATTTATTTAAATTAGGCCTTCGTAACCAAATAATAATTTCACTTATTTTTTAAAAATTAATTTTAAAAACTATTGTCCACGTTTTGGCCTGATTGTGCCATTTTCAAGACTCATATGCATTGCAGTTTCTTGTATTTATTTCATTCTGTAATATCACTATCTAATGGTCTTAAATCCTAATCCGTCATTAGGGTTAATACTACTAATTTTTTTTTTTTATTCCAATAATTTATATAGTGATTTGCCTTGCTAAATTTCAATAAATTATTGAATAAAAGGAAACTATACTAATATCTCGTGAAAGCAATAGAAGCTGCGAGCCTTTATAATATGACGGATGATAAATGATGCGGATGGGAGAGTGAGAGAGAGAGAGCAAGAGAGGAAAGTTGAGATTTAAAACGTTTCATCTCCCACATTTTGCGACCCCCCCCCCAATGTCCAATTTAGACTCAAGATTTATAATTTAGATTATTTCAGTAACTTTCGAGGTCCACAGTTCACGGTTCGTTAAGCAATCTTTATTAAACGAATTAAAAAAAAAAAAAAAAAAAAAGAAGCTCAGACTTGATATAAAGCATTTTTATTATGAAGTTTGTCTAACTCTAGTCTCAATTCCATATGATGAGCATATCACCTGCTCATCAGAATTTGATGAAATTGTCAGGGATTGTGTTGTTGGTGCAAACATCTTTACTGAAATAATAGAGATATGATACCATTAATTTGTGTTATCTTTTTTAAAAAGTAAATAAATTGTGTTTTATATTAAACTAGCTGTATATACCGGTTTCACCCGGAGAATTTCATTTTGTAAATCTATAAAATCTATAAACTGAGACTTTTATTGACTCAAACGGTCGATTTTGTAAAAACCAATGTAGAGCGAGATGAAAACGATTATTATAACAATAAAGAATATATCCAGAGATCGGCTGAAGTTATGCAATTTTAATATGGACATGTGTTCGCATCTGGTCTGAAAGAACCACTGAGCGAAATTTGGAGAATTTAGGACAAACGGTATGGATTTCTATAAAGAACAAACAGAATTTCATCTTTATATACATAGATTATAGCTGTATATACCGGTTTCACACGGGAAATTTCATTTTTTTAAAGAAACGGTCGATTTCGTAAAAAAAAAAACGTTATAAAGTGAGATCATTATGATTTTTATAACAATAAAGAATATCAGCTGAAGTTATGCAATTTTAATATGGACAGGTGTTCTTACCTGGTCTGAAAGAACCACTGAGCGAAATTTGGAGAATAAAGAATATTAGCTGAAGATCGGCTGAAGTTATGCAATTTTTATATGGAGAGGTGTTCGCACCTGGTCTGAAAGAACCACTATGCGAAATTTGGAGAATAAAGAATATCAGCTGAAGATCGGCTGAAGTTATGCAATTTTAATATGGACAGGTGTTCACACCTGGTCTGAAGGAACCACTGAGCGAAATTTGGAGAATAAAGAATATCGGCTGAAGTTATGCAATTTTAATATGGACATGTGTTCGCATCTGGTCTGAAAGAACCACTGAGCGAAATTTGGAGAATTTAGGACAAACGGTATGGATTTCTATAAAGAACAAACAGAATTTCATCTTTATATACATAGATTATAGCTGTATATACCGGTTTCACACGGGAAATTTCATTTTTTTAAAGAAACGGTCGATTTCGTAAAAAAAAAACGTTATAAAGTGAGATCATTATGATTTTTATAACAATAAAGAATATCAGCTGAAGTTATGCAATTTTAATATGGACAGGTGTTCTTACCTGGTCTGAAAGAACCACTGAGCGAAATTTGGAGAATAAAGAATATTAGCTGAAGATCGGCTGAAGTTATGCAATTTTTATATGGAGAGGTGTTCGCACCTGGTCTGAAAGAACCACTATGCGAAATTTGGAGAATAAAGAATATCAGCTGAAGATCGGCTGAAGTTATGCAATTTTAATATGGACAGGTGTTCACACCTGGTCTGAAGGAACCACTGAGCGAAATTTGGAGAATAAAGAATATCAGCTGAAGTTATGCAATTTTAATATGGACAGGTGTTCTCACCTGGTCTGAAAGAACCACTGAGCGAAATTTGGAGAATAAAGAATATCAGCTGAAGATCGGCTGAAGTTATGCAAATTTAATATGGACAGGTGTTAGCACCTGGTATCAAAGAACCAATTAGCGAAATTTGGAGAATTTAGGACAAACGGTATGGATTTCTATAAAGAACAAATAAACAAACAAACAAACAGAATTTCATCTTTATTTATATAGATAGTTAATTATAAGGTACTTTTCCTCAATACCGATAGTACGTGGTCCAGGCCTCCTTACTGTGCACCCCCCCCCCCCCCCCCCCCCACATCATTGTAAATTGCATATCGTTGTGTTCCTTGTAATAAATTATCAAGGAAAAGCCAATTTAAAAAAAATATGTACATGGCCGCACTTTCCGAAAACTACGTTAAAACATGGCGGAATGACGATTTTTTATTTGAGTTGCTTTTTTTGGTCACTGAAAATCATTATTTCACATAATTTCGCCATAAGTGGTATTTTACTAAAGTTTGATAGTTCCGAATTCAGAATAAATAAATAAACGTCCAGAAACAAATTGCCGAATACCTTTATCGTACGAAATACCTTTATCGTATTTTTTTTCAAGTAGCTCCTACCAAACGGCCAACAATAACGAATAACACCCTGAAATAAAACCTGTAGAGGCACTGTTTTTTTTTCAAAATCACCAGTCAGATCTGAAAATATATGAAGCAGTTACATAGAAAAAGGACTTGAACGATGAAAAGGCGGCAGTGGCTCGTGCGCTTCCAATCCTCTGCCACATGGCTGAGTTCTCAGACATACGTACATATAATACAGATGATAAATAACTTGCATATTACTTACATAAACAGTTTTTCACATTTTAAGGATAATAATATTCTCATCAGTCAGGTTACAGAAACTGAATTGATATTATATATGAAACTTGGTTTAGATGCCCTTTTTCAATGCTTTTTTTTTTTTTTTTTTTTTTTTTTTTTTTTTTTTTTTTTTTTTTTTTTTTTTTTTTTTTTTTTTTTTTTTTTTTTTTTTTTTGGTATAGACAACTTACGGAGTTGACACCATTTAAAATAAAATAAAAATAAAAATATAGATTATAAGTTCTCTACTTTATTTGTTGATATGCAGAAAGTATAATATATAATATACATATAATATAATATAAATATAATATACGATAAAATAGAGTTTGATACCTTACAAGAATTAATGACTTAACAGGTACATTATATATACACTTACTAACAAAAGTCTCTGCACACCCTCCAGCTTTTTTTTTATTTTACCTAAAGATAGGTTATGAGCCAGATATTGGCAATGAAACTCACACATTTTTTACATAATTTAATCTATTTTAATTAACAATAATCAAATTTAGTAAAATTTATTTAACTTATAATTTATGAGGAAAATTACATAAAATGTCAGAATATTGATGCGCCAAAAGTCCCTGCACACATCATTTTTCTTCAACTTGAAGCTTAATTATTGATGCCAAATCAACTTTAATAGGTAGTCGTTCCTACTTTATTTCTTATCACTTCTCATAATCTATTTGGCGTGGTGTGAACTAGTTTTTTGTAGTTTCTGGAGTAATTTTACCCCACAATTCCTTTAGTACTCTTTTTAAGTGGTCTTTGTACTTTATTTTAATTTTTACTTTCTGAAGGCCTAGTTGATCCCACAGATGTTGTATTGGATTATGATTAGGAGATTAGGGAGTTGTTTTAAGTTGCTGTGGAGCATTGTAGAGCAACTATTCTTGAACTTTCCGCGCTGTCGTTATCTTGTTGAAAAATGAATTTTTCCTGGAGATCAAACTTCATTAAACTTTCCGGTAAATTACTCCTCAAAATATTTATATAAACGTGTTGGTCCATTATTCCGTCGATAAATTTCAAATTACCAACTCCAGCAGCACACATACACCCCAAAACCAAAACACTCCCTCCACGATGTTTCACAGTACCAACTATGTTTTTTTCCAGGGGCTCTTTGTTAGGTTTTCTCAAAACTTTCCCCCTTCCATCTGTCCACCTGAATGTTAAATTTACTCTCGTCAGTAAATAAAACACGTTCCCAGAACTATAAGGGCTTGTTTACATGTTCCTTTGCGAACTTCAGTTTCAATATTCGGTTCGTTTACTAATGAATAGCTTACACCTAGGCTTACGCACATTATAGCCAGCTTTCTTTAGGGTCCTTCTAATCGTTTGTGCAGATACCCCAATCTTGTAATTTTCATACACCATACCTGCTAAATTTAGAGCACTTATGTGGGGTTCTTCGGCCAAAGTCCTTATGATAGCCCTCTAGTGGTGAGCTTGGAGTACGGGGGGCGGCCAGAGCGGTATCTACTTTCCATTGTACCCAGTTTTTCATACCGTTTTAGAACATACCTTACCGTATTATAGCCCTTGTTGACGATTTTTCCTATTTACCTGTATGAGTTGTATGAGTTTCCTCAAATTTACAATTTGGTCGGGAATCGGTGTTGGAACCTCCATTTTTTATCACACTCTAAACTGTTTGGGCCCAAATTAACACTGTCAAGTTAGGATTAGCCGGAGGATGAATGGGATAATGTGCAAACTGTATACATATCAGTATCTTGGCTAATTCCACTGCGTGCAGAGACTTTTGGCGCATCGATATTTTGACATTTTATTTAATTTTCCTCATAATTTATAAGTTAAATAAATTATATTAAATGTAATTGTTGGTCATTAAAATAGATTTAATTATGTAAAAAATATGTGAGTTTCGTTGCCCATATCTGGCTCATAACCTATCTTTAGGTAAAATAAAAAAAAAGCTGGAGGGTGTGCAGAGACTTTTGTTAGTAAGTGTATATATATATATATATATATATATATATATATATATATATATATATATATATAAAATTGCCGTGGGGCTAATTGTCGATTTATTTAATAATTATTTTAATACTGGTAGAATCCCCTCGAGTTTCACCGAATCAGTCATTTATCCATTATTTAAAAAAGGGGAACATAACGTAGAAAATTTCAGAGGTAAATAAAATTATAAACTCTTAAAATACGACATATTCATTCATTTTTTAAGTCACATTACAATTAAGAGGTTCCATAAATATAAGGGAACATACATGATCTGAAAAATGAATTATTACTTTCACTTACCTATATATGTAATATATAGTAAGTGGAAGTATTGCGATCGTGAAAAATTTCGACTTCCGGTTTTCAACGGAAATACACGTTTTGGGGTCCCCTGAGTCGAAATGACCAAGTCCCGCGAAATGGTCTGTGTGTGTGTGTGTGTGTGTGTATGTGAACAGACTAGCTCAAGAACTATAAACCGTGCGAACCTGAAATTAAGTATTTAGTGTAGGTATATGCCCGCGATGTGACAGCAAAAATTTCATCAAAATTGCTCAAAGGGAGGGGGTACTTTATTTAATAACTTTTTACGTTTTTTTCGATTTTCTCAAAAACGGCTTTAACGATTTTGATCAAACTGGGTATTTGATGTATGTATATGCCCGAGATATGACTGTAAAAATTTCATCAAAATTGATCAACCGGAAGGGGGACTTCACTTACTACATTTTATATAATTTTCACGTGTTTTTTTTATTTACTCAAAAACGGCTTTAACGATTTTGATCAAACTGGGTATTTGATGTATGTATATGCCCGAGATATGACTGTAAAAATTTCATCAAAATTGATCAACCGGAAGGGGGACTTCACTTACTACATTTTATATAATTTTCACGTGTTTTTTTTATTTACTCAAAAACGGCTTTAACGATTTTGATCAAATTGGGTATTTGATGTATGTATATGCCAAAGATGTGATAGCCAACATTTCGTCAAAATTGATCAACCGGAAGGGGGACTTCACTTACTACTTTTTATATAATTTTCACGTGTTTTTTTTATTTACTCAAAAACGGCTTTAACGATTTTGATCAAATTGGGTATTTGATGTATGTATATGCCAAAGATGTGATAGCCAACATTTCGTCAAAATTGATCAACCGGAGGGGGGGCTTTACTTAATAAATTTTGTATCATTTTCACGGGTTTTTTTATTTACTCAAAAACGGCTTTAACGATTAATAAAAATAAGATATGAATGTAGAAAAATGTGTGACTTTGGGAAATGATATTTAACAAAACACTTCAATTTCTTATCTAAGTAAGTTGGTAAGCGAAAGTTGTGTGTTGCGCGCACGCACCAGATTTTTTTTTAATTAGCAATGTATAAAGGTTTTTATATAAAATGTGAACTGTATACATCGGATTAAAATATATTGATGTTCATCTTTACGATAGCCAGAAAATTCTGTCGGAAACTCGTCCTCACTTTTGTCTTCCTCGTCACTGTAATTTTGGAAGTCGCTATTTTTTCGTCTTTATTGGCATCGTTATCTTCAATTGACCCCCATTCGTTTGATTTAGGGTCCTGAAAAAGATCTGGGACAATAAAGCCTCCATTCCATTGTATCCATATTCGGGTCCAACACCGGAAAGTTGTTTTTTTTACACCACGTTTTTAAATAACTTGGTCATATATTCATTAGTCGTTCTAGATAAGATCTTTAGCAAGATTCAGTGAGTTCTCTTATTTTAACAATCTCTTTTTATAACTTTTGATTTTTCCTCTACCGTTTTTATTAGTTTTACTTTTGAACAAACTCATATCCTTTAAGCATGGAACAGGTTTGGGAACCTGATTTAGTAAACATTTTGGTTTTATTTAGTGTCCTCTTTTTATTTTCAAGGCTAATTTCTAAAACAATACAATTATTTTCCAGAATGGTGCATAATGTAACAATATGAAAAAAAGTATCAGTCTCCGGACTTCTTTTTAATCCGGATTATGACAAAAATTGTTAATATTCTGAGAAAAGGAAAATTGGAAATTTCGAAAAGGAAACACTTGATTCATCGGCCAATTTTCTTAAAATTCTTAAATGCTTAGTAACTAAGCAACAACTCAAGTTCTCTTTTGTGCATAAAGACGGCGAAATCATAAGCTTAAACGATAACTGAAAAATAAGAAAAATATTGCATGGCTTTATAATGAAAAAATAAAAAGGAAAGTGACACTTCTACCGGCTGTAAGTATCACCAAGTGTCGGTAAATGACCTAATTAACGACGGAAAAACAATTTTCCTTCACCTTTCTTGTTGTGCCCGGGAGACCTGAATTATATTCACAAGGGAACTTAATTGAAGGTCAGTCGCACGTCACTATGTAGGTCGTAAGACCTGGGTTGGTGTTGACAGTAGTAGTAAAGTTGTCAACTGCCAACTTGTTATTTTTAATCATCAACATTCTTATCCTAAAAAAAGAACGAGTAGGTCGATTGAGTGACGAGCCCCAGAGAAGATAAGAATGCGTATGCCATAAATCCTCTCTTCCCATAAATATTATGTCTTAAAAATATTATAAGTTATAGGATGATCCTAATTCTGAAAATTTAAAAATATAAAGAAGACACGTTTTTTATTGATAGAATTAATTTGTGATACTTCAACAGTGGCTCTGGTAATCGTTCGGACGATTTTTTCTCTCAGCTCATTTCTCACTTATTTCTAGGCTATTGGATAGTGTCCAGGTCTTGTATATCACTACTGTCTTCATCATAGCATTGGACACCATTAATTTATGTTGCTCAACCACTCCTAACGGTAGATGTTTTAATAGCAACCTTATAAAAATTCTTTCTTGGGGGACAGGTAATGCCTTTAGCGTCTTGTTTTCGTTTACTTTCTGTTCTTTGTTATTGTCCACTCTACTTAATTCCTTTATTGTTTATTGTTATTATTTTATTGTTTTCAAATGGTTTCCCTTCCCATACCACCCCGCAAATTTTAGACCTCTTTTCAGACCTGTATATCCATAGCTACCATGGTCTCTATACCAGAATTTCTGTTAAAGATGAGGTAGTAGTCAATACTAAATCACTATTATTATTTTGTTTCACGCATTACAAGGTACTTCAAAATAGTTGGAGTCCATAATTATTCTACCAAAATGTATGTAACAACATTTAAGAAAGATATCATGGCATCCATACATTTCCTTACCTTACTTAAAGGTATCAAATTTATATACATAGACTGAGTTTTTCCAAGAATGATCTCTCAGCCTCGGATCCACGGGTGTTATGAGAAAATGGAAAAACTACTGCTACAGCCGGACTAAAACCCGGTACCATACTGTAGTACAATAACAACTGTTAATGCCAATATAATATTTATCTTAATAATAATATTATAATAACTTAATAATAATAAAACATTAATTAATAGAAATTTGTTTATTAAAATTATAATCTAAAAATTATAAAATGTGAATATATATGCATTTATACTCTTGCTCATAAAAAGCCAAACAGCGGGATTAATTCACTTATAACAATTTTAATAATATGAAATATAGTAATAAATATATTTGTAGTTCCTAATCATACTTCACTATTAAACCTATCCATCTGTATTTTTACTTATCTCTATTTTATTATAATACCGTTCAACTCAACTAAAAATTTCTTAATTGAATTATATCTATTATTATAGTTTAGAGTAACCAACCAAAGCTATCCGATTTTTCACATTCTAATATCCTATAACTTCTGTTCAACTTAATTTATGTTTTTGAAACCACCTTACTTTAAACTCGCTCAATAATAATATAATATTTATAATTATTATTATTTTATTTTATTATATAATAATAATTATCCGGGACTAATCATCACCAACCACAGTATCAGGCTTCCGGGATCATCATGTAGTACTCACGGACCAGTATTCTTACGTTCAGAGTGTAAGATAAGATTATAAGATCATTACATAGGTTTCGGTAGACTTATGTAAATATATTTAAGAAAGATATCATGGCATCCATACATTTCCTTACTATATTCACAATGTCTAAACTACTCCATTTTTTCTGTCGCTACGAACGATAGATCTACTTTTTTGAAATTTTTCTCTGGTATCAAACCGTTGCTTGATATTGGTAGAATGCCGCTTTCCGCAGAGGAATAATATCCAATTAAGGGATTCATTAGTTGGGTTGAACAGAAAATATAGATACCCATCCATCTATTAATATTGAAGTATTATTATTTTTATACTATTTATTTGTTTCTAAATTAAAAAAAAGAGAAATAATTTATGTGTGTATTTATTTAAATTCGATAGTAAAATGGGTAAGGGCGAGTTAGATATTTACAGTTAATGTTTTGTATGTTCATTTTTATCATTGGCTTATTGTTATTTATATTAAAAAGTTAGATAATTAGAAGTTAGAAAGTTATTCACAAATTAGGAACTACAAACATATTTACTATTATATTTTAGATTATTAAAATTGTTAAGTGTGAATTATGCCCGCTGTTTGGCTTTTTATGAGCAAGAGTAAAAATGCTTATATATTCACATTTTATAATTTTAATAAACAAATTTATTTTGATTAATATTTTTATTATTATTAAGTTATTATACTATTATTATTAAGATAAATATAATATTGTCATTAACAGTCGTTATTGTACTACAGTAGGGTACCGGGTTTTAGTCCGGCTGTAGCAGTACTTTTTTCATTCTTTTACAACAGCCGTGGATCTGTGGCTGAAAGATCATCCTGGGAAAAACTCAGTCTCTATAAATTGGATACCGCTAATTAAATAATTAGTTTAGAGGATAAATCTGTTGAGCTTAATCTCAGTCATGTCAGTTTTTCTATGGACTCCCCCCCCCCTTATCATATTTAAATAATATTCTATTCTTATTTATTTTTACTTTCTCATTTCCTTATTTTCCTTTCTTATTCTTATATTTAGTTTCATGTAGTTTTCAAAATGTTGGGTTTCATTCTATTAAAAAAAGGAAAGACAAATATTGAATTGACGGCTGCGTTGATAATACTAAAACTTTTTTTAATCCATTTTCTTCCTTTCTTTTTTGTTTTAATCATTTTTGGACGGCTCGAAATGACTTTTCCCTGGTCCAGCTTGGACTCCCCCCGGGAATACTCCCCCAATAAGCCCTGTCCTAACAGATGCCCCACTTGGAGCACTGATCGATTCCTGGATGGACCCAGTCGGCATTTTCTGGACGCTTGACATAGCTCGGCGTGAGTGATGTTCTTTATTTGGTCGCTAACAGGATATACCCGGCCTATAATCCCCTCATTTCACCCCTTCCAACATCTTATACCCGTAACGAACCCTGACCTCCACCGGTAATCGCATTTTCAGCCCTCAACCAACGACCTTTACAAACCTGTCTTTAGGCTTGTAAAAGGCTTCTTGAAATCATCTTAAAAGCCAATAGAACTGGTCAAACACTAAGCTAAGTAAGTTGACTAATTTGCCAACAGTTGTGGTGACTAAAATATTGATTAATTTACATCATAGTACAAAAATGGGGGCGTAGATATAGTATTTTTATTTGTTTCTACCAACCAATACCCCCTTCAGATTTTTTTTCTAGACACACCCCTTATATGTATTAACCTTAATAAATGTACTCGGATAAACCATGAATGTACGTAGGAATCAATTTTACCTTGTCATCGGAAACTCACCAAAAGAAAGATTCGTTCATAGAAGATAGATTGCTGATATTAAAATAATATGAATAAAATAATTATTCTAAATTAGTGTTATAAACACATTTATCAGTAATATAATACATTAAAAATGATTTTAAATGATCAAAGTAAAAATTAGAAATAGAAAATGTTAATATGAACTGCCTATTTTACCTGAGGGGTTAAAAGGAGAAAAACATATCACTATTTATTAACTTCCAATAGTCATTATTTAAATAATTATTTAATAATAAATCAAATTAAATTATTATATTTTTACATGTAATAATACAAATAATAATTATTGGAATTTAATGAATCAATAGTTAATAATGAGAGTCTGTCGATTAGATCTCGCCTTTGGACAACGTCCAGCTCCTGATTACTTCGTGGCAACGTGGCAATATTGGCCGAGTCCTGGGATCATTGAAGAAAGGATGAAATAGAAGGTTAACGTGGCTGGGGTTGAGCTAGGTGGATCGGTTGGTTGGAGTGCTGCAACGGTGATGGAGATCAGGCCATGGACAATCTTTTCTAAAATAAAATATTATAATATTTTAAATATTTATTATAATATTTTAAATAAAATATTATAAAATTATTATAAAAACCACTATTGATTTGAAATGTTTATTGTTTCAAAAAAAAAATTCAATTTGGCCCGCAACCAGTTTTAATGTTGACGAAACACCGAATTATTCATAAGCATAAAGTTACCGTGTTACCGAATATTTTTTTTTTTTTCCGGCGTTATCATACGGTAAAATAAGGCACTCCTCAAAAGCTGAGTTTAAGTCTAAAAGCATTTTTGGCTTGTCCCTTCTTTTGATCTAAAATGTTTAATAATCCGGTAGATCATGTTATGGAATAAATATTATCTTTTGGTATGATAAATATCATCTACTGTGTTTAATACTAACAAGGGGACCACGTCACATTTCCCTCTCCGATTTTGATGACATTTTTTTGGTGATTCTACATCAAAAATAAGTCGACACGTGTCCAGCCGTTCCATTGAATGGGCCATCTGGACTGAGAAATTAAATATTTTAGGTCCAAAAATCGTTAAAATTGGCTTTCACAAAACAGTCATTGCTACATTCTACCTGAACCAATTTTAATGAAACTTTCAGGGATTCTTCTACTTAAAAATATATTAGACACGTGTATCGGGATTTGTCACAATTCACCCTAGTAAGGCCAGAGCGTCACATCAAAGTTGAGGCTTAAGTTAGTAAATTTAAGCTGTCTTAAATCTGGCCTTACTATGGTCAATTGCGACTAATCCCGATACACGTGTCTTATATATTTTTAAGTAGAAGAATCCTTGAAAGTTTCATTAAAATTGGTTCAGGTAGAATGGAGCAATGACTGTTTGGTGAAAGCCAATTTTAACGATTTTTTAACCTAAAATATTTAATTTCTCGGTCCAGATGGCCCATTCAATGGAACGGTCGGACACATGTCCACTTATTTTCGATGCAGAATCACCAAAAAAAATTTCAAAAAAATCGGAGAGGGAAATGTGACGTGGTCCCTTTGTAAGATAAAGTCTAATATTCACAATGGGTACTACAAAAAAAAAAAAAAAAAAAAAAAAAAAAAACATGATGGATTATGCTGATATTTGAGTTTTATTCAGAGATTTTGTAGTTTAAGTTCAGTCTGCTATTGTGTCCCTGGGCAAAATGCCCTATGTGTCTTCTCAAGTCGATCTGTTTGTTATTGCGGAAGGGGAATGACGGGAGGGGGTGGTGGATGGTTTCCTATTTCAGAACGAATGGCGAAACCCATTTTAAATTTTCTCTATTCGTCGATAATGGTATTATTTTCTTTTGACTGCTTAAAATGTATTTATTGTCATTTACAATCTAATACCATTCACTACTTTTGTATTTTTTTATTTATAAGAAATATGTGTGTTTGGGTCGATTCGATAATGTAATGGTTAACTTAAACATTTTAAAAATAAAAGCTTTCTCATAATCTCAACCCCTTCTTGGAATTTATCTCTATTTACGTATTAACATCTATTTGTTGGAGCCGTCTTTTATCATCGTTGTTTTGTGCTTGATGTTTTACATAGTTTTGATGTCTGTTTTTTGTTATTGAAAAAGAACAGATAGAAAAGTAATTGAGGAGTTAGCATAATTTTCTTTTAAGAGTAATGAAACGTTTCAGGCGTTAATACAATTGATTACTGATTTGTGCTGTCTATAAAATAGTATAAAACAACTTTTTGTTATTTGTCCTATTTTGAAACCAATCATACAGTAAAATAAAAGTGCCTATTGCATGACCGTCCGGAAGCCCCCAATGACTGGCTAGGCCTGTATATTGTATATTATACTAGTATTGATCTTCAAGTTTTGTCGCATTAATTTTTATATGTTTCTTGTAGGTATGGGTTGTTATTTTATCATATAATAAATAATGAATCGCGTTAACTTCACATATGAGAAGGGATTACTTAGAAATTAATGTCTCTTTATATATATATATATATATATATATATATATATATATATATATATATGGTGTATATATATATTTTGTTCGGCATATCGTATACTTTTTAAATGCTTTATTCAGGATGACATCATCATTTTGAAAATTAACGAGAAAATTCCCATAAAAACAGAGAATAAATATCAGCACTATAAAAAAGTTAAAATTTCGGATTTCTTTCAAAGGGGGTCCAATACAATGTTATCGGGGACGATATTTTTGAAAAAATATTCATTTTGTATATTAGGGGGGGGCGCTCTGTAAAATAGTTAGAATTTCGGATTTCTTTTACAAGGGGTCCAATATTATGGTATCGTGGACTGTGATAAAAAAAATATTCATTTTTTATTTTAGTGGCGGAGGGAGGAACGCACTAAAAAATAGATTTTCCGATTTCTTTCATGCGGGGATCCAAAATTATGTTATCGTCGATGTGTTTCTTGAAAAATAATATTCCCTTTGTATTTTAGGGGCGGTGGGGGGGGGCGTCCTATAAAAAGTTAGATTTTCCGATTTCTTTTACATATTAGTGCGCCAAACCCCCAAATTAAAATACAAAAAGAAATTTTTTTATAAGAATAGCGTCCCCGATAACATAAAATTGGACCCCCGTGTGAAAGAAATCGGAAAATCTAACTATATCATTGCGCCCCCCCCCCCCACCGCGCTACTAAATTACAAAATGAATATTTTTTTTCAAAAACATCGTCCCCGATAACATAAAATTGGACCCCCATGTGAAAGAAATCCAAAATTCTAACTTTTTTATAGTGCGCCCCCCACCCATCCACTAAAAAACAAATGCAATATCTTTTTTTAAAAATATCGTCCCCGATAACATAGTATTGGACCCCCCACTTACTATTTCTATTGCGCCCCCTACCCCCGCCACTAAAATACAAAATGAATATTTTTTTCAAAAACATCGTCCCCGATAACATAAAATTGGACTCCCGGGTGAAAGAAATCAGAAAATCTAACTATATCATTGCGCCCCCCCCCCCCCACCCCGCTACTAAATTACAAAATGATTTTTTTTTTAAAAACATCGTCCCCGATAACATAAAATTGAACCCCCGTGTGAAAGAAATCCAAAATTCTAACTTTTTTAAAGTGCGCCCCCCACCTATCCACTAAAAAACAAATGCAATATCTTTTTTCAAAAACACCGGCCCCGATAACATATACCAATGGACCCCCGTGTAAAAGAAATCAGAAAACGTTAATATTATAGCGCCCCCCCCCTCCCTCACTCGAACTTTAAAATAAATATTTATGTTAATGGATACCTGGTCATGCTATAATATGCTTAGGTAAGGGGATAGATCGGGCGAACATAAAGAAGTGGTTGAATTTAACTTGGAAAAGGTTGAAATTTAAATGGAAAAGGTTCAATTTGACTTTGATAAGGTTCAATTTGCCTTGGATAAGGTTCAATTTGACTTGGGAATGCTATATCTGTCACGCAACATCACAACAAGTGTCCAAACACTCATCCAACTAATGTTTCAGAACGAAAATCCGATATAATAATATAGCGCCCATGGGCCGGGGATAGCCGAGCGTGTTGGAGCGCGGCCCGCTTTAACACGCTCGAGCCAAACGGTGGCGGTTCGAATCCGCCCTGGGATGGTTGACTTTTATTTCGTGGAGGCCCCACGGAATAAATCTCAACCTACCCACACATGGCCAGGTAGGGGTACCGAAAAAAAAGAAAAAAAAATATAGCGCCCATTTCGTTTATAAATATGCCATATATTTATGAAGATTAATTCCACTTCATTCAAAGGAAAAGTTAAATGCTTCAATTTTCGAGGGAAACTAATGCGACAAAAAATGTTATTTCCACAAATAAGGAAATTCCGAATGACTTCCTAAAGCTGTACGGTTTAGGCCCGAAAAAAGAAGAATATTCTACCGAAATCCTGTTTCTATTCTATGGCTTCTGCTGAAAAAAAAAAGAAACGGATTAATTTCTCCCCGTAGAAGAGCTGAAATTCGACTCTTCGCTTTGGGCTTCCCTAAGTGGATTTTACACATCTCACGTCTGCCAACTAGACCGAAAATTGCGTAATGGTTTTTTTCTTCAAATTATGAAGCATTATTAGGAATAGTATGGACTATAATGTATTAATAATAAAAATTGAATATTATCTTTTTCGATTTATGTGATGCACATTGGAGTATTTGATCAAAAAAACTGGCCGAAATTAAAAATAAGTGAAAGTAAAAAAACAAAAAAACCTATTACAAACTGAGCCAGAATGGAGTTTTTAATTAGGTAGTTAGTTATACAGTAGCTATCAAAAGTTTCTAAACACTTATACACGAATTAACGTAATTATTTATCCAAAATAAAATTATATCATCATTAAACATAAACCTATAATTTTTTTTGTTGATTCAGTTGTGAAAAAGAAAAGAAAAACATTTGCAGTTTGAAAAATTTCTCGTGTTCAAAAGTTTCCGGAAAATAGCGATACAAAGTCCGGAGCTTATTTATTATTAAGGATTCCCATGATCTTGAAAATGTTTTAGTTCAGTTTTAAAAATGTGTGTGTCTTACTAGTTTAGAAATTTGTTACAAACTTTAATATGTACCTAGTGTAAAATCTTAATTTTACAACTTTGTACCTCTAATTGTAGGCCAATCAACTTCAGTTTTTTTTTTTTAAAGAGAGATTTCCAAACACATTACTTTAAAATAATAATTGTGTTTTATTCATTGAATAGTGTCCTACATACTGCATAGCAAAATTAGTAACTAAAAAATAAAATTTTACTAATTAGGTATATTTTTCACAAAACGTGTATTTCGGAAACCCTGTATCTTCTGTATGGGTATCTTCTGCTTGCCATGATAGATTTTCGGTGTACTCATGTACTTAGATAAAAAAAAAATATTTTTAATATTTTTTTTTTAATTTTAAAATTGCCTATTTTTGAGAAATTGAAGTTTTAAATTTTCATTTTTTTTTTTAATTTTAACTGCTATCTTGTGGCATATTATTTTTAAGCCTCATTCAACAGCTTTAAAATGAGACCACTTCCCGGTTCATATCCTTACTGGTTACTAGCCTATAGGCATGGGCCAAAATTACAAAAAAAATTTAAAAACTTAGTAACTTCAAATTTAATTATGCTACAAAACTGAAATTTGATATTTCTACATTAGTCTATGATATATAGCTGTATACAAAAATCATGAAAATCTGAGACATCATTTCTAAATATCTCCCAAAATTGAGTTGATTTGACATAAATGACCCAAAGGCAAAAATAATCTTTTATTATAACGTATATTAAAAAATGAATAAAACAATACATTATTAAAAATGTTTGCACAAAATACTGTTAAACATTAAAATATGAGATTTCATTGATGTCTCATTTATTTTCAAAAAGGGATGCACAGATCATTTTAATTTTGGTCTTGGATTACAAATTTTACAAAGCACACTCTATGGGGTCACCTGTGGTGTTGTGGTTATCATGACAACCTACAATACTAGGGTAAAGCGCAGAGCAGAGCAGAACAGTTTTTGTAATACGTATGCTAGATAGGAAACTGCGCTGCTCTGCTCTGCGTCCCAATATGCGCGGTTTCTATCTAATTCACGTTTCACAAAAACTGCTCTACTCTGCTCTGGGGCGCCTGTCTCAATGTGCGCTCGGCTTAAAGGTCGCGGGTTCGCGTCCCTTGGTGTCCCTAGGAATTTTTAAAGGGAGTAAAAAATCCTTAGAATTGCTGTCCGTCGGATAGGACGTAAAATGGAGGTCCCGAGCCTGTGTAATGTCATGTACTTGTAAAGGATCCCTATCCTAATTAAACCTGGATAGGGAAAATTTAGACTCCCACTGCAGCATCGTCCGATTAGTCTTAGTAGCCTAAATGTACGTTTGTACAAACAAACAAAGAACACTCGCATAAAAATCTTGGTTGTTTTTAATTTTCATAATAAGTCATTTGAGGCCTACCGTATGTACTGAATGTATAGAAATTAGGTAAAAGGATCCTGCTAAATTAGTAACTTCAAATGTAATTGTGCTACAAAACTGAAATTTGATATTTCTACATTAGTCTATGATATATAGCTGTATACAAAAAATCATGAAAATCTGAGACATCATTTCTAAATATCTCCCAAAATTGAGTTGATTTGATAATAAGTCATTTGAGGCCTACCGTATGTACTGAATGTATAGAAATTAGGTAAAAGGATCCAGCAGGTTGGGTAGTGTGCCCCGAAACGTTGATGGTAGAATGTTAGAATGAAGTACTAATAAGAAGGTAATTTATGATTTTATTCACTCAAGGAAGTAATTAATATTTTTTTTAATCGAAGAGGTGAATAATATTGACAATAAAAGCTGTTTATTCTATATAACTACACATAAAACGCAAAATCTGGCTTTGACTAATGACACAAGGAAGGGTAACCGTAGATCTTAACCTACCCCAATTTGGCAAGGCAACTAAAGGTCACTAACAATCTCGAGAGCTCCCACACTTTCTGCCCTATATTATCATTTTTTCCTCCTTCAGTCAACAGTTTTCCTCCTCCGGTGAACAATTTTCCTTTTGATTATCTTTAAGACAGATCTCATCATTTCATTTATATTACCGGTAATTTAAAGTAAAAGATTGTGGATGAATAATAGAATTATTGAGAAAGAAATTACCGTATTGTAACGTGAAACAGTTGGAATAACCTCTCATAGTACATATTTGTGACTACGATATTCGAATACCATCAACGCTGACCAAAAATCTTCCACAGTTCTTCTTCAGACTGATTACAAGGACCGATGGGCAGCAGAGTTAGTCTGGTTCTGAAGCTCAAGTCATATGGTTATTTTCGTGTTACTGTTTAGTTAAAAGTTGATATTTTTTGTAAACTGTTTAATTATTTGTGTTTTCATAGTTTGTGTGGCATTGTAAAATCTTATTTTCGTCCAATAAAAACGTTTTCAACCCACAAGTTGTTAAAATATTTTAACATTAAATATCATTTTCTTGTACATGATAAGTTAAAATATCCCAAATGAAACCCTTTATTACGATAGTAATAATAAAAAAAAAGGCGAGGAATTATGTAGTCGAAGCATAGTAATGTACTATTGCTTGTTCAGCGGTTGTAAGGAGAAAATTTGACCGATATCATACCCCACCACTGTTTGATGTGGCTACACTGTTTGGGATGTGAGGTTATACAAAAAATAAAAAATCATGCGTTAGCTTTAAAAAATAATATGCACTTTATCTTGTGTAGAGAAGTTAATAAAAAATTTTTTTTTAATTAATAATGTTTTTTAGTGTGTTAATAGTTTGCTAAAAGATGTCAGGTTTTTTTCGAGCTACCACGTTCTTTGTTGTGCATTTTGGTATATATGGTACTATAACCATTAATTAAAGCTTTGAGTGAATTATCTGTTAAATTGTAATTCATCATGAAGGGATAATTGTCAAAGAAGAAGAAGTCTGTTTTAAGGGGAAGATTAACACGTATGCTAATCTTCTTGTCATCTCCTAATTTTGAAATTGCATCATTATCAGAATTAAAAGAGAGAAGTACTGACTCATGCAAGATTTTAGATAAATTTGACGAATTATTAATCCATATGTTTGACACACTTTAAGATTTCGTGCCGAAACCGAAACTCACATCATGTGCATATATAATACATGTAAGTGTGTAACATGTCTAGTTTAGAAAAAATATCAATGCAAGCTTATAAAATGACAGTAATTGAACTTAATTATTCATTAAATACATAGGTTCGGTATAGAAGAGTATTAAGAGAGGTATGTGTACTAGTTAGGTTATTAGATCAAATCCCGGCCCCTACTTCTCAGTAGAGCTGGTCCCTGCGGGAAGTTAGACCAAAACCCCTTATCAAGCAGAGGCCTAAAAGTTGAAATACTTGCAATATCTAAATCTAAATAATAACTAATATAGACCGCCAATAAAATAAATAAACCGAAAATAAATCCGACCCGAACCAAAATGATCCAGGGACGCCTCTGAATAGTCGAGTTATAGAAAGTTTTCTTTTGGAGGGGGTAGCAGAGGAGGAGGGCAAGATTTGGTGGGGTGGTTAGCTTACAACTAGACCACAGCTAAGTCCCGGAGCCTGTCTCAAAGTAAATCATTTCATAATACGTTTTATGAATATATCTAATCACCTGATATGAAAAGTAAATTTCTGCCATCATAAAGCAGATGGAATACAAAATGGCGGCCTAGTCTATCGAGTCAGTTTCCGTTTCAAACTGTTCCGAATTTAGTGTAGTTTAAAAATGTAAACATTAGTTTTTGTCTAAAGCGTGTTTCTTCATAGCCAAAACTAAAAAAAAAGTTAATAATTTTTAAGTTTTTGGGATGTTCAAAAGTGATGAAGGGTGGAAAGGGATGCCAGGGTCAAAAAATTAGCTTTAGCATCTGAGTCGCATCCAACACAGGAACAAAAAACAAATCCTAATACCACTTGATTCTTGCAAGCACTTTTTATGGAAAGGTTTCTGACTAAAATATTTCTTTTATTTTCCATTGATTTGAATCTGTGTACCTACATGTCGTGTTTTTCCTAAACTAATTTGAATTTAGTGATTGGAAGATTGATTATTATTTAGTGTTGCTTTTACTATTTTTTTAAACTCAAATATGATTATTAACGAGGAGATAATTAAAAATAAATCTCTTAACGCTCTAGGTAAAAATATTCTTTACACTCAACGTAAATAATTTTGCACGAAAAGAATGTTTTATATGTTAAGACTTGATGTAATTTACGTGGCACATCCATGTTTGTCACTATCACACTTTTGTAATCACACCTAACTTGAAGTATTTGATCTATTAAAGATACTAAAAGTATTACAGAAATGCATATGTTATCAAAGGATAATTATATATTTTACATGATGATATATTAGAAATTGGAAATTATAAATGATGATAAAATCAAGTGTAGTAAACCTAAACAACAGATGCTACACAATATTAAATTCAAGAGTGCTAAAGGCCATTGAAATAGTTTAGTCCGCTCCCTTTCCAGGGATATCAGACACGGATGCAAGTTTCTGCTTGGCCGAAAGTTTCGTCCGATTTTCAACTGAAAACAGGTTTTTCGCGGACGAAATATCGTCGGTCATTGTATAGTCACTAGTTTTCAGAGCGACTGTGATTTAAAATGACATCTAAGTCGTTCAACTGTACAATATCCGGCGGATGAACTAGTGCTTTCTATAGTGATTTTGACAGCGAACTTAAAAGGTACTCGGAACAGTCGTAAAACAACTGTAAATAGATGATCTATAATCACCCAGTTCATAACTACTCACGTTCAGTCATATTGCACCGTTATTTGATAAAGAATAGAGGTATTTTTTCTTGCCTTATCTCCCTTGGAGGAACATTCATCGTCTTATTTTATCAAGTCTAATGGTTCTTCCTTTATTTCTGGAAAGGTTGTAAAAAAAAAAATTATTACAAACACCATGAATCTTATCATATAAATTTTTATATAGTAGTACTATTACAATACCTAAAACCCTTTGCCTTAATGACCCTTTGACCTTGCCCAACGATCAGTAATTCTCTGAGCGTGGAATTGACCCAGAATTATTCCGTCGCTCGTGATAATTGTGGCTAAAAAGCTTTTATTACAAAGTTTTCTTGACTTACAACGATTCAAAGCATTCTTGACATCAATGAGAGCTTATATTTGGTACAGGAAAAATAGACTACAGTAAATGCTAACTTCAGGAAACTTAGTTTTAAGATTCAAGATCTGTAAGGTCCATCCAAATTAAAAGTGGTAACTATCTTTCAGAAATTAAAAATCACATTTTAACTGGGGCAAAATATCATTTCACATTGATCATCCCTTATATATTCGCATTCATTTGATAGCACATACCTATTAACAGGGGTGGTATTAAATTAACGCTATTTAATTTTTTTGTATTTTTAAAGGAATAATGCAATCACGTAGCTACTAAACTATAAACGCAAAACTTCAGATCGCAATCCTTATGCATGAAAATAATCTCATAAATAAATTCGAAAACAAAAGTGCCGTCAGGCACAAAGTAACACGCGGGCGTGAGACCGGGAGTTCGTGACCCCCCTAAATTTTTTGCGAAATACACCCCTGATACATAAAATATATGCATATTTAAAGTTATTTTACGAATGTGCATCAGTTCATTACATTTCTTAATATTTTTGTTTATTTATTATATTGAATATTCCTCATATTTTGATTGACCGTTATTTTAAATAAAAATCCTATAGGTATTCACTTATTTTTTTATTATTTATAGCTAAATTTTTTGAGCTTATAATCTGATATAACTTTTTACTTGTTGACTGTTGTCATCATGAAATTGGATTCAAAAGTATAGAAACCATCAAAAACCATGGATTCGACCTACTGGCAGCCATCTTGAAACCTTCCTCCTATTTCAACTACCCCTAAAGAGCGGTTGTCACCCTTTAATTTAGGCGGATCCTGCAGATCTCAAATTTTACTGCTAATACGATGACAATTTTACCTGTAATGATACAGGAAAACTTGATGTAGAGCGTTGACCAACAGATTCGTTGTTAGCTCGGATAGCTTGTAATTCTTGTTAGACATTTTGGTGAACACCGAAAAAAACCAAACGTGTATTTAAATTTTACTATGACGATAGCAGGATTTTTATTTTTATTTCACTACTTACCTATATATGATATATGTAATAAATGAAAGTGTTGAACAATTTGGATTTCCGGTTTTAAACGGAAGTACACGTTTTGAGGTACACTGAGTCCAAATAATTAAGTCCCACGAAATGGTCTGTTTCAGATTTGTCGAACGAAACTGAAATTATGTATAAGCAAGTATAGAGGCCAACTTCATTATTGGTATACCGCTTTATGAAGTACTGATGACAGTACCCAATTTCCTATACAACAAAAAAAATCAATTGCCATTGAGGAAAAAAGTTTAAGCACTTATGTACGTTAAAAAAAAAAAAAAAAAAAAATGTATGTTTTTAGTCAATTAAAAGAGGGTGGGAAGTGAAAATCATGTGATGCGCACACCGCACCAGATTTTTTTTATGGTGAAGAGGTTATTCATGTGTCGAATGTAAAAAAATCTGGTGCGTGCGCGCAACACACAACTTTCACTTACCAACTTACTTAGATTAGAAATTGACGTGTTTTGCTAATTATCATTTCCTAAAGTCACACATTTTTCTACATTCATATCTTATTTTTGTTAATCGTTAAAGCCGTTTTTGAGTAAATAAAAAAACCCCGTGAAAATGATACAAAATTTATTAAGTAAAGTCCCCCCTCCCGTAGATCAATTTTGATGAAATTTTTACAGTCATATCTCGGGCATATAAATACATCAAATACTATGTTTGATCAAAATCGTTAAAACCGTTTTTGAGTAAATAAAAAAAACACGTGAAAATGATACAAAATTTATTAAGTAAAGTCCCCCCTCCCGTAGATCAATTTTAATGAAATTTTTACAGTCATATCTCGGGCATATAAATACATCAAATACCAAGTTTGATCAAAATCGTTAAAACCGTTTTTGAGTAAATAAAAAAAACACGTGAAAATGATACAAAATTTATTAAGTAAAGTCCCCCCTCCGGTTAATCAATTTTGATGAAATTTTTACAGTCATACTTGGGGCATATAAATACATCAAATACCAAGTTTGATCAAAATCGTTAAAACCGTTTTTGAGTAAATAAAAAAAACACGTAAAAATGATACAAAATTTATTAAGTAAAGTCCCCCCTCCGGTTAATCAATTTTGATGAAATTTTTACAGGCATATTTCGGGCATATAAATAGATCAAATACTCAGTTTAATCAAAATCGTTAGAGCCGTTTTTGAGAAAATCGAAAAAAACGTAAAAAGTTATTAAATAAAGTACCCCCTCCTGTTGAGCAATTTTGATGAAATTTTTGCTGTCACATCGCGGGCATATACCTACACTAAATACCCAATTTTAGGTTCCCACGGTTTATAGTTTTTGAGCTAGTCTGTTCACATACACACACACACAGACCATTTCGCGGGACTTGGTTATTTCGACTCAGGGGGTCCCAAAACGTGTATTTCTGTTGAAAACCGGAAGTCGAAAATTTTCACGATCGCAATACTTCCACTTACTATATATTTCATATATAGGTAAGTGAAAGTAAAAAGGGTTACGTTATTGCATAAGCGATGCCGTCCTTGAGGAAGGTTACTTAAACACAGCCGCGAATTAAACATTTTTTTCAAAAAATAAAAAAAATAGTGATGCAGTCAATTTAATCTAATTTTTTTTTGTCTTTTTACACTTGCTTACTTTTAGTAAATGGAGTAGCTATTAATCCGTAATTAGACAAATGCAATCCCTCAATAGCATTGCTAAGAGATAGGGAGTAAAAAATGTACCATTTTTTGCAATATTGAAATTTTTTGGAAAATTTCTAGAAGAAAATAGTTCTTCCTACAAGTACCTTCCTAAAAGAGTTACTGAAGTACAGAAAGTACTAAAAAAAACCAAATGCTTTTTTTACTTTTATTTTTAAATTAGCTCAATAAACTTATTAAATTTAAATTTATTCAATGTTACGATTTACATCATTTCGAAAACACTGTTTTACGAAATATTGCGACCATATAATCTGATATTATGGCATCTGTGGCGTAATTTTTGGAAAATAATATCGATTTTAAGATTAAGCTAAAATGTATCGATTTTAATACTATGTTTAATACTATCTAACTTCACTGATATCTTCGATAAAAGGTTTTTTTAAATAATTTATTTTTGAAGAGAAAAGATTTGGCCCCCCGGGAATCGAACCCAGGTCTTCCGCGTGATATGCGCGGTATGCTAACCATTGCACCACGGAGCTCGCTCGCTTCCAAACGGTGCCAAATCCTTCCTCTTCACTGACACTGTCGATTCCCGGCGGGGAAAAATTTTTTCTCTTCAAAAATAAATTATTTAAAATAATTTAAAAAATAGGTGGTTACCCACAATAATGGTCAAATTAATACTTTGATAAAAGGGTTTAGTATTGCCTTGTCTGAGACCTAAATTTTAAAAATAATATTGATTTTAAGATTAAGAAATTTTATATTGATTTTATTAACTTTTCCGATATCTTTGATATGATGGGGTACAATATCGTCTTGAAAGAGACATAAAATATTAAAATACTATCGATTTTAAGATTAAGCAATGATATATCGATTCATTTTAGGTTATCGCCTTAATTGCCTTATATACTGAGGGTTAGTAGAATTTTTTTGTTTTAATTTAAATGAAATTTAATTATTTTAAAGATTATTTAAGAAATGAGCAAAAATCTAACAATAGTAATTTTGATTAAGGGGACTGATAGTTGAAGAAACAGATTCCATAATCAGAATACTTTCCGTGACTATATAATATGACTATAAGTTTCTTAACGTGAGTAAAAATGTTAATATGACAACTAGTTATAAAAAATATGTAATTTAAAAAAAAAATGAAAATAAACCACAATATTTCCATCAATCTTTCAATTACTTCAAAGCCACACACATCAAAAGTTTTTTTAGTTTTTTTATAACACTTGGCACACAGTGCGCTTTGGAAAGTTTCAGAGATGCTAAACGCTATCTTTTGTTTTAACTTTCCTTTCTCTTGAAATGTGATTTATTAACAGGTACTTTGTGAAATATTATATTTTTGAAAGATGTTAAGGGTCTATAAAAGTTTCCTTGTCTCTGCTTTGAATAGATGTAGTGTTTAGAGTATAAAAAACAAAAAATGAAAACATTTTAAAGTTATTAAAATACTAAATAAGATCGTTGCTCGTAAACATTTATTCAGCGCCAACATTTATATCCTGGAGTTGATAGATAGATAGATAATCATGTTTTATTGTATCGTAAAGCATACAAAATAATATATTACAATAACAACACACTATGATAATGGTTAATACCGTCTGCCAGGAGTTGCCTCTATATACATATCTAAATAAGAGAATAAAACAAATTTAAAAACTATGAATAAAAAATAAAGCCTCCAATAAACATAGAGAAGATACTTAATATACTTTACAAATCTGGTTGTCTATTATGAATCTACAACTTAATTAAAATTGATTTCTAAAATTAAGAATTTTCTGTAGCTTAACACATATTTCACAAACCCAAAAAGCCTGTGCCAATCCTTCCCATTTAAAAACTCTAAAATTTGATGTTCACTTAGCTGATTAGAGCCAAAATATTTATTTCTATAAGAATTGAAGATAGGGCTTCTGGCTACTATGTGATATGTATCCTCATCCTCATTTAAATTACACATGGAGCATGTATAAACAATGTCCTCCAACCAAGGTTTACAATAGTTTACAATACAATTCACCTCTTGTTTTAAATATTGATTGAATTAAGTCCATGTTATGTTCATTATTAATCCTGGAGTACAAGAGTACTTCATGCTTGTACCTACATTGATCACTTTTCGCTTATGTCTTAAATAATCGTTACGATGATTAAATTAAATTTTATTTTAAAAAGGTTCCTAAGCAGTATTATTTTCTTTAATGAAGGAGCTCTTCCGTATTTTATAAATATTTATTTATTATTATTTGCTTCCCAACGTTTCGAGCTTGTGGCTCATCTTCTGGGGTTATCTTATCTTAGCTGTTACATTTCATTCAAGCCATTTGTCAAACTTCTCTTTTTTTAACCAGTATAAAAATACTTTTGTCTTTTTTTAATTTGTCTTACATTTTATGGCCTGTTACACTGTTTTATATTTCCATTGTCACATTATTAAAAAATTATTATTAAAAAAAGACAAAAGTATTTTTATACTGGTTAAAAAAAGAGAAGTTTGACAAATGGCTTGAATGAAATGTAACAGCTAAGATAAGATAACCCCAGAAGATGAGCCACAAGCTCGAAACGTTGGGAAGCAAATAATAATAAATAAATATTTATAAAATACGGAAGAGCTCCTTCATTAAAGAAAATAATACAATTACAGCACTCTTCCCCTCTAAGTGAGGAAAAAGATCCTTAGCGTTCCTAAGCAGGTTATTCTAAAAAGTTAAAATAAATCATCACAGGCTTGCACAATCTGGAAAAAGAAGAAGGAGAAATATGAAGAAGCTACGACTCTATGAAAATATACAAAGTAATCTGGAAAGAATATTTTTTGACTCCTTTTATTCCCTAAACCAAAACTGTGGGGTGAGGGGGGGGGAGAACGGTTTAAGTTGGATCATGACTAAAATATCAATACCGTAGGAGGCGCTCTGTGGCCGAAGGTTTGTTTACTAATCAGAGCTTTGTTCAAAGCCAGGTGATTGTTCCTTACAACTACGTGAATGAAATAGTCTCTGTCAATTCTTCAACCCTGTCAACCGGTAATAGTAAATGTGTATTAGGAAATATTATATTTTTTTAAATTATTAAGTTTTTTATAAATTCAACAGTTGTGCGTGAAAAATTATATTTAATGGAATAAATAAAATTATTATGAAAGAAATTAATTTATTTTTTGTTTAATCGAGGACCGTCACATAAACTCAATCCAATCCAATCTAACGGCGCTATGGTCCTTTCAGGACCCTGGCTGGCCTCCTCAGCAATCCTCTTCCACTCCAACCTGTCCGCAGCTGCCCTTCTCCATCCCGAAACACCTAATGACCGAAGGTCTTCCTCCAGATCCTGCAGCCAACGCCGTCTATATCTACCTCTACCAGGGTGTCCCTCCATTATCATTTTCGGGAGCCTACCACCTTCCATTCTTTGTACGTGCCCCATCCATCTTATCCTGGCTCTCTTAATGGTGGAAACAAGATCTGGAGTTCCATACAAATCTCTTAATTCCGCATTTGTTCTCATCCTCCAGCGATCCCCTTCTTTTTTAGGGCCAAAAATTCTTATGAGGATTTTCCTCTCCCACGTGCTTAGCAGCCTTTCATCATTGCGTGTAAGCGTCCAGGACTAGCTTCCCATATGTTACCACTGGCTGTAGGACAGTACGGTACACTCTTATTTTAAGGGCCCTGGATATATTTTCCATGGATTTCTAACTCGTATTTTCCTTAGGGACCAATAGCACCTATTGCCAGCTGTTATCCTAGCTTTAATTTCTTCCCTAAAATTATTATCCTCCGTGATATCATTGCCCAGATACTTAAACTGCGGTACTCTCTCAAAGTGGTACCCAGCCCCCTTAATATGTTTGTTTCCTTTTTCTTCCTTGCTGGTTATCATAAATTTTTTTTTCCTGTATTGATTACCTGTCCCATCCTTCTAGCGGCTACTTCGCACTCCAAGTAGTAAACTGGCCAGTAATCACAATATCATCTGCAAACGCTAGATGCTGTGTCAATCTGTGGTATATGCATCTTCCTGGCCTTGCGCGGATCTACCTCATGACTACTTCTAGCACCATATTAAATAAAACTGGGGAAAGAGGATCGCCCTGTTTAACACTTTTCTGAATGTTAAATTCTTTTGACAGTTCTCCTTGAATTTTTACAACTCCTTTGCTGTCTTGAAGGGTCTAATTAGCTTGATAACCTGATAAGTCTAATTAGCTTTTGAGGACATCCTAGATATTTTAAATTTGAATACATTGCATCTTTGTCTATACTTGTAGATCTACCAGGACGGAATCCACACTGATAATCACCCAGAACCTCTTCCGCTCTCTTGACAACGCTCTTCATTAGTAATGTTGTGAGAACCTTTTAGACCGTGCACAGTAATGAAATTCCCCTATAATTTCTGGAATCTAATTTTTTCCCTTTTTTATGGATTGGCAATATAACACACACATAAACCCATATAAACACACTATCTTAAAAAGGTAACAGGGGTGGCTGGGTACCCCATGCATAGGAAAAAAAAAAAAACATTTTATACTGAAATGTTGAAAAGCCTTTCTATTCAATAAAAAAAAAGGTTTTAGTTAAAATTTTATTTTTCATTTCGCGTTTAGTGGGAAGTGTATAAAATAAAATAAGTGGTATTTTGATTTGAATTTATTTTAAAATTTAATGCTGAGTTGAATAATGTATAAAATAGAGTTTGGTCCGCCATAAAGCAGGTAGTGTGGGTCCTCCATATCTGAATAAATATAAAATATATATCTCTGTAATGTATAAAACATTTTTTAGTGAGGTGTGTGATTATTTATTAGGAAAGCTTGCCGTTACCTGGTAAAAATCTCAGTACTAGGCTACTGTTATATCTTATACGTTATGTTTTAAGAATACAAGTAAACAAATTACCGTTTCTAGGTGATTTTACGACGCAGCTGAAAACACTTAATAAACATCTTACACAAACGATGTAAACACTACACTAAAAAATATTAAATATCAAAGCCCAAAAATATACTATAAAAACGCACTAAGGCATATTAAAAAGGTCTCACATTAAAAAGGCAATTGCATGCAAGCTACTGAACTACTCCTACATGAAAATGATTCGCAAGATGGGGTCACACGGTACGAGTTTCTGCCTTGCACAAACAAACTATCCTATATCTCATGACAGCTCGCAATGCGTAATCAGCTCGTTATAAAGGAAAGAGAACACAAAAATTATGGAATATCTGAATGCAACAATAGGTGTGTAGGCACATTTTTTTAACACACGGTGAGGGGAGGGGGGTGCACAACCCTGTAACCTTTCTAGGATTAAAAAAAAAACTATATCCTTGTTATGATTCCTATAATATTGTGTGAAAATAAGTATGAATCTCGATTTTGTTAGCCAAAATAATTGAAATAAAATTAAAAAAAAAATGATAAAAGCAATGTTTAATTGAAGGATATGACAAGAAGATCTTAAAAATAACAAGAAATATAAAGCTTTCATTCTATTAGTTAAATAAAAAAATGTTGGGCGCCGTTAGTAAGTGTAGCCCAGGGCGAACCACTTCTCCCCCCCTACCTCCTCAGCCTCATGCAAATCAAAAAATGGGAGAGAAAAATGGTTTTGAATGTAGGCCACAATCAAACCCACTAAAGGTGATCTTTAATTGCTATTTTGTTTTGTTTTATTTCAGGAAAACTTTTATAAACACAACAAAGCTCCTAAAAGTTTATATCTATCTACCTTCAACAATAGAAACAAATGAATTGAGCAAAGTTTTTCTTAATAAGTTCGTTGAAATCATTTAAAATGGAAATTTCCTCAAAAAAATTCATTACTTTTTTCGACCCCCTGATTTCAGCTATTGGTACGAAGCAACTTGTCTATATATTTAATTTGTATATATTATATCTATATATTCTTACTTTTGTCGATCGTTTCTTGAATTTGAATTTGAATTTGAATATTTTTTTTTTTTGTTGGAAGCCGAGAAGTAATTCTATGTGAAGAACTCAACTCGAATACAAAATCACCAGATAAATTTTTAAGCACCTCAAAATTAAAGAAGATTTCTTTGAGCATCTCAGATACTGGTGCCACAATCAAAGTAGAACCCTATATTGTTTTACAAAACAGTAGTAACAAGAAGAATTGATAATTTACCTAAAAAGAATCGATAATAAAAAAAACAACAAAAAAAAACATCGATAATAGATTTAACAAAAAGAATCGATAATTTACCAAAATAGTTTTATCAAAATCTATGAGATGCATTTTGGAACCTTTGTATAGAGAGGATTCGTGTCCTCCCCCCTCTTCTCATCCATTGATTGAACGTTCTACTCATTAGCTCTTGATGCTAATTTCCTGTACACTATAGACCCAAAAGACACATTTAATTATCTTATAAATGTCTGAGAGATCCCACAGGAAATTTGGTTTTCATCTAAAATATATTTATTTATGCATGTTATACAAAACACATACATAATTACAAAAAAATAATAACAATGTTTTTAAAAGTAAATGCTCCAAACGGAGGATTTGAAACAAATTATACGATGAGAGTGTTGGCTTCCACCCTCTTCAGTCGTTGATCACTTTATCAAAGTCTGAAAGCCAATGAAATTGATAAAGTTGTGATTGAGGTCTATACGTAAGTCTCATTCAGACGATTTACAGTTCACTTAAATCATTGTTTCATTACTGGTTGGTGTACAGAAATTTCTTTATGAATAGTAACACACACACATATGATTATATATATATGACGTCCTAGATCAAATGGGCATGCTTGAAATAGGTATCTCATAAAAGGAAGCGCTTTAGAGAAGCACATATTCCTTTGCTTTTCACAATACATGGCTCAATAGTAATTTATAATGACTATTAGTGTTCCGAAAATAGTTCAAATTTTTAAACCTCCGTGACTTACAGAAAAAAATACGGATATTTAATAGTCAACTCTCGATGCGTCGTTCTTCGATCAGTCCAATTCTTAAATAAGTCCAACAGAATTGTCGTCCCGATCAATTACACATATATTTCACCTCAATAAGCCGATTTCAGGCCAAAAACGTATTATTTTCACAAATTAGAATTTGTTCACGTATTAGAAAATTATTTTCACAAAGAAGGGTCTCTTACATATTTTCTTCATTTACTTTATGTACCGAACGTTTCGGACTTCTTGTCCACCTTCCCTGGATATCTATAGTACATTTTTAAGACAACTATCTGTTAAAAAAAAAAAAAAAATTATGTATGATACATATGTCATTCCTTAATTAATAATTAACATTTAATAATATTCATCTCTGATTGTGGAACTATTTCCACTGTAACAATTGTCTGTTGGTTCTATTATAGCAAAAAGTCTATCGTAATATATAGTAGAAAATTATTTTTCTATTTCTACATTTCCTTCTGTACTCTTATTTTTCCCTTATTCGTCAAGTAGCCTTTCATTTTGTGTTTCCCCAAAATAAACCTTTTGAAGTCGGCAAACTAACCCCTACCACCTCTCACCTTATAACTTTTCCCTCAGTCTCTGTATTACTCTGGACACAGCAAGGTAAATATCAGATTTTATTTCATCATGTTAACTAGCTAATTATTCAAATTTTTAAATTTATTTAAAATATGTTTCATATAATTATTAGATTTCATAAGTAACCATGTCATGTAAACATGCAGGTCGATTTCGTTTCTACTTATTGTTACAATCTATAATTAATCTAATCCTCTAGCAATGGTGCTTTACACGATGCTCATATATTTTAGCCCTGATGAAGATCCACATGTTTGGATCGAAACTTGGGCTCTCCGAAGAAAGAACTTTTGATTGAAAATCAAAATCAAATGATGATTAATCATCCTATCAAAAAATATGGGCCATGAGAGGGGATTCGTGGAACTTCCACATCATGAGTACAACTCTTGGAAGTCATTACCTGTATAACTGGAATTCAAATTGCCATTCAAATTCATTGAATCCATAATTTGATTTCCTTTAAATGTTCACCTTTTACGTTTTAAGTACACAAGTTACTTGTTGTGCATCCCTTCAGGTGGTTGCTTGTAATAGCTCTGCTAAAGTTGAAAATTATATATGGAATTAATTAATTATGTGAAAATTAGAGATAAGTTAAAACTTATTCGCGATGTGGAGGAAGGAGAATGGAAACGAACAGTTATTGACAGTGAATGAACAAAAAAAATCAATATAAACTTAATTAACACTTGTTTATTGGGATTATATTTATCAACAAATAACATGTATTTTTGCAAAATATGAGTGAATGATATAAACTCCAATGCTGTGTAATTTTTTCTTATTTATATGTAGATAAGTCGAATGATAATCTCAACAAGTCGAACTTGTTGATTCCAACAATTTATCACGGTTGATTGATTCAACGAGATTGACTGCATAAAGGTTATATGTATTTGAAAGATCAATTAATAAATATTTTGAAGGAAACATCTATCTCTACCATGCTTCATGTTATCTGTACGATAATGCATCATTCTATGTGTATATAATCTGGAGGATTTTTCAACGATAATATCCTCAATGATCTAAATCAAGACGTTACCCTTCGCCACCCAGAGAGCTAAAAACTGTCACAGAAAGTATTGGAAGAGGGGAAGAAAGCAGTTCTCCGCAATATAGCCAATATCCAGAGCAAGTTTTTAGAGAGTTTAAGATTCCATCCAAGCCTCTCAATTTGCCATGAAAACTTATACTTAGCAAAGAATTTAAGAATTTGGGGATTAGAATTATTGTGGAGAGTAATTTATTAGATCTTTGATGAAAAACTGATTTTCATGTATGGCACAGGTGGATAATAGACGGGAAAATATATAATTATATTTCATGAGGGAAATTGTTCAGATTTATAAAAAATTGCTTCCACCCCGCTCCCCCCGATTGACGATTCACCAAATTTTTTTTAAACTTTGGTCCTGTAGAGTCAGTCCTCTTACAGTTTGCAATATTAATTTTATACGATATGTAATGATTTTTGAATAAAATTACCTATTATTCGACGCTAAATGCTTCTAGTACATAGAGTATTTGTACAAAAATCTTTTGACTATGCTATGCTGAGTACGACGAATACACCTCATATGAAGGGGAAGGGATGATAAATGACTAAATTATTGGGGTGGGGGCGGCTCAACATCTTCCTGGATAGGGTAGGTAGAAATTTGAGAGGCTGTAAGTTGAAATAACAACGCGTAGAAACAACTGTTGGGACATTTAATTCCTGATACGACGATGTATTTTAAAGGTATTTATAGTCTCTTAATACTTGTCAATTTATATCTCAGTTAGAATACAGGATAAGGCTCCATATTCAGGGATGTGGGCCGAAATTTCTTGATTGAATTTTAACCAAGTTCGCCTACTGATCCTGATCCTACTTATTTCATTGCTTTCCATCATCTTCTATAAGCTTTATTGAGTTGATGGAAAGTAGAATCAAGCTGCTTGGTTTAAAAAGGAAATGGAGACCGTTTCCGGAGATTCAACTTTTTTAAAGAATTCAAAAAATAATACCGTTCAAGCTGAAATAAAAATAATGTAATTCATCAAATATACAATAGGCCTGATAATGCTTTTAAAAAAGCGATGGTGCCAATTTGTGAAATAAAGTATAAGATGGAAAGTGTGGTTATTATCAATCAATAGAGTAGGCTGTAATTAAATAATATTGTATCGTATTTAATATTTATACCGAATAAGGACTATTCGTCGTAAAACCGTATTTTTATTTAATTTTTACATTGGGAAGGACTCCTCCTGCCAAAATATTGGGGAGACGCGTCCTCCCTGCCCCCCACCCCCACGGGGGTGAAGCCCGTTGATTTTTCAGCTCATTTTTCAATATGATAAATAAGGTGTCTGTTCCACTGTTATTTGATTCGACGATTTCTCATATTGTATATTATTTCTTGTAAGATCCATTATTGGGTATAGCTTGGGACTCTGAAATCGGGTATATTCTGGGACGATCATTCTCAGAGACTCTCCGAAACCAAACTCCATTCCCTGCTTTCAGCAAAGAACAAGAGGGCTTTCAACTCATGGATTAATCCTCTGCTACCTTCTCATTCCTCTGAGGATTCATCTTGAGCTCTGCTACAGTTGCAATCTTCTCCTATCTAGTTTGTTAGCAGCCTATATTTCAAGTGTCCATCAATCGAAATCAACATCCTTCTTACGAGGAACAAATCCAAAATAGACAAATAAGTCATCCTTTCCATTGTGATAAAAATGTCATTAATGCTATAAAACTTTGCCGTTTTGTTTTTTTCATTCATATTCAATGACTTTCTCATCTAATTTGTAATATTAACCAAATCCGATATAGAAGTCTGAAACGAAAAGAAACCGTTGTTCCAATACTTTTACTATAGAAACAATGAAGACTTCCAATTAATAAACTATAAATACCTATATTACTAACATTTTCTATTATTAGGCCCCTTTGGATTATGGAATCGAGTTTTTTGGCTCCAGAAAACCAACCAAATTTTCTCTTTTCCGACCGTTATAATATTCTACGAAGAATTACGGTACGTAGGTACCTTATTATACCAAAACTACATTGGCTATTTAGATCCCAATATTTAGTATTCAATTTTATTTGATAAATATCTCTTTGAATTCCAACCTCCTTGGCCACCTGAACCCTCTAGTCCATAGCCTTTGTGCTTAACTGTTCCAAGGTACCCTCTGAGGCGTCTGGAAAAAAAAAAGACCACGGGGCCTATTAAAAGTACTCCAGATACTTTAATTGCAAGCAATTTTAATAAGCAATTTCTCTCTAGAATATTTGAATGAACTATAATTTAGTTTAAATCCATACCGGAGCCTGGCCTTTAAAAAAGAATATCGGAGAGGCAGTAGGGTATTTGTAGACAATGATTGTACTAATTCGTTATAAAAAACATCTATCGGATATTATAGATTGTTCTTCGGTTAAGACTATTATTTGTAATATTTTAGTGTACTTCAGAAATATATAAAAGAAAAATCTGGAGTGTTTTGAGTATTGTTAAATTTTATAATCGGTTCATGCATTCATACAGGAAGCTACAACAAACTTCGTGGTCGGAGCACTGAGAAACTTCATTCCAACCGATTTTGAACTGCTAACTAACTTGAACTTTCCACTCAAATGAGTTGTTGTGCGTATTATAATAATTTATTGAACAAGAACCGCTCACCTAAATTCCGGAAATCCTTTTGACGTATTAATTTTGTCGAAATTCAGGCTATTCGGTGCTTATTAAATAAATTAAGATTTTCTCGCTAAATGATAGTTCATTATATTCATATTATTTTATATTCCGGAAACCGTTGATCAATAATTATTTATTCACTACAGTTATAACTGCTTTGTTGTTTCTTTACAAAGTGGGAGTTCTAAATTTTGCCTATCCAGGTACGATTAGGCTAGGGATCTTTAACGAGTACCATTTTACGTCCTATCCGAGGGACGGCATAGGCAATGATTTATTGTGTTTTATTAATTTTATTAAAAACATACATTTTAAAATGCTTGGTCTCTTGATTTTCAGAAACAAGCTTTGATAAAGATTTTTATAAAAAATATTTGGCAAGGATGTAGTGGTTTCGTCAAGTTTAAACCAAAAAGAAAGAAAACTAATAACAACATATATATTCTATAAAAAGAAAATGGCAACGGATTAAGAAATAGTACTTGTATTCGAGAACTTTAATTAGTTCAGTTGAAAGTTGTGAAAGTATGGACTTCATAACTAAGAGATTAAAGTGGATTTATCTTTTATAAATAGTATTTCACTTTGACTGCTTAAGTTGGGGACTTAAGAGATATCTAAATTCGACTTTAATTATAGACCTTTAACTTTTACAGTATTAGTGGCCTATAATTGAGAAAGGTGTAAATTTATGAGAAAGGTAGGGAAGCTTTCCCCCTTCCTTGGTCAAAGACTCGTCCCCTCTTCAACAAAATTACTGATCTTAAATATAAATGCCTTCACTTCAGACTTAGTCGGCATGCGCAAACTAGTTAATGGACCAATTTTTTATATAAAAAACTACTTTATATACCAATTCAGCGTTGTTTTTTTTGTTTTTTTTTAGAGATATTTACTCATATGAGATATTCGAAAGGATTGAGGAAATGTAGAATATATTTTATGTATGAATGTATTCAGAGGTAAGGCTGTATTATGGGCACCCATTTGATTTATTTACTATAAAAAGTTCAATAAATCTAAAATTTTATAGAAAACATACCCTGGTATCTGGTAAAAATATAATTTTAATTACTGTAATAATGTTTAAACATTTTTTAACTGTGTTAAAAATGTTTTAATCTATTATTTACCTTTGAAGAAAATTTCCAGTTGTGCTGGTAATATGGGTACCATAATAAAAACGATTTTATTGTATAAAATAATAACTTATGATAACTTGCATACAATTATTTTTATAATAACAGTGAAATTTGTGGTCGCAAAATGTAAACATATTTTTCCGAGGAAAAATAATCATTGGAGGCACAAACGATCCCCCCGCACGGCACTTTGGTCTGAACGATTGAGATGCAACTGTTCAACAGTCTGGTTATGCACCTCTTTATGGAATTCTGAGCATTTTTGGGTTTATAAAGATGTCTTTCGATTCGCGATCTACAACTGGTAGCTGAACTGACATCCTTGATAAATGGAACAAACACCTTAGTTCTGTTAATGTGGAGCTTGTACTTAACTCTAAATACAAGCCACTGTGCCGTCAGTTAAGCTACTTAGGTAAAGGGGAGGGGTATATCAGGCGTGAAGTAGCTATAGACTGTTAGGGGGTGGGGGGGGGGGGCTCATCCAGTACAGGCTCTCTAAGGATTGCGAATTGCCACTTTTCATGCGTTATAAGTTGATCAGTTTCTGTAAGAAATTCTCCTCCATGATTGAGTTGAGTTATTACTCCATTGAGTTAGTACTCAATCCAAATAAGTCCCACTTTTATTCTCAATCTATAATTTTTACTTTCACTTACCTATATATGAAATATATAGTAAGTGGAAGTATTGCGATCGTGAAAATTTTCGACTTCCGGTTTTCAACGGAAATACACGTTTTGGGACCCCTTGAGTCGAAATAACCAAGTCCCGCGAAATGGTCTGTGTGTGTGTCTGTGTGTGTGTATGTGAACAGACTAGCTCAAAAACTATAAACCGTGGGAATCTGAAATTGGGTATTTAGTGTAGGTATATGCCCGCGATGTGACAGCAAAAATTTCATCAAAATTGCTCAAAGGGAGGGGGTACTTTATTTAATAACTTTTTACGTTTTTTTCGATTTTCTCAAAAACGGCTCTAACGATTTTGATTAAACTGAGTATTTGATCGATTTATATGCCCGAAATATGACTGTAAAAATTTCATCAAAATTGATTAACCGGAGGGGGGACTTTACTTAATAAATTTTGTATCATTTTCACGTGTTTTTTTTATTTACTCAAAAACGGTTTTAACGATTTTGATCAAACTTGGTATTTGATGTATTTATATGCCCGAGATGAGACTGTAAAAATTTCATCAAAATTGATCTACGGGAGGGGGGACTTTACTTAATAAATTTTGTACCATTTTCACATGTTTTTTTTATTTACTCAAAAACGGTTTAAACGATTTTGATCAAACTTGGTATTTGATGTATTTATATGCCCGAGATATGACTGTAAAAATTTCATCAAAATTGATCTACGGGAGGGGGGACTTTACTTGATAAATTTTGTATCATTTTCATGGGTTTTTTTATTTACTCAAAAACGGTTTTAACGATTTTGATCAAACTTGGTATTTGATGTATTTATATGCCCGAGATATGACTGTAAAAATTTCATCAAAATTGATCTACGGGAGGGGGGACTTTACTTAATAAATTTTGTATCATTTTCACGGGTTTTTTTATTTACTCAAAAACGGCTTTAACGATTAACAAAAATAAGATATGAATGTAGAAAAATGTGTGACTTTGGGAAATGATAATTAGCAAAACACGTCAATTTCTAATCTAAGTAAGTTGGTAAGTGAAAGTTGTGTGTTGCGCGCACGCACCAGATTTTTTTTTAAATGTTTTAAGTTAATAGAGGTAAGTTTGGTATTATTGGCATCCGAGGGTAATATGGATAAAATACCTTTAATATTTAAAAAATAGGCTGAAATACAATAGAAGAAACGACCTGAACTTGAAGTAAAAGTTTATAGGAAGGCGTGTGAGAGCGAGCAATTAGTGGCGGTTAGTGAATTGTCATGTGTTTTATGTTCATGCCGGTACAAAAACTTTGTTATGTAAATATTTATCCTCATTTAACAACCATTGGAGGATATTAACGCATGATATTACTCATGTAGTTTGGTTGTGCACGTTATTAGGATTAAATCTACGGAATATTTAAACTATTTATTTCGTAGTGAAATTTATCAGTCGTTGGCCTCTTTTTTTTTACAACATGCGAGGGTGGTGATTTGGGCATTCTTTGTATTGAATTATAGGCCTCCTTTTTTGGATATCTTAAATTCAAGCTGCTATGTTAATGTTATTCATGCTGCTAATGCTAAATTTGAGCTGCTGAATTTGAAAATGATATAGATTTTTCGATTACGCACTCAGGTATCGATTTAATACTACTTAAGGAATATATGGTAAACGATATTAAAGTCGGCATTGGGTTATGGAAGGTTTTATGGATAATAAACTATGTATTTAAAAAATGTAAACTTATTACCACAATATCGTATCATCGTGTAGGTTGTAATATATCGATACCTGAGCGCCTAATCATAGAAAATATATCATTTCCTAATTCAGCACCTTCCATAACCCAATGCCGACGTTCATATCGTTTATATCCTTAAGTAGTATTAAATCGATACCTGAGTGCGTAATCCGAAAATCGACATTATTTTCAAATTCAGCACCTCAAATAACTTATGAGTGGACCCCAATATCGTTTATATCGCGTAAGTTAAAATAAATCGATACCTGAGCACGCAATCCAAAAATTGATATCATTTTCAAATTCAGCACCCAAATTAACCTACAAATCAACCCCAATATTGTAAATATCGGATAAGTTGTAATCGATACCTGAGGTTTTATATCGATATTTTTTTCATTATCAGCAGCCTTGATAATCTAATAATCGATCTTAAGATTGATATAAGGTAATTTATTATACCCTATAAGATTTCCATAAAAACGGTTAACCCAATAATGAACAACAATAAGGAGAAATCCGCTAAAAAAGCTAATAAATTCATCCTTAAATAATGAAAATCAAGCTTTGACTCTTAAATTAGGTATCATTGTGATAAAGATCATTTCAGGACTTTTATTTTCTGGGCCGAAATATAAAAGTCATAATATGATTTTTATTTATTTATTAAAAATATAAAAGTCCGGATTTGAATTTTATTCTCTTTCCGAGAAAATAAGAGTTAATTTCAAACCCTACTACATACTCTTTACGACTAGATATAAGGAATGTTAGACTGGAGAGTTGGTCTGGTTCCGTAGCGTAAGTCATATGATTCTTTCTGTGTTACGAAGTGATAATTTTTGTAACCTTCTTAATTGTTTGTTTCAATATTTGAGTTACCATAATTTGTATGGCATTAAAAATTGTTATTTTTCTTTGAATAAAATTTTTTAGCCCTAATAAATGTTACAATATAAATCTCCATATATCACCAGTATATCATATACAGTACCGTATTATTCTAAATAATTAATAATACTCACTCTTGTTTAAAAAGTTTTTTTACATTTACCAGTGTAAATTAACAGTTTTCCTGTTCTTAGCGAAAATAACCAGCCTTCCCCACCTTTGTCTGTTCTGGGCAACTACTTTCCAGTTACTGCACGAAGCTCTGCAGCATCTTTGTTCATTCTATCTATCCATCACTATTCGGCCTCAATGGTCTCCGGCCCACTATTGAGGCATTCATTGTAGTACACAGGCTTCCTAATGGATTGCTTCGGGCTAGGTTTCCCCGTCCATCAGAACCACCTCGCTTTCATGTCATGAGATGTGGTCTGAATATTTTCTGTGAGCAGTACTTTATTATTATTTTACTTCCCCGAGTTCTCATTCTAATCTCAGATCTAAAAGATTTATCTCTTGATCTCTCCAGAAAAAAAAATCGAAGTGATTTAAGGGAACATGTAGAAGACTTTTGTTTGTTTTTTATATTAAAACTATAATTTACTTAAATTTTATTTTAATTTTTTTTCCAATAGCCTTTGTATCTATAGAATATGTCCTTTGTGGTGCCTATGAAATTTATTTCATTGAAATTATTAAAAATAAGTTTACTTTTAATTTTGTTAAACAATCTCTCAAAATATATATTTTAACGTGAAAAGTGAAATTTCGAAACTTTTATACGAATGAATAAAAAACTCTTATAAAGTTAGTATTGGTAAAAAAAAAATGGAAGCAAAGGCAGAAGAACGAAAACGACGGAATATAATTTTCATAAGAAAATTACAGGTGCACCTACTCTCAGGTATTTTTAAACAAGTTTAAACTGTCTTTGAATCGATATCCGACTTGGTTTATTAATTAATGACCTGACCTTCCAGACCGATAAAGTTGACGAATGTTGCAATACAAAATATATGTGATCATGCAGAATGTATAAATCGTCATGTGCAATAATAATAATCATACATATATGTTATTACATCAATTTATAAAATATCCCATCTCTGATAAGTAATATGTTCTAACAGCCTGCAAGCCTCAATAAATTATCGGTTTGGATCAAAGTCCCATCTTCTCCTCTGATATAATTACCAATACCTAGCCATGTCTTCACCCTGTGTGCTTTTAGTATTGTATGGTAAACCGAACAGTTATTGACACCCTTAAGACTAAATTTGTGTGGTGAAATTAAAAAAAATACTTTTTATGAAGGGATCAAATTGAAACTTCCTACTCGAAAGGCTTTTTTGGGTCAAAAGTTCAATAGTTTTACCATATGGCAATATTTATTGCAATAAGTTCAAAAACTAGTTATTGACACTCTGTGGATTCAATTGTGAAATCTTCCCTATGGTTAGTTCGTTATACGCTTACTTCATAGATGACTTACAGGACCCTTCAAACAATAGATTCATGTATATCTTGAAATAAAATTAGGACTTGTTTACTTATTTCTTTAAGTTAAAGTTTGGGGTGTCAACAACTGTCTGGTTTACCCTATTGTATATTTTTCTGGCGACTTCAGCATTTACTCAAAATATTTTTTCCGCATTAATTTTTTTTTTTTCATATCCGCTCCTACACATGTATGCAACGATATCCATGATCACATGCTTTGATGATAGTGAAATTGAAAATTCACATTATTACCCTATCGTATTTCCGAATATAAAAAGAAAATAAATTTAGTTGATTCTTCGCTATATGTTGTGGTTTATTTCTTATAATATAATTAACCTTAGCAATTACAACACTTCAGAGATGAGGGTGGGGGTGTATTTACAAATAAGTCTATCAACGATTAACGGAAATCTAAACCTGCTAAGAGGTTGGTGTAGGGGTGGGGATGGCCAAGATTGTTGTTGAAAGGGATGTAGATAAAGCAGGAACCGCTCACCGCTTCCCCAATTAGCTTCATCTTAAAATTACCACTTAGTCATGTTAAGTCTAAAGTAGCGAAATTCAGGCTATAAAAAAAAATAATATATATATATATATATATATATATATATATATATATATATATATATATATAGTTCACTGGGAATAGTTCACTCCCCGAATAATTCACAAAAATTGGGAGATCGGTGGGAAAGGGGGTCAGTGAAGAGAATTGATTGACGACCGGGATATGTGCTTGGTGGCTCAAGTGATGATCCTGATATGAAGGACCAAGTGATGGTGGCTCCTTACTAGTGATAAGGAAATCCGGGTTCAACTCCTGCCCAGACTAACCATTTCTTTCTTAGAAAAATATTTAAAAATTATAAAAATAATTTTCAAGAGTGCAACACAAGAAAAATATATTTAAACTGAAAATATATTTTTATAGTGGGAGAGATAGAGAGAGAATGAATGTTATGGAATCGTAGGACAATATGGAATACTGTAGCTTTAATTCTTTCTAAAGAATCATCCTTAGAAAACCTTCTAAATATCGATAACGCCGATAAACTAAATATGATCTATTTCTTTTTGTTAAAAACCATATATATTTAAAGCAACAACGAATTAACATAACTTGTGTAACAAACCGATTGCTAATTAATAAATACCAAAAACAGGAAGTTCACTTTTTATGTTGTAGTAGAAATAATTATCTATAATTATTTATATAAGGCTTTAGGAATTTAAGCATTTATTAGGGAAATATTCACTATGTCACTAAATTATTAAGATATACATTTTTATTTTATTTATTTATTTTTTGTTTTAGGTTTTAGAAATAACTATTTAATTATTTATTAAGAAAAATAATTTAAATAATTGTATCAAATTATATTAAGACGCTACAGTAAACAGTAGGAACTTATATGTTTACACATATTGAAATCTATGTTTTCATTGTCATTCGATACTAACAACAACTAACAATACTAACACCAAATGGGCCAAACTCCCTTGGCTAAAAGATGTATATATTAGCCAATAAACTATATATCTATCTATCTAACTGTCTATCTATCTAATTCTTTCTAGCTCTTGTATTCACATGGAAATGCCATGATATACTCAACAAAAAATCAATACACGTTCTTTGACCACTTGTTGTTTTACTCCGCACTATAAATGAAAGCGTTTTGGAAGAACTTTCAAGAGTTTTCAGCAGGTGAATTTTAGAAGCATTTAGTATAATAGTACACATGTAACTTGAACGTTGAAGTTAAACATAATCCACTAAAAAGGAATTGTGGTTTGTTATGCTGTAGTCGGTTTTTACCTGAAAAAGTGTTTTCTGTCAGTTTGAAGGTACATTTTGTCGTTTCGGGTTTTGTGAAATAATAGGTATTTCATAATAATAGCTGTGCCTCGTGACCCTAAAATTATAGCTTCACTTAGTTTATCCCAGGTGCCCAACATTTTAACTGCCCCAAAGTACCTGTCAACGAGTCTTGGACGTCCCGAATATCGATTATCGATTAATCGATCTCGAGAGGATATCGAATCAGCTATAAATAGCATAGTTAAATTTTATTGAGTGATTTAATATTAACCTCCTTTTGTAAAAACTTTTGTTTATATTCCCGCTATCTAATTTAAATAATATTTACTGTAACTTATAATAATTTAATGAATTCTTATACGCCTTAGAAATCATAAATATATAATATAATATATATACAACGTTAGACATATAAAACCTTGCTAATTACAACCATATATATTCATATTATAATTGACACATCTCTACAATAATCAACATAATAATTTATATACCAATTTATACGTCTCAGATGTATATATCCCATAATAAAATAATCAACATCTATATTCAATATTCTTATCGTAGAACATTATATATCAAACTATATAGCAATTAATAATGAAATTTTTACTGCCCCACAACTCTGATAAATTGGCTCTTACACAAACCTAATGGTAACAACAAATTAGTATAGAAAAAAAAAGGTAAAGTTTATGATATTATTTAATCTTGATCGTTAGTTAAACAATTAAGTATAATTTAAAAAAAAAATTAAACTAATTAATTAGAAGATAAAAGATTCGACCACGGCCGGGAATCGAACCCATGCGGAGGATCTGGGTTCGATTCCCGGCTGTGGTCGAATCTTTTATCTTCTAATTAATTAGTTTAAAAATAGGTAAAGTTTAATTACATAGAAAAACTGAAAGTCCCGAGAGGAAACTTTGGGAAGATAGTGTGTGAAAGAAGATTGGCCGGCCAATTGGAGAACTTGAGGGAAGAGTGGGACTGCTACAACGAAGTTCTCTTCGGGAAAATCGGATTTTCGAAATTTTTATTGTGGATTAGACGGATTGAGCATTTCTAAAATGTTTATGAAGAGAGTAAGAAACAGAAAGGTTGGTGAAAGTGAGAGGATAGTCGAGAAGAGAGAACAAGAAAACATTGACAAAAGAATAGCATGGCTGACCTTGAGGTGCTTACAGTGATGGAACTTGCCTTAAATTATTATAATTATTAAATAAAAGAATATTGAGGTAGTTTTTTTTTATTTTATCTTGTTAAAGAAATTAAATAAGAGTTAATATTAATAAGTGAGGTGCTAAAATATATAATGAAAATTTAATGCTTATTAATCCCCTAATATGCCTAACAGGAAAAAATAACGTCTGGTTGTTAGAGTCGCTTTTACATTCGGTTGTTCGCCCATGTTCGACGTAAGTGTAAATGGACCCTTATATCTATCTCTACTCTTAATTTCAAAATACTTCTCAGTACCTCATTTAACTAACTTTTGAATTGATTTATTTAAAAAAGGTTGATTTTTCAGGAACACTGAAGAATTATATGTAGTGTCTGAGGCATCGGAAGTCTAAGATTGTCCAACAAAAATACGAAAAATAAAAAAAAAAAACTGAAAGACCATCAGATCCTGCTATAATCTGAAATGAACTCTTGCCTGGTATATATCATGATAGATAGATTAGAGATCGAAGCGTAAAAAAAGCGATCAGAACGTAATAATATATCAGAAATATAGATTTTCTGTCAGCATAATTAATAAAAAATAAATAATTTGAAGAAAAAAAAAACCTATAGCAGTGTGCCCTAAATTTTGGCAATCCATAATGCGGACATACTATTCGGTTGAGTCACTCCCGGTTGCTGACGGGCCTAACATACCCGCGGTGAGACACAGACAGCTGTCCTTCAACGTTGAGCTGTGGCCCATCCGAGTACTAACCACGCACGACGCACAGTGGTGCATAAGGGGAAAAAACCCTAAAAATCAACATATTTCTGGAGTAATACTTTAATAATTTTTCAACACTTAACTACCTGTAGTACAGTTTAGTGGAACGATTTTTCCAAATATCTCAAAGCCCAGACATATATACGTGATTGAAGTAGTACTTTTCTTATATGTTGTGAAAATCACGGTTTCATTGTTCTGTAGAGATGATTTTTTTTTAAACTAACTTTTTATCCGATTACTCGCAAAGCCTTTCGAACATCATTATATATACATACTGGTTCCATTAGGGTTTTTTTTTTGATAAATATAGCATATCAGTGACAGCGAAGGATTTTTACATTTGCTGCCTGAAAGATCTAAATTATCGTGTTTTCATTTGAACTTTTAAAAAAAGCTCCGTCGAACTAGGTTCTGTGACATATTTTAAATAAAAGTACTACTATTGGAGAAAAATTGGTATTAGTTTCAATCCCGTACTCGGCCGTATGTGTTCACAGGTAAATATTATGCTCTTCTAGTAAACTCCACTTGTTTTTTTCAAAGGATTATTTGATCTCTTGGAATTATTCCTATCACTCATTAAATTAGTTCTCCATCGAATTTCGTCGTGTTAACAATAAATCGATCTAATTAGTAATCAACTGTAATGATTTATTAGCCCTCTTTATAATAACTTTTTAAAATAATTAAAAAAAAATGTTGATATTTGTTAACTCAATATCTGTTGTGAGGGAGTATATCTATAACTTTGTTGTTGCTATTTATAGGTGTTATTAATTGTTAGTTAATTTTAGATGCAAATCACAACTGTATTTCTCCGACGCTTCAATTCATTTTGATTGAAGAAACGGAATCGTTAATTTGTAAATTTCTGTTAATATTTTATTTCCTAAAATAAATGTCAACTGATTTTGAATTTTGACTTTTTGACCTCAAATTTTGACCCTATCTAATAATTGGATTACATTGCCTAACACTTCATTCGATTTAGCCCTTAAAAAACATATACATATATCGATACCAAACTTGATTTTTTTTTTTTTAAATTTTGCCTTTTTGACCTCACATGTTGACTTTTCTAATAATTTGATTAAGTTGGCTATCATTTCTTTCGATTTAGCACCTTAAAAACATGCATGTAGCTACCAAACTAGATTTATTTTTTATTTTTGACCTTAAATTTCTACCCTTTCCAATAATGCGATTGAATTGGCTATGGCTTCATTCGATTCAGCAGGTAATAAAACATAAAAATTGTAAATTTGATGCCTGTAACCCAAATGGTTCGTTTGAGATGAGTTTTTTTCCCATTTTTCACCGTTTTGCACCACTGTGCGACGTTGCTTATTTTTGATTGCCTATTGTAAGTCCGTTAAACAAATCAGCCATACTGGCCCCCAATTATTATACTATAACTATAGAATAATTTTCTAATCATCTTATTCAAATTTGGTGATTAATTTAATATGATGAAATAAATAAAAATTAGGCCAATTTTCACCAAAAGAACACGAGTTTATTCAGATAGACAACTTTTCGGCTACTATTTTATACTTTAACAATATTTTTTTTCCCAATCACTTTAGGAATAATTAAATGTGATGCATGGTAGGTAAACATCATAATATCAAATAGCAAAATGCTATGAAAATTTTGATGTAATATTTATAAATTAATAATTTATGAAAAAAATGATTAGAGGCTTTAAAATGGCTCTAGGAGCCGAAACGTTGCCTACCTTAATAAACTTGTTTTGTTTTGGTGAAAATTGGCCTAATTTTTTTTTATTTCATCATACTGAAGAATAGTTTTTTTTTTTTCAAACCTTGGGCTTACAATTAGACCAAACTGAAAAACTGACATTTTATTTACTGATTGCTTTCGTTTGTGGATGTTTTAAATTCTATTTAAAATTCAGTAAAATACACATTCAAATGAATGTATCTGTCCATTGCTATAGGATTAAAAGGAATTGAGCAATCCCTCCCTACCCAAGAGTCACTCCATAGTCAATTGATATCCCAAGAGTAACTCAATAGAGAATTTCCTATCAAAACAGAACTCAAATCTGGGGAAATAAGCATGAGAGCGCAGTGGCGTACTTATTGAGATAATATGAGAGCACTGACAGAGGACAAGAAGGGTGAATAAGGAACAACTTAGAGAATCTGGTCAAATTATATTGTTGAAATTTCAGTTGACTAATTAACTTTAAAAAATGATTTCCCTAATAGAGACCCCAATATCGGTCAACAATAGAAATATATACCTATAATTATCGATAACATCAAATTATCGGACCTTTCTCAACCTCAACCTTTCTCGATCTAATAAAAAATTTTAATGTACCAATAATTTTGAAATATTAGTACCAATATAAATATTTTTTCACTAGTACTTAAATATTTATATACTTATAATAATGAATATACAAACACTTCAATAGGTCCATCTAAAAAGGAGCCATTTTTCTCTTTCAACTAATCAGAGGAAGAATATGGCTTTTCAGGTTGCTTCGTTACCGATATCTTTAAAATTTTATCGCAAGTACGATATTTAACTGAACACGAAGTTAACTTAACGCAGAGTTGGGCAAATTGTAATCAGAATAATGATTCATGAATATGAATAATTGGTAATCATAAAACAAAGGAAAAATGAATAACCATTATTCATAACCATTACGGAGTATTTTTAATGATTATTGAGTGTTTATGGTATTCATTTGAAATGAATAATGAATAACTGGTATTTAGTTATTTATTATTCATTTCAAAAGAATACCATAAACACTCAATAATCATTAAAAATACTCCGTACTGATTATGAATAATGGTTATTCATTTTTCATTTGTTTTATGATTACCAATTATTCATATTCATGAATCATTATTCAGATTACAATTTGCCCAACTCTGACTTAACGTAATATGAACTCTCCATTCCCACATCACAATCCTCGAAGAATTGTGTCAAAACCGGAGAATCAAAATCAACCCCAACAAATCCCATCGAATCACATTCACACTTCGTCGTAAACCTACGACATCCTGTCCTACAGCATCCTTTAATAACACTCCACTTATCCCTGTCGAACAGATCCCTTACTTAGGACTTCACTTGGACAAACACTTACAGGGAATCCCCATACAAGACTAAATCGGCAAGAAACTGCACGTCGCTTCCGACTACTTCAACACTTACTTGACAAACGCTAGAAACTACCACTTAATTATAAAAGGCTAATTTACATGACTGTAATAAGACCTATTTGGACTTATGGCATCGAGCTTTGGGGCTCCACAAAACCATCAAACTCCTCTCGAATCCAATCCTTGCAATCCAAAAACCTTCGTAAAATCCTTAACGCTCCTTATTTCGTCACAAATAAACTCATCCATAAAGACCTTAATGTCCCATATGTTGCCGATTTGGCCCGATCCAGATACCAGTCCTTTCATAATAAACTCCCGACCCACTCGAACCCTCTTGTTTCCAGCCTCCCTTCCTCCTCTATTCCAGACAATCCTCCTAGGCGACTGAAAAAAAGATGGCCTCGGGACCTTCTATGTTAAGTGTATCAGTTGAGAGCCAGTGGGTAGCTTCTCGTCATGTTTGTTCAAGACATATTTTCTTAGTATTATCACATTTACTAAATGTATTTATTTAAATACAGTTGTAAATTTCATTAAATTAAAAAAAATGTAATATGAACACCACAAACCTTATATTGTATTGTATTGGAATTGCAAACAAACCACGGAAAAATTTACATTTTTATTTACTTGATTTTTTTTTAGTTGTTTTTTATTATATTTAAAATTCAGCTGAATGAGCATTCAATAGGCAACTTGAAATAATAAACATGAGGAAAGATCTATAAATACTAAAAAATACTAGTCATCCCTAGCCCAAAAGTTCCTAGTCAAGAAACTGTGTATATTAAAGCCCACAACTATTGTATTTATTAATTATCCAAGGATATTTAGCTTTTTCTTATTATTATTTTATTTTTAAAACCAGTTTCTGAAAGTTTGCCCAGACCAGAGGCCTAACTTTTCATGACCTATAAGACTAAAGATGAGAGCCCTCGAGCCTTGCTCGTCATCTCGCCGCTAATTATTGCCAAAGTAGCCAGGGCAATGAAGACATTTCGCTCCTTGTAAAAAAATCAATGTACAATGCATAGTTGATGACAGCTTTATTCGGCTTCTACTTTCAAGGATATAGCCTTTTTAATAGTTCTCTTTGTGGGAATTGTTAAGTGGTGGTAAAAAAAAAAAAAAAAATACTAAAACAGTTGTTTTTTTTTTACTTTTCTAAATATTTATATATATATATATATATATATATGTATAATAAATTGAAATTTAGAAAAGTTTAAAAAACAACTGTTTCAGTATCTTTTTACAGACAAAGTAATACCAACCATTCCTCATCAAATTTTCGATAAAAAGTTTCCATAAACGCTTGGTATCTTTTCGATTAATTGCAGTTTTAGTTTTTTTTCGACTCCTAGTAGTTTTTTAACTTAAAAGCTCTGATAGATTTTAAATAAAAAGAGATAAAATTTTCGATTTTCACAATTCAAAAGAATACTAAATTTTTCTTAAGAATGTGTATCGGATTTGTAAAAAAAATATTATAAATATTTACCCAATAACAATGGGCGTTTTAGCAATTAGGCAAAAAATCATAACTTGTCCACTCGTTTGATCAGCATATATTTTTATATTAGTGTAAAACTGGAGGTATTTCAAGCTTTCAATACTAATATAATATAAAAATTATAATACTAACATCAAGCGTGCTTATTATTGATTTTTTTACGTAATAAGTCTTTGACTATTTGGTTAAATAAAATAATATACATGTTTTTTTTTGTTGCATCTGAATTTATTTGTTAAAGTTCAATGAGATAGTTTTTTTAAATTTAAATTTTATACATAAGGGTAGTTTGCTTGATGATTTAATATTTTTTTTGCAATTACATTGACCTAAAACAAAAATACATAATGGCTAAATTTTCCATTAAATTTACACTCAAAAAATAAAAGTTGTGGTGTAAGAATCGTTTTATAAGTTCAAGAAATGAAATAAAGTAATATAATTTTATTTTATTTTCTCACTTTTAAGGGCCTATTGACGTGAACGGGAAAATAGGTATGTAATATTTTTTGATCAAGAACTCCCAAAAACATTTTCATCAAAATCCTTCTGAAATTGATCTTGTCCTCCCCTTTTTTAGTGAGGCAAATTGGATTTGTAATATATCTCAAAATGGTAAAATTATGAGTGTATGAAAAAATGAGTTAAATTAATTAAATTTCAATAATATGTGATGTCATGGCATTCCATATCCCAAGCGGATCCACCTACCGCAGTTTAGGATGAGATTTTGAGCTCGATCTGGGAAATATCTTGGAAAATTGATATATATATATATATATATGTTGAAAAAAAATGCAGTTAACATTTCGTGAGATCATAACTTTTTAACAAGTTAATGTAAAAACAGGAGGAATCAATCAACTTTCGACTAATACAAAGCGTTGTTCTAATTTTCGAACCTTTCACGTATCAATTATTCTTTTGATCAAACTAAATAATTTTCATATTTTCAATTTCATAAGAATTTTATTAGTGAAGTTAAATAAGGTGTTTTTCCTTATACAAAGAGGAAGTAGTTAACATTAAATATTGGTTCAAACAATTTTTTACCATCACTTTTAGGCAAATATGTTCTTCAAAAAGGAATTTCTCTAAATTTTGATTTATTTATATTGTAACGTTAAATCGATAAGCAAATAAACAAAAAACATATGGCGTAAACTCCCAGACCGTTTGTTGGAACAAAATAAGCCGTTGGAACGAACTGTTTGGGTCTAGATCTTTCCGTGGCCTAGTCCACGAAGGCGAAGAACTGTCCACATTGTTCCGGAACATTCCAGACCTGACTATTTACGATTATATATAAGGAGCGAGTGACTGAACGGGTTAGTCTAAGTCTAAGTCTGTGTCTTGACTGTGAAGTTCAAGTCATATGATTAGTGTGATATAACGTTATCATTTTTGTAACCTGCTCGGAAATTCAAGTTGTATTAATTCGTTGGCATTAATAATTGTATATTTCTGTTTAATACATATTTGTTACCCACAGAAGTGTGTATTCTTTTTTTTAAAAACAATATTTTTTTTATCCTAAAATTCTATAGTTTTATAAATTCAATATATTTATGTCAGAATAACGGGAAACTAACTGACAGGCACAGCTGCGAAAGGAAGCCTGCAAGGAAGCCTTATTTGCAGTTCCCAAAGTCAAAATTGGGCTATACGACTTCCAAACAGCTACCCTCAATCAATATAAAGAAGCCTGGGGCCATTTTTGGACAACGGTTCCGGCTACTAATAAAATGAAGAAGCTGTTAAGTGATAGCCACCCTCTCCCAGAAGTACAAGGAAGCCGCCGACAGCAGATTATCATAACCCGCCTGAGGATCGGGAACACCAGGCTCACCCACGGGTACCTCTTAGAAGATGAACCTCCACCAACATGTCGAAGATGCAATACAAATTTAACAGTCAAACACATTTTAGAAAATTGTCAAGGACTTGAATCAGTGAGGATCACACATCACCTTCAGCGATGAAGCTCTAATACCATGATATTCAAAAAACTTATTTAAATTTCTTAAAGAAACCAATTTTTAAGGATATGTGTAAGTTTACCAGGTTCTTCAGAATTTGGTGCCTCTAGCCTTTGTTGTTGTACACGGTACCGAAAATGTAAATAAATAAATAAATTTGAAACACTAGTATAGGGGACATTTGGTATAGAGAGTGATTTAAAAATCAAATTTTAAATTTAATATTTGAAGTTTCCGAAAATATATAAAGAATGATCTTTGTAAAAATTTACCTTTTCCTAGTTTTTCTCAAGTCTTTTACCCGTCTCTCCAGGAGAGGTTCGAAAATGAGAACAACTTTTTATATTATCTTAAAGCATACCGATGCCTCCAGATTTTACATTAATAAAAAATATCAAAAACTAGATACCTAGTCTTAATGAAAATTTAGTGCTTTTTTAAATTATAAAAATCAAAATATTTTATGCCTTTTTATTTATACTTTATATGTTATTTTTATATCAGAAAATAACAACTAGTTGAAAAATCACAAAGAAATCGATTAATCGAAAAGAATGAGAAATAAACCATACATAAACCACCTTGTATATGACCATGTCGGTTGGAAATAAGTTGTAGAACTGTTAGTATTTATCTCTATGCACTTATCAGAAGCACCCTGTATCATGTCTGTGCGTTATTAAAACGAAAATCGTCTTCTTGGAGGTGTAAATTACTAAATGCAACTTTTTTCAAATGCACGAATGAGTCATAGTGGGTTTATATCATATACTGATTAATTTTATACTTATATCGTATAATTATAAAAATCTGGTGCGTGCGCGCAACACACAACTTTCACTTACCAACTTACTTAGATTTGAAATTGACGTGTTTTGCTAAATATCATTTCCCAAAGTCACACATTTTTCTACATTCATATCTTATTTTTGTTAATTGTTAAAGCCGTTTTTGAGTAAATAAAAAAACCCCGTGCAAATGATACAAAATTTATTAAGTAAAGTACCCCCCCCCCCGTAGATCAATTTTGATGAAATTTTTACAGTCATATCTCGGGCATATAAATACATCAAATACCAAGTTTGATCAAAATCGTTAAAACCGTTTTTGAGTAAATAAAAAAAACACGTGAAAATGATACAAAATTTATTAATTGATCAATTGTGATGAAATGTTGGTTATCACATCTTTGGCATATAAATACATCAAATACCAAGTTTGATCAAAATCATTAAAACCGTTTTTGAGTAAATAAAAAAAAAAAAGGGAAAATGATACAAAATTTATTAAGTAAAGTCCCCCCTCCGGTTGATCAATTTTGATGAAATTTTTACAGTCATATTTCAGGCATATAAATAGATCAAATACTCAGTTTAATCAAAATCGTTAGAGCCGTTTTTGAGAAAATCGAAAAAAACTTAAAAAGTTATTAAATAAAGTACCCCCCCCCTTTGAGCAAATTTGATGAAATTTTTGCTGTCACATCGCGGGCTTATACATACTCTAAATACCCAATTTCAGGTTCGCACGGTTTATAGTTTTTGAGCTAGTCTGTTCACTCACACACACACACACACACACACACAGACCATTTCGCGGGACTTAGTTAATTGGACTCAGGGGACCCCAAAACGTGTATTTCCGTTGAAAACCGGAAGTCGAAAATTTTCACGATCGTAATACTTCCACTTACTATATATTTCATATATAGGTAAGTGAAAGTAAAAATTATCATGCCATTATAATTGCTACAAATGAAAATTAGAGAATCAGTAATTTCACTGGTGATTTAATATACATTTGGGAAATGATAATGTCAACCCACTATCATTTCTTCATGAATTTAAAAAAAATCGCTCTTTCGCAGTGACTTTTATCTCCAAGCAGACGATATATCGGTTTAGGTGATATATGAAATTAACCATCCAGGCAATGAATAAAATAATAATAGAAAAAAAGATTGCCTCCGAGAGTTAATAGTTCGTTCTCTGACATAAGAAGGGAAAAAAAAAAATATTTAAAGGGTATAATAAGTCACTGATAAAAGCTTTAAGTTAAAAATAAAAAATGATAAGTTTTCGCTTCAAAATGAAGGCCGTATTCAATTGTTGAATTAACAAGTGACAGAAGTCCAAGACAAGGAGGGGATGGGTGTCAGTTGATCAAGTTTGCCAACTACAGCTAAAATTCTAACTCCAGCCAAGCTTAACCTAGTTCTCCAGTTGGTGCCCATGGCTCAAAGTTGGCAAACAGCTTTATAGTAGCAATACTCTAAAAGGTACTTTACAAACACACACACAACACGCAAGCCTAAGTATATTTTTATCGTGTATTCACTTTTCATTTCAGCCTCTGTTTCAATATTTAACTATATATTCAATCAAAGTTGATTAATATATTTAAGTAGTATAAGGAGCTAAATTAAAACGGCCGATGGGATATTAGAAGACAGCTTTTGGATGATCACACCATTTAAACGACACATGGAGGAATAAAGGAGCCTACCTACCTAATCTAAATCAAGCTCAACTACCTGGTTTTTCTGTGTTTTAATTTTTGTTAATTTCAGAATTTATTTAACCCTTTGCATTCGGCACCGTTTCGGATGTTACCTACCGGCAACTCGAAGCAACTTATTCGCGAAAACGTACACCCTGAAAACGTAATATTACACAGTAAAATTTTAGAACCAAGTAAGGAATTGTAATGAAATTAAGGTTATATGTATATGTGAAGCTTCAAGAACGCATATTTACAAAAAAAAAATAATTTTTTTAAATTTTATATTTTTTAAATAATTTTATATTAATTTCAATTTTTTTTTAATTTTATATATATATTTTTTATAATTTTATTATTATTATTATTATCATTATTATATATAAAAGCATAAAAAATCTAATTGGAGAAGTAAAAACAGTTAAAAAATTAAGAGTTGGGACCCTTTTAGTTAAAGTTTTCTCAGATATCCAATAAGAAAAGCTCCTAAAATGTGAAAATCTACTTAATAACTTTCCGGTAAAAGTAGAAGCACATTGGAAACTAAATCAAAGTAAAGGGATTATTTGGTGCCCCGAACTAAATTATTGTGCAATAGAGGAAATAAAAGATTAATTAAAACCATGAAATATAGCCGATGTTAAAAGATTAACGTACAATAAAAATAATGAAAAAAACCGTCATTTATCACCATAAGCGAAATACCCTATAAATAGTTTTTACGATTTGTTTATTTCCTTATATGTTAAAAACTGATAATTATTTGCATTGTCTCCGTAGCGGAGCCCTCGAGTTTGAAGACAAATTTTAAATGGCTCCGCTCCGGAGACCTCGAGTGCAAAGGGTTAATTATCTAATTATGATCACTGTAATGGTGAACAAAGCACAGTGGTGCTGACTAATCTTTTTATTATGTAAACAAGTTTGCAGTGTCCTTATAATATTTTATATGTATAGAAGGCAGATAATAAAAATGGTTAAAAAAAAAAAATATGAACATGGTTTATGAAAGGCATCCTTTTTGAAGAAAGAAAACGATTAAAAATTTCTTATATATCCCCAACAGAAAATAAGCGAAGTAGGGATAAAATCCAAAGGTTTACTTTTTAATATGGGGAAATTAAATATAGGGATTGGCCGGCCGATAGACGGACAGGGGGCACAGTATATAATTAATATAATACAACATAAATATAATATAATCAAATCAAATATAACTCATATAAATTAATAATTGTGGGAAACCAATTGATATTGATGATCCCAAGAGTAACAGAATAGAAAATAACCTTTCAAATCAGAACTCGAATCCGGGAAAATATAGGCATGGGAGTATAGTAGCACAGTGGAATACTTAATGAGATAATATGAGAAAGAAATAAATTAGACGAAAACTTATTATAATTTTAATGCTTACTTATTAATTTCTTCAATTTTTCCATTTATAAAAACTATATGTTGATTCGAATAGTTAACAAATTATAATCCCATCTAAATATCACCTATTGTTTTTAAATTACAAAATTAGGAATTTGATATTAATTTTCACATACTAGATACCCAGACGTGATAAGAATTTAAGGCACTTTAGAATGGTTAAAACTGAAAATTTCAATCTCTTTTATTATCTACTATTTTATTCAATGCAACTGCTATTTTAAAAATCACAAAATAACGAGATTTATTGAAAAGAGAGGTACATATTCGTAGACAGTGCCTTGAACGGAACTTTTTGGTAGGAAATTTGAAGTAGAATCGCAGGTATTTTATTGCCGGTACTTATCCAAAAGACTCTATGTACTCGTATATATTATATTATAATCTACTTCAAGTAAATGAATTCCTGAGAATTTAAAAGTTTTCATCAGAAATTTAAAAAGGAGGAATAAAATAAAAAGAAGGAACCCATCAGAGGTGAATTCGTAAAAAATGATGAGGTCTAAGTTTAGAAGAAAAACCGTAAATATAAAATGTTAGCTATCCGTGACGTCAACGGGAGCTCATACAGCATTTACCGCAAAGAAGCGGTATCCCTTCACACGGCTAATCTCTGTCACGTGGGAATCGATTATTCTGTCTAATTTTATACATCACAATATTTTTATTGTATTTTTTTTATTATTATTATGTCTTTGTCGTAGTATACTATAACTTCGCCAAACTCGAAAAAATGTTGATTTTAAAGTCAGTCAAATACTTTTTTTTTTTTTTAATTAAGTCACTTTCCGTGTCAAAGGGAGCGCGAAAAATCGGTAGGTTCTTTTGAAAAGGTCCATAGTGCTCTCATTTTAATTTGGAGAAAAATTGCAAACAATTTGTAGCGCTGACACTCTTTTGTTCATTAATGAAGTTAATCGATACTGACCTTATTTCTATGAAATTGGTTTCATATGTAATTTTTTTTAAAATATTTGATTTTATATGAAATAGGTTTAAATATTGCCACAAATAAAATCAGTAAAAATGATATTGACAGAGATGTAATTGAAGTAACAACTTGTGTTTAAAAATCACAAATGTCATGTTAATTTTTGATATTAATTATTATGATTATAATTATTATGATACATTATGATAGTAAAAAGTTAACCTTTGCGGATTTCATTGACACGAGGATCTGTTATTATGTTCTCGATGGGGCATTTTTTAAAATTAGATTTTTAATTGATGTTTGGGGGGATCCCAATATATTGAAAAAGTTGAACTCAAAGATTTCCATGTCAGTAGGGTCTATTATTATGTAATAGATGTTCACACCAAAGGAATCAGACAATGTTATAATTTTTTAATATATTTTTTTAAACATCCCATACGATGACATAATAATAAGCCGTCATATCAATCATACTTTTTCACAATTTTATAGCGCATTCTAATTGTTAAAATTCCAAATAAATATTTCTCTAAAAGAAAAAAAAAATAATAATATAACCTCATATGAATGAATTCTGAAAAGTTTATATTTTTTTAAATTACATTACAAATATTTTTATGTCTTCATCATGCCTAATGACAAGACCAGATACTACCACTAAAAAAATACAAAAAATAAAATAGGAATAGTGTGAAAATTGTATTGATACTCGTAAATTAATTTTAAGGTTAGGAATGTTTGAATAATGAAACTATATTGAAAAGGTATAAATAAATCAAGTTTAAATACTTACAATTAAATGTAGAAGAAAATTAGGCTCTGTAAGATATACGAGTGTGTGTTTTTCGTTCTGTTTATTGTAAATAGCGTTATTTACAATGCTTTCTTTGGAAAACTTATAAGGTAATGGTTTTTCATCAAGATGTTCAAGAATGTTCAAAGGACATGGAAAACATTGAATATTCAATAATTTTGGTTTAGGCTAACCAGAAACTTGTGCGCCTAACTGTAAAAGAAATAACAATGAAAACATATAAATTTAACAAAATGTAAAATTATATAAATTAAAAGAATAAAAGTTTAATATAAATTTACTATGACTATTATTATAAATTACTATTAACTACACAAAATAACGAAGTCATAGGGAGAAATTTATTCGTTCAATTTTTAATTTTCAAATAAGCCAGTAAAAACATTCGAGCTATTATTCTGAGTGTTTGTTGAAGAGTACTCAGCCTGAGTGGAGATACTCGTTTATTAGACAAACTTGTAATTGCCGCTCGCCGGAATCGATAATTGTTTTTACAACTGTTTTTACACGGCTGTAAACGTTTTACTTGCAGTCCTGTTTTCACTTACGATTTATCGATTTATGGAGCAATCTAAAAGTACAAAAATACAAAACATGTTTTTTATAATCGTTTGTCATCTTGACGTTTTTTAGTCAACGTGTTTCGACAGGGGTCTATTTAAACTTCAATTTCAATACTAAAGTTGTGTACATAACTTTCTGGACACCCTATATCGAAATCACATAGTATTTAAAGTTTGACAAATCTTTAAAGCCATTTTGAGGTTTTATCCTGAACCTTTTATTTCACAGTCAATATTTTTTTCTCAACAAATTGCCTCAAAAAAAAAATGAAAGATGGAATTTGATTTTCTCTAATACAAGAGCAACTTTCTATTAAAGAAGAATCAATTTTTTATCAAGCCGTCGAAAAGTATTGTTTAAAAAACACCTTTTTTTTTCAAGTCAGATTATATCAGAATCAGTGAACTGTTCAATAGAAAATATTTTTGCTTATATAATTGTACAGTACTTATTTTAGCTAGAAAGTTAAAATTTTCAATCATTTTATTATTGTTTCGCCTCTACTCCAAAGGCTCATTACAGTCTAATGATTATTTATATTATATTTAATAATCAGTTTTGTTTTTTTATGAATTCATACAAAGTGGAAAATTGTTCTTCAGTTTCTTCAAGGATTTCTTCTAGTGTTTTTTAGGCCTGTTTTTTCCAATCTGTTATAAATTTGGGGTATTCTATTAGTAAGTACTCAACAGACTGTTGGACTAAAAATATAAATTAAAATAAATAATAAATAAGATATAAAAATATATTAATAATAATAAATATAATATAATAAAAACATAAAAATTAAATATTTTGATTCTTATTTAATTGGACAAAAAATAATTTCGTTAGAAAAATATATACACTGTAAAATGATAGATTTTTTTTCTAAAAAGTACCTTTTTATTCTTCTGTAAATACTTACTTTACAATTAAAAGCAAACATTATTTCTATTAGGAGATTTTTAGTATAGTGCATAGGTCCTGAGTTAATATACCTTAAAAAAATACAAAGTTAAGGAAATTTCAAGTTTCCTCCAAAGTGGAGGTATTTTTTTGATGATAAATATTGCCATGAAAATTTTTTAGTCTTATTATTTTAAAATTGTATTTTTCAATTTTTTGGAATTTGAAAGTTAAAGGTTTCAACCTCAAAAAGGCTTTGAAATAAGAGCATGGCTCCATTTTTATTAAGCCGTCGAAAAGTCTTGTTTAAAAAAAAAAAAAAAATTCATGTTAGATTAACACAGAATCGGTGCACTGTTTTATAGAAAAAACTTTTGCTTTTAAAATTGAATAATAATTCGCTAAAAAAGTTAAAAGGTAAAAGAAAAAAATATAAAAGGTAAAATGAAAGAAAAATTGTTTCTATAAATTACACTTTTTTTTTCGTAAATACTTATAATACTTATACAAATACTTATACAGCTTTTAGCAAAGGTTATTTCTATTAGGAGAAATGATTTGTACAGTCCATAGATTGTGAGATAATCTACCCTGAAAAAAGTGTTCAGTTTATTTTTTAAACAACCTCTGCGAATTGTTTGGACTGGTTTTATTTCAGATTTGTCAGGTCTCTTATAAATTGAATGTATTTTACTGCGGAAAAAAACATTTACATGAAAATAGTCTTATTGTTCTTAAACGCAAAGTACAATGTTTTTTGTTTTTGAATTTGAAAGAGGAATTATATTATAGGAATCTCAAAACGGATTAGGAATATTGAAGATAAGTCAATTTTTAAAGGTGATAGAAAACTGTGTATAATGATCGATTTCGGTTTAGGGTGGCCAGAAACTTATGCACACAACTGTATATAATTTTGTAAACATAGATTTCTCTCTCGCGAACAGCTGAGAGAATTACAATTTTTCTTCAACTCAATTAAAAATTCCTTACTTGCCAACTGTGTGAGGCAGCTTAATTAGGGCGCAATTACTATGCAGAGAAGAATACCAGCTCTGGTATAATTAGATTGGTGCATATAGGCCTCGTGCCAAATGGCATTCTCAAATCGTAAATCGATCTATATGCGGCAGAATTTAAAAAATAAATAAATAAGTAAAATACAAAAACCTTATCATCGCATTATCAATACAAGACAGGACACGTATCCAAAAGTGTGGAGCGAGTTGAATGATGTCAGAAATTTACAAGTCTAATCGGGCAACCTCCAGATTTCAAAGTATGCCCAGAACTTATCCGCCAGGTAGGTATATTAAAATGTATAAGGGACCTATGTCGAAGAAACAAGTTCGGATTAATTTATAAAGTTATTTTCCAAACGCATATGTGAGCCTTGTTCCAGCGGTAAGGAATAACTCAAAATTTTCAAGAAAAAACTTTCCTAAAAGAAGTATGACATCGAAAGAATAAATTCAAAAGCTTATGAAAAGGGAATTTAGGCAAATTAACTAATACGATTTTTTCCCCCTCAACTTACCACAATCAATATTTACACATAAATAAATAGTAAAAACAGGATTGAGATATTTTGTTTTGAATTAATCAGTAATATAACACATATTTTTAAATTTGAGGGAGTAAATTGAAGAATAAATATCAATATGAGGTTTCTGCTTAAAAATATAACATTTTTTGTTATTTTTTCATAATATTCAGTTATTGTTTCAATTCAATGCCCTTTCGGGAAAAAGGGTTATTAATTCAGGTTTTACTAGAATGCTTTAGTTCTGCATTTCTGCCGCTTCATAAAATAGGATAAGAAAAAATTGTATTCATAAATAACATGATATATTTTAATCAATTCCACAAAATAACGTTTTAAAGAAAATTGAGCCTGCATGTATTGTATGTACGAAAAATAGTGTCTTTTCTACTTAAGGATAGCCAGTTACATTTTAGTAACATCTTTTATCATCTAGATTATTTTTCGATAACTGATTAAATAATAAGTTAAATACCAAGAATATATTAAGATAAGTCAGAGCTTTTTTAACTAGTTAAAATAGTAATTGACTTTATGAATTCGATAGAGCTCTTCGAATTTTGCGATAAATCAAGAAAGTGTTGATATTTTCTTCAGGAAAGAGGCGTTGAATACTGCGAAGACATGAAATGAAGTATGGCGACAGTAAACTTATACACTCAGAGAACTCGACTTTTCTTTTGTTTGTTATTGATTTCAGATATTGTTGATATGTTACCTTAAAATAAATATTCTTTTAATCTCTTCTTTTGTATTACTGATTTTATATGTACTTCCATCATTTTCCATCATTATCATTTTGTTAGATGTGATATCATTCAGCCGCTACATGTGAATCCTCACCCGTAATCTGTAATATATTTTTTACTATAGGTCGCATTGTTATGGGAATGGTCTCATTGGATTCAGAAGCATTGACGCTATAAAAAGTAGACGATATTTAACTAATTTACACTTTCATAAATTGTGTTTTCAGGTACATTAACCCTTTAACCGGGCGGGACGTATATAGGCGTCCAACCTAAACTATAGCGTAAACGGGCAGGACGTATAAATAGGTCCTTGAAATATATGTTGTGCCCTGGAATGGGTGGGACTTATATTTTCGAACAAAAGAGGTATTAGTCATCGATACATGTACCGACGTGAATTTATATATATTATAATCACTGTATAACATATATAAATTTATATATATATATATATATATATATATATATATATAATTTATAATATTTCTAATAATAATATATATATATTTGTACTCTTTATAATTGGTTAAGTCTGTAAAATTTATAATTTCTTAATTCGATACTTCTATATTTTTGTTGGTATTCTTTTCTATTTGTTTGTCATTTTGAGTTTTCCTTTGAGCTTTATATATAAATAAACGAAAGCGAATATATTTCATAGCCTTTCAATTGATTTTAAGCATAAATAAAAAAAATAATAATATGAAGTTACATTGCACCGGGCGTGACGTATATACACGTCCTAGTGAAAGAGCTCGCGCCCGTTACAGGCTGCGTAATTTAAAAGGGAACTCCCCGGTTAAAGGGTTAAAGAAAAGAGAAAACGTTAATTGTTTGAAATTTATTATCAGTGCCTTTATACAATTATGGTTAAAATAATTTTAAATTACATCAGCGAGCCCACAAGCGGTATTTTTTCACTCAACTATTTCTTCTGGATATAAAATGTTACAGAAAAATTTAAATTCACGTTTAAATTAATCTTGAATGCTTTTCTGACAACTAATATTGTTTTCAGATTTTTTATTTATTAATTTTGTTGCATAACAGGGTGAACAAATATGAATGGGCTTCAAGAGCTCCCCCGTCCCCTGATAACCCTAGGGTTAACACAAAAATATTTTCAAAGGTTATTGAAAATACAAATTTTGTTCTACAAAATAACGTTTTGTTGTTTATTTTTCATATTTTATCAAATAAATTGTATGTATCATGACTTCTTAAAAATTAATTAGTTTAAATTGTTTTGATATGATTATTGATTTTAATATAATTACTTTTCACAAAATCAAAAAATAAATTTTGACTATACTAGGCTTTCTTCTATTCCTTTTCCAATACGTATGCGTAATACCTCCATTTTTAAATTATTTTATATTAATCTAATCTTAATTTGTGGGTGACCACCATTTTAAATTATTATTAAATAATTTATTTTTTGAAGAGAAAAGATTTGGCTCAGCCGGGAGTCGAACCCGGGTTTTTTTTTTCAAATAAATTATTTTAAAATAATTTAAAATGGTGTTCACCCACAAATTAAGATTAGATTAATATAAAATAATTTAAAAATTGACGTATGTCAAATAATATCATAAATTGGACAAAATTTGTCCACCTCCCGCTACTACTCGCAAAATTTGTGAGACAGGGGGAGTAGGTATCAGTGAAGAGGAAGGATTTGCTCTGCCTTGAGCCGAGCTCTGTGGTGCAGTAGTTAGCATCCGCGCATGTAACGCGGGAGACCCGGTTTCGACTCCCGGCGGAGCCAAATCTTTTCTCTTCAAAAAATAAATTATTTATTTTATTTTTTTATTTGATCATCTTGGGCTCGCAAGCTGGTTCCAATAAGTATTTCAAATCGTTTCTCAGAAGCATTGTACAAACTTTATATTCTCTTGAGATATCATGGAACACTGATCTGTAAGTTTGAAATTATTTCTGAAGCTTCTTAATCAGCCTCTTTATAATTAAATCCCTTCTCCCTTTTATAGGCTTTAAGATAATATCCCTTCTTTCTGAAATCCGAGCAGCTAAAGAGGCCACTGATCAAGAACTTGATGAAAGTTAATTAAATATATTTGCCCCATTTAACAAACAATATTGAGCAGTTTAAGTTCAACAGTATACAGCTGTTGTCCATTAAACGAAACATAATTCTGAAGATATGTTTTTATATAAAAATACGAGTTTCCCCACCTTTTTTATTCTGTTAAAACGTGTTTGTTTCAAATAAATCGTGAGTAAATTACATGATATACTTGAATACCTGAACAACATACTGGATGTATCTGTAAAATCAAAAAGAAAAGAACCAAATCTTTAAAAACGTCAGTGACTGCTCAATTGATAGGTAAATCGTTGATCAAACAGCAATTAATTAATCAGTGGCGGATCCACAAATTTTCTGAGGGGGGGTACACTTTTTTTTTACATTTCATTAGTAATGAAGGCCTTAATTTAAAATACATATTAGTACATAATGTCGTAATAAATTACTGTAAATGTTTAAATACAATTCATTTTCAATTAGTGGACTTGAAAAATGACTAAATATAGCTCATTTCATATAGAAATAGTAATACTTTATGAGTGTCCTCACCTCTCAGGGGGGGGGCGCGTTCCCCGCGCCCCTCCCCTGGATATATATATATATATATATATATATATATAAGATAAAGAGATCTGGATAGACAAGTCTTCAGTTTCATGTCTTTATATCAACGAAGTTTATGAACGTGTTGGGTCCTAAATATTATTACTTCGTTCTGGCTTTTTTTTAATAAATGAAATGAAAATAAAGAAAAATATATGACTATATTCTTGGACATTTATTCCCCTGAAACATTAGTCTGGCTACATTATAGCGACTTATAGAAATTGCACTGAGGGGTAAGTGAGAGTAGAATAGTAGGTAAAATAAACTAAAATGTCTAAAAATTATTTTTTCAAATATCTGAATATAAAGTATAAAAAAAAAGAAGGAATATTAAGGTAAAATGTAGGTACAAAAAAAATGTATTAAAATATTTATACATGTAAAAACACAAAATAAGTAGTGATTTTGGCATTTAAAGGAGGATGTCCTTAGGGAAAAAAGGTATTCCTAGGTGGAAATTTTTTTCTGTAAATCATTACTTGTTCATTCGTTGTACCAACTTGCTATTTTTGTCGATTAAAAAGCTAATCTTTTTAAGGTTTTCTGGGAAGACAGACAATAAGCTGACTCAAAACAAGAAGTTTCGGGTTCAGAAATAATATTTTTTTCTTATTATTTTAATTTTTAACTGCAAATTAAATTTAGAACTATCCTCTAATCTAAATGTGCCTTCCTGCAAGTGCTCCTGATATTTAAAACTTAAGAATTTGAAAAAAAAAATTATTTGTTGAAAATATATATATAAACCAAAATTTATAAACAGACATCCTTAAAGTTCAAAAGTACATTCATATGTTTATAATTAAATATGATAATTTTTTTTTACCCAGATTATATTGTTAAAGTCGTCTACATTAATTTTACTTCGTTTAGAATTGTTAAAGTTAAACAAAACTTACAATGCAAGTCTAAATTTAACTAGTGTTTTCATTAATAAATCAACTATTTATTGAAAAAATCAGATTGTATTTTCGACCATTTTATTTCGCTTCAAAATAAAATATTTAAAATTATTAATAAATGTGCTTACCCTCAAGAAAATAATTAAATTTTAATATATATATATATATATATATATATATATATATATATATATATACATATTATTTATTTATAGGAAAATCTGCGTTTTAAAATTCATATTTATTTTTTCTCTATTCTCATCAATTATGTTCAAAATATATAAAAAATTAATAATATTATATTTTTAAGAAGCAATTTAATTATATTGAAAAAATTATATGTATATTTTTATTCGTAAAATAAGGAGAATATTAAATATATATGTCCTTAAATGTCTCCCTCTCTTTTCTTAAATCTTCCTGGTCATAACATTCATTTATTCTTTGTTTCATCATCACTTCATATATCCTTCATATATCCTTTTATATCTTAAATGCATTATATAAATATTATATATACTTTTATATTTTATGTAATCCTGCACTAAAATTACGAAGGGGAAATCCAATATTCTTTGCCACGAGTGGCATTCATTACTGGAATATGGAAACAATATAATATGTGAGGGTATTATCACTAAAACGGTTTATTGTTATACTTTCCGTTATGTACCAAGTTAATAGTACAATTTTTTTTTTTTTGTCTTTACTTTTCTGTAGTAACGATTATTAATCATTCCATATTTGTTGAAGAAAATAAATATTAAAAACACATACAAGAATATGAAAAGAAAAAAATAAGTGAAAAGAGAAAAATTTAAAAAAAGAAAGAAAATCAAAAAGTCGATAACATTATAATTATAATAACTCTTGTTAAATGGAAATAGTTTGGGGGGGGGGGTACAGTAAATAAATGATACTATATGTAGATATTACATACGTAATTGTGACCCGAATATCAGGTTTTTGTTAGAGCTAAATAATAAAGAAGATATAATCAGAGTTAAATACAAAGAATTATTAAATATATATATATATATATATATATATATATATACTATCTTTTTAAAAGGATATAAATAATATATAAATTGTTATATCGTATCCTTTTTTTCTTTTCATTTTCTTAGATTACGTTCTCATAGAAAACAATTTAAATATTTCTTTAAGAATAATTTGTATATAATTTTATTATTAATTTTAATTTTAATTTTGTATTTAATTTTATTATTAATTTTAAATATTTTTGTTAGAATAGAAAAGCCGGGCATGGCCGGGACTCGAACCCAGGGTTCCACATCTCCGTCGTGATGCTTAACCCAACTACGCAACCAAGGCTGTTGTTACAACCATGTCAATCTATTGTGTTCTAGAGAACCTTACTAAACCTTTGTAACCACCTATCTCGTCAAGTTTTAGCGAAATATAAGACAAGTTGTCCAAACTTTTTATTTCTCAGTAATGAATGAAAACCCATTGGTACTCTTAATTAATCCATTGCTTACTATTTCATTAATATTATTTATATCCTTTTACTAAGTTAGTATTCTTACATTTAGTATTGTTTGTATATAACTCTAGTTATTATTATCTTGTTTATTATTACCAGGTGTGTAAATATGAAACCGGAATTTTTCAAATAGCAAATAAGAGTTGATTGTGTAAAAATGATACGACATAATGATATGACATACTTTTTTATTGGAAGTACTGTCCTTCGCTATCTATGCATTTTTCCCATCATTCAGGCAATTTGTGGATTCCCCGCCAAAATAATGCTTCCTCTTCTGAGTCAAACCAATCACTTAACCAACTTCGTACATTTTCATAAGAAGTGAAGCGCTGCTCAGCTAGTGCGTGTCCCATCGATGCAAATATTTGGTAATCGGATGGGGCCAAATCTGGTGAATAAGCCGCATGCGGAAGAATTTACCAACCAAACACTTGGATCGTTTCCTTGGTCCGTTTAGCCGAATGTGATGAGGCATTGTCATGGAGCAAGATCACTTTGTGTGTCCTTTCTTGATATTTGGGACTTTTTGGCGCAAATCTTTATTCAAATTTATCATCTGTTGTAGGTAGCGTTCCGTATTAACAGTTTCCCCAGGTTTCAGCAGCTCATAGTAGGTAACACCCGTCTGATCACAACAGACACAGAGCTTTTTCTTCCTCCCCAAGCGATGCCGATGGTTCACCAGGAGTTACCCAGGATTTTTTACGCTTAGGATTCTCGAAATAAATTCACTTTTCATAAGTCACAATTTGATGAAGAAATGACTTTTTTTCTGTACCTGGCGAGCAGCATTTGCCATGAGGTTTTTCGAGCTTCCTGCTGCCTGTCATTCAGTTGGTGAGGTACCCATTTTCCGACCTTCTGGATCTTTTCCATGCCTTTCAAACAAATGGAGACGGTGTCACATGTAATAATTGTCCAACAAACGCTTCTGAATCAGCGTTTTCAAAGTTTTGTTTTTTGTGGTTTTCCACGGTCTTTGTTTCTTTTATCGAAATCCATCTTTAAATTTTTTGAACCAATCGAAACATTGAGATTTGCCTAGGGCATGCTCCCCGTAAGCTTCAACAAGCATCCTATGTGATAATGCTCCAATTTTTTTCAGAAGGAAACGGAAAATAAATGCTATCCGCAAATCTTGATTTGTTGGCACAAAAGTCGACATGTTCAACTTCACTAAAAACACGGTTATAGAATGAAAATGATGTTGGTATCAATTGGATCTCTTTATTACATGTAGGCAAAAGCAGATAACACCACTGACGGATTAGTTAGAAAATTATTTTGACTGATAACTCCTATCATTGGCGAATTCCGGTTTCATATTTACACACCTGGTAAAGCCTGATGAAACTCTGGTCAAAACTGGCATAATAGCATATGTAATATCTACATAAAATGTTATTTTTTGACCGCACCCCAATATTCCATCGTTATAACAAGCTTTATATTTTTTTTATTCAACAAATGTCCAGAATTCATCAATATTATGTAAATACTTAGTGGCAGAAGTACATTTGCCGAAGTAATTAATTTATAATGTGCGTTAGGTTTGCCGAAAGGTGGGGAGGGTTGCTGGCATAACCTATATTAGCTGATAATTAACTATAAAAATTTTAAAAAAATCAATTTTTATTTTGACCAAAGAGTAATAATTAATTGTAATTTGGCACTTGAATGGCAAAATAGTTTTGTTTTATTTCTTATAATTTATTAAGTGTATTTCTTTTCTTTTTTCTAACTATCTAGGTGTGTGGGAATTTAATTTCATTTTATAATTTTAAAATTAAAAAAAAAAATTAATAAGCTCGCATGTAAATTAATTTAAGCGTTTCTTATCGCCATGGATACCGGGAAGGATCTTACATACGTGTGATGTAAGACTGGAGATAATCGCCGACTTGCAGTATCCAGAAGGATGTTTAGTCAATAGCATTTGAACCAACCTCGAACAGGTTGCGGTGCTTCCTCCCGTTCTACACCAAAGCACGTCAATGTTCTTCTCCACAAATCAATGCAAATAAGGTCACGCGTCCATTTTATATCAAGTCAACCCTGTTACTTCCAATAACCGGAACCGGTTATTCGGTAATGCCATTTGATATATATTATATATAAAATTAAACCGTTCTGATTCGTAAAACGCATTCATTATCACTTTAAACTTCCTAATCCTTTCAGGGGAGAAGATGTGTATTATGATCTCGTTCAGAAACTATCAAAATTGTTTATGTATTTAAGATATAAGACCTTCAGACCTTAATAGGCAAATCAGAAAAAGAAACATTTGCTAATAAATAATTCATTTTTTCAATTTGTACATTGCTCGAAGGATTCTACGTCGCATTAAAATCACTATTTGAATTTAACTTTAAATAAAAGTTAAATGCTTTACATAATTATATCCATGTTAAGATTAGAAAGATATATATAAAATTGTATTTTTTAATATTTTATTTCATAGGCCTCGGCAGAGAGTCGAACCCAGGTCTCCCGCGTAACATGAGCGGTACGTTATCTATCCACTGCGTCTCCTACATCGCTTCCAAGTCGAGTCAATCTCTTCTCTTCAGCGTTCCCCTTATATATATTTAATTTTTTTTTTTTACTCAAATTATGTATTACGGGATCAAAAGGTCTTCTATTCGTTTCTCTTGCTATTGCAATCAAGAAAAGACTCGAAGCATTCTATGCTACAATGCGAGTTTCTAACAATTAATTTTAATTTACAAAAGCTCATCTCGCAAGAGGAATAAGAAACACATCTCAAACCTAATCTTGAAATGAAGTTGAATGTGGTCTATTAAATTAGGCTGACTTTGCTCCACGGGGATTCCGCTCTGGTTCAGAGATTACAGCTTCTTCAAGACTTTTACGGTAAATTAAGCTTAAAGCTTAAAGCTGAAACATCTACTTACGCTAAGTCATATTATATGCGACAGATAAAAATGGAAGAAATTCCATTTTAATTTAATTTTCTTTAATAGCAACCAAATTTTCTTGACATCAAACGCATCTCATCCTTCCAGTTCAAAGTTTTTCAAACCAACAACAAACTAAGCTATTTCCTCAACATAAGATCAGTTCTTGACATAATCCAAGAAAAAATCTCTAAAATGTCTAAACCTGACACACAATTTTAATCCTCTTCCAGAATTCAAATTTAACACCCCGTCCCTAAATCTATCCTCTAAGGTCGGTGAATAGCATATTGCGTGGTTCCTCGAAAAGATGCTCGTGCATCTGTGATTGAAGGGCTCTCGCATAGTCAAGTCTCCGCCTAGCTTTTAACATATTTCGTCCCAAGGGCAAAAATAATTCGAATTTTCGCTGTTTCTTTCTATTTTAATATGTATAAAAATATTTATTTATTTATTTATTTATTGACGGGCACTACAGCTCTTGAAGAACCTTGGCCTCCTCCACAATTTTCAGCCACTCCTGACGATCATTCGCCTTCATCCGCCATCCTCTCACTCTCATTTTTCTTAGGTCCTCCTCAACATTTTTCAACCACGTCAATCTTGGTCTCCCTCTTGTTCTTTGGCCGCCAGGTTTGCCGTATAACATCCTCTTGGGGATTCTATACTCGGGCATCCTCTCCACATGGCCAAGCCACCTTAACCTTGCCTTCTTGACGTACGTTACTATGTCAACTTCCTGGAAGAGTGCTCTTAATTCTGTGTTTGGGCGGATTTTCCAAGTTCCTTGACGAAACACCGGGCCAAAAATCTTTCTTAGAACTTTTCTCTCCCATACCAGAAGAATTCTTTCCATGACCTTGGTGAGAGTCCATGTTTCACAGGCGTATGTCACGATTGGTCGGATTACTGTCTTATATACTATTATTTTTGCCTTTCTAGACAGGTTCCGAAATTTTAGCAGCTTTTGTAACGAGAACATACATCTGCTTCCCGCTGCCATTCTTGTTTTAATTTCAGCCATCATCTCATTAGTGTTGGTAACAGTGACACCCAGGTATTTGAAAGATTCCACCGCCTTAAATTCATGGGTCGTAAAGCGAATAGACTTTTCTACCCGTCTTTTTTGCCTTGAAGTCATCATATACTTCGTTTTGTCTTCATTTATCTCAAGGCCCATTCTTGACGCAGTTTCCTCCAACTCCTGTAGTGCTCCTGACAAGGCAGCTTCTGTTCGGGCTGAAATCACTATATCATCTGCATACGCCATGTGCTGGGAAAGCCTGTTATATATTGTGCCACCGGGGTTAGTCTTAATGGCTCTTATAGCTAACTCGAGGCCAAGATTAAAGAGTGTTGGAGAGAGAGGGTCACCCTGCCTTAAACCACTTCCCACTGAAAACTCATCCGATAGGGTATTATGGATTTTCACTACTGACTTAGTGTCTTGCAGAGTCATTTGTGTGAGGCTAACTAGTTTCTTAGGTATGCCTAATGTCTTCATCGCTATCAACAGTTCTTTTCTGTTAATACTATCATAAGCCTGCTTAAAATCTATGAATAAGTGATGCAGGTCTACATTGTATTCGTATGATTTTTCTAGCATCTGACGCAGCGAGAAGATTTGATCCACAGTAGACCTTCCTGGGCGAAAGCCACACTGATATTCACCGACTACTTTGTCCATCCAGATCATAATTCTTTTATTTATAGCGATGGACAGAATCTTATATATTGTCGGGAGCAAGGCAATACCTCTGTAGTTATCGCAGTTCTGCCTATCATCTTTTTTGAAGATTGGACATAAAACCGCCCTACTCCATTCTCTCGGCATTTTTTCTCCCATCCATATCTCCCATATCAATTGATAAATACAATCAATAGTGGTTTTACCTCCGTGTTTTAACACCTCTACACTTATCTCATCGATTCCCGGGGCTTTGTTGTTATGCATATTGCCAATTATTTCAGTTATTTCTTCTTTGTCCGGTGGTATTTCATTCTCGTCTATTTCATCTTCATTCTCTTGTTCAATGGCATCGCCTGAGTATATTAAGCTCGACTGAACCGGTTGTGGTATCCTTGTGGCATTCAGAAGATCATCGAAGTGCTGTTTCCATCTTTCTAGTATATCCTTAGTGCTACCCAAGATATTTCCTTTTAGGTCCTTGTAAAGGACTGTTGTCTGTACCAACCGGGAGCTAGCAAAGTGTTAGAACAGCAATTATTAAAATATGGTATAAAAAATATATGATTGGTAAATTTAAAAATTATTTCCCTTCGGTTCCATATTTTTCGGAAACGCACCTCTAGTACATTAAGTTGATAAAACTGAAAAAATAAATCAGCCTTTTTTGCTTTATTATTACATTCCTTTAATCGATATTAGACAAAAAAAAATTTATAAGTTGTTAAAAAGTTGTTTTCCATGATATTCTTCAAAAACTAATAAGTGCGAATTATCAAATTTCTGTATTGTGAATATTTGAATTTTTCAAGTTTACATTAAGTATGCTTTAAAAAAAGGTTAAACTGTATTTGACATTTTTTTAAACCTTTTTTTAAATATTTGAAATCGTTATACATAATTAAATATCAGAAATAAAAACTGAAGCTCATCTATGGGTCAAAATGGGTTAATACGACTGAGGCGGTAAAGAGAGAAGTACTGTGATCTCCTTTAGTCTTGCTTTTCATTCGCTATTAGGGGAAGGAACAAGTATGGTTGTTCCTGCAAGGGTTGTGACGGTGTTAATTTTACCTCAATTATAATTAAATAAAATTATTTTATAATTTTTTTTGGTATTATTCAATTCATTAGTATTTTCTGAAAATATAATTTAAATGTACATCAGTTATACCATTGTCCCAAATTAAGATATAACATCATTAAATATAGCATATATTTATATATATATATATATATATATATATAGAGAGAGAGAGAGAGAGAGAGAGAGAAAGAGAGGGAGACGCCTATTGTTTCTATAATCAGAGAGGGGGGATACGTCACAGCAACGGGCCATTGCCTGAAAATAGCACTCATTTAACATGCTCCGAACATTAATGTAGCCAAAGATAAATCGAGAGACATTGTGGAAGTGAAATTTGATGAGACGAGGCCATTCCTTGATCTACGACACGCTACATCCACCGCCAAGACCCAACAGATCGTCAAAGACCGTTTTAAAAGTTGGAGCAAGACACGATAAGCCGGGAAACACGCTTAGCACCGAAAATGGCGTTCGGGTATTATTTCTTATAGCCTTTTTATTCAAACAGAAGATTTATTATCTAACAATTTGGATTACAGAGAAAAAAATATATTGGAAACATATATTTCATCTTTTATAGGATAAACACACACACGTGAAAATCGTTTAATACGAAAATGAGAGGACTGAAATATATTTTCGTGTTTAAGAAATTTCGGGATCTTGTTTGCTTTACGACAACATGTTACTTAAACCGTGGTTTTTCTAAACAGCTTTACCTATTGTAATTTACGAAAAATTAGATTCATCTGTTTTTACAATAACATTATATATTTTTTTGCCCCCCCCCCTTCCTCAAATTTTAAGCTTAAGAGGTTTTGCCGGGGCAGAGGAGAGGGTGTAGAATTAATGCCTAGTATTATTAATTGTCCCCTGGCTCTGGGTTTTGAACTGACAATCTTCTGATTATCATAAGTTGGTTGTCAGAGGCAACGCGTATTTCCTGACGCGTTTGCTCAGGAACACTTTTTATCTACCTCAAGACATTCTAACCCCACCAAAGAAAAATAAAAAAAGGAAAGAAAAACCCTGGTTACTGATAAATCCTTTATTCAGGCAAAGATAAAACGCCCTCTTCTAGGAGTGTTGATCCTTCCAACTTGATCCTACTCCGACTTAGCCGATTCATTTATTCTTCGTTGAGATGGCCTAGCTAATGCTTTCCACTAGATATATATATTTCAGTCCTTCGCTTTCGTCCAACGCAAACATTCATAATCGACTTCATTCCAAATGCATCATTAGATAACCTTAATTTAAAATACTGTAGAATATCTGAAATGTCCGCTATATATCAAGGACTCTTAATAGGCAAGGTTTTCCCAGTTCTGTTCAAAATCTTAGAGTTGGGCGTGCAGAAATGAATTTTCAGAACCTGGAGGCAGGTAATTTTTTTCCAAAAATATCTCAGATTTTGAGATACAGACTCATCACTTGACAGACTCACGCCCGATTAAAATAAAAAATATTATAAATACACATAAACACAAATATATGCATGCATATATATATATATATATATATATATATATATATATATATATATATATATATATTATTTTATTTATTTACTTCCTTCTTATAGTAGCCCTATAAGAAGGGAGTTTATTTTCCACAAGTGCCATACAATATATGTTCATTTCTTGTGTTGTACAATATTTTAATGAAATTCATCGTAATGAATTCAAATTCAAATACATTGCAATGAAATTCAAAGATAACAAAACAATAGTGTAAAAAAAAAAGAAAAAAACACAAAAAAAGTTACAAAACATATAAACTTATAGAATAACCTAAAAAATAACATTGAAAAAAAACAGTATAATATCTTACAAAATAACATTGAAAATCAGGATAATTATCAACAAAATAACCTTAAGAAGAGGATAGTTACTTCCAAAATAACACTGAGAAACAGGATGATAACTCACAAAATACCATTGAAAGACAGAATACTTACAAACCTATTGCAATACAGGAAAATGAAATATAAATCTGAAAATAACATTCTGAACTATCTTTCATCGTGGTTTAGGCAAATCAATAATAAGAGTTTATGTTTCCCATTTTCTCATACATTTCTTTTACGAATAATTTTAGAGCTACAAGTAAATTATCATCATAAAATAATTTCTCTCCCTCGACAGGCCAAGTTTGGTTTTTCTTTGTTACTTCGTCTCGTAGTAGTTGTTGAGCTGAGAGAAGTCTGCAGTCGTAGAGGAGATGCTGATATGTTTGTTCGGTTGTGAAATCACAAGGGCAATATGGGTTGTCTGTTAGTTTAAATCTATGTAAGTAGGATTTAATTGAATCATGTCCTGTGAGTTATTGCGTGGTGTAAACATCAGTATTCTTCGTGTGTAAGTAATCGGTTAATGCGAATCTCAGCAATAACGATATTAGCTGGATTTTTAAAATAAGAGGGGAGCTGCTATATCTAAATTACAATAGGTTTAATGAACTAGCCAGTGGACTCTGTACACTCTGTAATTTGAAAGAAAGGGAAGATATAATACACTTTTTGGCTATCTGTCCAGTATTGAGAGAGTTCAGAGTGAGGTGGTTTAAAAAACATATCCTAAGCAGAACAGAGGTTATAGAATATTTAAATGGGAAAAACTGGACTGCACTGGTTGGTTACTCTAAACAATCGTGGTATTATAGATATAGCCTGACTAAGGAATATAATGGTTGAAAAGAATCTTAATAGAGGGGAGACGGGTGAATATGCAGATACTCGTATGTGGGTTTAATTGGTAATTAATTCTTAATTGTTATTATTATTATTATTATTATTATATTATTATTAGTAGTAGTTTATTATTATATTAGTATTGATTATTATTAATTGTTTTTTCTCTATATATCATATGTTGTTTATTTGTTGGTCTCTCTTACTATATTTTTGATATTTACAAATTAATTTAAAAAAAAAAAAGAGAAATTTTTACGTGTAAGAGAGTGTTTTGAGTGAAGGAAAGAGAGTGAGACGGGATTTGTATTCGAATTATTGAGGGTTTTTTGGTTGGATGATTATTGTTTATATTTACTACTTGCCTTTTGCTATTTATATTGTTAAGTTATCGTCAGATCATATACTATAAGTACTAATATGTTCATTTGTACCAAAATAATGTTAATTATTTATTGTACCAAAATAACGTTAATTATTTATTGTACCAAAATAATGTTAATTAGTGTTATTATATATATAAAAAAAAAAAATTGCTGTATATGAAATAATGCTGTTGGGCTCACTCTGATGGTCTTCGACCAAGAGTATAAATGCATATCACATTATATAATATGTTGGTTATATTTTTAATAAATGCATTTCTTATTATATTATTATTATAGTTTCTTGAGGTGTGTTTTTGATATTTTACCATAGCTTAGTGGTAGCTTTGAGGCTTTTTCAATATAAATATTAATATTATCATTAATATAATTTTTATTATTAAATTAAAGCTAACAAGAAAAGATATTATTTTATCATTGTTACTTTTACTGTTAACTATGGCTATTGAAATATTTCGTGAATTTCCTATGTAATTTATTTTTCGAGTGGGCTTTCTTCAAAGGTGTGCTGTGATGTTGGCATCTTGTGGAGATGGTTCAGTCTCCTATTTCTTATATAAGGCTTAAAGTTTCCAGTACCATGGGAGGTTCCAGCCGTTTATTAAGAAGGGGGGATATGGATTTTCCTAAAGTTTAAAAACGAAATTATATCAGAAATATATCATATTGGAATATCCCAGACCTTCCCCTTCAAAAACTATCTTCGGAATAAATGGTAAACTAACCATTACAACAAAAAATAAAATAAAAAAGAGGGAACAATGATTATTAATAGTATTTTTTAATAGTTTATAATTACAGTTGTTATATTAATGAACAGAAAATAAATGTTATTCTATGGCGATTGAAGATGATTTTTCGAAGGAGACTATTATATTTTAATTCAATTTTAGATTTACTATATATATATATATATATATATATATATATATATATATATATATATATATATATATTGTAAAGATAAAAATATTTATGGTAAAAGTGATATTACGTATTATTATTAATTACAAAAAAATCAATTTATACTGCGATTTATACTAAATTATATATTTTTATTTAAATAATTTTACTTAATTAATCACTTGTTCTCCGTTTTTATAAATTTAAGAAAAATGCATATAAATTAAATAATGAAACGTATATAAATAGAATAAGATCAAAAACGTAAAACTTAATGCTACAGTAAAACAGACATTTTAACAATGGTATTCGTGTGTATAGTTTCGATCAATCTCGAAGAACTTCAAGCGAGGGTTATCCCCCAATTATGGATTAAGTGTGGACACCGGAAGATACACAGCATTTTTCGTGGGAAGTGAATGTTGTACGGTTTTTCACATATTTAATAAGCCAAATGTTAAAACAAATATATCATATAAAATATACTCTGACCTAGAATTCTAAGTACCCTACCATAAAAGAAAGCACCGAATTGAAATCATAAAATTTTATATGTTCAGTAATGTTCTAAAGCGTAGTATTTTTTTATTTTATAGTTTTTATCTCTAGTGGTAACTGCTTATTAAACGCTTCGTGACGGTTTAACAGTGTGCTTACCTGTTGTCATACCGTTCAAAGAGTCATGCAAACTAACAACTTTTTAATTGTTCAATTACCATTCGGGAATTCTTAGTATCCTAAAGATCTAATATTAATTTAATTAGCCGTTAAGAAATTAAATTAATTTGTTCTAATTGATTAGGCCATTTAGTTACCGTCATAATTCATAGTATTCCGCTTTATTCCTGAACTTGGCAAAGTGCTTAACTCGAATTCACGGATTTGAATATATTGTTCCCTTTCATCTTTTTTTTTTTTTTTTTTTTTTAATCGAAATAATTTGTTTTTGAAGGGGGTTGGTGGCATTGTTTGTGGGCAGTAGCTGATATATCCAAAAATACACTAAACCCTTTTGTATACCAGACGAAGAAATATCATGATGCTACTTAGGGAAAATACAGGTTTCACAGAGAAAAATATAAATTAATGATAATTCGAATGACAAGAATTAAGATATTATAAATAAGGAATTGTAATACGTTATAGCAGTAGTATAAAATGAGAATAATAACGAGAAAGATATGCTTAAATAACGATTAAAACATGATACTGAATAAAAATATAAATAAATTCAAAATTAAACAATCGATTAACTACTAGTTACTTTATTTCAATAAGTTATTTCAAATTCATTATCATAATTGACGAGATTCATCTCAATTATTCTTATTACTAGTTGTATCTCTATTAATAATTACTATTTTTTCCATTGAATAAAACTCACATTATATAAGTCAATAATCCGTTCATTAATCACTTATGCCTCACCCGTATGGAGTTCTACTTGTATCACAAACTATAAAAAATTAGAAAGAATGAGAATAATTAACAACTATCCTCGTTATACGAAAATTAAAACCATGCTTCAGGACCTTGAACTTCAAACGTTTCAACAATTTATAAACACTCAAACCACAAAATATTTTAATAATACAATAGCCTCTAAAAATCCTTTAATCAATGCAATAGGTCATTACAACAAGAAAACTCTAAAACGCTATACTCACAAAAGAACAAAACATTTACTTCTACAATAATAATTCATTCATGCTTATTATTATTTTCGCTTATGTAAATATGTATATATATCCAGGTGTTCCTTATTATTAATCTATAGATGTAAACTTGTTTATGTTAGGTTAGTTAGATCTCTCTTTCTACTATATTTATTTTGTTCAACTACCCAATCTTTATATTATTGTATTTATTCATTTCTTTGTTCTTATCTTTTATGTAGGTTTTTTTTTTTTTTTTTTTTTTTTTTTAATTTTTCCTACTGTTCTCATACAAGTTATCGTTATATATTTATTATTATTAAACCATAATAATGTCATGTTAATTAACTTTTTGATTGTATGGATACATAATCCGAATCATGTATAAAATCTTCATTTATTTTGTAAATTCTTAAATAAAAAAATATTTTTTCTTTCTCCTTCTTCCATTGAATTTCTGTTTATTTTCCGAATAGCAAAATATCGACATTCTAGAGATTACCCCTATTAGTGTACCCGCACCTACCCCCTATTTTTGGTCTCATCCAATTTCCATCACCGATAGTTAGCTTCTTAGAGCCGTGATTCCCCTCGATTTCATTTTTTTTTTTTTTTTTTTTTTGTTTTTTAATATTATTAATATTTCGATTTAATTAGTCATTTTTACTCTTTCGATTTAATTAGCAATTTTTAGACTGCCCCCTAGTCCACTTCCGTCCAATTTGTAAGCTTTCTAGGTATGATACTTGAAGCCCGAGAACAGGGTTAAGTGGGCGGGTGGGGGCAGGTTACACCGATTTTTGAAAATATGCCTAGCACCTACCCCCATATTTTTGGCCTCATCCAATTCCATCACCGATAGTTAGCTTCTACCCTTAGAGCCATGACCCCGCTCGATCACAAAAAAAGTATTTAAGTAGTATGGCAAAAGAATATGATCATAATTCATATTATGATACAGCTCCGTAAAAAATTGTATAAATTGCAGATCTATTAGTGGCAAATATGAGGATCTTTCCTTATACCTAATGGCTATTGTATATAATGATTTTACACACACAATAAAGTGTATTCCCCATAAGTGATCGATTTTCGTTTCATCATCCAAAAAAGATCTTAAATATTTGTCTGCTATACCTAAATTATCACCTTCATTCAAGACTCCCGTGATATCCTTGTACGAAGTATGAAGAAACAAACGGAACAAATATTATGAAATATAAAAAATTAAGTAATTCACGAACAAATAGTAATGTTGGTATGTTACTCCTAGGCGTTGCCTATTTTGACAGGATACGTGATTGTAATATAAAGTAACTCCCATCGCGTCTCTTTAAGTTAAAAAGGGCCTTGATTAGCTTCATTGGCCCCAGCTTACGACTCCCGCTCGCTCTTCAGGGATAAATTGACCCCCAAATGTGTCCTTAAGTTCAAATCGGGGCCACAGTAAACGGCCATATTCGCCTTGCCCAAGAGTAACATAACAGCAGTATTACCTTAATTCTATTTCCAACGATTATTTGTAACTATTCCAATTTACTTTCTTATTTCTTTTTTTCAATTTTCAAGCTTTAATCATCTTATAAATTATATAATAATCTTCAAAATTAATCATCTATTGTTATTAATAGTTCTATCTCTATTACCATTATTATAAATTTAATCAAATCTATATTTTTTATATTATAACTCAGACCTTTTAATTTTAGCCCTTATACTGATTCATAGCCTAAGGTCGAAACGTCGGCGCTTATTATACAAATTTAAAAGAAAAATCCATGCTATTATCATCCAACCAATCTTCAAACGTTCGTCTATAATTCATTTCTAACTTATATCTGTATTAATATAAAACGAATTTGTAGTTATTTCATAAGTCACGGAACGTCTGATTGAAATAAGACTTTACTGTTTCCTCTATTGTCTATATAGGACTGATTATTATTACAATTCAAAGTTTTTATATAATATAAAAGTTATTTAGGATTATAAACTGTGAGGAGTTTCAGTATTTAATATAATATCATTATTATATTTTCCTAAGTTTATGGTGTTGGACATCATGAGGGCTATTCACCATCCTAGATAAACTGATGCAGTAAAATTTAATCCATCTCAAAATATCCAGCTTATATTAATCTTCCTGCCCCTCTCTCTCTCTCTCTCTCTCTCTATATATATATATATATATATATATATATATATATATATATATATATATATATAGCATTTTTATCATCAAACATACATTTTACATCAGCACCTACCCCTCTATATTTTGGTTTTTCCAATTTTTATTGACAATGGTGTGATAATTTCTGTAAGTCGCTGTAATGTAGCCAGACTAATGTTGCTTTGATTATTTGTCTACTACATATTAATAAATGTCCAAGAATATAGTCATCCATTTTTTATATTTCATTCAAATAAGCCAGAATGAAGTAATAATATTTAGGATACAACACGTTGATAAACTTCGTTGGTATAAAGACATGAAACTGAAGACTTGTCTATCCAGATCTCTTTATCTTATCATTTATATATATACAGTCGAACCTGGTTAAGTGGGACCTGCTTAAGTGGAATACCTCTATAAGTGGTACAAAAGTTGTTGTCCCATCATTTTTCCCTTAAATAAACTATTTAACTGGAATGTTTTCACCTCTATAAGTGGAATCAATTTTTGTGGAAGTTGCCTCTGTAAGTGGGGCGATTTTTGTATTCGCCTTTATAAGTGGAATCCACATTTATAAGAAAACGTGAAGGGTTGTCCTGTTCAGCCACAGGATTGGGAAAAGTTGATAAGAATGAGAAGCTACCAACATTCGAACAGTATGTCCACATTGATGACGAAATTATAACAGCAGCAGAGCTAAATGATGAAGAAATCCTTGAAAAATCTAAAACGCCAAACTGAAATGAAAATTCAGAAGAGCCAGGGAGGCTACCAGTCACGATAAATGACGCACTAAATATTATTGAGAAGTTGCAGACTTTTTTTGAAATGTATAAGCCCCTTTAAGAAGATGAAATATATGATAAATTATGAAATATAAAAAAAGATTTTTAAGTGCCAAAGTGAATGGAGTGATACATTCATTAATACGTTAGTACATAATTATCTTGTAATTTGCATTATTTTATTTTCATATTACAAAAAATATGTAATAATTGTAACAATATTTTATGGATTTATGGTTTTTAAGTGTGTACATTAATAAATTTTTATAAAAATTACAAGTTGATTGAAAACCTCCTTTAGTTGTACATGGCCCCTTAATAAGATACCAACACCCTGGATAATTGAAACCTTGTTTAAGTGGAATACCTCTGTAAGTGGAATGAAACTCGTGTCACAAAGAGATTCCAGTTATCCAGGTTCGACTGTATATATATGGTACTTATGGATCTTCGAATACCCACTGCACAGCCTTTATTATTACTTAAATCTTTGCTTGCCATTACTTGTGTTTGATTTTATTGATTATATTTGAGAAAAAAAAAAAAGAATTTTTGGAAATTACCTTTTTCCATACAGGAAGCAGTGAAATTTTATACAAACCCCGATCTCATAATTTTCAGTTAAAAAACGTCTTTTATTAGTTTTATTAGATCTCATCTTTCGACTTCCGCTCACTGAGCTTGCTCAAAAGGGATAAACAAACCCCCAATGGGTCCTTTTTAGTGGAAAATGGCTTAAATTTCTAAATCGTAAAAGAACTAAATAAAAATTCGTTAAATAAATAAAGCTTTTTTTATCTAATCGAAACGTCCTTATTTATTTCAGTTTCTATCAATATCTTCGGAAGGCTAGTGTCTTATCAGTTTGTGTATGTCAGCTTATAAACATCACGGCGGATAGCAGTAGTGGTTATATATAGGAGGAATAAATATATATACATATATATATATATATATATATATATATATATATATATATACCGTAAAATGAGGTGACTTTGTGACTAATGGGGTGACTTTGTGACAAGCCTATTTTTCTATAGTTTTTGAAGTTCCCTCCTTAAAAAGAATCAGGTTAGGCAATTCAGTGTACTTGTCAGTTGGTCAGAAATGTGCTGCAACCTACTGGCCACATATAACTTCTTTCATTCCATTTACCATGGTGCTTTATTTCATATATGTTTGATTGTTTTCATTTAGTTGAAACTTTGAAATAAAGCACCATGGTAAATGGAATGAAAGAAGTTATATGTGGCCAGTAGGTTGCAGCACATTACAGACCAACTGACAAGTACACTGAATTGCTTAACCTGATTCTTTTTAAGGAGGGAACTTCAAAAACTATAGAAAAATAGGCTTGTCACAAAGTCACCCCATTAGTCACAAAGTCACCTCATTTTACGGTATATATATATATATATATATATATATATATATATATATATATATATATATATATAAAATCTGCTGCCTTTTAAATTTGAGTGATTAAGAATGTTTAAATATATCCTTCGGACATAGTTTTTCGGATAGCTCTTACTCAGGGCCTTCCTATACAATTATTATAATATAAATTGGTTCTTTTTCTTGGGTTCGGTAATTCCCAAACACTTACAGAATCTCCTCCTTATTAATGCATTACCTTTCAATTCGTTCCATATGGGAAATAGACCTTCCTCCTAAATTAAAAAAAATATTAGTGTAATAAATTTGCGTTAATAAATCTAATTCTCACAAATTTACTAGTATAGTAGTATTTTTGTGTGAGAATTCAATAAAGTTATTTTTTTTTTCACTCTATTTTTTCTTTTATTTCTTTTTTTTTTTTATATTGACTGCATAACCTTTATGATATATTTTTAGCTAAATTAAAACGTTTGCACCAATATAATTTCATAAGTTGTTAAATAGGGCTTTTATTTATAATTAATACATTGAGAAAGAGATACTTTTTAGATTCCGAACCTTTTTTTGAATAATGAATATTTTTTTACGTGACCTAAGGGAGATGAATTAGCTATTGAGAGGGGGGGGAGGTAGAGAGATAGGTAGGAATTGCGGTTTTGAGAATAATGGAACAAGGCTTAGGAGTGAGTGACAAACGACCTAGGAGTAGCGGAAGACGCCTCAATATGGAGTCATATACCATTTCGAAAACTGAGATGAGTACCTATGGAATACCAAACACCCGCGTCAAGTCCTTAAAGATTAAAGAATACTTTTCAGCATTTATCACACAGACTTTTAATAAAATCTCTTTCTTTTTAAATATCGATAAATACAATGAATCTCTAGATAATATTTTTAAAAGGCTAATACTAAATATATTAAGACAGTCAGGAGTTTCGAACGATGTGCCTCAGGAAGTATTTATGTAACATATTAACAACTCATTTTTTTAACTATACCACACCCTACCTCATTCAAGGATTTTCTTTTTCGCAATGAATTTACAAAAATAATAAATACATTTAAGAAAGGATTTTAATAAATCAGAATTATGTGTGTGTTTTTTTTTATGTATAAATAAATCAAGGAAAAATATAACTTGATCGAGGGAAAATAATTGCTATAAACGGAGGCATACAATTAGACAGGACAACTCTGAGCTAGGTTTATTCACTCACATCTGAAACTTGAGGAAATCCCAGCTTGAAGTCTTGCTTCACCAACCATATATAGGGCACAAGTCATATATAATGTTCTTTTAATTGGTTTGAACGGAATATTTTTATCTGTAGATATTTAAACACAATAAGAAATTTTGAGTAAAAAAAACAAAAAATTCAACTAATTCAAAAACTGCCATTAATTGAAAAGAGGGGGAAAATATGATGTAGAATCGCTGTTATTTGTTTGCCCATACTTCTAGAATCACCATATTGAATCGAAGGTAGTGTCGATATCTGTGTATAAGTATATTAAATTTTCGATTCATGTATAAATGAATAAATTAATTATAATGCTTAGTAACTTAACATTTCAAGTTTGACGTTTTCTGGTTTCCTCACAGAGTAAATAACTGCACGAATCCCATTACTCGTTTCTTGTTAAGAAGCTTTGCATGATGTACCTCGGCATATCTCAACCTATAGCAACGTCAAAATCTTACCTCTTCAAAGCCGCCGTCTGAGGTTATTGTATCCCTTTTACTCTCATCTGTCATTAACAGCCACCATAAAGCTACAGTTTATATTTCTGGATTTCGCGAGATCAAAAGGCTCCTTCCATGCATGTGAGTCGCTTATTAACAACAAGTCAAAAACATTATTCTTCATAATATCTATTCTTGTTCCAAACTCAATTGAAGCTCTTATAAGACTTAATTCGAGGCTGACGTCTTAGGCTGTCTCCTGCATGTTAACTCTTTTTTTTATCAGCTAAACCATAAATTGACAAAACCGTACTTTCCGGTGTGCTATCTTTAACAACTCTACGTCGGATCACTATTAAAATAAATGTTTTCTTCCTGTTTTCACACATTAGGAATTAATCCGTTTAGGAAGAAGATAAGGAATGAAGAATACTTCCATGATCAAACTCATATAAAGTCCACGAGTTGTAAAAAATAAAAACCGCTGTAGGAAGTGACATTTCTTGTCGCTACGGAACTGTTATACGATGGGAAAAACGTTAAAGTTACACTATATTGATGATTCTTGTACTGATTAAAAAGGCTAGGTGAATCATTTATTAGCTTTATATAGATTGTATGTGTAATATACAACCATATACATATATAATATATAAGCTTTATACAGGTTGTATTGCGAGAAGATGAAAGAACACGAAGTGGTGAAACTAAATCAAATATTTAGTTAAATACTGTAAACATTTCTACATAAGCAAGTGTCTTTTTAAAGATAAGTTTGAGAAAAACATTTATATATGAAAGCCTAATATTCACTATGCATACACAATTTTTATTCAACGTGCACCACATTTTGGAATCATCCATATTGCCAATCAGCCATCTACCATATTGTTAATACACTTTCAATGCTACAAAACCTGTCCAAAATGTGCGAGAAGGTAGTTGCACCTTTCTTTTAAAAGGCATCTATGGACCACTGAGTATAGAATTATCTATTCTTATATTATAGAATTCTTTACTCTATGGTATGGACTCGTATGGATTAGCCACTAGAAACCCAGCTTTGAAGCTGCTAGATTTGTATTTGTTAGTAAGGACAGAAGGCCTAACTAATCTTTTGCAAAGATTAGGCCAGTTCCGGCAACTTTATTATTATAATTTTACTTTATTTTAAGCATAACTTTAAATGAATATATATATACATTTTTATTATATAAAAAAAAGGGAGAAACGCAACAAAATTATTTAAAACAAGGAGAAAATCGTCGGAGAGTTGAAAATTAAAATTAACCTCGGTAAAAATAAAACCTATATACTACATACATACATTACTTTGTTGCGTTATATATGTCAGAGAAAATCAAATCAACTTAAAGGGAAGTTGCCTCTTCGAGGAAAATCCGAAAAGTATAACTGCTAACTTGAAATAAAATAATACTAAAATAATCGCTCAATAGAACAAAATAAAATAAAACTTTATTCCTGAGAAAAATAAGAATATATATATAAAAGCGGTAAATCCATAACTTGTCCCTTGTGGCATAAAGCGGACGTTAAAAAAAAAAAAAATGAAAATCCATAACTACTCAGTAAACGCTCCATCAGACTTTAAATATTAAATAAATAACAAAAAATCTATCTTACCAACTTCTCAAGACCAAATAATTTGCAATCGTCTTCGATAAGGCATTGAAACACACGCTGCTCCTGACAATTAGGCTAGATAACCTGAAGTTTACGAGATCGAAGTTGATTGTCTGAGGGCTTTTATGAACTATTCATTACTTCCCCGCCCTCCCACACGGCCTGGTTAAAAACCTTTTATAGCCAAAAAAGCGAGGAAGAGGAGGTTGAAAAAAATGCTTCTATACTTAGTTGGCCTTTATTTCTTGAGCTGGATGTCCCTCTTTTACTATCTTGGAATGAGTCAGTCCCAGATTCTTAGCCCTTATCTGTTCAATAGTTTCCACGGGATACCATAGAGGGCAGCACTACCCAGTGCATCTTTCAGGGAATGTATTGTAGGAAATTAAAAAAAGATTGATTTTTTTATTTTTATTGTTTTTTATTTAAAATAAAACAATTTGTTAGTGTTGCACCTTCCAATGGAAACAATGGGAGTCGCAGACAGCATTGTACAACTCAAAAATCATTTATATTATGACATTAAATTTCCGGAAGACCAGAATTATTGAATCCTAGAAGGTTTATAGTAAACCTGGAAGGGGTGAATACAGACAAGTATGGTCCCAGGGGGGATATTAGAGATCAATCCCCTCCCAATTTTTTTATATATGCATTAATAATATAAAATAATAATTTTCTGTAAGATAAATTTCCTATTTTTTATATTAATTTAATATTCATTTATTAAATAAATAAGGGTGTCTTTTATGCTAACCAATCCCACCAAAAATTGTTTTATAGGATTGCACCTGCTACTTGCAGCCTTTTTAAAATTTATCTAGTAGTACAAATTATTAGTACATACTATTGAGGTTGGTAAGAAAAGTGTAATGAGTAAAAAGTTAGTAACTAATGGCTACACAATAGTTACTGTTTACTATCACATCAGCAAGCCACTCTACAGCATAGTTTACACAATGGATGTGGCTACAGCTGCCATCTAGTGAATTGGGCTTGAATAGCCTAAAGCTAATTACCTCTAAAAAGGGGCAATATATATTTTTAAAATAGTAGGTATATGTGTTTGTAGATAATCTATTAAATTGAGATTAATGGATTTATTATTTTTTTTATAGAAAACTAATTTCTCTTCTGGATAAAATATACAAAACAGAATCAAAGGTAAAAGTAGTGCCTATGAAAAAATTTTCATCTAGGAAAAGCTAGTTACTGTAGGAAAAATAATTATTATTTATAAAAAAATATTGCTATAGAAACACTAGCATACAAATTATTGAAAAAACTATTCCTAAAATGTATTGATGGTAAAACTAGAAATTTTCCCTCCCCCACCCCCCCCAAAAAAAGAAAAAGAAAATCAGTAGAGCAAAGCTAAGGGCTAAAGTAGTTAGTGAGACCCTAGAAGAATCTTGATTAAGGTAGCCACATGGATTGGAATAGCAAAAGGATTTCTTAACAATTTGATTATCACAAAAGCTTTTAGGGAGTAATAAAATTTTAAATAAAATAAGATAAATAAATCATACTTTGTCGGTATTAAAATTTTTTTGATATCAAAATTGCAGGTTATTGTTATTATTTTTTTTTCTCTTTCAAGTCCAACTTTAAAGGATGCTACAAATATCTTTTATTGAGAGGTACAGAAAGAGACTATATGCAAGAGAATTTCACAAAATCTAAGCACTATTATTATAATGTTGATATTTAATGGGAAATATGAATTAATCACATTTTTAAAACTTAAAACTGTGTGCTAGAGTGCGACCAGCTTTGTGTTAAAGCCACCCACCCTATGCCACATATGGCTAAGGGACGGTACTTATTAAAAAATTATATCGTGATGTGGGAGAAAGGTAAAAATTAATATTTTATAATATGGATAAACTTAATAAAATATGGTAATATAAATAATTATACATAAAAAATGTATACCAGGTACTAGTAATGTACATTGTATAATGATCAATTAATTATCTTATTACTTGTACAAAAGATTTTCTTTTTAAATTTTGTTTATTTATGTAATTATATTATCGGTGCTGTGTGCAACACACACAGCTGAGAAGGAAGCCTGCAACTTATTTCCACTTCCTAAAGTCAAAATTGTGCTATACAACTTCCAAACAGCTACCCTCAATCAATATAAATTTTTGAACTATGGTTAAGCTACTAGTAAAATGAAGAAGCTGTTAAGTGATAGCCACCCTCTCTTAGCAATACAAGGAAACCGCAGAGAGCAGATTATCTTAACGCCTGAGAATTGGGCACACCAGGCTCACCCACAGGTACCTCATAGAAGATAAATCTCCACCAACAGGTCAAAGATGTAATACAAATTTAACCGTTGAATACTTGTTAGAAAATGTAGAATCAACCACATTTCCCAGAACTGGACTTAGCGAGGAATCACATCACCTTCAGGGATATGCTGAAGCTCTTAGACCAGGATATTCGAAACTACTTTTTTAAATTTCTTAAAGAAACCAATTTATATAAATATGTGTAAATTTACCAGGTTCTAGTGTAATATCTATGTATTTATAAATTTAAATAGAATTTGGTGCCTCTAGTCTTTGTTGTTTCATTTAAAAAAAAAATATTATAAATCTAATATTTTATAAGTGTACAGGCAGGAATATATTTTATATATGATGTCTAATTACTTTAAAATAGTATATATATATATATATATATATATATATATATATATATATATATATATGTTGCCTATAAAAAATTTTATTAATTTATTTAATACATAAAATTTTGGTTGTTTTATTGTCTGTCTCTAGATAGAATTACATGTTTAATTTGTTCTAAAATGTTGTCCATAAAATATTTAATTTTAAAACTCTAACTCAAACTACTCTTGCTGTTTTCATTCTTAATATTCTAATAAAATAAAAATACATAATATTGTTGATTTATTTATTAAGAAAGATACTAGTGAATGTTTAATTTTCTTATTTATAATAACAGTCTAACTCCAAGTTTTTACCATTCTCACTCCTCATTTATATATAGATCATATTATATTATATCTGTATATCATTTTAATAGCACAAAAAATATATAAATTCCAAACTTGAAGTGTGTATTATGTTTTATGAATTGATTTTTCAAAAATAGAATCAATACTTTACTCAATACTTAGAGATTTGGTTAGTTGATCAGCTTGTCACTAGATAGCAGCACATGTTTAACTTTCAGCCCTCGTTTCAATTTAATTTAATTTTAGCACTCAAATAGTTTTAAAAAATGTATACAAAAAGCAGGTTGATAAATTAATTCTGAAGATAAGATAAATCACTTTTGTTAATGTAAATTTTTGATGCTATATTTTTTTAAAATTCATATAACAAAAATAAAACTTATAAATTAATTTTATGATTGTTATACTTTTATTGCATGTTGTGAAATATTATATTAAAATTTGATTGTAACTTCGTATCATTATTTTAAATTCTAAAAAAAGTATGAAAATCTAGATATTTTAACTCTATCAAATAAATAATCATTCATTTGACTATCTATCAAATAATAATCTGCCTTATGAGGCATTAACGCTATCAGAACTTAAATATATCACACTTTATGTTTTTTAATAATCTGAATAAACCATCAAACCCGTATGTTTGTAGAGGTTTCTAGATGCTTGTGCTCCATTAGACCTTTTCCGTACTTTTTTCATTTAATCATAGATGATATCGCTCGTTCAATGCAAGATTGGTCTAACACAAAATTACATTTTTAAAAATCTTTTTTCACGAATTATCTCCCTATTTTCCTCTGCAATCTCTGAGCACGACCACTTAAAGACTGCTGTAGTTATTATTAGCTCAACATTTTAAGAATCGGATTAAAAGGATAGAAATCAAAAGAAGAGAAAATAAGAAACTTTAATTGGCTCTCTTTCTTTAGAAAATTCGCTTTCTTTGTGCTAGAGGGGCGATATTTCCTTCTCTAGAATCCATAAAATTCGATGGTAATCTCAAACTCCTTGAGAATCATTCCATCGGATGATCCATAGGAACTTTTTGATGTTTTATTACCATCTTTGAACCTTGATGGCGATCCATATTACCCCATTAGGGTGTTTCATGTCCAACTTGGCGATCAAAACCCCCTTCGACTCTAATTTGGGTGGTATATTGTGATTGTTAGAGTATAGCTGTGATTATGATATTTTGAATAATTATAATTTTAATATTCAATACATTTAATCATAATATTTTAACAAAACCTTTAGTCAGCACTGAATTATTATTTCATGACTCATGTGTCGTAGATCATTTCATTAAAAAAAGTTATATTAAAAACGCTGAAATAAACATTTATTGAGAAAATGGATTCCGCACGATTGGAACATGCGTCATACAGTTTAGAATGATCCCTATTGTTCAACTGACGTCAAAACTAAACTGAAGACTCTTTGTGTTATGTAAACAAACTTTTTTCTGTTTTGATTTTTTTTCTGTTGTTGTTCCCACAAAATATGTTATCAGCAATAATTTACATTCCTGAGACTAATCGACAATTGAAAAAAAAAAAAAAATCATGAGATCTTATATTCCTACTTCAACAAGTTCACTCTAAAAGACATGATTCCTGATTTCGTTTTGACCAGCTATCATTTGGAAAATGCTTTTTCCCATTAAGTTTCGCGAAATGCTGCCTATGCATCTAATAGTGAATATTGGAACGTCAATTCAATCAAATTATTACAATTTTATATTTATACAATGTAATGAAATATTAATAGCTAAGAAGATTCTTTTGTAAAATTTATACGTATAAATCTAGCCACATATCTTCAAGAGAACTACACATTTTCATTAGCTTGAGATGTTCATGTTATATATTTTCAGGAGGGCAATTTATTTATAACCTATATAAGGTTGTTGAAGTAGGAGAACAAGTTCACTCTAAAAGACATGATTCCTGATTTCGTTTTGACCAGCTATCATTTGGAAAACGCTTTTTCCCATCAAGTTTCGCGAAATGCTGCCTATGCATCTAATAGTGAATATTTGAACGTCAATTCAATCAAATTATTACAATTTTATATTTATACAATGTAATGAAATATTAATAGCTAAGAAGATTCCTTTGTAAAATGTATACGTATAAATCTAGCTACATATCTTCAAGAGAACTACACATTTTCATTAGCTTGAGATGTTCATGTTATATATTTTCAGGAGGGCAACTTATTTATTTTACATCCGAGAAGAAATTGACGGCACTTTCTTCTATAAATCTTGATTTCCTAGGATCAATTAAATGAATGCATCAATAATAAGGATAAATGGGGAATAGTTTAATTTATTTTCAACAGAATCTTTTAGGTTTTTCGTAAACAGTTTCTGAACGTTTTATAGTAACTATAAGAAAATCTTCCATGTTGTTATTTTTAATTCTGTAACAAAAAAAAATTGGGAAACCTTTTATTTTATTTATTAAAAAAGAGCTATCCCTTTGAAAGATGATGTTGATAGCACCCCAGAAAAAGTGACTTAAGTGCATATAACGAGATCAAAGTGCATTAGAGAGGCGACTTCTTAGGCCTGATGCAGACGAGCGGCATTTTTCTGCGGTCCGGCCTGGCTTATGGTCAGGGGTACCTGGAGTATAAGGGCGGATTCACATTATCACTCCGCTCCCGGTCCGCTCTCAGTCTGGCAAAATATTCTAAAGAGAAATAGAAAGAGAGTATTCCACTATCAGTACCGCTCCGGTCTCGCTCCACTCCCGGTCCGCTCTCGCTCTACCCCATTCACACTATCGCTCCGCTCCCGCTCCACTCCCGGTCCGCTCTCCTAATGTCTTATCATATTCACATTATATAATTTTACACCGTTCACTTTTGAACGGTTTAAGCTATTGAAGCCATTAATAATCGAAGTCGTCTGTATTTGGATTTTAATTAATGATTAACTTTCAGTTATTAAAGTATTTATTTATTCATCAATTTTACGGCAAAAAAAAAGTCCAACTTTTCGTTTGTAGAAATAGCTGTTAAGTGTACTTTTCTTGATGAAGAAGATAATATTATCACAAAATATAATAAGAAGAATATATTTCAACACAATGATAATTATTAATGATAATTATAAATTAATTTAATTACTCAAATTAATTTTTAAAAAAGTATTGTTCGAAAATTATAATTTTATATGAACTGATTAGAATGGGTTTTTTTCACTTATGATCAAAAATAAAAACCACTCTTGATAAAAACCATCAAATGACAAGTCTGATTTTTTCTTTTTCTTTTTTTTTTTTTTTTTTTTTTTTTTGCGCCCCTAACTGCATTAATACAAAAATCCTGCAAAAGAAAACAGTGGCAACAAAAGAAAACTCGTTGATCAAATACCATATTAATTTTTTAATGTAAATATCCTTTATTTAATTAAATGAACATGTTTTAACTGCGGATAAGGTTAAAAGCCATTAGGAACACTTTATTAAGGGCTTAACAAAACAGGTTACAGGTTGCTGTTACATTAGCATTTACATCGTTCCTACAGCCCTTATAAACGGAACCGGATCTAAAATCACTATTCCGAAATCCCTTATAGGTGATATATATTACTCAATTTTTTTTTCAAAAATTTTACTTTTATTTTCCTATCAGTTGAAATCGATCATGAATTCACAGCTAGAATTTTAATAATGTTTTCCTTAACCAGACATAGAAAAAAATTAATTTAATTATTTTTTAAAAATGCATTTCTGATTATTGTTAACCAAGTGTATTTTGATTAAGAGGTAAGTTGAATTACTAAAAGTTTATGAAGTTGAATTACTAAGTTTAATTAAAGAAATATTGCTAGAAAAAAGGACGCAGAGTAGGTACCTACATAGTCTTACACGAACTTAAAGTATACGTTGTATTTTATCTATAACAATATTATTTTGAAAAATGGCCCTTAAAATGCCAAGTTTTCTCTGTTTTTAAAATACACGCGGGATATTTTAATTTCAAAAAATATTAATATTTAAAATGTCACTATATAATCACTATTGCTCAACGCGAAAGTATTATCAAAGTAATAATTTAAATTACTTTTGTATTAAGTAGTAATTTTTTACAAGTAACATTTTAAATATCAATCTTTTTACTGTAAATGATTTGATTTTATTTAGTTACATTATTTTTCAAGAATATGTAACAAAAGTAACAGAGTCAAATTATTTCGTTATGAGTATTCTTTGCGATATGACATACATTTAATCTATACTCATTCTTTGCTCTAAGATACTTGAAAATATTATAAATAAAAAAAGTATTTGTCAACGTAAAGTTTAGAAGTATTCTAAAATTTAAGTAGTCTTAGGAGTAGGTGGAAAGTGTTAAGGACTTGATTTTTCTCGAAAATACCGAATTAAAAACATAATTTTTAAATAATGAAAAATTTATTTACTAACGAAGAACCTATAGAATAAGAGGCGAACACAATAAAAAAATAATTTAATAATAAGTTCTTAAATAACGAGTTTTATAAATAGAGCTAGCACAGGGAACAATTTATTATTTTGGCCTTTATATATATATATATATATATATATATTAAATTAAACTTTTTTTACCGTCCCAGATTATTTATATTTATTTTCTTGGTGGAAGATCGGTGTCCCAGGAATCCAATAAGTTATCTAATCAGTTATCTTACCGGTTATCTAATTACCTTTATCATAAAAAATAAGGGTAAATTAATTGCGCGATAAGTTTTTCGTTTATCTTTTGAGTTATCCTTTTGGTTTATATCTTTGATCTAAGTTGTTTTCTCTAAATAAAATTAAACACCAAAAAATAAACTCCTAAATTTAAAGAATTCTTTTAAAACGTGAGAAGAATAAAAATGTTAAAATCAAATATTTAGTAATGTTACAAAAAAAAAAAAAAAAAGTTTAGGAAAACTATATACATTAATATGTATACAAATATTTTTAATAATTAAAATATAAGCGTGTTTTCAATCGTTTGTGCATCAAATTTTTTTGCCAAAAATATTTCTTTTTATTAAATATGGCTTTTGTTCATTTTAGGTTTGGAGAAAAATGTTTATCCCTTATTCGCTTGAATTTTGAAGAGTAGGATAAGTTTCTGAGGCATATTTTTAATCATGAAGGGATGATTAGTGATATTACATGAGTAATAAATCAATAAAAAAAAAACCATGTGCTTAACCCTATAACCCTAAGAGTGGCTTTCCTGAATTTTCTGTTTCGATTACTCATGAATAATTAATTAAGTTAATTCTGATATTACCTATGAGCACTAATAGCACATTTTGTCAGTTTTTTTTTAATTTTCAATAAATAAAAAATTGCTTATTGAATTAGAAGATTATGCTATATAGATGAATATATATTTAACGCAGAACCAATCTGAAATGATTCAAAATGCAATATGAGTTTTTGTACAATAGTAGTTATAATTTTATCAAGAATCCTTTGCTTTCTACTGTGTATTCCATAATACGACAAACAGACTTTATATTATACATCTGTATTCTTACCGGTATTTCCGAAAATTTGTATTCGAAAAGTACAAATATTTTTATCTTTTACTTATTTATAAAATTATTTCGCAGCTGAATTTTATCCATTTTTATGTAGTACCACTAACAGTAAGAGACAGATAATAATTTAAAATAAACTGAATAAAAGTTTCTGGTGAGGATTTTTTTTTTAATTAATATATCAAAATATTACAATGAGGATTAAAAGAGTTAAACCATTGAATTTCACATTTGTTGTTAAAAAATTAATCATAATCATTATCGCTGTTTTGTTTTTCTTAATAATTCTTATGTTTTTTTGAGCTGTTTTATAAGTGTTCGTAACCACTACGAGACAAGGATTTTGTGCTGAAACGTTTATTTCCATTGGAAATATCCCGCGTTTCCAATACATTTTACTAAATGTGTTCGGTTTCAACCATTCTGGGAATATTTCAATGTTATTTGCTAATTAAACTGCTATGTGAAGTATAATTGAATGTTATACGGATGAAGTAAGTGAACCACTTTGTTGGTTATTAAATCCCTCATTACACATAATCAACCATCTAATGTTCCTCTAAGGGAACCCATTTTACACAGCAGCTACCAAATTAACTTCATGTAACGCAATAATATTTTAAAGCACTTGTAGAATTTAATATAATCAGTTAATAAATACATGTAATTGTGGAGCTATTATATGGTCGTAATAATCGGATGTGTTTCGTTTTACTTCAAGTAGTCGCTGTCAACTAAAGTTCATTACAGAAGCTAATGAAGCTAGCTTTAATTAACATTCTGTGGCCGGGTCGTATATTTGGTCTTTCTAGTTCGCATTGTTCAAGACCAGGTTAAATTTGAATCAGGTTTTAATGGAAGGAGATCCGGTTTTTTTATTTTTATTTTATCTGAAACTAGCTACCTTCTGCAATTTCCCATGTTAAAATGCCTGTAACATAAATATTTTTAAATTAGAACTTGTTTGTTTGTTTTAACGTCTATTAATGCTACTAAGGCTAATCGGACGATGCTACAGTTTTGGTATAATACTTACCTTAATAAACCATCAGTAATGTACAGAAAAATAACATTGCTTTTCATTACCTTAAAATTAAAGTTGTTAGCTTATTTTTATTTTTTTACCATTTTTTATCGTCTCGTATCCAATGCGAACTATTCTTTATTTCCATCTAGTATCAAAAAAAAAAAAAAGTTAACTTGATACAAATATGCTTACAGAACATCACAGCTGAGTTGCATATAGAGACCGGAATTTCATGTCGCAAAACCGAGGGAATATGTCATATAATATTTATAGAAAAATAAAACCGAATATGATGCAAAATACACCATAACCAATTAAAATATACAGTTAAGATTCTGAAAATAATAAAAGAGCTACTCAGGCCAAATATGCATAAAAAATGTTATGAAATAAGGAGGAAAATGCAGGAAGAAAAAAATTTACAGGCAAATAATTCTAGACTATTTATAATTATACACTGGTTTTCTCCACAATTTTAAAACGATATATATAAAAAAATATATATATATACGGAATACGGAATCATTTATATTATTGTTTAGTCTTACAAAATATATAAATAAAACATAAAGTTGAACAGAGGATAACAGTCTTTTCCTAAATCGACTTCAATAAAGGTAAACGATTGTGTCCTTCCCTCATTTATAGTGACATTAAACGGTATATGAGATGTTTTACGAGCATCAAGTTTTTTTTTAATGGCTCAACAGGCACATAAAGCCACTCTTGGTCCTCTCAAATGTTCCTTCAATGTCATCTCTGTCAGCTTCTTGTCAGGAAAATACTCCGGTCATCCTCAAGTCCTTAGCCTATGAGTGTTACATCTTCCGTTCTGTCCTCGCTCTTTGATTTCACCCAACACATCTTGAGACACTGACTTGGCTGCTTGTCTACACTACCATCATTGAGCCCATTATTTTTATTAAGACCTTCCTCTCACACCAATTGATGTTTTCGGCCAAACTTTTCCGTAGGGTCCCAATTACACAGGCAAGAATTTGTCGGATAGTTGATTTATATAAATTTACTTTCATACTCCGACTTTGCATACTGATCTTTAAGTAGGTTCTCAAGGCCTCATACGTTTTGTTAGGCACAATGAGTCGGTTCTGTATATTTTCCTATTCGTCCATTCGATCCATTGACGATGGATTCCAAATACTTTAAACTGGAGGCACCTAAAATGTATTCTTACCACCACAGTTTCGTCGAGTAGCGAGGTTGTTTCTTTCTTGAAACCATTATTTCTATTCGTCCTTTAATCATGGACAGTTCTATTATTTCTCATTCTCCAGCCAGACTTTCAAAAATCACTAATAGATGTCCCAACTATGACAAAGTCATCAGTATATCCAAACTGTCGTGACATTTATTTAAAAATATCTGATTAAGCTCGAATCGGAAGACCTTTTTGCTGTAACTTGGTGGGCTATATTGAATTGAAGCAAGAAAGGCCATTTTGATTTCAGGACAAATGGTTGGCCCAAATATCCGATTATTTTATTCCTACTTACACTTCCTCTGTAACTCGGATTTACCTTATTGGAATGCCTAGCACTTCTATTGTCATTTAGCTCTCAAGTCTAAATGGTCTTATTACATTCTTTTCCTCTTTCCATTATCAATTATAACGACAACACCTGGTTACTCATATTATAATAACCAGTTACTTGTGCAAAAGTATTCATATGAGTGAATAGCAATCACTTGAGTCAGTTCCTTAGCTAAAACTAAACCGCTGACCTTTAGAAATACACCAGTATGGTTTTCTCGTACTAGGGCCTAACTATTCGCTATTCGGCAAGGGTGACTTCAAGATCATTTTCTTCATGATGTGAACCCCAATCTTGGCGATCCTCTTCTTTTTTTAAGAGAGGGGAATTTAGCAATTCTTGAAAAAATGTTAGCACAAACTATGTATTTTGTATGTACTGATTTAAGAATTTCATTGCTTTATCGCTTATCAGTGATTGGAAAAACTTAATTTTATTACATGACTGCATTCAAATACCTAACTGCCCCTTTAAACTTAAAAATTCAAACTAAGTATTATAATAATTAATTGTTCTTAATTTTACATCTAGCCAGTAATGAATCTAGAAATGTTCTAAGGTGTGCACTTTTTTTGAAAAAAATATAGTCATGAAGGACCTAATTTAAAATATGACTACATAAGAACACTGCAAATTACAATTAAATGTGTAAAGTATTCTTTTTAAACATTGAATTGTAATTTGCATCAAGTTTATTACCAGCTTACTAATAGCATTATCGGCCACCGCGAAGTAGACAAGAAGACAAAAATGCATGTATATAAGTCTGTTTACCTACCTACACTCACCTACGGCGGAGAAAGCTGAACTATGCTGGACAGACACTCTAGTCGCATAACGGCAGCGGAAATAAGGTTCCTTCGCAGGTCTGTTGGGAGAACTAGAAGGGATCGCATTAGAAACGAAAGTATTAGAGAGCAACTAGAAGTTGCAGAACTTAAAGCCACTCTAGAAAAACGGCAACTCCAGTGGTTCGGACATGTCTACCGTATGAATGAGGAGATGAATCCTATAAAGGTATTGGAGGCTCGACCCATAGGAAGGAGACCACGCGGACGCCCCAGAATTACGTACCAAGAGTACATCCAAAGAATTGGAATTAAAAGAGGCAAATCCCTCAATGAGATGAAGCGGCTAAGCAGAGACCGGGAAGATTGGTTACGCTGGATTGAGGCTCCTCGACGCTAACTAATGGCATAAGAGGAAGTTAAAGAAGAAGAAGAAGAAGAATTGTAATTTGCAGCGTTCTTATTTATTCCATTAGGTGAACATCATTTTAGCTTGTTTTTCCTTGAGCGGAAAATCGGTTATCATAGCAGCCAATGGATCTGGATGCACAAAAACAAAGCATACATTTTCTATTACCATTTGTTTTGTGATAAAGGCTATGCTAATAATAGTAGGTACCAATACTGATTTTTTTTTCCTACCTGGGCGTTAAAATCACCCATCACTATCTTTAGCTTAAAAGATGGGGAAGTTAGATGTTATATTACGATAGTAGTCAACGTACCAGCATCATTGGTATAGTTTTCTTGAATTTTAAATCGAAATATATAAACGACAATTTGATAAATACTTGTGCAACAACAGGATAATGCAAGTATATAAGGCAAATTATGTTATCTGAGGAAGGAATATCAACTTCCTTAATTTGAAACGTTCATATCAATTCTTTATTTATAGTGGAAATATTTGCAAGCATTGCAAGCTGTTTTTTCCCAGTCTGATTGTTGTTCAGCGTTACTGCTCCTGTCCTATTCCTCATTGCGTGGCATTATAAACTAAAATAAAATAAAATGCTGGCTCAATCAACAGTCAATCTAACACAAACATGCTTAATATTATTACTTTGCTCGAATAAACATACTCGCCAGCTCTATACATGATTGTATAGATCATTATTTTCTATTTTATAATTTCTTACTGTGAATTATAAATATTATTATACTCCCTTTTCAATATCCTATACAATTATATAATATAGATTTTAACTATTGCTAAATATTAAAAACTTGAGGGACGCTGAGGGGTGGTGGATCCCGAACAATAGATTCATACCATTGTCAGATGAAAACCGACCGAAAGAGACCGAAGAGCTTGAAATTAGGTCAAGATAACGAGGTAAAACTTGGACAAGATATAGACGAAGTTCCAGGGAAACAATTGTAAATTAATATAGCCCAGATAAGACCGGACATCACTTTCAAATGCTTTCTTTTTGGAAAGGATTTACAAAACGACATTACCTAAATATTCTCAACGAAAATACATGAATATGAAACAGCGTGTCTTATAAGTTACTATCCACTGATTTTTTTAGGAACAGTTTTATCTAATCAAGCCTTTAAAAAGTAGATTCGTCTGCTTTCAGAATAAAAATGTATATTCTATCTTAATAAAATCAATAATTTAACATGTAGCAAACATAGACATCATACCATGTTCCTTCCCTGTTACCAACAGCCAACCTTAGAACAGCTACATCGAATACAGGACTTGAATTGAATGTACACTTATTTCCATTTCAACATTATTTTACTATCGGCAAAATTCAATGTTCTGAAAGAAACAGACGCATTTTTCCTCACTATCGAATCCCGTCATTAACCTAGACAAAATCATGGCCACGAAGAAAGATTCAAGTCCGCAACAAAGAATTAATGTTTAATGCAGATTTTTATTGTAGGTAATATGATTTAATGAAACGGAATTTACTACATGGTTGTAATAGGTTCTAGATTTTGAATAGGCTAAAAAATCACTGATTAGAAACACGTGGTCTCAAACAAACTAGACCCGAAGTAGGTTCAGAGGAATACAAAATTAAAACCATTTTGATTAGTTTTACTTTTTAAAAATAAATAAAATAATAATAAATAATAGAACGGTCAAATAAAATGTGGAGAAAACTTCGGAAACCATGAAAAATAGGTTATTATTTCTCGGACACCTGTACAACTTGGAAAAATTAACTGAAAGATATTTGAACACCTGCGGTACAAGAAGACAAAGGCATGGATCAAGGAAATTTGGAAAGCTCCATGTATTTTGAACATTGACTTTTTTTTTTTGATGTATAATTTTTTATACATAAGTTCTCAGGTGTCGATAAGTAGACTATGTGCTAACATTTTACGGTGAAGTTTTAATAAAATCCTTAATACCGTAAAAACCTAACTATCGCGGGATTGAAAATAGTTATTTATTATACAAGTGACGAAAGTAGATCATTTTACAACTCGAGTGAAACGTTTACACCCACACGAGCGAAGCGAGTGTGGTAATTTCACGAGAGTTGTAAATTCTACTTTTTTCACGAGTGTAATATTAAATTTTTTCTGTAATCGTGTAATACATGATCAGATCTAACCAGAATATGAACAAAATTAGAATGTTGTGAAGATTATGGTATGTTGTTGGTAGGTTATATGCATGGTTACAAGTAGTGCAGTTATAAACAAGTGCAGGTTATAAACAAGGAAGGTAATTATTATTATATTTACATTTTAAAATATATTGATATATTTTGTTAAAATAAATTCTTACAATGTTAAGAAACATTTAAAAGCATTTAATTTCCAACTTCAAATTATTTTTTAATTTATACTTATTACTAATTAAGAAGGCAATTCACTTTCTTCACTTGTGAAGAAAGTAATTACTTTCTTCACTCTATTGCAAAATGTTTCACTTTCTTCACTCATTTCAGTTTAGTAATGTTACCATTATTCAACGATTACAGAAAAAATAATTAATTGAATAGAACGCCTGAATATAACATTAAATTTCATCTTCTGGGTGATTTTTATTTTCGGATCAATACTTTATTCATCCGAATTCGATCATTTTTATTAAAGTAATACCGTTTCGCTCATTGAGTGATCATTATTATATGAATCAAATGAATAAACATCAAAGTTAGATTTAAATTTTTATGTATAAATAAAGCATTATAGATTTTTGGAATGAATGATTATCGTTTTCAAACCCTGATCTGTACTATGCTGAAGTCTTTTCATAACATAAAATAAAAAAAATGAATTAAATGTGATCCAGGTGATGAATCAGAACGCCGAAAGTTGGATGTTGTGTTTTGAATAAATATATTATTTATAAAGGGGGATCATTCTTTAATACCTAATTTTGAATTGAATATTTGTTATATATATATTTGTATGTACATATATACTTATATGCGTATGCACATATGTATTCGGTAAATTTTATTTGACGTAGAATTCGGTTCCTTAATGACTAGTAAATCCCATTTAGTTGACTTCTCGGATAAAAGCTGCTTAAATGTCGATCCGTTTGATGCGGTTTAATTTGCAGATTTCTAGAAGCTAACTATCTGAAAGGCTAAAGGAGAATTGGCTCCCTCTATAGAGTTATCATTACGCTAATGAATCGTTAGGGTTTAAGGTAATTAGTGACACCTTACTCAATGGCTTAGGTTCTACTCTCAAAGAAGAAAAGACAGTTATGATAACTAGTGTTGCTATAGTTTTCCAATGGGCTAGTAATTTAGTTAAGAGATGAGTAACTTAGTTATTGAACATGTGTGAGCGGCAGTAGCTTTGTTCATAGTGATATAATCTAGTCAGAGTAAGGTTCAACCCGTAATGAAAATATAAGAAAATGTTGATTCAAAATAAATAGTTCAACTTTTCCTAGAGAGAGTCAACTATGCCAGCTGTGATTTAGTACAAGTTGATTTGAGAAACTCGAGTCGTTTAGTGTGCCCCGATCTCAACTCAGTAAAACTCTGAAAGAGGCTCTGTCGATCCCTTTTGCGCGAGCTTATGTCTGAAGCTGGGATATAATAAAGTTAATTTTATTTTTATCCTTTTAACTAAAAAGGAGGGGATGGGAGTTTACTAATATCATGGTCACCTAACCTGTCGAGTAGTTTTACCAAAGAAAGATGTGCTCAGCGAATGAAAATGTCACAAATATTAAAAGTTTTGCTTTTTGATGTCTTATTACATATGAGATAAAGTGAGATCGGTTATGTTGGTAATTGTTTCTATTCATAGATGAAGATTAGCTACCTTTCTAATCCTTATATAGTCATGAAAACTATATGATAACACGAAATTTCGTACAACTTGGAAGTTTTATCATTTATGTTTAAGTGATTCCATCAATTAAACCGAAAATCTTAGGAACGTTGGCTTTTGTTGGGAAAAACTATTATACATCGAACAAAAGCCAGAGTTTAAAATATATGGCCATTTCTTGATAATTACGATCTTCCTTAATCCAAGATGTCGTCTTCTAGTAGCAAAGGTGTTCCAATTTCCTTCTAGTAATTTTGCAATTTTTCAATTTATACAATTGTCCGAAAAATTATAACCTTCTCTTCATAACACTTGGATCTTTCTTAATATTATAAAGCCTTTTTATTCTAATTCTTATTATTATTTTATTCTTAATATTATAAATCCGTCCTCTGCCGAATTAGAATTGGACACTGTGAATTTTTACATGCATATTTGCTAAAAGGTCCCGCACCTCCAACATGCAGAATATGCAGTGAGGAAATTGCCATACGTCATATCTTAATAGACTGCAAAGCTTTTAAGAATCAAAGAACAAATATAGCATTAAATGGAACACTGAACGAAATTCTAGGAGATGATGAAAAATCTGTAAAAAAAACTTTGGAATATTTAAAAGCAATCGATTACTACTCGAAAATCTAAAGTTGTACATGTTGCCAATGACCCTGCAGGGTAGAGGCAACAAAAAAAATAAAATAGATAAAATAAAAAAGCCTTTTTTTATTATTATTAGATTATTACAAAAACCGTAAACTTGTAAAATGTCACTTTTTACAAACTCAAGTCAAGTCTTACTAGTAAAGGTTCATCTAAGTTCATCTATTTTAGCATTAAATCAACATTTGATCGATGGATAGTTTTCCTTTCACACTGCATTCTTATTTTTGTACAGTTAAAATTTCAGTAATTATTCCTTGCAGCGTTAAATTTTAGCTTTGACTAAAATCATTTACAAATGCAGTTTTTAAAAGTTTAATCAGCACTTAACACGGTTGGAAATGACCTCAATGTTTTAATTTATTCATCGAGGTGTCCTCAAAAACCTGTTAAAAGTCTGCAAACTTATGTACAAACAAATTTAATTTTTTTTTATTGGACTTATGACACTTTCCGCTACAAACATAGATTTAAAATTATACATTTTTGATTAAATATATCTACAAAGCTTCAACTAACATTCAATTTGCCTTCAAAGGCCTGTCGAAGTTCTATTATATTGGATCTATTTGTTCCCGATGCCAGAGAAACCACTTATTAACTTGTGCGAAGTCTGAATTAGGCTTTGAAATCCTGTTTTCTGCTCTAACAGTTTCTTTGAATCACAGACCATTTGAGTTGAACTGCCCTGTGGGTTTATCTACTCAAGCTGCTTTAATTTAACAGATTTATCCTGTTAAATCCCAAAACCCTCATTCCACCTCCAACCCCATAGTCTATTCCTAAGTCATTGACCAAGCAAAGATTGATTTAAATTATTAAAAATAAAATCCTTGAACATTAGCCGAGCACTGGAGTGAAACGTTAAATTGTTCACTAATGTTTGGACCCATTTAAGTAGTCCTTCATTGCTACTATAAAGAAGAAATTAAGATAACAAATTGAAAATTCGAAACGTAATTACTTAGGAAATAAATTTATTTATTACTTTTTTTTCTCAATTAATTTAAGTTTATCAAAAATATATTAAAAAACAAATAATATTTTGTTGATTATAAGGTAGATTTGATCACGAAGTTTAATCTGTGTTTATACTGATTTATATTTATTTTTTTAGGTAAGCCCTAATGTTTCTTCAGAATGGATTCTGTATTTTGCGATGGATAGTATCGGCAAGTATACAGATATTATATCAGATTATTAATGACAGTAATATCTTCAGTTAAGTACAAATATTTTATGTGAGAATATTTATTTTATGCTTGTAAAGTTTTTTAATTAAGAAAAATAAGTTTGGTATGTTCTAATGCATAATTCTAATTAATTAAGATTTCACAGTTACATCACATTTAAAGTTTAATCCTGAAATAATAAGTCCCCAAAGATTGAATTTCTTTTATTATTCTATCAGAATTTAAAGCAATTTAAAAGGAGTTGGGCAAAATCACAATCAATTACATTGCCAATTACAATTAAATTGTAATTGTAATTATATGAATTACAATTACATTGTAATTTGTAATTAAACTGGTAATTACCGTTATAATTTGAAATTTTAATTCGTAATTACCAATTACTTTGTAATATAATTTTAATTCGTTATTGGAAATTACCTTGTAATTGATTTGTAATTGTAATTGAAGGCGACAATTTATACGGAAAAACTCGCCTGTTTTTAACCCGAATGGTTTTATTATGTTTTAGGAATCTATTGGAATCAGATTAACGTGGAAAATATCCGTAATTTTGAAATGGAGACATAAAAACCAAAATGTCAGAGGAATTTTCGATGTATGGAAATACTTGTTAGAATGCTCTGGAAATTTGATAAAATGAAGAAGACGTATATAAAAAGGATTATAATTTAATGAATTATATTGTAATGAATTACAAGTAGAAAAGTAATTGCGAAATTACTTTGTAATGAATTATAAGTAGAAAAGTAATTGTGAAATTACTTTGTAATCAATTACAATGTAATGAATAACATTGTAATTAATTACGTAATTCAATTACAAAGTAATTTATTAGGCCCAACTCTTCTTTCAGCAATCCTTTCAAAAATCACTATGAATATATTTTTGTAATTCATACACTTATTCTGTTATTGGCTGATTCTGGAGACCTTTCAGCCTCTTCAGATGACTCAACTCAGTGCTTTGACTCAGGCGATTCAAGAGAAATAGGCGACTGTGCTCCTACTAGTATCCCCCCCACAAAAAAAAAAAAAAATCCAAATCCCCATTATACATTAAATTGCGTATAAAGTAATAACAATATATTAATGTTTGAAGTCTAGATCAATCGACGGGAAGGTAAAGATAGACACTAGTTTTGATTCAAATAGGAAAAGTCCAAAAATAATGGTGTAGGTTACGTAGGTCCAATTAGATCCAAACTGCTCGATAACCCAGACTAAATTCACTAATGTTTGACTTTTTTCCATTTAATAATCGTCCAAACAGTTAGCCTTAGAGGCAGTTGCGAAACCAAGATTATTATCAGGGGGGGGGGGCTTAAATCATTTTATTGAATTTAGGAAAAAAATACCCCTCTTTACTGTCAAGTACTATACTATTATTATACAATATACTATTATTTATTTGACACTAAAGCGAATGGGAAAAGTGCTGCTTAAATATTAAATTTTATTCAGTATGTGATTTTAGTGAGAAAACACGTTTCTTTCTGTCGTCTGTGGGGGAAGGGGGGGCTTCAGCCCCCAAGACCCCCCCCCCTACCTTGGTTGCGCCAGCGCTTAGAGATATGATAAACGAGTCTATCAAAAGGGGTACATCAGTAGTAATAGGGAATAGGTATTTCATAGCCTTTTCCACATCCAGTGCTACTTTACAGTTTTCTATACCCAGGTCAGCAGCATCAATCTTGCTTATTTCTATAGTGATTTAATGCAGTCATTTTAATAATTAAGAATTAAAATCCTTCATTCTAACTTTTTTGGTCACGAATAAAATCATCTATATTATATTATCTATCTTTTTACTTTTTGAACTCCTATTTGGTCTCTTGCCAAGTATTGAGCCATTCCCTAATGAGTAGAAGCTTTCTGATAGATTTCTTCGTCCTGCAAGTCTCGCTCATCATAGGATAAGTATATTCTTATTTTGAGTTTGTAGTAATATGTGAAGAATATTTTATCAATAGAACATTTCTCTAAATATCTCTGAAATGGATCAGAGATTTTGGCATACAAAAAAAAAAAATAATAATAATAATATATATATATATTGCTTTCCTTTTGAAGACTGCCTTGGTTGAGCTGGAAATGTCAAAATCGGAATTCATTTTAAGTAATCAGGTGTCGACTAGTAGATGTATGTTAACATTCTTCGGTGAATAATTTTAATAAAATCCTTAATACACCAGACCCAAATGTGTTGAACAACATAACTAATGGAATGGAAAAAGCAAAGAATTTTAATGAAACTCCTAAATATAACATTATATTATCATCTAAAATGTGATTTTTATTTCCTGATTACAATTTTTTTTATCCCAATTCGATCATTATTATTTATGTACTACCGTATCACTCAGTGATTGGTCAATACTTTTAATCAAATTTAATAGAAATCAAAGATCGATTTAAATTTGTATGTAAAAATCAAGTATGATTTTAAATTAAAAATAAAATATAATAATTATAATATGATTTTTAGAAAAATATCAATCCCTTGATATGTCATTGATGTATTGAATTTATGAAATGTAATTTAGCCTGCTTCTTATTTTTACAGAAATACGTTATTTACCCATATTTTAAGATTTTGAAAAATATAATATAAATAAAAAATATCATAAATATATAAATTTACAAAACTGAATATGATGTTAATATAAAATTACAATGTGGAACGTAATTCACCTCTTTCTTGAAGACGCCCTTCTAAACGGAAAGAAATTTCATTATTGACAACTGTCGTTTCCATGGAATGTTTGTTGAAATACGAGCGAACTTGCGAAAAATAGTTACATTTCTTTTAACTTTTCTAACATTTAACTAACCAGTTATGAATCTTTTAGATTCCAGAATATTTTCCTTTTAAAAATGTCTGTTAAAGTTAAAGTGGGGAGATCCGAGTCTTTAAGGTTAAAAGTTATTCTGTAGGGTGAAGATGGTCTCATTAATGATCTTGAAGGGTAAGTTTTGAATCCTTCCATTTATAATTACTTAAACAAGTTGAGCCTCAAATAGCTTAGACGTAAGTAATCTGAGTTCCTGGATAAGAGATTTGTATTGGATAAGCTAAAATAACATGTATGAGCGTGTTATGTTAACTAATCCATACGAAATTATTTTGATGGAATTATTATTAATATGTAATGAGCGACCAATATGAACTATTTTTAAAATTGATTATTATAAATCACAGCTTCTAATAGAGTTTTTCCCAAATAAAAAAAAAATTCACTTCATTGTACGACCGAAATTAACAGGCTATTTAAAATAATGGGATAGATAATTAAACCAGTTTAGATAATGAGATTTTTTCGTCTATACATTAACTAGTTATTAATGACTTCATTTTTTTACTCAACGAATCAGCGGTGCTTGAAGATCTCATCAACAAAGATTTGTAGGGTGATTTACTAAAGGACGAAAGTTTTTTAGCCTTGATATTTTAGGAATATCTAAAAAAGAGGATGTTAAGCATTGAAATATTTACTTTTAAAAAATATATACTGTAAGGACCTAAAAGTTTTTTTTAAATATTTAACTACTAACTATTCCCGTATAGTATTACTTTTAATGTAACTCATCTAGTTAAATTTGAACCGAAGGAGAATTATGCAAACCTTTAAAAGCATTATACAGTTGAGCATCAATTATCCGGATTAGTTAATGCCAGCCATAGTCCGGTAATACTGAAATAGTTCGGATAATCGACACAGAGTAAAGCAAAACCAAGTAATGCAAAAAGAGGTAAACGTTCACAAACAAAAACGAAATCACTTTTATTTTTATTAATACGTGAGGCTTTAAATGAAACTCTCAAGACACGCTCAGGAAATCCAGCGAATAGAAAGGAAAATCTAAGGAAAACAGGAAAAATAAATTTTAAAAAATTGCCCAAAAACTGAAACTAAGCTCTTACCTACATAAATTTACTGCTTTTTCTAAGCTTTAAAATAAAAATGATTTTGGTTTCAAATTAAACTTTCATGTTTTTTTTTTTTTTTATTTTAGTCACTATCTCATAGTAGTTCACCTTTGCTATTAAATTTTAATAAAAGTAACCCAATAGAGTTTATTTATTGAACAAAATAAGATTTTCGTCAAAGATAAGACAGAACCTGGGATGATGCATAATTTTTAAGGGCTAACAAACTTTATGGTCGAATATAATTATATTTAAAATTTATCACCTTCGATCTTTCTAAACACCTCGAAAATGTATTTTTATGGGCGAGTATTTCCTTACGAACGTTAGCCTACACAATTTAATGAAAATTTTTATGTTTATTGGAATTATTAAAATAAAATAGAAATACATTTTTCGTATACGAAAAATAAAATACAGTTTAAAAAGTGTATTTTATATCAGGTTGAAACGTATAATGGTATACCGTCCATGATATTGGATACCATCTCTCCAAAAACCATAGTAATTTACTTGACTTTTAGTATTACAAGTATAATGAATATATACATTTTTTTTTTATAGACAGTAGGAAAAATTATGAAAACCTACATAAAAATAAAATAATAAATAGATCTATCTGTATATAGAGTAGAAAAATAGATGTATCTGATCGAACATAAACATATTTAAATTAATAAATTAATGAATACATGGAGGTATGTTCACATATACATAATAAAAAATAATTCTGTAAGAATTGTGAATAAGTTTGCAAGTCAGATTTTTGGTGAAAAAATACTAAATTTGCTTATTGCTTTTCATAGGTGTCAGGGGTGCGACCCATGAAAGCTTAACTCATAGGACCGAGAGCATGAGTGGTCAGTGCATTCATTTTTGAATGCGAAATTTTGATTTTATAGAGCAGTTAAAACTTAGAAAACGCTCTCTTGAATTTTTCTAAAAATCAATTTATATACTTATTGATCATTTTTACAGAATTATGACCTAGAGAGAGTATTATCACAAGGTTAAATCTTTTGTTATTTTTTGCAGCGTTTAAGCGTTTTCTTATTGTAATTGCCAATTGCTTTTATTAGATGGTTACCAGAATATATTATATTATAATATGCGTGATTTGTGATTATTATATCTAGATAGGTAATTAAACATGAACAACACATCCGTCTTTTAACACTATTTATTACATAATACAATTAAAACTTTACATCGTTGAACAGATAACCTCATGCGGCAGGTAATCCCCAAAAAGGGCGGGACCAGATACCCGATCACTCCTAATCGATACAATCGATACACAACAGTCTCCCACACTTATTAAAATAATTATATAATTATGACATGCGTATATCAAGGGGTAAATTGAGTAACATATTCTTGGAGTCTTCTTGGGGGCCTCCGTTCTCTGCTTGATCGTCTTAGAATGGGATGTGGCTCGGCCCTAGGATGTTCTTGTTGTTGCTGCGGGGGGGTCGATGGTCTTGGTTCTGGCTGGAAGTCTTCTGGGAGGTTGCTTCTTGATTCGACATCATTGGTTGGATTCTTGGGGTGTAGAGTGAACATAACTCTCTTCTTGGGTTTGGTTTCGCTCGCAATGAAAAGCAATTGATTGATATGCCTCTTCAGGCTATATCCATTAATGTCGAGTTTGACTATGTAGTGGAGCTTCCCAATTTTTTGGATTACGGTTCCGAGTCTCCATGTTGGTTTTCCAGTTTGGGGGTACCATCTTGCTTGTATGCGATCTCCCACACTTAGTTGACGTGTACCCTGAGTGGTGCTGGGAAAAGCTGGTGTTTGTGGGGGTGGTTTCAGCAGATCTAATTTAATCCGTATTCTACGTTGTAGGTACAATTCCGATGGTGATTTCCCACATGCTAGCGGGGTCGACCTGTATCGCATTAAGATTTCTTGGACTTTTCTTTGGAGGGGTAACGTAGAACAAGACATAGCCTGTAATTTCTGTTTAAAAGTTTGAATATTGCGTTCTGCGATTCCGTTTGTGGCGGGATGGCCTGGTGCTATGAACTTTTGTTGAATGCCATGTTGTGTGCAGAATTTGAGAAATGCTTCGCTTTTGAATATTGTTGCATTATCCGACACTAGGACTCTTGGTAGACCGTGGGTTGAGAATATATCTTGAAGGTATTGAATGGTTGAATCTGTTGTTGGTGCATTCTTGGAGAACCGGATTTCTAGCCAGCGGGACTTAGCGTCCACTAAAAGAAAGAAGTGGTGGTTTTGGAATGGCCCCGCATAGTCCATATGAACCCTATCAAAATTCTCTGTGGGCTCATCCCAGTGATGTATTGGAGCTTTGGGAGGATTTTTTCTGATTCGTCCGCATGCCTGACAAGTTCTGACGAGATTTTCAATGTCTTTGTCTAGATTTTTCCAGTAAACATATTGACGGGATAACTGCTTCATTTTTACAACCCCTGCGTGTGTTTGATGAAGTTCGTTAAGAACTGCTTGCTGTAATGATGTTGGAACGACTACTCGTTGTCCTTTAAAAATTATGCCATTTTGCAGATAGAGTTCAGTGTTATTGTTTTCACCCTTCAAAAGGTCTGATTTAATTCTAGATAGTTGCTCATCTCGTGAGGTTTCTTCAGCGAGGGTTTTGTAGTTGATCGTATCGTTGGAAATAGTGTAAATGGTTTCATTAGAAATTAACGAGACTTCTTCTTCAATATTCTGTTCCATTTGGGACATATTTTCTTGGATAGGGGATCTTGAAAGAAAATCGGCGTGTAAATTTTCTTCTGCCTTTTTATGTTCAATTTGGTAGTCAAAATTTGTGAGCCAGGTTGCGTAGCGTAGAAGTCTTGCGGACGTCATTGCTGGAAGGTGTGCATTCTCGTGCAGAATGTGGGTCAGTGGCCGATTATCGGTATATAGGGTAAACTTTCTGCCATAAATATAATAATAGAATTTCTTGAGAGCAAAAACGATTGACAAGGCTTCTCTGTCTAGTTGGCTATAGTTCATCTCGGTTTTGGTCAATGCACGTGATGCGAAGGCAATAGGTTTTTCTATGCCATTTATGGTGTGTGAGAGTACTCCTGCTACCCCGGTTGGTGAGGCGTCGCAAGCTACCGAGAGAGGAAGATCTGGACTAAAGGGTGTTAAGACTCTATCACTAGAAATTTCATTTTTCAATTGTGTAAACGCTGATTCACATCTAGAAGACCAGTAGAATTTTTTTTGCTTTTGTAAAAGTAATCTCAATGGGTACGTTAGTGTTGAAATATTTGGAATAAATTTTGCATAATAGGTCACCATGCCCAAAAACCTCTTGACGTCGTCTTGATTTGCTGGTCTTGGTGCCTTCATAATGGCCATGACTTTAGCTGGATCTTTCGAAATTTTACCTTGCTCGAATACATAACCTAAGTATTGAATTTTGGTTTTGAATAGTTCACACTTTTCTCTATTGAGGTGTAAATCAAACTCTTTTAGTCTGTCGAGGCAGGCAATCAAATTTGTATAGCAGTCCTCTCTTGTTTTCCCATGAACTATGATGTTATCGAAGTATGTTGTGACCCCTTGCAGGCCTGATAGGACTTTGTCCATGATAAGATGGAATTCATTTGGTGCGGTTTTGATGCCAAAAGAGAGACGGTTAACTGTATAGGTTCCTTTATGAGTAATGATTGTTTGAATCTTTGCGCTTTCTTGGTCGACTGGGACCTGGAGGTATGCTTTAAATAAATCCAGTGAGCAATAATATGTGGAACTATTGAGTGCTGTGAGAAGGTCATCAATTCTTGGTATAGGATAATGTGCGTCCTGAAGTTGAGGGTTTACTCCCACCTTATAATCGACACATAGGCGTACTTTACCATTTGCCTTGGGGACAATAACTAGGGGGGAAGCCCAGTCACTCTCTTGGACTTTTGAAATAATGTTTTGCTTTTCTAGTGTCTCGAGTTCTTGCTCTACTTCTGCTTTCAGGGCTTGTGGTACCTCTCTAGCCTTGAAAGCTATGGGTTTTGCGTTGTTTCGCAATTTAAGGGAAATCTTGAAGTTTTTGCAGCAGCCCACCGTTTGTTGAAATATCTCTGGGTATCTGTTAAGGATCACATTTTCGACGTTGTCGGGAATTATTGAATTTATTGAATTATTGTTGATTTTTCCAACATCGATGTCTTGTAAATGAATATTTAGGTGTCTGATCCAGGAACGGCCCAGAAGTGGGGAAAACTTATCTGAAACTACGTAGAGTGTCTCTGTTGATTTTATGTCCTTATATTGAACCTCTACTTCTGCTACTCCAATGGGTGCGAAAATACCTGAGGTGTACGAGCGAAATCGGATGCTGGTATCTCTAAGTTTCTTATTAAGATTCAGTCGATTAAAATTTGATTCATTTAACAGTGTTTGTCCTGCTCCGGAATCTACTTCAAATTGTTGAATTATATTGTTGATTTTTACTTGAACGAAATACTTCTGTGTGTCTAGATTCTGACTGTTTATTTCATATATTGTGTATTGATCATGGAGGAATGAGTCTTCTTCTGAGTCTACTGACTGCACTTCCTTTTTTTCTGACATTAATCTTTTTAGACACACTTTTTCGACATGTCCCGACTTCTCACAGTATTGACATTTTAATTTAGTCGGAGTAACTTTGCAATTTTTTGAATTGTGATTATTTCTACCACATTTTAAACAAAGCCCTTCAATTCCTAGGTGTTTTAAATTAAGGCGTGTATGTCTTGAATTTGATTTATCTCTAGGTTTTGAATTATAATTATTTTGACTCCCCCTACGTGGTCTCGAAAGTCTATGTACACTTTCATTTTCTGAATTATTTTCTGTGGATATATCGAATTGTTGGCTTGCCAAGTACGATGCTTCTAAGGTTTGTGACAGCGTCTGAGACAGCGTCTGAAAATGTTTTTGAGTCATCCAAAAGAAGTTGGTGGCGTATGTCTTGGTTAGAGAGGCCTCTGATAAACTGGGAGTGTAGAAAAAGATCTGCCACAGACTTTTCACATTCACATTTGAAGCTGCATACAGGAATGTATTTTCGTAATTGGGTGACAAAATCTTGGATAGATTGGTTAGGTGCTTGTTTTTGTGATAGAAACTTGTGTCTTTCAACTAAAATATTTTTTTTCTCAGTAAGTTGGTCGTCAAGTGTTTTAATGATTTCATCAAATGTTAATGTATTGAGTTCTTTTGGTGCTACTGATAGTTTGAGCAACTCGAAATATTCAGGGCCAATGCTATTTAAAAGAATTGTTTTAGCTGAGTCTTTGTCTGACGCTAGGCCTTTTAGGGCAAGAAAGTTGTCAAACCGTTCTTTGTATTGTTGAAAGGATTCCGTATTTTTATCAAAAGTATCAAATTTACTTACATTATGTTGAGGAAGTGTTGAAGAAGCGCTTTGATTTATGGACGAGAATTTTTCTAGCATGGCTGAAAATTGCTGCTGCTGTTGTTGCAAAAACTGGGTGAATTGATCAGCGTTCATTTTTCTTGGTTGACAATAAACTTTGAGATTAGAGTGTCCGTTTTCTCTGTGTTTATCCTCGTCGCCACTTTATTATATCTAGATAGGTAATTAAACATGAACAACACATCCGTCTTTTAACACTATTTATTACATAATACAATTAAAACTTTACATCGTTGAACAGATAACCTCATGCGGCAGGTAATCCCCAAAAAGGGCGGGACCAGATACCCGATCACTCCTAATCGATACAATCGATACACAACAGTGATCTTTTTTTTGGACCAATTTTTGGATTGTGGGAAGTTCAAGGTGCTTTCTGAGCATAGTTTTAATTTTCGTATAACGAGAATGATTTTTAATTATCCTCATATACAAGTTTTGATATCTTTCATGGTTTTGTAGTTTGTTATGCATGTTGAACTATCTATGGGCAAAGCATAGGTGACATGAAATCGGATGATTGATTTCTTCAAAGTGAGTTTATTTTTTATTGAAATATGGGAAACTTTTCTAGTTTTTTTTTTTTTTTTTTTTTTGCTAAATAAGGTTTTCTATGGTTTTGGTGAATGTGAGAGATCAGTCAAGCTTCAGCCCGAGGTATTTTACGAAGTTGACCAATGGATTAGAGTTGAGTTAATGCAAAGTAATTTTCTATAAGTATTAATTAAATTCATTCATAGATAAGGAAATCGTGTTCTTTTGATGGTGTATACCTTTATAATTAACTTACTTCGAGTTGATTAAAAAGAAACTTCTTTGCAAGTTTTCCTCTTTGTTTTAGCCCATTGTGATAGTTTAACTAGATATCTATGTCTGCAGTGAGCTTTATCAAAGCCTTTTGAATAATAAAGGGTATTAGGGGAAATTTCATTCCGAACAATAGTGCTGTAAAATGTGAAAGAACATTTATCTTTAAAATGTTAATAATTAATTATCTAACGATTGTTCGATGTACGTCGGAACAAAAGTTTTGTTTCGTTCTGATAACTCCGACTATAAAGAATAAGTTTTGAAACTGAAAGTACAACGTAACAAAAATATCGTTTGTTTTATTGTATAGACTAAATTCAAAACATGTTAAAAAATAAATTTATCTATCAGTTCCTTTATACTTATTTTGTTAGTTTTTTTAATTAAGGATTTCCTCACATTGTGGTTTATTTCAAATAAACATTTTTCACTCAAGCGAATATTTCTTTCAGTCTCTTTTTTCAATTTTTCCTGCCGTACGTCCTCCTCTGTTAAACCATGACCGCAAATGCTTTGCACATTTTCGTCCACTTTTTTCGTGGTATTCCTCGCCGTTCTCTCCCTTTCACTTCTGCTTAAAATTAAATGAGGCAAACGTTTTTCATTCTTCGTGGGAAGATTGAATGGTATGATCATAACATTCTAATATTTTTTAGGACATTTTGGCAATAAAGATCGTATGCAAATAGTCCATCACACAAGATTCCTCTTAGGCGCCAGAAAAGAAGATGGCCTAGGGACCTCACATTTACTAGATGTATTTGTTGTAAATACAGCTGACATTTTCAATAAAAAAAGAGTGTAGATTTAAGGGTAAAAAAAGCCGTTCCACATATTCTGTTTCTGTAACAATCAAATTTTAAAATCATTAATAAATATTCCAGCAAATTACCCTTAAATAATGGAGTTTTAAGTAGAATTTGAATAAAATCGATTTAAAAAAATAATCCCCCTCTTTTAAGGGTGAATAAACGAAAAAAAATTATTTTTATTGAATAAGCGCTTTTTTTTTTTTCTTTTTTTTTTCTTCAAACTTCAAGGCTTCCACTGAAGCCCTATACTGCCCATACTAACACCCATGGCACTGGGTGATACTTCTCCTACGAAAGAAAAGCACCACCCAGGGCGGGACTCGAACCCGCAGCTCCGGCATGGGAGTACGGCGCTTTACCGCACAGCCACACCGGGCCCCAATAAGCGCTTTTCAATGCTTTTGAGGGCGCTAAATTCGAATCTGACACCATTTTTTGTGAATACAAATCTATAAGAGTAGTTTGTTGAAGATCTAAACATTGACGATTTCATAGACCTAAAACAGAACCTATGGAACGTCTGTATTTTCCCTTAAATTTACTAAAAAAAAAATAAAAATGTTGTTGCAAGAATCACGTCGATATCTCTTTTTTAACTCAATAATATAAAATAAATTTGTTTAATGTTTTTTTCGGCTCCTACGATTCATTGATGCAAACGGCAAAATATGTGTCTAATACTTTTTGTGCAGGAACCTCCAAAAAGAATTTCATCAAGATCCCTCTTATAAGTGGCAAGCAAATTTTGCCCTAAAGCAACACTTGGTGCTCCCGGTTCTTTCATATGTCATCAGCCAAAAGAAAAAAAATTGAGAACGCCGCGATATAACAATAGGTCTAATATAATCAAGATTGGCTACGTCCATTTATCCTTTGTGTCATCAGCCAATTATACAAATGTAAATTATAATACGAAAGAAGGCTTCATTGATATACTGAGTGTCCCAGACCTAGTGTAAAAAAAAAATTGGTAATAGTGCATGTTAAACGGGGTAGAATTGCGCAGAAACGAGTTTCCTATCTCAATCTGTTGAGGAGATAATTTTTTTTTTTTTAAATCTTACTTTTTTCTGAAAAAAGACAGTTTTCTCTACTTTAGTTTAGCGTAGAAACAAAAACGATGATATTTTCTTAATAAGCATTAAATTTTCTAAAAGAGATGGGATGATGAGATGGTTCTAGTTATTTTAAACCCACTTTCATTGGGACTTTTAATGAGCTAAACACAAAACATTTATTAAAACTTAAATTTTTAATAGTTTCGAAAACTCCTCACTCCCCACTAGAGCACCATAGAAGCTGTCAAATTTCCTAAAAACTGTGGAATTTAGTTAGCTTTTTAGTGGTGTAGCCCATGATACAATTGCACTTCACCTAGTAAGTCTAAAAGAAGTTTGGTGGAAGAAGAAGGTGAAGTGCAATTGTATCATGGGTTACACCACTAAAAAGCTAACTAAATTCCACAGTTTTTAGGAAATTTGACAGCTTCTATGGTGCTCTAGTGGGGAGTGAGGAGTTTTCGAAACTATTAAAAATTTAAGTTTTAATAAATGTTTTGTGTTTAGCTCATTAAAAGTCCCACTGAAAGTGGGTTTAAAATAACTAGACCTATCTCATCTAGAAAATTTAATGCTTATTAAGAAAATACCATCGTTTTTGTTTCTACGCTAAACCAAAGTACAGAAAACTGTCTTTTTTTTCAGAAAAAAGTAACATTTAAAAAAAAAAAAAAATTCTATCTCCTCAACAGATTGAGATAGGAAACTCGTTTCTGCGCAATTCTACCCCGTTTAACATGCACTGTTACCCAATTTTTTTTTTTTTACACTAAGTCTGGGACACCCAGTATAGTTCATTGGTATACAGTACTTTTTTCCTATCAATATATTTTCATATCCAATTTGCTCATACTTTCTGTTTCCTAGTCATATATTTGACTATCTTCATTATTTTGAAATATTCGTCACGTTACAAAAATTCTTTAAAAATAAATAGGTACGTGTCCAACTTTATTACTGGTAACATTTACAACATAAAATGTGGATACGAAAATATAGAAATATAAGGCCTGAGGTTGGAAGAAACTCCAAAACGTGATGAAAAGATTAGAAGATTGTTTGTTAAATAAACATTAAAAAGGACTTAGTAATTATTGACCACAATATAAATTAATAAGATATATACATAATACTTCCCTATTTTAACGTGAAACAAAACCATACTAGTAGTTACTTTTTGTAACGTTGTTAATAATTTGAGTTTTTATTATAATGTTGTATAAATGCAAATAATACAAATTATATTATTTCGTATTATAACACAGCTCTACAGAAAAGAATTTTTTTTTGGTGCCTAGAATCTTATAGCTGATTTTAACTATGGGGCGCTGGTTCCAATAATGCAATCAGATTTTTTCTATCAGCTCTACTTTTTTAGTTTCAGCATACCTTAACAGTAGTTTTATTTAAATTTAAATACCTATGATATAGGTAAAATTATCCTATATAGGTGTGTAAATGAATTATTTTAGCACGCTTTTCTCCTTATTTTAGAATATTAAACTATTAGCTAGCTGTATATGATTGTTTGTAAGAATTAAAAAATAATAAAATATAGTAATAACTTGTAACAACGCTTTTTAGTATGATTTTAACCACCGGCAAATCATTTTAATTCTTTTTGTTATGGTATACTTTTGAAATGCCCAACTGGATCAAGGGATACCCATATGATGGCAGATTACTGCTGCAACCTAAAACGAGACTGTTTGAAGAAACATTCAAGAAAGTCTCGCAAAAGAAGCTTCAGAAGTGTGAAATAGAGTCTCTTTGAAATGTAATTGGTTTACTTACAAAGTGATTATGTAAATAATGTGTGTGTTTATATGGTTTTAATTGCTTTTTTAAGAATTTTAAAATCTTTGGTTTTTTCCACCTGCTATTAACCTGCATATTTATTCGAGTAATTATGTTTTAAGTGGTAAGTCACGTCATTTATGTACCTCAACAACTAGAGCTGATAGAGGAAAACTAGTGGCAAATTAGGATTTAGCGGACCAATTATACTCAGAATCAGCTATAAAACTCTCTGCACCAAGACCATTGTAAACCTGTTTAACCAAACTAAAATACAAACTAAAAATTAGCCGTCACTTGGCATACTAATTATGTCAGTATCAACAATGATATCTACTATGGTATATTGGACTGTTCGGCCGTAAACCTATTAATGGAAACTGTAGCTAAAAGGGCTTATACTTAAGGGCCCCAAGAGGAAACAGTAGACCACACCGTAGCGATCCACAGTTTCTCAACGAGCCATTAAACAAATATGAAGCTATCGATTCAAGGGCCGTAGGAGCTGCATGTATATTTAGTAAGCTTGCTTAGAACTGGTCTTTAATCTGGTTACATTTTTAAACGAGTCTAAGCGTCATCCGCTCAATTTCATACGTGATGTTGAATCATTGACGAGAGTTATAAAAGTCAGGGCGTGTTCTGGACAATATCTTCATTTATTATAAAAATTTAATTCAGCGTCCTCAAAGCAATTGATAACTTTCATATATCTTGAAAATCGTTCGAAAAAGATATGTACTGTAACCAATCCGACATAAATATTTGATTAGGGGTTAAAAAATAAAAATATAAAAACATCATATATTTTTATCATTACTGTAACATTAAATTATTATTCAAAGTATAAATAATTGAGGTGCACTGCCTATTTTCTATATTTCAGCAAGCTGCTTGAACCCATGCAGATGCCAATCTTTGTGATGGCTATCAAAAACTTCCAGGAACGCTGTTTCGACTATATGAAAAGTATTCCTTTTTTTTTTTTTTGCGTTAAATAAAGATCTGAAGTAGTCAGATACCATCAAGCAGTGGCGGTTCCAGAAAAAAAATTCGAGAAAAAAAGCACACATTAAGTGAACAGAATTCCTTTGTGGTTGGCCTATAGATTACTACATAAGGCATATGTGGGCAACAATCGGCCCGCTGTAAGATTTGATCCGGCCCGTGAGACATTTTGAAAAACAAAATTAAAAAAAAATATTTCACTCCTTACTCATACTTACACCAAATGAGGAAGATTAAGGGCATCATAACTTCGGTGTGTATCGGCACAGCTTCATTTGAAAAACAATAATTTACGTATGTTCACCCTAAAATAACGCAAACACTACTATAAAATGGAGTACTTTTGAAAGCGGCCCGCGAAAGTATTTACACACTAACGTTTGGCCCACAACATGTCAAAGGTTGCCCGTAGCCGACATAAGGTGTCTTTCGATATGCCACATTCTCTGGCAAGATCACGAATACTTATGGACAGATTTGGTTCTACAGCTTGTTGAAGAGCCTCATCAATCTAAACTGATGGCCGTCCTGAACCCTTCCCCCATTCCAAGGACTTATCTCCCCTAGAAATCGCTTAGAACCAAAATGGCGCGGTTCACTCCTCAAGGTCACCTTCTCCTTCGAATCTGTTGATTCACAAGTCGCTTCTGCAGCGTATTAACATATTTTTTTAATAACCAAAAAATTTCGTAAGAGACTTTCATGTGGCTTTTTAAAAAAAAAAATGTATCGAGTCCAAATTTGTGGTTAAGTCAATTTTCCTTGCTCTCCAAGGCACGGCTTTCAAAGTTTCAACGGTATTGGTATAAAATCAGGAATAAAACCATTATTAACCGTTGAAATTGCGAGAAAGAAAATACCAGAATAATGTCTACTGATTACGGCCATTCAACCAACTGAATAGATCTTAGCAGTATCAGATATTAGAGATGAATAATTGTTCATCGAACGTTTGCAACAGATTTAAAGCAAATTACAATAACTACTATATATATATATATATATATATATATATATATATATATATATATATATATATATATATATATAACTTATCCACTGGAATGTCAGAAATGATACCCTCCGAAAAAGTTTACCACCACGACCCACGTATGTTCTTCTAGGTTCTGTACTTAAAAAGGGTGTGCCATTTCTTGATCAAATATAGCATTGATTATTTTGTGGGAGAGGGCAAGTATGATTTCCCAAGTCAGGGTTACTTCCCGGATTTTTGTAACTGAAAATAAAAGTACATCCACCAACCTTGAGCATATTAATTCAATTCCATCCATTCTGATCCTCCCTACACCCTAACAATATTATTCCAGTCAATCAAAAAACATATCTATCCTGGAATAAATGCCTAGAATTTTTTTTTACATCTTTTTTTTTTTTTAAGACATGAACTTTATGAAGTCATTTTAAATCTTACATAAAATTATTAAAATGCATATTTTAAACGTACAAATCTTTTGTGTGTATATAGGTAAAGTATACATCAAAAACTATCTCAATATCATTTCGGGGTTCCTATAATGACAACTCGAATGGGGAAAAACGTAGAAACAAATCATTTGAATGAAAACAGTCGAGCGGAAACAATTCTTCTATGCTGAAAACTTCACAAACAACTTGGTCTCCAAAGATATCAATATTCCGATAGGGGGAAAATGAACCAAGACTTTGCAATTCGCTTCGATCCTTCTCTAGTTATTATATTTTCGTTAATTATCAAAGTATCTCTTCAATTAGGACTAATTAAGTCAATAAGAAATTATTGATGGAGCCCTTGTTCTGAAGAAAGAAAATTTCTAAAATAGGTCTTGTATTATTATCTTATCAAATTATTTTGTAAGGAAGGATAACATTTTTTTTTTAAATATGCAACTACCTATATCTTATATTATAGTTATATAATGTTATAATGTCTAATATAATCTTAAATTTCATATGATAATTTTATATATATTTGACGCTAAACAGATTTTAGTCAAGTTTTTTTTGTGATCCTGTATTTAACCTCACTTTTATAATTTTTTGTCAAACTTTTCGGCACTCACGCCATTTTCAAGATAAACATTTAAAATTAGAATTAAAATATATTTCAACATTACAAAGTAAATTAAAAACAATCTCATGTTTCATTATTTATTTTAATTTTTAATGTTGAAATATATTGTAATTCTAATTTTCGACGTTTATCTTGAAAATGGCGTGAGTGCCGAAACGTTGGACAAAAAATTGTAAAAGTAAGGTTAAATATAAGAATCACAAAAAAAAAGTTAAATTTCATTTTATATGGTGTAATTTGCAGTCCTCAGAGTACATTAAATCAATGGCTGATATCATTGAAACTACTGAAAATTTCAAAAATTTCTGCATATAATTTATTATTTCTTTGAATCTTACGATTGTTCCCCGGAGTTTATATTTTAACAATCGAGTCCGTTTTGATAAAATTCTCTTTTCAACAAATCGGTGTCAATAATGTAAAAAAAAAATCCTTCAATTCAAATCCTCTAATTCATTTGCAGGAATTCAATTCTGACTAAATGTAGAAGTTTTCCTAAAAGTAGAGAATCTGTGTTCCATCGGGAGGCTGGGGAAATAATATTTGAAAAACCCGCTGTTACATGGAGAAACATAACTTTGCGTCGTTTGGCCTCCAGAAAGACCCTTTTACTAACCTTCTGAGTAAAGTAAATAACATATAGAAAAAATTTATCAACTTAACAATGATGCACCTAGAATTTCATTATCTTGAACAGATTTTGAGCAATAATTATTGATTATATATAAACTGCGAGACCGTTAAGAAAACACACAAATTTAATTTGTATATTTTCCCAGGTGGCTTACTTACTAATGGAGTTTCATTTTCGTAGGATTAAGTCAAAATTATGTTCGGTAAGTTACGCAACTGGATTTTTTTTTAAACATTAAACAGTCGTTTGAATTCTAATTGTCTTCTATTGGAAGAAAAACTAAATTATATTCCTAAGAATTAACGACTTCTTCTATTTGCTCATTACAACAATATAATTATTATATATAGTTGCAAATTTTCGCAGTCAAATATGCTCCTAATATAGAGAAATCATTCGCTACAGGAGAGAAAAGAATTCTAAATCTTGATTTCTTCTAGAATTTAGAAGAAAAGAACTTATTTTCATTAAAATCGGAGTTGATGACCCAATATATTTACCAAATCAATCATACCTAACAGCATCAAAAGCACTTTTTCGCACTCCATAAATATGAATATGTAGGATGAATTCAAATGCATAATGCATATAAATTTGATGAATGTTAAGAAGAACTAGAGGTCGAACTTAGACACAATTACCAGGTATATATATATATGTGTATTTATATGTTTCCACAACAAGTGGATCTGTTATCAAGAGAGTGATTTTTCGCGTTCCAGAAAAAAAAGCATCGTTTTCAAGGGAATAATTGGATATAAAAAAAAAAATTGTAGTGTGGAATCTTGATATGCTGGAGTGTAACTGATAATTGAGAAATTAACTTCACTGAACAGACGTGCCCTCCAAGAGACGTTCTTAGTAAGGATGAATTTTTCAAAAATACGTGAAACAAAAGAGGAGGGCCATACAAACAACAACACATTGCTTTGAAACATGAAAGGAAAAAAAATGCCATTTAAGTTTAACTGAAAAACCACTTAGACTTCTGGAATATGAGGAATAGGAGTGAAATCTATATTTTATAGATTCACGAAACTTTGGCTAACTATTGGGTTGTCCGGAAAGTTCGTAGAGAAATTTGGACAAAAATTAAAATTGAAGATAACATTATATTATATTTATTTAATCAACAAAATAGTTACCACCATTACTGATTACCCTTTCCCAAAGGCTTGGAAGATTCATTATCCCTTTTTTCCAAAAATTACTGTCCTTACTCCTGAAGAACAATAAAAGGTCCGTTTTGACGTCATCTTCTGAAGAGTAGGATTTCCCTGGTAGAAAATTTTCGAGGGAACGGAAAAGATGGAAATCCGAAGGAGCAATGTCAGGAGAGTACGGCGGGTGAGGTAAAACCTCCCATCTGAAGCTTAATAACTTATGCCGAGTCCTTAAAGACACATGCGGCCTAGCGTTGTCTTGGAGGAATAGCACTCCTTTCCGATTTTCCAAACCCGGCCTTCTTTAGATGATCAAAAACGGTCGAATGTCAGGCTCTTAACTCCGCAGCTATCTCACGGACAGTAATTCGTGGATTGTTTGCGATGACCCTCATAATATCCTCGATGTCAAGAGTTGAACTCCGGCCAGTCCGGGGTTGGTCTTCCAAATTTAAATCTCCTGATCTAAACCGCGAAAACCACTTCTGAACCGCGCTATCAGCAATTGAATCGCTGCCATACACGGCACGAATCTTTCTTGCAGTTTGGGCTGCCTTTTTCCCTCTTTTAAAAAAGAACAGTATAATATGCCGAAAATGAACTGAATCGTCACTCATGTTGGTTTGCAATAAACTACACTACTGAGCCTTAAAAAGACGAATTCAGTGTGTAAACATAGTTAATTCCATAAGGATTAAAGGCATATCAATAAACATTAGCTTTGTGATTCATTTTTAGTAGAAAAAATAAAAGGCAAATTTTATTTTAAAAATCTCTACGAACTTTTCGGACAATCCAATAAAATTGGAAGCAGATGTAACCAATTTTAGATATTTTATTTTTAAATTTGATGGAGTCATGTTTTTCAATAAAGGTATCCTTACATTGGCAGACTGAATAGACTTATGAAACGTTTCCTATAAGGTAAACTTCTATTTAAATATTTGCGGATTTCGAGGGCGCTCGCATGTTCCATGTATTCAAGTTACTTTATCCTGCTTAGCGGCGGTTATACATTCTCCTCCACGTTTTCCTCGTCCTGGTACTCAAAACCAGAATACCTCACTACATCCTTAAACTCCTCGCACAAAGTAGCACTAAATAAAAGATCCTAACCTATATAGGTTACTACAAACCCTCTTACAAAATACTGCCTTCGACAATTCCTTCGTCATTTTTCCTGCCTCCTTCCGGAATTCTTATCCCGCCTGTATTTGTTAATACTCCACTACATATTTCTTCGGACAAAATTTATACCTAAATTTATTCCATGATCAAACAAGCACATGAATTAATGTAACTAAATAAAGTTCAATGACACATCAATTGCCACTTGACTATAAGCCAAAGAAGTAGATATTGCAGAAGACATTTTTTTATTAATCCACATTACACCACTTTTGCTATAATATAAGTATTAAATATGAGGATATTAATGCCAGATGTTAATTTTATTTTATCAGGAGATGGTAATCATAAAATTATACTACGGTAGAGCCTTGATTATCAGGGGTTTAATTATCGGAGTCCTTTTTTCCTTTTTTCCCCTATATTTATATTTTCTTTATTTTGCCATCATTATAATAAAATATTATAAAAATGAAATAAAATTTAAATGTATCGAAAGTGCAATGGAATTAATTAACCCTTTAACCGGGCGGGACGTATTAATGCGACCTTGACATATAAGTTGTACCCTTGAACTGGTGGGACTTATATTTTCGTACAACAGAGGTATTAGTCATAGATACATGTATCTATGTTTATATATATATATATATATATATATATATATATATATATATATATATATAAATAATTATATATACATATATAAATAATAATAAAAACAACAAATATTTCAGGACGCCTAAATACGTCCAGCCCGGTTAAAGGGTTAAGCATCATTTTGTAAAATTAACTAAGAACTACGAGTTTAGGAACTTTTAAAAAGAATCCTACGTCTGATATTTAAGTTTAAAAGTTATTCCCTTAAAAGTCCATCGAAAATATTGACAAATCGGAAAGCATACTGTTTTATCTCTAGAGAAATAAAATTTAAATTATATATGTATAAATTGTATTCTTGATAAAGGTGAAAATTTCAAGCGAATTGCCATTGAATTATAGCATTGGTGAACAAAATTTTGCTATGAAAAAGATATAACTATGAGATGAGAGATCAGAAAGAAGATTATGAAAAAAAAAAATGAATTAATGCTTAATATTAAGTTTTTTCTCGCATCATTATTAACAATACGTAAGTATGTATATACAAACAATTTGATTATGTGTGTTTTTTTATTATCCGTGTACCTCCCTCCTCGTCATCACCACGGATAATCGAGGTTCTACTGTAGGATCAAGATAAAATGGTTTTATTCTCTGAATACGAATAGAATAAAATTTTATTGAGAAATATATGTAGAAAAAAATTAAAAGAAAGACATGAAAAAAATTAAATACCTAGATAGGTAAGTTATTAACCTTTAGGAATTTCGTGACTACGATTTTCAATACTTTTGGATCAGCAGTAATTGTTGAATGGCATCCCAAAATGGCCTGATAATTTTAAGCGTATCCGTATTTTGTCAAACTTATTTTAGTTTCTTAAGCTCTATAATTTAAAATTGATATTAGGATTAAAGGATATTTCGTGATTATGAAATTTGAAAAGAAGTAGGGAAAAAAATGTCAGAGTAATTTTCCTAAAGGCTTAGGATGAAGGTGGTGGAAGTAAGAGAGAATGCTTTGGGTGATGAATGGGACCATAGAGAGAGGGAGAGAGAGAGAGAGAGAGAGAGTGAGAGAGAGAGACTGCGAGAGAGCAAGAGAGACCGTCGCTGCAGGTGTGTCTCAAAAGCCTCCCGGTATTCTAGACCATTTTCAAATACTCTAGAACCCCGTTTATCCGTTTTAGCAGGCACGCCAGCTGTTAATAAAGAAGATATGAATCATAAAAGGATATATTTATCAAATTTTGTTTAAATATACTAATTGATTAATAATTTTACCAGAAGTTAAAAGATTGTACGTGGCTGGGATTCTGATTCACCGTCGCACACAGGGGTATTTGACCCCAAAAGCTGGCCAAAACTATTTCCTTCCATCTTATTAATACAAACGTCCTCAAAATGGCTTCTAAATTTCTGATAGACATTAAGAATATGTTTTTAGCAGTTAAAAAAATATTCATAGGTGAAAGTTTTCATTAAATAAATTTTTGCGTTACTCCACCGACTGTAAAATAGGCATCCATGAGTTTACAATTTATGTTCATGTTATTTTCTCTTTGCACCTATGAAATATGCTTGTAACAAATAAAGATTTATTATAAATTTATCTATTACTAGTATTTTTGAAAAATGGGAATAGTGTAAAATAGGTAAAAATAAAAATTTGTGGTGATAAAGTTTTACGTAAAGTTTCTCCGTATCCTTAGTAGATATAGAAAACATTTCTTAATTTATGAAATGACCACCTCCAATATTTAGTATATATAAATAAAGCTTTCAGTGCAGATAGGTAGTGTTTTCTATTTTTTCCGACACATTGAAATTTTTAAATGCTTTCCTATATTTTATGGCTAGAGATGGAGTTTTTGTTAGATCCTTCAGAACATAAGGCGCATTGATATCACCAGAATCTCTTAGTTTTATACGAGTGGCATTATATCATCGGTAAATCACATAGTTTCATATCAGTGCTAGTTGATGATCTGAGTATTTCTGTTTTACAACCTCTTGCTTCTTTCACTTGATTTCACCATCAAATGATTTTTCAGGGCTTCCACCAGATCTTGAGCTTTTAATTGTTTAATTGTTTAATTTAAGCGTTTAATTGAATATCGTTCCACTTAGCTATTCCTTGTTGCTGCTTTCAAAACATTTCTTTTCCTTGAAGAAGCATTCCATCTTACTTGGAAATCATGGCTTAAAATTGATTATTTACGTTTTAGCTCTTTCACCTGCTCTAGGCTATTACAATACTTCCCAATGAGGAAAGACTCCAAAAATTCGTTATTTTGTTTTAAAGCTAATGCTTTCAACTTTAAAAATACGTCAAATAATTCTCTTGGGGTTATTATTGTTATTCCAGAAGATCCTAAATTATAAATAAATGAAAATATAACAGCATTTATTTTTTTATTATTTAATGAAACTGACCCCCGGGGGGGATTGGTCGGTAGGAAAAATAAACAGCGTAAAAATAGCACACTTTATTTGCTTATGCTTATACATTAAGTTCATATACAAAATTCTGTATAAAAAATTCTCGTCAAAATTAAACTAAACTTCCCTAGAAAACTCGTAAAAGTTAGATGCGTAATTATTTTTTTTTAATTCATCCCACCAATTTTTTTTCCGTCGAAATTTCGGGGGGGATTGATCCCCAATATCCCCCCCTGGGACCGCCACTGATTTTGTAGACCAATATTTATGAGCACAGACGAGGTAAAGGCTAAGGTCAGATTGGAATAAGAATATCCGCCGGATTAAAGGACTGGAAGAGAGGAGAATCATCTTGCATGATCCAACAGGTCCTCTACTTGAACTTCGAGTCATTGTTTACCAGAAATTTCAAATTTCAAAAAACGGGTTTTGGCCCGGCTCAAGCCAAACGGGATTTGGCTCTGTGTGCGTCGCAGCGCTTTTACCGATTGAGCTACCAAGGATCAATCATGACGTTGCATATTCATTACTTCCATGTTATTAGATAGATAGATATAGATAGATATATAGTTTATTGGCTAATATATACATCTTTTAGCCAAGGGAGTTTGGCCCATTTGGTGTTAGTATTGTTAGTTGTTAGTATCGAATGACAATGAAAACATAGATTTCAATATGTGTAAACATATAAGTTCCTACTGTTTACTGTAGCGTCTTAATATAATTTGATACAATTATTTAAATTATTTTTCTTAATAAATAATTAAATAGTTATTTCTAAAACCTAAAACAAAAAATAAATAAATAAAATAAAAATGTATATCTTAATAATTTAGTGACATAGTGAATTTTTCCCTAATAAATGCTTAAATTCCTAAAGCCTTATATAAATAATTATAGATAATTATTTCTACTACAACATAAAAAGTGTACTTCCTGTTTTTGGTATTTATTAATTAGCAATCGGTTTGTTACACAAGTTATGTTAATTCGTTGTTGCTTTAAATATATATGGTTTTTAACAAAAAGAAATAGATCATATTTAGTTTATCGGCGTTATCGATATTTAGAAGGTTTTCTAAGGATGATTCTTTGTTTTTTTGAACTATGTAATTTCCCAGGTACTTTTCTCTGTCAATCCTCAGGTTGGGGCATTGTAATAACAAGTGCTCTAAGTTTTGGGTGATATATTGTTGACACCATCTACATGTTTCCCCTGTTTTTATAATCAAAGTTTTATTCTTATGAACAAGTTTCAACTTTTCGGCATCTGATATTCTTAATTGGCTAACGAGTCTGAGTTTATTTATATTTACATGATAACTTAAATATTCTTGAGGCTGAGGGTTGTTAAAGCTACAAATAGTTCTGTAAAGTGGGTTGTATTTAGAGTTGAGAGCTCTATCAATGTCTATAGAGAAGAGGTGATTCTTTATTTTTTCTATAATTGCATCTTTATTAATAAGTAGATAATTTGGTTTTAGCTCTTCAAAAAGGTCGCCTTCTATATAGTTATTTGCTGCTATTTTTTTAATTTGTGAAACCCAATTAAAACCTATGTCTTTCTCTTTTTTATCTAAATTAATGAGTCTGACAAGGCATTTGCGTGGTAGTCGTTTTTCAGGCATTGAAAGGAGCTTAATACAAAAATTTATAATCTTCTTCAGCACTGTTACTTTCAAAGGAGTTCGTCCAGATTCTAAGCGGACAATATAATTCGGAGTACATTTGGGCCAAAAATATAAATACTTCAAAAATTTAGTCTGTATCGACTCTAATCCTTCCAGGTAATTTAAACTCCACATCTCGGCTCCATAAAGGAGTGTTGATGAGATCATGGAATCAAATAGGGTCATTCTTGCTTCCTAGGAATCACTTTTACCCCGGCTAAGTATTTCCCTCACCTTTGCACTTGCCACGAGTGATCTTTGGGTGAAATGATCAAAAGCTTTGACAAATTTTCCAGATGATGTGAAAGGTATTCCCAGGTAGGTATATGATTTGGTGTATTCCAGTTCCTTATCATGCCAAAAAAGGGGTTTCAATTTTTTCATCCGTGGTGATTTGTGAAAGACTAAAGTTTTTGACTTTGCTGGATTAAGTATGAGAGAGTTTTGGGAGCAATAACTTTCTAATAATTTGAGTTTTTTATGGGCACTATGCCATGAAGTGCTAAGCATCACGATATCATCTGCTAGCAGCAACATTATCACCTCATTTGAGCTATCAATTGGAATTCCTATGGCACCGTTATTTTCGAAAAATGTTATTATATCTGCTATAAAACAAATAAAAAGAATTGGACTCAAACTATCTCCCTGTAACAGGCCAGAATTTATATTAATTTCATCTGACAGTTCATTACCAATTTTAATACATATTGAAGCGTTGTCGTATAGTTTTTTTAAAATTCTTATTATTTTCCCTCCGATGCCAAAATCGTACATCTTTTGCCACAGAAGCTTCTGATTTATAGAGTCGAATGCTTTTTTAAAATCGACAAATGTAGCGTAAACATAACTTCCCTTTTCATGAAGATTCGTACTTACTAGGGCTGTCAGTGAGAAAATGTGGTCAACACATCCCCTACCCTCCCTAAAACCTGCCTGCTCTTCGGGGATCAGTTCTTCGCTTTCAGCCCAGTTCAGAATTCTATGGGCTGGTACGGCTGTAAATAACTTCGTTATAGTGTTTATTAGTGAAATTCCCCTGTAATTGTCCATATTTTTCTTATCGCCTTTTTTGTGTAATAAACTAAGTTTTGATTTTGACCAAGAATCTGTTATTGAATAAATTCAGCAAATAATGTTCCCATTGCGGTGTAAGGTTTTTAAAAACTTCATATGTGATTTTATCGAATCCAGGTGATTTGTTATTTTTTGCTCGTTTTATACACCATTGTAATTCTTCTATTGAGAAGGGTTGGTCCAAAAATGGGTGGGTAGCAGAGAAAAATAGGTTTTCCAATTTTAATCTTGTCCCGTGGAAGGCTTTGTAATAGATCGTCCACGATTCGATGTCTATTTCATTAGAGTGAGCAGCTGTGGGTCTAAGTACTTCCATGTTATTATAATTATATAATATATAAATATGCCTAAAAGTCTTGCGATTTATAAAATAAATATACCTCCAAAGTGTTGCAAAGATGTACAAACATTGTAACTTAATATTGTAAAAAAAATAAAATTGTACAACATAATAGTGTGCATAAAGGTCAAATACAACCAAAATCGTTTGAGAAAGTTATGAAATGAGCTGTGCAATTCTTTCGACAGTATTCAGTTTTACTCAACTCATTTTAACCAAAAACTTGTATACTTGCAGGCATATATAAAACATTTTAGACACATTTAATGTTATAATACCTTAATAATATATATACTAACGGTATATATTCTAATGGGGAGCGGGGTAGCCCGCTGGTAAGGCAGTGGATTGCTGTGCTCAAGGTCCCGAGTTCGAATCTGACATGGCTTATGATATCTTTATTATTCGCCACAGTTCGTCTCGTGGGCCGAGAGACCCTCCTGGGACAAACCCAGCCTCTATACAGTGGGTACCCTTAGTTGAAAAATTAAGGGGTAAAACCTGGCGATTGAGCGTGGTCACGGTCAAATCACCTCCTTGCACGACCGCTGACCAAGAAACAGTACTCTTCCTTACATAGTACTGAACCCAAGACCCTTCATAGGTTGTAGTGGTACAGGTTTTTTTTTTTTTTTTTTTTTTTTTTTTTTTTTTTTTTTTTTTTTTTTTTTTTTTTTTTTTTTTTATATATTCTAATAATATATATATATATAATATATATTATATATATAATATACTCATTGTCAGTTAAATATTAATTTCATACATCTTACTTTTTACATTTAAAGTTATCCACATAGGGCAGCTTCTTTAGAAGCTTAACTTAAAGAGAATAAAATGATTTGAAAAATAAAAAATCTGGTGCGTGTGCGCAACACACAACTTTCACTTACCAACTTACTTAGATAAGAAATTGACGTGTTTTGTTAAATATAATTTCCCAAAGTCACACATTTTTCTACATCCATATCTTATTTTTGTTAATCGTTAAAGCCGTTTTTGAGTAAATAAAAAAACCCGTGAAAATGATACAAAATTTATTAAGTTAAGTCCCCCCTCCGGTTAATCAATTTTAATGAAATTTTAACAGTCATATCTCGGGCAAATACATACATCAAATACCCAGTTTGATCAAAATCGTTAAAGCCGATTTAGAGTAAATAAAAAAAACACGTGAAAATGTTACATAATTTATTAAGTAAAGTCCCCTCTCCGGTTAATCAATTTTGATGAAATTTTTACAGTCATATCTCGGGCATATAAATAGATAAAATACTCAGTTTAATCAAAATCGTTAGAGCGGTTTTTGAGAAAATTGAAAAAAACCTAAAAAGTTATTAAGTAAAGTACCCCTTCCCTTTAAGTATTTTTGATGAAATTTATGCTGTCACATCGCGGGCATATACTTACACTAAATACCCAATTTCAGGATCGCACGGTTTATAGTTTTCGAGCTAGTCTGTTCACACACACAGACCATTTCGCGGGACTTGGTCATTTCGACTCAGGGGAGCCCAAAACGTGTATTTCCGTTGAAAACCGGAAGTCGAATTTTTTCACGATCGCAATACTTCCACTTACTATATATTTCATATATAGGTAAGTGAAAGTAAAAAACATTTTATTGAATGATTTGTAAATTATAGCTAATTTATTGAAATAATTTAATTAATTGTAACGGTTTTTAAAATAACACTTCTCATATATTTTCGGGAATTTCAAATTTTAAACTCAAAATTTTATTTATAAATTACCCACTACTTAAAATGTAACCCATCAACGTGTTTTCTAATTTCTAAAACTAATGAATTTTTGTATTAAAAAATGTAGATATTATTAAAATTGAGAAGCGTACCTTCTTGAAGTTCAAAAAGTAGGTAAAATTGTTTTAAATAATGATAAAAAAACTTTCAACTAAGATTTAATGTTTACTGCTTCCGCTTTGTAGAATGAAAAATTACTCTTTAAAATTTAAGATTAAAATTCAGATATAACCGAAAAACACGAAAAAATTTTAGTTTGGTCAAAATAAGAATTGATATTCACTAAATCTTGATCAAAATTATGATCAGTTAAGAATTTGAAATTGCCGAAAATACTTTAAAAATTTATATTTAAACCGTACCTTTCTATCCTAAACCGATTGTTGGTTTTTCATCCGACTTCCACGAAAAATCCAAAATTAAAGAAAAAAAGATCTACATTATTAGAAAGCTTATTTATGTCTACAGTTTTCCAGTAATAGAAACTATTCGTTGATACAACTAGTTAACGAGTTATGATCCCATGAATTTGACTGCATTTTTTTTTTTTAACAAAAAATGCGTAACTTCCCATTATTATAAAGCACTCGATATTGTTTATTTATAAACTAGATACCCAGTCTGAATAAAAGCTTAGTGGTCTTTAGAATGGTAAAAGCCAAACATTTCTAAATTATTTTTATTTAAGCTCGCTAATAGATTATTAATTAACGAATAATTAATAGTTGTAAAATAAAAAAATAAAAAACATTAATCGAAAATAGTGGGAAATAGACCATGCCTTTATGAGAATTTTTTTGTAGGAAATTTCTTGTCGAATTGGATGTACTTAACCGAAAATACTTCATCCCAGAAAGAAAAAATGTTTATGGCTTATTTTCTAGTAAGTAAAAACTGGGAAACAAATTTTCACCATTTGGTCACAATTTTATGTGATTTAATAAAAGTAAAAATAAATTAAAGTAAAAATGTTTATGTTTAAGTAAAACATTTATTTTCAAGTAAAAATAAATTGTATAGATTATCATGATGGAGAACGTTGATGACAAATATTTCTATAAGATTATTTTTTTGCTATCTTATCCAACCTTTCCGTAATATAATCATAAAATCACTTTATCACCAAAATAGATATCTCTATAAATCTATATCTATCTAGCTAAATAACTCTAACGAAAGTTCTAAGTTAATCAATTATTGATAACACTATCTATATTTATTAACAACTTTAATACTTAAACATATCAAATTTTGGGAATATAACAATAAAGAGGCATTAATAAATTTGCAAGAACTGAATTTATTAAAGCAGTACCAATACAATGCTTTCAAAGTCAGAAACTACAATCCATTTGAAATTGTATATGACACAATGTATGTGGTACAAAGAGAAGAATTATAATTCAGATCAAATTGAAATAATCGACGAAGACGGCGATCCACCAGCAGATTTTTTCGCCCCATGTTTCTCTTCTTTCATCGGCAGCACCTTCTTGTTCACCACTGCCAATCAGTTCTTTAGATTCAGCCAAAGTACTCTGGGGCTGCTGATCGACAACCTCCTGAAAATCAAATTTTTTATTTTCAATAAGGGCGGGTCAAGAGGGGAGTCACTGGGCTCATGACCTCTCCCCAAATATTTTAGCTATTAACACACAGTAGCTAGCGAGTTTAGCTAGTAACACATTAGACCGTAGTACTTCTTGCTGATAGTGCGCATCACAATCAATACTTAATAGCTGATAGGACCGGTTTCAAATATGTTCAGAATATTTTTCTACATGACCCAAACACTTCTTCAGTTTCATTTTACGTCAAAGGCTAATAAAGCATATTTTTTTTTTGTTCTTTAACGAATCGACACCTCTTTTTGAAAAAATCGTAAATGACATTTTTGTCTAAAATGAGATTTTTAGTGCTTCTGACTCTACTTTTATCATTGATTCTGCCCGATACCCATTTCCTCTGCATCTACCCTTTCATCTCATCATCGAAATTTCCTACTACTTCCCCACTCCCAAACTAACTTCTTGGCGAGAATTCATTACAAAAACATCGGAAATTATCTTAATACGTTAATTAGTTTATTTATTTTTTTCTATTTAGTATCGTCCACTCGCACCTAAAGTTTAAAACAGCAATCTTCCTTGAAACCTATCCGAAACCTTCTATAAGCCACGCCAAGGATTATAACAGTTGAAAGTTAAAAGTATTCAATTCTCAGCACACAATTCCGTTGATGTTGAAAAAAAAATTCCAAATCCAAGAAATTACTATTTTCTCTGTTGATTGATTTATACACCGCCTCTAATAGAACTACTTTCATCAGCAAATATTTCGTCACTGGCTCTGCCTATTTGGTTAATCCACTTTCTCAGATTTCTTTCAAACAAAGTAAGTATACTCCTTAAACTACTTCCTAATCAATCCAACACTTTTATTCATGCAATTTTAATATCAATTACAACTATTACTAATACAAGATAATTGATAAGTAAATATTAATACTGACAATTTAACTTTTCCCCGAGAGAAGATATGTAATTTTTTTTCATGACTATTTTAACAAAATTTACATTTTGAAATGGTTGTAAATGACATTTTTGTCTAAAATGAGATTTTTCGATGCTTCTAACTCTCCTTTTACAGTATTTAATAATTTTGCACAAATATTTTTACTTTATTTCGACATATTTTATGTAGAAACAAAAGATCAATTTATTTTTTTGAACTATATTTAAAAGCGAAATTAATACAACGTTGAGTAACGAGGGCAAATTAAGTTTTAAAAAAAAATCTGCATTATATACATTGTGAACAGTTTTTTTTTTATGAAAAATTTGTCTTCTTCTACTTTGTTTAATTTACAAAGTCATTGACAGACGTTTGTATTAGAACATTTTCCTGTATTTGCCGAGAAGTCTGAAAACGCCTCGAAGCCAAATGGTGCCAACACCAACCACTTTGGTAACATTCGGTGTAAACGTGCCTTTATTGCCAACATTCTGGTAGAATAGTCGATAGGACGAAAATTTTGTTGCCGACAAAAGTTGCTCTAATCGCTGATAAAAGTTTTAAACCCTGGTATATGAAAAACGTATTATACTACGCGTCCCCTGAATATGGGAGCTATGCGACCATTTTAATCGTATCAATGTCGCGCATTATAGAAGTGCGAATATTGGAACATTTGACTCGAACATTCTTCGTGCACCGGTTGAATAGTCGAGTAAGTGCGATGCTTTGGTGGAGAAAAACAAGGCAGCCGATTCGCCAAAATTGTTATTTATACCATATGGTCAATTATTAATGTTTAATTTTTAAGTATGAAATATATATATATATTGCTATATATATATATATATATATATATATATATATATATATATATATATATATATATATATATATATATATATATATATATATATAGCAATATATTTGAGTTTTCACATTGAGAATTTTCTCTCTCGTAACTCTAGTTCAATTTTTTCAAGTACCATTCTGATGAATACAACGTTATTAAATAAATATAATAATATAGGAAATTGGGTTATTATAATCTTAATACCATCACTAATACAACAAAATAATCTATACACAGCAATTTTTATTCCTTCACGCATAACTATTGATAAACTATTTAATTATCTAAAAATTATAAATTAATTATTTAAAAATAATCAATGATTAAAGTTCAACATACAATATATAACTATTGATAAAATAGTTATGCGTGAAATAATATATAAGGAATATAATTATCATAGATTGGTACAGTAAAATCGATAAGTGACGGGACTGAAATATTTTTTTGTGTTAAATGATATTACATAAAAGTCATATGCGGATCCAGTCGGGGGGGGGGGATTATCAAATATTTCGGCTTTTCGTTTTTTTAAATATTTTTAAACGATTAATGCATTTAGGTAGTTACAGTTGTTTACATAGATATGTATGCATGCAAGCATTTTATAAAAATCAATAAACAAAAATATGAAGGGTGCAGGAGTGTAATATAAACAGTATATTTTCAACTCAGCGGCTTACCCGATTGGGCCGGTACTTTAAAGCCAAGTTAATATTCTTTCATATGAAACAAGAGACGCCGCGTTTCTTTCATTTCAAAACCTACTTAATTCTCGCCGATTTGGCCCACGTTTTTCGTATTTTCTGTATTCCAAGAAACGAAATGGTTTCGTATTAAACTACTTTTCTTTGCGTTACGCGAAAAAAAATGTATGAAAATAATACATAGTAGTTAGTCGGGACCGTTTTTTTATTTCTTGTTAATCGATATCTCGTCCTAAGCGTTTTCGCGTTAAACCTATTTCACTTTATATAAAATAAATTAAAGTACTTGAACAATTATTTTCTTCTGATAAATAATTATTTAACTGGAATAATTTACAGTATCCTTGCCTGTAGCAATGTCAATAATAATTATAGCATTCCCTACATCAGCTTCCTTAGCTATGAAGATAAAAAAAAAAAAATTAAAATCATAACACAAACAAAGTTAATGAAAAGATCCCTATCCCAATTTAACTGACTAAGCAAGATTTAGGACTCCCTATGTTGCATCGTCCGATAAGCCATAGCAGCATAAAGTTACTTTAAACAAACAAAAAAACAAATTTGTCATCAGTAAGTCGTCTATATACAAACAACCAAACCACATACGTCATTAAAAAAAATGTCGTGAAACTTGGTTTGAGAGTTAAATCATAAGGTGATATTACTCTCACATTTGAACGTGTGAGTAATTTTCTATTAAGTAACGTACGTATTTTTGTGTTGGGTTGAGGGCATTCATTTCATCTTTTTTTTTTTTCAGGTGGACTTTGTAAGAATGTTTTGAGATACGTCATAATTATTCATTTTATTTATTAGTAAACGAGGTTGTTTATTATTTAATAATAATAAACCATGCAAAAAATGTTATTGCAATCGAAAAAAAATATATTATTGATAAAAAATATAAGAAGATGGGTAAATTGTATCTAGAGCCCGGACTAGAAGGATTTATCCTTTCTTTGTGTTTAAAAGAAACCTGAGTTTTTAAGAGATCCACATCGATCTCGCAACATTGAGTTCAGTACACGATATCCTTTAAGATTTTTTTAATCTTTATAGCAATTCCGCACTTAAATAGATCTGTTCCGCAGTTTTATTTAAGATTTTTATTCAACTAGTAAAATTGAAGAGTTATTATTTATAATTGTAAATATGTATATAAATATCCCCAATTACATTAGTTTTACATTCTTTCTTACATGCTTCTTAAATTACATTCTTATTTTCTTCAATTTTTAATAAATGATTTAAGATGTTTTTTTGATCTAAAAATCAATTTGCAAGATCTATATCTTGTAAAATAAATATTTTAAGATCCGGGCCCTAATTATATCTGACAAAACTCACCACATTCTCTTCCTTGGGTCCATTACCGATAAGTCCCTGAGTTAGTTTATTGCCAGTCTGTAAAAAAATCGTTACAATTAATGTAATTTATTTTTAATATGTAAAATTTTAATAAATATGTGTATAATAAACGGTTTATAGAAAAAATAATTATAACTTACATTGGTTCCATCCGCATCAGATAGTTTACCAGAGTTTCTTTCTGCATTTTCAGCTAACTAACAATATCATTAAAAACCATTAATATATTAAAAAATATATTTTTAAAGTTCATTTATTGTTTTTTTTAATTTAGCTATTATTTATTTATTTTAATATCAAGTTCAAAATTAATAATCCATGAATTATTCTTGTTAATATCTTACATTTTGATTCTCCAGAACAGTGTAGTTATTTTCAAAATCATTTCCCTTGCCAATAACCTGAGAAAAAAAAAAAAAAAAAAACGTTCATTACAAGTTATTGATTCATTTTTTAAAAATGATTTATCTAAATATTGCTCTTACGTTTGCGAATATTTCCAAATTAACTGCATCTTTCTTAAATTTTACCCATAAGAATGAATTTCTTTTAATATCTCATCCTACTATATTACCAACTAATTTTTCTAAGAAAATGTTCATTATTAGCATCTATAATGGCAACTTAACATCTTTACATAGACCTTGAAACACTGACCTGATGAATTAAGTAAATAAGGAGGGAGTTCAATAAATAATTAATCAAATAAAATAATAATTATTGTATTATATCGCAATTAGGTTTTAGTGTATTACATAAAAATGAATTAGTACATTATGAAGTTAGGTGGCTAAAGAATTAACAGGCATAACTTACTTCTTCATTCAGACTCGGATTGTCTAACCCTTGCTCCATTGATGAATCAGGCGTAATCTGCATAAAAATTAATTATACTAAATTATTTGTCTTAATTTTTAATCAACTAGTTTGATAATAATGATGATGATAATACATATAAATATGAAGATATTCATATTTTTACAACAAAATGCAAAAGAGCTCATAACATGTTTCAGTTTTCAAAAAGAATATATTTTAGAAGAATATATCTGTGCTTGCAGTGCAAAGTGTGTTGAGTCCAAAATCTTAAACTGAAAAAAAAATTCAATTAAAATTTTGGGGTTTTGTAAAATCAGTTTTTAAAAAATTTATTTGGTTAGGAATGACCTGAATGTTATAATTTTTCATTAAGGTATTGTCTACAGAGTGTTAAAAGTCTTTAAAGTTAGGTGCAAGCATTATTTTTTAAAACATTATTTTTTTCCTTTGGACTTAACCCTTTAATCTGCAAGCTCTGATAAATTTAGTATAGATAAACTAAATTTTAGAATCAAAGATTTATTCTTGCATAAGTTTAATGAGTAATGCAGAATTTTAATATCACCAGTAAAGCTCGAGAATTAATTCGAGTAAAATCGGGTTGTAGTAATCGCCTGACGCCATCCACCGAGTTCCATACTACATTAACTACAAATCTGTAAACAATTCATAAATAAAAACATAATAAATATCTTTATTGATACTAATAATTAATTAATTTAAAAGAGAAATTACATGAATCACTTGCTGTGGATTTCATTTGATATTAAACATAAATTTATATTATACTAGAGGGTATTTTTGCACAAAAATTGCAAGAATGGTGGGAAAGAGGTCAGTGAAGAGAAAAGATTGACTTGACCGGGATATGTGCCTGTTGGCTCAAGTGGTAAGAACGCCTTACTAGTGATAAAAGAAATCCAGGCTCAAATCCCGGCATAAGCCAATCTTTTCTCTTCATATAAAAAATATTTAAAAATTATATCAAGAATCTTCATGTTAACATGACAAGAAAAATAATTGAAATATATATACATATCTATAATAATTATATATATATATATATATATATATATATATATATATATATATATATATATATAATTATTCTTTATAGATTACCACTTAAAATGTGTAGATTATATCTATTCTTTACAAGATGACAACTTCCATTATTCAGGTTGGAGCTCTGATTATTTTCTTTTTCAATACTGTAAATTAGGGAATGTAAATCTTGATGGAGATGCTGAGATTCACATTGTATAATGGCCTATAGATGGCTTTGTCTGGTAGTTATCATATAGTTCAAAAACATTAGGCTAAGAAATTGGCTGTGTTGAAAGTGAACTGTTTTGAACTAACTTTTTTACCATTATAAATTGCAGATAACGAATTCTAGTTTCACTCTCATTTTTCTAGGACTCTAGACTTGTGTAGTTCTGAAGATATTATATATTCAGAGTTAAGTAACCCGTCGCCAGAAGAGAGCATACATCAGCTTAGGAGATTATCTAAATCTAGTAGCGAGAGTGTTTTATCTAGGTTCGAGGGTATTCAAAAGTTTAGAACAAGAACTTTATCAAGGATTTCCCAACGAATTCAATTTTTTCGTTGTACCTTTATTATACGACAGGTCTGAAATAATAAAAATTATTCTATTTTTATAAATATTATAGAACAAAAGCAGTTTTGGATAGATTTGAATTTAATATTCATCAAAGAAGGTCTAATAGTTCTTGCTTTATCCAATATCATTTATTTCCTTACCCCTAGATCTTATAAAAAATCATATATTTATATAAATTACCTATGCTAGACCCTCTAAGATTCCAATGAGAGAAGCAGAAAAAAGTGAATGAAGATAAAATTATACAAATGATTATAAGATATAAAACTACTCTGACAAAGATCGGTAATGAATGGTAGACTAATAAGTAGATGAATGGATAGAATAAACAAAAATACTGCAGAGCTACAAGCAACAATTTAAAAAAAAAAAAAAAAGAACAAGATAGTCGAAGGTGAAGAAGGCTGGTTCAGGCAGCTAAACATTTATAAGGTCTGTAAAGCTAACACAAAAAAAAAAATAATAATAAATAAATAAGAAGAAGAAGAAAAAAAAAATGCCATAAACCAAGACAGAAAGCTTAGAAGGATTGCATGACTCACCACTATATTCGTATTCATGTTTATAATTTTATACTTTTTTCATACTAATATAGATTTAGTCCATAGAAAAAAGTAATGAAATACCTTTGCATGACTGAACACTGATTTTGTGAGCTGAGATATGCCAAACACTATCAAGCCTATGACTTGTTACTTTCCACCTTCTGTGAAACACTGACCGATCTTCCACATCCGTGATAGAGGAGAGGGGGACCCCCCCCCCTCCGCTACCTATTCTATGCTTACTTGATATCCATGAATATAATGGTGGTAACATATATATAATATAATGTAATATTAGTATTTACTACTATATTTACTTGTATTTATTACTAGGTAGTCACCAAATTCATTTACCACTATGCTCTGCCTAGGACATTGCTATGTCATGATAACAAAATATAATAATTAAAAGGATTATAATATAATAATCAAATTACATAAATAAAAATAACATAAATAAATTAATAAATACAAAATTTTAAAGATTCTACCACAAAGCCACTCTTTACTTGTTAATCGATAGTCACACATGTATGTATAAAATTTACCAACCAATATTTGATCCTATGAATGCAAAAAAAAGAAGAAACTCATAGAAAATTAAAAAAATCATACAATACGATTGCATGACTCACCACTATATTCACATTCTTATTTTTACTCTTAACTAGCTTATTGATAATAATAGTAGACGTACCTGAGCATTGGAGAAGTCTTGTATTTGCCAAGATATACAAAAATAAGACAATATAAAGCCTATGACTTGTTTCTTTTCAACTTCTAAGAAACACTGGCCAATCTTACTCTCTGCTAGAGTAGGAGAGGGGATTCCCCCTCCACTTCTGTAGCTAGGATTTGAAGTTGGATCTAGGACATTACAATATTCAAATGGAGGATAAATTAATAAAAAAGATATAAAACTACCATACTTATAAAAATGCACATATACAAATATAGATGTGCATATGAAATTATGTAAATATATATATTTACGCACAAAAAATAGCAAAAGTATGTTAAAAGTTAAAGTTTACCCCTGCATCTCAAATTTTAGATTGACAAAGACTATGTCAATAAATCAGCATAACCCCTCAGATCCTTCATATCCTACTTTCTTCCTTATCAAAATTAAATAAAAAGATTTACTTCATTATTGTCTGATTTTATTAACCTAGAAAATTTTAATGATATTAATATGTTGTTTAAAGAAAGAACATAATTGTGAGAATATAGTGTAGTATGGATATATACATCAACAACTTAATATATATATATATATATATATATATATATATATATACACATATATATACATATATATATATTTGTATCACTAGTATGGCACCCTTGGCACTTACTCACATTACTCTAATGTACACTTGCCGTTGTACATTAGAGTAATGTAGTTAGTTTCTATACAACTATTTGGTTTATGTACCAATACCATGAGCAACATTGGCATGATTATGAGAACAGAATAGTCTCGAAACGTCGTCATAATATAGTTTTTTATTATTGACTGAACCTCAAGAACCTTATTATAACACACACACACATATATATTTGTTGATAGCCATTTTTTATATTTGCATTTCTTTTCATCCACTGCTTATACAACCTCTTTGTTCCACCAGTATTTATTTGCTGATCTTACATTTCTGGTCCCTAGGGCTTCCAAAGGTGCTTCTTGACAAAGCTCTTTTACTATATCACAGTTCATGTCTTCTTTATCTTTTATGTTATTCAACAGCCTCCTCTTGTAAAGTCCCTCGACTGATTCTTGATGAAGACCATCAATCTGATATTCAGTTGTTTCCACCTTATCCGTATTTATGGTTTCATTTTTTACGAGTTGAAAAGTTAATTCAAACAGTATCTTTGCCTTCACTAAAAAGTGGTCTGATCCACATTCTGGTCCCCATCATTACGCAGACATATTACGTCAAACTACCAAGGACAAAAGACTTATGGTCGATTCCTGAAAGAAAGACTTCAGAATCGAGATCAGATGGTGGGAGAATAGGCGGGCTTCAGAAGTGGAAGATCGTGTAGAGACAACTTTTTTACCCTTACTTAGTTGGTACAAAAAAGGATAGCGTATGATCTCGAAACCCACTTAACATTTGTTGACCTACAGAAAGTAGTATGACAGTGTTCCATTAAAAAAACTGTGGGAAGCATTGGAAGAAGTTAAAATCAACAGAAGTTAAAATATAAAAAGCTTGTACATTGGAGCAAAATCAAGAGGAAAAATTGGAACAACACTCACGGGGCCATTCCCAATCTCTAAGGGCTTGATCTTGCTTTTCAAATTATCAAAAAAAGGAATATACCACTCTTCCCTCGTTGCCACAACTTTGTAAAGTGTAGTCATGGACAGTGGCTAAGGCTCATGCAAGCAAATTACTGCCCCAAGAGATGGACTATTGGAGGATCTGTGCCATATGCAACCAGGCTGCAAAAGATACCAAACGAGGTGATAAGGAATCTGACATCAGTGAAAGAAGACTGATGTGGTATGGGCATGTTTTGCGAATGGACGAATCAGATTTGCCTCCTCTTTTGCTAAACTTTTGTCCTAAAAATGACGAAAACGTAGAAGACCACGCAAACAGTGTATATAAAGTGTCAGAGAAGATATGGCTATCAGAGGTCTCACCGAGGAGGGACTTCTGGAGAAATTGCATGATGGGGACCAGAATGTGACCTTAGTTGCATAATGAAAAAAAAAAAAAAAAAATATATATATATATATATATATATATATATATAAATAGATGGCTAAAGATCATAAGTTTTGGCAAAGATCCTTTCTATGTATACTTTCTTCATCTGTCGGTCTTACTTAGTGTGGATGGCATGGCCTTACCATTACCACCTGTTTATTCTTATTAAATTTGTCAGCCGAAGATTGTTGTACAGTTTGTAAACCTCTTTATTCTTCCTACTTCACCACAATCCATTCTCATAAACACTACCAAACATTGCCCTCAGTTCCCATCTTTTCGAACCGGTCCAGCTTATCAAATATGTGACAACAAGTCTAATAAGAGTTTCATAAATGTGGAGTTTATTTTTTCGTGATACCAGTTTATTTCTTATAAAGTGGCAAAGTGCATAATATGCTCTGTTTCCTGCTAGGATCCTTCTTTAAACTTCTTCTGCTTCATTAGCCTCGTTTGCCATTAGGCACGGAAAAGCCAACACTAATTCGATATTTTCTCCGCCTATGTTGAAGAGGGATGGGTGTTTGCATCTCAACTGAATATCAGATTGATGGTCTTCATCAAGAATCAGTCGAGGATATTTACAAGAGGAGGCTGTTGAATAACATAAAAGATAAAGAAGACATGAACTATGATATAGTAAAATAGCTTTGTCAAGAAGCACCTTTGGAAGCCCTAGGGACCAGAAATGTAAGATCAGCAAATAAATACTGGTGGAACAAAGAGGTTGCATAAGCAGTGGATGAAAAGAAATGCAAATATAAAAAATGGATATCAACAAATATATATATATATGAGTGTGTGTGTTATAATAAGGTTCTTGAGGTTCAGTCAATAAAAAACAACTACATTATGGCGACATTTCGAGACTATATTGTTCTCATAATCATGCCAATGTTGCTCATGGTATTGCTACATAAACCAAATAGTTGTATAGAAACTAACTACATTACTCTAATGTACAACGGCAATTAGAGTAATGTGAGTAAGTACATATATATATATATATATATATATATATATATATATATATGTGTGTACCTTAATCAAGATTAAACATTCATGACATTTTACATTTTCTTTTTCATATTATTCTTAAAGCACCAATAATTTAGTGTAAATTTTAAAATTTCACCTTTCTGAAGTGTGCATGTTTTCAAGCTCACGAAAAAATAATTTAAAACAATTTGAACTATCATTAACATTTTTAAAAATAAGTTAGTACCTTATAAATTAATTACCAACAGTAATAAAAACAAAAATCATAATAATGCACAGGAAGAAAATCAATATTCATGATGTGTTAACACATCTCTGGGGCAAAACGGATTGAATTTGGTATGAATTTTATTGTGCTTGATATTGTTCATTTCCTTGAAATATAATTTGCATGCTGTTTCAACTAAGTGCTGTCCCATTTGGGCTGATTATCCAAACAAATATTAATTTTTGGTTTCATTTAATGTAGTTAGTATCATTTAATATCTTATCTCTTGGATGGACTGAAGAACATGTATAAATATTTTTAAGTAAGTAAATATTTCTAAGTTATAATTAATATTAAATTGTTAAGAATTATTTAGGTAATATTCAAAGGTTATATTGATGACATATAAGGGGAAAACCTCTGGTGCAACGAGAAAGATATAAATAATCTCATGGGGCTGAACGTTATGAATACTCGTCCAATGCACTTATACTATCCTTGTATTAGTCCTCGTGTTGACTTCTAAATAAATTAAATTATACTGATCATTAATTTTTATAAATTATTTAAAAAAAATTTAAATGAAGAGATATAATTTTTAAATTTACCAATGATATACTTTTGACTTATATTAACATATAAACAGAAAGAAACACCAAAAGTTCATATTATACCTACCCTTGGAAAGAAAATGTTTATGATGTGAAATTACGTAAAAAGAGTGCCCGACTGAAGACCGTATATGAAGCATTACTGAGCAGCCAGCAACATTTATTTCTAGTGTAACTTCTCTGCACGTATGCCCTAAAAAATATGGAAAAATTTCATTGAAAAACAAAATAAGAATTTTAAAAAAACCTGTGCCACTACAACCCATGGAGAGTCTTGGGTTCAGTACTGTGTAAGTACTATTTAGTAGTCAGTGGTTGTACAAGGAAGTGATTGGACCATGATTCACCACCAAGTTTTACCCTTAATTATTCAATTAAAAATACAAAATTTATAGAGGCAGGGTGCGCCACAGAGGAATCTCAGCCACAGGTACAGTCTGCAGGAGAATAGAAAAGACATCTTGCAATAACCCAGATTCGAACCCAGTACCTTGATCATAGCAATTTATTGCCTTACCACTGACCTGTCCCAATACTCGAATTGTACTCTAGTAACATAATATGAATACTACAGATACAGATATATTCTGGAGAAACATTAAAGACACTCTATTACAAACTACCAGAGATGTATTAAAATTGAAGGATATGAAACAAATGAAGAAAAAAGGTTGGTGGTTTTATTGCATTGAACTGACTAAAAACAAAAACAATAACACACACACATACACGGTAATTATACAGTAATAAATAATTCAAAGACCATTAATTAATCTTGGATGATTATCTACTTTTAAAACTAAATGGAACAAAACAATTATATAAATGGAGATCTTGAGAAAAATTTGTCAAATGCTAGATAGATATGAACAAAATTCAGTAACTAAATAAAAAGTGAAAACCACACTAGGAGCATAAAAAAAAAAAAAAAAAAAAGAAATCATGAAAATAAAGCATAGATAATTAATAAAATATTCCTGTATACTAATTTATTTTTTATATTTTCATAATTCGCAATTAAGAATGAAATTTGCCTGGAATTTTTTTTTTTTTATCATTTTAAAAAAAGATTATTAAATAACTTTATGAAATGTTTCATTCTTAATTTTTTATTGCAAATTTGTTCAAATTTTGTAGGAGTGGAAAAAAAGAAGGGGTTAGAAGAATTTGAGAAGTCTCTGGAAGGTAACTACAGAGTAAATGTGAAAAAATAAAATCCCTTAAAGAAGATCAACCAAAACCTGTCAGAAATGTAAAGATGAAAAAGGAAGAATGCTGAGCCAATCGAAGGAAATCTTAGAAAGATAGAAAAGTCTATTTCAAGATCTTTAAGGATACCGACTGCCCTCTAGACAGAGTGGATCCCCATCTTATGGATGAAATTATATGTGAGGGAGATGTAAAGAAGAAAATCAAGATTGGGAAAGCTGTGGTAATGATGCGATTTCTCTGGAATTTATAAAAAATATGGGAATTTATAAATTACAAAAAAAATTATAAAAATGTTCTACTGGTTCTCTTTCAGAAGATATGGAATAACAAGAAAATCCATTGGGAATGAGAACTTAATATAATAGTGCTGATCCACAAAAAAAAGGATCCCAAGTGATTGTTCAAAGCATAGGCCAGTTCATAGGCCAATATGTCTCTCTGCAGTGGTACATGAAATGTACTCTTTACTTTTTACTCTTCCTTACTAATGCAGCAAGAAGAGGATGGTCTGGAGGAAGAACAGGCAGCATACCACCCAGGTAAACAGACTCAGAACAATATACATGTGCTTAGAAACACAATGGAGAAGTACTGGGACAGAGACAGAAATTTATATCTTACTTTTCTGGACTTCAGAGCAGCCTTTGACTGTGTCCCTCGAATATTCATATGGGAGGCTCTGATAGCAAAAAATATACTTTATTTAATTCCATTAATTCAATATACCAAGACCTGAAAGAAATTTTAAGAATAAATGATATCTGTTCAGAATCATTTCCTATGGCATGAGGTTTGAAATAAGAAGAGGTTCTAAGCTCTCTTCTTTTCATCAGATTTACGTATGAAATCCACAAGATTTTTTAGAGAATGACAATAAAAACTGTTATAGGAAAATGGAACTTGATAGCAACACCAGTGCAGGAATACTTATTTGCAGATGATATAATTTTAGTCTGTTACGACAAAGATAAATTAAAGCAAGCCCTGATTGAATGTTAAGAAGAGGTCAAGAGAAAAGGGATGGCTATAAACTCCACTTAAAGCAAAGTCCTGGTAGTCACCAGGGAAAAGGATTAAATACAATTATTTTGTAATGGTGAGGAGCTGGAGACTGTTGATGACTGCACATATCTCGGAGTGGTTGTTAGCAACATTGCAACCTTTGACAAAGAATTGTCCACCAGAATCACCGAAGTAAGCAAAAGTCAACAAATATAAAAATAATTTAAAAACATGACAATTGCAAGCAATGAAAACATCAATTTGTTGTGATATTGAAGTGGTGTAGCGTTCATTATAGTAGGTTTTATTGAAAAGGCACTATGAAAAATAATTAAATATTATAAAGCTTCCATCTGAGGAGTCAGAATCAGGCAACTGAAAAATATTCTGTATATGGAGGTCAAACTGCAAACAAAAGCACATTGAGCATCTAGCTTTAACAAGGAGTGATTAGCTGATTATTGGGCATTTAATTGTTTTTGGGTTGTTAGTTACAGTTATTGGAATTAAATGGTTTTGAAGCTCATTAATCGTAGTAGATTTATCTGAAGAATAATATCTTCTGGAGAAGGTCTATACTTTGTGAATCCAGTCAAAATATATCAATTTATCTATTACTCACATTGGTTTTCATTCTTAAATAGATTTTGAAGATTTATGAAATGTAAATGTATGAGAATTTTTTATCTTCTAAACTGAAAAGAATATTGTTAAGCTTTCTGACCATTAGATTTCTTGAAAAATATCTAGTAAAGGTTGGAGGATTTTAATTAAACATTAACGTATATACCTAAATACGCATTAGGTACATACCTATACACCTATATACGCCTTCATGGTTCTTTTTAGCCACTTATCCCATGTTGGGCTAAACCACTCATTTGCTGGGGTGACACATATATGTATATTGGTTAGAGAAACTTTTGATATAAAATTTAAAAGTATGAAATGCTAATATTCACCTTTTTTTTTTTTTTTTTAAACCTACTTATTTGTTTCTGGATTACAGATCAGTAGAATATTATAGTAATAATGATGAATTATTTGAAATATAGATAATAATTAGTAAAAATGTTAGTGGTTTTCCTCTATTATTTGAATACATTGTGGAAGGAAGTATTTACACTTTTCCATCTAATTGAATGCTGTCTATTTATTTTTTTCTATGAAGTGAGTCCAAATGTATTTTTCCGTATTTTTTTTTTTTAATTTTATACATTATACAGGCGTTATTTTTATATATTATGCAGACATCAAATATTTTATAGGGATATGTCTTTTCATTTCTTGGTAATTTTCAGTTTACTATGCAGTATACATTATTTGCAGTAGCCCTTCATTAGGGGTTTGGGAAATGATCGCAAAATTTAAACAAATCTACATAATGTAATAGAACAACTGTTATTATTTTTAATTTTTTAGGGCCGATTGTAGCCCCATGACCCCCCCCCCCCCGGCGGTGACGCTCATTTTAAGATGGAACAAATAAGGTATTTGCCCCAGGTACTATAATATTGGTTTTAATTTCGAGAGATTTTTTTTTTCTTTTTAACATTAATTCAGACAGTTAAATTAGTTAATGTTCTAAAATAGTGATATTTCTAAAAACAATAAATTAAAAAACACTTTTATAAAACTAATGACTTTTATAGTGGGAGGGGTGAAAGAAATTACGAAAAAAATGAGCTTGCCTCGCCTGGAAAATTGTATATTCCCTATTTCTGTTCAAGTCTAAAATGGCTTAGATTGTGGAACTTGTGGAATCGAGGCAGTTTGAACGGAAATTATATGTTCCTCTTGGTAATTCATTACCCAGCGAATTGCCATACTATATTTCAATTGAATAAGTCAATTTCAAGTCGGGTGATTTAAAGGAGGAAATATCATATCAGTCCAAAAATCGTTCAGGCTACTTTGTTAGCAGTCTTGTGACGAATTAAATCGCAATGTACAAATAGAAATATTTTTTATTTGTTATTATATTTATAGCTTATTGTATTGGTAATATTTAGTTATACTGATTTAATATATACCGTTAGAAAACAAACTATTTTAGAAATATTGTAACGTGAAACAAATCATATGATTAATTCTGTTTCATCGGAAAAGAGTTCTAGACTTTTGTTGGAACCGTTACATTCATTTGTTACACGTACATAACCAGATGTTTTCGAATGATCCAGGCCTCTCTGGATGTTCCTTTTCGGACTTGTTATAAGAAGCGATTGACTAGGAGCTTAGTCTGATCTTGAACATCAAAGCAGAAGGTTACTTTTGTGTAACTGCTACGTCACTTGTAACTGTTTCAAACTTTGTTACTAATTGGTGTAGCAAATTTTATTTTATTTTTTACACTTTTGTTTTATAATTTTACTCGAATAAAATTATTTTGAACCCGAATAGGTGTTAAAATATTCAAATCTAATGAACTAAGTCCTGGGAGTAGAGCAACTCTAGTCTCACTTAGCCTAAATAAAGTGAGAACTCTTAATTGAATAATTATTTAATGGAAAAAATATGGCGATTGGATTTCATCTTGGTCAAATCACCTTTTTGCACAACCGTTTACCAAGAAATAGTACTGATTTACTCAGTACTAAATATATGGGCCTTCAGATTTTTTGGTAATTGGCTATATGAATATAAATTGCACAGAAGTCCCATTTTTTAAACTTTATATTGATATTTAAAGCATCAGCAGTCCCAGTAAAAAATTTCGGGGGGGGGGGTTATAAAGAGTTTTGAAAATTCACATCTATTTATTTCCAAAATGAATTGGAACATTATTAAATTCATATAAATAAATACTACTATACCAGAAAATTAAATCCGTAAATTTATTCCACTTATATTATATTCCCTACGTCCCCCCCTGCCACTCCCCCACTGGGACCGCTTCTGAGTTAAATATTATTATTATATTTTTTTTTCGTTATTTAGAATTAATTTCTTCTAAAATTGGATGATTATGGAAGTTGTGTGATGCGCGTACAATATCATTTTTTTTATACGCTTTCTGCTAAATGCTTAAACCATCTTTATTGAGAGCTATATTTTTAGAGTTTCTTTCTTGATGACAAAAAAAATACTCTCATCTATTTCCTGTACTACTGTAAAATTGACCAATTCCCACTACCTAACGCCCGTTAGATGATTTTTTTTTTTATTATTTGTAGCAATTACATAAGCCATTTAATACAAGATAAACGTTTTAGTACTCATCTCATTCGGTAGAACAGCGCCAATTAATAGATACCTTAAATGATGGTTTTCTCTTAAATCATTAGCGAGAAGGATATTAATGCCGATTATGAGAAATTTATTTGTTTTTGTAGGTAATATGGTTTACATTGAGTAAGTATGGTCCAAATTCACTGAAATAATCCTTTCAGGATTAATAGGGCAAATGATAAGGCCATTTGTATGGATAAAAACTATTAACATTATTATTATCAATAAGTATTTTTTTAAAGAAAGAAGTACTATACTAAAGGTCGCGGGTTCGCGTCCCGTGGTGGCCCTAGGATTTGTTAGAGGGAGTAAAAAATCTTTGGCTACGCCGTCCCTCAGACTTAGTGGCATAAAGTGACTTTAAATAAACAAAAACTAAAGAGTGAATATAGTTTTAATAAGTTATAAAGGAACTAAATCATACTTCACTACATATACATATTAAAATATCAAATATATTTACTACATATTAAAATATCAAATTTTTATTTATTTTTTTAACACTGGACGAATGTATACATTACACAATTAACAATACACAATATTTACTCATTCAGTCTTTCTTAAGCGTAAACGCTAGGACGTATAACGGATTACGACCTCTGGAAGAACAATCAGCTCAGAAATATATGGAAAATCGTCTAAGAACGCAATTTCTATGATTGACGGCTGCATGAAATTACTAACGCTGCAGTGCCGACACTTCCTTCCGTATCATATCGAATTTCCAGCTGTTACTATTTTGTTGGCAGCACTTTAATCTCTTTTGACAGGTGACCTGCCCCAAACCGGCTTTTAATTGACATTTCGCCTTGGAGGCTGCCACATCCCCGCCTCTCCCGCATAACGTGCTAAACGATATTTCTCCAATTATCCGAAATGGGTCTTCGTATTATTTACAAAATTATTTTTATTTACTTTATAAATGGTTAATATTTACAGCTCTTATTAGCGCCCTGCAAAATCGGTAACTTGTTTTCTTCTTAAAAATATGAGCAGACTTGCCTGATTGCAAAACATTAGAACATATTTCGCTGCTGATTGATACCGAACAGTAATAAAATTGATCTAACGACACTCCAGAATAATAATATAGAAGAACTAATCGGTGAAAGAACATTGGAAGCAATAGTATCAATAGGTGTAATGTGTGTCGATAGATGTGTGTTGAGCTCAGGTACGATCAAGAAAGTTATATGGTGTTGCAGCAATATACCCCCTATCCATGAAGAAGGTTTCCGTTTTTATCTTAAGGCCATGACATCGAAGATATAAGGGCTGAAAGTTTCTCCCTGTCGCAATGTGTAATTATCCCACCTGTACATGACTGATGGATTAATAAATGCCAGTTTGCAGCGCTAGGTTATGGTTCCTTTATAAGGTTATCGTTCGTTCATTATTATTTTTATTTTTTAAAAAATCTGTAGCTAACTAGGGTAACTGTACCATATGTTGACAGTGCTCCAATAGTTGACATTTTGTACAAAAAGTGTCCATAATAAGATTCAGGGTTGATTATTTTGGTTCAAAATTTGGCGTTACTTTGCCGAGTTATACTGGTTAGCTGTGCTGCCATCGACATTAGTTTGATAAAAACTCAAGCTTATTTGTGCGAGGTTATAATGGCGAATTTTATAGTGGCCTGAAAACTTGGTTTCTGCAACCCTGTTTCATTAGGGTGGAAGTCAAGTTAAATAAGCTTTTTAGTTGGTTTATTTGAGTTCAATTATGTTTTAATTACTTTTATGGTATTCATCAAGTTCATGAGAATCATTTGATATCATTTTTAATGTATATATTCAAAGTTTTAGGGCTTAAATGTAGGTGTTAACTATTAGAACAGAAATTAATTCATAATTTCAATAGTTGACATTGATGTCAACTACCGCCAGAATTAGCAAATAGTGTTCCATCTGGGGGTAGTTTAGGAAAGTCTGAGTCTGGCTGGATGACAGGTGTCTTATATTATGAATTTTTAGCTAGTGTGCTCTATCCATGGATCATTGAGAGCAAAATTGCATTGCCAATCATCCTATACCTGAAGGTACACGCGTCTCATCTGACTCTCCCACTTTCCATTTCTGCAAAGAACTTGTGATATTTGCTATTAATCGCACTCTATCAAAATGCTACACATTTCTTCCAACCAATGAATGTGGCCATCTTTAATTGTCTAAAAGAGCATTGGAAGAGTGAAGTCCATCATTGGAGAGTATAAAAAAAGAAGCTTCTGGCCATTACTAAATTTTGTTCATACTTACTTAACGGGATGATCTCATTTTTCGTTTAAATATTTTTGTTTTGTTTTTGTCTCATTTAAGCTTTTTGTCTATAAAATAATTAAATTGTGGAAATTTTATTTTGTTTCCATTGTGAATTTACTAGTTTATAAATAAAGAATATATTAACTTTTATTGCACTCATTATTACCCATTAAAAATCATACCAAATCAAAAATTAATGCACGTGTCAACTTTAAAACCATAAATGTCAACTTTCCAAACCTTTGCATTTTGATGTGTCAACTATTGGTTCATTTTATAAGTTTCTAAGAAATCATTTTTTATAAAAACCGTAAATGTAGACCATAGGATATTGTATTCCCAGTTTTCTAGAGGGATTGGCCAAACTAAATTCATAACAAAGATTGTCAATAATATTTTATACGTAAATAAATACAACTATAACAGAAAATTAGTTGTGTAAATTTATTCCTTAATTTTTTATATTATTTTCTTTTAGAAATTTCGGTGGGGGGATCGATTCCTGATACCCCCCTGAGATCACACCTGAAGGGAGCAGTTGAACGCTTTACGGTCTGAAATAACACCCCACCACAGGGAATAATGTGAACTGGCAGTCACGAGTTTCAACAGATTTTCCCTTTAAATAGAATCGGATTCCAACGTTAAGATTTTTAGATTCATGGATGGTTAGTCGTGTGATTTTACTGGGAGCAAGTTAAAATGAATGTTTAAACTTAGAGACATTTTGTTTTAAATATACTCCTTTGATGTGTAAGTTAAACTGTGGATCGCGTTTTCCTTCGTAATTTGTAAAAAAAAAAAAAAAAAAAAAAAGGGGACTCGTTCCATTTCTTGGCCAAATTCTCAACTCTCAGGTAAATTCGTACCAAGTTTCTGGTTCACACCATATACAAAGCACTGTTTTGATCGCACTTCTAAATCCCCCCTCTAAAATTAGGGGCGTAGTCTTGTGAATTTTACTCGCAATGCGTGGACTCATACCTATCACATCCTTCCATCCGACTTAGACATGATTCGGCTAATTTTTTTTTTTCTTCGCTTTTTATCCAACTTTGATTTAAAGAATTTGTTTATTTTACATTTGTTCCTCTCGTATTTTTTAAATTATTTTTCTTTGGTCTGATTCAATAATAATCTCGTTTTTTGATTTTATTTTCTTAGAATTTTGGCAGATTTGTAATCATTAATATTTTTTTTAAATTTTACGTACTATATTTTAATGTAAACTTTATATATACATTGTAAAAGTAGTGCGCCTTAAAAAACTATACTTCATATTTTAATTATTCACGATCCCGAATAATTTTTTTCTAAATTGTAATTGTGTTATATCTCACCTTCGATGATTACTTCAGATAACCTATATCTAAAAAAATGACATTTCTAGTGTTTCATTTAATCTTATAAATCCACCGTGAGGATCTTATTTAAGTTTAGAAGATTAAATAGTTCAGTTTAAGAAACCCCAATAGCTACTAGTATTAGTTTTCGAACAACATTTTTTTAAATGAATTGTTACTTCACCATTTAAATTTTCGAAAAATAACAAATCAACTGAAATTAAATATTAATGAACATCTTAAATTTAGGTTATATTTTAAAATATGTCGGTTTCCGATTTCTTAGACCAGTTACAGTGGTTTCGAGATGAAAAATGAAATAAAAAATCGATTTTTTTGAGTTTTGATAATCTTGAACTGAGGTTGCGATATTATATATTATATTTTTTTTAAATTTCGCCCCAACTAGAAAGGTATCTATAATTTCTATATAAATTTCACAATCACTAATAAAATTAAGAAATGGATCGTAATCCGTGGATTTTCTTTTTCTTTTAATCATCCCTGAGTGTTGGAACCTTTCTATTCTGAGCAGGTGCACAACACACCTATTTAATTCAATTGAATGGAATAACGTTGTCGTTCGAAACGAAGGTTTCGAAAATAGTCTTTAAACTAGACAAGCAGCCATGGCTGAAAATTATAGAATTATTAACACAATTACTTTTAATAAATTTTATTTTCAATAGGAAGTATTTCAAGTTTTCTTAAGCTTCCTTGGCTATTATTTATTTATTTATATTTCATTTAGCACATAAAGATTTCGCCCAAGTGTAAGAAACGAATTCGAAGTTTCAATAGGACGTTTTGCACCATTAATTTATGCATAAATTATTAATTTTTAAATTTCACTTACCTATATAGGAAATATATAATAGTAAGGGAAAGTATTGTGATCGTGAAAAAATTGGTCAAATGGAGGGGGTACTTTATTTCATAACTTTTTGCCCATTTTTACGTGTTTTTTTTTTTCGATTTTCTCAAAAACGGCTCTAACGATTTTGATAAAAGTGAGTATTTGGTGCATTAATGTGCCCGAGATATGACTGCAAAAATTTCATGAAAATTGATCAACCGGAGGGGGCACTTTACTTAAAATTTTGTATAATTTTCCCGTATTTTCTTTATTTACTCAAAAACGGCTTTAACGATTTTTATCAAACTGGGCATTTGAAGTATGTATAAGCCCGCGGTGTGAGAGCCAATATTGAATCAAAATTGGCCAAACGGAGTGGGCACTTTATTTCATAATTTTTCTTCCAATTTTTACCTTTGTTTCGATATCTCAAAAACGGCTTTAATGATTTTGATCAAATGCGTCATATTTAATGAAAGATAGGTGTTCTTTAATATCAGGTAAGCTTTATCATTATTAAAATGTTCTGAGGGGGTTTAAATGGGGATGACCCCTTTTTTTGTTTACCTACAAAGTGCCTTTGTTTTTGTCGATATGGAAAAATTATTTTCCAATAACTAAAAAAAATACTTTTTATGAAGGGATCAAATTGAAACTCCCTATAGCTCCTCTTTATCTATCCTTTTAAAGACTCAAGAGGTTTTTTTTTGTGTCAAAAGTTCAATAGTTTTACCACATGGCAATATTTATTGTTAAAAGTGCAAAAACTAGTTATTGACACCCTATGGATTTAATTGTGAAATCTTCCCTGTGGTTAGTTTGCTAAACATAGATGACTTAGAGGACCCTTCAAACATTAGACTCATGTATATCTTGAAATAAAATTAGGACTTGTTTACTCATTTCTTTAAGTTAAAGTTTGGGGTGTCAATAACTGTACTGAGTGTCAATAACTGTATAGTTTACACTGGTATGTTTACAAACTAAGAAAAAAATAATTTTAAAATGTTTGTATAAGAAGAGACATTGGCCGGGATTGGAACCAGAATTTCCCTATCACTAGTAAGGCAATTTACTAGTGATTACTTAGTAGATTAGTTACTCTTGCAACTAGAGCTAACAGGTACATATTCCGGTCAAGTCAGTCCTTTCTCTACACTGACCTCTTTCTTTCCCACCGATCTTGCAATTTTTGCGAATTACACGGGGAATTGGAAAATTATTGTCTAATTTAATGAGGTCTCTTAACTAATGATATGTCAATTATTTTTCTCAAGGCTAATCTTTTATCTCCTTATAAATAATATTTTGAGAATTATAATAATAGATTTCATATCATCATGACAGAGAAGAATTACTAAAAAAAACAAAACAAAAAAACTTATAAACATTTTTTTAAAAGTCTTTTTAATGTCTTCATTTTTTATTAGTTCTTCGTATTAAAGTCCTTTATCATGATACTACAGTAAGTACATCTAAAAAAAAACACAAGAAATTATACATGAAAGATCACATATTAAAACAATATATAAAAAAACTAAAAACGTTTTTATAAGCAAAATCTGTTGCAAAAATAATTTAATAAAAACCGAAAATAAAGTAAGATATGCGAATTTTCAACAAAATTTACATCTTCATACTTCCATTTTTGTAAACTCCTTTAACTCTAAACATTATACTAATTTATTTCTTAATTTGAGTATTAAAATGTTTTAGGGATCTTTTAGAAATAATATAAAGAAGGTACATTATAATATTTTATAAGTTATTTTAAAATTCATAATAAGATAATAAACAGTGTCTTAATTAAGTACAATTTCAAAATAAAATTAATGGGCATAGAGTAAAAGTATATGTGCCTTATTTTTGTTGAGATTTACGAATATATTAGGTTCCGTCAAAAGAGAAATTTTTTTTTCAGAATTTTAAATAAATGATATGATTGCTTTGGATTAACTTCCGCTTGGAATCGATGAAATGAGCTGGAGTGTTTGCGACATGAGAGGGGATGAATCCTCATTGAGAAATTTTCTGTTTGAGCATAGCAGAGTTTACCTATCTGCCTTTTATCTTGTCCGTTTTCATCGAAACTCCGTCCTGCACTTTTAGCAGTAATTAAATGCAACTTTTATTTAAACTTTAAACATTTCAACCAAAGGGATTTTATCGGTATTTCAATGTTCCGCCTTGGAAATATCTATTTTTATCAATGCCGAATAATCTAATTTGAATCTAATCTAAAAAACACACACACACACACACATATATATATATATATATATATATATATATATATATATATATATATATATATATAGTTGTTATAATATAATAATTATTACAATTGGCTTAGAAAAGGTTACATTTGACGTGAAAAAAGATTAAAATTAATATGGAATTGCTATATATATATGTACTAGCTAAACTCGGAAACCCGGTCATGTTTTGCTGTGGTTTATTTTAATATTAAATATAAGGGAAATAATTTAATTCTAATTTTCATCTTTTATGGTGAAAAACATTCATCCCTTGCATTTTTATATATAAGATAAACGAGAAAAAAATAAAGCATGATAAAAAAAACATCAATTCTGTTAATTATTGTCCTATTTTCGAGATTTCTTTTTCATTTTGTAGCGAAGAAGAAAAAAAAATCATATAGCAAAAAATAATACTAAAAATATAATATAATACTAAAAAAAAAACATTTTTCTACTCTTTATGTATTTTTTTCTATTGAGGATATTTACACAAAACGTAGATAGACTAAACAACTACGTTGCGTAAAGTTACAAGTAAATCCATTTGCTATTTTTCGAGTTTCAAGGTAACAAACATACGGCCAACAAACATTTTGATATATAGGAAGATTAATATATATATATATATATATATATATATATATATATATATATATTGTTTTATTTTTATTTTTTTTAAATCACTACTGAACACGATATGCAAAGAAAACCTCGTTGAACTAAAATGTAAGGTATGTAATCTAATAATTACAAGCAAAATTTTTACAAAAAATGCAGTTATGTACATGTAAGAGGGGGCTGGATTACAGCTAAACCATACAGGACGGCTCAAAAAAAAGTTCGAGACCGTTGGACTAAACGAAAGAATTCCTACATCGAAAAAAAAGAGCGTCAATATTTTTCAGTTGTAATCATTATTTACCAATAGAGCATTCTCATTCCTAAATCCTCCTCGATACCGTGGGCTTTATTCTTCTTCAACAACGTAAACATTTAGATAGTGTTTATTCATATCTTGATTAATGTATAAAATAATAATTTAAAAGAAAATCAAGTACTAATTACTAATTATACATATATTAATTGTTTGTGTGTATGTATGTATATATCTATACATACAATATCCAAAAGCGACATAGATACCTCAGTTTGGCACCGTTTTCCTTAATCCTTTGTTGTCTTTTTTGTTTCTTTTTTTTTACAATTAGTTATTAGCATTATTGTCAAATATAGATGTTGGAATGAAATTAATCACCGTTAATATTCTAATGATAATTTTCTTTTTATTTATTTGGTGAAATACTTACATTCTTATATCAATAAATATATATATATATATATACAAATCATATTTATTGCTCAGAAGATTTTTTTTTTTTTTTTTTTTAATCATATACTCGTACATAATTTTTATCCATGTAAACCGCTATAATAATAATTTCCTTTGATAAGTATCACATGAATATAGGACATAGGTACTTTATACCTTCCATTTTGATTCATTAATTTGAATATGTCTGAATTATATTAAAAATATATATATCTAATCATTCATTGTTATAATTTGTTTATAATACATAAAAGTGGGAATTGTAATTTTACTATAACTAAAAAAATATATAATCTAGCAGTTATATTATGACAATTATCATTTTTAGGTTTTAATAAAAATACATTAATATATAAAGATTTTTATTAAATAATTATTTATTATAATCTCGTATTATTAATAAAAAAATTACATTTGTTTTTTTTTTTAGTTGTTTTGATGAATATTTTGCTACATTATGGGACAGTTTAGAAGGGTATAAATTCTCATTATTATATGAAAAAGACAGTCACATATGATGATATGTATTATTTTATTATAATGAGTTGTAATATAACTGAGCAGTTGAGAGGTCTGCCTTATGGCGCAACCTACCATGCTTTCGTTCAACTAATTCCTAGTCACTTACTATTCCCACCGTCTATTACGGTTAAATTTTTATGATCTTTCCTTGTTTCCAAGGTACTCGAATTCCTAACAGGTTCTCCGAGAGAGGATTGAGAATGCTAAATTCAACACCTGTGAGGAATGATTCGGACCACATGGAGGCGATATTTCATCTAGGATAGGTCCAGGTTTCCGCAAAATTAAAATATTTAAGTATATGTGATATATATAGCAGGGTGATTTTGATGATACATCGGTGGTGCGATGACACCGAACGTCCACATAAACCCACTCAAGATGTGCGGTGACCAAAGACACCCCTCGCTGGTCGAGGATACGAGCAAGCGCTACGAAGAGCGCACAAATCGCTCGGAAACCCTCTACGTTCTAGGTGCCGTTATTGACCACCATTTTGGTATTTATTGCACCTTTCTTTGCAACTCGAATCAGAACTATGAAATATGTTTATTTACCTTGGGAGTTTCGAACTCCTAGTTTTATTATTGTTGATTTTATTCGAGTTACCCAGAGGACTTTGTTCACATCCATAATCTTGGAACATATGGATTATTTTCTTTCTCAGAAGTCAATATTCAATAAAAAAATCATCATATCTTAATACTACTATATAAATATTGTATGCTCATTGATTTAATTTTTTTTTTTTAAACTCCTTGTATTATTGTTTATTTTATTCGAGTTATCCTGAGTTTGTTTACGTCCACAGTCTAATATATCGCATCCGTCGTTAAATTTCAAGTTAGCGAATAAATATAAGTATTACAATAGGGAATTTGCCTATTTTGTACATAAAATAGAAGGTTAACTCTAATTAGTGGGCACCCCACCACCTAAGCGATGGCGTTTGTTCTTGGTTCGAGAGCATTCAAAAGTGTATAACTAGAACTTTGATAACGATTTCTCAAAATATTCAATTTTTTTGTTTTACATTTATTCTACGACAGGTGCATTATGGATTAAGTACTTCCTCAGCAGTGTAATCCATATTCAATAAAACATCATCGCATCTTAATTCTCGTCCATATTGCATTTATGTTGTTTTTTATTAATTTAATCATTATTGTGGGTAACCACCTTGTTTTTAAATTAATTTAAATAATTTATTTTTGAAGAGAAAAGATTTGGCTCCGCCGGGAATCGAACCCGGGTCTTTCGCGTGACATGCGCGGTATGCTAACCATTGCACCACTGAGCTCACTTCCAAAAGGTGCCATATCCTTCCTCTTCACTGACCCCTCTCCCACGATCTCAGAAATTTTGTGAGTATTTACGGGAGATGGACAATTTTTGTCCAATTTTGGGCATCTCTTGACGTTCGTCAATCCTTGTCTTAAAAAAAAAATTATTTAAATAATTTAAAAACAAGGTGGTTACTCACAATAATGATTAAATTAATATAAAATAATTAAAAAATTGACGAACGTCAAGAGATGCCTAAAATTGGACAAAAATTGTCCATCTCCCGTAAATACTCGCAAAACTTGCGAGATCTTGGGAGAGGTGTCAGTGAAGAGGAAGGGTTTGGCACCGTTTGGAAGCGAGCTCCGTGGTGCAATGGTTAGCATACAGCGCATATCACGCGGAAGACCCGGGTTCGATTTCCGGCAGAGCCAAATCTTTTCTCTTCAAAAATAAATTATGTTGTTTTTTGTTTTTTTAATCAGATTATAGCTTTTCCTAGTATAGATTGAATCTTATATTTTAAAACCTTTTATTTAATCGATTGGACCAAGTAGAAACAAATGATATAAGGTACAAAAAAGCTTAATAAAACAATGTTTTTTATTTATTTAATAATGAATATATTGCAATTTGAAAAATATTTCACACACACACACATATGATGTTATGCATGCGAGCCTAGCAAACTTTTTGTTAAAGCATGAATATTAAAATAAAATAAAAAATAACTCTAAAATATTTATGTTATGCGTCGTTCTCCTATCCAAACACCATCAAAGGAAACACCCTTCAGGCAATACTCTACTTTATACCACACTTTTATAAACAGCTTGCAAAATTCTCTGTTAATAACAAACATTTATGTAGATATAGCAAAGTTCGTATATATTATATAAACTCATTATATTTCAATATAAATATGTAGAACAAGTGAATATTAAAAATTCAATTAAAAAAAAAATATGTTTCTGACTTTAAAAATTTTTCGAACTAAAAATATATTTGGTTATATGTACAATTGTAACTTAAAAATAATGATCTCAAATAAAAATCCCCAAATGTCTTTTAAACATTTGAATTATATGTTATTTTTAAAATTATCCTATAAAAATCAGAGAATTGAATTCTACGTGAATTCACTGGAAGCATGAGATACTATCTTAAATGAAAATCAAATAAAAAAAAGAGATTTACATTGAAGAATTAGCTAATAATTTAGAATTATCTATGTTGTAAATTATGATTAAAAATTCTAAATAGCTTTTGTTATGTTTCAAAGATAATACGGTAAAAGATTTCATTATTTTATCGATGGATTTTATACTTGTGAAAACAAAAAGAGGATCTAGTTGTATATTATATAATATTATGTCCAGGGAGGGCCTGACCAACCCCCCCCCCCCTAACCCCCCCCATAACCAACCCTCCCTAACCAACCCCTCAGAAAACTTTGTTAGCTACGCCAATGATGGTAGACATCCCTGGTTCACGGCCCAAGATCCTAGCTAAAATAAAGCTAAACATAGACATTTTCTAATTACAGTGTCGGTACATTGTATTATTACAGAACAACTTGAACAATATACACATGTATGTGTTGAGGTTTGGCCAATAAAAATGTGACTATATTTAGATGACATATCGAGACTGAACCTTAAAATCGTGTGATTATATAAAATGTATCATATCTATAATATAATGAATAATAACAGAAATATATTCCCCTAGTGACACGATCGATTTAAATTTCGTTTTATTCAGTACACGTGTATAAATTACTGCAGGCTTGGTAGCCGCAGTTAAATCTGTCAAGCTCGAACGAGAGTTATTCATTTTAAAATTTCATGCTGTTTTATTATGCAAGTGATTTGAAAAAAAATAATAAATGATACATTTACTAATTTATTATGAATTCGTTGAATATTAAATGACCGCAATCTGACGATTGGTTGACATGATGTGTTTGTTTTCATTTTTCTCTGTATTGAATTTAAAATTTAAACATTCTTCCTTTTTTTTATAGCTATAAAAGACAATTCCTTTATCTTTATCAACAATTATATTTTCGAAACTGACTTTAAAAAAAAAAAAAAAAAAATTAAATAGGCCTCCTTTTGTAAGATAGATGATAATATAATTTAGGCAAAACGTTTATTTACATCTATTTCATTTATATGAATTATTTTTATGTCCATCATTTTTATTTTGATATGAAGGCTTAAACAAATGATAGAAGTCTGCCAGGAAAAATGCTAGAACTTTTAGGACCTATCTTTACATAAAAACGTTGAAGTCGAAAAACATAAATTCAAAATCCTCTCATTTCGATACCTAATCAAAAATCAATCAACACCTTCCACTTTATCTCAACATGCCCCATTCTAAATGAAATCAGGATAAACTGTTTTGGAAAACGATCTCTGAATATGGAAGAAACCGAAGATATCCTAAACGGCAAATGTAACCAACAACTATTTCTGTATCTAAAAATTGCAACTAAATATAGACAAGAAATGACTCATGAATATAATCAGTAGAAATAGATTCCCCAACACGTCAGTCGAAAAAAATCGCTTATAACTAATTTTATAATTTGGTCATTTATATACGAAGATTTTTTCAGTATGTATGTCAGTTCAGTTCAGTATGAAATAATTTTTCTTTTATTATTTGGCTTTTATTACTTATCACATATCTACTGTTATTGTGATATATTTGCAACCTATTTATATTTATAATAAACTAGGATATCTCAACAGACGGACTTGCGTCCATTGTCTATTTACGTCTTAGTATTTTCTTATTTTGTTTTGTATTAAATAATATTTTTCGTGAATAAACATTTTTTTATCTATCTATCTATCGAAAATCAATCAAATACTGTACATTTTTTTCTATTAATGTCAAAAATTATTTCATATTAGTTATTACATATTAATATAGGTAATACTTTTTGCAAGAATTTCTTTTCCTATTATAATGTATTCATTAGTACTGAATGAACACTTTATCAGTATTATTTTTTTCATGTTTTTGGATAAGGTGATTAATCTTATTGATTTATATAGATATATTTTTTTCTTTCAGACATCGAATATTAAAATAAAAAAATTTACGTGTTTTTTATAAGTACATATATTATATTCACTTATAATATGTAGACTCATTATAGGCAGAAGTAATGTTATTGTGTACTCATTTATAATTACTTTGTCCCATAATAAAATACCTGTATCTAATTCCTTTTTTTAAACATAAAAAGATATAATTATAGACATCAAAACGCATTATATTTTAAAAGTTTACTCGATTATCCAACCAAAACTCTATTAGAACAAAGCCATCATAACACAGATTATGATTTTTAATAATGTTAATATTTATTTATGAATATTATTATTATTTTGTTTAATCAAAAAGCTTGCATAGTATTGATGACCTTGTCATAAGGAATCTAAAAAAAAAATTTTTTTTTTTAGAAATAGTAATAAAAGAATTATTTCAGAAAATAATTAAAAGTGTTTTTTCAGAAAAAAATAATTAATTATTTTTTTTAGGTTCCTGATGACAAGGTTATCAATATACTATGAAAGCTTTTTGATTAAACAAAATATTATGGTATGATTGCTTAGTTCTAATAGAGGTTTTGTTGGATATTCGAGTAAACTTTTAAAATATAATGCGTTTAGAGGTAATTCGATTTTTCCTATCATGATAGTTATTTTTTTATTTTTTAATGTATATTTTATAATTTTATATAAACCACATTTCCACTACAATGTTCCTAATGTATTAATCATATTCAATTAGAGTGAAGATAAATTTATTTTGAGGCCCAGGGGCGGAAACTGGGCTGAGTAGCATGTTGTGTTCGCTTGCGAAGCTTTTATGTCCTGCATCAACCGGTAGCCCATCGAAAGGGGGTGAATTTACAAATTCACCATATCTTGTTTCACATTAGACATATGTACAATCGAAATCTAAAATTTTTGCCCAACAAGAAGATCTTCATCATGAACGTACAAGAAAACACAAAAAACTATTGTTGATATTAAAAGAAAAAAGAAATGGTAATTATGTTTTAAAATTTAAAAGCTAGGTTGGAAACGAGAAGGTTAGGATGAGTTGGAAGTGGTTCCGAGCCTGTACGATGTCAGGTACTCGTTAAAGATCCCTGTCCTAATTATACAAGGTAGGCAAAATTTAGGACTCCCACATCGTCCGATTAGCCTTAGTGGCATAAAGTGACGTTAAATAAACAAACAATAAAGATTGAACATAGTTTTAATAAGTTATAAATGAACTAAATCATATTAAAATAACAAACAAATTTATTAGAATTATGGGGAAAAAATTATTCCTTAGGTTTTTTTTTTTTTTTTTTTTTCAAAACTTAGGACTCCCACAATAGCATCGTCCGATTAGCCTTAAATCAAACAAACAAATAAACTCAAATGGTCTAAAAACCTACTTTACCGAACTTGTGTGAGAAACGACTTCAAGTAGAGCACGATGGCAAAACTTTTTGTAAGTAGTTGAGTGGGAAAAATATATATTCGTCACCTTTAATATTGGGTTGTCCGGAAAATAATGCAGGTTTTCAAGTTTTCTTTTAAAACATTCTATATGTAGTAATCTGTTTACTTTTAGGGGATTATTTATTTGTACGAGTGTCAACAGTTGCTAATCCTCTTCTAAACGACAATGTTTGTTTTTCTCTATAGCATCTCGCTACTTGGAAATAATCCAGTCTTTCCTACGATGTCACGTCGTGAATTTCGTACGATTTTCTTTTACGAGTTTAAACTCGGCCGCAGTGGAGCCCAGACGGCTAGAAACATCAACCAAGTGTGGGGCGAGGGAATTGTTACTGAGTGCACTGTTCAAAGGTGATTTAAAAAATTTCGGGAGGGAAACTTCAGCCTCGAAGATAAAGAAGGTCGTGGAAGGCCTTCCTCTCTTGATGACGATATTCTCCGATCATCGGTGGAAGAAAACCCCAGAATAACTGTTCGAGAACTTGCGGAAAAACTTCAAGTAAGCAAATCGACCGTCGATGACCACCTCAAGGCGATTGGAAAAGTTTTTTTTTTCTTTTAAAACCCAAATCCTGCATTATTTTCCGGACAACCCAATAACTTCGTTTTTCAATAATAAAAAAAAAAAAAAACAGGTTATGGATTTAAATATTAAATAGGATTAGGTTTCGAGGGGGTGGGGGTGTAACTGTGAATCGGTTTCATCGCGATTGTTTATTTAAGTAATTTTAATTTGTCCAATTTTTAGGAAGAATCATTAGAAGGGTTCGAAATTAGTTCTTATTTTCTCTCCAAGAGAACAAAAGTCGTGATATGACGATTCTTTTTCAAATAAATAAATACAAATCGCATCGTGAATTTTATATTTCGGATCAGTAAATAAAAGTCATTATATTTGTCATTATATACGGTTTTCATCACAATGATAACAGTCTATAAGAGTCTAACAATTATTTTGATTTTAATTATTTAAGGATAAAAGAATGTTTGTTTTCGGATTTTTTTTTCTAACATTGGGATACATTATTGGGTTAAACCGGCTAACGCATAGAAAATCTTATATTATAAAAGATCTAGTTACTTAATATTGTATGGCTTAAAAATTTATTAATTCTCATATACGAAGAACAGTGAAGGAAAAAAAATATTATGTGTGTGTGTGTGTGTGTGTGTATCATATATATATAATAAAAACCAATAAATTAAAAAAATTAATAAATAAAAAATCTATTAAATGTATCTAAAAAGGTTATTAATAATAATCTCGGCTGTTGATCGCCCCATAACTCGATCCTATCCTATTTATTGCTTTAAATTTTTTTATGTAAATCACATTAGTTAATGATAAATTACTTAATATTTATTAACTCAAATTTATTTAATAAATATTAATTCTCGATTCTCCCGAAATATTTTATGATATTTTAATAGATCTAAGTGGTTCTTTATCAGAGAAGATGGATTAAAATTTGGAAATAGTATATAGTTTAAGGTTATGAAGCTCTGTGGGACGGTTCCCATATGTTCCCAAATTGGGGTTTACTTTCAATTGGAACGATACATGGTTCATTCTGTGAATAGTTGATATCGATTGGGAAAGTTTGATGATTTATATGAAGGGGGGGGGGAGGGAGTTTTGCCCCTGGAAGACTTCGGTGGGCCGCTATGTATTCATAAAAGTCAATCGCGTGACAGAAAAGACCTTGTCCTGAAGTCTTTCTAACATGGAAAACCTGGAACCTTCCTTGCAACTTTATCTCGTTACCGATTGATCAAATACATCCGATTCCAATATTTCCCCCCTAACCCATCCCTCTCCAATATATTATATAGAAGAAACCATTTCCCCTCCCTCCTCACAATATTCAACTTCGAAGTTATTTAACTTAGAGAATACCTATTCCAAAACGTGTTGAAAGATGTATGATCTGTTTTAAAAAAAAGAAGTAGTTACAAAAATATATCTCAATCAACAGACATACATTTTTTTTTTTAATATTTAAAGAAATATATTCATTTAAATTTACAAGCCTATTAACTATAAATACGACTGGTAAATGAGAGCAAAAACAATAGAAATAGCATGAACACACTTTCGGAGAAACTACCGAAAATAATCGTTTAAAAAAAAAAAAATATATATATATATATATATTCTTTTTCTCTTCCATAGTACCCTATGCAAAAGGAGTTCATCAATAACATGTGCGTATTCCATGCGATAAGGCCTATTATACGCATTATTATACAAAAGAAAATAAGCTGTGTTATTGTAATAAAAAGAAGTAGTATGAAGGTAAATGCACAGAAATTATTTTTACAACACCTTAAGATTATAGTAAACAAAATTTTAAAAGCTCTTATAAAGTTGATAGGTACCATTTATATTGTTAATAGTTAGGAAAACACTAATAAGTGGAGGATGGTTTTATGCATACAATTACAAAAGTTGAGAATTAATAAATTAAAATATTAATGTTTAATACAATGCTAATATTTGTAGCCTAGTATTCTAGGCCTGTTTAATAAAGGAATAGGAATATATATATATTCGAGTTATCAAGTTTTGGTCCTCTGAAAATTGTATTTATTTCGCCATCAAAAGTTTCCCAATATTATTAAGCGATTAATAAAAGTTTTATTACAAAGTAGATAGACAGTCTTAATGAAAATACAATGCGCTTTTTTATGGAAAAAAATGAAAAATTCTGTTCCAAAATTACGAAAAAAAAATATAATTGAAATACATTTACGCATATAATTTTTATTAATTTTTTAGTATAATAATACTAGTATGCTAGAAAATCAGTAAAAATGATTATATTTATAAATAATATTTTATTAATTCTTTTTAACAATCGATTTCAATCCCTGTATTTTACAGAATTTTTTTTTGCTTGTTTATGATGAGGATATATCCCATTTTCAACTTAGTCTCTTCAGTTATAGCATAATTGGCTTAATAGGTGATTTTTGTGACGAAATAATGAGTTGGAGCACTTTATTCATTAAAATATCGGTTATTAAATCATATTTTGTTCAATAATATTTTTACATGAATTTTAATCCCGTTTTTAATATTCATGACTTTTTTATTCTTAGTGATCTAAATTTTTAAAAGGCTTATTAAAATGTAATATTAGCCGTTGTACTAACAACAGGTTGTCATAACGGCTTCATTAAAGAGCAGCCAAAGTAGCCTTAATAAATGTCTCCATTAATCACCTCATGGCAAAGAGCACTTCCTCGTCTATAGGCCAATAATAAATTGGAAATATTATCGCCTCTTTGGAGGGGGGGGTGTCAAAGTTACATTAAAGAATAATCAACGGTACAAGAATAGTCGTCATACTCATCTGCTGACACAGGCATATCCAGGATATAGCTTAGGAGTTATTCCATTAAAAATCACTAGGGGCGACCGAGTGTCGATTGTTGCAATCGATCTCTAGATTATAGGGAACTTTGCAGAGGCCCGGGTTTGGTTCCCGGCCGTGGCCAATGTTTCCTCTTCATATAAAAATTATTCAGTTGGAAATATATTTGATCTAGTGTTGGAACTATATTGATTTAGTTGGAACTAGATTTGAATTTTAAGTGTTTTTTTTTGTTTTTGTTTTTTAAGAAAAATTATAGCTTTTAGAAACTACAGTACAATCTTGATAATCCGGCGTTTGGTTACTCCGACACGTTCGGTAATCCGGCGCTGTGGGGGACACCCAAAAGAAGAGGAATTTTATCGCACGGCCACCAAATTCAAGTCCTCTGCCTTCCCCCAAACACGAAACTTCTTGCTGCCCATGGATCAAAATGTAATCCAGCAAATAAAAATAAATTACGAAAAATCTCCACATTCGGACATAATAAATATTGGGATCCTTCAGTTTTAGAAAAACCGAACATTAAAGACGCCGTTTTTAATTTAGCGCACAGTAGAAATAAAGTGAAAAGTGACATCTACCAGTGTTCTTGGAAAAAGATCTGGCCAATACACCCCTTGTTTGAACTCTAAAGACGTGATTGACGAAGGTAACTCTACAAGCTCAACTCTACAATTGTCTTCAGAATTTTTACAAGAGTTTTACAAAAAATGTGAAATGAGGTTACCCTATCAAATTAGAACATCAAAGAATGGCCTCAAAGCACAAACGAAGAAAATTTTCAATCCCTATCTGACGACGAAATCCTCAGCCAAATTCGGTCCACGGATGAATAGGAAGATTGCGATGACCAGGATGTTTCAACTCACCGTTCAATCTAACTGGGTAACTTTGTACAGTTCGGGGTAACTTTGTACACCGACCTTGAATGTGTTTCAAAACCATCTACCAACCAAACAATAGGAAGTTTTGATGTGAATTTTTGTTTTGATTATTGTAATCGCTATGTATTTTTAGTTACATCAAAACTTCCTATTGTTTGGTTGGTAGATGGTTTTGAAACACATTCAAGGTCGGTGTACAAAGTTACCCCGAACTGTACTAAGTTACCCAGTTAGATTGTACTGTAACCAACGACGACGCATTCAATGCCTGAACAAAATGGTTAGTTCTCAAAAGGTTGCAAGAGTGCGTTTTCCATAAAATGTTTAAGGCAAAAAAAGTATTAATGACTATTTTTCAAAATATATGTATATATTTTTCCCAGTTATATTTATTTAATATGAACGTATTATTTATATGTACATATTACTTTTTTTTTGTATGTACAAATGTACCAATACAAATATTATATTATAGTAAAAATATTACATTATAATACGTTTTTAATATACCTCCTATAATCCGGATATTATTGATAATCCGGCGGTTGTCTGGTCCCATATGTTCCGGATTATCAAGATTGGACTGTACTTAAATTTTTTTAAAATTCTGTCCTGTTATGGATTCTTTTTCGAAATACAGTTAACACATTGATAAGATAAAAATTTATTGAAATATTCTCTCGATCAAGGACTTAGTTTATTAAAAAAAATACTTCTTTGAGATATATATATATATATAATGAGATAATGAAAACGTTCCGAAATGTTGATAGATTGTTTTGCTTACTTTCTTTTATAAGACTTGATTTTTTCTTTTTGAAAATCTATTATATATCACTAGTTTTTGGTCAAAAGGGGTTAAGTCTATCGAATGTGAAGCTTAAACAACGATTTACCAAGCTATTGAAAATAATTATAAATGCTTTCTGATTGTATTCCTTTATTCCAGAATAGTAAATGAAACTATATTCTTTCAACGGAGACAAATTATGAATAACGAATAAATTGTAGTCAAATATGAATTTTAAGAAGAGGATATAAAAACATTTTTTATGACTTAAACCCTTTTGCCCAAACATGAGTGATATTAATTAAACAATTATTCCAGAAAAATACAATATGTATTAATTAAATATATGAATAAAAATAAAATATTAAAATCCGAACAAGATTTATAATATAAATATTAGTTATACCAAATATTTATATTATAAATCTTGTTCGGTTTTTAATATTTTATTTTTATTAATATATATTGTATTTTTCTGGAATAATGATTTAATTAATATATAATTAGAAATTTTCAAAAAGATAAACTCAAGTCTTAAAAAAGAAAGTAAGCAAAACAATCTGTCAACATTTCGGTACGTTTTCATAATCTCATTTAATATATATTAACACGTTCAAGCCGGGGTGTACCACCGGTGGCTCATACTGGTCTGCCGCATCGGACACTTTAGTTAATCACAAAACTTTCCATGACGATGTATAACGAGTTAGGATTGTATTGTTTATTTTATTAATGTTGGATTGTTAATACTGCATAATGCCCTTGAATAACTCCCATCCGATAGAGTGAAAATCATTAAGGAAATCCGCCAATGGGCGAGGAGCATGACTTTACAGCCCCGGCGTGAACGTTTTAAACATACGAATTGAGACCTGGTTTTATTGGCAAATTAAAAGGGCTATCAATTGATATGTGACATTAAATAGTGATTTCAAGTATTATTTGCCTTCTTCTCTTAGAAACAGTGGTAGTGACAAAGGAAGTTCTTCAATATGAAATAAACAACAAGAAAGTAGTTCCTTTGAAAATACTTAAAGTGGATACAATTTAACAATCACAAATGGTATAAAACCACGGATGAAACCGACGAATATTTCCTATTAAACAATGGTCTGCCCTTAAACAATTACAAAACCTTTAAAAATAGTCACTCATCCTCAATATTATATAATCCGATTAAAATTAACCCCCCTCAAAAATTTCGATGGGGGAATCTCCTTATTTGAACCCTTGATGATTTTTCATAAATAATCATAACAACTGGCTTAACAATCTTTTTTTTTATTCTTTTTTACATTATTTCTTTTTCTTGAAATTCAAGCAGCAATTAAAACTTTACATCCTAAGATAGAAAACTTGAAAATAATCTACTCGTTTTGAAATTGAAATTTTTCCAACTATGAATCAAATTGCTTGAAAAATTTGGTAGAAAGTTCTGTTGTCATCTTTACTACATTTTAGCGAGGTAATGTGCTTTAATCTTGTTATTTAAGATATTATCAACGAACACTGAGTGAAAATATGGAACACAACGTGAAAATTTTAAACAATAAAAAAAGAAAGAATAAAAAACAAAGAAAATAAATCAATATTCTAAAAGTAGGAGAACACTAAAATTCCAATACAAAGCGAACATAAGAACATAAGAACGAATGAAAACATTAATTGGAATTCAACAAATCAAATCAAGTCTATTTTATATGTTAAAAAAAAAGAAAGGAAAATATATCCCCATTTAGATTATTAGGAAAGATATCCCCGAAAATTGTTTCAACAAAAACTTTTTCCTATCAAGCAATGTCAATATTAAACTCGGAACAAATCGTCGGATATTCACTATCTGTTATATCTTAAAATAAGTAAGATTTACGTTCAGGAGTTATTGCCACTTATTATAGGTTATGTAAAAAATAGATTGTTTGTTAAATGTATGTATATTTGTGCAAATAAGGTTGCGCATATAAGTTTTTGGCCACCCTAAATCAAAATCACTCAATGTATCCCTTCAAAAATTGAAAAATCTATTTAAAAAAAAAAATGTTTATTAAGTAGTTTGTTATATTAAAATATGTTATATATAACATTAATTTTGATGAAAACATTTTTACCGTTTATATGTATTTTTTAATAAATGTATTTTATTGAAAATCTTAACTTGCTATATAAAACAATAATTACTCAATAATGATTAGGAACATTGTATGCAAATCGTATGAACAAACTATTTTTTAAAAAGATTATAGTTCAAACAATTTTGTCATCAATAATTGATATTTTTAGATAGTAAGATTTTAAATTTTAAAGATGTGTTTAAAAACAATATATGGTAAAATGAAAGAAATTTTTTTTCTAGAAATTTAATTAAATATTTAATACTTATTCCTATTGTAAAAGTAAACTTTTTTCTATTAGGAGTTATTTTGTAAAGGGATTATGAGATAATCCAACTTGAAGGAGGATTTTTTTTTTAAACTCTCCTTAACTTTTTGACGGCTTGTTAAAAATGGATCTTGTTGATCTCGTTTTAAAGGAGAGGTAATTTACTCATCTATTCCAAATTTTATTTTATTTTTTAATCCGCTATTCCAGTCGTTGGAGGCATATTGCGGAAAATATTGTCTTAAAGAGACCTTTTCAAAGATTAAATATGTAAAAAAAAATTATTTTTTATTTTTTAGTCCCATTATTTAATGAGGTTCCATATGTAATGTATTCAAAGTTATTTCCTAGGCCTTAGATAATATCACTTTTTATTTTTAAATACTTTATCGGCCTATTGTTCCGTTTTCAAGGCTTCCTAAAATAAACAGCAACATTTAATTTAATTTACAAATTATAAAATACTAAATAATACATTTAAATTAATTATATATTACCTTACATGCCCCATGGTTTCTTGTATTTATTTAATTTTGTTTAATTTTTAGTAGAACTTCTGATATTTAAATCTTGCAATTCATTGATCTATAAAAAAAATATTGAATTTACTGTCTTTGTTAACAATGAATTATATAGCAATTAGTTTAAAACTGAAAGTATTTCTTAGATTTATAACATTTTTGTTCTTATCCAGCTCCATCAAATGATCTAATCAAATCACAAAATAAGGCCTAAATGTAGAGAACTTTTTTTTTAATAATAACTTAAATTATTGTTTTTTTTTTTTTTGTTTTTTTATGTAAGGACTAATTAATATGTTTAGATGAATAACAAAAACAATTTTTAATATTTTTTAAAAAAAATAGTAAGATTTTAAATGTATTTTTTTTAAGGAGATAGAAAACCTTTGATTTTAGTTTAGGTTGGCCAGAAACTTGCACGGATCTGTTATCTATATTTATTATTATTTCTTTTGATTTTATTTATTACCGTTTGTAAATCTTAATCTCAGCACCCGAATACTCGCTGCAATGTTGCGATATTTACGGGTCTTGGGATCAGTGAAGAGGGAAGGTTGGCTAGGGATACTGGCCCTGGTAGGGTAGTGGTTAGCGCATTGCAAAACTGATGTAGAGGAAATTTTATTCGAGGCCAAATTCAAATCCCGGCCATGGCCAATCTTTTAAATTTTGTTTTAAATAAAATTTGTTTGCTCTTCCGATAAAATTATTTAAATGGGGTCACCAATGGTTTAGTGGCAAGCATAGCACCATTCAATACTAAAGATAGCTGGTTCGAATCTTTAAAGGGAATAATAAATCTTTGGATATGCCGTCCCTCGGTTAGGACGTAAAAGAGGGGTCACGAGCCTGTACGATGTCAGTTACTCGTTAAAGATAACGATCCTAATTATGCCTGGATAGGACAAATTTAGTATGGGAGTGTCCGATTAGCCTTAGTGGCATAAAGTGATGTTAACTAAACAAAAACAAAAAATTATTAATTTTTTGTTTTACTATTTGATGTTTTGTAAATAAATAAAAAAAAGTTACTATGATGGTTTGTAAGGTGATCAAGTGTTCTTTACGTAAATAAAGAAATGTGCTTATATTATTCTGCTAAGGATTTTTGTAGCACGCTTTCTCGATTGACAACCTTACAACAACCTTTAAAACCTTATGAAGTAGGGCTGAATTAACAACCTTAATTATGGTTTATTGATTTATTTTATTTTATTAATAATAAAGGGAAATATCTGTATTTTTCACAAATCGATAAAAATTAGTACTTATTTATTATTTTTTTTTTTTTTTTTCAGGAAAACGATACCAATCCAGATCATCTCACACAACTGTTACGAAAGGAATTCGGCTCTTACGGTTCACCTTGACAGGCCTATCGTGGAAATGAGTAAGTTTTTATTTTTTTTTTCCCCGATTTTTCGAGAAATTTCTCTTTTTTTTTTTTTTTTTAATCTTTCCATAAGCAGGGGTCTAATTGAATTGCTGAGCCGAAAAATGAAGTGTCTGTTAGGACGAAGAACTTAAACTGAAGTCACCATTATGTTCCGGAAGTCGAGTGTCATCGTTAAAGGGAGTAGAGAGATTTAGTTCCTTTACTTTTTTTCTTGTGGGGGGGCTTCTTGAAAAGTTTACTGTAGCGGCTGGTTTTCCAAGCCTCTCTCCCATTATTCAAATTCCGGGGATTCGATCTTCTTTTCTTGCGAAAAACTTTAAAACCCTCGATAAAAACGAGACAATAAAAAACATTCATTACATGTTGAGTTTTATTAATGTTTGTTTCTTTCAATGGTCCTTTTTTTAAATTAATTAAAATTAAGTTTTCTTACCTCTACCAATGAGCCTCATATTTAATCGAAATGTAGTATAAGCGATAGATTTGTTTTTAAAGGGTTGATCCTATTTGAGGGTAAATAGGATTATTCTGTATTCTCAATTCATACCTGAACATTGGAATTTAAGTGGGAATGGAAAAATATTTATATATTTAAATTTTTAGAGTATTAAGGCAATCGGCCTCATTGGGAGTCGATATATAAAAATTCAAGTTCCTTATGCTATATTTCTGGGACAAAATTCAAAAAAGTAGTGTATGGATAGACTTAAAATATTTATACAACGGTTATTTAAGAACAATTTTACTATAATTTATAAAAAAAAAAAAATCAGAGTACACTTTTTCACCTTTTCCTATTTCCAAGTGAATTAAAATGAAACAATTAACCATAAATTATGAGGGAGACTATAGTATAAAAAATAAAAATTAAATATTCAATTAAGTGAAAAGAAACTAGTATTAAACATTTAACCCTTTGCACTCTGTTGTCTCCTCAGAAGAAACATTTAAAAAACACGTGTTATTCTGTAGTTTTCTATTAAAACGGCACAAAAAAACAAATCAAAGATGCTTGATAAATAAATCGACCGTTTTACACCTCGAAAAAGAACGTGCGAAGTGCGTTCACGACGGAATATACACTTCTCTACACACGGGTATGGCTCAATATACATTATTGATTTGGGGAAAATTGATAAGATAATAAAGAAATCAGAAAACTGAGAAAAGAAATTTACAAGAACTCAGTTCGAAGTGAAGCGTCAAATGGAAAAGATCTCTGAAGTAATAAGACAGCGTTGTGCTTTCGTAGTGATTTCCAAAGCACTTCTTTATCCTTTCTTTTATTTTAAAATAATCTTTTTTATTTTATAAAAATGGCAAAACGAACAATCATCAGTGAGTCTCATGAAGTAACCAGTAGTGAAAACGAGTTTCAGATGGACACTTAACAAAATAAATATTCAAGCAGGAGATAAATGAATATTCGGAATTGCTTCAGACTTTACCATACTTTAGAAAATTATAAAAAATAAATTTTGATTTTTTTTTTTTTTTAAATAATGTCTACAAATACATATAAGCCAAATTTCATTACAATTTCTTACTTGTTTCTAAAATTATACTGTATAATATTACGTTTCCAGGGTGTATTTTTTCGCAAAAACGTTGTGTCGAGTTGCTTATAAGTATCGTGCCGAGTGTAAAGGGCTAATAATATATACAAATTTACAGATGAGCTAAGGGGTATTAATATTTTCTTAAAAAAAAAAGAAATTATAATAAAAATAAAATAAGAGCTTCCATATTATATATAATAGGATATATTATATAATAGGAGGGGTTTTTACATTTTTTTTTTAGGGACACTGGAAGGCTAGGAATTGATGATAAAGCGGGATTTAAATGAGGGGAGGGTATTGGAATTACGGATGTAAGGGGGGATAGAATTCCATAGGGATGAGGACCGGATAATGAAAGATCTATCAAAAGCTGACGTTCGGTAGTCCCGTGTATACAGTAAAGTAGGCCATTTATGTTGGTTGACTGATGAATTACCGCTAAATCTTATGCTCGCCAGAATACTATTATTTACTTCCTTCAAAGATTGTATTAGACTGAAGTAAGCCATAGCAAAGCGTAACTGGGTTTAGCTAGTAATAAAATAAAATTCATATTAAAAAAAAAATAGGAATAGAAGTGTACTAAAAAAAAATAATTAAAAATATTAAATTATAATATTCTTCAACTTCTTTATCATAAAAAAATATTCATCCTAACTAATAAAAAGTAAAATAAAAATATTGTGAATGATGACCCCATCAAACAAGTCTCTCTAAATAAAAAATAATTAACTTTTTTTATTTTATTTTTCATATAAAAGGTAATAATAATAAATTAAATTCTCACTAAAAATTGTTTTATTTACATTTTAAAACACTCAGTGAACACACATTCATTCAAAATAAATGAAATATTATATGATTGCTTTGTTTGGATACTTAATGCTTATTCTTTATTATCTTCAAACTAATAATAATAAATTGAGTGGAATCAACCAAAAATATTGTGATTTATCATTATTTGCCGATAATAAAGAAAAATGATACCCAAAACTTCAGAAATAAAATTAGTCAGAGCATGTATATTTAAATTATTATTTATTGGAAATTAAATTAATTAATATTTTAATTTAATTTAAGTGATTTTTATTCAATGTTTTACAGCTAATGTCAAGTTGTTCTTTAATATTCTAACTTTTTATGTAAATTATGTCAATGACGGTTCTAAGGGGGGAGGAGATATAGGGGATCAATTCCCCACGAAATTTCGGGGGGAAATTATTAATGGAATCAATTAATTTAAAATAAAATAAATAGTGAAATATTTTTTATTTATTTTTTTTAGGTGAAGATCAAGCCAAATTTGCTGCCTATCATAGGACAACCAAGACTGAAGAAGAGGCAAAAATAGCAAAAGAAGGATTCCCAGAACTCGGCGAAAACTCTGTCATGACCATTGTTATCAAGGAAAGCAACGAATTTAAGGTGAACGCTGAAGTTGAAATAAAGTTATAGTACTTACTAAAAAATATTTAAAATTAAAATTTAATTACTTGTAAAATAATTTTGTGAACAAGCTCAAAGAACCAGTGTTATTTCGAAGCCAGCTCAAAGAAATATCCACTGAAAAAGGGTCTCTCTAAAAGACCCAAAACATTAGATGTTATTTTTAATAGGAATCGACAGATCATTATTTGCCGATTATCAGTATCGGCCGATCCCTAATTTTGTATAGCGTAATTGATAAATAATATAACCAATATGAAGGAACCTAAAATCAAATACGTTCCTGGTAACATTCAAACCAGGCCTTGGTCCTTTTTTAGTGTTTTGTGTTAATTTCCAGCGTTACCAAATAAGTATGATAATAAATGAAGAGTGGGACATCTAGAAAATAATAAATAAAGAGTGGGACATCTAGAAAGTACTGAACAGTTTTCAACTTTCTCTGATCCTCAAAAAATTTTATTTATTAACCTCTTTCAATTTTAATTCTATTATTTATAATTAAAGGTTATGGAATTGTCTCCTGTGGTTGTCCAACATTAGTTCATACTCATGTTCTGAAAATCATCTCATGTCGAAAATCGTAGATTTCCCTCAAACACAAGCATTTCAATCTCCTCCAACTTTCCTTGAATCATTTTATAATTCTAAACGGACATCTGCTACAAGGAAATTATAGAGCATTATTGATATATGTATTTAATAAGAGATTTACCAGTAATTACACTTTGATTCCTAACAGAAAATGAGTTATTTTCAAAGATTAAATTTTCCAAGAATATATCCCACCAACATTTTTCAAATTATTTTTTTTATTTTTAAAAAGCCTATAAAGTAGGGTAAACCATACAGTTATTGGCACCCCAACTTTAACTTAAAGAAATAGGTAAACAAGTCCTAATTTTATTACAAGATATACATGAGTCTAATTTTTGAAGGGTCCTCTAAGTCATCTATGAAGTAAGACTTTAACAAACTTGCCATAGGGAAGATTTCATAATGAAATCGACAGGGTGCCAATAACTAGATTTGGCACTTTTAACAATAAATATTGCCATATTATAAAAATATTGAACTTTTGACCCAAAAAAACCTCTTGAGTCTTTATAAGGATAGATAAAGAGGAGTTATAGGAAGTTTCAATTAGATCCCTTCATAAGAAATATTTTTTTTAATGTCACCACTGAAATTTAGTCTTAAGGGTGCCAATAACTGTATGGTTTACCCTATTCATGAAATTTTTAAAATTAAAAAAATCGTTCAACTAATGGTTCATGAAAATGAAAATACATTATTTAGTTTTAAGAATTGGACGACAAATAAATGAACTATAATAAGGTATAAATATTCATAAACTTTTTTTTTTTATCTGTTGGTAGTTTAGGCTCCCCTAAAAATCGACGTTATACGATATACCAATCCGAGTTTAACGTCGATCCGCAGTTGACTCACGAATGTGTCATTTGTTCCATAAATTGTTGGGTCGACCCAGAACAATCCAGATGTCATCCTCCATGTATTTTTGGACGTGGAATCGATTGCTACCAGCAACATACCCAGTACTGAATCTCAACATGGGACCAAGAAGTAATTGGAACTATAGATTTCCATTACTTCACTACTTAATATGAATTGTTTCAATACTAAGGGAGCATTCAGTTTTCTCCTATAATTATGTTATAATGAACATAATTTTTGTCATTTTATAATGAACGAAAACTTCAACGAACTCCGTTTACTTTTTTTTTATAAATCGTGTACTTATTTAATACTCAACTTAAGCCAGACCTAGAAATAAACACCACTTCGCACCAGAAGCATCTACTCTATAATGACTCAATGTCCATTTTCAGAGAGAGCTTTAAAAAGGGCTTACCTTTCCAAGAAGAATACACAACAAAAAATGATAAGAACCCACAAAAATATCTTTTATTCTAAATAATTCAAACATCCAAATCTAAATTACTTTTAGAATGTGCACGGGGGCATATATTGGACACGAAAGGCTGGCCAAAACCCATTTTTTGGAATGTGGAATTCTCAATAAACAAATACTCTCAGTTCATGAAGAGTAGACCAGCCAGATGATGCCATGCGATTCTTGTCTCCTCTGGCCCCTTATTCAGGTGGCTGTGCTTATCCAAATCTGTCCCTCTACCTCACCTCTTCTGATGGGTTCAACCTTCTTCAAATCTTGCAACTTCAATCTCAATATATTGGAAACTAAAAATAAAAAAGTTTTCGATAGAAAGCTTGTCGAGGATAAAATAAGTAATCAGGAGAATACTTTTACTTTTACTTATACTGCATACGAGAATATTTTTTTGTAATGAAGAAATTTAATGAAGATCAGTCCATGTTATTCTTCATTTAAAAAGATAAGAATTGGATGAAGTCTAGAATAGAAAAAAAAATTATATGTTTTTAAAAAATAAGGTAAGTAAAAATGAATCTATAGAATTTTAATTAAATTATTTTTTCTATTATCCATACTTTTTTTTTTTAAGTTTTGTTCAATTTTACTTCCTATATATATATATATATATATATAAACACATAAAAACATAAACTTGTGACATTTTTCGGCTTACTAGGACACTGTTGACCAACTTGTTGAAACCCGTGCATCCCCGTTCATCATCGGTACGAGGTCATGGGGAGAACAGTTCTCAGCTGTTTTACGCGTCAAGGAAGGTAAGTTGAAAATATATCTAAATACATATACTTTTTAAAATATTCAGAAATAAATAAAAATATATTTTAAATAAACAGGCAGTTTTGTGTCACTAGCTAACAATAGGGTCAAATCACGGCTGAACGCAAGTAAATAATGTTTTCTCTGTTATCATTTTTGGAGCATAGTTATCAATCTTTTTCAAAAAATGAGCCAGAAAAAGAAATTGAAACGATAATTTCTCAATCCTTATTGTTTTCGTAATCTATACGTCCTAAACAAGGAGATAGAAACCAAGTTTTATTCGGGTACACTTTGTAGGTAATCTCATTTCCAGTTAACAAAAAAAAAAATGAAATGACAAATTCAAATAATACACCATACATGGATTAGTAATGAAAAACTAAAAAAAAAAAAAATCCAGAGAGGGGTAAAGCGGGCAGGGAAGTAATGTCCTAAGGCTTCTAATGTACTAAGGCTTTAAGTTCTCTGAGTGTGGCTGTAGAGTCTTGAATCATTGGACACTACATATGTTGTAAGGATGGTGGGAATTTATATGTTCAGTGTATTTTGAAGATATCTGTCTTATAATGCTTGCAAGCTTATACGTTCATGAATGGCTGAATCTGAGAACCTCTCTGGCCACATTCTTTAGTTTATCCCTACGCAACGCCAGCCAATGCTTTTCTCATTGCACCTCGCAAATCACCAGTATAGCATCATCGAATTTTTAAAGTACATTGTTACACCTATTGCAACGGAAACATAGCCAGTACTCCAGGTGAAAAAAGAACGTATATATGGTTATGTTGATAATTATGTGTATGCTCTCATTAGTAACCAGGCTTAGACAACTATTGAAATTTACTAGTGTACTTGCAAGAAATATATCTAGTAAATGTGCTAACAATAAGAAAAGAATAGGTCATCAACATGCATGATGATAAGCTAGCCATTGGTAGCACTCAACCAGTACACTTAACATAAAAGGTCCCGAGGTCATCTTCTTTTCAGACGCCTAGAAGGATTATCTGGAATAGAGGAGGAATCAAGGCTGGAAACAAGAGGGTTCGAGTGGGTCGAGAGTTTATTATGAAAGGACTGGTATCTTGATCGGGCCAAATCGGCGAAGCTTGGGCAACTAAATATAAATATTGCTAAGAAGTGGGAAAATATTATTTTATGTAATATTATTTCAACATTTCTTTCATTTTATTTACATAAAACATGATATCCAATTGTGACTGAAATTACCGATAGAAGTAACCATCCATTTATTCTCATACACGATGACATTTTTAACAGGTTTTTAGACAACCACGGTTTATAAGACAAGATATATTGCAGGACCATATCTCTACATAGTTCAATATTTATCACAATGCTTATTATGAGTTAAAGTATTTTTAGATATCAATTATGGAATAATGATCCTATGTGATAAGTTTGGGCTACCTTTCTTCTTTTTTTTTTTTTTATAAAAAGTGACATTAAAGATGAAAGGTGATCGAAGGTCATATCCGCCAATCAACTTTTGAGATAGAAGAGTTCTTGGAACCGATGATTAGTTTACAGTGGAGGCACAGTTAAAAATTTAAACGAACGGGCTCCGTTTCTTACCTGATAATTACCGTTCAGAACTCCAAGTACGCCTGTGGAATTCCAATCCTAGTGCAAAAAATTCCAGTTGTTTATCCAGTTCTTGTTTTTGTTTATCCGTGTAAATAATTAACTAAATTAGAGTCATAATAGTGCATTGTGGTAATCTTATTTAAGAAGCAACAATGACAATGTTTACTAAATACGTACAAAAACAAAAAAAGGAAACATTTAATGTTCACTGGTTTTGGTTAGTTGAATTGGATGCGAAGGGAATTCGACGGTTCGATGGGATTCCAAAATACGACTCCTTATGCACAAATAGGTCTTTTTATTGGCATGTAGATGAACCTTTAATAATTGATTGGAAGCTACGAGCGTTTGTCTAGTAAGTGCTGAAACAGTCATAAACTTTAATCAGTTCCTCTGCGTTTTGTTTAGTGTGATGATGGGCATATTATTCTCCCAATGATTCATGATCGACCTTTTAAAAAAAATGACGAACAATTTGATATTGTGAAAATATTCAGGTTTAAAAGATATAAACAAGTTTTCTTCTTCTTCTTTGTCTACCTCTTCATGCCATTTAGCGTCGAGGAGCCTCAATCCAACGCAGCCTTGCCTCCCGGTCCCTACTACTAAGCTGCCTCATTTCTTGGAGGGTTTTGCCTCTTTTCCCTCCTATCCGCTGTATATATTCCTGGTAGGAAATTCTGGGAAGGCCTCGTGGCCTCCTCCCAGTGGGTCGAGCTTCCATTGCTTTCCTTGGATTTCTCTCATCATCCATTCGACAAACGTGGCCAAACCACTTTAACTGTCGATTTTCCAGAAAAGTCTTTAGCTCTTCTACCTCCAGCTCCTCTCTTATCCGTTCATTCCTGAACGGTCCCTCCTGGTCTTTCCAGCGGCTTTCCTAAGGAATTTCATCTCAGCACTTGTCATTCGACTGGCTTGCTTGTCCAGCATAACCCAGCTTTCGCTTCCATAGGTGAGAGTTGGGAGGTATACAGACTTGTACATGTGCTTTTTAGTTTTCTTACTAACATTTCTGTACCCCACTATGCTGTTGCAGATAGGGTAATACATCTGGTTAGCTTTGGATATCCTATTTGCTATTTCTGGGTCAATCTTCCCCATTTTGCTAATGATTGTCCCCAAATAGGTAAATTCTTGTACAACTTCAAGCACTTCTCCATTACAAATAAGCTGGACGTCTTCTTGATCCTCTCTCGACATAACTAAGACCTTACTCTTGGAGGTATTTATTGTCATCCCTTTACGGAGAAGCTCTTCCTGCCATTCCACAAGAGCTAGCTGCAGTTTATTTCCCCTATCTGCTATCAGTACGATATCGTCGGCATACAGCAGACTTTGGACCATGACATTCCTCAAATTCCATTTCCCAATGACCGTCCAGGAAGTACGGCGTTTACAAATTTTATGTATTTCATCCATAAATATGATGAACAGGAGGGGACTCAGGCTTAAGGATAGATTGTGCTTCCTTCCTTAAATATAATATATGAATATTATTACTTGTATTCTATGACACTTGTGTGCTATGATACAGTTGTTGCATCCTAAAACTTGAACCCAAGCTCATATCACACACTTTGACAAATACTGTCAAAAATGGAGAATCAATGTCGAAAAAATGTCGAATTAACTTTAATCTTAGCCGTAAACTTAGGACCTCTTTTCTATTGATAAGTATCCTGTAATAATTCAGTCCTTGTCCCTGTAAAACAAATCCGCTACTTAGGACTCCGCCTGGACAAACTTCCAGCTTTGAATACTCAAACAAGATTGGAATGACAAGAAACCGTGAGACGATACCGCCTACCAGAGCCTTTACTGGTCAAACCCTCAAAACTATCAGTCTATCAAAAATAGCTCATTTATAGGATTGTAACAAGACCTATTTGGACTTACTGAGTTGAGCTTTGGGGCTCCACCATACCACCTAAAACCTCTCGCATCTAGTCCTTGCAATCCCGAATCTTTCGCTAAATCCCAAATGCTCCTTTTTTTTTTGTTACAAATAAAATCATGCAAAGATACCTTAATGTTCCATGTTTTGTCGCTTTAGCACGATACCAGTCCTTTCATGGTAATTCCCGAACCACATGAACCCAATCACATTCCAAGCTTTATTATTCCTCTATACCTGACAATCCTTATTGGCTTCTGAAAAGAAGATAACCTCAGGTTCTTCTAAATTAGAGAATGATAATTGAGTGTTATCAGTCACATTATTTTACATTTTTATATCACATTATCACATTATTTTTAGTTTATTAATAAACATTTTACTTAACGTATATTTGTGATGTATAAATGTAAATACAGTTGTGAATTTCAATACATAAATTTTTAAAAAATAATTGATGAGATTTGATTGAATTTCGATAGTGAGTAAAATGTGTGCACATTAGTGAATGAAATATGCATATTAAAAGTTTTTTAAAATAGTCAGCTAAAGCCTGATTATTAGAGACTGAAAATTCATGAAGAAGAGAAGAAAGGTCCAAAACACAGTCTCATCAGCAATAGTATATAATAATATATATTTGTCTATCGAATTTTCGCCTATTCTGGCATCTTCGGGATAACATAATAAATAAATAATTATGGCAGTACTTAAAAAAAAATTGGAGACCCATCACTATCAAAGCAAACATGGATTACTTTAAAATTTAATGATAATCCATGTTTGCTTTGACATTGATGAATCTCAATTTTTTTTTTTTTTTTTTTTATGTACTGCCATATTTATTTATTTATTTATTATGTTATCCTGAAGATACCAGAATAGGCGAAAATCCGATGGAAAAATACATATGATTATATAATGTTCCTGATGAGACTGTTTTGCCGTTTCTTCTCTTTTCAGTTTTCTTAATCTTTGACTAAAAAAAAAAAATAATTATTGAATTATTTTACTACAAAAGAACATATACATTCTTACATTAAAATATATGTGATATATTTTAACATATGGGTATGTTATATTCAGATGAAGACGGTGACCCGACCTATTTTGACTACTTTATACATATTTTGACCTTCTTTTGGAAACTGCTATTCGCATTTGTACCTCCGACAGGTGAGAGTTCGCTTCATTTTATTGTTATTTTATATATGCATAAAAGACTGTAATTGTAAGCTATATATAGGATATTATAAATAATATAATAAAATATTAAAATATTTCAACATAGATAAATCGGATAAAAATGAAATAAAATAACACAATAAATATTCAAATTTACTAGGCAATTAAAATAATTATCTCTCAGTTATTACTTTTATGATTGCATGGTATCGTCTGAAGCATTGATGCATCACCAGTGTGCTGGAAAACATATTCTACAACTCATTACTGTGAGGAATAAATTTATAAATCATTCTGAGGACGAAACATATATATAAATATACAGTTTATGTTAAAAATGACAAATTTATAATTAGACAACTAAAAATATGGAGGCAGAAAAACCTCTAAAAGACTTCTTATAAAAAATGGTTTATTATTAAAATATTCTTATCAGCTAAAAGAAAATTATATTCTGATTTGTGGAATTTATGTCCCAGTTTTATAAAGATTTTTTAGAGAACAGTTTATTGTAAAAAGAATAGAGAATAGTTAGGAGATAAAGCGGTTTGATGAAAAATAAATTCAAGTAGGTACTTCTTTTTTTTTTGTATATATATATATATATATATATATATATATATATATATATATAACCATCTAGCTTGGTAGGGATTATTTCGAGTAAACAATTTAAAATTACGCAATATTTATGCATTAAGGGAATCCAAAAAACGTCTATGCTGAAATGTCACTTAGTTTTGTAATAAATGATAAATTTTAAGATAACTGTTACAGTTCATAACCTCAAATATGATAAATATACTTTAATTATTTTGTTGTGGGTAACCACATATATTTTTTTAATAATAATTTTAAAATTATGAAAAAATTGTAAATGTGGTTACCCACGAGAAAATGATTAAATTAATATATAAATATGAAAAGTAGACAAAATGTCAATAGATCCTACTATTTGGACCTCCCCCCCCCCCCCCCGTAAAAATCAGCGAAAAAAATGACAAATCGGTGACTGAGGCACCGTACTACGAATGAAATGCGAGATTAATCTTTTTTCTTCAAAATTAATGTGTGTGTGTGTGTGTGTGTGTGTGTGTGTGTGTGTGTGTGTGTGTGTGTGTGTGTGTGTGTGTGTGTGTTTGTGTTTGTGTTTGTGAGTGTAGAGAGAGTGAGAATAATATGATTCAATCAAAACTACAAGCGTCAATGAAATTTTATTAAATTATAATTATTTACAACCCCCATGAAAATTCTTGGGTTCTCCAATACTTTTGGGTATTACTGATAAGCTCCTAGAAACGAAAAAAGGGTCTCATTTATAAAAGGCCCGCCAATTACATTTTAGTGAATAACTGTAACCGCTACTATGGGATTTGATACTGTAATGCAGCGGTTCTCAAACTGGGGGGGGGGGGGGGGTGGATCGCAGAGTTTTGTTATTTTTGTGAAAAACGCTCCATAAACTTTGTAAGAAATGAAATTCTCATTGTTCTTCAAAGTCTTGGAACCAAAATACAAGAAATTTAATTAAGAATATATATTAAATAAGAAATTTAATATATATATATATATATATATTTATGTGTGTGTGTGTGTGTGTGTAATTATACTTTCTGGAATATGATACAAACGATTTTAGAAGAAGAGGGTTTATAAGGATTAATCCAGGAAAGACTTAATCCGTTGAACTGACGGTTGTTATTGAATATCTTCAGAAAAACTAGGCGGTTGGAAGCGGAGAAAAATAGGGCACCGTTGGTTTTATCGTGGAAGGGAAAAAGGATCATTAGCACCACTTGCCGGCGCACAGTGGTTGAAAATCGACTATTTTCGGAAAAAACCTTGTCAAACCTGATCTGTAAGCCGCAAAAAAATAAAGTTGATATTATCATAACCACAATTGAATTTCCTATAAAATGTATAGGTTGGAGCCCCGCTTAACCGGCTATTCGGATTAACCGGCGGTGTTAGGAAAATAAAAAAACAAATAATTTGTTTTTTTATTTTCCTAACACCGTATAATATGATGTATAATTATTATACATCAATTTTCGACTCGATATCGGTTAGTTTAAGCACTTTTGCTGTTTCATGCTATTAATATCCTTGATCATTGCAGTATCATTTTATTTCATGAAAACACCCACGTTAGGTGAAGAAAAAAAAAATCATACATAATTTTTTTCGCTACATTTTTATTTTTAACTATTAAATGTATTATCATATTAATCATTGGGGTTATCTGGCTTTAATATAAATTCAATAGGAGATGGTGGGATAGACTGTTCAGTATAGGTTTAGTAACTAAAACTCTATCAGAAAAAACTCAATTCCCTAATTCATACTAATAACAGCTGAACTTTTTTCAATACCAATTTTTTAAAATTAAATGAATTCACAAAATATGTAGACCTGGTTTTTGGAACGAACTTTGTACTATGCGACACACTCACCAAAATAGACACACTCTAAATGATTCTAAATCCACAACTAATCCTTCATATTACCGTCCTTTCGCACTCTACCTATAAAGCCGAAAGTATTTGAAAAACATTCCTTGAACCGAATTTAAGCCTTTACTTGAAAGTAGTGAAGTGATACCGAGTCATCAGTTTGGTTCTGTGCAAGCCATTCTTCATTTTTTTTTTTTTAATTGTTTTAATTTCTACGAGCTTCCTGCCACTTACTGTTAAAACGAGGCTAGAAAGTTTTCATGAGAAATCGGTTTATTTCCATCAAGTTATCCGAGGTCATGTTAATAAACTTAATATTAATAATTTCCAAACACATACTAACATCACGGTAGGTGAACATTTTTTTTTTTATCATCGACCTAATAATGATTCAGAATGACCTTATAAATGATGCTACAGAGCTAGTAAGTAAGGAATGATGTTTTACTTAACGATTAGTAATAACCTAATTCGAATCACAAGCTCCATAGCGAATAAACTGCATGAAATAGCATAGGTAATTCAATAAAAAAAAAATCACACATCTACAGACGCAGGTGGACGCAGCTAGAATATGATTTAATATTTCCTTGGAGGTATCTCCTTCTTAAAAAAATGGATTTTAAAACTGCGCTCGGCTGCGCTTGAAAAATATGGATTACCAAAAAAAAATTTGTCTTATTTTTATTGCATTTATTCGGGATTTTATTTCTGGGTTAAAACATAGGCAAAATAGCATAATTTTTATGGTCGTGTAATATGTGAGATCGCTCTTCATGATTATGAAGGAAAATCGCACCAACAAACAAAAATACGAGTAGCAATAATAATTATAGTATCATAAATTTTTCGTTGAAAAATAAACTTTTTCAATGATCGATTTTCAAAGGGTCGTAATAAGTGTAAAAATCGGAATATCTCCGAATAAATTGATGGAATGTGTCAGGTAACTATTCTATTTATTAATAATGAAAAGAAAAAGAATATTCCGTTACCTTCAAAAAATAGGTTTTTTCCGCCTTTCAACCACTGTGCGGCGTCGTCCCTTGGTCCTGCTTCTGTCCCCTGCGTCCCCCTGTAGGTATATCAGTCTTTTGATTTTAGGGAATTTGATTTGTTATTAGAAAAAATATAATAATAATAATATAATAGATTATATATTTCTTAGTAGAAAAACTATCTGTACATTAAATAAAACTTCAACAAACCTACCTATCTAAAATAAATTCTCATTTACAAATAAAATTAAAATTTAATTTAAAAAAAAATCAATAATGATAAAATGATTTTTTGCAATAAACATTTCTTATCTTTTACATTTTCAAAATGAAGTTTTTTCTTTGACTAGAGATGAGAAAAAAAATATATTTTTTCCACATATGTAAAATAAAAAATTCATTCTTCATATATAAATTGGAATGAAAATTAAGTTCTGTCAGAAGAATAAAGCTTATAAAAAAAACAGTAAAGATACGTAAAATCCAATCCCTAGATATTTTAAAGTTGTTCCATAAATCTTATTAATGCATAATACTCTTTAAAAAAAATTTTCTCAGTAAAAGATATTGTTTGTGAATCCATTTTCTTTTCATAAAACGAAATATAAAAACAATTTGTTAATTTATTTTCTAAAGTACAAACTACAAAAAATAAAAAATCATTTTGTATTTTAAATACATATAATAAATTAACAAACATACCTACTATCTTTTTCCGTCAATACTACTTTAAAATACTTTAGGGCATCATTATTTTAAATTAGTATTTGTTATTTAAAATACAAAATACTTTATTATACAATAACTTTATTATACAAAATACTTTATTACAAGTATTTTTTGTTCAGTGGTTCAGAGTAACAAAAAATTGGGATTTAATATAATATAGTAATATTATTTAGAAAAAAAAAAAATAAATAAAAGTGATTCTAAAATATTCAGCATAGACGTTTTTAACGGGTTTTTTCAAAAGAACAGACTGGAGGCTTTTATCTTCCTCTATGCCTACTACTTTTTTTTCGTTTATAATAAATTACAATCAAAAATCTTTTAAATAATTTATAATTCTTTAATTTTATTGATTATTTTACTCTCAAACTCACAAAGATATAATGTGAAATATCGGTGAATTTTAAGATCTAAAATTATGCAGTCAAAATATCAACTTGTAATCCACATTCAGGTAATGATATAATCGAAAATCTTGATGATGTTCTTTTTGCAATACATAAAAAAAAAAAAAAAAAAAGTTTAATACCTTAATGCGTAGTAGAATCTAATTAGGTTTGTTAATGTTAATAATTTATTTATATAAAAATTAATTATATATAGAACAATCATATTTATAATTCTACATTTATATTTAAAAAATGTATGCATATTTAAAGTTTTTATCATACAATCGATCAAATAAATAAAAATTAAGGAAGATATATGTATTTTTAATATTACATAACCATGAGTATTCTAGTTATACAATAATTATTAATTTATCTTAAAAAGTATATATTAATTTTACATTTTCAAGTTATTAAAAAGGATTTTGTTCAGATAAGAAATAACTTAAAATTACAAAAAAAATGTCTTTATTGCTAACAATTTTATAACTATTTTATTGCATGTTAATATTAATATACATATATAAGAAAACAATACTTCTTTGAACAGTTTGATTTTTCATTGTTATTAATATTATTATTATTTTTGTAGTACTAACTGTAACTTGTGATGTGTGTGTGCGTATGTATTAGACTTTTGTAATGGCTACGTGTGTTTTACATTCTCCATCGCGTGTATTGGCCTCCTAACTGCAGTAATCGGTGATATTGCTTCACATTTTGGATGCACAGTTGGCCTAGAAGACGCCGTCACAGCAATCACCTTCGTCGCTTTAGGAACTAGTGTTCCAGGTACCCATTAATTAGAAAATCACCCTATAATAATTATAATAACCTAAATACACAATAGGAACAACCAGATTGTTCAGTGACCTACACGTTGCATGATAATTCCATTAAGCACACTCCAAAACGTCATGTTGAGATATTTGAAACTCTATGGTAACCTAAGGAAGCGTCACTATACAATATTGAAGAAACTTTGTATATTTATTAGGACTATGATAACTATTTGACACATTGTTTTTTACAATATTTGTTAATGAATGAATAACAATTCCTTCGTATGTTTTTATGTACTCTTTTACACTCATATTAGACGTTTCGGGGTACCTTAACGCTTTGCACTCGGCACCGTTTCGGACGCTACTTACCGGTAATTCGACGCAACTTATTCGCGAAAACGTACAGCCTGAAAACGTAATATTATACAGTAAAATTTTAGAACCAAGTAAGGAATTATAATGAAATTCGGGATATATGCATTTGTGAACCTTCAAGAAAACATAGTTACAAAAAAATAATCAAAATGTTTTTTTTTAAATTTTATATTTTTTTATATTAATTTCAATTTTTTTTTAAATTTATATTCATTTCATTTTTTTTTTAAATTATATATATTTTTTATAATTTTATATGTATTTCAGAATTTATTTATTGCCCTGAAGGATCTAGATGTCCACCATCTGATATATACCGGACTAATCTCACACCTAGTAAAAAAATTTACAACGCGTGCACAATTTAAGGTATAATATTATCACAAATGGTAAGGGCGCCTCTCGAGCGCCGTTCGAGTTGTAGTAATGAATAGGATGGCGTTCGAGTGCGAAGGGTTAAACCATAATCAGGACATTGTGCTTCTTTTTGATATTCTACAAAATTCTTTAAATCATGTATTTAATTGGTATTAATATTTCTCCATATGGATTACATCCACCCCCGTATATGTATTTATAGTTTTCCTTTAAAATTATGGAAGAGACATGTATAGCATTAAAAGCAGCAGATATTAATTAATTTAAGTAAAAATTAGCTGAAAATATAGAAGATCCGGGGAAGGAGGCTAGCGAAGAGAGGGGATTAACTCGAATTGATTGCGATATTGGCGGCGCACAGTGGTCCCAATCCAGCATTCATGGTGCAAAAAATACTTAACGTTGACGGATTTCGTTCAAACTTAGTGTGATATTTATTGATGGGTTAAGAAGATGTTTAATATAAGTTACATCAAAATAGCGATGGGTAGGGGTGGGGGTAAGAGGGGGACTGGGGGTAACTTCTATCTTTTTAATTACTTTTTGTCGATGGAATTCGTTCAAACTTGGTATGATGTTTATTGATGGGTTAAGAAGATGTTTAACATAAGCCACAAACAAATAGCGAAGGGTAGGGGTGGGGGTAAGAGGGATAGTGGGGGCTACTTTCTATATTTATATATTTTTCTATATTTTCGTTAACGATTTCGTTCAAACTTGATGTTATGTTTATTGAAGGTTTGAGCAGATGTCTAACATTAGTTGGGTGGCGGGATGGCCGAGTGGGCAAGCGCGTTAGAAATTACGCGTTGCCCATGGCAACTCTGTTTGGAAATACGAAGATAGCAAGTCCAAAACCCAGAGCCAGGGGAAAATTTAATTATACTCGGCATCAATCCCCCACCCCCCACTCTCCCCTGGCCCGGGAAACCCCTTATAGCCTACAAGGCGAGGAAGGGGAGGATAAAAAAAAAATAATAAAAAAAAAAATAAAGTCTAACATTAGTTACATAAAAATAGGACTAGTTAGAGCTAATAATTTTATATATTATATTGTTAGTCTTGATTAATATACCCACAAGAAAAATGCAGAGGAATACAATAACACAAACTACTAATTAAATAGGTTCTAAAGAAAGATATTCAGTAATGTACTTAAAGTCTTGTTTCAAACTTGGTATTTCGGTTTAGTTATTTTTTGGATTTCACGAAAAAATTATCTCTATTTTTATGATTATTTAAAATGCCGCATAAAAAGCAAACAAAATAATCTAGAAATATTAGCATATAGGCGGGCGCAAGCGACGGTGCTGCTTCTGCGACGGTGCTACAGGAACTAGAGAAACGGTGATAAATCCGGGCTATTACCTGGGATTCATAGGGTTTTTTGGCGTTTTTAATTTATTTTTCCATAATTAAAACCCGATTGAGCAAAAAATCATTTGAAAAATATCTAATAGGTATTGCTCGGTCCCTCAGTGTTCAATTAGAAAGTCAAAAGACGTGCCATTCCCTTTTATTTCCAAAAAATAAAAAGCTTCTTAAAGAGTGGATTGTAAAATTAAGAATAGATAAGCCTGTTTCGAAACATGTGACGATATGTAGTCTTTATTTTAAAGAGAGAGACTATATTTATCCTAGTAAATATTAGTATTTGACATTTTATTATTCCAAAATGCTAGTTTTATGCAAATAACATTGAGACCATAGTGTCATAGATTTGTTTTTCTTTTTTAATTTTCCCCATTTTTCTATTACATCCGCTGTGCTTAATTGTTCCATGTTTTCAATGCGAAGCCTGAAAGTTTTGACAAATAAATAAATAATATGACAAAGAATCTAAGCTGCCATAACAATGATTGTGTAAATAGGTAATTAATGTTATTACTAACCGAAAAACGTCGAGTAAAGTTACAATGATGTGTTTGCATTTACCAGAACTACCAGCTTTACATGTACAATGACAAGAAAATTGCTTATTATTATTAATAAATTTGATTTCCACTTTTATTTGATGGGGCAGTCCTTTAAGATTGCTAGTTTAAAGGCACGAGGCTTGTAAAATAACTGTTTTTTTATTTTTAGATATTACTCCACATGTAAATATGTGGTTTGCATCAAGAATAGCCTGCCCATCAATTAATGGTCTTTTAAAATTACCAATTATCTCTATCACATCAACTAGGTCTTACACCGTTCTTTCCGACATTTTGCAAAACTACTAGCGCACCCTATATTCGATTGCGCCCGCCTATACTACGAGAAAATATAATAGAAATTCATGAAAATAAAATAGTTTTAAAATGAAAAATGCAGATTATTTTATGACATCAATGCAAACATTTGAAAAATGACTATAAAAAATTAATTTTGATACTGTAAAATTAGTGGATTATCTAATCTATAAAAGATTATACAAATTTAATAAACAAAATTTTAATTAAGAAACAGAAAAATAACCGCGACCGCGTTTAATATAATTATTTTATGCAGCAGTCTGTTACCTGAGAACCTGGTTTTTCCTGGAATTTCCTCTCTCATGACTCTGGATGCAAGTTGCTGTAGCAAAACTTTACATGGTTAGTTTTGTACTTAAATATGCTATGCCATGGTATAAATGCTTACATTGAACTCGTAGGAACTTATATTTTAAAACCTTCATGAAGTTTTAGGTTTTAAGAAAAAAACATTGCGAGTTTGAAAAACTCCAAGTCTACTAAAAAAAAAACCTTTGGGTATGCTCTGATATGCCGTTTTATAGAGAATGTATTGTAGTTTGAGGGAAATAAAATTATTTTGTAAAAAATAATTTCTTTAGAGTGAAAATAACATACATATGCACACTACACTTTCCAATTGAAATAGCGTACTTAAGAATGGCAATGTTTGAAAAATCACTGGGGCCAAACGAATCAAAATGATTCAAAACCAAAATTACCTATTAGCAGCAGGTATCCTGTAGATATATAGGTAAAATTATCAATTTTTTAAAAAAAAAGTTGATTTTTCGAATATTTGCACCATGAGAGCTGGATTGGAACCACTGTGCGGCGCAGGTTCGACTACCGGCAGAGGCCATCTTAATTCAAAAATAAATAAAAAAAAAATTTTAATTATTGAATAATTATAATTTAAATATATACATACATACATATATATATATATATATATATATATATATATATATATATATATATATATATATATATATTGGGGGGAAAGGAAGAAGGGCATTGCTGTTAAAAGTTTTATCTTGTAAAGAGAGAGTAACCGATTTACGCCATTTCAAGAAAAAAATAAAAATAAAATAATTTTATCATATTTCTTAAAATATGCAGTTTCGTGTAATTTGGTGATAGATAGATTCTTCCTTAGATTCACTCAAGAGTATAAGTAGAGGAAGAAGATTTACGATCGTAAATATTTCCTCAAGTCAACTTTTTCTATTTGCCTATATCTTGTTTTCAAATATGTATATTTCAATTCAGATTCTAATATAATATCGCTAATTTTCTTCCTTTTGATCCAAAATGATCAATTTGTATGATTAGTATGTAAATTATAACACGTATTCTTGAAATATATAAATTCTCATATTTCAATCCAAATTGATCAGAATTTATATTATTTAACATTTAGGGATGTGGTAATAAATAGGAATTATAATGGCATCTTTAGAATAATTCCAAATTATCAAGTTAAGGGCAGTCAGTATTTTATATAATTCAAATTCCCTCAAATAGGATTAACAACATTTGAAGATATTTATTTTCTATATGTCAGCTTGTATTTGTTTTAGTATAGATAGCAAGCTTTATGAAACGGCATGTAAACCTTAGTGTTGTATGTTTCGTCTGTAGCTATGTTTTATAAGACATATTTAGTATAATGTAATTTGAAATACATGTAAAAGTTTATGTAACATAAATGTGAACGTTGCTCAAGCACCTGATGTAGGGTATGTTTGTATCAATTTTCAAAGACATTGTTAAACTTTTTAGCTTTCTTAGATTTATATTGAGTCCATTTGTAATTGTCTTCGTTGCTGAAACTGAAATGTGTTGTTCAAAGATGCATACGACTTAGCTTTTGTTTTTCCGTTTTCAAAGAATTCAGCTGGTTAAATAGGAATCCCCTCCCAATATAGGACTTTTTGGATAGTATTTTTACAGAAAAATTAGTATTCCAACAGTCCATCGAGTGATTTTTTTTTCCATATCAGCTGGAACAAACATTTTTAGAGCCAGTTGAGAAAAGAAACATGTTTGAATAATTATTTTTATTTTTTCTAAATAATCAATTTTTTCACATATTTTTATCCCTGAGTGTGTACTATTAATCACATTTTTTTTTTTTTATAACGGATAACAAGCTCGATACTTTTTATGTTTTTGCGTAATTTTGACTGTACTGCTTAGCTAACAATGGTAGATGAATTATTGCATTCATTACTGTTTCTACAGCATTTCTGCAGGGATGGATTTGTTTCGTGGTGTCCATACTGTGGATAGGTGTACTGACAACAATCATTGGAGATCTTGCTGCTGCATTCGGCTGCACGGTAGGATTAGAAGATCAATTGACTGCAATTTCTTTAGTTGCAATGGGCACAAGCCTACCAGGTATACGAAAAATGATTATTTACAATCATTTCCTTGTTTATTTATTTAAATAAGTATATATGTTATCTTAATAACGCGAAAAAATGGTAAAAATGACAGCAATATTCTTTTTTTCGTTTATATTTAATCTACTTGGCTGTTGATCAGACGTTTTGAAATCCATTCAGTCGTCTTTCAAATATTTTACTTAAACAAGAGAAATTTGTATTCAAAAAATGATAAAGTAGATTTAACTAAATAGAGAAATAAAAAAGAATAAAGTAGGGATAGTTCGATATCGACATCCCACTGGTTCGCCCAAGGTCTGTTAAGCGTCCATAGCCCAACCAAGAGTAAAAAAGAACTTTCACAGGTTAACCATTTTTGTATTTGCCAATTCCTTCCCTTTCTGCTCATCATGATTTGGATCATGGATTCTTTGTCACCCAATGATTCAGGCACCCTATTTGGTACGTCTCCGCCTCATCCCATTCTTCATCAATCATAATTGCCTCAAGCTACAACTGCAAGACTCTCCAATCTCAACTAAATACTAACACTTATAGGAACCATCTGAACTGATTAATTTTTTATCGTCCTGCATTTTGCACAGCTTGATGGTCGGAACTTGTCTCAGTTGACACACTCCTTTTATTACGATTGGACTCCCCCCCCCCGTATGTGTCCTACCAGTATAATCAGGTTCCTAATTCAACCTTGGATCATCTTAAAGACAGATGTGTCTCCTTAAATATTATTTCCAACATGTGGGTAAGACTAGCATAATGGGCTACGTTACGACTTGTAACATGCGACATTTGGCTTGAAGTCCTTATCTCCAATTAATCATCTTGATTGCATCAGAGTAATCCTTCATCTGGACTATGTGAACCTCCTCCCTTAGTTGCAATGACTTATGGGACTTCACCTATTCCTTTATGCGACGCTAGATCATTATTTTTATCAACCCAATCGGGGTTGAATTTATTTATCGGGTATTTGGTCGGCTTCTTTGGCAGGGATCAACATCACCTGGCCATACCTCTTTTCTGATAAGATTCTTGATTCGAAGGCCTTCCCCCTGCTTCTTCAACCAAACATTGAGTTACAACAGCTTCCATGAATTGTCGGCTAAAGGGTTTTAAAAAAAGAGTTTAGTGGGATAAATACGTGAATTGTCAAATTTTATTCTCAGGTCAAAAACAATTGTAGAAAGTAAAGAGGCCCAAATCCTTCAGGATAAGATGCATTTTTATGCCTGCAAAGTCTCTATCTGAGAGGGCCCAACAATAGCCTATATTTGTTATCTTGATGTAACTAAGCATGCAAGTATACCATAATTATTCTGATGTATTAGATCGGTATACAATTGATCCAAATATTTTTTATTGCAGATTATGGTTATAAAGTACATTTAAAAAGGCTATTATTATTCACGAGAAATGGTATTCAAAACGTGATATTTGAGAAACTTATATATTTACAGACTTATAAACAAGTAAAGGTAGATTTATTTGAACGATTAGAATTTAAAATTAGAATACTTCTAGCATCCAAGCTTGTTGTTTAGGAATCCCATCAAGCAAACTATTTAGAACTATTATTTTTATTATATCCCATTACGAATGTTAGCGATTGCTTTGTTGATGACTTGATACGCGGTGGCAACCTTCTTGGACGTAAGTTTGCTTGCATTAATTTATGAGGACTACATCGAATATTTATTTGTTAGCGAATGAACTGCATTTTAAATATTTTCTGTAAGCTTTGCTTGCGAAAATTGTAATTACTTGATCCATTCAAACATAGCCCATGTTTTGCATGAATATAGTATTTGAGTCTATTTTTAATTTTGCATTAATGTTTCCTATGCTTGTGTTATTATTATTTTTTTAAATACTATTTATAATTATAGGATGATAATGTTTTTATACAGGGGAAAAGATTTTAGGTGACAAAATTGACAAAACTTTGGAGGCTTATTCAAAATCACTTTGTGAGAAAATACAATAATGTAAATATAAAATTATTTGAATTCTATTCCATTTTTGTAGGGACTTTGTTTTGAATCGATATTACCTTAGGGCAGAAGTTAGTTATGTGATGAGATTAGGATGATTTTCCTGTTAATTTACTTTAAAATATTCCAGGAGATAGAGATGGAAAAATGAAGTTTCCTTATAGAACTTGAAATAATTCTTAAATTTTTGGAACGAATGGTTTGAGGATTTCCGATTGATAAACATTAAAAACTACAACTAATATAAGATTACAAAACATCGTACTGGGGAAGTTAGAAAATGTTTATGAATGATAATATTTTGGCAACAGCTAATTTTTCAAGAGCGGAAATCGGAATTCAAATCTAGCTACACATTTGAAAAAAAAAACAAAAAAACTAAGTGTAGAATTAAATTACAAAATGTAAAATTTGAATATTTTTTTTTTTTGCTGTTTTTAAATTCGAGTTTGATGAAAACTGGTCTATATGATTTAGATGCCTGGAAAGGTGATACAAATTTGGCAGCTTAAGGACTTAAGGAGCTTTAATGATTTATATATATATATATATATATATATATATATATATATATATATATATATATATACATGAATGTCATATTGTTAATGAATGAAACGTTAACTATAGTTCTTAAAAAGTTGGTTTAAAAGCAACGAATATTTTTCTCGTTCGGATGTAACGTACCTACTATTGTTTAACGGTGTAATATTCTACGTCCGTATAGTTGTTCGGATAGTTATAAATTTAAAGTTTGTTTTCTATCAACATGTAAAAGAACCTGCTTTGCATTTGATGTTGTCGACTAAATCCTCTTTTAAGTCTTAAAGACTCCACCTGACTTTCTTCTCTAGGATGAAACCAAGATGATAAACTTAAGTTTGATAACAGATCTGTCAGAAAGATGTGATACCAGATCTGGGTAACACACTGTTATTAAGAAACACAGGTAAACAGGGACTATAACGAAATCCACAATTGCTCTTTCTAGAAGAGCTATTTCAGGAGATTGGAATAGGCTGCTGCAGGATGATGATGGGACGATATAATTGCTGATTTTTCGTAATCAGGAATTACCGGAATGCAGTGAAAAAGACGAGTGTCTTCTTAGCCCAAGTAGTTATTTTCTTACTAAGGGGAAATCTAGACTCAACGACCGAACAATAGCATGTCATCAAAGCTGCAAGAAAAGGAGAAGTTTATTTCATTTTTTTATATTTTTTACGGCTGGGGTGTGTAGAAAATTGGATGGTTTTCAGAGATGAAAATCCCTGCTCTGAAAACCATCCTAGATAAACGACAGCTAAAATGGTTTGACCGTTTGTCGAATGAGCGAGAACCGGGAACCTAGAAAGGTGATGAAAGCTCGACCCACTGGCAAGAGGCCATGCGGAAGACCTGGGATTCTAAATGAAGAATATATCCAGAGGATTGGAGGAAAAACTTTCCAGGAACTGAAGAGGCTCTGCAGGGACCGTGAAGCCTGGCAGCGTTGGATCGAGGCCCCTCCACGCTATTACTGACACAAAAGAGGAAGATAAAGAAGAAGTGTGTAAAAAAAAAAAAAAAATGGAAACGTGAAAGTCTTTCTCCGTACACCGTCACTTATATCATTTTTAGATGATCGTAGAGGGAAAGAGGGATAAGAAGCTTTGGTTTTACTTGTTATAAATGTTGAATAGAGTAGATTAATTCTGAGGATCAAGAGAGAGTTTTCGAATTTATTTAAACAAGCGAGTATTGCAAAAACAGGAGTGTGAAAACATTTATAGCAGTTAACGCAAAGTACATGACCACTTCAATAGCTTTTTTATGAATATCTATTCGATTCAGTTTTATTTTATGGTTTTTTATATGATCAAATACCAAACTTTAACAAAAACTCATAATGTATATATATTTATATATTTTAAAATTAGGTTCACTGTGAATTGATATATGTAGGTATATAGATACAAAAAAGTAATTTTAAGGAATAAAATAAAAAATATTTTTGAACTTTGAGGGTGTTTTCAATTCTAGAAACTTAGAACACAGGGAGAAATTGATTCATTTTGGAAACTTCTAAACTTAGAAATTTCAAAATCTTACCTGCAACAAACCTAAGTGTTTAAGGTTTCCTTAATGGATAACAATTTTCTTTTTTGTGTATCGAAACAGAGAATGCTTTATAGTTTTCTTTTTATTAATCATATTTCATGCATGAAAATATAGTCAATAAACTTGTTATTCCTATTGTTAAAATTTCTATTTTATTATTGGTATTATTCTATGTTATAATTTATATCGTTATATTTTTTCTCTTTTGGTTCTGTTTAGAAGGAAAACATAGCTTCACTGGATTGATTGAATGTATGATCCATGTATTTAATTTTTGTTTGATTTCAAAACTACCTGATTTTTTTATTTTTTTATTTGTTCATATTTCATATATAATACTTTCTAGTAAAATATTTTTGTTAATGGTAAATGTTATGATTATGGTTAATGATCATGTTGGTTCTTAAGCTAAAAAGGTAAAAAATGATTAAGTATATCACATATTTATCAATAACATCTAACAATTACAGAATATACATGGTGTTTTGTTCAGATAAACTATGAACTGAGAATTATTTTATGTGCCAACCAAATATTACGTCATCTTATGTTTGACCTTTGAACAAAGATTTTTATTCTATTGTCACCCGTAATTTTATGCTTACCAACTGCAACTCGAACTTTCACAGGACGAAACCAAACAAAAATCGCGAAAAAAAAAAAAATTGTATTTCCATTTGATAAAGTTATTGTTTTTGTTTTTTTGCTGGTGGTGAAGGTTCTTTAAGTAGCATATAATTATTTCCAATGGCCGTTAGACCAGGACATGTGTTTATATGATGTCCAACCATCACTTCTATGATACGAAGTTTAGAGATACGCTTATACCGAAGTGCCTGAAGGTATTTTGTTTGTAGTTCTAATAATAATATTAATTTGGAAACAGTTTGATTTGTGAGTAAGTCAGCTGTTTATCTTTTTTTATCAAAATCTTCTTTATTATTCCTTGATATGGAATCTGTATCGGAAGAAGGATTTGGCTATGATTTCTATGTATTGTACTTTCGCCAATGTGTCTGCTGCTTTGTTTGGAATAGTGGATTCACTAAAGGAGTAATACAGGCTTTTTCTATATAAAGTCCACCGAAACGTTTTCTACAGTAAGTTACTGTTATATTTTTTCCAGTATTTGCCGATGACCTGGTTAAAAATCTGTGAATCAGTCATAATGATAGTATTATCATTTAGGGTCTAAGAGGCCCCCTTATAGCTTAAGCCTGTTCAGTTTTTTTTTTTTTTTTTCCGCACCACTAAATTCAAATAATATTAAAGAACACCCAACCCTTCATTTTAAATCTTACATCAATAAATTTAACGATTCTTATTTGATTTCTTTGTAAAATCTTTCTAAAAGTAAATAATATTGATAAGAGTTTTCGTGTAAATTTTCAGTATAACTAGTCAGTAATTCCCGCCCTTCAAAACTAATATTTCCACATGCAGTTGTGAATCCGGATGAGAGGAAAAAGGAGAGGTATGCCATCCCAATATAACTATTGAGAAAAAATACGACTGTCAAAAATATAAGCCCCTGTTCCTATTCCATTTTTTCCCTGCTGAGCCTGGTTTTTCCTACCATTGAAGGGTGAAGTAATATGTATCGAGTCAATTTACTGATACTGTTTAACAGGAGTGAATTAGAGGTAATAAAGATTCAAGAAATAATTGGGCGAGGCCCACTTTAGAACTGTACTCTAACAAAAGAAGATACAACGTTTGTATATGACACGGAGTTCACAGAACTAGAACAAAAATATAAATTATACTAGCATTTATTATATTAGCCTTTATCACAATAGAAAACCTATTTTTACTTTCTGTTTTAAACTTACTTTCAGACACCTTTGCGAGTAAAGTAGCTGCGATACAAGACTCGACTGCAGATAACTGTGTGGGCAACGTGACTGGAAGTAACGCTGTGAACGTTTTTCTGGGAATCGGTGTTGCATGGTCACTTGCAGCAATATACCATGCAATGAACGATAACAAATTTATGGTTGATCCAGGAAAGTAAGATATCAATATATTTGGAATAAAAATATTTCAGTTTTACTGTTCAGCTATCAATGACACTTTTTTTTTAAATATTGTATTAATCGTTAATATTTTTATAAAAAAATTAAAATGATGCTATTTTAACATCATTTTTTTATATTAATTATTTGTGTAGAATATGTTTTATTCATAAAAAAGTGGGTGGCAACGCAAGTCAATCATATTTTATATCATTTACCTAATATACATTTTATTTTAGTTATAACAATTCGTATTTTCTAGGCACCAATTATGAATGTTCTAATCAAGGGCGTCCGTAGGATTTTGTCTAGGGGGGGGCCTTATAAAATTCTCATAATCGGGGAAAAAAGTCGAGGTATTCTGACTATTTAAGTCTCAAAGCTTATTATTATTAAAGCTTCAAATAAAGCGTATTGATATTTAAAAATTAAAATATTTGTTTATATAATTTATTCTATTCATTCCGCTTATCTTTTTTTTTTTTTAGAACATTGGAAGAAATCTATCCCCCCCCCCTCCCACTCGGACCACCACTCCCGAAAAATGTTGACGTATTTGGATGAGAAAATAGCCCCAAGAATCTATAGGTTTTTCTCTCTGTTTAGTTAGTAAAGCCTAAATTTATTGTAAACACGAACAGGGAACTGGAATTAATTTTTGCGCAGTGCTCCAAACAGAAAAAAAAGACTTAGAAACCCTCCATAAAATAATTGAAAGAACATAAAAACAAAATAGAGACTTAATTATCTCTAAGATGGGGACTTTTTAGGGGGCGGGGGAGTCGAAATTCTTATTACTTATAAGAAGCTGCAGTATTATATCTAGCTATGAAAAAAAAATAAAATAAACAAAAAAAAAGTTAAAAAGAAGTGTGTTGATCCATTAGTACCACAAAACAACCAGCCTGCCCTGATATAATGATAAAAACAACATGAAAAACAAAAATATCCTGGCCGTGTTACTTTGATTCTACCTATTTTTACTGAACCCATTATTCTTCCAACTCTTGTTGCTTCTAAAGAAATTTTATTATAAAGATTATTATTTATTAAGAAAGGAAAGGAAAAAAAAATAAGATAAAATAAACTCCCGGTCAAAAGTATCGCAACACCTCCATATTCTTAATTTAATTGATAAATTTGGTTGCTAGGGATTTGGGCAAATTATAAAAACAAGATAGAAGAAGAAAACAGGGTTTATTAATTTAACTGGGCCAATAAAAATGTAATTTTCACAAAAAAAAATAACCAAAAACTAAATACACACTTAAATCAAATTAGAACTATTGAAGTAAATAAACCTTGGATTGTATGCATAATATTCTTAATACGCCCCTAGCTAGCTCTGATTACAGCTTCCATGTGCCTTGGCATACTTCTAATGGGGTCTTGAATGGCTTGCTGTGGAATTAGCTCCCATTCCTCCAGAACTGCTGTTTCCAGCCCTGCCAAAGTCTTGGGTGCAGGATTCGGGCTCTAACCCTTCTCTTCAGTGTGTCCCACAGGTGCTCTATACAATTTAAATCAGGTCTTATTGCTGGCCAGAGAAGTCTTTCGATTCCAGCGTAATCGAGGTAGTCTGTGATACAGATCGCAGTGTGGGGCCTTGCAATGCCGTGCCTAATCAGTGCGTCTGGGCCACTGAAATGAATGAAAGCCATGACATGTTCTTGAATGATTTCCTCCACATACCTGGGGCCCGTCAGAGCCCCTCCACGCATCCTTACAAGCTCTGTGTGAGCTCCCCAGGAGATCCCTATCCAGAACATTAAGAGTCCCCTCCATAAGGCACACGGGGACTGATGTAGCATTGACTGAACCGTTCCTAAGGCCTTCTCCAGACTCTGCCTCGACCGTCTGGACTATGAGAGAGACTCTCGTTTTGTCAGTGAAGTGTACATGCTTCCAATCATCCGGGATCCAATTCACATGTTATCAACCTCGCTAAACGTCGTTGCCTGGTGAGCCGCGGACCAGTTGCGGGCCTTTTCGGGGTAAGGATAACTTCATTAAGTTTCCTCCAAACAGTTCGCTGTAGTATACGTATTTTAGGCAACTGAAGGAGTAGATTTTGGAGCTCTGGATTAGTTTATCCCCGTCTCCGGAGTGATTGAACCTACAGAAAGCGGTCGTCGATGGCGCTCGTGGCCCTTGTTCGTCCTCCAGTTGGCCTTATTAAATGCCTTCCAGTCTCCCTGTGCCGATTGATGCATCTGGAGACTGTAGAATAATGGACTTTTATACGCAACGCGATCTGATGTACAGAAAGGCTAAAGTGACAATACGATTGGATTACTCTGGACTGAGATGCTATGGTATGTTCATTTTAATGTCCGGATACAGCCACGAGACCAAAATTATTCACAATATGACCGTACTCACTTTCAAAAAATGAAATGCATGAAAGCACTGAATGAAATGTGTGAATCATTACTTAAAAAAGACCTTTTTATGTCCCTAATCCTTTCCTAAGATTCCTAGATAATCCTAAAGCTTATAATACTTCACTCTGTAATAGAATTAGGAGAGGCATTCTCCATTTTATTTTAAATACCAAAAATTCTTAGGTATTGCGATACTTTTGACCGGGAGTGGATATATATATATAGAGAGAGAGAGAGAATCACAAATTGCATATCAATTCCCATGTATTTTTATAGTTTTACTTTTATTTCTGCTTTAAATATCTCTTTCTCTTTTTACAGCTTAGCATTCTCTGTGACATTGTTCTGCACGGAAGCACTTGTAGCCATAACAATTATCCTGTGTAGAAGATGTAAGCCAGTAGGAGGTGAATTAGGTGGACCTCCTTGTTTAAAATACACCACATCAATTATTTTTGTTTCTTTATGGTTATTATATCTTACTATGTCAACACTTGAGGTCTATGGTGTGATAAAGATTATATAACTATTTAACCATCCAATTAATTACTAAAATGACATTTAAAACGAGGCACAATTCTACAATTAAAGTAGACCTCAATGTATTTCATTTGCCAAAAAATTATCAAAATATTTATTAGTTTTATATTAATAAGAAGTAAAACACTTCAACATAAGAAGTAGGAATTAAATAAAGGAGAACATGGAATTTTTCTTTTCATCTCATTTGGTAGATCAAGAATGGTGAAAAATTACTTACTTCGATTCTTTGGTTAACATTTTTAGACTTAAAAAACAAAATGTGATAAATTAGACTGTCACTACTTAACTGTCAGACTATAGTTTCAGTTTCATTGGGAACTTAAATAATTAAGAACTTAAAAACTTCTGACAAAAGTTTTTATTCTGTAAATTGATAAATCACCATTCACTCTGTTTAGGATAAGACTTCATATTATGTGAATCAAATACTTAACAACAATCATTAGTCTTATTTTTTGTCTTTAATATCTGTTTATAATTCTCTTTAATAACAATTCTTCACAATATTTATTTTAACTTAATATTATTTTATTTTATACTTTACAATTTAAAAAAGCACAATTTGCAAATGAACTTCTTACAGTTCATGAAATTTCAATAGGGACTGTCAGAGAACCTATCTTTTTTAGGTATATCAGACATCACTGGTCAGACATTTCTTACCCAAACTTTTACTCAGAAGGAATAGTTTAAAAAATTATACAACCTAATATTTAAACATTCCAAACATCTTTGAGACATTATTTCCATCGGGGTAACATCATTCCAACAACTCGATTAATTCATGAAAGCACTCATATAAGAGAGCTTGGTAATTAGAAAACAATATAATAAAAGGAAATTCTTATGAATTCTAAAGTATTTTCTACTGATTTAATGTATTACACAATAATACATCACATATTATACGTTAATAGTGTTATATTAATTGCCTAAAATTGTAGAACTATTTTTTAAAAACTGATCAAGAAAAATTCTTGGTAATTGCTCTTTTGATAAAACTATTATAATTGAAAACAAATTATTGAACTTGACGTTAGTATACAATTGACTAGTTTAGTTAGAATTCAGAGAGCAAATCCTTCCATAAGAAATAGCTTCATAAATTTTATGAAGTATAGAAAAAAATTAACTAAACAATTTCCATTCATTATTAATGATGTGTATAATTGACATAGGTGCCAAACAGTTGTGACCATGATTTGTCTTTTTCAATTTCTTTTCTTTAATAAAACTACAAAGTAAAGAGATTGAAGTGGTTTAAAAAAAAAAAAAAAATCTCTCATTTAGCCCATTTCCAATTTTTTAATCAAATAATTTGGCACATTTTTAATTGAAAAAAAAAATGTATTTACCACTAGTTTGTTGTACATTTCATTCAGTTCAACAAAAACAATAACTCTCGACAAAAGTTGCAATCAAATATGAAAATGTGTATCTATAATATATAATACATTTTTTGTAAGCAGATGACTATTAATTTTTAAATATATAATATAAATGTTTTTTTCTTTACTGTGCCATCTGAATGAGACAAAGCAGCTCTATCTAATTTGATTAAGATATAATTGATTATAAACATTCACTCATTTTAACAATTAAATTTGTTAATAAAAAAAAATGGGGCAGTTTTAGCTAAAAAAAAAAATTATTCAGAAAATTGTTTTGTCTTCTATGTAAATATATTAGGTGAACAGTATTAGTTTCAAATATAACTTACAAAAATTTTGTAAAACTATTGTTATTTTAATGTAATGAAAATGAATAAAGTACTAATATAAAACTGTTTATTTAAATAATGTAAATATTACTCCTCAAAACTTTAGACATAGTGAACAATATGCATTGAACAACGCAGGAAAAACAGTGAGACAAATATGGATTCTCCAGTTATTTGTCACAATAATTCCTATGGATTTAAAGAATTTTTGGTTTTTCTATGGTATATATATATATATATATATATATATATATATATATATATACATATATAAAGCTTACTAGTGATTCTTTGACAAATTTTATAATAAAAAAAAAATCGGAAATAGCAACTAGATGATATATATCAAAGTATAAAACTGGAGTTTGACTATAGAGGTTTATTTCAAAGCAACTTTGGCCAAATTAATGAGAGGCTACATCACACAAATAATTCATCTTTAAACATATACACGATGAAAATACAGAATTTGTACCACCAGGGTGTCCCTCCATTATTATTTTTGGGAGCCTACCACCTTCCATTCTTTGTACGTGCCCCAACCATCTTATCCTTGCACTCTTAATGGTGGAAACAAGATCTGGAGTTCCATACAAATCTCTTAACTCTGCATTGGTTCTCATCCTCCAGCGATCCCCTTCTTTTGTAGGGCCAAAATTTTTTTTGAGGATTTTCCTCTCTCATGTGCTTAGAAGCCTTTGCGTGTCCTGGACTCACTCCCATATGTTACCACTGGCTGTAGGACAGTAGGGTACACTCTTATTTTGAGGGTTCTAGATATCTCCTGATTTCGAAATATTTTCCTTAGGGACAAATAGCATCTATTACCAGCTGTTATCCTAGCCTTAATTTCTTCCCTAACATTATTATCCTCAGTGATAACAGTGCCCAGATATTTAAACTGTGGTACTCTCTCAAAGTGGTACCCCCCTCAATATGTCTGTCTGTTTTCTTTTTCTTTCTTGCTGGTTATCATATATTTGGTTTTTCCAGTGTTGATTACCAGTCCCATCCTTCTTGCAGCTACTTCACACTCCTCAAACCCTCCAAGTAGTGCACTGGCTGTTCTTCCTGTAATCACAATATCATCTGCAAATGCTAGATGTGTCAATCTGTGGTATATACATCCTCCTGGCTTTGTGCGGATCGACCTCATGACTACTTCTAGCATCATATGAAATAAAACTGATAATTAACCAATTATTGTTAACTCATTACTAATGATGAGTGACCCTGGAGTTGTTGAGAAATAAAATTTTATGGCGATAGTTCTTGAAACTAGTGCCCAATTTGATGATTTGTTGAAATGCACCCAGTTTCTGAATCAACCATCAAAGTTACAAAGTAATGATTTAATTGTTACAGGCTTAGTGGTGTATATGGTTTTTTTTAATGATATAAGCAAATTATGATAACTGAAGGTGAAAATAGGGGCTGCATAATTTTATTTTATTGGAAATTGGAAGTTGTTAGTAAACCTGGATTTTATTATTTTTTTTAATGTGGGAAATACAATAGGTAAATGACATACATTCATTCCTTATCAAGTGTATGGTTGATGACATTAGATTCTAAATAGTTATGATATTATTCAGAAAGTAGTGATTTCAAAGTGGTCACCTGTTGACGGTAAGATTTGCCTTATTTTAAAATATTTTGAGCCCTGAGATTTTTAAAAATATAATTTTTTTTAATATTAAATTTCATCCTTACCAAATTATTTAAAGATTTATGAATCTATTATTGACTGAATAAGATGGATATCCCATGGATATGGTAACATCTTGATGAATAGGTGAGTTGGGGTAATTAAGAACATAACTTGGGGTATTTACGAACATAGGGCTAAAATGTTCTATGTAGGTTAGATATATAAAAGGCTATGGAAATCATTCTTAATGATGGTTTGGATTAATTTAATAACCACTGTTTAAAAAGTAGCCGTTCCCAATTACCCCCTACCTTATGGGGTAATTGTGAACGCTTAAAATAAGGCCAGCTGAAAAACGGATTTCTATGTTAGACATGTAGGAAACTTTAATAAAATGTTTATTAACAAGTTAAGGCATACAAATTTGAGTTTGAATGCTTTGCATGGTCCAAGTGGTAACGAAAAGGTACAAAAATTTGAAACCAACAAATTTCGTTTGCAATTACCCCACCTGACCCTATTTCTTAGTTTTAGCCAGTATAATGAATAAAACCCAAAAAATTAGGATTTTATTTAAGCAATTAAAATTTTTGACATTAAATTAAAAATACTTTAAGTATTGCTAAGCCAGCTGTATACCTGTGTTAGTTCAACTAAGTTTTATATACCTGGGTCAACCCTTTTTCAAAAAGACATAGAAAAGGTCCAAGCAATGAACAATTTTTAAGGGTTTAACTTAATTGACTTAAAATTTAAGTTAAAATATTAGGAAGTATCACTGGAAAAAAAGAACAATAGGATAGAGTTATTAGAATGATAGAAATAAGAAAAATTGAGGGGCAATTTAAAATTCTGGTACAAATTCTGTATTTTCATCTTGTATATGTTTAATGATGAATTATTTGTGTGATGTAGCCTCTCATTAATTTGGCCAAAGTTGCTTTGAAATAAACCTCTATAGTCAAACTGGAGTAGAGGTAGACCTAGACTGTGTTGGCTGCAGGATCTGGAGGAAGACCTTCGGTCATTGGGTGTTTAGGGATGGAGAAGGGCAGCTGCGGACAGATTGAAGTGGAAGAGGATTGCTGCTGAGGAGGCCAGGGCCTGGGAGGACCATAGTGCCGTTAGATTGGATTGGGTAATTATCAATCCAAACTCTTCAAAGAAATACTATTTAAAGCAGCTAAAGGAGCCATTTTTGTCATATTTCTTTTGGGGAAAAAAAAGAAATTAAATAGCATAATGTTAAAAGTATTGAATCAGATTAACACTGAATAGATATCTTGATCCAGCATTGTTTAGGTGTTTTCAACAAATATGAAGTTCTAACAAATGTTATAAGGTTCTAAAAACAAAGCCTCGACTATGTCAAATAGCAATAAATAACAGTAGCAATGTTTTCAAATTGAGGCTTCAACAGGAATATAATGTTAGGAAGGCCTAATCCTCACATAATTATTGAATTGTCAAGGAGTGATGCACTATGTCTAGCAATGTTAAACTTGATAATTGGATGAGAATGTTAGAATCTTTTTAAAAATAGGATATGGTACTTTCCTGACAGAAAGGTGGGTCAATAGGCACATACAACAAAAAATAAATAAAACATAAAAATGGTATGAATTATAATTAAATAACAAACAATACTAAACATTTATATACACATGTACAATATGTTCAATTTTCTACCATCATAAATGGAATAAAAGTTAAATTTAATCAAAGAAGTAACAGATGCTAAGATTTTTGTAAATTGACAGCAGCACTTGAAGCAGGACCCATTAAAACTTTCCTGGACAACCTCATTTGTCCTGAGACAGGATCCAAACCAAAATACTTAACTTGAATATCTTGCCCAACTTGTAAATTAAGAGCTCTTGGGTCACTCACCTATAATAAGAGGGATTAACTAATTATTATAAGAAAAAAAAAATCATCCAAAGTTATAATAAAATGTCCCAATAAAATAATGGATTCACACATAAAAAGTAAATTACAAAAATAACAACAGTATAACAGGTAGATTTGGTATATGATAAAAATGACATGAAAATAAAAAAATCTACTCACTAGTAGCATAGTAATGACCATATACCAGGTGAGTAAATATGAAACCAGATTTTTTTCTATATGAGTTTATTGTGTAATAATAATTACCCAGGTAATAATAATAATTTCTATATGAGTTTATTTTAAATATGAGTTTATTGTGTAAAAATGGTACATACAATTTTATTCGAAGTACTGTCCTTCACTATCTATGTATTTTTCCCATCTCTCAGGCAATTTGTGGATTCCCCACCTAAAGAATTCTTCTTCTTTTGAGTCAAACTTATCCCTTAGCCAATTTCGTACATCTTCATAAGAAGTGAAGCGCTGTTCAGCTAGTGCATGTCCCATCGATGCAAATAGGTAGTAATCGGATGTGGCCAAATCGAGTAAGCCGCATGCGGTAGAATTGGTCCGTTTAGCCGAATGTGACGGGGCATTGTGATGGAACAAGATTACTTTTTGTGTCCTTTCATAATATTTAGGACGTTTTTGGCACAAAGCTTGATTCAAATTGACCATCTGTTGTAGGTAGCATTCTGTATTAACAGTTTCCCCAGGTTTCAGCAGCTCATAGATAACACCGTTCTTATCCCACCAAACACAGAGCATTGCCTTCCTTCCGAAGCGATTTGGCACAGTCGATGCTGATGATTCACCTGGAGTTAACAAGGAGTTTTTACAGTTAGGAATCTCGAAGTAAATCCACTTTTCATCACCAGTCTTAATTCGATGAAGAAATGACTTCACCAGGCACAATTCGATGAAGAATTGACATTTTTCTGTACCTGGCGAACAGCATTTGGAAAAGGGTTTTTCGAGCTCCCTGGTGCCTGTCATTCAGTTGGTGAGGTACCCATTTTCCGACCTTCTGGATCTTTCCCATGGCTTTCAAACAAATGGAGACGGTTTCGCGTGTCACAAGTAATTGATCTGCAAGTTGCTGCTGCGTTTGAGAGTCATCATTGTCCAAGAAAGCTTCCAAATCAGCGTCATCAAACTTTTTTTTTGGTTTTCCACGATCTTTGTTTCTGACATTGAAATCACCATCTTTAAATTTTTTTGAAACACTCGAAACATTGAGATTTGCCTAGGGCATGCATAAGCTACAACAAACATCCTATGTGATTCTGCAGCAGTTTTTTTCAGATAGAAACAGAAAATCAATGCTATCCGCAAATCGTAATGTTTTGGCACAAACGTCATTCAATACCATGTTCAATGACACTAAACACACAATTGTAAAATGAAACTGATGTTGGTACCAGTTGGAACTCTTTATGACATGTAAACAAAAGCAGAGAGCACCGCTGACGGCTTAGCTAGAAGGCTATATTGACTGCTACCTCCTATCATTGGCGAATTCCGGTTTCATATTTACAAACCTGGTAGATACAGTAAGAACCCTAAACCATCATATTTCCCCTATAGATACAGTTAGGACCCTATTTCCTTGAATAAATACTGGTTTTATCATAAAAAGTTACTAGAACTCATTAAACTTACCATCAAATGTATTTTTAAAAAGCATGTCTAGATAAATAGTTGTACTAATGAGCCACCACCTTAAGAGCTATAATTACAAATCATTAGTTCTCAATTGATACTGAACTATGATTGATCTTAAAAAATATGTATATTTTTTTAATAAAGAAATAACTGAAACCAACACCAGAAGAGCTATAATAAGTAATAAGTTCTGTTTGTAATACATTAAGTTCTTCACACATTTAACTTGAATGCCTCTTATCATTTATTTCTGAAAGCCGTCATATTGAAGTCAGATTCTTAACAATCCCTATTATCATTAAAAATTGTTAATTAATGCCAAAAATAGTGGGTGAGATTTTAATTAATCCTTTCCTGCCCGTTGATCAATGGTTTCAGATGACTTCAATGGGCACACAAAAAATTGTTCCAACAGTTATGATGATTTTACCAGTAGTGGTATTTTAATGTTATCTATCAGATTTGATTTTTTCTTTAGTTCATTACTCGCTATATCCCTCAAAATATTTTTTTTATTAATAAATAAATAATATATTAAAATAAGGGAAAATATTCCGTAAAGAAAGGAAATTGATATAGGAAATAATATAATCTTGGATAGAAATACCTTGCGTTGATCAAGTTGTGAGTTATGTAGCAAAGCTGGCTTCATTGAATCGTAAAGAGTTACCATAACACCAGATTCTTTAAGTTCTACAATTTTTGCGGTATATATTCCTCCGAATTCTAATACAGGCTCTTTGTCAGAATTAACAATGTTATTGATGAATTCTTTAGCTTCAAACATTGCGTCTTGATTTGGGGCAAATATGAGGTAGTTTCCTTCTTCCTCTTGAAAAGTAACCTAAAGATTTTACATAATTCAATTTTAATTATTAAAAACAAAATTAAATCATAGAAATATAATTCATAATAAGAACATTCATCTGTAGCAGTTAGTTAATAACAAGTTAAAACATGGTTTGTTAAATGATTTTTTTTTTCGTACCAGAGCCCCTCAGTAATAAGGACACACAACTTGGTGGATAAGGGTAAAGGTGATACTAAAAACATAAATCTATAGAGAATTATAACAATAAACTCCAATGTATGCCAAATCTTAGAAAAGATTCTGGATAACGTATTGAGAAAACGGTTCACCTTCAGCAAATGAGAGTAATCTGCTACACATTTTAACACTAAAAGCATCATTGTAATCATCTACACATCAGAAAAACAATTTAACAGTTAATGATGTAACAGCTGGAATTTTCAAAAACGCTGAGAACATTCACAACACTGTTCTTTCTTTAAAAACAAGAGGGGATTCAACAGATTTTTGTTCACTTGGGCAATAAGAAAGTCATGATTAGGTTAGCAGCTCACTTCAAAATACTGATTAAAATATTTCGAGGAGTACCCCAATGTGAATCTTTGATGATTTCACAATTCAACCGAACCATTGATCATATATAGAAAGAACTGTGGGGTGTAAAGATTTCTGAAAGCTCTTTGGATAAAACTAAAACAGTAACTTAGAATGTATGATCCTCATAGGGTAAAGAGATAACCATGATGTCTTAGCCCCAATAAGAATGAATTATGCAATAGATGCAAAATTAATTATAAATAGATATAAAGAATAAGGAGTGTGGTTGTCATAGTGAAAAACAAGAGAGTTATGTCAATGATTCTCTTCTTCCAGTATGGAGATATCCAAACATCACAGGCAGAGAATACTGTTATAAACAATAGTTCGGATGTACATATATGGGAGAAAAACTATAATTTAATGAAGAGAAGATGACAAATCAGAATAATAAACCTTTATAAATTTACAAACTTTTGAATGCTCTAACTGTAATGAAAATAGACATTGCAAACCAGTAATTTCCCCACCTTACTAACTCCCTCTTAACTGCAACGCTATTAACATGACAGGTAATATAATTAGTTTTTACATAAATAAAGCATAATAAGTAGTAAGTTCCATTTAAATCAATCAGTAGAATTTTTCTACGTAAAAAAATTATCAAAATTAATGACATACTTGAACTCCTGAGTTTACTAACAAACGTCTAATGTTAGCTCCTCCAGGTCCAATAAATTTACTTCTTTTATTTGCAGGAATTTCAACTGTTTCCACAACAGGCCAACACTTTTTTTCAGTTCTGCAATCAAACAGCCAGTCTAATTATATATATATATATATATATGCATGTATATATAAGTTAATATCCATATTAACAACTTGGAGTAAAATATTGGTAAATATCTACAGTGAACATAACAGGATTTTACAAATAAATCAAATCAGCACATCAATATCGCGCAAATATAGCAATGTAAAACCTTCAAAATTCAAACATAAAATTAGAGAGTGTGAAGAATACTAAATCATTTTTACTACGATGCAGCTCAGATAGTATTTTTCTATCCCATTTTGTAAACTCCTTCCGAAACCTAAACTCCGTGTGCAATATTAATAAACAATATGAAATGTAATTTAAAAAAGCAGAACATAGAAGGATGAAAAGTATTTTAAACGTAGAAATTAAGACAATTAAAAATTTAAATAGGTAAATAGAAAACAGCAAATCCGAAATTGGTAAACTTATTCCTCATAATGTTAACAATCAATTTTTTTATCAAGATAAAAAAAATTTATGAACAAAAATTAAAACAATAAAAAGATAACAAAATAAAAAAAATATCCAAATTAAATAAAATAGTTTCATGCGACACAGGAATGACACATGGCTTGTTAATCTAACAACTGCAGAATTCCTTGAAGAAGTTAAAAACATTTGACCTTTGGCCCCAAAAATTGTATTTTTTACGAACCCAAAAAATTAACAATAACGCCTCTTATTTGTGACATCAAATTTATAGTACAAGCAGAGATAAGAATTAACAGGATAAAATGATGGGTAAACGTGTCAATATAACAACAAATTATAGAAATGTAAAAAATAATAAAAATAACAATAGTAATATTAATAAACACCTCTGAACTCTAAAAACATATAAAGAAACTAAAGAATTTCTGAAAACACAACCAAATATAATAATCACAAAAACAAATATTACTAAAGGTGACTACATTGAAAACTACAAAATGAAAACTTTATTCAATAATGAACAAACATACAAACAAGTCTGTACTAACCCAACACACAAATTACTGATAGTCACTAACATAGTATTAGGAAAACTCAAACAACAAAAACTTATAGACACTAAAACATACCTTAAACTCATAACGTATTCTCCAAAATCCCCTAAATCATATTCATTAGTTAAAAATCACAAAAATGGTAATCTAGTAAAGCCTAATGTTTCTTTTATCAATTTTCCAACTAATGAACTGTCTAAATGTCTAGCTAATATATTAAACCACCTGTCCACCAATAAATACAATGTTAAAGATCCAAAATACGTAGTCAAATATAAACCGGACTTTCATTTTAAATGCTAAAATATTGAGAGGAGCGGACGGGTTAAAGTGGGATAGGTGAGAAGGGAGAGGGGAGATCGGAGAGGGACCGGTCGTTCCCCTGGTCCGGCCTTGGTCCTGTCTGTGCACCCATGTCTGAGGAAGAGGTCACACCTGCAGTTGCGCAACGCGTCATCAATAAGTTTTTGACGAATGAAGGCGTTAAGTTCAGTGAAATTCTGACTAGAGTTAATGCTCGGTTTGGGGATGCAAAACTCTCACGCACTCAAGTCTTTGACTGGGCCGAAAAATTTAAAGGGCGAAAAGAAAATTGAGAGCCACAACAGGCGTCCACGGACAAATGTGACTGACAGACAAGAACATTCACGATCTCATTGACGGTGATCGGTGCCTGACGGCTGCTAGATAGCACTAAATAAAGCAGCCTATAGGAACAAAAGACGCAACCTATCGGTCAGAGATGCCATTTTGTTGCACGACAATGCCAGGGCTGACACTGTTACACTGACTCAAGAAAAATTGAACCAACTGCACTGGGAAACTCTTGAACATCCTCCCTACAGCCCAGACTTGCCCCCCTGTGACTTCCATCGATCTCTTTGGGCCTTTGAAGGTAGCAGGCTTGAACTTGGCGGACATCACTTTGAAAGCAATGGCAATTATGAGGAGATTGTGTGCAATTGGTTCAAGACATGTCCTCTTGATCCCATCCTCTCCAAGACAACTTTTTATCAAGAGGGGATCCAGAAGCTCCTCAACCGATGGGGAAAATGTGTAAACGTGGAAGATAGCTATATAGAAAAACTATAAAATATTTTTGAAATTTAATTTTAAACAATAAATAATTCTGGAAAAAGTCCGGTTTATATTTGACTCACCCTCGTAAAATAGCAAATATCCATATTACGGAAGGTTACAATATAGTTTGATTAGACGTTTCTTGATTATTCACTAATATTTGGATCACAAAAATAAAAACAATAATTGAAAAACATTGGCAAAACTTCAAACACATAAATCAATTCCTAAAAATCAATCGAGGTCATTACCAGCCGTGTTAAGACCTATGTAAACTTTTTTAATCTAAAAGCTAAAAAAGCCAACTTTTTTAATCTAAGATTTTGGACATCACACACTTTATGCGGCAAGCACAAATTTAATTATGATTATATATGATTTCGAATGATACAGAGATGAAAATATGGTACCCCAAGTTTTGAGTACTTAATATTATTCCTAAATATTGGGCCATTCTTTTCCTTCCGAAGGCCTCCTCAATTAGTGACAAAAAAACAGCTTGGCCAGATCCAGAGAAACCGAGGAGAACTGGTGGAAGATCTCAGGAAAACATCACGGGATGAAAGTAATATATTTATTACTGCATGACACAACCCTTTTTAGACTGCCAACAGATCCTAAAAGAAGTGTCTAATGTTCTGCAAAGACCCATATCAACACAACCCATTCATAATTGTTTATGGGAAGTTGGTATAACATCTTATGCCCCTTTAAGATGACGCAGCAACATTGTGTCACCAGCGACTCCACAGTTTATGGCTCAACGAGCACCTGGATGAAAATACAATACATTCTACAACATTATAATAATTATCAGCATTTTATCATTTCAACGATTAATGATCAAAACATAAGAAAAAATGAATAATTATGAAACCTACAAGGCGAGCAAGATCAAAATCTCCTGACGGTAATTTAATATTCACATTATTATATGTTAATATATAAGTTATATTGTAAGTTTAAGTTAAAAATCCGAAATATGTTATATTGTAAGTTTATGTTAAATATCCGAAACTTATTCTCTTTAAGGGGCAATATTATAAAATATGAAAACATTCCAAGGATTTTAAGAGAGTTGTATGATAAGGAGAAAGATCTCCTAATAATCGGAGTCGGATTTTTCTGATGGGGAAGATGAAGCCATAAATTATTCTGACCAAAAGCACACCAGTGACTCAGAACAAAAGGCAATCCGGATGATGATGATGATAGGGAATTCGTTTTTGGAAAGGACCGTGAAACAATGTGGTCAACGAAAGATTTTTCTAAACCTAATTCCCGGACGAAGTCAAAAAATATTTTAAAAACATTTCTTGGCCCTAAGGGGGACGCAAAAAATGCCTTTTCAGTAACCGAATGTTTTACTCAAATAATTGATTTAAATATTACAGTTAAAATAGTTTTTAATAGTTGTTTTTAGATTTTTCAAAATATTTAATTTTTTTTTAAATATTCAAATTGATTTTTATTATTATTTCCTTGTTTTTTTTTTTGTAGAAAAATCATAATAAAACACCATTTATAAATAATTTTAAATTATTAATACACCTATACTTAATTTTAAGTAAATAAAAGTAATGGTGTCCAAAGTCAACCATGCGCCCGGTAGTGTAAAAACATTTGGCGCGCCTGGTCTAGGGTTAAATATGGACATAGAAATTATTTATTGAAAAAAATGTGTTCAAAGTAAATTTAAAGTTTATTAGGTATAAGAAAATATTTGTATTTATTAGAATAAAATATTACATAAAAAAAATACTTTACATTACATAACACAAGTAATACAGTATAAGTGCTCATGTATTTTAAATGAATTTATTGACCAATTCTTAATCAATTTTACTAACCTATCTGTTATAATTATATATCCTTATAAATAATATTTTAAATTGTCCAACTTTGGTTTTTAGCAGTAGGCGCATGTTATTTAAAAGAAATTACTTTTAGTTGCTAAAAATGTAAATAAAATGTTTGTATTATTTTATCCATAAATCTAGAATCAATGAGTAAATAAATAAATAAAATTTCAGAATTTTCTTTTCCCTACAGGTAGCATTAGCCACTGCAAGTTCAAGACTGAAAGTATAGAATTACAATTCTTTTAGAATCTTTACAATCTGAATATTGTAAGATTTTATTCATTATCAATAACATGATTTAATATGGAGAAATTCATGTATGAAAATGATCAATATAACAAAAATAAATATTATTGGCAAGTTTAGTCAGTATCTCATAAAAGAATCAATATCTATAAACCAAAATAATTTATTCTATGATAATACTTTGAAATTGGAAATAACGATATACATAGATATATACCTAAAATTGCACGTAATTTATGCAAAAATGAATGTAATTACTATGTATGTATATTAATATTTAAAGTAATATATTAATATGCAATATTTAATGTAATGAAATATATTAATATACAATATTTAATGTAATGAAATATATTAATATGTAATGTAAAACATTAATATATAATGTAAATGTATGCTGAAAATGCATGTAGTATTATATGCGATATACCTAGATATCTACTTAAAATTGCAAGTAAAATTTTAAAACTCGGGGGTGAACGAATCCCTGAAAATGAAGAATAATAAGCACGGGGCCAACTGGAAAACATTGGAGTGGTAGGCCGAGACGAAGGGGGGAGGATTGCATGAAGGCAGATCTGTCAAAGTTGAGTCTGAATTGCGGTGGGTGGATGGAGGTGTGTAGGAAGCGAGTTGTGGTGTCGGCATCGAACCTTCGGGTCTGTTAAGCTTTCATTATTATTATAGATATCTCTAGAGTACTTTTTTCTAAAGAATGTGGACTGTAAGTATATATAATTGCTTTAACAATATCTACCTGGGTTTTGAAATCTTACCCAGGTATGTGCTGGAATAACAGACTTAACTTGAATATCATATTGGTGCTATATATATGAGAAAAGGGGTAGTAAATACCTAAATTTTAATGATATTAATGACAAACCACCAACTGTGGGTTTTTTTTAAAATTCTTTTGAATAATAATAATCAGTCACATTTCAACACTGATGATGGCCGAATGGCCGAAACATCTGCTGAAATAAAGTTTGGAAAAAAAGTGTTGAGACTTAATTAATGGTCGCCCTGATCCTCACTTTAAATCAATTGAAGAGTCTCAAGAGGAGGAGTGTAACATTAATAACTAATTATTATTATTATTATTATAGATATCTACCTGGGTTTTGAAATGGCAGAATTCATAATTTCAATTATTTTGGCCTTAGCATCATGACCAGCTTGAATAGCTTCCATTATGATCTTTAAAGGAACACCTGGAATTTTTATATCTGCTTGTAAAGCTGTAATGCCCTTGTTGGTTCCAGCAATTTTAAAATCCATATCACCCATGTAATCTTCAATCCCCTAAAATAAAACAATAGTATTTTATTCTTTAATTACACTTAATTGGTTGATTCAAAACAATTTCAGAATTTCTGGTCTTCAAAATCCGGTCAAATTGTCTATAAAAAATTGTAATCCAATTAAATTTTATTTTATTTTTCAATTTTAATTTTCATTAATTAAATTTTGAGCACTAATGATTTACTTAATATTTATTTAATGATTTTTTTTTGTTAATAATCATTAAATCATTTTGAAAATTATTGGCTGGAACAGAGATACAGAGGCCGTGTTTCGAATCCTGGTCATGGTCAATCTTCTATCTTCATATAAATTATAAAATAAAAATAATTTAAATATAAAATAATTTTATCTGAAGAGAAAAGAATGGCCATAGCCAGGATTCAAACCCAGGTCTCTGCACCACCATTGTAGGGCTCTTTCCACCTATCAAGGATCTATAAGACAGCCACTTCAACACAAAAATTTTATTTTAAAAGTCATAAAGCAGGGACAGAATATCATAAATAAGGAGGGAATAGCTAACCAAAAAGTGAGAATAATGTCAAAAATTATAGAATGCTAAATCATTAAGCATCAACAAATATAACAGTATAAGAATAAAAAATGTCTATACAATATAAATAAATAAATCTATAGGATAAAGTATTTTTATTTATTTTTTATTTAATGAAGAGTGTTTAATTCAAAGAAATATATACAAATCTAGATGACAAGATCAATCCTGACAATCTATAAATTCAATTTTACTAAAACTTTTATAATAACAATTTATAAGAAATTTTATAGAAATATTTGAAACTTCTTGAAGTAAATATTAAATCAGACAGAAATCAAATGCCTTAATGTCAATTGAACAATTATGGTGAAAATACCTAAAAAGACAATAATATTTTAGAGAAAAAGAGAATTATAATTTAACCATAAGTATAATCAACTCAATTTTCATACCAAAATATCAGTTAAAATTTTGTAGTTGTTAATATGCTTTGTATCAGTACCATCATACTGAGTTACAAGTCCAATAGCTACACCCGCAACAGGATTATAAATAGGCACGCCAGCATCCAGCAGAGCTAAACTACCACCACAAACGGTTGCCATTGAAGAAGAACCTAGAAACATTTATTTGAGGTTAAATGCAATGAAATACATTTATAGCATTTGAAATTTGAAAAATCACAAACCATTGGATTGTAAAACTTCAGATGTTAATCTAATAGTAAATGGAAAATTTGATGGTATAACTGATCTTAAAGCCTTTTCTGCAAGCGCACCATGTCCTACTTCACGTCGAACAGTAGTTCCAACTCTACCAATCTCCTTAGTAGCATATGGAGGAAACTCATAATGTAAGAAAAAATTCTTTTCTTTCAAACCACTGTAGCAAAGAGAGGAAAATTCTAGAAACCATTTATAGTAAAGAGAATTAAAATAGACGATTTTAAGTTAGGGAAACCTTTCAAAAAACAATAAATACTTTATTAAATACAATTTTGAACAAAATATTTTTACGTGATTAATGCTGAAACAGGATCCATCTGCAAAACTGAATTTGGAGAGTCCAGAGCTACCGTACATAATACCTGTGTTTGCCCACGTTGAAAAAATGCTGAGCCATGAAGAGGCTTAAACATATCAACATCACACTTAATATCTCTTAGCTGATCAAGTTGTCTACCATCACATCTAGAAAAGAAAAATGAAGAAATTTTGTTCCATAAAATATCAATCTATTTATTATTTAACAATATAAAACTTTTGTAGGTTTTAAAGATCTACAAATAATTACGATAAACTATTTGATTTGTAGCCTACATTTCGAACCAACAATGCAGGTACTCTTCGAAGAGATATTAACATTATTGGAATCCTTTCAGAAAAATGTCTTATAATTATTGTAATTTATTTATGATAATTAATCTTATTCTTATCTTATTTTATATATTTTTATATATACATACATATATATATATATATATATATATATATATATATATATATATATATATATATATATATATACACTTACTAAGTCTCTGCACACCCTCAAGCTTTTTTTTTTATTTTACCTAAAGATACCTTATGAGCCAGATATGGGCAACGAAACTCACATATTTTTTACAAAATTTAATCTATTTTAATTAACAACAATTACATTTAATATAATTTATTTAACTTATAATTTATGAGGAAAATTACATAAAATGTCAAAATATTGATGCGCCAAAAGTCTCTGCACGCAGTGGAATTAGCCAAGATACTGGTATGTATACAGTTTGCACATTATCCCATTCATCCTCTGGCTAATCCTAACTTGTCAGAGTTAATTTGGGCCCAAACAGTTAAGAGTGTGATAAAAAATGGAGGTTCCAACACCGATTCCTGACCAAATTGTAAATTTGAGGAAACTCATACGACTCATACAAGTAAATAGGACAAATCGTCAACAGGGGCTATACTACGGTAAGGTATGTCCTAAAACGGTATGAAGAACTGGGTACAATGGAAAGTAGATACCGCTCTGGCCGCCCCCCATACTACAAGCTCACCACAAGAGGGCTATCATAAGGACTGTGGCCGAAGAACCCCACACAAGTGCTCTAAATTTAGCAGGTATGGTGTAAGAAAATTACAAGATTGGGGTATCTGCACAAAAGATTAGAACCCTAAAGAAAGCTGGCTATAATGTGCGTAAGCCTAGGTGTAAGCCATTCATTAGTAAACAAACCGGATATTGAAACTGCAGTTCGCAAAGGAACATGTAAACAAGCCCTTATAGTTCTGGGAATGTTTTTTATTTACTGACGAGAGTAAATTTAACATTCATGGATCAGATGGAAGGGGGAAACTTTTGAGAAAACCTAACAAAGAGCCCCTGGAAAAAAACATAGTTGGTACTGTGAAACATGGTGGAGGGAGTGTTTTGGTTTGGGGGTGTATATGTGCTGCTGGAGCTGGTAATTTGAAATTTATCAACGGAATAATGGACCAACACGTTTATATAAATATTTTGAGAAGTAATTTACCGGAAAGTTTAATGAAGTTTGAAGTTTGATCTTGAGGAAAAATTCATTTTTCAACAAGATAATGACAGCGCAGAAAGTTCAAGAATAGTTGCTCTACAATGCTCCACAGCATCTTAAAACACCTCCCCAATCTCCTAATCTTAATCCAATACAACATCTGCGGGATCAACTAGGCCGTCAGAAAGTAAAAATTAAAATAAAGAACAAAGACCACTTAAAAAGAGTACTAAAGAAATTGTGGGGTAAAATTACTCCAGAAACTACAATAAACTAGTTCACACTATGCCAAATAGAATATGAGAAGTGATAAGAAATAAGGTAGGAACGACCACCTATTAAAGTTAATTTGGCATCAATAATTAAGTTTCAAGTTGAAGAAAAATGATGTGTGCAGGGACTTTTGGCGCATCAATATTCTGACATTTTATGTAATTTTTCTCATAGATTATAAGTTGAATAAATTTTATTAAATTTGATTATTAATTAAAATAGATTAAATTATGTAAAAAATGTGTGAGTTTCATTGCCAATATCTGGCTCATAACCTATCTTTAGGTAAAATAAAAAAAAAGCTTGAGGGTGTGCAGAGACTTTTGTTAGTAAGTGTATATACATATAATTAATTTTATTAAGTGTCTAATAATTAATTTTATTTATGTAATTTTTATTTATTTTATTACAAATAATTAAAAAATATTTTTTTTAAATAATTCTATAAGAAAAGAGTTTAGAGTGTTAGTTTAGTTAACCTTTCATCACGGTCATAAAAAATAGTTAACCCTTAACGGTCATAAGTTCATAAAAAAAAAATTAGTATGAAATTGAACAGTAAGAGTTGATTTCATTACATCAACCATACTGCTAAATCCAATAAGGATACTTCTTTTCTTATTTCTCCTGTTTATTACAAATTGTTTATTGTATATTAGTCAATTTTAGTAAATTATTTATTATACTCTTTTTAATCATAGTGTGTTATAATGGTGAAAAATAATTTTCGAAAGAAATGAAAACTCATCGTACTGAATTCGTTAGAATAACATAAATAAATTCCAATGACCATAAGAAATTTGTCAGAAACGATTCCAATTAATATTGTTAAGTTAATTAAAATAATATAAATATACATATAAAGTAATTTCACATTACTTTCCATTATTAGTTTATAAACTAACAATAAGAAAAATATTATTACAGTAACATCTAGTTGGCAGATGGGTCATAATACAAACAATCCTATTGTTCAAAAAATTTGAAAACTTGCCCAGTGTCTCCATTAGTATAAAGATACAATGAACTCAAGACTTGGGATAGAATTTTTACCAACGATTAAATGAGGCAACTTAATAATCCATCTACAAAATTAATAAATAAAATTTTCAAGATCAGTGAAATTACTTCTCATTAACTTGTGTTAAACAGAGATTTTAATAAATGTACTACACTTCTAATGACAAGATGGAATCGGTGTAAATGGTAACAGCTGATGCGCACAATAGTCAAAATATTTCGAAATTCCATGTAAATTGTGATTGATATGAACCTGACCACCCATCAACCAGATGTTTAATTATATAATATAAATTAATACCTTATATCATTTTCTAAAATCAAATTCCTAAATATTTGTTTTGTTATAATATTGAATGCTTCATTTGCTACTTCCATATTGGTTTCTGGTAGATCCTGCTTTAGCTTTTCTAATACATTTTGCCTTATGTCCTTAACAGCATCATCCCTAGACAACTTATCATGAGTGAAATCTTGAAATACCTCTCTTATTCTCATTTCAACTAAGCTTCTTATGCCAGATAAAACTGTCTCATCAATCTCATTTACTGGTTCAACACTTCTTTTCGTTTTGCCCTTCAATTTTTGCAGCTGAGTAATGGCCTGAACAATTTTTTGACATTCTTTCACACCAGTTTTTATAGCTTTCAAGAAATTCTGTAGCAAAACATTATTAGCTGAACCTTCAAGCATTACAACTAAGCTTTGAGATGCGGCTGTAACAACCATATTAAGAGAACTTTCCTTTAGTTCACGTCTAGTTGGATTAATTATAACTTTATCATTTATTAAACCAACTCTAACTGCACCGACAGGACCGTTCCAAGGAATATCTGATACAGACAGAGCAGCTGATGCTGCATTTATACAAAGCACTTCAGGATCATGAATACCATCAATCGCTAGTAAATTACAAATTAACTGTGTTTCACAATAATAATTGTGAAATAAAGGTCTCAATGATCGATCTATTAATCTGCTGGTTAAAATTTCATGTTCACTGGCTCCATATTCCCTTTTATGGAAATTCATAGGTATCCTCCCTGCTGCAGCTGCCTTTTGTCGATAATCCACTGTTAATGGCATAAAATTAAAGGAGGAAGGTTTCGATTTGCTTACAGCAGTTACCATAACAGAAGTATCACCACAACTTGCAACAGCACAGCCATCAGAGAATTGAGCAAAATCGGTACAAGAGATAGCCACGGTTGGTCTAAAAAGAAAAAAAAAAATCAAATTATAAGAAATAAGTAAAATCTGCCAAACAAAAAAATGGAAATGATGTGAGTTATTGAGTTAACTAATTTTCCATTAAAAAATGTCAAAAGATGATAATGTCAGACATGGGATACCAGTTGATAATACAAGTTGCCAGTAAAAATTGAACAAGGGTTTCTGTAAGGAAAGACTACCTTTCATAAATATAAGGAAATAATTAGCAGTAACAGAGTTATTCAGTAATATGTAATTTTTTAACTAAATTTATATTAAATTAAAATAAATAATCACCTGTCAGTAAATGGAACAACTATTTCAGGGCTAGAACTAGTATTCCTGAATTTTATCAATGAAATAGTTTTTCTGGTAGGGAAGTGGTAGTTTAACAAAGAAATACTACGTGACAACATTATTTCTAATTTTTTTATAAATACCCCAATATATTATTGGCAAGCAAAGTTCAAAATACTTCACAAAATAATGAACTTTATCAATATTTGATTGAGTATAACTCAAAACATTTTAACCGACTCAAACAGCTCAGACGGTTCCATGATAATCACAAATGAGTAACTCAAAACAGTAAATAACAACAGAATGGAGATAGTTAACAACAAACAGTGGAATCAATTGTAAAAGTTAACATATTCCAATTTTATATTAGTGAAACTAAATACTATAAAATTGGTAATATAATATAAAATTTTCATAAATGACAAATTTTTAAAACAACATTCACAATTGTACCATAGCCAACTTGGTGACCTTCACAGGAAGTAAGAATTAGGGTCTGGCCACACATGTCCGCACCGGATCCGCACCGCAGCATTAATATAGGTTATGTTCAGAATATTTTTAATTTAACTTACATATTACCTTTAGTTATGCCTAAAGGTCAGGCCACACATGTCAGAAACAGGCCACTTTAGGCATAACTAAAGGTAATATGTAAGTTAAATTAAAAATATTCTGAACATAACCTATATTAGTGCTGCGGTGCGGACATGTGTGGCCAGACCCTTAAGTGTATAAATCCACAAATATTTAAAAAATATTTATTTGTATTCATTAAATCAATTATTTGGCCGAAGTTCATTTAAAATCCAATTTCCAATTACTATCTGTTCATTTTCTATATTACAACTACTTCAGGTTTCGGAATCTCGGCGCACCTGAACCTTTTCTCCATTTTTATTTATAAAGTAAAAAGTGGCGGGTTTAAACGTGAATCTTTTGTAATTCGTCGTTTTTGTTTTGTTTCAGTTTTTATATTAAGGTGATAATTATTATTAAAATGCCTCCAACATGTATCCTTTGAGGTGCCTTTACACTCTACGAACTTTACCTCAGGTCAACTGTTCCCCTTTGAGGAAACAGAATATTTGTGTTGTGTGATTCGGTCTTTGAGGAGATTTTTGGTTTCTCCAATGTAACAGGAATTACAATTTGGGGCAGAGCAACCTACTCCCTTCAACTCTACTCTTCAACCTATTCCCAAATTTTTCAAATTTCAAAAAATCCATAATTTTTTTTTCTTAATTAATTATATAGGTACTAATATTCTAACAATTTCATTCAATCGCTATTTAATCAATACTCCTCAACATTAAAAATAAACTTCGCTATAATTTAAAATACGTTAAAGCACTCGGCAGTTACACCGGATGGTTTGGAAAACAAACGTAACCCCCCACTTCTTCCGATTGCAGTATCCAACAGGTTCACTCGACAGGTACATTTTATTTCTTGTTACATTATTTTTAGACTTTTACCCATCTTTTTCTATTTTCACTTCGCACATATTCCTTCCGCATCCAAAAATTTTATTCATATTCTTTTGTTTAATATCTAATTTCACCAAAAAAAAATTAATTTATATTATTCTATTATGTAATTATTAACTCATTTTCATTTTTCATGCATATATATGTATATATAGATATATAGATATACATATCTTATTCATTTAATTATTTTATTTATTTATTTATTTTTTCTTTTCTTCATATTTATTGGTTGCTATCTTGTTTTATATTTATCCCTGAAGAAGACCTGAATATCGGGTCGAAACGTCGGCACAATATATATGTTATTTCACATATAGTGTTTTCATTTGACCACACCCCCAACCATTTCCATCTGAAATATAATTTGCGCTTTATATCTCTTAAGGTGCCTTTACACTCTACGAACTTTACCTTCGAACACCACCCTCGAACAACCTTCGTGAAGCCTTCACAAAGTCTGTTCGGGTGTTCAAGGTACTTCATCTGTTCGCCCGTGTTCGGGGGGGTAGCGCTCGTGTCACTTTTGATTTTGGTTTTTCCCAAGAGACAGGAGTTGTTTGTGATACTAGTGCGCCGTTGTAATTCTTCTCCTATTTTTTTATTTTTCAGATAATATAAAATATATTGATACTGGAGATTTTTTCTTTAACATAGGCTAGCGTTGGGTGCGTCAGCCATATTGGTTCGCTTAACGTCACGTGAAGTATAAATGGCTGTTCGTGTAACGCAGGTACGGTAGGGTTCGGGGGAGAACCTGTTCGAAGGTGAGGTTCGTAGAGTGTAAAGGCACCTTTAAACATAATTTTGTATATCGATAGTTATATCGATGCTTAAGCAACTAAAATGCTTATGAATAGTCACTATGTTTGTTTATATCATGTAAACGAAAATCTGTTCAAAATTAAAGGAATAAAGTTATGTTTGATACCTGACTCTTTTTAATTTAACTCTTAATAATTATAATTTCATTTATTTGTAAATTTAAAATAGTAATTATATCAACTTAGTTCACGTATGTAAGTAACATGTAGAGGATATTGTTTTAATTTTTTTGAGATTAATTTGTCCACAGAACTATTTGAACTTCGTTTAAATGTAACCCTACACAGGTCCAAATTTAGACCTTTTCCTGATTCCGAAATGAATTGAGTTGTATATAAATAGCTTTGGCAAGTGTTCAAGTTTCTTACACAGGAGTTCATCTACACCAGTTTGTGTGTTGGGTTTATCCATGTAGTTAAATTGAATTGATTTGAATTTCTTTCTAAAGTTTGAAGAAAACGTTAAAATGGCTATACCAGAATCAGTTTTGAAGTGTGTTGCAATTTTAAATAGTGCTAAAACAGATACTGAAAAATTTGCTGGTTTGTTTATGGTTACTAAGTTAACTAAGAGTGAAGAAACTTCAAGTGAGGCTAAGAAGCTTCTATTTGAATCTATAGGAATTGATTTTTTGAAGAGATTAATTCAATGCCAATCTGTCCCCCCTGACTGCCCACCCCAAGTTTATAAATCTGTTGCACTAGCTATTTTTTCATCATTTTGTAATGATATTGAACTTGCACATCACCCTGATATTTTGTCTAGTATTCCTTGTTTTTTAGAAATAGTTCAACAGGCTGACACAGATGATTATGAAGACAATTTAATGATTATTGGTGAGGCCTATGAATGCCTGAGATGTATAGCTGAATCCGATGAAGGTAAAAAAGCTCTACTTGATCAAGGTGCAGTTGTTAAAATGGCTGATATTTATTCATTACAAAGTTTTCAAACTGATGAAGCTCTACAAATCCTAGTTGCACTAGTTCAGCATTTTGGATCTTTAGCTTGGGATAAGGAAAATCCAAGGTATTTCCATTCACTTATGAATAAAGTAGCTTTAGATTTTGAAACAGATCATAGTGAAAGGAAATTTGAATTATGTGGTGTTCTTGAAGCACTCGTTATATCTTCTGACCGTAAAACAATTATGTCTACATATCAAGAAGAATCGTGGCCAACTAGTGTATATAAAGGACTTAATGACATACTTACGAGTAAGATAGGTAAAGCACAGCGTGATCCTGCATTAAAGCTAGCAGCAGCTATGATCGACTTACTTGGTGTCGAATGGACTTTGACTGATAATGAAAAACCCAAACAATTTTTCTTATTGCTTGTACATTTAGGTTCAGTTGAGGTAAGAATGCAATTGGAAGATAGAAACTTTGAAGTTATCTTAAAAAATGTCAATTTGATTTCTTCCTGTTTTATAATACTTGAGTTATCAGTATCTTATATTGGCAATGACTCTTTAGACTTAGAACAGAAAGAAAAGCAACAGCTTTATACTGCTCTAAAGGGAGCCTTTTCTGCTGTATTAGGCACTATCAAGAAGTACGTCAGTAGAATATCTATGAACAAGCAACAGTCAGAAGAAGGAAAATTATTTGTTTGCGCCTTAGTACGTGTTTTGGCTGCCTGGTTGGCACAAGAAACAACAGCCATGAGAAGTACAGTATATGAGCTTTTACCATTTATTTTATCTGTTGCTAATGACAGTTTTTATTCTTATCGTTCTCACTATGTAAGCGAAAAAGTGAAATCAAATCCGCCGGTTTCGTCAGGTCATTCTAATCAGGTTGATGTTTTGAGAGTTATGCTTCCTGCTTTATGCCACTTTACAATTGAGGATAAGGGGCGTAAAATAATGCTTGACAGTAAAGAAGATGAAATCCTTTTAGAATGTTTTACCTTTCATTGGTCCATTGTAAATTATAAAAGACCTCCTATTCCAAAGTCTGAGAGACTGAAAGCCAAAAAGGAACCAGTTCCAGAATTACCAGCATCTCTGATAGATGAAATGAATGATTCAAAAGCAGCAATGGTCAGTATGTGTAACATTTTTATGAACATAGTTGTTTTGGAACCTAAACTGGCAGAAAACAGTCCAGTGTTTGCTGCATTGCTAAAGTTTATTCTCAATAATCTTACTGAATTAAAAAATATACCAGAGAATTTAGTTTTACATGGACATATGGCTGTATTAGGCTTGTTATTGTTAAAGCAACAATCTAAAAAAGTGAAAAAAAATGATTTTTCTATATGCCGCTACATTCAATCAGCAATTAGATTTTTATGGGATGCTTATAATGTTGATGAATCGAATGATTCATCTACACTTGTTGTATCTATGACATACAAGAAGTATTGGATTGAGATTATGGAACTTTGGTTTCTTGGAATGCAAACTATTAGTGTTGTTTTGACATTGATTCCATGGATTTCAGAATTTGCTATGGAAACTGGATGGGCTCAAGGAATAATTGAAACCCTTAAGAAAGTTAAAGTTGGTTCATTGCCATCAAATACAAAATCAGCCTATGAAGACTTTTTGTGCCATTTAGTTGAAACAAATAACGATGTTGCTCCAGTATTAAAAGAACATGATGTCTTGACTGTTTGTCGTAAGCATATGATGATGGAACTTGGAAAAAGATTATTTGGAGATTAATTTCTTTTCAATTATATTTAATTATAAGGTAATTATATATATTGTTTCATAGTTTTATTAATATTTAACATAAATGACCTTCAGATTTGTTTGTTATTGGTTGCAAAACTTATGTAAAAAAAAAAATTGCAGTCAACTATTATTTTTAATGTTCTATCTCTTTTTTAAAAGATAAAGAACTTCATAAACAGAAATAAAGACTTCTAATTTTTTGATTTTTTTTTTTTCTTGTTTCGTTACTTGCATGCAATTAATTCCATTATTACTAAAGAAAAGGTAAATAATATTTTAATTATTTGTTAAAATACCTACTTTCTTTTAATAACGAGTATTAAAATTACAAAGTATTTTAATAGTTCTCACAACAAATATTTAAAATATAAATTGCTAAAAGTATCCTTTATTTTCAACTCAAAATACTGTTAGACACGACAGAAAATCAAAAAGCTAAACTCTTATACATTAATGGAGTGCATTATTTTTTTTATTTATTTTTTTTTTTTTAATATTGAGAAGTCATATAATATGTTATGGTTTAGTATGAAGAATATAAATAATTTTTTATCTTAAAACTTTGAAACTTTGATTTTAATATAATGATAATGATCCATGCTTAATTTTAATATATATATTTCATTTTATAATTTTAAGTACTTCCTTTTCTAAAATACATACTTTAAAATTTTTTGTTCCTTTATTAGCGCAGTAACACTAACAAGAAATATTTAAATAGAAATAATAATAAGATGTTTAGTCTTATTTGTGTTTTAAACGAAAATCACACTAAACATTCCTCTTTGGGTTTTTATATTTCAAGCAATTCTTTATTAATAAATTTCACAAATTCTTCTTGAACACTGGTCTTTTCCAGAAACCCTTTTAGCGTGGTGCTCAATATTTGTGACCTACGTTTCTTCAAGGTACCTTTTACAATCAAAATAAACATCCATCAACACTAGTATTTTATAAACTCTTAACACAGCAGATGTGGATTCCTCAGTGAAGATCGCATTTACAAGGAAAAATTAATCTAAAAACTGATAGTAGATGTACCTGAAAAATAAAGATATATACGGCTATTGAACTAATCAATTCTGTTTTTTATTTATTTTTTAAGAAAAAGATTATTAATAAGCTCACACTTTTTTTTTTCTTTTTTTTATTATTTCAATCATTTCTTTCTTCTCCCCACTTCTGCAGGAACCATTTTAAACAAGCATACACTATTATATTACAAAAATTTAAGAGATCTAGCGCCTAATATCAGTATACTCTAATGGTTAAGAAAATATTCGTAATTTTTTCACTTCATTATTGCATTTTTACATGCATATCTTTACTTATTTACATATTACATATACATATTAAATTACAATAAATTCATTACGTTACTTTATTAACATTTTTAGTGTGTGTGTCATAGACTATAGGAAGATATGGTTTGTGTGGTGCAGGAACGGGCTTTCTTTATTCGAACATGCTCTACTTTAAGCGAAATTTACTTTTATTTACTATCTGGATAAAGGCAATTTACGATCCATAAGTCATATACATTATAATTGAAAAATATCAGTGATCTACTGATACACAAATTACTGGGTTTAAAGTTAAATGAAAAAAAATTAATAATTTTTTGGCTCAGTCTATGATATAAAGGATATTAAAATTGATGATTTTGTTTGTATCATAGTAAAGAGCATTGAGGATTTTCCTTGTAGGCATTTGTCAAGAAATGAAGTGTGGTTTGAAGATCTATTAAGTAGGGGATAGTGAAATGTTACTCTAGGATACTTAAAGATAGGATTGTAACTCTAAGCTGATTTTAATCCTGCAGTTTTTTCTATTCTTTTTCATTGCAAGATATGTGACCGATAAATTTCGGTTGCAATAAGTATAAGTTCCATTATTTACTGATGAAATGTGTATGGGAATACAACTCAATGATAGGTTGGGATACCTACTTTATAAATCATTTTAAATATTGTATGATAATTAACTTGTTCATAAGAACAGAAAGCTAAAAAGAGAGAAAAAATAAAGGGGGGAGCTGCCATCCACTACCCCGACCCCTTGCAAACACCTGTTACTTGTGATGAGGAAGAATATTAGGGAAAATCATTTGCTGAGTTTGTTGTTATAGTACTTGGTTGCAAACTTGGTTTATTTAACCTATTATTCATCACAAAAGATCAGGAAACATCCATTTTTTTTTTTATTATCACTAATTAATTAATTTTCATTCAATATGTATGTATGAAAATTATTAACATAATAATCTATTAAATAAGGAACAGCTACGTCTGATCAAATTACCCTAAATTAAGGATTTCAATATGAATCCTTCATTGACATGAACTTCTAAAACATTTGGCTTTATCTCTACCGCTTAATGATTGTAAACATACACAACATTTTTATAGCATATCCTGCTCTGTACCCTGCAAGTTAAATAATTTTAAAGAAATCAAGTATTTTGAAAGATTACACATACACACACACATGCATATCAGATATTTTTTCTTGACTGTTGATATTAAATGTTCTAATTGGGTTCTTTAGGTCCATTCGATAATTAACAACTGTATTATGGCGACATTTCGATAGTATATTGTTCTCATAATCATGCCAATGTTGCTGATGTATATTGCTATATAAACCACATAGATGTATAGAGACTAAATAACTATTACTCTAATGTACAACGGCAAGGACAGTCCTGAACTATATATATTTTTTTTTAATCAGTCTTAATGTAATAAAATATTTATCAAACTACCCATTTATTGAGGTTCATGTAGGGATAAAAACATTTTGAATGATAAGGGAAAGAAAGAGAGGCAAATAGTTTTAATTTTTATTTATTTTATTTTTTTCTGTTCCAGTGGGACTTGAAAAGAACCCCTTCAAATTGAAACACATGAACAAAAAACTCTTAATTTTGTATTTACTCTTAACAAATGATTGTGAAATGACATTTTTTATATTATACATTGTGATTGATTTATGATTCCTCTTCTTTTTTTTTTCTTTATTATTAGGCTTATAGCAGCAAAGTAATTCGACATGCATTTGGCAGATACTAATACTAAATTATACTATACAAATTAATGAGCTTGTGTTTAATAACTTTTTTTTTGTATTTATCAATTTTCCTTTTAATTCATTGAATGTTATTGTTTGGTATTAGAAGTGTGAATAGTTTTAATCATAATTTTGTTGTTTTTTTGTATTTGATATATGTAAATATATTTTTGTTACTATTGTATATTTTAAAATAATTAACTAATCATGTTTATAGAAAATAAATGGATAAAGCAAACAGTTTTTTGTTATGTTTTTTCTCTCGATCTGAACATCATGAAATCCCATAATAATCACCTTTGTGATCATTGAAATAAATCAAGATTTATTTTATTTTCATAAAATCTTGAGTCGGTATGGAAACTAAGTAGTAGATATTATTTTTTTTCTTTTTGTTATTCCTGATGAATAATTTTTGAATAGAAAATTCATTAATCACATATTATAATTAATTAATCATAAATCATTAATTAATTAAATCAGTAGTATGTGTACAATTTTTATTTTTAATTTATACTAAATAATTTCAATTTTAGTTACTTTTTAAAAGAAATATTCAAGTTTTATATACAAAAGCAGGTTTTATAGTGATAAAATAATGAATAGAAATAAGAAGTATGATCACTCCATGATTTAAGACTGATGTTCCATCTTTGTTAAATTCAATAACATATATTACTTTTTCATTGTATATATGGGATGGAGTAATCTATCTGTCTGTACTATTTATACTATATTACCTATGTACTGTATATATATACGGAGTAATCTATACTGAAGCACATTCATCAAATTTAGTTTTAGCTTTAAAGTTGATTTTCAAAATCAGATATTTGTTTCCAATTCTTTTTTTGTTTGGTGGACTCCTCCAAATTCTGTGTTTCAATTGACTTCCTTTTTCGAAAAGAATTGTAATAGGAATTATTGTCATTTTCTAGATGGATGAAAATGTCGGTGATTTTATTGCCTGATACTTTCCTGCTACATTGACCTTCTTCAGATTTTAAACCTTAATTATTTTCAGGAGTAGACTTGTTTATACTTTTGAATTTGTAATTATAGGGGACGGATCTTTTCTTTAATTATTTACCTTATTAAGGTATTTTATACACACACATATATATATATATATATATATATATATATATATATATATATATATATATATATATATATATATATATCTAGGATCAATAAGGGGAAAACATGGAAGCAACAGAGTATGCTAGAGGTGACGGAGGAGAGAAGATTAAGGTGGTATGGCCATGTAAGGCAGATGGAGAGTAGTAGAATACCCAGAGATAATATTGATAAATATAAGGAAGGGATACATAAGATTGGGAGGTGGGAAGGAGAAAGAGAGGAAGACCCAGTAGTCAGATATAAAGACAGAGTTAATGAGAGTATGGCAGGAAGGGGACTGTCCGAGGAGTACATCCTTGAGCAGTAAAAATGGAAGGACCAGTTGGAGTTTGGATGAGGAAACCTTCTACCTGATTAAAGTGCTTAGGAGAAGAAGATTAATGAATATTAGCAAATTACAAAAATTGAAGGAACTATATCTTCAAAGAGTTATAACTATTTTCTTTCCATTGTTAATAAACTAGTAAAATTTTATATTAAAATGCTCTGAAAAGAGATGGTGACACATGCAATATTTCTTGCCAATACGGATTGAAAAAGAAGCACTTTTTGCCACAAATCTTGATCTATCTGAAGTAGTAAAGAGATGAACTAAGGTGTGGTTAGATTGCCCCAAACCATGTTCCAAACAGTCTGTTTAGGCACCTTCAGCTCATCTTACCATTGTTGTATTGAATCGAAGGTGCGGAAAATGGCTGTTCAGAACGTGTTTCCACACAATGTAAATCCACCTCGAAGACATCTTGAATTAGTATCAAAAGCAAGAACAAGTTGATATAAAATTGAAATTGTGTATATAAAACAGCTTCGCCCATCTAGATACCTGATATCACTTGAAAGATGGGATTATATAAAGCTAATCAAGTCCCTTTCAACTAAAAAGGCGCGATAAGAGTTCGCTAATATTGTGGAGATTTAACCTGCCGAAATAGACCACGCCCAGAAACCGTTGTTCTAAAATATTAGCGTTTTTTTTTAATAAGGCAGAGGATGTTATAACCTAGTTGTTCTTTTTGGCAACTCTTGACTAAAAATAAGTTGTCGCTACTGTACTAAAGGTGGATTACACTGCACCTACAGCGGACAGAACAGGTAATACCCAAACAAGCCGGTCAAGTGAACAGTGTAGTTACAGTGTTTCTAGTAGTTCAACGAACAACGATGGCTGATGTTGAAATAGTAACAGCTTTCACATTTGCCTCTAGTAATTATCAATGTAGCCTAAATCAAAGATGTGCCATGGCCTGGAATGTTTTGTTGAAATATAAGATCCTCCATCAATTTAAGATAGAAGCACAAGTTAAACAGAGATGGTTGATTAGGACTGCCCTTTCCATCCTGCCCTATTAATACAAGACCTTCCCACTCAAGTATAATGTCTTTCATAAACCGAGGACGACTGTCAGGGGCACTGAAAGATACATCATAGGAATCTCTTGAAGTAAAAGAAAGTTTGATATGGTTAATTTCTGACTTACCTGATCATTTTCAGGTAATACACTTCAGACAGTGAACTTAAAAAGGACACCAAGTAAGATCGCGGGCAAACTCCTGAATCAAATGTCTCCTTGATTGACATCCCTATCGCACAAAGAGCAGAGAGTCGTCAACCTACCCAGTGAAAATTGGAGATGAGTCTTTTGAACATAACACTAGAGAGAGGGTCGAAATGGAGAGAAAGAAGTGGAAGGGGATGGTCTGAATAAATTGCGGTTAAAAGTGTGTGTGAAGTGCCCAGTGAAAAACAAAAACTATTTTTAGTCGAAGTAAAAAACCTGAGCATTTCCTGAATTTGTATAAAATGAGGCAAAAAATAATACAAACAAATAAATATTATTTTTAGAAAATATAAATTTCTTATTAGATATTCAATTTTGGTACATATAAAGGTTATTATTATTAACTGCGTCAAAAAAGCTAGAGTAAAAAGGATCCCACGTACCTCCTCGGGCCACACTCCTTAGGAGTCCCATATCAGGAAATCGACCCCCCCCCCCCCTTTGTCTTCTCCATGAAAAGGGCACTGGAGAAAATATTTTTTTTAAATTGTGATATGCTCCGATTGTATGCTCTGCATATTCACGAAATTATTTACAATGTTTAGGCAAGTTTAGGATCCGCCGCTTAACTAGATTGAAACATTCGAAGTTTATGGTTGAAATTCCTGGAATAATATTAATTAAATGCACGTAGACGGAAATATTAAGTAGCTAATTGGAAATTTACTAATAAGTTAAAGCGATTCTCCGCAGGCTTTTCATCTTACATCTTCAATTCGAAAAGAATAAATATCGGGTAGTATTCTGGTAGATCTTATTACCCCATAATGAACGGTAGGTCCATGAAATAATACTTTCTTACCAAGTGATGAATATAAGATATTTTACGCTGAAGAGAGATTTCCTGAAAACGATCTAAAATTATGACAAGCATCTAAGGTAAGAGTAAGTAACTCTTTGCAGCAATATGAATCAATCTCGTGTATTACTGGTAAAAGTGAAGTTGTAATAACTGAATAAGAAAACTTGAAGACGGATTATTTGGCAGGTCCTAAATGCAGATTATCAGGAAATCGCTCTTCTATCTACAAATAGTAGCGAGATAACTAGTTTTCTTTCACGAATTTTTCATTTCTTACAGGAAGATTTATTCGTGTTATACCAGATAGAGAGACGGAACGGTTCCGCGGACTTTTGGTCCTTCTAAAAACAGTGTACTGTGGCTAGATAGTAATTAGCTAACAACTTACTATAAGAAAATTAAAATTTGAAGATCCGATCTTAAAAGATATTGCGCCAATTATTACGACATTAATCCTTATAAGAGCTTTATTAACGAAAATTGCTAATTCAGAGAAAGTTGCACTTTGAAATAGACGTTGTACTTCCTTGTATCTGTTTAAGGTTGTAACCAAGTGTAGGTTGCAATTTGTTAACATTGTTTAGTAGTTTTCAAAATTTTAGTGTTAATGTGATGGGATTCATCTGTTGTCAATTATTTACAAAACAAAGAAAACGTAACTCTATATTAATTTTTCCGCAAGATGGTCTATAGTTTTTTCTAGCAATTTTGTGATAATGTAATAAATTCGAATCGTAAGTTTCCTTTTTCTTCTTTTTGACATCGTTAGGAAACTATAAATAGTTGGGCTATTCTCTCTAATTTTTTCAGTGTAATATAATTGTACTTTCTGTCATCTATTTTAAAGATTGTTTAAATCATGTTTCTAATAATTTATTCTCTTTTTGTTATATCTTATAAGTTTATGCACTCTCTATTTTGTATTTAGAGAACATATCTGTAGTATTATTTGATGCAATAGATCATTTTTTTTTTTTTTGTTTTATGAAGAAACTGTTAGCAATAATTTTGTTTCATTGTAATTTAATTGAAATATTCTTTTTATTTAATTTAATTTTAAGGTCAAGGAATGCATTTCATATAAAAAAACCCTCCACCTTTCTCTCCTTTTTTTTTTCCTTTTTCCTCTATAACATTCTGAAATTAATTTAAATGGTTCATTAATTGCCAAAGTGATATTGGGTTTATAATGGTACTCTTATTAGGAGGGATCGCGTATAAGTCATAGCGCAATAGTTTATGTTTCTTTTTAAGATAGATTTGCTTCTTATGCAATTTATCCTTTAAAATCTCAAAATTAATATTTCCAGTTCAAAATCGTCAAAAGTACTAGGTTGGTCAAAATTTCCTTCATCTACTGCTAAAAGAATTCTTGATGTCGTCGAGTGTTGACAGATATGTTCATGGACGGGTTTACTGTACTTGGTGTAGGGTTCTTTATCAGCACTAATCAGACAGCTAAATTTCTTAAATTTGTGATTAAAGCAGTCATTTATGTCAATCATTCATTCAACATTTTATTCCAACAGTCACTTGTTATATCCATGAATAAAGTGATAGCAGTAGATGTATGTATATTAATTTGGTAGATGCTTTGAACCTGTATGGATTAGTGATTAGATATTCGTTGCTTGATAGAAATTACTAGTTTATATGTTCAAGGAACATTGGATATCTATTGATGAAAATATCTATAAGATAGACATTTCTATTAGCTTAAATAAGAACTGAGGACCATGTTTAGTTGCCTACTAGTATTTAAAATCAATCAATTTGAGTGGTGGGTAACACCTTTTCTTTTTGGAAAAAGTTTGTTGCCTAGTAATATATCAGGAGCTGTGAAAAAGTGGTAGCCTGTAGAGCACAAGTGATGCAGAAGAACTTAAATTTTTAGATCTGGTGTTGTCTAAGTTAGCTTTAAAAGAAATTATGTGACTTAAAAATCCAAGTTTTACCGCTTTAACAGTATTTACCTCATTGTCTGTGATTGATCATCTTCCAAATAAATTTATCTTACTTCTATTGGTTTTTCTAAAGAATGCTATGAGCTAAATTCGAGAGTAATATTGTTGACATAAGTTCCAGAACCTAACTTAAATCAGTGAAAGACTGTGCATTTACAGTAGGAACACTCTGTCTAGAAGAGTTAAGACCTTAACCGCTGAGTTTTTCATTTTATTTTCGAGTTTAATGGGGTGGGTTTGACCATTTTAGTAAAAATGTATAGGTATTTATCTTTTATACATTTTTATCAGCCTCCTACATATATCTGATCATTGGTAATAATACAAGCATTTTCAAAACAAAATATCAGGTTTTTTTATGGTTATTTTTCTGGCTTATATTTCAGTGCTGTATTAATTATGAAATTTGAACTTTCCAGAAATATCAGATTTGATTTTGACTTGGGCATAATTTCAGCCTTTGCATGAAAAATAATGTAGCTGTAAGTAAATTGTTTTTTATATTTATAATTTTGCTTTTGTTGATCATGATCAATAAATCATTATTTAAGATTCAGTTATTAATTTTTGTTTTATTAATTGTGTAGAAAATAATTTTTTTAAGATTAAATTCAAATTCAATGTGCTTTGTCTTTCAGATTTCTTGCATATTGTAAACTCTTTATGGTGTTCTAAGATATGGGCTCCTTCAACGAGGCTTTATTTGAACAAAAATTATTATATTTAAAAGACACTCATGACAGCATTGCAAACTTGTCATCTTGGTGTTTATCACATCAAGAACATCATGGAAAAATTGTATCTACTTGGTTGAATGTATTGAAAAGAGGTATAGTATTATCACATGATAATAGTTATACTTTTTCTTCTGATTTAGTAGGAAGTCCGAAAAATTTATTCATAATGGAAGACGAGTTGCTCAATCTACATATAGATAATATTTATTTGTGATGTTATATTACATCTACGCAGTCAGTTATCTCAATGGACTAGATTTTCATACCAAATAAAAAGCAAGAGATGATAAATGCATTAATAAATCTATTTTCCTGAATATTTAACAAAATATAAGAAATGTGTAAGAAAAAAATTCATAAGATTGATGAAAATAATTGTTTTTTTGTTAAATCCCAAAACTAATATAAAAATTAAAATTATCTTGTGATTTAACGAACTGGATTATAAATTGTATACAAATTTCTCAGAAATTAAATTTGCCATATATTGCTAAAGGTGGAAATAAAATATCTGAATAATAGCAATAGTTGATTAAAGGTTTACATTCTGTTTTCAAATGAAACAACTCTACCTTCATGAAAACCGAGTAAGAAAAAACTTGAAGATACTTTGGTATAAATCTTGTTTTTTTGTTTGTTTTAACGTTATGCCTCTAAGGCCTATTAGCCTCTAAGGCTAATCGGACGATGCTACAGTGGGAGTCCTAAATTTTGCCTATCCAGGTATAATTAGGATAGGGATCTTTAATGAGTACCTGACATCTTACAAGCTCAGGACTCTCCATTTTATATCCTATCTGAGGGACAGCATAGACAAGGATTTTATACTCCCTTTAAAAAATCCTAGGGCCACCTCAGGATGGGAACCCGTGACCTTTAGTATTGTAAGTTTCTATGCTAACCACTACACCACAGTGACCCCTAAATCTTGTTTAGTAGAAGATTTTTTACTAGGGCGCTTTTCAACTCCGAAACTCACTTTCATGATCAATTATGTTAAAATTATTCCAGTATTAGAAAAATTCCTTCTATGTGCTTTCAATGATTTTCTTTTTTAATATTAAAAGTATTGGTTTCATTTTTTATCATTATTTCAGTGAAAACAGAACATCGTCTGTTGCTTTTTTATCTTGCTAATGATGTTATTCAGTATAGTAAACGGAAATCACTTCCGTTCACGGACTCATTCGCTCCAGCTCTTCAAAAAGCTACAACAATGGTCAGGTGAGTTAGTATATGGTATTTTACATTTTAAAGTTAGATTCATGTTTATAATTTTATCAATGTTAATGCTTGTAATATTTTATGGAATTTTAAACATAATCTTGTTAGCAATAGCCAATCATCTTTTCATATTTAGGATTTCATTTACCTCCATAATAATGTTGCTTTTCCCATTAATGTTTGTATGGCATATTCGAGTGCCTCTTGGGACCCTAAAACAAGATTAAAACATTCGATTTACTGCTTAATATGATACATCTCTAAGATTCCAAATGTTCCCTCTAAATTTTATTTAGAATAAAAGTTGTTTTAATGATTGTAAGTATTCCACCCTACCCTTCCCCTGCTGATAGTATCCAATAAAACATATCAAATCTTCTTCAGTTGACCTTTTGCAATAACATTACATCTTTTGTACTAAGCCCCTATAGGGGAAGAGAAAATAATTGAGATCTGGTCTGCTCAACCATTTGCAGTAAGTGTAGGGAGTTTCAGAATCAGTGAACCATAGGCCAGGATGTGATTCCACATTTTATTGGCAAAAAAAAGTACCAGGGTCCATTCCTGCAGGAAGAGAAAATTTCATTTTTGTGTGGGTCTTATGAAAGCTGTTTATCTTTTTGTTAAAGAAAGCAATTACTAAAAAAAAAAAAAAAAAAAAGTTTATTTTGAAACACAGCTTTTCAATGAAATTTTCTTCAAACCAGGTCAAAATTTTCTTAGTTGAAATCTCTTTAACAGGCTTTTAAGCGGCCAATCATGTCAAAAATATAACATAAAATGAAAGTGCCCAAATACTTTAAATACTTTTACCTAGATCTTAATTATTGTAATTGATCTTTTTTGTAATAGGTGACCTACTAAATGCTCCTATTTTATAATCCTAATGTGCTATATTTATGAAAGTAGATAGGTAGATAGCTTTATTAAAAATGAATGTACAATTTCTTTCTTAAAAATAATAAACAAAAAGCTTTTATTGGCATGGTATGATACCGTCTGCTAGCTCTCCCTTCCAGTAAATTCACTCAATTATATTTTGAATCTGGAACCTACTTTTTATCCGATTTCTTTTTATACCATAGATATACATCTACAATATTTACAAAGTACTTTCTATACCTGAGCTATGGGCAGTCTGCCGCTGCACCAGGGTGACCATGGATTGTAGCAACGTGAGGTTTGGGCTACCCCCTCCAGGCTGTTAGTGCTCCCGCAAGCAACACAAATATCTGTAAGAAAACCATACTGCACGGCCAAACGTCTCATTAGGCCTAATGCGCTAACCAAAAAAAAAAAAAAAAAAAAAAAAAAAAAAAAAAAAAAAAAAAAAAAAAATATATATATATATATATATATATATATATCACATTTAGATGACTAAGACTACACATTCTTTGCTGTTCACTCCTCATTACACTATTGTTAAGATATGCTAATTGGTCTGTCAATTTATAAATAGCCTCAATAAAATTCATTTTATTCTTCTTCGTGCTTACTTTACTTGCTATTTATATCTAACAAGTAATTTATTTTACCTAAGTCACTGTTTAATTTGTGGTAAAGCCCGTAAAAATTAGACAATCAAGCTTTATCTAACATTTCTGCCTTAATTTATTTTTTAATTCATTCAGAATACGGGAAATTATTTTATTAGTTTGGTATTCTAATGGAATATTTAATTAATAGCAAAGTTTGGTGGAATATTTAATTCATTAAAAAGGTGTTTTCTTTATGCCAAAATATTTTCTTTTTAATTATTTCCTTGGCCAAAATTTTTGGTAGCCTTGATTCAGGTATAGAAAGTACTTTGTAAATATTGTAGATGTATATCTATGGTATAAAAAGAAATCGGATTAAAAGTAGGTTCCAGATTCAAAATATAATAGAGTGAATTTATTAGAAGGGAGAACTTATTTATGAAAAATGTATTAAGGTTTTCGACTTCTTCATAACTATTGTATCCCCATACTTGGCATGCATAAAATATAGTCCGGGAGCTGAGGGCCCAAAAGTTGCCTGATTTGAAGAAAATGTTTGATCATATAGGCTGAAAGTACTCATTTCATAGACAACATATGTGAATGTCTGCCACCTCAGATCGGTTGTCATCAAATTTTATAGGCGAACAAAATCGACATTTTCTAACTTTTTTCAATTTTTCGTTAATAACTCGAAAACGATTTATCGCAGAAGATATTGTGTTCTTTCTAAAATGAATGGGCATTAAATTTCTCGTCGACTGAGGTTCTCACTGTTAAAATCGAGTAAGTCTTTTGGCCAAAACCGATTGTCAATTTAGCTACTTTAGCGGAAAAATGAATTACACTCATATTCCAAAGCCTGCAATTTAAATAGGGTTACTCCATATAAAAAATGTTACCTATAATAGTTGTAGAATATCAAATTCTCTGTAAAACGATCTCATTAATTTTAAAATTAGCCCACTGCTGTAGAGACAAAGTAATTAAAACGTGAACGTATTTAGTGCCTTGTGGTCTAAAATCTGTGAAAATTTTTAGGATTTTTTTTCAGTTTCTCGGCAAATACAGATCACAAAGTATTGCTTTCTTCTTACTATAAGAGGCTAAACTATTGAAAATAGAATGGTATATTGTAAGTTTAAATCGGTCTAGTGGTTTAGCCAGGTTCGGTACATCAAAAATCTGTACTTTTTACGATTTTGGTGGAAACCGTGTTCCAACGCCTCTAACTCAAAAACATCTAGTTTAAATGGAAAATGATTTAGATAAAAGTTGCTGAGCATCAAATTTATCAGGAAATAAGTTCCTGGGGGAAATGCAAATAAAAACGGAAAATTATTCGTAGTGATTACTTCCTGCTAAGACTTCGGTTTTTGAAGTATTAACCATTTTGAACTAATGAAACAACCATCTTCCATTTGTTAAAACAAAAAATCTGGTGCGTGCGCGCAACACACAACTTTCACTTACCAACTTACTTAGATTAGAAATTGACGTGTTTTGCTAAATATCATTTCCCAAATTCACACATTTTTCTACATTCATATCTTATTTTTGTTAATCCTTAAAGCCGTTTTTGAGTAAATAAAAAAACCCGTGAAAATGATACAAAATTTATTAAGTAAAGTCCCCCCTCTGGTTAATCAATTTTGATGAAATTTTTACGGTCATATCTCGGGCATATAAATACATCAAATACCCAGTTTGATCAAAATCTTTAAAGCCGTTTTTGAGTAAATAAAAAAAAACACGTGAAAATGATACAAAATTTAATAAGTAAAGTCCCCCCTCCGGTTAATCAATTTTGATGAAATTTTAACAGTCATATCTCGGGCATATAAATAGATCAAATACTAAGTTTAATCAAAATCGTTAGAGCCGTTTTTGAGAAAATCAAAAAAACACGTGAAAAGGTTACAAAATTTATTAAGTAAAGTCCCCCCTCCGGTTAATCAATTTTGATGAAATTTTAACAGTCATATCTCGGGCATATACATACATCAAATACCCAGTTTGATCAAAATCGTTAAAGCCGATTTAGAGTAAATAAAAAAAACACGTGAAAATGTTACTAAATTTATTAAGTAAAGTCCCCCCTCCGGTTAATCAATTTTGATGAAATTTTTACGGTCATATCTCGGGCATATTAGTACATCAAATACTCAGTTTAATCAAAATCGTTAGAGCCGTTTTTGAGAAAATCGAAAAAAACCTAAAAAGTTATTAAGTAAAGTACCCCCTCCCTTTAAGTAATTTTGATGAAATTTATGCTGTCACATCGCGGTCTTATACCTACACTAAATACCCAATTTCAGGATCGCACGGTTTATAGTTTTTGAGCTAGTCTGTTCACACACACACACACACACACAGACACACACACACACAGACCATTTCGCGGGACTTGGTCATTTCGACTCAGGGGACCCCAAAACGTGTATTTCCGTTGAAAACCGGAAGTCGAAATTTTTCACGATCGCAATACTTCCACTTACTATATATTTCATATATAGGTAAGTGAAAGTAAAAATAAATTTTGCCAAGTATCTACCTGTCTAAGTAGTTATTTTTATGAATATTTTATCAAATCCCCTGATATTTCAAAAACCGAAGTCTTAACAGGAAGTAACCACTCCGAATTCTTTCTCATTTTCATTTGAATTTCCACGCAGGGTTTAGCTAATGCTGTGTGTAAGGAGCTTGTTTCGTGCTAAATTTGATGCTCTGCAACTTTATCTAAAAGATTTTTCATTTAAACTATATTTTTTTTTTAGATTGAGGCATTGAAACACGGTTTCCACCAAAATCGTAAAAAGTACAGATTTTAGACCACAAGGTGCTAAATACGTTCACGTTTTAATTACTTTGTCTCCACAGGGGTGGGCTAATTTTAAAATTAATGAGATTGTTTTACACAGAATTCGATGTTCTACAACTATTATAGGTAACATTTTTTATTTGGAGTAACCCTCTTTAAATTGCAGGCTTTGGAATGAGCGTAATTCATTTTTCCGCTAAAGTAGCTAAATTGACAATCGGTTTTGGCGAAAATACTTACCCGATTTTAACAGTGAGGACCTCAGTTGACGAAATTTAATGCCTTTTTTTATTTTAATTTTTATTTTAGAAAGAACACAATATCTTCTGCGATAAATCGTTTTCGAGTCATTAGCGAAAAATTGAAAAAAAGTTCGAAAATGTCGATTTTGTTCGCCTATAAAATTTGATGGCAACCGATCTGTGGTGGCAGACGTTCACTTTTGTTGTCTATGAAATGAGTACTTTCAGCCTATATGATCAAAAGTTTTCTTCAAATCAGACACCTTTTTGGCCCTTAGCTTCCCGGACTAATATTATTGAATGAACGGCAGAATTGTAAACATCTAATTTTTTTGACAAGGGCATTTAATTTTTGATTAAAAGGCTATTATAATTGTGTTTATGGTGAATTTTGAGATATTTAACTTATCTGAGAAAAGAGTTTTCAGTTTACAGAGAGGACTAAGTCCTATTCCAAATAGTTATGATAGTTCACCATTTCTTAATTGTTTCCCTCTATTTTCCATTTTTCATTCTTCCCAAAATTTCCCTCCGTTGCAAAATACCACAATTTGAGTTTTTTTAAGGTTAACTGACAAATTCCATAGTCTATTTATAGTCTATTTATCATCATTTGAAGCATGATGATTTGCATATTTGCATTGAAGAGCAAAATGCTGAAAAGGAGGCGTAATGTAATTATAATTGAAAAAAAAAAAAAAAAGTGTTTGTCTCCAACATACAGTGAACAGATAATTTGTCAATGATATATAAATAGAAATATTGGACTAATAACTTTTATGGTAGGTTTAGGACTTCTATATTTAAAGAACAACATCTTTAATGATATTTCTTTGTTTATCTACTCATCGGCCTTAGATAGCGAAAAAAATTAATCTTTTTCACTTGTTATTTATGCAGTATTTTTATTTAAATGTGTAATTTTGGTGTATGTTTCAGTATTCATAGCTTTGCTAACTCTTTCTTACTTATTTTATAGAGAAGACAGCGTTCGTAACAAAATATTAAGACTATTCAAAATTTGGAACGAAAGAGGAATATATGATGAAGGTTTTTTGGTTGATTTAAGTGGTCTCCTTAGCCGTGTACATAAAAATACCACACGTATCGATGTTCAAGAATTTCAGGTATGGCTGATTAATATAGATAAATAAAATTGATTGTTAACTGTTTACTAAAAATTTTCATTGACTTTTAGCCTTCAGTCATGTATTCAAGGATACGAAGTTGCAAAGAATTAGAAGATGATACAGATGTTAAACTTAATACTTTGAATGAAAGTCATATTTCATTTACTGACATTGACAAATTACGGAACTCTCTTAAAGGTCTGTTATGTTATGCTTATTTTTTTTCATTTAAACAATATATTGCTTTTTATATATATAATAATTGTATTTGAAAACATTTTAATCATGTTAAGTCTTATTTTTATTTTAAATTTTCTGCTCTTTATTATTGTCAGAATTCTTCCTAAATTTTCATTTTATCTGTATACAAAAAACTTTTTATAAAAAGAATTAAACCGAATTCGAAAACTAGGAACCAGTAAAAATAAATACGCTAAAAAGTATGAAATAATTACCTTCTGATTTTTATGAATACTCAACAAAATTCTAGGAATTTTATGAATTCGAAAACTAGGAACCAGTAAAAATAAATACGCTAAAAAGTATGAAATAATTACCTTCTGATTTTTATGAATACTCAACAAAATTCTAAATGGTATAAAAAGCGGGAAAATGCAATAAAACGAATAATTTTATTTTGATTTGTATGAATACACACCAACTGTTAATAAAAATTATTAAATTAAAATATTAAATACCATGTTCAATACAACACAATCTTTTCAGAGGCGGCGCAAAATAGAAAATTTCCAAATGACATGTTAATAATTACTGATTACGAGTTTATTAGAGAACGATAGATTTAGAAGGTTTTCATAATTTCTAGTTTTAAAAATTTTAAAATTTGCGCCACCTCCGAAAAGATTGTGTTGTATTGAACATGGTATTTAATATTTTAATTTACTAACAGTTTGTGTGTATTCGTCTAAATCAAAATAAAATTATTCGTTTTATTGGATTTTCCAGCTTTTTATACCGTTTTGAATTTTGCTGTATATCATAAAAATCAGAAGGTAATTATTTCATAATTTTTTGCACATTTATTTTTGTTGGTTCCTTGTTTTTCGAAGACGGTTTAATTTTTTTTTATAAAAAGTTTTTTATTTCATACTTTTTAGAAGCGGGGGATAATTTGTAAAAAGCCATACATTGGTTTCTAAAAAATTTCAAAGTGTTTTTTTTTTTAACAGATTTTAAGTGCATTTAGTACTGGTTTTAGGTTTTCGAGGTCGTTTCTTTATTTTTATTCGGCACCCCTTCTTGGCCATATAGCCACCTTTCAAGTGAAACTAACTATTCTATCCATGGTGGGAAGGACGAGATTTATTGTGTGGATTCGTCGCGAAGTAAAAGTCAATCCACCCAGTTATATCCCGGGCCTTTATATTATAACTATATTAACACGAAACACTTTGGCTTCAATTCTAGCGGGGTAGCCTTTTTAAAACCAATCCTTTTTATAGCTGCTTAATTTTTGCTGTGAGGAAATTCGGTATCGGCTAAAAATTTGGACACTACTAAATTGTATCCCTTAACCTTGTTTGTGACATACTTTAACCCACCTACTTTATTACGACTTCTTATGTTCCTCAGCCCTAAAATTAAAGTTTTATTTCAAACTTATGACATGAATTCTCTAAAACAGCCTCCACTTGGAAAGCTGGAGCTTAGAGGACTAGATTATCAACAGACAATAAATGTCTTACTTTTGGGAGATCCATAACTGTCTCTCATCAGCAAGCCTGGGGGGAGAGGTTTAGGTGGGACTATTGTATTACATTCATTTTTTTAATTCAATATTAAATTTAATAGAATGGTCCTGAGGATGGGACAAGCCTCTACATCTAGAAGAATCCATGATAGGGTATTACCAGTAAAATTAAATTTATAAATATCAATCTTCCTTGATCGTATAATCAATAAAAAATTTAATTTTACTCTTTTCTCTCCAAAATGTTCCCAATAAAGGAATGAATTAAAAACCCATTGAATTGCCATAAGAACATCTATATTGTATTTTAGCTCTATAGTAATTTTCTTAAGTTTAATCTGGATTAAAGAGTTTGATGCATTATTCTGTTGAAAAAGGCTAATGTACTTCTTGTTATATTAAAGCTGAAGATCAAAAAATGACTAACTCTGCATGATATTATATTGCCAGCATAGAGAGTAGGAATGTCAAAGTATCTAGATCTCTGTATTGGTAAAGTCTCAGAGCTTGAAATTATATTTATATATACCTTCATATGAGGAGAAAAAGTGTCTGAATTTTCTTTGGAATGAACTTAAGGAAGCTCTGCTCTTGTGCTGTTATATGGATTACAAATCTTAAAACTATTTTTTTAACAAAAACCTTGGTTGTTTTTTAACTCATTTCAGCCTAAAAAATTGTAAACCGATTCAGATGAAATTCAGCATTTTTATTATTATTTTTTATTTTTTTATGGTATGTCATTCTTTGTAAACATACCGGGCTTGTTTGTAATTTTTTAGACTTGATCATTTAGTAGAATGTGTTTACTACACAGCAAACATGTTTAATATATGTAAAATTATTGTTGTTAATTTACTTATTATTTGTTTACTCAAATTTATTCTAGTTGTGACAATGTTCCTAGAAAATGTTTAAAAAAAAAAATGCGAGAGGGGGAGAGACGATGGAGGGAGATAAATTATTACATATTTTGTATTCAAATGAGTTAATAATCTCTAAAAAATATTACTATCTGTGTTTTGATTATATTCTATTATGTTTGGTTTTAAGCTTTGTAAGTTGCCTTGAAAGAAATGAAATTGAGCAGGGTTTCTGTTGACCATAGCAGCAATTATCACCACAGTCAAAAAACTTAGCTTATACTAGAATTGCTGCTGTAGGATATCGTTTCCAATTTCAGTTAAGCTGATGTGCCAATCTCATAATGATTTCGCTGCTAGTTTCCCATTTTAAACCAAAGAGCGAACTAACTGTCTAGGATGTTTTCCTTGGTGTTTGGAAAATGATTCAAACAAGGCAAAATACATCAAACTTATTTTCCTGGTTGTGCTGCTTTTGGTATTACATCTTTTTCAGGCTGCCATTTTTTTATCATAGTTAAATTTTTCAACAATTTTTTTTTTGGGAGGTGGGAGGATTTTTTCCTTATTTCTTGAAGATTAAAATCGTTACACGCATGAAAATCTGTGACTGGGATATCATATTTGGTCCTTGAGTGCTATAACAACATTAGTTCATGCCTATGAGTTTGAGGTATGTAGCGCTGACCCAGTCTTATATACATCCTTAAGACAATATTTATCCAAAGCTAGCAAAGTCTCTTGGATTAATTTCTTGATAAGAAGATTTGAAACAGTGGTATAATTAGGTATGTTGAATTACTGTGAGCAACTTATAAATCAATAATGTCTATTAATGTTTTTCAATAAAATCAAGTGAATTTATTATTTTTTGTAAAGTGTTTGGTATTGTTTCAAGACTTTCATTTTTGTTTTTAAATTTCTTATTTTTCCTTATTCTGATATAGATGGTTCGTCAAAAAATAAATAAATAAATAAACAAAAAATAATAATAAATAAATAAAAAATTAAGAGTTTGTGTAAGTATTGTTAAAAATAATGCATATAATCTCAAAGTTTAATATAGCAATTTTTACTTTAGGACTAAAGTTTACCTTTTCTTTTTGATTTGCAATGTTTTTGCTTCGAATTATATTTGAAATCTTGTTTAGCTCCTAATAAGTATTAGTTATTGCAACAGACCTGTATATTCCAATTTTAATGTTTCTTTACAGGTGCTTTAAAGAAAGTAGCTTCCCAGTGGAGTGGTGAGTAACATACTCTCTTTCAACTCAGCTTTGTTTAATTATAGTTTCTATTTTCTTAGTAATAATATATTTGAATCTTGTTTGTTGCATTAACCTTTTTCTTATTTTTAATTACCTCAAATTAATTTTATACTGATTTTAGTTATCTTCTGGAGGCATTATCTTAAATATAATCTTTTTTTTTTTCCGTTTCTTTATAATAGCTGATGTGTTCCAATAAACACATACCATGCCCATGAATATGAAACTTTATAGAAAAGAAGACTTTTGTTTTTTTAACAACTTTTTTCCAATAATTTAACTTAATCATATTATAAAATTATATTATACTAGCAGTATATACCGGTTTCACCCGGAGAATTTCATTTTTAAATCTATAAAGTATGACTTTTATCAACTCAAACGGTCGATTTGATAAAAAATCAATGTAAAGCGAGATCAAAACGATTTTTATAACAATAAAGAATATACCCAGAGATTGGCTGAAGTTATGCGATTTTAATATGGACAGGTGTTCGTACCTGTTATCAAAGAACTACTGAGGGAACTTTAGAGAATTTAGGACAAACGGTATGGATTTCTATAAAGAACAAACAAACAAAGAGAATTTCATCTTCATTTATATAGATTATATTTTTTACAATAATGATCCTACCTTATGTTTTGAAACCAATTTTATCAGTGGTACCATATACTGCTGTGGCACGGAATAAAAGACTTTTGGATTGAGCCCACAAGGCTATTGTATTTTTCAATGAAATTAAAATCTCAAATAATTTTTTTTTTATTATAATTAGAAGTTGTTGGTGATTCAGTGAAAGGGATTGTTGGTAAAAATGACGAAATGAAACAATACGAGTGCAACGGGCCCTTCCGTTAGCCCATATTCTAGCTATTTTAGCCTTGTACATATAATGTTTTACACTTGGAATAAATATTTTTATTCACCTATACAATACATTTTAGATTATTAATTTTTGTTACAAAGAAATATGTTTATAGGTGAAGAAAAATTGTATTTTTTAAAATTAAAAATGAATAAAATAACGTGCTAATGTGCTTAACTTTTGTTTGATGTCACAGCGGCCTCTAAAGTCTGAAATTCTATATTGTCGAGCAGTATTGTGGCTTATATGGAAAAGTTTGTCATGCCTAGCAGAGCAGAAAATGGGACATCCAGGGTACATTTGGGTAGGTACTGTTGGCCACTGGGCAGTCCCTTGTACCGCGCTGTGGGACCTCATGTATTCCAGCCATTATATCTATATTCTATTATTTTTTAAAATTTGGGTGTTTAACTTGATTTATACATTACTACGCATTATCATAATTTTCTGGTAAATTTATTAATACAACATTCCTTCTGTCCGTCAGCATTGCTCGTTGATAGGTTCTGTTTAGATATTATTACTGGCGCTACCAGGATTATTATCAGGGTAGCCCATCTTTATAAATCTTGAAGGTATTAAACGTAAGTTGGGTCAAATGTTTTTCATTTGTAAACATCTAAGGTAATAAAAAACATACCAGAGAAAAAACTCTAGGTCTAGGTCTAATTTAGTTGTTTCAATAACCACTATTGGCATGTCTGACGCTAAGTAAAAACTCAAGATTGTTGATAATATCTGTTGTTTATTACTCTCACTTATAGTCATTAAAAAGACCTAACAAGTATTTTAATATTTTCTGCATTGAGGAATTCAAGCCAATTTAAGAATCTTGCATTCTTAAAGTCACTATTATCTTTCAAGCACCTCATAACTGGAGTCTTGGAGACCCCATACATCAGTGTTATGTATTTCTTCTCCCTATCTCTTAAAAATATTGCCAACGTGTAGATTCAGAATCATTTTGTCTGAGGCCCAGAATTTTCTCAGACCCAGTTATCTGAACACTATAATTAGATTAACAATTTCACTGTCGGCTACTAACTGCAAATGAATATTATTTTTAAAGTGAGGAATGATAACAAGAGCCCATTTTATGTTGAGAAAATTTGATAAATTACTGATGGCTAGATTTTGAAATAACTTCTTAATTTCCTTTGTTTTTATATTGTTAAAATGAATTGCTTTATTAATCATTTGTTAATTTTTTTTTTTTTGTTGTAGACAGAGAAAATGGAGATGAAATCCTAGTTGACTTTGATGCTGGCTTAGCGACTGTCAAAGCTTATATCAAGGCTCTCGAGGCTGAAATTAAGGAACGTCATGGGCTTATTGATTTACTTGAGATTGGAGAGCAATATTATGAAAGAGAATTCCAAGAAGCTAAAGTCGTAGTGAATGTAAATTTAAAATATTTATATGTTTAACAACAACACTTCATAAAACTTCTTTTTATATTTCCAATAGAAAAAATAATACCTTTTAGCAATAATTTTATTTTCACTGCTATGCTTTTTTTATTTCATAGTGAATTCAGGAATCATGCTCAGTCATCAACGGTGTTTCTGTTATAATTTTATTTTAGATACCGTCATCCTTTACCAATACCGTGTTAAATATCACCACACATTTTCACATCGGCTGTGTTTTGAAAAATTTAGATTTTGAAATGATATTATACAATTATACAAAAATTAAAGTTATTAATATTAAAAGATATATAAATCTATTGAGCTGTGAGAATATTACTGCTTTCTTAATTCTTCAAATAACTCAGCTAGATACCTAGCTTATTCCTGGATCACAAAAGTGAAAACATGTCTTCTTTTTTTTTGACATTGGAATTATCCATACAGCCATTCATAAAATGAATCTGGAGGATTACTAAGGTGGATCATCCATACTCTAAATATATTGAAAACATGTCTATCAAATGTTAAAATTTTTTCTCAACATATATTCAATTACAAACCACTTAGCAGTATCATTTCACAAATCATCATTATTGTTTGCATTATGACATTAAAAATTTGTTTGCTTTGCAATAAAGCACTTCTTTTTTTCAGTATAAATTCCATATTATGGCTTCCATCAATACAAATAGCAAAGTTATTGAGAAATGGTTAGTTGGATTTTATTTGATAATGATATGGAAGGTTTCATGTGTTTTTTTTTAATAAAACTCCTTTAATAATGATATATTTTTATATATAATGTTAATTTTAATAATTATTTAATAATATGGAGGCATAAGTATAATTTTTATGTGTCTTTGAAGGCTTATAAATGTTTTGGTACAAGAGTTCGAGGAGTAAAACGTAAATTAGAAGAACAAATTGAAACAATGCCCAGTCCCATGCCATCTCCAGATGTCAACGCTCCCTCTCCTTCACCAGAACCAAAAGATGGGATCAGTAAGTTTTGTTTACCTGTTCTACAACCTCATTTCAAAATATTATTTTTTCACCATCTTTACATTCACGTATATATTATAAACACATACACTGTTTATAATAATTATCGATATTAAACTTTTATTATCCATTGCTTATCTAAAATATTGAAAATATTTATTGATTTGAAAAAATATATGATGCAAAAAATATAAAAAATTGTCAAAAAAATATTTTTTGCATTAATTCATTATTAAATTTAAAGTATAAATTTCAATATAGGACGGTCTCGATAATCCGAACCACTGGCAATCTGAAAAAAAAAATAAATAAAAAAAATATTATATAATAAAAAAAAATTCTCCATCATAAATAATTTATAAAAACCCCATAAAGACATTTAATTCTTTCTTTGAGTGGGCGAATGGGTGTTACATGACGTTAACAACTGAAGTATGGTACCTCAAGTAATTTGCGAGAACAGCTTTTTCTTTAGGAATAAAATCACAGACGAAAGGTAAACTGTATGATAATTTTCACAAATAATTATTTTTTTAGCAATTCATTTCTATTTTACTAATAATATATATATTTTTTCGTTACTTTGTGCAATTTTCCCATAAATTTCAATTGAACTTTGATATTCATTTTGATTGTCATACGATCTACTTGTTAAGATAATCTGGACTGTCCTGTACTTCTTTCGTCTCTACTTAAGGATGCACCTACTATTAGCTTTGACTGATCCTGTATTTAATTATATGTGCAGTATCGGTCAAAAGTTTTCAGATACTTCATTTATTGCTCTGATCTACAAAACTTAGGCAACTTAACATAATTTTTAATCCAGAATGAAATTACAGCATAATTAAATACATGTATATTAGTTTTGATTGAAACAGTTAGGAAAATTTCTTCAGTACAAGGTCTGTTGCTTATTTATTATTATAGATTACCTTTTATTTTGAAAATATTTTAGCTCAGTTTTAAAAATGGGTCATATTACAAGTTAATAAGTGTGTAAAAGAATCGTAAAATTTTCAAAAAAACAAGAATTCTTGTCATGAAATTGATAAAATTTTAAAATTCAGTGAAATTACCATTAAAAATTTCATTTGGGACTATAACATAGATCATCTTTCATCTGTGTCAAAACTAATAAATGTGTGTTTAATTCAACAGACAGCAGCCAATGAAATTAGTGTGGGGGAAAGTGAAAATGTGCAGTTTTTCAGCAGTTCTATTTAGGTAACTAGTTAACCTATGTATGTTTCAAGATGAGCCGATTGAGTCTCCTTTTTAAGGTGGATGATGTTCAATTATTCACCTCATGACTCAACTGGTCAGTTTTTCAACCATTTGGAAATGCTGTTGGAAATGTCTATAACTGTATGACTCTGATAGATTCTCCATGACTTGTCAGTTGCTCAAGTTCAACAAGTATCGTAGTTGATACCTGTAAAAGTTTGCTTCAAAATCTGAATGATATTAGATTTTGAGAAAGAAGAGATAGTAATGATTTTTTGGAAAAAAATTCTATAAACCTAAAACAATGATTACCTCGAAACAGACAGGTTTCAGTAGAGTTATGCCAAGATTGATTCGGAAAAAAGATTGTATTGTGTTTGATGAAATTAGAAGTGTTTCGAACTATGAGCTGGTTTCGGATGGAAGGTAGTTATAAAAAAAAGTACCCTGCTTTGATAAATCAGAATATAGTAAAGTTTAGCCAAAAAAAGCATCATATAAAATGAATGTTTAAATTCTTTATTTAGAAAAACATTAGCTATTTTTATTTGTTAAATATTGTTTTTGTTTTTTTTTATGAGTTTCACTGTTTTGCTGTTCATTAACTATGTTTATATCTTTGTTTTGATTTTATTTAAATGCTGTTCCTACATCATTTTTTTGTTTTTTTAGGTAGCACCATTAAGTCATTTTCTGATTACAAATCTAATAATTATTTTCCTCCACCTGAGGTGAAAAAAGATAGTGAAACTACATTAGTTTCTCCGTATAGTCCAGACTCAAATTTTGATGCTGAACCTGTAGATTCTACCCAACATGCATATCCTGGGCGAATAAATGAACCTAAAGTCTATGTACCACCGAAGCTGCAAAAGCAGTACAAAGCAGAGATTGCTGAAACTGAATCAAACAGTAGCACACCTTATGGGTCAGCGGATGCCTTATCAGCTGAAACTTTTCATCATGGTCATTCATTTCTGAAATCAGCTGCGGCTAATAATTTTCAGATTATAAATGTTAGTCAGGTATTATTAGAATTTACTGTGATGTGCTTGTTGATGTTTTGAGTATAGAAGTTATTAATTATTTTTCCTTCATATTAATTTATTTGTTAAAATATTTTCTCGATTCCTTCCTTCACTTCATTTAAGAAACATTGATTTAATATTAAAGTTGGCCTTGAAAATTAAAAATCTTTTATTATTTTAATAATATATTTTCTTCTTTAACTTTATTTTTCGTATATCTAGAGCATATGAAGATAATATTTAGCTTGAGGGTCTTATGTTTTTATAAATATATACTCCTTAACAACATAAAATAGGGTATAAAAAGGTTGCCAGAGGTATTTTTCCCCCATCTACATTTCTGATGATGGTTTGGCTAGATGTCAGAGTCATCTGATGGTAAAATTTAAGAGAATTATATTTTTAAAATTGCTTTATATGATCATCCCTAAAATTTTGGCTCATTACAGTTTTTATTATCAGTATTTCAGAATTCCACCTTTTTTATATTGTGAAAGTTTGAGGTTGACTATTGTGTATTCACAGAACTTCATTACTAGATTGTACATATATAAAATACTGTATTTGCCCTAATGTAGGTCCCGGCTTTTCTCTTGTCAAATTAGGCTCTTAGACCAAAGTTCAAGGTTCACTTATTCTTGATCTAGGATAATTTGAGTTAAAGTTTTTTTTACTTTCACTTATCTATATATGAAATATATAGTAAGTGGAAGTATTGCGATCGTGAAAAATTTCGACTTCCGGTTTTCAATGGAAATACACGTTTTGGGGTCCCCTGAGTCTAAATAACCAAGTCCCACGAAATGGTCTGTGTGTCTGTGTGTGTGTGTGTGTGTGTGTGTGTGTGTGTGTGTGTGTGTGTGTGTGTGTGTGTGTGTGTGTGTGTGTGTGTGTGTGTGTGTGTGTGTGTGTGTGAACAGACTAGCTCAAAAATTATAAACCGTGCGAACCTGAAATCGGGTATTTAGTGTATGTATATGCCCGCGATGTGACAGCAAAAATTTCATCAAAATTGCTCAAAGGGAGGGGGTAGTTTATTTAATAACTTTTTAAGTTTTTTTCGATTTTCTCAAAAACGGCTCTAACGATTTTGATTAAACTGAGTATTTGATCTGTTTATATGCCCGATATGACTGTAAAAATTTCATCAAAATTGATCAACCGGAGGGGGGACTTTAATTGATAAATTTTGTATCATTTTCACGTGTTTTTTTTATTTACTCAAAAAAGGTTTTAACGATTTTGATCAAACTGGGTATTTGATGTATCTATATGCCAAAGATGTGATAGACAACATTTCATCAAAGTTGGTCAAACGAAGGGGGTACTTTATTTCATAATATTTTTCCAATCTTTACCTTTTTTTCGATGATCTCAAAAACTGCTTCAACGATTTTTATAAAATTCGTCATGTTTAATGAAAATTAGGTGTTCTTTAATATCAGGTAAGCTTTATCATTATTAAAATATTCTGAGGGGACTTAAATGGGGAAGGGGCCTTTTTTGTTTTCCAATAAAGTATCGTTGTTTTTGTTTATGTGGAGAAATCGACTGTTTCTCGTTACGCCTAAAAATAAGAAATGGCTAAATATGAGATATGATAAAAATAAAGAAAAAATATAGAGGAGCAAAAAAGAAAATTATTTAGTCAACTCATAAAACTCGTTGCGGCCACGCATGTGGAGTACGCCTTTAATGACAGACCATTGTTCATAATTAAAGCTGTTCTGTACATTTAAGAAGTGGCAAATAACAAAACCGTTAGTAAGTGGAAGTTGTGTGTTGCGAGTACGCACCAGATTTTTTTTTTTAAATTAGGCTTTTAATTCTTATTGTGCTTTTTTTTTTTTCTAATTTTCTTTTGAGGGAGCATAAAGATTTTTAATGGATGTATCTTCTTCCTGTGAATGAATACCTGTTATATTGTGCTCATCATAAAAAAGGCTAATCAAAATAGAATACTACGTGTGACATTTTATAAATTTATTTATTTAATTGTTGTGTTTTACCTCCACCCTTAAGTCATTGGCGTTTTCTTTTTTCAATATTATATTTCTCAATATAAAGCAGTTTTTCTTATATGCATGGATAGAGATGAGATGAAAAGGGGTGGATTCAGCATAGGTTTTTGTGTGCAATAATTCAAATGTATAGAGGATATATAAGATCATACAAATAGTAAGTTATATTTTCAAATAATGTCAATTTTAAAAAAGAAGTGACTATAATTGTGTGATAGAAAAATGTAACGTTTTTAGTTTTCAAACTTTTTTTTTTAATGAAATGCTATTATAGTGGTTATCCTGATGATAAAGCAGAGACCTGAAACGTCAATATTTTAAATTAAATAATAAAAATATATTTACAAAGAAAATGTCTTCTTATTCCCAAGGTTGAGAGATAAATAATAAAATTCTCCTGAACACTTTGTAGAAAAAAACTTGAATTTTCTGTTAATAGTAATGAATTGAACTGCAGAGTATAAGGAAATGGTAGAGAATTTAATTATCAGGAAGTTTTAAAAAGTTTATCTTAATTAAATAATTTTTTTACTATAGCTATGCAGATGCCATGATTTTCATTATTATTAAATACAGCAGATATCAAAAGTATCCGACCGTCTATAAAATTTCTAGGAATTTGACAAAAACATAATAATTTTGCTCTAAATTTATTTTGCTGCTTTAGTTAGCAGTTTATAGTAACAAAACATAGCTGTTACCACTTAGTGGTGATCGGTATTAGAGGATTAGTGAGATAACATAAATATTTGTTTTGTTCCAAAGTATCCGGCCAACTTGTTTATAATTTTGCTTCAGTTATCTGATGACTTTGTTCACAAAAAGTGCTCACGTGAGGTTAATATAATATATTAACATTATTGTTAACCATTTAACTGCGGAGGTAGCGGGGCATGAGGTGGTCTGCCGTTGTGGTTTCGTAGGCACACTGAGTCATCCCGCTGTGCGGAGTACTTTTACGGCATTCAAGCTCTTGCATCTTATATGTTTTGTGAGCTTAATTAATCCTACACAAATTTTTTGATCCGGACTGTGGACCAGCACTAGTGAAGTTAAAAACATTATAAAAATTAAAAAGCTTCCCTCTTCGCTAGCACCCACTAAGAGCTCAGCTAAAATTTTTTTTCGCCATCACAACTATTTCACAACACAAGTTTATGCCACAGTAGTTGTAAATAAAGTAAAATTAGAAAAAGGGTAAATAGACAGGTATAGAAAGGTTTGATATCAGGCAAAAGGTTATGTTATTTACTTCTTCTTCTTCTTCCTCTAACTCCTGTGTGCCGCTAAGCGTGGAGTTGTCGTCCCGGTCCAGCGAGCCCATTGGTCTCTGTCCCTTGCCATTCTTCTCATCTCCGGGATGGTTAGTCCTCTTGCTGCTCCCAGTTTCCCAATGTAGTCGGAGTACAAACATCTGGGTCTGCCACGAGGACGTCTTCTTTCCGGTCTGGCTTCAAAAGACCACCTGGCCTTTCGGGTATCGTTCATTCTACAGACATGCCCGAACCACTTCAATTGTCGCTCCTCCAGGATGTCCCGCACTGATCTTACTCCCAATTCCTCGCGGATCCTGTCATTTCTAATACAGTCCCTCCTGGTTTTGCCAACTATTCTTCGGAGGAATCTCATTTCAGCTGTTACCAACTTGCTTGCGTGTTTGTCGAGGGTAGTCCAGCTTTCAGATCCGTACAAAAGCACAGGTAGGAAAACAGATTTAAATATCCTAATTTTAGCCTCTCTGCTAACTTCATGTTTCCCAATGACAGTTTTGGATATATGGTAGTATAGTCCATTGGCCTTCATCACCCGATTTAGTACCTCCTGGTCTATTTTTCCATCTTTGCTCATGACTGTCCCTAGATATGTGTAGGTGTTTGTTGTTTCTAAGAGTTCGCTATTACAGAATATCCTAGGCTCCAGATCTTCTCTACCCACACACATAGTTTTGCTTTTTGCCGGATTTATGCTCAACCCTCTTAGCCGGAGTTCCTCATGCCATTCGTTTAATGATGTTTGCAGAGCTTCCTGGGAATCCGCAATCAGTACTATGTCGTCTGCATAGATCATTGCCTGAGCAAGCACTGGTGTTAGATTCCAGTACCCGACCACAGCTCTCGGAGTTCTTCTTTTGCAGACCTTCCATACCTCATCCATAAGAAGGACAAAGAGCAGAGGGCTAAGGCTGTCCCCCTGCTTTACTCCTTTATAAAAGTGAAAAGGTTGGGATGTTTGTCCGTTAAGCCTCACTATGCCCTTTGGGTCCTGATAGACTGATTTGATGGCGCTCACTAGATTTGTTGGCACTCTTCTTCTAATTAACGCGTCCCAAATCTCCTGCCTCTGAACTGAATCGAAGGCTGCCCTTAGGTCCAGAAATGCCAGGTACACTGCCTTGCCACGATCCCATGCTTTTTCTACGATCATTCTGAGGGAGAATATGTGGTCCTGGGTCTGTCTACCAGGTCTGAAGGCGGCTTGCTCCCCTTCCAGATCTTGTTCTACCAAATTCCTCAGTCTTTGTTCCAGTATTCTTGTATATACCTTATATACTACTGAGGATAGACATATCGGCCTATAGTTTCCGCATTCACTTTGGCTGCCCTTCTTGTGTATAGGGACTATGATATTATTCTCCCATTCTTGTGGTAAACGCTTAGAGTCCCAAACTCTTTGAAAAAGCATTTGGAGGTATTTTATCACTTTGCTCCCACCATATTTAATGAATTCTGGGGCTATACCATCTGGTCCTGGAGCTTTTCCTAGCTGGATTTTACCAACAGCTAACGCCACCTCATCTTCTTCAATTGCATCGTCCATGTCATCTGGGTAGGCATCATCCGTTCTCCCTCTTCTTCGGCAGTCCCGGAAATTGCTGTTTCGACGTTCTTCCATGCAGAATTTTCCCTGAAAGAACTGCCTCCAGACTTCAAGTATTTCCTTTTCCTCCGTCACCAGCCTCCCTTGTGTATCCTTTGACTTTTTTCCTCTCAAGGCCTTGGTGATGTGCCAGAACTTCCTTTCATTTTCCCTATAGTTTTGCTCTAGTTCTCGGCCAAACTCCTCCCAGGTCTTCATTTTCGCAGATTTGACTACTCTTTTGACCTGATTCCTGTTCCTAACATATTCTTCCCAGTGAATGCGTAGTTTTGTCCTGTTGTATGTTTTCCAGGCCTCCTTCTTGAGCTTCACTACCCTTTTAACCTCGTCATTCCACCATTGTCTTCTTGGTCGAAGGCCTTACTTTCTGGGTGTTACATACTTCGGTCGCAGTGTCGAGTATGCACTTCTTTATTTCACTCCAAAGAATGTCCAGCTCACTGTCTGCGTTTACTTCCTGGAGGCGTCTCTCGAGCAATGTCCGGTATTCCTCCTGTTTCGCTTCTATTCTCAACTTGCCCACATCTATCCGGCTGTACGCTTTGCTGAACCTCTTTCTTGGTCTGACTACTCTTACTTTTACAGTTTTACTTGTTATTTACAGAAAGGTGAAAAAAAACCGTGTACCAAGGCAATATAGTAAGGAAAAGAACAATCAAATGCCCTCTAGTGGTACAGGAAAATATAGTTTCAAAAAAACGTCGAAAGAAAGCGCTGTTTATCTGGCTCGTATATAAGTCTACAGCAGTGAAGCGGAAAAACTGGGTGGCTCATATACTGGATTTTTCAACACGATAATGACCCCAAACACGCATCGGCAGTAGCTAAGAAATGGCTAATTTAAAAAAAAAAAATAATTACCGTTTTAAAATTCCCAGCACAATCACCGGATTTGAATCTGATTGAAGATTTGTGGGATGAACTTGAAAGTAGGGTTTGTTGCAAAAGGCACAGTTATTAGACAAAATTGTTTGAAACTAAAAAATGAGTGGCTTAACATTTCTGCAACCTCTATCACAAATTTAATCAAATCATTGCCAAGAAGGTGTGCAGCAGTTATTGCAGTTAGGGGTATGGCCACTAAATATTAAAATATTTCTTAATTATTTGTTAATTTTTCATGTTTATTGTTCAATTATTTCGTTGGCCAGTTACTTTCGTTCACTTATTTTTAAAAATGTAATCATTTTTGTAATTAAACAAAAATATATTTTCTTTGAAATTTTTATTTTCATTTTTCTACCCATCCTATTGAATATTAAAAGCTATTTAACTGAAAAAATTTCATTACAATTTTATTATTTAAAAAAAATTAACTGGCCGGATACTTTTAATCACCACTGTATATTACCATTTTTTTCTTTTTAATTTGGATAAATCTATAACGATTATCATTTTTAATTCTATTTGATTTGTATGTATGTTTAATTTTCAGGGAAACAACATTGAAGTTATAACATCAACAGAGGGGCAACAGTTAACACTTTCAGCATTGTTGCAAACTTTAATGCCTTCTGAAAATACGACAGAAACACCTAAAACTCAAATACCACCTAGTGATTTGTCTCATCCTCCAAAATTTTCCGGCTGGAGCGATGAACCAGAGCATGTTTGGGAAACACCTGAATCTCCCCCACTTTATGAAAAAGCTAATTATCCTACTGTGTTCGATGAAAATATTTTAAGCCAAGACATTGACATGCGGTTCAGTGATGTAGATCATCGAAATTTGATAAACTTGACTGAAACAGCTAGCTCCACTTGGGCAGGAGATGATACTGACTACAGAACAAAAGAAACCTCAAAAAAGAATAATGCATCTACTAATAACCAAGATAATGTTGAAAATGTTGATATGGAGATGAGTGATGAAGAAGAAAAACTAAATGAACATGTAAAAAATGATGTAATTGATTTGTTACAACCTCCTACTACTAGGTCGAGTGATGTATTAACTGTGCCTGTTCATAATCCTCCTACTAAAAATTTTACTTTTAATAATCAGTCTAAAGAAGACTCATATTTTAAGACGGTTCTAGAAGATAAGGATGTGAAACCTGCTATACACCCTGAAGTAGTTCCATCTTTACCCTATAATAATAGTACTACCTCATATAGTCCTGCTTATCCTAATAATCCTGCCTATACAACTAATAATAATTCTTATAATAGTAATCCATCCACTTATTCCGTGAGTCCCTCATCTAGTTCTAGCAATTGCAATAATAATATTCCTCCATTTAAGAGTTATTCTGATATATATGTGTCACCTCCTCCCCCATCTATCAAGGTTGATTCTAATAGTGTTTCCGATTTTAACTTAGATAAATACCCATCACCTCCAAAGTTACAACCTCCATTACCTCCTCCTCTGCCTCCTCCACCACCGCCACCTCCTCCTCATCCACCTCAACTTTGGTCTCAGCCATTCACTGCCCCGCCTCCCCCTCCTCAGTTTGATTCTTCTCAAAATTTTTCCCAACAGTCATTATTTTTCTCGAGACCACCTCCTCCTGTACCACCATCTCCTCAAATGCCAATGGCAAATAGGCCATACAGAAATAATTTCAGACCTTTCCAACGAGTGAATACTCGTTTTCAAAGATGGTGAACAAAAAAAATTAAAAAATAATATTAAAAAACAGTAATTAAAGGTAAAAAAGTTTACCTTATTTCATTATTATTTATTTTGCATTACCTCTCTCTGAAAAGATATATTGTAGTTTTTACAATGTTCGGATGAAAGTCAAGATCACGATGTGAAATTTTCTATACATTTCTTATATTATTGAATGTAATTGTCATTTTAAGAACAAGCTTACATCTTTTTATTATATATTTCTAACAATTTTTTTGAAATTTTTGTAAAATATCTAGTTCCTTACCTTAATTGAAAACTCTATTTGTTTTTCTTCTTTATGCTGTAAATTCTGTTAAGTATTACCTTAGCTATTCAGTACCTTTGTTTATAGATTAAAAGAAATTGTTAATGGTAATTTTTTTTCCTGCCTTTTTTATAAACTGCTTACTTTATTGTAGCTCAATAATTGTATAAATATATTTGAGATGTAGGAAGTTAAAAAACTCTCATGTAAATAAATTTGTAACTAAAGAAAGAATTAAAATAATTGTAAATGTTATGTTGTATATCTATTTTATTACAAGTTGTGAATACAAAGTCTTCATGTAATTTTGAATCTCTAATAATACTTTGTGTTCTGGAATCTGCAGTTGGTGGAATATGAGTTAGAGAAATATCCATTGTTAAAGTATTTCATTGTCAAATATTCCAAATATTACTGTGGCGGGCATCAAGTATATAAATGTAGATAAGTAAATACTAGAGTTGAGGGAAAATGTTGAATAATATACTGTGTAAATCAAAGTGTACATTGAGCTCTTTATTTTCTCAGCTTATTTATTTATGTGGTTGTGTTATTTTGCTTTAAAAATGGCCTTTTATCTTCAATTCTTTTTTATTTTATTTTCTAAGCTTACATATTTATGTGGTTGTTTCTTTTGCTGCAAAAGACTTTCATCCAATCTTTATTCAATTTGTTATTGTGTTTTGAAAAGTATTTATGCGATGTTAGTTTTACTATTATTTGTTTGTTTTACTTAAAGATTATCTATTTCATTTTGAGTTGAGAATATGTAGATAATATACTATAGAATCTTCTTTACTGATGTATATTAATTTTTTTTTCATCATCTATGTTTATGTTTTCTGTGTCAAATGTACAATATGGTCGATTCTCAGATAATGGGTGATTTTCATTCTGTACAGTATTGATCCGAAAACAGCTTTGTATTTGCTGAAAGTTCTGTCACATCAACATATGTAATAGGGGCAAATTTGAAAGATGTTATGTCCTTTAGAGTTAAAGCCAGTCAGTAGTCAGTAAGGATATCTGTGTCAAGTTTCTTCCTACCAGGATTTATCTTCAGACAATCGTAATTTTTTCCTCAATTCTTATTCCGTTTTCACCCTCTATTTCTTGTAACTTTTATTAAAAATAGTTTTTCCTCAAAGTGCTCTGATCAAGAACTATTATATTGATATATTTTTCTAAGAAAAGTTTAAAATCCGGATTATTAATTTTATCTGTAGGTATATAGGCTCTTAGTAATGCTCAGAAAAGACCTGTATTAAAAGATGACTTACATACCACTTCCTTTAGAATCAGAGCTAGAACCTGTTATTAATGCTTGGGGTAGACCCTACAGTTTTTATAAAGCCCTTTCCCAGAAGCTCAATGCTCTCAGTATCAAAGAATTAGCACATCTTGGGCAAATATAAGAAAAATATAATTCTTTCGGTGGCTAAATAATATCTTCATCAAAACACGTAACTCAGTTTTTTTTGGCTGGTCCTTCAGTTCTGGGCCAACAGAAAATATAAAAAAAGTCTCCCATTAGCTGTAATTTTTTCAAGACTTTACATTTGACATTTATAACATCAAAGTGACCTGACAAAGTTTTTAAAAGGTATAGCTCAGCATGGCACTGTGTACCTAGACTAATTCGGGCCTTAATTAAGCAGATTTATTTTTAAAAAAGTCTTGCTGATTTGGGACCTCATTAATAATTCAATAGAACATGGGGTGAATTTATATTAATTTTAAGGTATCTGAAAAATTAATCTTATCTTTTTATATCATCTTGTTGACTGTTATTAAGTGTCATTTGAGTAATTAGTGAATGTAATTAGACAACCAAGTACTTTAACTTGGGGTATTTTGGAACTACATTGAACAGAATAGCTGGAACACGGTGGTGCCTTGAGACCCGCTACCTTCAATAGAAACTGTGAATCATGTCTATATTTTTAAAAAAATGCTGAAGTTGAATTTAAAGCCAGAAGGTGTATGTGGGTAAAACTTACTCCCAGCAGTTAAGGGACATAATAAAGACAGTAAAGGGACAGCAGAAATAAAAAACATTATATACTCAATGTTTTACTCCATACCTGAAACTTCCTCCAAATCTGATGAGGCTTTTGTCTATAAAAGATGTCAATAAAGCTCTATTATTAAGCTTTAATATATCTTAGTAATATTTTTTTTAGAGTGCAATAATAAAATTAATTAAATAACTCCTTTGAGAGAATATTAACATATTTTATTTTTTGTGTGATTAAAGATTTTTTTTATGAAGTTATTCAATTGCTGTTAGGCTTGGTTGCTCACTTGAAAAGTTAACGAAATTCACTGTTATTGAAAAATTGTAGAAAATGTATCTCGGAAATTTCAAGTTACCCTTGAATGAGTAAAAATAAAGTGAATGATATAGGTTAGAAAAATAAAAAATAAAACATCTTTACTGTGAAACTTTGTGATAATGGCATATAAGTTGTTTAGTTTTAAAAAAAATTATTAAGTCATATTCTTAAGTATTCTGGTATTTTATTACAAATTTATGGTTTTAGTTTTGCAGAGCAGAGCAGTAAGCAGTTGGGGAAAAAAATCAGATTTGACTTAAATGAATGATTTAAAGATTTAGGAACTGAATCTTGTCTCTAAAATGAGAATCAACCATATGCATGTGCAATTAATGCACATAAATATATATATATATATATATATATATATATATATATATATATGTGTGTGTGTGTGTGTGTGTGTATATATAAATAATACTAATGATTGTCCATATAATAGCATGCTAGAATGTTCTAGCACTTTACTATTTCTTAATTGCAAGTATTCATTCTTAAATATTTTTCATAATGTAAATAAATGCTGCAATTTTTCTGTTTAGTTTCATTGATTATTTTATTCAATCATTTCTTACCTCTGATTATCAAATGTATGTTATTTAAAAGGGGAAATAGAGTAGATGACAGCTGTGTGATTTATTTTTAGTACCTCTTCTCATTAGATTATCTATTGGAACCAAAATAAAATAGCTGGCAGATTCTAAATGAAGATTAACATACTTAAGTGTTTATTCTGTTTTTCTTTTTCACTGTTATTCTAATGAATCAAGCTAAATTACCTAATTGTTTCATCTTTGCCTTCAAAATAACTTTTTCCATTTTTAGCAACATTAAATGTCTTTTTTTTTTTCTTTTATGATTGAAATGATGATCAATAAACTCTTTGTACTTTCATTTTTCAAGTTTTTTCAACTACCAGGATTTCTTCAGTGATAATTTGTTTATGGTATAATATCTTAGAATAAACCTCCATAATAATCTGTTACTAACTAAGAGCTATTATCGAATGGAAATTATTTTACTATATTAAATGTAGTACTAAGACTCAATGAATGTTTTTGTTTTGTTTACTATGAAATTTATTCTGAAACTAGCGACAATACGATATTTGTTATTCATATTTAGGAAAATCCTAGTAACTTTTAGTTTTATACCTTGTCCTAGTTCATATTAATTTAAAACTAATAGAAATATAAGTCAACCTGGTAATATAGGTGAAATGAAAGTCTCACAAATATTAAAACTAAGAATACTAATAATTAATTTTGATATAATTTTATTAAATTGCTATATAGGATATACAGTAACTGATTTTTCCTGAATTCTAACTCATAAAATATTATGATTTTCCATAAATTATGACTTTTAATGGAAGTTATATTTTTTATCAAAAATATAAGTTACGTGTCTCAGTATCTATTGCCATTTTTATTTACTTTTTCTTATTTAATATTGATCAGACTGCATATATTACTTAAAAAGTGAATGCTCTCATTTCATTTACTAACACCCTATGAAATATGTATAATTTTTTTTTTTAAAGTACAACTTACTTAAGATTAAAGACTGAAGCAGGTTAAACATTGGTTTACAATGTTTTTTTGCAAAGACTCATTTTATTTAATAATACTTATTTTTTAGTTTAATAATCCTTTTTTTTTTTTTTTTTTTACTTTTAACTTTAAATTAGATAATATTTGTTATATTTTCGTTTAATAACCTTTTTTTTTTACTTTTAACTTTATATTAGGTAATATTTGTTATTGCTAGTCACTTGTGTAACTTATATGTTATTTATTTATGTATGTACTTTTGTTTTTAAAATGTTATTCATAAAGCGTAGCCTTACTATAATAAAATATATGTGTTAAAATATAGATAAGAAAGAAAAAAAAGACAGATTTTTGCATCAACATTAAAATTTATAAATGGTCTACCCCTCTGTGACTGTTATATAAAATGTAAATCTAATTCACGTCATTGTAATAATATAATAAATTTATTGACGTATTGTTAATTTAAATTAGTTAAACAATCTATTTTGAAATAACACTTCCTTATTGAATTGCAGAAGTTGAATATATACATAATTTATATCATGCATGTGTATATATATACTATATCGTAGGCTTAATTGTTAAACCACCTAACTTATTTTTTTTAAATTTTTAAGGACGCATTTAATTTTTAACCACTTCTTTCAATTTCGTTACTGCATACATTATTTTTGTCCCTTTTTTTGTTTTCAAGTAAACACTTTTAAAAACTATTTTGTGCTTTAAAACATATATATATATGTATATATATATATATATATGTATATAAAATCTTCGGCCTGATTGTAAAACCACATAACTTCAAACATATCACAGTTCTATTATTTTTTGCCATGGGGGATTTATTTGATCCAGTTATGTTTTAAAGTACAAAATAGTTGTTAAAAGTGTCCAATTACTTGGAAAAAACAAAACCAATCTAATGAAATTGTTTAGAAAATAATGAAATTGTAATGTAAAATAATGAAAAGTAATTAAATTGAAGGAAGTGGTTAAATATTATATGCATCCTAAATATTTATTAAAGTAAGTTAAGTGGTTTTACAATTAAACTGACGATATATATGTATATATGCAGTCAAGAACAAAAGTCTACATTTACAAAATTTTCTGATTATAAGATGGTTTAAAGTGGAGAAAATTTTGCATATAAAAATATTTTAATAATATTTATTATATAACTGGAAACCAAATAAACAGAATTTTCGATAGGAAAAATTTTTTTTTTCTATTGACATGTTATAGTTTAATGGTAAAATGTGTTTAGTCTGATTCATATGTTTATTAAATGAGGATTTAAGAGTTTTTGATTAAATTAAAGTTTATTTTTTAATTTAAATTAATTTTTTAAAGAGGAGTTTTAGGCGGAAGGAAATTCACCTTGCTGATTGTGAAATCATTATTAAATTTCCCAACGAAGGACTTTCTGTGCTTGAAATTGGAAAAAAAAAACTTAACAGAAACCCAGGCTTGTGTTCATACAGTAATAAAACATTTTAATTTATCTAAAAATTAAACAAGAAAACAAGATCGCGGTAAGTGGAATTTATTACAAATTAAGTGTGATACCTAAATAATTGCTTAAGATTTGCCTTATATTTTGCATATGGACGTGGAATCTATGTAAACCTAATTACACTTAGAAGCATGTTGCGGTAACATGAGTTTTTAAACCGGTGGCAAGGAGAAAACCACTATCATCGAAAAATAAAAAAATGGACTTCGCAAATTTAAGCAAAGGTAAAGATTTAAATTATTGGGACTGGGTGCTTTCTACAGAAGAATCAAAATTAAATTAAAACAATATTGTTCTGTTCTACCAATAAAATGGTAATAATGGCAATAGATTCTAAGGGGCGATATGACTGCCCGACCTAAGTATTTGGATGAAAGAGGAGGACAGCAGCAGACTGACTGCCAATTTTTTTTTTCTTTCATAGTATAGACTAGGTGAATCATTGTTTTGTAACCCATTAATCCTGTTTTTGAACTTGTTGAATGGTTAATTATTTTTTATATAATGTTTGATCCTTCACTCCTGCAATCAGTTCAAATTAGTAATCAGTAAAAATGGAATAACCCAGTATCACCTAGAAAGTTTTGTCTGGTGACCCATCAGTCTATCACCAGAAACTCTAGTAATTCATTAGTTCTCTATTTACTACTTGTGTCTTGCATGATATTTATCGTTATATTAATCCAAATCCTTTTTCATTATACTATTTCTGGATACTCCTACATTCAAAGTTGAATACTAAGACACCTTGACACTTAGCTGTCCCCCCACATGGTGAGATAGGGAATGCCCCCCATTTCTGGCTAAAGTTCCTGTTTCTTCAGACCATTTAGTTTACTCTCAGAATATATTGTGTCAATAAGTGTTCAAGACGTTCTTTAACATTCCGGTGCTCTTCTTCTACTTCTTTAGGCGTTACATTTCTCGAGGAAACAAAGTCGCCTGCAGCATGACCACCAGCTTTCTCTGTTTTTGCGCTGGTATCCAGTTGCGAATACCAAAGATGGACCGAGCGTCATTTTCCACAGTCAGCCCATAGCAGCCTGGGTCTACCCACCCGCCCTCGTCCATACAGCTCTCTTCTAACATCTTTCGCGGGATCTGTGACTTTAACTGAAAAAGACACGATCGGAGTTCGATAATATCACGGTCACAATAACCTCTCCAAACAGGCCACGCCCATGAGCTACTCTTCAGAGATAATTTATATTTTGATTCCATTTGTGCTTAGAAGAGCTGATATCACATTTCTAATATCCGGCTATACACCTCTCGCTTCTAATATACTAATTATATGTTAGTGGCCGACATTGTCAAATGTATCAAAAAACGTTGAGAAAGACCACTGCGCAATCGTTTTTCTTATTCTTTGAATATTTCAGTATTGTGTTTATAATTCTACCGTTAATGTGCGTTCCCAGGATTACCTTTATAAAATCCCATTGATTCCTGTAGACCTGCTTCCTTAGTTTATGGTCCAGAGCCTTTTCTATAATTTGGCGCACAATTGAGTAGATAGTGATGGGCCTCCATTAGGAGATAATGTTAACTTCTCCTTTCCCTTTGTTGATTAGAATTTTGCGCCCTTACCGAAGTGGTTCCGGTACGTAGGTTACCTTCAAAATTATCCCCGCAATAATCTTGACAACTTTTGGTTGATCGCAGCGATGTGTCTATGGATGTAGATTTCATCGCTTTCTTTACTGTTTCGGTTTCTAACATTAGTTTAGGCATCGGGGCAGGGTTTTCGTAGTCCGCTTGCTTGCGTAGATTTTCGGTCTCAAAGAGGATTTTGAAGTCTTTTTCAACATCTTTTGGTTTTAGAGGACATTCCTTAGGAGCGTCGGCGTGTATTATGCTTTGCACAATCTTCTTTCTTTTGTTATAATAATTATATTGCGCTACTTCATTCTGATATTGTTGCTGCCGAAGACTCCTGTCTGCTTTGTTGGCCCTCTGCAGATTCATGGCATTATCCTCTAAAAGAACTTTTAAGGTGACAGATCTTCTTAAATACTTACCCCATTTTCATCACCGTTAATAACGATTATGATTTATTCATAAAAAAAAAAAAAAAAATCCTCTATTACTATAAAAACGTAAATACATTAACTTTATTGGGTATAGCTAAAACAATTCACAAACAACAATAAACTACCATTTATTTTACAATGTATAATAGCATTGATTTTGCTAATAAAACAGCGATAATTTTCTTTTTAATGAAATAAAGAAAATTGATGGAGGTTATAATGATTTTAATTAATGGTTTAATTTCTTTAAAAACTGTAAGACATTGAAATTAATCAAATATCTAATTGTTACCGGTTTTCTATCGTAGTTAAATTTTAATTCTGATACACTCTGTAACAAATACATACACAGTAATAAATACATATACAGATACACTCTCGTCAAGTGTAAAGAAATACCTCTCATCACGTCCTTTTCAGTCAAAGAGGGTCTTGATTAGCTTTATTAGATCCAGCTTTCGACTCATGCTGATCTTCAGAGATAAATAAATCCCTAAATGGGTTCTTCTCAGTGGAGATCAGGGCCACACTAAACGGCGCAATGTTGGTTTTCCCCAGAAGTAACGTTGGGAAACTAGTACCATTTTAAATTTCATTTTTATTAATATTTAACCATATTAGTTGTCGCAGCTCTTTTTTCTTTTTACAAACACCTAGGGTTACGATAATGAAAGTGTTTATAATATATTTGAAGTGAGTCTCTTTTTGTTTTGGTTGTCTCTTTTAGCTGAAAACTATTCCATAAAATATGCTTAATTGCTTAATAAAACGAAAACATAAGACAATCGCTTGAGAGATGATTACTATTCTCCTCTTTCGTCCAAATACTTAGGTCGGGCAGTCATATCACCCCTTAGAAAGTGAGCCCATATTCTCTTTACTCACCTTGGTTTATATCTAGGTATTTTCCACAATTCCTAGAAAAAAGGTACTGGAATCAAAAGCTTTTTTGGTTTGAGCCTACTGAGTACTGGAGTATTAAAATATAGGGTATTATTATCGCTATGCTACTTCTAGGTGTTTTCATTATGATGACGTTTAGTAAAGCCCGATCTCAACTGAAATTGGGGTTTTCTTTACCTTTGAAGAGCGAGATTTGCATGCGGAAGTTGAAAACTGGGTTCTAATGGGCCTGTTAAAATCATTTTTTAACTGAAAAGGGGGCGGTGTTTGCTTACATCAGGTCATCTCCCAAATTAGGCTACGTCCAGAAGTAACAAAATAAAATTCGACATTTCTAGTTTATTTGGCAGAATTAGCAGGCTACATCGGTTTAGTGCTCTAATATTGTGGCCGGCTTCAGTAATCATCAAGATTTTTAGATTACGCCCAACCCGATACCCTAAGTTCAGTTTGGGTTTACCGAGAGTTCCCGATCTTCCGTTCGGCTTTATCCACATTTTCGGAGGGAAATTTATTCAGTGCTTATATTAGCAGGTTAGGTCTGATCCTGTCACCACCATCTGTACTTGCATCGAAATCAAACATACATAGATTATTGCTCGGCGACTCTCGGTAACCCCTAACTGAACTCTGGATATTGGATAGGGCATGAACGAGAAATCTTGTTCTGAATGTTCCCGCCATAGTAGAGCACTTAAACCTATGTAGTTCCAAATTTCGGAACAACGATGTTTAACCAGGTCAATATTAATTATTATTAATAATAATTAGAAGTGCTCTCCCCACTAACTTTCCATTACTTTTACTTCTTTGGGGCTTAGTAATTTAGACTGTTATCTACCTGAACGACTTCATTCAAACCTTTGTTTTCATTTCATCAGAAATGGAAGATGTTCAATATAGGAATAACGCTAATATTAGCAAATTCATCAAGACTAATAATATTACTGAAGATTACAATATTTCAAGCACCGTTTTAGGTTTAGGAATTAATGGGAAGGTTGTGCAGTGTTATAGGAAACAGACTGGGGAATTGTTTGCTTTAAAGGTTAGTATTTTTTAATTGCTAGTAATATTACCAGTTGATGAGTAATTGTTGCAGGACCCTTATAGAATTGTATATATATATATATATATATATATATATAAACTTTTTTTTTTAATGGATCTACTATATTAGAGAGATTGTGTGGGTGTGTATATATATATATATATATATATATATATATTCTATGACAGCCTTATCTAACTGAAATTGTTAATTGGGTATTCACTTATAAAGCTTACAAAGTGCTCATTTCTAAACTTGGTATGTGTGTTCACACTCATATCATACTTTTGCTGGGAGTAATTTACTCACTTAGGTTGAATTCACTCCTGGTTGACTAGTGTGTTAAGATCTTATCAGTCTGTTTGGGTCTTACCAACAATCTTTGCATCAGCAAGGTGATTGTTTATGAATTCATCATCAGGTGTCTTTTATAAATTATATCTAGAGAGGTTCATTTATAGTGACTCTCGTCTCTGTGTATTATAATAAAGAGCATCTTTGGAGAGAAGGGTATTAATTCTCACGAATTCAGGTGATATAGGTACTTTTTTGACCACTTTTTTATATCATCTCTGGCCAAAAGTGTCTCCTAATGTTGGGGGGATTACTCGTGGTGTATTTCTTTTGTAGTATTAACCCTTTAACTGCTAAGCACTCTGAGAAGCTGAGCGGGTCTGTTGGCTTTTACACTCCCCAAGCTAAGGCATGCGGCCTGCACTCTGCCTCTGACTACCACAACTTCTTTAACTCCTCATAACTTTCAACCACTATTTCTTAATGTTTTATTTATTTTTTATGATGCTATAATACCTTTATCATTATTTCAATAAATTAAAATGCTAGATTATCGATTGCAATAACAGATTACGTGATTTAAGAAGGTAATAATGAACAATAATATAATAATGTTATTAATTTAAAAACATTTATTTTTAATTTAATTATTTTTTAATAAGTAATATTTTTTTATATTTGAAGTAATATTTTAATGATTTACCATTGTTTAGATGGATAAAATACTTCCCCATCCTGTTTTTATATATACATCCTTACATCCTGTTTCAGTGAATATCGCCAAAAAACACAGAGGACTATCGCTCAGAGCGTCTAGAACTCGAAATGAATAATGGTAAATATGTCCTTCAAGACCCCTGATGGTGGCCGGGGTTGGGATAAGGGACAGAAAAAAAAAATTAGCAGGTAAAAAAAGGGTGAGACGGGCTTCCCCGAATGGACGACCCAGATGACAGGCAGCTATCGGGCCAAAACAAATATGCAACGAGTTATCTTGTCGTTAGCTTGTGGGGACCGACTTTTGTTCGCGAGATATCTCATCTGGAGCCATGAAAGGGCTAACCTTTTCATTAACCTCTTCCCCCAGATTTATTTTGATTGAATCTAATTTTGTTTTCAGAGTTATATTTAGTTTTTATTGTATACTGTCTCAATAGTCCTTTTATCAATTGGTCATTGATTACATGCTTGTATCATGAAGCTGCATACGCAGATATTTAGACTGATGGTGTTAAGTACTCTGCGAGTAGGGAAGCATCCTGTTGTTTACAAAACAAAATTATGAGTACTAAGAATTTTTATTAAGGTTTCTGGAGGGGCTGATTTTGTTGTGGATGTTGAACTATACATTCTAACCTTTTTACTAGAACTTTAATATCTTGTCTGATCATGCCTTTTGGAATGTGGCTGATTAGATGTTTGTTTGTTTGATGTTCTTTAGTCATAAACGCCCATGATTAGATGTTTTAAAATTTATTAAAACTTAAAATTTATTTTAAATTTTATGTTATGATTCTTTAGAGTAAAGATATATGCTGGGAAAATTTTACCATTAACTACTTTGTACACTAACTGGTTCTCTAAAACTTATCTAAGATCTAACACATTGTTGTCTAATTCGGTGTTTAGGGTCCTGATTATGTGCCTAATGAGATTAGGTTTAGAAATTCAAGCTATTTACTATTGTCTGAGATGAATTAGTTGTGTAAGTTTTCAGCATTTAAGGATTTGGATGTTTCCAGTGAAAAGATGTTTATGCTGATGTTGATTTTCCTTCTGATGTTTTAATAATTCTGCTTTATTTTTGTTTAGGTTCTCCAGGACTCTCTGAAAGCTAGACGTGAAGTAGAACTTCATTGGAGGGTCAGCGGATTCAAGCATATTGTAGGAATAATTGATGTTTATAAAAATACATACGCAAATAATAAATGTCTTTTAGTGGTGATGGAATGGTAAATATTAAAATTTGTAGATCTTACTACTTGTTTTTCTTTTGAGGATTGAAACAATGATGTAATGATACTATTATTATATTCTTTATTTGTTTAGCATGCAAGGTGGGGAATTGTTTCAAAGAATACAAGAGAGGCAGTCTGGTGCTTTTACAGAAAGAGGTAATATAATTTTTTTTGTATTGCTTAAAAATATTTGTTCATTCACATGTATATGGTTGTGCGTGCTCTCACACTTATAAATATATTATAATAATTTACCCATTTTATTTTTAAAACAGTCTCATCTTTTTTATTTATTGAAATATTGATATTGAAATAACAAATGTCTAAATTTTTGAAAAAAAATGTATACTCATTTAAAGTATGAATGTATATACCTTATTAGGAATCATTGTTTGTCAGCGTCTGACTTCTAATGAAGTCCTAAACTGCCCCTATTAACATGTGATAACCCATAGCTGCACATTTAAAAAAAATTAAAATTTCTACTCCATTTTGTTCCTAATTCAATCCCGCATTGTTCTCTGTTAGTTTTTTTGTAATGATAAATCAATCGTCTTAAAATCAATGGGAAAGATTTCCATTTTTAGATTATTTAGACATTAATTATTCATAAAACATACTAATTTGCATATACAATCAGCTCTTGATAACTTGAAATTTGAGTGACACCAACATTACTTAGATTTATTAGGAGTTCAAATTAAAAAGAGAAAAAGCCAAATTTATTTCAAAATCAGCAATGGAATAAATTTGACCATCATAAGGAAAATCAAACTAAACACAAAGGACACAATAAAATACAAAAGAAAAATACCAGCATAACTGGGTTTTATTTTAATATGTTTGTTCATTATTATTTTCAAGAAAGATTTCCAAGAAATTTGCGATTTATCACTTTATTGTAAATCACTAACTTTTCGAATTCATCTTGGCTGAAAACTAAACTGAGGGGAAGTCAGAATTGTTTTCTTGGTACACCTGATTTTTTATGATGTTAAATTTAATAAATAAATGGTTTTTTGTTTTTTTGTTAGCCCCTTCTTCTTTTGCTTGTTGTGAATCGCCTGCAGAATATGGGTATTTATATATTTTTATAGAGTAACTCTCTCTCGTAAGAATGTTTTGTTTCAGTTAATGTGTTAGATGTCAGTCAGTCAGGAATCCCTCTGGCGATAGCTCTAACCATTTTTGTTGAATCAGTTGGTTTTTAATAAAACCCATTTTATTTATTTAGTGAAATTAATAAAATGAAAAATGCCTTATTTGTATTTAGTTCTGAGAACGATTCGAATTATGGAAATTTAGTTCCTGGAAATTTCGAATTATCGTCTGCTGATAATGTAAACATTTATTTTCTTTTAATTTTGTTTTCCTCTCTTTTCTTATATGAAACATTTAAAATAACCGAGAGTATCTAAATACGAAGGCTATTGATTTATCTATAATTTTTCAAGGGACCAAAGGTGGAATTCCTATTATCGAAAAATTTATTGATTTATTGAGTTCTGAATTAATGAAAGTTTACTTTATTAAACTTAACTGAAATAACATATTGCTGTTTACAAAAAATGTTAATTGTTAAAAAAGATTAAAAACAAATCTTCAAAATATTTATCCTTTCTCATGTAAAATTTAGTTTTTTTGAGATGGGTTGTCACTTCTTAAGGGACATTGTTTGTTTTTTAAGTTTATATTCCTAATAAAAATTGTTTTTATTTAAAAAAAAAAGTTTTTTTAATGTAATGCTAATCTCTTGTTATAAGTTTTTCATTCTTTGATTTTAACTTTAAGTTCTAACATACATTTTATTGATATTTGTTTTATATAGAAGCTGCCCAAATCATGCAGGAAATTTGTTCAGCAGTAAAATACTTGCATGACAAGAACATTGCTCATAGAGATCTTAAACCAGAAAATCTTCTGTACACCACACCAGGTCAAAATAAACATTTAATTCTTTTTTTTTACCATGCTTATATCCTGTTGTTATGTCCTTTTTTATGATTAGATCAGAGTAAATTATAGTTATGGTTTGTAAATACTTAATTATTTTTTTAATTCAATTGCATGTTTCTGCAAATTATGTTTTAGAAAATGATCATTCCTCTATTTGCAGGATAATATTCACAATGAAGTATTCCCTTTACTTGTCAAAAAATGGTTTATTATATAGTATATTGATAAATATTTATGTCAATACATTCCATTGACATGAATTGTTTCCTGAAAGGTGAAAGTATTTGTAAATCTCCAAGTTTATTGAGGAATTATTTATGTTTTACTTTGCCCAGATGGCTTTGCCATAGGGTGAACCTGTCGGCCAAAGCATTGGAATACTCTTTGCCCCTGACAAACCATGATAACCTCAAGTTAACAAGCAGGAGTTCAAATCCCGAGTGCCATTTTATTTAAAAACTCGGCATTATTCCTCCGTATTCACCCTTGGCTGGGAAAAATCCTGTATAGCCAGCTGTAACTTCTCGGAAAGGGAGAAAAAAAAAAAAATATGAGAGCAATATTCAATTTTGCTTTTACAAGGGGGTGTTAATATTTTTTTATTGATATCTATTTTTCTGACAATAGTTGTTAAACTAAAATGTATTCATGAAAGATAAGATATTGCCTTTTGGTTTTCCAGTTGAAAAATATTTAGAGGGCACGCACTTCTAGGCTTATTTAAATTTCTTTATTTTTTTTTATTATTGTTTACCATTTTAATGCTTTTGATTTAGTTTTAAAAGTGCCTTCAAACTGTGCAACCCTCACCTTTGACTATAGCCATACCCTCATGCTACGAATAGCTATCCACACTGAAACGTGAGCGAGCAATGATGTCTGACCCCACCAATGCATGCACCTTAATATAAAAATTTTCATTACAAAGATGGCTGACGTTAAATTAACAGCTGTTATATTTAAGTTTTTATTCAGTAATATGTTAGTCCCTGCTTAATGGTGAGTGATCATTTCCTTGCATTCTTTGCATACAAAATTATTTGACTAATTTTATCTCAGAAGGAAATATTGGCCATGACCGGTATTCAAACCAGGGTCTCTATATCACTGTTGGAGTGCTCTTACCAACTGAGCTACCAAGGATCCGTATTCCAGCCATGTAAACCTCTCTTCAATGATCCCAAGAACCGGCTTATATCGCCTTGCTAGCTCAGTTGGTTAGAGTGCTGCAGTGGTGATGCAGAGACCAGGGTTCGAATCCCAGCCATAGCCAATCTTTTCTCTTCAGATAAAATTATTTAAATATTGACAATTAAAAATTTAATAAATAAAAATTATTTGACATTTATATGATTCATTGGATCAAAATGAAATAGATTTATTAAAGTGCTTAGGCAAAAGTTTCATTTTACTTTTGGTAGTTCGGGGAATGGGTAGTTAAAAAAATTCACCTTCGGTAACATCAAATGCAGAATTTCTTCATCTATAACTTTGGTATGGACTACTTTATTGATAAATGGGTGAGTTCAGCTTATCTTACATATTTATGAAAAAGTTTTAAAACTTGGAAGTTTCAATTTACATGTGTTTTTTTGTGGTTGCTGCCTAATCAGTCAGATAATCCATTTTTTTCAGATATTCTGTTGTAAAATTATAGGACAGAACCAAATGGTCCTTTTCAATTGATTTTTTATCAGATAGTCCGTTGTTGTCTTCCAGTTAATCCGTTGTATGTGAGGAAATTATTTACTCTCCGTGAAATTAGAAGACCTACCCATGGGACTGTTTTTTCTTACTTCTATTGTTCGGTCTAGGAATAATATAGAAGAAATAATCCTGTTTATAAATATTATCTTAATCTATGAATCAGATATAGCAATCGCATTCGTTTTCCAATTTTTGAATGTTACATTTGTGGAATTTGATTGAATTGCTATGGAGGAGAACTTGTTTATTTTTCACATCATATGAGTTAGTATGCGAACAGTAAACATTTTTTATTGTGTCAAGTTCGTCATGTCCTGAGGTAAAAGAGAGGATAGGTCAGTAACGCGGAAGAGAGAACGTTTAGCTCAGTATGATAAGTTACCGAAAATGACAACAAAAAAAAATGCTGCATTTTCTAATCCCAATACTGATTTCAACACTTTCCGAACTACAGTATAAACATATATCATCTTTGTATATGGCCGGATATCTTCTTATGATGAATTTAATATGTTTGAAAAAATAAGAGAATGTTTATTAAAAAACTTACTCTCCATTTCTCATTTTTCGTTTAATCTGTTTTTCAGTTAATCTGTTGAATTTTATCCTGACCCGATTGCAACGGATCAAGCGGCAACCACTGTATTAGCTAAACTAACCCATGTATCAATAAAGGTGTCCATTAAAAAGAGGTGGTGCATTTTTGTTTAAATGAAACCATTATACAATGAAACCTTTCGTTGTAATTATTTCCGTTTTGTTCACAATTCATTGTGAACCTAGTATAATTTGCATTTCTATAATTTACTTTATTCAAGTTTCTCTCATTTTTCTCTTTTTTATTTTGTATTATTCTTTATTTTCAGATGAAAATGGAATTTTAAAATTAACTGATTTTGGGTTTGCTAAAGAAGTATTTACCAATGATAAACTTGAAACACCATGTTACACTCCATATTATGTTGGTTAGTATCTACTTTGGATATCTCTTTTGGGTTACAGTATTATTTATGGATATAAATTTTTTGGTAGGTTGGTGCAAAGTTGCCCAACCTTATGTTACTCCTACATGTAGTTTCAATGGTGCTATATCTCGCTAATATAGCAATATCGTGTTTCCATTGGGGCAAATATGGCAATTTCCTTTCCTCCAATTTGGTTCGAGAACAGTGATGAATCAATCTAGATACATGAATCCATTGCTCTTCTGCTGGCACATACACGTGTGTGTGTGTGTGTGCATGTTTAACCATATCTCCTGACACATATTTATTTTATTTTATTTCATTTTTTTTTTTTCTTTTTCTTTTAAGGATTCATTGTTTTATTATGACAAAGTCATTTTTTTTATTATGGATTCTGTATCAATGAAGAGAATCTGCTGTATTTTCAAAATGAATTTTTTCTTGAAATAGTATTTATTTTATTTGTTTATTTTAGCTCCAGAAGTTCTTGGACCTGAGAAGTATGACAAAAGCTGTGATATATGGTCTTTAGGTGTTATTATGTATATTCTGTAAGTATTTGATGCATATTTTTTTTTTTTATTTTCATGTTTATCTATATCAAAGTCCCTCTTCATCTTTCTTTTCTAAGTATAATCACATTTACATATATGTATTGAAGAACAAATCATAATTGCTGGGTTGAACCTATTGTTAAGGCTTATTTTCAAGATTTTCTGCTAATTTAATGCTTACTTGTGTTTGGTGTTTATTGATCTAATTCTGTTGTTAACTAATTTTGATTTAAAATTTTCATAGTGCTAGATTTAAAAAAAATAATAATATCCCGTTTTCAGTCTTATGCTGTGTAAAAGAGTAATTTGTAAAACATTTGTTTGCTTTTTGTGCTTTATTGTTTCATGAATATAAAATATGATTTCTGATTAATTGTTTTTCCTTTTCTGATTTTCTTTCTGTGTCAAGTTAGAATGATTTTATCGTTGTTTCTGTTTGATCCTTAAAAAGAACAAAATTACTTACCCTGGTCGCCTCTGTATTAAATTTCTTTTAATCTCTTGATAGTATTACATAAAAGGAACTTCATATTTATTTTCCCTTTTGTATTTGTCATTATTATCATAATTCATTTATTTTATTTTGAAAACTGACCATGTTTTCTCCAAAATTACAGGATTTACCTTCATATAATTAAAAAATAAATCTTTATGAATATACCATCAAAATAATTGTGTGCAAGATTTAAGGCCACTCCAGTTTAGATGACTTAGGACCCAGGTGAGCATAGCTGATTTTGGGTTTACTTTGCATGCCATTTCTCCTTACTCTGCAGTTCATCTCATTGGCGTAATTTTTCATTATTCTTACAGTATTATAAAATAGGGAGGGATGGAGTGGCATTTCCTTTTAATTTTATGTGTAGTAAAATTTTCAGTGATTTATATTGTTTTCTGTGTAATACTACAAATTGTCTCAAAAAATATCATTTATTTTATTAAAAATTACATGTGGCCATTTAATGCTGAATTTAATTACTAATTGTTTTGGCATTAATTATTAATTTTAATTAAAAATTGTTCTACTATTTTCGTAAGCTTTACATTTAAAGCTTATAGTTGAAGTAGTTATTGTTGACGGGTTACCTTTTAAGTATTTACAAAAAAAAGTACTTGTGTATACAACTAATATGTACAATCTCATCTAAACATTATTAAAACTGTAATGATAATAATAATGAAGACTTGACCAACGCGAAGGTTCGATGCCGACTTGCTCCGTGGATACCTCTATCCACTGATCGCCATCTAGACCCAACTTCAACAGATCTGCCTTAACGCAATCCTCCGACCTCCTTCTCGGCCTATTCCTTGGACGTTTCCCATTCGGCACCACGCTTATTAATCTTCTTGAAATTCTTATTAAAACTGTGTGTTCTTTATTTATTTCGTTAGATAAGCGGTTAATATTAAGTATTACCAAATTAATTAATTAATGAATTATTCAGAAAATTAAATGAAACATGAGGAGAAGTTAGTTCATTCAATCTTATCATTCTGCTTCTAATACACGAATCACTCCTGCTAATAATAATAGCATACAGCTTAGACTGAAATATTGGCACTCATTTAAGACGTTCATTTCATTGCTGTATATGCTGTATCTCCAACCTTAACATAAATATTTTTCACAGAGACCACTATAAAGGGTTTTCCCCAGGCCATGGGTAATGGCAGGAGATTATTAACTCAGAGTTGTGGGAAAAACCCTGATGTTCAGGATTTAAATTTACTAACTTCTGGTAATCATGGGTTGTCAGGGGCAACATTTATTTCAATTTGTCAGCCTGCTTGGCTACCCCATGCACTAATCCATTTGAAACTAAGGCAATCCTTTTCTGTTCAAAACCCTACATTATATGAATATCTCTATTTGATCAAACTTGAGATAATTCCATTTTATAAACACCAAATATATCAGTCTTTTACCAAGTTCTAAAGATCTATGATATATCCCCTCTTCTAATATCTTTCCTCATTCTACTCTGGTGGGCTGTCGGGTATTACTGGAACCACTGTTACTTGACTATGGGGGAACCTTAAGACCAAAACATACATATACTGTATTCTTCATGAGACACAATAAACAAATCTACCTTTTTTTGAATAGCTGCCTGTCTGATTGCTCTAAAGTGGAAGTCTCATCATGCAACAAGGTTATTTGTTTGTTTGTTTTAACGTCACTTTAAGCCACTAAGGCTAATCGGACAATGCTAAAGTGGGAGTCCTAAATTTTGCCTATCCAGGTATAATTAGGATAGGGATCTTTAATGAGTACCTGACATCGTAGAGGTTCGGGACTTCCATTTTATGTCCTATCCGAAGTAATAGTATAGACAAGAATTTTTTACTCTCATTAAAAAATCCTAGGCCCACCTCAGGACACGAACCCGTGACCTTTAGTATAGTAAGTTTCTATGCTAACCACTACACCACAGGAGACCTCGACAACAAGGTTTTAGAGTGTCAATAAAATTAAAATTTTAACTTATTTTATTAAATCTGATGAATAGCTGGAATTCCTCAAAAGAAATAGCAGCTGACACATTGGTTAGGAGTAAATGGTGAAAGCTATTTGGAGGAGATCCTGGCTCACTTATAGATTTTTCAACTGATGATGATGACAGGCTGAGTAATGGTAGGTTTATCTCAATTTCCAACGACATTACATCCTTGGTTCTCAGGAACCCCTGTAATTTTCCTATATATATATATATATATATATATATATATATATATATATATATATCTGATCTCATTGCTTTTAATGTTTTCATTCACCTTTTAAATGCAATTTCTTAACCAAGAAACTATCTCATATCTCATATACTCCATTCTCATGTTCTTCATGACCCCTTGTTGCACTTCCTCACTAGTTTAATTTTTAAGTTTAGTTTAAATCTTTTAACACCTATGTGAGTTTTCTGGAAGTTGAAAAGATGAAAATTTAAAGGCACCAAGCTAGAAGAGAGTGCAGGATGGTTCATCGCTTGCCAACTAAACAAGTCATAGTGCCTTTGTGGCATTGACCTTATGCATGTGGGTGTTGTACCACAAACATCCTTCCTTATAGTTGTAGTTCTTTATTCTTTTTAATGTACATTCATTCAAGCCTACCCTCTCTATCTCTCTCTTTCTTTAAAAAAACAAAAAAAAAAAAAACACCAAAAACACTGTATAGTTATTTAAGAACTTTTAATTAAAAAAAAAAACTTTGTATGTCTAACAGAATAACTTTAACAAATATATTAATAAATTGAATTAAAGTCCAAGTAAAAAAAAAAAAATCACTTATAGTGCAAATAATTAGTAGGCATAACTTAAATTAGAATTGAATAAAAGGTCTAGGAAAAAAAAGAGTAATAAAATCTTTGGGCCATGACCATTTAACCCTTGGAGGGCCAGGACAGTCCCTAGAAGTAAAGACAAAATGACTGGAAAGTTCCCTGGCCTGGAGGGAGAGATTACTGAAGGTGATTCGCTGGGACCGTCCTGGCCAACTGGTAAAACGCGTGGCTTCAGTGCTTAAAGTGTAAAATAATATCTTAATTTATTTTTTCGCAAATAATCAATATCATTTTGTAATACTTATGTATCACTTCTTGGTGACCTAGATGATAATGATTTCTGAATCTAATGATTTGACATTATCTACTGGCTTGATTTTTTGTTTTGTTTTTTGTATAAAAAAAATAATTAACTTATTACTATGTTCATTGCCTTTCATTTTTGTCAGTTTTGCTCTCTATGTACTTTAAATTAGGAGTATCACAATAAACACTCAAATAACTTTGTTGGTTAGGAAGTAATTATATATAATAATTCGTTACTTTACTTGTACATTTTTATAAAGTAATCATCAAAGCATTAAATAATCCATTATTTATTCTATGTTATTTTCAAAATTGTTTAATTTAAACTTGAATTTCTACAGGTTTTATAGAAATATTCTGATATCTTAGATCTCTTAGAGTAAACAAGGTTTTAGTTGATGAAAAGAGAACCCAAAACCTTAAAGTTTTCAGCATATAAAATTAGTTTGATTAGTTTGAGGATCTGCTAGAATGTGCCTCAGTCACGACTAGTTATCTCGTGTGAAGTTGGGGATGTTAAATAAGTGAGAAACTGGTTGTGAGATATACCGTCTTCCGCTACAGGGGACAGGCGGCCCACCACGCATAATCTCGTCGTCCGCTTGTGGGGACCATCTTTTTTTTCCGATATATTTCGTCATCGAAGCCAGAAAGGGTAATGGATCCACGATCTTAATTATCCCTGGATAGGCAAAATTTTGGATCCCTGCTGTAGCATCGTTCGATTAACTATAGTTGCGTAAAGTGACAACAAAATTGATTTTATTCTTGGGGAAAAAAATGGGTTTTATTTCCAATCAATAATAGTCACACTCTCATTTCTTCTTTAAGATTTTAGTAAAGACTGTATTTCGTTTCAGATGTTTTAATAATAATTCTTTTTCTTTATTATTCTATTTTCTTCTTGTGCATGATGAATACTATTTACATTTATTTCTCTTTCTTATTAACCATTTTTGATTAATTTACTTTTGTGATTAAACTGTCCGTATTAATCTTAGCAAACTTGAAAAATATTCTTTTCTTCAAGTAAACGTAACTTCAAACTCTAGATATATATTTATATTGTACTTTAAACGTATTGATTACATCTCTGCTTGTCTATTATTCTTATTGCCATTGATGTTTGTGAATATCTAAGTAAAATTAATATTAAAGAATATTCTTGTAATTTTTTATCATAATTCTTATTAATCTCAGTCTGTCTTTGATTAACACGTTCACGCCGGGACTGTAATTCATGCTCCTCGCCTATTGGCAGCTGAGTTTAATGCTTTTCGCTCTATTGGACGGGAGTTATTCCAGGAAATTATGCAGTATTAGCAGTCCAGCAATAATAAAATAAACAATAAAAAATACTATCCTACTAGTACATGATATTAATTATTATAATTATAATATATAATAATATATTATAATTATAATATAATTATTACAATTATAATAATTATAATTGTTATTAAAAAATAAGTGGTTATAACATTATAAGTATATGAATATAAATATAAGTAAATACAAATAAATATAAAAATAAATGAATTTATGTTAAATTTTCAGCTATATAGAAATTATTTCTACTTTCTTAACACTTTGGCTGCCATGTCACCTGACTCCTCTTGTCAGAGAATTAAATATTAAAATTGTGTCGAAACAAGAGCGTGACTCTCAGGTATTCTTTTTCAGCAGTCAAAGTGTTAAAGATCTGATTATTTGGCCGAGGAGGCAGTCCAGTTTGAGCCACAGGTGGTACATTCCGCCCGATGAGGCAGTCAAGTGTAAGCCACCGGTGGTACACGCCGGTGTGAACGTGTTAATAAATACTACATTTGTACTGACAGACATTTCTAATCAGGTCATTTCTCAATTCATGTTTGTTTTTATTTAAGTTAGGTTATATTTACAACAGTTTATATTTATTCCCGTGAGTCTTATATCTCATTTTATACATAATTTTTCCTTCTTTCTTTAAACATTTAATTAACGATAATCCTAGATTTTAATTATAATGTTATTATCAGAGTTATTTTAAAGTTCAAATTTTCAACTTAATCTTTCATGAGTTGATTATCATTGCATTGTTTTGTCTTTATCTTAATGACCTAATTGAATCTATACCCTAAGTTGGTTTCTGTTCAATTAGATTTTTATCTGTTATGAGGACAAAATGTATTTTTGGCTAAAAAAAAGTATTTGATCTAAAAATTGGAAATTCTGGTAATGATTAAACATGTAAGTTTTTATTAAAAATTCATGTACTAAAATTAATTTTAAGTTTACATACACTGTTTTAAATCTCAAATACCCTTTCATAATCTTACATTTTAACTGTTATTTTTATTTGTTTAAACATAGCTGTTGTGTATTCTCAGAATGCAACCAGTTAATACTGGTATATCATTTGTTAACTAACCTATTGGTGAGAACACATTTTTCGTACACCATCTGAAGAAAACTTCTGTCTCCTTGGTGGATATTGACTTTTCCAAGACTTTGGAGCCTCTGGAATCACTAAAATCACACTTTTGTTAGATATATGAAAGAATTTCAAGACAAGACCAATCTATATTAAAGCAACATTAATATACACTGCAGTATGAGTAAATTTTAGCGTTAGCCAACTCTTTTTTATTAAGCAAAAAATGATTAAAATTTATTCGTATGACTTAAGAAAGAGTCTTTTCAATCTTAACAAAATGGTGTACAAATAGATTTTTCTTCATTACTTGCACCATTTTGACATTAGTTCTTACAATATTTTAAAACTCGTAAACTATTTCTGTATGACCAACAAAACTTATTTTCTGTCCGAAATTTATTCATGTTACCAGATTTTTTCTTTATGTTATTGCATTGATTATGAAAAAAACATTACTTTGGTAGATTAAAGAAAATTACCCAGTGATAAGTGAGTAAACAATATTCTATCTGAAAATTAAGAATTTAAATGAGATATTCAATAATTTCATGGTTTCTCTTTTCTCACTTCTGATTGCCAGATGTTAGTTTTTCTTACCAAGGATGACAGGCTCATATGATATTGTAAACTGAACTTTTTATGTTTGTATTCCTACTAATTAAGAAAAATGTTCTTCCCCAACTTGTTTGAATTACTGTTTGTATGAATTCTTGATTTAACTACCACCTTAGTTACAGTTAAATTAAAGACCAATATATCACTAATTTGAATCTCTCACTGCAAGATCACATAAAAGAGAAAGTGCAATCCGCCAAGCTAGCCATCAATAGTGTTTGGTCAGCTGTATTTTGCAACAATAAGGTGCCCATTACTGCAAAGTATAATCTATTTAACTCAGTCGTTCGTTCGGTGTTGTTATATGGGGCGCAAGTCTGGGGGTTCATTACTATAATCCACACAAGAAAATAGGCATATTCAAGTTTCAAAGTCTAGGAAATTCGTTTGTGAAGCGAGAGTGATTAATATGGACATTGAGAAAAGTGTGACAGGCGGAAAGTATAAGAAAAAGTTGGGAATCGAATAAGAATAATGTTGGCCCTAACATCTGAAACGAGGGACATTTTTTAGAAATATTGTAGCGGGCCAGGTGTAGCAGTCACAGAGGATCCATCAGCTGACAGGGCGGGCGCCTTGAGAAATGGTCCTGAGGTGTGTCCGGAATAAGCGTTATGTCTTCGCGGCGGATATCTGATGCGTGTCGGGTCACTGCCTCCTGCACAGATTGCTCTCTTTTAAAATAATATATAATTCTTTGTATCCTTTCATGGATATGTCAACCTATATATATACACATTTATTTAAACATTTTACTAACTTCTAATATTTAACAATAATATTTTTATAGGCCCTTTTAATAGATTAGACACCCTTGCGAGAACTCATCAATTTAGATTTCTAGGTTTTTTATCCCTAATTTACAAAAAAGTATAAGCGATACCTGGGATTATTTTTATATGGGATTATTTTTTAGGGGGTATCATAACTATTAGGAGCTCGAGGGTCTTCATCGATTTTTTTTAAAAAAGCTATTTCGTCTACCACCTAACACACCTAATTATATGTTGTACTTAGAGACTGGTAGAAATTTACTGTACCACAATTACTTGAAGTTGCATGTAAATTACATTTGTAAAATACTGAGTTATAGCTGTACACGTCTCCCGTATATAATGGCTCTGGAATGTATAAAACCAGATTATAATTTTTGGTTTAAGGAATGTCAAACACTAGCAAATATGTTGGAATGCAATTTAGATATTGTATTTGTATCAGGGGAACGTTGGCGCAACCAAATGTATAATATAATAGGTAAAGCCCAAGAATTTTTTAGAAAAGAGTTAATGGTATCCGTCTCAGCCGCTGAATATCATTCGCTGTACAAAGAATTAGACTTTAAAGTTAGTTACATTAATAATGAGCATAGTATGGACTTAATCCAAACAATATTTAAAACTAGAGGTGAATTGTATAACTTCAATAGTAAACCTTGGTTGGAGGGCATTGTTTATACATGCTCCATGTGTAATTTAAATGAGGATGAAGATACATATCACATAGTAGCCATGTGCCCTATCTTCAATTCTTACAGAAATAAATATTTTGGCTCTATTCAGCTAAGTAAGCATCAAATTATAGATTTTTTAAATGGGAAGGATTGGCACAGGCTATATGGATTTATGAAAGGTGTTTAAGGTACAGAAAATTTTTAATTGCAGAATTTAATTTTAATTAAAATTTAGATTCATAATAGACTAACAGATGTGTAAATAGTATTAAGTATCTTTTTTATGTTTATTGAAGGCCTTTATTTTTTATTTGGAGTTTTTTAAGTTTGTTTTATTCTTTTATTATTTAATTCTAACCTAAGATGTTTACAGAGGCAACTCCTGGCAGACGGTATTAACCATTGTCATAGTGTGTTTTTATTGTAATATATTACTTTGTATAGCTTTACTATATTATAAAACATGATTATCTATCTATCTATCTATCACTAATTTGTTATAATACTTTTTTCTTATTTTTTAGGTTGTGTGGTTATCCACCTTTTTTTAGTAATCATGGACAAGCTATTTCACCAGGAATGAAGAAAAGGATCAGAACTGGACAATTTGACTTTCCAAAACCTGAATGGAATAATGTTTCTAAAGAAGCAAAGGACTTGATACGTAAAATGCTGTGTGTTGACCCAGCTTCTCGTCTTAATATTAATGAAGTCATGTCAAACACATGGATTGCTGTAAGTATTAGGGGAATAAATTGTTCTGAAACTATTATGGTTTTGAAAGGTAGCTTAATTTTTTAAACCATTAGAAATTCTCTATTTATCTTTGGGAAAATATTATATATAAATTAAAATAGCTGTTAATTAATTAAGGTCTCAACTAAATTACATTTAGTTATTTGAACAGTTGGTTTGAATAAAAGTAAGATTGTGTTCTGTTAATGATCAAATGAACAAAGGGTCTATGGTCATCAAATTACCTTATTTTTTCTCTCTCTTAAACTGACTGTAAAAAACGACGACCTCAGGAAGATGAGATTTCGACATCTATTTTATTTTTAAAGGGTCTTTAATGAAAATCTCCAATTGCAGTTACTGATAATTATAAATATTCATATACATTTTTCAAGGCCTAGGATCAATACCATAGGAACGTTACCTTTTTACCCCTAGCCTTTTCTACTTTCAAAAGCTTTAAGATGGTAGGAGGTATATCCTCTGTAGTTTTCGCAGTTGGGAGGCTCCCCTTTTTTATAGACTGGGCATTGAATAGTTCTATATCATTCATCGGGAATGTTCTTCCAGGTGTCTAAAATCAGATCATTGATATATTTAGACAGTGCTTCCCCTCCATGTTTCCAGAACTCAGTCGGGATCCCATCCACACCTGGGACTTTATTGTTTCTCAGCCTATCTATGGCATGCTGAACTCTCCAACACTTATGGTACTCCCTCTAGATGTGGCTTCTCCTGTGAATTCACCATTTAACAAATTTTCAAAATGGTTTCTCCATCGATAACATACATATCTCGTATTTGTGTAAATTTAATAACGTATATAAGTTGGGACCTGAGTGAGTCAATATCGAACTTGATATTTGTTCCCTAATTAAAACATGTGTATTAATAGATGAGAATAATTGTGAAGATTATGATATATGATATGATATTGTTGTTACTTAATGTTAAAAATCTGGTGCGATGCGTGCAACACACAACTTTCTCTTACTAAACCAACAAGAGAATCCAAATGTTGTTAAATATGTAAACCCCATTTACTATTTTCACAGAAAATAGTTTTTTTCACATTTATTTACTTATTTTTGTTTGTGTCCAAAAAGATAGAGTATCATAATTATTGCAAATCATGGAAGTTCTTAGTATTTTTCTATTTATTATTATTTATTTCTTTGTTTAAGGGGACTGTAAAAATCCTAATTTCATTAATAGTCAAGTTTTTTTTTTTACCTCTTTTGTAAACGATCGTGAAGGGGAATCGATAGTAGGGGTGTTTACGGCTTGCAGTAAATTGAAATTTAATGTTTATATTTTTGTGTCTTATGCCTTACCAGAAACTGTCAACTGTTCCACTAAAACCTCCTTCATTCAAAAATCTACTATGGAACTAAAGTTTGTAATGTAAAATATAATTATTAAAGATTATTTTATACCTTACGTTTTTCCCACTGTAAACTGCTTCAAATGATTTGAGCATATATTTTTCTACGGTTTAACCATCTAAAGAACAATAACATTATTTATTACTAAATAAAAGGTTTTATTTTTATTGTGATAATACAGCAAGGCAAACATAACAATAAATAACTTTATCCGCATTTCTTCTTCCAGGTTTGACCATGTCACAGGTTTTCCAACAGCCAAGCTTTCACCCATCTTGCTGTGGGCTTCTTCAGGGCCAATACAAGAATGAGAGTGGAGAAGGGGATCACTAACTTATAATCTTTCGTCGGGGGCGAAGTCTGTGTTCCCATTGGCTAGCGCCCGAGGGGGCGTGGTCAGGTGGAGGGGGTGGGGGAGGGGGGATGTCATCCGCTCTCTGAGATATGTTTTGTTGTCTAATGTTATTTAGTGCAGGGTACCAGTTTTTACTAAGTCTGTATCCGTCTTCTTTGTTTATATTATTTGGTTGTTTTATAATTTCTATAGCTTCCCTGATGGATCTATGGTGGTAGTTGTCAATCCTAACTATGGCTTTGGTGTCTTCGAAGGCTATAGTGTGTTGTGTATTGTAAAAGTGTTCTGCTATGGCTGATTTGTCTGTTTGTATTTTCTTAACTGCGGCAATATGTTCTTTCAGTCGTGTGGTAATGTTTCTTCCTGTCTGTCCTATGTATTGTTTACCGCATGAGCAAGGGATACTGTAAAGTCCAGGTTTGTTGAGTCCAAGATTGTCTTTTGGATTGGGCAGGATCTGTCCAATTTTCCTGTCTGTGGTGAAAATTGTTTTGATGTTGTTTTTTGTAAGTGTTCTGGCTATTTTTTCCGAGGTGCCTTTTACGTAGGGGATGACGGCTATGGGCTTCTTTTCTGTTTCAGTTTCTTTGGGGTGATGGTTGTCGGTCTTGGATTCTTGTTTAATGAATTCGGAAGTTATAGTCTCGTCTGAGTATCCGTTCTTTTTGAGGGCTGTCCGGAGTTTTCTTTTTTCTTTTGGAATTTTTGTGGGTTCAGTTATGGTCAATGCTCTGTGTATTAGTGTAGCAATGATCCCTCTCTTTTGTGATGGATGGTGGTGAGACTCTGCGTGTAAGTATCTGTCCGTGTGGGTCGGTTTTCTATAAACTGAATGCCCTAGAGTGAGGTCTTCCTTCTTTTCTACTAGTACGTCCAGAAAAGGTAGCTTGTTGTCCTCCTCTGTCTCCATGGTAAACTGTATGTTGGTGTGTATGTGGTTGATATGTTCAAGAAACTCTTTAAGCAATTTTTCTCCGTGCTCCCATATTATGAAGGTGTCGTCTACGTAGCGATACCAAACAGCTGGTTTGAACTTGGCTCTTCTTAGGGCTTCTTCTTCAAAATGTTCCATGTATAGATCTGCTATGACAGGACTTAGTGGGTTGCCCATGCTTGCTCCTTCTTTTTGCTTGTAATACTTCCCGTTGAAGAGGAAGTATGCTGTCTTCAGACATATCTTGGCCAGATCCAATTCCTCTGCTGTAAGTATCTTCTGTAATAATAGAATAGTTTCATCAATAGGAACCTTAGTGAACAATGATTTTACATCAAAGCTCACCAGGATACTATTTTCTGAAATTTTGAGCTTCTTAATTTTCTCGATGAAGTCTTTAGAGTTCTTGATGTGGTGTTCTGAGTTTCCTACGTGTGGTTTGATGATTTGTGTGAGGTGTTTTGCAATGTAGTAAGTGGGTGATCCTATTGAGCTGACTATGGGCCGCATAGGAAAATTGTCTTTATGGATTTTGGGTAGTCCGTAGAGTCTGGGTGGAACTGGGTCGGATCTGGTAAGTTTCTTAAGAGACTGGTTGTTTTCAGGCAATTTCTTCATTATGTCTGTCAGTTGTTTGTTCACGTCTTTGGTGGGGTCCTTGTTTAGTTCTTCGTATGTCCCGTCAGAGAGGAGATTTAACATTTTAGAAATGTAATCTTCTTTGGACATTATTACCGTGGAATTCCCCTTGTCCGCTGGTAAAATAACGAGGTCTTCGCGGCTCTTGAGTTCGCTGAGGGCTCTTCTTTCTTCTTTTCGTAAGTTGGGTTTTGGTGGTCTGGCTTCTCGCAGGATCTTGCTCACGTCTTGACGAATCGCTTCTGCCGTGTGTTCTTCCATGTCCTTTACTACTGCTTCGACGCTGGTGATGATCTTCTCAACCGGTATGCGTTTCGGAGCTACAGCAAAGTTGAAACCTCTTTGTAGAACTGAAACAGCTTCTGAAGGAAGTTCTTCCGACGTGATGTTGATGACGGTGTTCCTTAGCGATTCGCGGTAAGGATCGAGTTTGTTTCTCTCCGAGGCAAGCTTGTATTGTAAAAGTGTTCTGCTATGGCTGATTTGTCTGTTTGTATTTTCTTAACTGCGGCAATATGTTCTTTCAGTCGTGTGGTAATGTTTCTTCCTGTCTGTCCTATGTATTGTTTACCGCATGAGCAAGGGATACTGTAAAGTCCAGGTTTGTTGAGTCCAAGATTGTCTTTTGGATTGGGCAGGATCTGTCCAATTTTCCTGTCTGTGGTGAAAATTGTTTTGATGTTGTTTTTTGTAAGTGTTCTGGCTATTTTTTCCGAGGTGCCTTTTACGTAGGGGATGACGGCTATGGGCTTCTTTTCTGTTTCAGTTTCTTTGGGGTGATGGTTGTCGGTCTTGGATTCTTGTTTAATGAATTCGGAAGTTATAGTCTCGTCTGAGTATCCGTTCTTTTTGAGGGCTGTCCGGAGTTTTCTTTTTTCTTTTGGAATTTTTGTGGGTTCAGTTATGGTCAATGCTCTGTGTATTAGTGTAGCAATGATCCCTCTCTTTTGTGATGGATGGTGGTGAGACTCTGCGTGTAAGTATCTGTCCGTGTGGGTCGGTTTTCTATAAACTGAATGCCCTAGAGTGAGGTCTTCCTTCTTTTCTACTAGTACGTCCAGAAAAGGTAGCTTGTTGTCCTCCTCTGTCTCCATGGTAAACTGTATGTTGGTGTGTATGTGGTTGATATGTTCAAGAAACTCTTTAAGCAATTTTTCTCCGTGCTCCCATATTATGAAGGTGTCGTCTACGTAGCGATACCAAACAGCTGGTTTGAACTTGGCTCTTCTTAGGGCTTCTTCTTCAAAATGTTCCATGTATAGATCTGCTATGACAGGACTTAGTGGGTTGCCCATGCTTGCTCCTTCTTTTTGCTTGTAATACTTCCCGTTGAAGAGGAAGTATGCTGTCTTCAGACATATCTTGGCCAGATCCAATTCCTCTGCTGTAAGTATCTTCTGTAATAATAGAATAGTTTCATCAATAGGAACCTTAGTGAACAATGATTTTACATCAAAGCTCACCAGGATACTATTTTCTGAAATTTTGAGCTTCTTAATTTTCTCGATGAAGTCTTTAGAGTTCTTGATGTGGTGTTCTGAGTTTCCTACGTGTGGTTTGATGATTTGTGTGAGGTGTTTTGCAATGTAGTAAGTGGGTGATCCTATTGAGCTGACTATGGGCCGCATAGGAAAATTGTCTTTATGGATTTTGGGTAGTCCGTAGAGTCTGGGTGGAACTGGGTCGGATCTGGTAAGTTTCTTAAGAGACTGGTTGTTTTCAGGCAATTTCTTCATTATGTCTGTCAGTTGTTTGTTCACGTCTTTGGTGGGGTCCTTGTTTAGTTCTTCGTATGTCCCGTCAGAGAGGAGATTTAACATTTTAGAAATGTAATCTTCTTTGGACATTATTACCGTGGAATTCCCCTTGTCCGCTGGTAAAATAACGAGGTCTTCGCGGCTCTTGAGTTCGCTGAGGGCTCTTCTTTCTTCTTTTCGTAAGTTGGGTTTTGGTGGTCTGGCTTCTCGCAGGATCTTGCTCACGTCTTGACGAATCGCTTCTGCCGTGTGTTCTTCCATGTCCTTTACTACTGCTTCGACGCTGGTGATGATCTTCTCAACCGGTATGCGTTTCGGAGCTACAGCAAAGTTGAAACCTCTTTGTAGAACTGAAACAGCTTCTGAAGGAAGTTCTTCCGACGTGATGTTGATGACGGTGTTCCTTAGCGATTCGCGGTAAGGATCGAGTTTGTTTCTCTCCGAGGCAAGCTTCATGAATTTCCGTTTCTGCGTGGAAGTGTGGGTTCTTCTGATCTTCTCAGCTGCACACCAGATGGCTCTGTCGGTTTTGGTCCAGTCTGTAGGAGCAAGTTTGTTGCTCAGGAACAGGTGTTCCTGCAGCAATGACCGTTCCAGATGGGAAAGTTCTCTTCTGGTGTCATGTATCATGGTTCTTAGAATCATAATACTGCACCTGTCAGCTGTTCTCTGCATCTTCTTGGATTTTTCTCTTCTAACGATCTTGGAGCAGTCAGGCATTATTCTGTAGTCTCGGCAACGTTTCAGAAATGCTAATTGGCTCAGCATTCTGACCTTCTTAGATCGGAGCTTCTCCAGTATTCTCACTCTTCTTGCAACATCCTCCCCGTACAGGTTTCTTAAATGTTGTTTCAGGCTTCCATGGTCTGAATCCATTATCCGCATTTCTTCTTCCAGGTTTGACCATGTCACAGGTTTTCCAACAGCCAAGCTTTCACCCATCTTGCTGTGGGCTTCTTCAGGGCCAATACAAGAATGAGAGTGGAGAAGGGGATCACTAACTTATAATCTTTCGTCGGGGGCGAAGTCTGTGTTCCCATTGGCTAGCGCCCGAGGGGGCGTGGTCAGGTGGAGGGGGTAGGGGAGGGGGGATGTCATCCGCTCTCTGAGATATGTTTTGTTGTCTAATGTTATTTAGTGCAGGGTACCAGTTTTTACTAAGTCTGTATCCGTCTTCTTTGTTTATATTATTTGGTTGTTTTATAATTTCTATAGCTTCCCTGATGGATCTATGGTGGTAGTTGTCAATCCTAACTATGGCTTTGGTGTCTTCGAAGGCTATAGTGTGTTGTGTATTGTAAAAGTGTTCTGCTATGGCTGATTTGTCTGTTTGTATTTTCTTAACTGCGGCAATATGTTCTTTCAGTCGTGTGGTAATGTTTCTTCCTGTCTGTCCTATGTATTGTTTACCGCATGAGCAAGGGATACTGTAAAGTCCAGGTTTGTTGAGTCCAAGATTGTCTTTTGGATTGGGCAGGATCTGTCCAATTTTCCTGTCTGTGGTGAAAATTGTTTTGATGTTGTTTTTTGTAAGTGTTCTGGCTATTTTTTCCGAGGTGCCTTTTACGTAGGGGATGACGGCTATGGGCTTCTTTTCTGTTTCAGTTTCTTTGGGGTGATGGTTGTCGGTCTTGGATTCTTGTTTAATGAATTCGGAAGTTATAGTCTCGTCTGAGTATCCGTTCTTTTTGAGGGCTGTCCGGAGTTTTCTTTTTTCTTTTGGAATTTTTGTGGGTTCAGTTATGGTCAATGCTCTGTGTATTAGTGTAGCAATGATCCCTCTCTTTTGTGATGGATGGTGGTGAGACTCTGCGTGTAAGTATCTGTCCGTGTGGGTCGGTTTTCTATAAACTGAATGCCCTAGAGTGAGGTCTTCCTTCTTTTCTACTAGTACGTCCAGAAAAGGTAGCTTGTTGTCCTCCTCTGTCTCCATGGTAAACTGTATGTTGGTGTGTATGTGGTTGATATGTTCAAGAAACTCTTTAAGCAATTTTTCTCCGTGCTCCCATATTATGAAGGTGTCGTCTACGTAGCGATACCAAACAGCTGGTTTGAACTTGGCTCTTCTTAGGGCTTCTTCTTCAAAATGTTCCATGTATAGATCTGCTATGACAGGACTTAGTGGGTTGCCCATGCTTGCTCCTTCTTTTTGCTTGTAATACTTCCCGTTGAAGAGGAAGTATGCTGTCTTCAGACATATCTTGGCCAGATCCAATTCCTCTGCTGTAAGTATCTTCTGTAATAATAGAATAGTTTCATCAATAGGAACCTTAGTGAACAATGATTTTACATCAAAGCTCACCAGGATACTATTTTCTGAAATTTTGAGCTTCTTAATTTTCTCGATGAAGTCTTTAGAGTTCTTGATGTGGTGTTCTGAGTTTCCTACGTGTGGTTTGATGATTTGTGTGAGGTGTTTTGCAATGTAGTAAGTGGGTGATCCTATTGAGCTGACTATGGGCCGCATAGGAAAATTGTCTTTATGGATTTTGGGTAGTCCGTAGAGTCTGGGTGGAACTGGGTCGGATCTGGTAAGTTTCTTAAGAGACTGGTTGTTTTCAGGCAATTTCTTCATTATGTCTGTCAGTTGTTTGTTCACGTCTTTGGTGGGGTCCTTGTTTAGTTCTTCGTATGTCCCGTCAGAGAGGAGATTTAACATTTTAGAAATGTAATCTTCTTTGGACATTATTACCGTGGAATTCCCCTTGTCCGCTGGTAAAATAACGAGGTCTTCGCGGCTCTTGAGTTCGCTGAGGGCTCTTCTTTCTTCTTTTCGTAAGTTGGGTTTTGGTGGTCTGGCTTCTCGCAGGATCTTGCTCACGTCTTGACGAATCGCTTCTGCCGTGTGTTCTTCCATGTCCTTTACTACTGCTTCGACGCTGGTGATGATCTTCTCAACCGGTATGCGTTTCGGAGCTACAGCAAAGTTGAAACCTCTTTGTAGAACTGAAACAGCTTCTGAAGGAAGTTCTTCCGACGTGATGTTGATGACGGTGTTCCTTAGCGATTCGCGGTAAGGATCGAGTTTGTTTCTCTCCGAGGCAAGCTTCATGAATTTCCGTTTCTGCGTGGAAGTGTGGGTTCTTCTGATCTTCTCAGCTGCACACCAGATGGCTCTGTCGGTTTTGGTCCAGTCTGTAGGAGCAAGTTTGTTGCTCAGGAACAGGTGTTCCTGCAGCAATGACCGTTCCAGATGGGAAAGTTCTCTTCTGGTGTCATGTATCATGGTTCTTAGAATCATAATACTGCACCTGTCAGCTGTTCTCTGCATCTTCTTGGATTTTTCTCTTCTAACGATCTTGGAGCAGTCAGGCATTATTCTGTAGTCTCGGCAACGTTTCAGAAATGCTAATTGGCTCAGCATTCTGACCTTCTTAGATCGGAGCTTCTCCAGTATTCTCACTCTTCTTGCAACATCCTCCCCGTACAGGTTTCTTAAATGTTGTTTCAGGCTTCCATGGTCTGAATCCATTATCCGCATTTCTTCTTCCAGGTTTGACCATGTCACAGGTTTTCCAACAGCCAAGCTTTCACCCATCTTGCTGTGGGCTTCTTCAGGGCCAATACAAGAATGAGAGTGGAGAAGGGGATCACTAACTTATAATCTTTCGTCGGGGGCGAAGTCTGTGTTCCCATTGGCTAGCGCCCGAGGGGGCGTGGTCAGGTGGAGGGGGTAGGGGAGGGGGGATGTCATCCGCTCTCTGAGATATGTTTTGTTGTCTAATGTTATTTAGTGCAGGGTACCAGTTTTTACTAAGTCTGTATCCGTCTTCTTTGTTTATATTATTTGGTTGTTTTATAATTTCTATAGCTTCCCTGATGGATCTATGGTGGTAGTTGTCAATCCTAACTATGGCTTTGGTGTCTTCGAAGGCTATAGTGTGTTGTGTATTGTAAAAGTGTTCTGCTATGGCTGATTTGTCTGTTTGTATTTTCTTAACTGCGGCAATATGTTCTTTCAGTCGTGTGGTAATGTTTCTTCCTGTCTGTCCTATGTATTGTTTACCGCATGAGCAAGGGATACTGTAAAGTCCAGGTTTGTTGAGTCCAAGATTGTCTTTTGGATTGGGCAGGATCTGTCCAATTTTCCTGTCTGTGGTGAAAATTGTTTTGATGTTGTTTTTTGTAAGTGTTCTGGCTATTTTTTCCGAGGTGCCTTTTACGTAGGGGATGACGGCTATGGGCTTCTTTTCTGTTTCAGTTTCTTTGGGGTGATGGTTGTCGGTCTTGGATTCTTGTTTAATGAATTCGGAAGTTATAGTCTCGTCTGAGTATCCGTTCTTTTTGAGGGCTGTCCGGAGTTTTCTTTTTTCTTTTGGAATTTTTGTGGGTTCAGTTATGGTCAATGCTCTGTGTATTAGTGTAGCAATGATCCCTCTCTTTTGTGATGGATGGTGGTGAGACTCTGCGTGTAAGTATCTGTCCGTGTGGGTCGGTTTTCTATAAACTGAATGCCCTAGAGTGAGGTCTTCCTTCTTTTCTACTAGTACGTCCAGAAAAGGTAGCTTGTTGTCCTCCTCTGTCTCCATGGTAAACTGTATGTTGGTGTGTATGTGGTTGATATGTTCAAGAAACTCTTTAAGCAATTTTTCTCCGTGCTCCCATATTATGAAGGTGTCGTCTACGTAGCGATACCAAACAGCTGGTTTGAACTTGGCTCTTCTTAGGGCTTCTTCTTCAAAATGTTCCATGTATAGATCTGCTATGACAGGACTTAGTGGGTTGCCCATGCTTGCTCCTTCTTTTTGCTTGTAATACTTCCCGTTGAAGAGGAAGTATGCTGTCTTCAGACATATCTTGGCCAGATCCAATTCCTCTGCTGTAAGTATCTTCTGTAATAATAGAATAGTTTCATCAATAGGAACCTTAGTGAACAATGATTTTACATCAAAGCTCACCAGGATACTATTTTCTGAAATTTTGAGCTTCTTAATTTTCTCGATGAAGTCTTTAGAGTTCTTGATGTGGTGTTCTGAGTTTCCTACGTGTGGTTTGATGATTTGTGTGAGGTGTTTTGCAATGTAGTAAGTGGGTGATCCTATTGAGCTGACTATGGGCCGCATAGGAAAATTGTCTTTATGGATTTTGGGTAGTCCGTAGAGTCTGGGTGGAACTGGGTCGGATCTGGTAAGTTTCTTAAGAGACTGGTTGTTTTCAGGCAACAGATCCTGCCCAATCCAAAAGACAATCTTGGACTCAACAAACCTGGACTTTACAGTATCCCTTGCTCATGCGGTAAACAATACATAGGACAGACAGGAAGAAACATTACCACACGACTGAAAGAACATATTGCCGCAGTTAAGAAAATACAAACAGACAAATCAGCCATAGCAGAACACTTTTACAATACACAACACACTATAGCCTTCGAAGACACCAAAGCCATAGTTAGGATTGACAACTACCACCATAGATCCATCAGGGAAGCTATAGAAATTATAAAACAACCAAATAATATAAACAAAGAAGACGGATACAGACTTAGTAAAAACTGGTACCCTGCACTAAATAACATTAGACAACAAAACATATCTCAGAGAGCGGATGACATCCCCCCTCCCCTACCCCCTCCACCTGACCACGCCCCCTCGGGCGCTAGCCAATGGGAACACAGACTTCGCCCCCGACGAAAGATTATAAGTTAGTGATCCCCTTCTCCACTCTCATTCTTGTATTGGCCCTGAAGAAGCCCACAGCAAGATGGGTGAAAGCTTGGCTGTTGGAAAACCTGTGACATGGTCAAACCTGGAAGAAGAAATGCGGATAATGGATTCAGACCATGGAAGCCTGAAACAACAATAAATAACTTGTTTTAAGTGTTGTTGAGATGACTAGTACCTAGGGAGAGTAAAGGGATAGGTTTGGGAGGAGGAAAAGAAAAAATTGGAAAAATGCAAAAAAATAGTTTTTATTTCTTTTGTATTTGTTTACTTAATGATTAGATTAGTAAACAATGTAGTGCCTAATTTTATTTTTTATTGTATGTACTGTATATACAGTTGCTATGTATTTAGTGTAATATAATTTTTCACTATTTGTTACTTTCATATAATACAGGATTTGCTGTATGTTTTAAAGAGGTCAAGAAAGGAAGAAGTGGTGGGGGTTGAATGTGGTACCTCATAAAATGATCCCTTTACTCCCTCTAGACGCTTGTTGGTTGGGTGGGGTACCTCCCAAAATGATCCTTTTACTCTCCCTAGACGCTTGTGTCGGAACGTGGGTACTTAATTTAAAAGTATAAATGATGAATTTTTCATGCATATTTAAATTATAGTCCCAGAGCTGAGGGCCAAAAAGGTGCCCGATTTGAAGAAAATTTTTGATCATATAGGCTGTAAGTACTCATTTCATGGACAACAAATGTGAACGTCTGCCACCTCAGATTGGTTGCCTTCAAATTTTATAGGCGAACAAAATCAACATTTTCGAACTTTTTTCAATTTTTCGCTAATAACTCGAAAACGATTTATCGCAGAAGAAATAGTGTTCTTTCTAAAATAAAAGGGCATTAAATTCCGCGTCGACTGAGGTCTTCACAGTTAAAATCAGGTAAGTCTTTTCGCCAAAACCGATTGTCAATTTAGGCACTTTAGCGGAAAAATGAATTACACTCATGTTCCAAAGCCTGCAATTTAAAGAGGGTTACTCCAAATAAAAAATGTTCCCTATAATAGTTGTACATATAATATCTAATTCTGTGTAAGACGATCTCATTAATTTTAAAATTAGCCCTCTCCTATGGAGACAAAGTAATTAAAATGTGAACGTATTTAGCCTTGTGGTGTAAAATCCGTGAACTTTGTTTTCAGTTTCTTGCATATTATTCGGTAAATACAGGTCACAAAGTATTGCTTTCTTCTTACTATTAGAGGCTAAACTATTGCAAATAGAATGATATATTTGAAGTTTAAATCGGGTTAGTGGTTTAACCGGGTTCGGTATATCAAAAATCTGTAATTTTTAGGATTTTGGTGGAAACCGTGTTCCAACGCCTCTAACTCCAAAACACCTAGTTTAAATGTAAAATTTTTTAGATAAAAGTTACTGAGCATCAAATTTAGCAGGATATAAGCTCCGTACAAACAACATTAGCTAAATCCAGGAGGGAAATACAAATCAAAACATGACATTATTCGTAGTGCTTACTTCCTGCTAAGACTTCGGTTTTTGAAGTATTAACCATTTTGAACTAATTAAACATCCATCTTCCATGTGTTAAAATAAAAGATAAATTTTGCCAAGTACCTACCTGTCTAAGTAGTTATTTTTATGAATATTTTATCCAATCCACTGAAACTTCTAAAACCGAAGTCTTAGCAGGAAGTACCCACTACGAATTCTTTCACGAATTCATGAAAAAAGTTCGAAAAATCTCGTTTTTGTTCGCCTATAAAATTTGTTGGCAACCGATCTGAGGTGGCAGACGTTCACATGTGTTGTCTATGAAATGAGTACTTTCAGCCTATATGATCAAAAATTTTCTTCAAATCAGGCACCTTTTTGGCCCTCAGCTTTTTAACATTATAATAAATGACGAAAAAAAAAAGTTTCCTTGCAACATTTCGCCCCCTGAGAACACTTCTATGATGATAAAACCTACCTCATATTAAAGAATACTTGATTCTCAATAAACATGACAAGTTTAATCGAAATTGTTATTTGTTTTTTTAATCTTTTTTTTTATTATATTGTATTTGTTTAAACTCTCCATACATTAACGTTATACATATTTGTATGTATATAATTGTTATATAATCATTAAAATTTTTCAGCAATACACTGAAGTACCTGAAACACCTTTATATACTGGTCAAATGCTGAAAGAAGGCGAAGATGTATGGCCAGAAGTACAGGAAGAAATGATGAGGTCCCTTGCTACAATGAGAGTGGATTATGACCAAGTACATATAAAATCCCTCAAAAATTCTAGTAATCCTCTTCTTGATAAAAGGCGGAAACGAACTCAGGATTCAGTGAAATAAGGAGAGAAAATTATAAGTTTGCATTTTGCACACCAAATCTATAAATTAAGTAACTAAGCTAAACAGTGTCTAAATGAATTAGTTTAGCTTCAGATTGAGTATACATATATTCTCTATTTAGATACAATTTTCAATAAATAATTGTTCATTATTTATTTAGTTGAAAATGAATTTTAGTCACTTATTTCATAATTATGTATAATTATAACAATAATTGTAACATATATGTATGTATGTATGTATTTATATATATATATATATATATATATATATATATATATATTGCTATGATAAGCTTGTAATTTATAGCAACTTCTGCAGTATTTCTATTACTATAATGAGTATGCACAAAGTTATCAGTATAATTTTACTTTTTATGCTTTGCGATAACTACCTAAGGTGATTTTTGTTAATAACTTATTGAAAAAAGTAACACTATTTATTTTCTTTTATAAATCAATTTCCCTCAAATGTAATTATCAGCTTGAAACATGTATTAGCCAATTGCCATTAATTTTTAATGTCAATGAAAAAAAGGAACATTTCATTGGGACTTTTAGGATACTAAAATTCTCTGAACTTGTGACTATATCTACTAATGTTATGTTGGAAACCAAGAAAATGTTTTAGTGAATAGGATATTCTATAATATTCAGTAATAGATTTTTTCAATTCTGTTTTTCTTACTAAGCTTATAGTAAGCTTATTGTTATTGCTATGAAAAGATTTACTTTTGGAGTAGATAATTTTAAGTTATTTTGCTTTTGAAATTCTCCTTCATATTGGACTTAACAGTTGAGCAACATTTTATTACTCTTTTGTTTAATTCTCTGAAGATAGCTGAGCTAAAAAATTAAGTAACTGATTTTTGTATACTATTTTTTTTTTTCATTTCAATTTATGGCTGAGTTATTTCTGGTTACTATTATTGTTTTACTTTCCAACTTGTGTTGAAAAATAAGCTTTCGACACCCTCTTGCCAATTTCTGATAAGAAAAAGCTTTTGGGTATTGGGTATCACCATCTTCCATCCACCTAATGCCATAAAACCTGCAACTCTCTGAGTAAGAAGAAGCACTTATTTTTAAGTACGGTTAAAAACTTAGAACTTATTTTTATATTTTCTTCGGTACATATAAATCTTACTGTTTCAATGAGTTACTTGCCCAGCTTTGTCTTCCTTTTCTAATGGAAATCTGTGTTAGTAAAAAGTTTTTAGCGCTATTCTTTCTGCTTCCCTCGTATCATTCGCAGGCCTGAATATTCCTCCCTCAACTATTTTTGATGGTAAGAAAGTCCATTTTATTAATATTTTATTGAGTACTAAGACTTGCTACAGCAAAATTTTTTTAAGTTGCATTTTAATATGCCTCATAATGACTAATCTGTTAATTGATTATCTTACTAAAGCAATTACAATACCTCTTCATCTAATTTCTGAAGATATGTCGTTTGCAATTTACTTCAATGTGAGGGTAGTTGAATTCTCAGTCCCTCTCAAATGTACTAGAGAACCAATGATTGATCTCTTTTGATGTGAACATATGACTACTCTAATAACAGGTGATACTTAAATTGTCAGGGTTTGAATTTTCAAATTATTTCATATTACATTTACTTATTAATTAATTAATAACTATATTACCTCTTATATTTGAGGATATATATAAATAAATGAATCTTTGTTTTGAAGGTACTTATTTTTTACAATAAGTATTATAAATATACATAAATCTTTACTTTGAAGATGCTTATTTTGTACAATAAGTAATTTAATAAAAACAATAGTATGGAATGTTTGATCCTAAGCTTTTTAGCAGTTGAATTTTAAATTTATTTCTATTTGGCTTAAAACTGTACGCCGAATAATTAATTTAAGTGAAAAAATGTTATTTGAATTTTCCAGTGTCATTTTATTTCCTAATAGGTGAGTTGTCGTATTTTGCAGTTTCGATTCGGTGAGGACAGCATGTGCAAAAATCTACAACTGAATTATTTAATGCTGTTTTTCTTCCCTCTACATCTATTTCTTTTTTATGTATCCTACTGTGTATCACAAACTTCCATCTGCTAGTCCAAGTTAAACATATCTTTATTTTGGAAGTACTTATTTTATTCCATCGAGAATTCATCATTATGGGAATATAATTACTTTCCATGAAAATCAGAATTATTTGATGTCTAAATTATAAAAATATATGTATAAAGGGCACTAGGACATTCACGAGAGTGAATACTTAACATCTCAATAAAAGTTATACTCTTAAGGGTATCAATGGTATATTTTTTTATTCAAACAATGATTGCTCATTAATAATACTTCTTATTATTATTAACTTAGTATTATATATTAATATAATTTTTACTATTAAATTATTTATTAATAGTATTAATATTGATATCAAATAGTGAAGCTTTACTAGGCTGCTATAAAATGAATGACATTTCAAATTTCATGACCCTGGATATAATTTAATTCATGAACCTATTTAAAAAAGTACTTATTTTATACTATTAGGAATTTACAAAGTATTATTTTAAAGGATAGGAAGTGGTAAAAATTACAGTAACTGTTTTTAAATTCAGTATTTTTAGTTGTGATTTTTTTAAAACAGCATGAATTAGAGTTATTGCATTATATCTGTTATTTTTGTTTTACCATTTACATTTTGCATTAGCTTTGGATTATCAAGCTGTAAATTTAGATTCAAACATGGTTGTATACAGTCATTATGTTTAAAATGATTGTAAAAATTGCAGCACTTTGACATGTGATAAATGGTGTTAGATAGCTCTGAAGAATCTACTTTGGTAAAAAATATATATATTTTTAGTAGTTGTAGGTTTTAGTGAACATTAAATGTTATGTCTTAAAAAGTATTGTTGGTGTAAGATTTTAATAATTTATGAACTTAATGCTTATAAAAATATATTTGGCTACATAAAATGTATTTAAATTGTTAATTTTTATTTATGGTAGTAATTTCATATCCTTTATTTAAAATTATGAGTTGTTTCATTCCAGTGTGCTGGTATATTAATGACTTCATTGTACACTTAATATATTTGAAACTATCAAATAAAAAAATATTACTTTTGTAGTACATATTTTTTTTTTTTTTATTTTTTTTATTTTTTTTTTTTTATATACTCTCATTATATAATGTAGAATAAATAGTCCATTTCACCTTAATATGTCAAATCCTTGAATTTATGGTAAATTTATAACAAGGGAATAAGTGCACAAAAGGAGACACAGTATTATTGATATAGATGTTTCCGGCCTCACAAGTCTCGTATATAAGCTTTTATTTCTTTTAGGTGTTCTACAAGGATATACTATTAGTCCTATTATCTTTAATATCTACACTAAACACATAATGGTACAATAGAAAAATGTAAAATTATTCAATACGCTGATGACTTTTTAATTTACACCTGAGTGAAATCAGCTGACAAGCCATAGAGATAAATAGCGAAGAACAATTAAAGTTTTTAGGTGTAACATTAGACAGAAAAATCAATTTCAAAAACCATCTTAAAAATATCCATATACAATAATTAAACAAAACTTAAACATAATTAAGTCCATAGCAGGAGTGTCTTGGTGATCTCACCTACAGAACATGATCACACTCTACAAAGCAATAATCAGACCTATTTTTGACTACTACATTATTTACAACCAAACTAAATATCCTCTGGTTAATAAATTAAATACATAATTAAGTCCATAATTAACATAATTAAGTCCATAGCAGGAGTGTCTTGGTGATCTCACCTACAGAACATGATCACACTCTACAAAGCAATAATCAGACCTATTTTTGACTACTACATTATTTACAACCAAACTAAATATCCTCTGGTTAATAAATTAAATACATTACAGAACACTGCTATCAGACTATGTTTGGGTGCTTTTAAAATCTCCCCCTTGAATGCACTACAGGCATCAGCCGGAGAGATGCCACCTGATATAAGGTCTTGGCTGACAAAATATTCTTTCTCAAAGTTTACTCTGACGATAAACCTCTTATAGGCAAAACTACTATTAACGGAACCGTTTTCTGTCCCCAATTAGTTGTCATAAATTAGCTACAACCTCTTCTTAAAGCTCCTCTGGAATTAATTATCCTCACTCCTAAATCTTTAACACAAATCAATAGTAGTTGTAATCTGATTGGAAAGACAGAAGAAAAGCTTGTTCTCATCCCACTGCTTAAAACCTCTGGGAGTACATACGCCTGCCAAAAAATTGTAATTCTCAGAAACTCAGCAGCTGCATGCAAACAGAAGTCTACATCTAACTAACGCAAAAACATATATTTCCTTCAAAATCATAGCTCTGTTAAGTAAAGCGACTAATAATTACTCCATACAGTGGGTTCCGGGACTGTCGGATAATGAGATGGCGGATAGAGCTGCCAATCAAAACCAGCTGCACCGGAAAAATCTCATTATCAGACCTAATTTAATCGGAGATTGCCAACGCTTTTATGACGGGAATTTGCATATAAAGGTGGGGACCATTACGCGGTACATAAAAAGGTGGACTCAATCCCGTAGTTTGCGACTGTCGCTTTCCATCTTGGCCGTCCTAGTTTAGTAAAGTTGACGAGGATAAGGATAACTCATGGGTGCACTGCGAAATTCTTAAATATAATGGCTCTGGCTAGGGTCGCGAACTGCCCAACATGCTAATGTCCCGAAGATTCAAGGCATCATCGCGTTTCACTGTAAGAGGTTTGAGGTACAGAGATGCGAAATCTATTAATAAGGGTAGGGCTCACGATTTCACCATTTTTTTGAAAAAGGTAAAAGTTGCTATATAGTCAACGAGAAGACTCTGAAATCCCATTATTCCAAACCCTATTCATCTCGTGCGTTATGTAAACGTACACATTTAATTATAATTATTTACTTATAGGCGGGCGCAATCGACTATAGGGTGCGCTAGTAGCATTTTCAAAATGGCGGAAAGAACGGGGATAGACTTAGTTGATGTAATAGAGATAGTTGGTAATTTTAAGAGACCATTAATTGAAGGGCAGGCTATTCTTAATGCAAACCACATAATAACATGTGGAATAATATCTAGAAGTAAAAAAAACAGTTATTTTACAAGCCTTGTGCCTTCAAACTAGCAATTTTAAAAGACTGCCCCATCAAATAAAAGTGGAAATCAAATTTATTAATAATAATAAGCAATTTTCTTGTCATTTTACGTGTAAAGCTGGTAGTTCTGGTAAATGCAAACACATCATTGTAACTTTACTCTACGTTTTTCGGTTGGTAATAACATTAATTACCTATTCATACAATCATTGTTATGACAGCTTAGATTCTTTGTCATATTATTTATTTATTTGTCAAAACTTTCAGGCTTCGCTTTGAAAACTTGGAACAATTAAGCACAACGGATGTAAGACAAAAATGGGGAAAATTAAAAAAGAAAAACAAATATGACACCATGGTCCCAATGTTATTTGCATAAAACCAACATTTTGGAATAATAAAATGTCAAATACTAATATTTACCTCGATAAACATAGTCACTTTCTTTAAAATGAAGACTACATATCGTCATATGTTTCGAAACAGGCTTATCTATTCTTAATTTTACAATCCACTCTTTAAGAAGCTTTTTATTTTTTGGAAACAAATGGAATGACACATCTTTAGATTTTTTTTATGAACAATGAGGGACCGAGCAATACCTATTAGACATTTTTCCAATCATTTTTTGCTCAATCGGGTTTCAATTATGGAAAAATAAATTAAAAACGGCAAAAAATCCTATGAATCCCAGGTAATCGCACGGCTTCTATCCCCGTTTCTCTAGTTCCTTAAAGAAGCAGCACCGTCGCTTGCGCTCGCCTATATACTCGAAATGTCCTTATTTTATCATTTATTCTTAGTTTTTCAATAAAGATTTATATTTAAAATAGCTTTTCAATTCCAATAATAATTTCGTTTACTAATGACTAATATAATTGTACTTCGGCGAAATAGTATTTGCATTGCAAGTCTTGAAGCAAAAAAAAAATTCTTAATTATTGAATTACATTTAAACAGCCAAATGTTTACTTATTAAGGTATCTTCAGGGCTTTCATATATATAGATATAAATTATGGATAATGTATCATGCATATGAAAACTTACAAAAAAGTGGTAGCATTTATTGGACACAACCATCAGATGAACCTCAAACAAAACTAAACTCAAATTTAGCTTTACAACGAATAAATTAAATAAACGAATAAATAAATAAATAAACGAATAAAATAAATAAATAAACGAAACGATTTCACTAACACTATTACAGTGCTGCGGCTATTGTTTGATTCTTAGACTTGTTTGGCTGATGGGTTACTTCCAAAATAGATGATGTTTCCAGGTCTTCTGCTGCTGACGACTTCCAAGCCTGTGACTAAGAACTACTTGTGCATGAAATTCTACAGAGTATTGGCTTATTGAAAGTCTTATCGATGCATCTAATCCTCTTTATAAAACCCTTCCTTGTTAAAAAGGTTGTCACTTCTTGAGCCATTCGTATAATATGTTAGGTATTCGTATGGATTTCTAAATTTCCCTGTCTCCCGACCTCTGATTCAGATAACAGTTGGCTGATTTTAGACCAAAAATTAAATCTCTATCAGGGGGCGGAGGCTGGTACCGCAGAATGGATGGCTCCTCTTCCAACTCTTAGGCTATCTCTAAAAGATCTATGTATGGGTTTCCCTATTCCTAAATGTTTATATTATAATAAAAATGAGGGGAAAAACAAGCAAAGAAAATAGCAGTAAATAAAAAGCTTCTAGAAAAAAAAGAAAAAAAAACCCTACTAATCAAGGGTAGTAAAATTAATTAATGATAATTTTTAATTTATTTAATTAATAATGATGAAATTATTTTACGATACAGGGTGTCCCAGACACAGTGTAAAAAAAAATGGGTAATACTGCTGGCTAAACGGGGTAGAATGGCGCATAAACGAGTTTCCTATCTCAATCTGTTGAACAGATAAACATTTTTTTGTTTTTATTTTTAAAATCTTACTTTTTTTCTGAAAAATGGCAGTTTTCTCTACTTCGGTTTAGCGTAGAAACAAAAACGATGATATTTTCATATTCAGCAATAAATTTTCTAAAAGATGATATAGGTCTAGTTATTTTAAATCCACTTTCAGTGGGCCTTGTAACGCGCAAAACAAAAAAAACCTTTATTAAAACTTAAATTCTTAATAGTTTTTGAAAATTCCTCACTCCCCAATGGAGCAACCTAGAAGTCATCAAATTTTCTAAAAACTGCGGAATTTAGTTAGTTTTTTAGTGGTGTAACCCATGATACTATTGTATTTCACCTTTTGAGTCTAAAAGATGTTTTTCTGATGAAAAACACGCTAGAAAATAAATACTTGATTGCTTCACGTACCTACTAGAAAAAACTAATTGATTGAATAAAAGTATTAGTTATTTTATCTCTTGTCCATATGCATGAAGGGTAAAGAGTTTTGGAGGTGGCAAGCCCTACCTCCCCCTCCTCTCCCGAAAAAATAAAAATAATCTTATTTATTGGGAGTTAAGGGGGGGGGGGATTGAATAAAATTCTTGCTGATTTACATAAACGTATTTTTTTTAATACTTACAAAAAATAACAATTTAGGATTATTTGAGGAAATTAAATACACCAACAGAAAAATGACATTTCATAATGTGCCCTGCTATTCATTAGCCCAGACTATGATATCACGTTCTGATTGAAAGTAGTGGCAAGCCCAGGATTTATTTAGTTAAGCTTTGTAAACAATTATAATCCCACTGTGTGCAAAGGTCATAAGAAGTTGTTCTCTCATTTAAGTTAATGTAACAATAGGTAATCAGCAAGAATTTACGTCAACCCCCCCCCTTAACTCCCTATAAATAAGATTATTTTTATTTTGGGGGGTAGGGGTTAGGGAGGGCTTGCCACCTCCACAACTCTTTACCCTTCATGGATATGGACAAGTGATCAAATAACTAATACTTTTATTCAATCAATTAGTTTTTCTAGTAGGTACGTAAAGCAATCAAGTATTTATTTTCTAGCGTGTTTTTCATCAGAAAAACATCTTTTAGACTCAAAAGGTGAAGTGCAATTATATCATGGGTTACACCAATTTGATGGCTTCTAGAGTTCTCCATTGGGGAGTGAGGAATTTTCAAAAACTATTAAAAAATTAAGTTTTAATAAATGTTTTTTGTTTTGCGCGTTACAAGGCCCACTGAAAGACGATTTAAAATAACTAGACCTATATCATCTTTTAAAAAATTTAATGCTGAATAAGAAAATATCATCGTTTTTGTTTCTACGCTAAACTGGAGTAGAGAAAACTGCCATTTTAAAGAAAAAAGTAAGGTTTTAAAAATAAAAACGAAAAAAATTCTATCTCTTCAACAGATTGAGATATGAAACTCGTTTCTGCGCCATTCTACCCTGTTTAGCATTCAGTATTACCCAATTTTTTGTACACTTTGTCTGGGATACCCTGTATATTTATTGGGTTACATTTACAATTATTTATAAGAATGTCATATCACCAAAAAATAGTAAAAATCGAAGAAATCAAGATTTCCTGAAGTGAGGTTTGAAGAATGTAAGGACTTCTACCATTCGAAATTTAAAAGTGATAATATTTTTGAAATATAAAATCCAGGAAATATACGGATCACCACTTTGACTGAAAAAATCGGAAAAAGTTGAATTTTTGTAGTGTAAGGACCCCTCCAATCGAAATTTAAAATTGATAATATTTTTGAAATCTACGACCCGGGAAATATAGGGATTACTCGTTTGATTTTTAAAATCGGAAAAAGTTAAATTTTCCCAATGTAAGTACCGCCCCCCCTTCAGAATTTCAAATCGATAATATTTTTTAAATCTACTACCCTGGAACATATGGGTCACCCTTTGATTGCAAAAATCGTAACAGTTGTATTTTTTTAATGTAAGTGCCCCCCCTCCCCTCAAAATTGGAAATGGACAATATTTTTTAAATCTACCACCCCCAAAATACAGGGATTATTCTTTTGAATGTTAGAATCAGAAAAAGTTAAATTTCCTCAGCCGATACCTGTGTACTTTTCTTGTTGTTGGCGTATTGAATAATATATGGTTCCCTGTCTAAGTTTCACGAGCATTAATATTAATTGATTTTCCAAAATGATCGACATTCTTTCATATTTGATTCCAACACCGGTATAATGGTTGACCTATCACGCCATATGACGGTGCTTTAAGAAGGTTTAAAACGTTTCTCAACGTTTAGAGCAACTTGGAAAGTTGATGACAAAGATATGGTTTCAAACCATACATTTTTTGCATACCTAGTCCTTTTAATTTTAGCGAATGGTACTGTGAAAGGGTTTATATGTGTTAATTGATTCGTTAGAATAGAATAGAATAGAAAAATACTGTATTTATGTTCACAAACATTTTACAGGGGTATGGTGGTTTATAAACATATATATTTATTTCTATAATAACGAACTTATTTTTTACTGAAAGAAGAAATAAATAAAAACTTTTCTATCAAACATTACTATACATACTATAGCCTTATTTAAATCAGAATAATAGAAGCTATGCGGATAACAGTTGCAACTGGAAGGAGCATATTGATTATAGAAAATTAAAAAAATTCACTCATATAGACCGTTGACAATATTATTTATAATATTTATTTATTTATAATATTATTTATAACGTTCCTTGAAACATAAAATTTCCTTGGTTCCACGAGAATTCGGTAAAAATAGAACCGTTACCCCACACAACTTCCAGATGTCCAACCCCAGGAAAGCATATATAACGAATAATGTAATTTTAGTTTTAAAAGAACTCCTTTATTCGGAGCATGTAACATTTACTTCTTTTCAACACTTAACAATGTGTAAAGTTTTTTGAAATTTGTATCGACGCTTGGATGAAAGGGTGTGGTGAAAACTTTTTATTAATCCATTTACCTTTCATTATTTTTTTTTTTTATAAAATAATGTCAAAAAAAATTTAAATAATAAATTTAAAAAATAAATTAAAAAAATAAATAAATGACCACTCCCCTCTCTCATAATCACGTGGCTGACAGCACCGTTTGTAATGAGATTATTATCTTGTATTAAGAAAAACTGCGTTCTAAACAATCTAAAGCGTTATGTTTAGTGTATAGTAACTACCTAATTGCATTATTCGCTTAAAAATACAAAAAAGTTGAAAAAACAAAATATTTGGGGAGGGGAAAATGAGGCATTGCAATAGGTGTACGATAATATCAAGGCCACATATTCTGTGGAAACAGGCCAACCTCAGGGGCCGTTTGTTCCAATGTTTTACCGTATTTTTTTTTACTGCGGAGCGTGTCTATCAAGGGTGGATCCAGGGGTGGATCCAGGGGTGGGGGGGGGCTGTGGGGGCTGCAGCCCCTCCCTTTGGAAAATTTTTCGTCATTTAAAGATAGAATTTGACTTTCCTTAATGTAAGGAAACAAGTTAAAGAACAAATAATGTGCAGTACAAGTAGAATTTTAGTTGTGGGAAAGGAACATAAAGGTAAAAAAGCTGATAAGCAGATCCAAATGAAGGGCTGTGGGGCTGCAGCCCCCTCCTTTAGGACTGCAGTCCCCCCTTTACGATCGGCTGGATCCGCCCATGGCCTTGATAAGCTGTATTTAATCCCAGCTTTCGACTTCCGCTCGCTCAAAAGAGATATATAAACTACACAGCCAACGTCAAAATTATAAAAAACAATATAAAATAACTAAAACAACTCATATAATAATAAAATGTCACTCTTCTATTGTATATATATATATATATAAAGTATAAAAATGATGGATATGATACAAAAAACAAAGAAGTGTGACTTTTTTTGAATTATTTAATAAAACATATTAATTCAATTTATGCCACGATTTGTAGGTTGTATTTCAGCTTTGGAAATATCTGAAAGGAAGAGAGATTTTCGTTCGGAAATGCTCATCAATGCATTGCGTGATATGATGAACGCGATTCCCACCAAGCATGTTGCCTTCATTGTCGATGATCCAGCAGGTACTATGAACACCATTTTTTGTTTTCTCAAGGGGGTCGCTCTTTTTCTTTACTAAAAAATTATTGCTCAAAAACTGTTCAAGATAATTCGATTCATGTTGCACTATCGTAAATAAAGTAAAACTCTCTATGAGAAAGCAGTTATTTACTTCAAAAAGATGATTGATAAAAAGGGGGGTTCCCTGGAGGGTCTAATAAAAATCAAAGATTTTTGAGGTTATTCCTATTTCTCGCATGAATCCGATACTTCATGTGACATTATACAACTTTTTGTAATCACCTAAAAGCATCATTTACCTCTAAATAACCTTTACATAAATCCAATGAGTGGGCACAGACATTTTCCATATTCAGATTTTTAATTTTTTTTTTTTAGATGGATATCTTTTACATTTAATATCTAATGTTTTCTTTGAAAATGGGATAATGTTAGCATTCTTCATCCTGGAACCTCATCATCAAGAAACTTCGTCATATGATCTCGTAAGTTTTTTTTTTCTTCCTTTAAGTTTATAGAGTATCTTTTTCAAATGTCACTTTGTTAAAGCTTTATTGCGAAAAATAATGTTTATTTAATATATATATATATATATATATATATATATATATATATATATACAGATTTTTTCCATGTACCCTTCCTACTGTATGTTATGAGGATATCCGTGTTTTTCAGATTGTTGATGATATAAAGAAAACAACCACATTTTTTGGCAACGCTGTGTACATCACAATTGCCACTCCTGACAATGCGGAGGGGATAGTCCAAATGGTAAGCAAAGTGTGTATGTTTTTGCAAAAACAATGCGGGAAGAATATTATATGCATGATATTGTTGATGTGATTATTTGAGTTACTAAAAGAAAAAAAAAACTATATATATATATATATATATATATATACATATATATATAATATGTAGGTTCACAGGTAACATTTACATTTTACAATTCAAGGTTTATAATTTGAGTTTAATTTTTTTTATTACAAATCACATTGTTTATATAAATTTTGCAAGGTTAGAATTTACATTGTAGTTTAAAAATATTAATGCTTGCTTTTGCTATTAACAATTTGCTTTTCACCGTTTAGAAAGTTATCAGAGACCTTATAAATTTTGTAATTCAGTGTTTATAATTTACAGTTATTTAATTGCAATTTTAATTTTTATATATTACATTTTACTGGATCAAATTTCAGATAAAGTTTTAAATTATTTGGTTGATGCAAACATAATGTAGGTTTGCGCTATTGCTATTCTTTAATGCTAATTTGATAATCAAAGCAAACCCTCAATATTAATTGTTCGCATACTATAATAAACCTTATCCAATGCTCTCTCTTTCACTTGAAATTTGATCAGTTAAACTACTTTGTTCAGCGTTTTTAATGGTTTTAAATAGAAAATGTCGAAGTGCGAATTTCGACAAATTCGATATTCGCCATCCTGAAATCGACAACGACCAACTTAGGTCATTAGTGGAAGAAGACCCTACCAAAACCACTCAAGAAATGGAGATAGAACTCGGCATGAACCAACCCACCACCGAATGACATTTTGAGGCAATTACTAAGATAAAAACGTTGGTCAAGTGAGTGCCACACCAATTAAACGTAAGATAGCTGAAAGATTTGAGAGGTGAGTCCGATTACTGGACTACATTTTACCTATACATTACATTACCGGAGCAAAATTGGATCAGTTCACTAGCGCATGGTAGAGAATGTCAATTTAAAACTGCTCATTGAAACTGAGAAGACTTATATGTAGGGAAGGAAGTGTTAAGAAGAGCAGAATATGTTAATCGGATGATTGAATCCATTTGTAAGATTGATACATAAAAAGATCCAACCTATGAGGTCAAAAAACCAGATGGATAGATAAAATCAAGAAATATGATACAAAACTTCAAAAATCCTTTGAGAGAAAGGAGTGTGGAGAAGGCCGACCAAAAATACAAATCTAGTCAGTTAAACTGATAGAGGAAAATTGAGATAATTTTAATCATTCTTTTATGGTTAATTTAACTTTAATTAATGTTATTATTTGTTTACAGATAGATGCAGAAAACTTGGCTAAACGAAATATAATATATTTTTTCTATGCTGGCAAAAAAAGGCTCAGCAATAACTTTTTTTTCTATCTTAACGAAGCCATGCGTATTTGCTTGGTCCTCAACCCTAGGTATGGTATGTAAGTATTTTTGCAAGGATTCGCTGCAATACAAATACAATTAAAGTATATGAAATAGTATTATTTTCAAACTTTACTCGTTATAAATTTAACAACTTGTCTTTTTATACCGACATATCTATAATTTCTTGTTATCCTTAAAACTAAGAATAAAGGGTATACTATTATATTTTCCGTGACACATTTACACAAGGTTCAAGGCATTAAGAGCAGGTACAAATTGTCAGTTTGTGAAATTATGATTGTAAAACAATAGACCATATAGACCAAGAGTTCCTGAGAAATAATCGATATTATTTGATGAAAATTTTGATAGCGATATTTTGAATCCTTATAGTATTGGAATGAGAGTCTGCCTGTGAGATCACACTATCTGTACAAATGGTGACCACCTAAAATGGAAAATCATTGGCCTTTTTTCAGTTTTTTGTATATAACTCAAAATCAAATTCATCACACAAAAAATTGTATTCAAATTCAACGCATCCTCATCACTTAAAAAGGGCCTTGATTAACTTGTATGAGATCTCGGCTTTCGTCTTCGGCTCGCTCAAAAGGGACAGCGAACTCCCAGTGGCTCCTGAGTACTGAAGAGTAGAGATAGGTGCCACACTAACGGGTCCTTTTCATCGAAAAAGGCTAAAATATCCATTCTCATTAATTATAATTCATTAAATAAATAAAAGTGTTATTTTTTGTAATGAAAATGTCCTTATTTATTTCGCAATGCGAACACGAGACTAGCGCCTTATCAGTATTTAGAAGGGCAGGTTTTAAACGTCGGGACTGGCATTTATGCAGATGCCTAGATTTATTTTTTAAAAACAGACTAACTAAAAGACATTTAGCAAATAATCTACTTTTATTTTTTATTAAAAATTATGCTTGCCCTCCCCCTACCCCTCCGGAAAATACCCTGACTGTTCCAATACTTTTGCTAATTGATTTTGGTTTTTTAAGTTGATTGTTATCTTGAATGGTTTAACTATATCATTTTAATATTTGATTGCTTTTTTATTTACTTATGAGAATTCAATCAAAGTCTATGGGGTTATAAGTATCAGTTTTATTTTGTCTGTAAGTCCTGTATTTAAGTCAAAGTAATCGAAAAACTAAAACTTTCAATATTTTTTTACCCTAGCTGTATATATATATATACACTGTATATAACCTTAATACAATTAAGATACTGATAATAAAATATAGTTTTCAGGTTCTGTACTCGCAAGCGAGAGTAAAAGAAACTGGTTTCTTCTTGATAAACTGGTGGTCGAGAAAGGAAGGAATTTTCCGTTCACCGCTTCTTCCATCTGCTTACGATATGTACCGCAACTTTCAACGAAGGGTTTTCAAGATACCTGTCCTACATGTTAGCCAAATATAATTTAATTCATCGAATATACTATCGTTAAAATTATGTCCCGGGGTCCATTTGAAATAAAAAAAAAATTATTAAACTGGGACTAATTCTCCCTAAGAGCAAGTTGTGTCTTTAAGTGCATCGCAGCCCATAAAGTAAACGAAAGCTAAATAACTATAAAAATGGTGTTATATGAGTATTTTATACAAATAAAGAATACTACAAACAGTTGAAGTATTGAAATACTAGGGAGGAGATAATAGAATGATTATTAGTTTAAAAAAATAGAGAAAAAAATACTTTATGTAAATAAATAACTTTGAAAGGCAGGGAGTAGTATCAAATTATACCATTTTTTTTAATTTTTTTTTTTTTTAAATAAAAGATTGGCCATGGTCGGGACTCCCCATTACTTCTGCGGAACGTTACCAACTACGTGAATTTAAAACATTATTTTAATTTTATAAAAGGTGTAGAAGAAGTGGGATTTGAACTGGTAAAGGGATGGAGCTCGCTTTTTGTTAGATGGGAATACGGAACAAAAATTTGTAAGCCATGTTTTAAATGTATGCGAAAATATATGCATGCAATTACAAGTATGATAATATGCAGTATAAGGAAAGACCATATATTGCAAAATGGTAAATTACTGATGCATAAAATGGTTGAATGATTTGTTAAGATTTTATTCATTACATATTCTGATTTTTTTATGATAAGAAAAGAAATATGGTTTAATTTATGATGATTAAACTACAACATGATTTTCCTATCACCACATTTATCTCATAGTCTAAACCAATAACTTTTTTTAATTTTTTTTTAATTTAAGGTTGAAATCTAAGCTTAGCAATATTTTATAAAATGGAAATGATACCATAAACTTTTATTTTAACAATAGGTAATTTTGAATGCATTAATAACTTTTCTTTTTACTTCTGTCGCTTATTTTACCTGTGTCAAATAAAATATAAAAACTCTGCAACGGCTGTCAACATTATATCGTTAATGGTGTTTGGCTGATTAATTATAATAATGTCAATTGCTGTATAGATGGAGGATCAATATCATTAACCGGTCGCTTCACTGATTTACAACTTTACAAAACGTGTTCCGTCTTCTTCAAAATTATAAAAAAATGTTCATTGGAGTCAGGATATACAACACATAAGTTGTTTTTTTTTTTTTTTTTTTTTTTTTTAATTTACATCCAAAATATCGGTAGCTAAATGGCACCTTTTCATAAAAAAAATATTCCGACAGGCTGCATTGTTTGATTTTCTTGGAATATGAAATATATATATATATATATATATATATATATATATATATATATATATATATATCTTCAAGGCATTTCGAAAGACTTCTTTTCGTGTTTTCTTAAGGGAAAACCAAACCAGATATTAGATTAAATCATTTATATAAAAAAAATAAAAAATATCGTGTTAAATTAATTTTCTTCGTCATTTCTGGTAGTTTTTTTACCATACGATTTTTAATTATACATCCATATTAGGCTATGAATGTAATAATTTGATACCAATTTCATACAAATGTATATACACCTTCCTGTCACAGAAGCCTCCTTGGAATTTCGTAACTTATCACAACGACTCTTTTGAGGTCAAAGGAGGAAGAGACGACAAAGTTTTGAGACTTTTGGCTTCCAAACTCAATTTCCGGTGAGTGTACACATACGTACATATATTATCCATTAACTATAAAATATAGTTTTAAGAGAGAAGTTTCGTTATCTACGCATATACATTCACTTATTAAAACCTCAAAAATAACCTACTTATTCGAGGCTTTTATGATAGCTGAATTCCACGAAACTTACGTTTGAGAAAAAGAGAGAGATTGAGAAAGTTGAATCTCAAATCCATTTCAAGTTCTCTTTTCTCATCAACAGCTGTTCCCAGAATTAAAAAAAAAAAATCAGTTGAAAATTTAAAATATAATAATTGAAAATTTATTTTGAATAACAATTACACTTAATTTCTTGGAAAAGTTTTTATATCATTATTTGCTTTGCTTGTATTTCTAGAACTCAAATATGATTGAAGAGAATGTTTTTGTGACGGTATTTGATTGCCATTTGTCATTTCATCTTTCTTTAAAATGTGATAACTTATTTTATGTCATTAATCAAATCTTCTCCCAATTTTAATACATCCCTAATTGAAAATAGGTCATTTGTTTTTATGATATTTCTCCATTTTTAATAGTGTCTGTTTGAAGTGAAAGGACTCTTTGCCATTGTAAGAAGATCTATATTATTAAGTACTTGTAATATGTGGATAACTATATATTTTAAAACAGCCATTATGTCCTAAATAGTAATCAATCTTTAGACAAAAAATTAGGTTATGGAATTATAAAATAGTATTGATATTAACCTTTTAAAGTTTAGACACAATACAAATACTATGTGCAGGGATTCACCTTTCATAGAAATAGTCAGCGTACCAAACCACCCAAGAGGCCCTGATTGTGATATCTATAACCATTTTTTATAGTGGACGGCTAGTTTCACTGAATGCAGTAGTAGTGGAGAGCGGACTAATAATGCACTCAGTGTAGCCCTATGAAACCACTGGTTTGTTTGATAAAGTTTTTATAAAGCACCTAGGTAATTTCATTGGTTTCCAAAAGAGATATTTTTATAATTACATTAACGGAAGTTCATATTTTCCTACGTGATTTAAATTTATATCATCACTTTTGCTTACATTGAGAGTATCTATTAATGGGGTTACCTACTAATAGGTTACCTATTAATAGGTTATCAGGATCTTTCTCTGTCATTCAACAAAAAAGAACAATTTCTTACCTTGAATATTCGGCTTCCGAACACATTATTATAAATAGTGTTGCTACAAAAAAGACATAGCTTGATTTTTTTTATAGACCTTACACAAGTACCTAAAGAATGTAATTGCCTTCCAAAATAGATTATTTTACAATTTCATTTTTCCTGCGTAATTTACACGATCAGTTTTGCTGCATTGAGAATATTCTGCATAATGGCTTTTAGTAGTAATAGGTTATCATGATCCGTCATTCAACAATAAGGAATCAAATCGTGTTTCCCTCTATCTTATCCCTAGACTTGTGTTTTTGGACTAGAATATTGTGGTCACCTATGAGCCCTACTACGGCTGTATGAGCCTTTACCTCCTTCCGAGAAACAAAATTGCAGTCATGGCCGCATATCTCTACATGGACGATGGTTTTGTGAGCAAAAAAGCTCTTTCACTAGTTAGATATGTACGTCTATGTCGAGCATGCCAACAAATAATACATTACATGTACGGGTATAGGATTGTCTAACTAGGGCAAGTAGAAGTAAGGTAATAATATTCTGTTAGTACAATACAAACATAATAATAATAATATTATTATAATGTTTGTATTATTATAATAATATTATTTTGATGTTTGTATTATAATATTATATTTGTCGGTAAAAATAATATTGTTATTATTTAGTATTGGAAAACATTCTTCTTTCATGTCGGCTCCAACATGTTGAAATGTTTCTTCACCATACTAAATAGTCTCTTATATAAGGTTTTCCAAATAAATTTAATGAAATGAAAAATTTACACAGTATAACTGTAATCCATAAACGATTTTCAAACTCTACCCCCTTGGACAATTAATAATTGACATTTTTATATTGAACAAACACATAAACTATAAATTATTGGTTATGCGTTGGTACACTATTTAAATGTTACAACTAATTACCATTTGCTATCATATACAATAGTCATAATTCCTATTATTTAATCTCACATATAATATGAATAATATATACATGCAAATATCAATAGTTTTAATTCATTGTTAAAAAATACATTGTTAAAACACACGTTTCTAGACAACAGATCATTAGGTTATACAAATATCAATTATCAAATGAGAAATTTAATAATGATTGAATAGAAACATCCCTAGACTGATTTATATAGAACTAACATAGCCAGAACAAGCCATATTGCCCAAGTCATTGTGATTATCCATCAATACTACCAGACACCATTAAGATATCGATTAACCCTTCCTTTTGCAACATACAAGACTGATGTCCAATAGCCAGAGCTAGCCATGTCCATTTACAATAAATTGCATAACGATCGGAAGCCGAAGATTGGAGGAAAGCACTTCCTGAAGCGGTCCTTTATTGTTGAATGACTGAGACGGATCATAATGACCTATTATTAATACCAGCCATTATTAAGTAATTGATTTACCCTTAACATTGCTACCTCACAAGATTAATGTAAACGAAAATCAAAATAGCCGGAGCAAGCCATGATGACCATTTACAGTAAATATAACCATGATCTGCAGCCGAAATTAGTACGAAAGAAAGTTCTAAAGTGGTTCTTAACTGTTGAAATACTAAGATAGTTCGTGAAAAACTATAAAAAAAAAAAAAACCCAGATATGATTCAGCAATAGATTTACCCTTCCCGTTGCTACATCCCAAGACTGATTAATACAAAACTCAAGGTAGCCAGAGCAAGCTATGTCCATTCACAATAAAGTGCATCATGATCGGAAGCCGAAGATTGGAGAAAATACCGTTATGAAGTAGTTCTTTACTGTTGAAATACTAAGACCCATTGTGATAACCCATCAATCTGGTGTGTCTGGTGGTCAATCAATGGTGTCTGGTAGTCCAGACATTGAAATATCGATTCATCCTTACTTTTGCTACATCACGAGACTGATATCCATTAGCGAGAGCAAGCCATGTCCGTTTACAATAAAGTGCACCATCATCGGAAGACGAAGATTCAAGAAAAGCTCGTTATGAAGTGGTTCTTTACTGTTGAAATACTGAGATAGTTCATGATAACATATCAATACAACCAGGTATGATTCAGCAATTGATTTCCTTTCCCGTTGCTACCTACCGAGACTGATTATTACAAAAACCAAGATAGGCAGACCAGGCCATGTCCATTTACAATAAAGTACACAATGATCGGAGGTCGAAGATTGGAGGAAAGCACGTTCTAATGTGATTCTATACTTTTGAATTGCTGAGACCCATTGTGATAACCCATTAGTCCCAGCAAGCCATGACCATTTACAAAAAATCGCACCTAGATCCGCAGCTGAAATTCGGAAGAAAGCAAGTATAAAAGTGGTTCTTTATTATGACTGATATCCTATAGCAAGAGCGAGCCGTGTCCGTTTACAACAAAGTGCACCATCATCGGAAGCCGAAGATTGGAGAAAAGCACGTATTGAAGTAGTTCTTTACTGTTGAAATACTAAGACCCATTATGATAACCCATCAATCTGGTGTGTCTGGTGGTCAATCAATGGTGTCTGGTAGTCCACACATCATTGGAATATCGATTTACCATTACTTTTGCTACATCACGGGACGAAGATTGGAGAAAAACAAGTTATGAAGTGGTTCTTTACTGTTAAAATACTGAGATAGTTCATGATAACCTATCAAAACAACCAGGTATGATTCAGCAATTGATTTCCTTTCCTGTTGCTACATACCGAGACTGATTATTACAAAAACCAAGATAGGCAGATCAAGCCATGTCCATTTACAATAAAGTACACAATGATCGGAGGTCGAAGAATGGAGGAAAGCACGTTCTGATGTGATTGTATACTGTTGAATTGCTAAGACCCATTGTGATAACCCATCAACACACCCATCAATCTGGTGTGTCTGGTTGTCAATCAATGGTGTCTGGTAGTCCAGACATCATTGAAATATCGATTCACCCTTACTTTGGCTACATCACGAGACTGATATCCATTAGCGAGAGCAAGCCATGTCCGTTTACAATAAAGTGCACCATCATCGGAAGACGAAGATTAGAGAAAAGCAAGTTATGAAGAGGTTCTTTCTGGTGTGTCTGGTGGTCAATCAATGGTGTCTGGTAGTCCAGACATCATTGAAATATCGATTAACCCTTACTTTTGCTACATCACGAGACTGATATCCATTAGCGAGAGCAAGCCATGTCCGTTTACAATAAAGTGCACCATCATCGGAAGACGAAGATTAGAGAAAAGCAAGTTATGAAGAGGTTCTTTACTGTTGAAATACTGAGATCCATTGTGATAACCCTAGTTCATGATAACCTATCAATACAGCCAGATATGATTCAGCAAATGATTTACCCTTCCCGTTGCTACATCCCAAGACTGATTAATACAAAGCTCATGGTAGCCAGAGCAAGCTATGCCAATTCACAATAAAGTGCATCATGATCGGAAGCCGAAGATTGGAGAAAAGACCGTTATGAAGTAGTTATTTACTGTTGAAATACTGAGATCCATTGTGATAACCCATTAGTCCCAGCAACCCATGACCATTTACAATAAATCACACCTAGATCTACAGCTGAAATTCGGAAGAAAGCAGGTATAAAAGTGGTTCTTTATCATGACTGATATCCTTTAGCAAGAGCGAGCAATGTCCGTTTACAGCAAAGTGCACCATCATCGGAAGCCGAAGATTGGAGAAAAGCACGTTATGAAGTGGTTCTTTACTGTTAAATTACTGAGATGCATTGTGATTACTCATCAATACAACAAGACATCATTGAGATATCGATTCACCCTTACTTTTGCTACATCACCAGACTGATATCCATTATCCAGAGCAAGCCATCACCATTTACCACAATGTGTACCATGATCCGAAGCCGCAGATTCAAGAAAAGCACGTTATGAAGTGATCCTTTACTTTTAAATAACTGAGGTCCATTGTGATAACCCATCAGTACTACCGGACATCATTGAGATATCGATTAACCCTTACTTTTGCTACATCACCATACTGATATCCATTAGCGAGAACAAACCAACACCATTTACCACAATGTGTACCATCATCCGAAGCCGCAGATACAAGAAAAACACGTATTGAAGTAGTTCTTTACTGTTGAAATACTAAGACCCATTGTGATAACCCATCAATCTGGTGTGTCTGGTGGTCAATCAATGGTGTCTGGTAGTCCACACATCATTGGAATATCGATTCACCATTACTTTTGCTACATCACGGGACTGATATCCAAAGCACGTCATGAACTGGTTCTTTACTGTTGAATTACTGAGATAGTTCATGATAACCTATCAAAACAACCAGGTATGATTCAGCAATTGATTTCCTTTCCTGTTGCTACATACCGAGACTGATTATTACAAAAACCAAGATAGGCAGATCAAGCCATGTCCATTTACAATAAAGTACACAATGATCGGAGGTCGAAGAATGGAGGAAAGCACGTTCTGATGTGATTCTATACTGTTGAATTGCTGAGACCCATTGTGATAACCCATCAACACACCCATCAATCTGATGTGTCTGGTTGTCAATCAATGGTGTCTGGTAGTCCAGACATCATTGAAATATCGATTCACCCTTACTTTTGCTACATCACGAGACTGATATCCATTAGCGAGAGCAAGCCATGTCCGTTTACAATAAAGTGCACCATCATCGGAAGACGAAGATTAGAGAAAAGCAAGTTATGAAGAGGTTCTTTCTGGTGTGTCTGGTGGTCAATCAATGGTGTCTGGTAGTCCAGACATCATTGAAATATCGATTAACCCTTACTTTTGCTGCATCACAAGACTGATATCCATTAGCGCGAGCAAGCCATGTCCGTTTACAATAAAGTGCACTATCATCGGAAGACGAAGATTGGAGAAAAGCAAGTTATGAAGTGGTTCTTTACTGTTGAAATACTGAGATAGTTCGTGATAACCTATCAATACAACCTGATATGATTCAGCAATTGATTTACCCTACCTATTGCTACCGCCTGAGACTGATTTATACAAAAATCAAGATAGCCAGAGCAAGCCATGTTCATTTACAATAAATTGCACCATGATCGGAAAACGAAGATTAGAGAAAAGCAAGTTATGAGGAGGTTCTTTCTGGTGTGTCTGGTGGTCAATCAATGGTGGCAAAGTACACAATGATCGGAGGTCGAAGATTGGAGGAAAGCACGTTCTAATGTGATTCTATACTTTTGAATTGCTGAGACCCATTGTGATAACCGATTAGTCCCAGCAAGCCATGACCATTTACAAAAAATCGCACCTAGATCCGCAGCTGAAATTCGGAAGAAAGCAAGTATAAAAGTGGTTCTTTATCATGACTGATATCCTATAGCAAGAGCGAGCCATGTCCGTTTACAACAAAGTGCACCATCATCGGAAGCCGAAGATTGGAGAAAAGCACGTATTGAAGTAGTTCTTTACTGTTGAAATACTAAGACCCATTATGATAACCCATCAATCTGGTGTGTCTGGTGGTCAATCAATGGTGTCTGGTAGTCCACACATCATTGGAATATCGATTTACCATTACTTTTGCTACATCACGGGACGAAGATTGGAGAAAAACAAGTTATGAAGTGGTTCTTTACTGTTGAAATACTGAGATAGTTCGTGATAACCTATCAATACAACCTGATATGATTCAGCAATTGATTTACCCTACCTGTTGCTACCGCCTGAGACTGATTTATACAAAAATCAAGATAGCCAGAGCAAGCCATGTTCATTTACAATAAATTGCACCATGATCGGAAGACGAAGATTAGAGAAAAGCAAGTTATGAGGAGGTTCTTTCTGGTGTGTCTGGTGGTCAATCAATGGTGTCTGGTAGTCCAGACATCATTGAAATATCGATTAACCCTTACTTTTGCTACATCACGAGACTGATATCCATTAGCGAGAGCAAGCCATGTCCGTTTACAATAAAGTGCACCATCATCGGAAGACGAAGATTGGAGAAAAGCAAGTTATGAAGTGGTTCTTTACTGTTGAAATACTGAGATAGTTCGTGATAACCTATCAATACAACCTGATATGATTCAGCAATTGATTTACCCTACCTCTTGCTACCGCCTGAGACTGATTTATACAAAAATCAAGATAGCCAGAGCAAGCCATGTTCATTTACAATAAATTGCACCATGATCGGAAGCCGAAGGTTGGAATAACTCGCGTTCTGAAGTGATTCTTTACTGTTGAATTGCTGAGACCCATTGTGATAACCCACCAATACTACCAGCTATTCTCCCTACAAACGAAATTGATCATGTAAATATAAACAACACAGGGAAAATGAAATTTCCTTAATGTAATGATGAAATGTGCATTTTATTTTAATATACTCCGCAGATACTTTAGAAAAACAATATCCAAACCAGTGGTTTCATAGGGCTTCAACAAATGCATTAATAGTATGCATTCACTACTACTGCATTTAGTGAAGCGAACCGTCCACTATAAAAAATGGGTAACGAAACCACAGGCAGGACCTCTTGGGTGGTTTGGAACGCTGCCTACATTTAGGTAAGGTGTGTAGCTATACAATAGAGTGGTTATTTGTTTAACGTCCTTTTATGCTACTAAGGCAAATCGGGCGATGCTACAGTGCAAAGCAAATTTAGTTATGCAAAGCAAACTTTTGTTATACATTTATATTGTGTTTTTAACTTAATCGTATATTAGTTCTATACTAAGGTGGCCACAGACGGTTATTACTACTGTCTTTTATTATTAAATAGTCTCTATTATGACCTGTAGAAGTGTGAGCTACTCTAACTAGGTTTAAAAAGGTGGATTTATGGAGTGGATCGACTGGTGAGCCTGGAAAGAAGAAGATATAAAAGGTCTCACTGAAGACCTTTCCTCGCTTAATACCAACCAGGCTTTAATTTTAAGAGAATATCTTCCTAAACAAATTAGTTACTCTTACCACCTTCGGAAAAAATTAAGTAGATATTAATCGAATAGTTCTTACTAACTATATAATATACCTATTTTGTATACAAATAATAATGGAAGTTAATTATTCAAGGTAAAATGGAGAATGAGCCCGTCTTTTGTCTTTTTCCCTGTATTTACACCTGCAAGAACTATCACTACGGATCTGTATTGTTTGAGTTCTAAATTCAACCGCTGGGTGGGAATAATCCGCAAATTCCGATTAGTATTGCGTTGTGGTATACACTATTAAGCTAAGGGGCTAGTAAGGCGTGACTAGGAAGTTTTTAATGAAAGATATATCTAGTTTTGTTATTAAAGTATGATGTTTCATTTTCTTTTTTCTAGATACGAATACTTCGATCCACCAGATAGAAGCCAGGGGTCAGCAGTTATCAATGGTACAATGCAAGGGGTGTTAGGTCTTATTTGGCAAAGGGTGAGATATCACTAACTGCTAATAAATAGAATTTTTGCTATAAAAATACATTTAATTAATTTTACTTTCATCACTTATTGTAGGTAGCAGACATTTTTATTGGAGACTTGACCGTGACTTATGAAAGGAGTTTAGCAGTCGATTTTTCTTTTTTGACTTTGACCGACAATGAGGCATTTTTAACACATGCTCCAGGAAGACTCAACGAAGCATTAGCCTTAGTTCGACCATTTAACTGGAAAGTAATTTCTTATTTTTTTAACCTACTCATGAATTTCGTGATATTGAAAGTTATTTTTGGTAGGTTTTTAACAATTGCCTGATTATTAAAAACCTTGATTTTCATTCTCGGAGAATCATTTAAAAATGTCAAAAATTACTTTTATTGCTTAGAAAAAAGAAATCTACCACTATATATTATATTTTACGTCGAAAAAAAGAAAAAAAAAAAAAGTATTAGAATAGATTTTTATTGAGAAATATGTGTACAGAAAATAAAAAAAGGAAATAGCTATGAACTCAATAAGTAACATAGGTTACACCATTAACGATGGTTTGGCCCTAGCCCAATTAATACTATAAGAATAATATTACTGTTCTATACATAATAAAAACATCATAATAGGTAAATAAATATCAAGGTTTTTCTTTAGACATATTAGACAACGTAAAGTTATATTAAATGCTCGGAAGGAGAAGGGGGTGGGTCTTTATATAGTACCTTGGGAAATGGAAAATATAATCCTGAAATAATTAACTCCTTAAAAAAATTATTTTTTTATATTATTATTAAGTTATGTCAATTTTTTCTCTAAAATCAAGTGGAAATTTATTTACTCGATTTTGAACATTTATTAGAAAATGCATTGAGTGATTTTGACCAAGCTCGTTGTATCAATAATATATAATTAAATATTTTTTGATATTAGCTGTCTCATTCTCAATGAAATAGTCCGGCATGGCTTAAATGCAAATTATTTCTTAAATTTAGTTTTTAAAAAATAATAAATTATAAGTATATTGTTAGGGGAGCGGGGTAGCCGACTGGTAAGGCAGTGGACTGCTGTGCTTAAGGTCCCGAGTTCGAATCTGACATGGCTTATGATATCTTTATTATTCGCCACAGTTCGTCTCGTGGGCCGAGAGACCCTCCTGGGGCAAACCCAGCCTCTATAAAGTGGGTACCCTTAATTAAAAATTTAAGGGGAAAAAACTTGGCGGTTGAGCGTGATCACGGTCAAATCACCTCATTGCACGACCGCTGACCAAGAAACAGTACTCTTCCTTACACAGCACTGAACCCAAGACCCTTTATGGGTTGTAGTGGTACAAGTATATTGTTAAAAGAAATATAAATAGAAACCATTAAAGAAAGTTAAATAAATTAAAAAAAATTGTTTTCATGGTTTAATGTCAATTTAAGTTAACTATTTTTATTGGATCAATGATGGTTGACCGAATATTGAATATATATAAGAATAGTCCGGGGTAGGGGTCAAAAAATTACAAATAGTATTGAACTATTTTATTGCAGCCAACGTTTCGACCCGACAATGCTGGTCTTCTGCAGGGCATGTGACTTTGGAGGTGTCAGGGCCTAGAATGAATCATGAATCAAGTATGCCCTGAAGAAGACCTACAACCTTGGCTGCAATAAAGTAGTTTAATACTATTTGTATTTTTTTAAATGCCACCCCAGACTATTCTTATATTTATTAAATATTTTTAGATGATCGATGATTTTGACATATCCTGCCCGAAATTTCTCATATTTTAAACCAGGATGTTCTTATAAATTGCGACTGTTTATAAAGATTATTAATTTTTTGTTGCTTGGTAATTATTAGTTGGAACCTATGTTTCCTTACACCATTTTATTATCAATAGGTAAGGATCTAAATTTTATAATTTGTGTTGAGGTGTGGCCAGCAGTGATAGCAACATTTCTCCTAGCAGGTGGACTCGTTTATCTATTTTTCCTTGCAGCAAATAATTGGAAACCTCACAAAAGAAAACTTTTGTACCAGTGTGTTTGGATTACAACTTCTATTTTTCTCAAGCAGAGTAAGCAATTTGATTATTCTTTAATCAATTATTTCTTTTCAATCAATTCAATCAATTCTTTATTCAATTATTTAGTGTAATTGTTTCAAATTCATTTTTAGATACTAGTGCTAATTTAAAATATGACAGAGTTCGTTTTCTGGTCATTCTTCTCTACTTGATATCCACTTATGTTATTGGTGACATGTATTCAGCCAACTTGACATCAATGCTGGCAAAACCTGCTAAAGGTAACCACAAAACGACACAATGTCTTAGCCATAATTACTTTATCCTGCTGTAAACTATCAAAAATGTATTGCTGCTTATTATGCCAGATTGCTTCTTAAGTGTTCTCTGAATGAATGAACTTTCACCAAATAATTAGTTTCTAAAACTTGTAACTTGGGTTATACTTCCTTACACTGAAAATGCTTCTCCACTCCAAGCAATAAGGGCTTTCCTACAAATTAATTTGTGGAATGGTGATATGATCGACCCAAGTCAATGGGGTAGGAAGATAACCAAGCATGGGCTGCTCCCATTGCCATTAGAAGTCAAACTGATTAATAAGATTTTTGTCCTTAAAGTCTACGTTTTACTTTTCAATTACATATTTACAGCATTTTTTTTTTTTTTTTTTTTTTTCCGGTTGGCGCATTAGGCCTAATGAGACCTTTGGCCGCGCAGTGTGGTCTTCTTACAGACATTTGTTTTGCTTGCGGGAGTAAAGACAGCCTGGAGGGGGTAGCCCAAACCTCACGTTGCTGCAAGCAATGGTGACCATGGTACAGCGGCAGACTGCCCATAGCTCCATAACCAATCCCATTGGGGCCAATTTGGCAGTGTCCTTCCCACCGATGGCGTCAGCTCTCTCGGGTTCAAGGACAGTGACAAACTGGTCTAGGTCCAAGGATTATGGTAGCTCAGAGTCAGCAGGCCCCGAGGACCTATATTTCTTTCCCTGAAGCATACCGTCCCTGAACCAAACCTCCGGGCGGTTACTGACATCCTGGAGAACCACACCACGATTCTCGATGAGATACGCGGGGAAGGTTTATCACTCCTACGCCCGGTCGGTGTGAGTCGCCTCCAGTAGGCTGACGGGCCTCACATCCCCGCGGGTGGGGGTAGACTTGGACTGCGTGGCTTTTATTGGTGGGCGGTCACCCGAGTGGAGCGGTCACCCATCCAAGTACTGACCACGATGGACGTTGCTTAACTTTGATTATCTATTGCAAGCGCCCTTGTCCACTCGGCCATCCCGGCCATTTACAGCATATTGGGAATTAATAATTTCAAAGCCTCATTTCGACTCCAAAATAGAAGGCCAACTGAAATAAGGGTTCTTTGAAGGTTAGGTCCTGTTTGTGTTTAATGCACTTTTGCAAAATTTTATGCACTAATTTATCAAAGAATCAAAGAAAAAAGTCTCCAAAATCTTGGTTTTCGGGTTCCCCTCGTACAGCACAAGTAGAAAATTGGTGCAAACTTCAATACATTCTTTTTAAATTCAAATGAAATGATTACTTAAAACCATTTTTTCATTATCAAGATATCTTAATTCTTAAAACCGGCTTTCTGATTATTAATTAGCCTTCAAACCATATATTACCTGGCTTAATACTTATTTTTAATATTTAAAGAAATGATTGTTTTTATTTATTTATTTTTAGAAAAGCCCATCAGTAATTTAGAACAATTGGAAAATGCTATGAGATTACGTGGGTATCAGCTTTTAGTGGAAAAACACAGTGCATCCCATACAGTACTGGAGGTGAATTTATTTTAAGATAAGAAAATAATTTATTGAAATATAATCAACAATATATTGCTTTTTTTAATGTAATATTATTTTTTTACTTTAAAAAAAAATATGAAAAATATTACATTTGGAATAAATACTCAACTACCTCTTTCAAATAATTGTTTAAAGTTCAACAAATGGATAAATAATATATTTAAAGTCTAAAATATGTCATCATTTTTTTTTTTTTTTTTTTAATGTCTGAACATTACTACTACACATATAATTTTGAGGTCATTACCCTTGATATTGCAAGACTTTATACGAAATGACAATCCAACCTCTGCTAATAACACTGTATGCCTGCTTCAGAATGGAACTGGTTTATACAAAAGTATATGGGAGAAAATGAAAACCCAACAAACATATTTATTGAACTCAACAGAAGAAGGAATGCTTATGGTCAGAGACAAAAAAAATATTGCCGTTATCGGTGGCCGGGAAACTTTTTTTTATAATACTAAAAGATTTGGTAGGATTTTATTCAGATACCAATTTTATGCAATGAAGGAAAATTCAATATTAATGCTGAGTTTTAATTTCAGGTATTCATCACTTTCATCTGAGCGAAAAGCTTTTTACACGTTACTCTGCTATTGCTCTCCAAATGGGCTGCCCATTCATTGACAACTTTAACGAAATGTAAACATTATTCTTCATACAATTAATTCTCAACAGTCAATGGGTGTTTTAATGCCAACCACATCCTATCTGTCCATTGAATTATTCTCTTAAAACTAATTGTTTTTACTCCCACTTAACATGAAAGAACGCTTAGAAAATAATCGCAAAGTCCCTGTGAGAAGGAGAGGCAGAGTGGATAGGATCTCTCCTGAGGATATGAATAATGCAATTTGAGAGGTTGAGCTATTGACAAAATTAAGCGAGGAAAAGCTCCAGGGCCAGATGAAATAGTCCCTTAATTTATCATAGTGGACATGAAATGACCAAATGTCTAAAAATGCTCTTTCAAAAGATCTTGGACCTCAAACTGTTACCATGGGAATGGAAAACAATATCATAATTTCCATTTACAAGGAAGGAAGCCAAAGCTAATGTGGAAACTATAGACAATATGCCTCTCTTCAGTCATATAAAAGTTCTAATAAGAATTTTAGGGCAGCGATTGCTACATGTTGATCAGGATATTGAAGAGGAACAAGCAGCATTTAGATCTAGAACACAGACTAATGACCACATTTCTTTCCTAATGTTGATTGTTGATAAAGCATGGGACAAGTTGACAAGATAGTAAACTTCGCATTTCTTAATTTGAAATTTCAGTTTGATTCAATTCTGGGATAAGGGATATGGGATACCAAAACTAAAAGAAGAGTACCTACAAATCTTGTGAGTGCTATTAAACCCGTGCACCAAGTCACAATGGTATAGTAAGATTCAATGGTCAGTTATCACAGCTGTTCCACTTTTATAAAGGAGTAAAGCAAGGAGATAGTCTTAACCCTTTGCTTTTTATCCTTCTCGTGGAAGGGGTGTAAAAGGAGGACCCCAAAAGTACAAATGGCATATTAAGACCTAACTCCAGTACTATCCCAGACCATGATATATGCGTATAATATAGTTCTAATAGCAGACTCACAGGAGGCTATACTAAAGTTAATTTACTAAAGAAAAACTAACGTTATTAGGCTGCAGTTAGATCCATCCAAAAGTACGTTGGAAGGGAAAATGATGAGCTAATTATGATATATAATGGTGAGCTTCTGGAACTAACAGATATGCATACTTACCTTGAACTATTATTAACAAGGATGGAAAAATAGACCAGAAGGTTCTAAATCGGGTGATAAAGAACAATGGAATACATTATCAGATTGCTTTCCTGAGCACATGTATGGGTCAGAAACCTGGAAAACCATATGAGTAAGATAACATAAACTGAGATGAGAAGATTCATCCGTAGAATATTCTGGAACACCAGGATGGGCTGCATCAGAAATTAAAGGATTCGAGGAGATTTGGGGGTAAGACCAGTTTGAGATATTCTGGAGGAGCAGCAACTGAAATGGTATGTATGTCGTATAATGTATGTGAGTAGCAGACCCAGATGGATGTATGAGTATATTGGAAAAATCCCCCATTTTTGTGGGGAAAAATCCCCCCATCTCTCTTTTGTGAGAGAACAAACATTTCGGAGATGAGAAGAAAGGTCAGGGACAGGGACCAGTGGACTAAATGAACTGAGAGTGATACTTCACACTTAGCGGCAAACAGGAGTTAAAGAAAGAAGAAAATGGATTCCAAACCTGACATCTGAAGTTTGAAATGATTAATGTCCAAAGCAGCAAGTCCGGGTTCAATAATTTATTCTTATCCCCTATATAAAAAATAACTATCCCTGATAATATAACAGAAATGGCAAAATAAATCCCTCAAAGACGATGGCCTAACCTCCTCTACCTCTCCCAAGAAATTTTATTTCTCTCCTCTTCTTAAAAATCGTGGTATTGAAAGAAGATTTAATAAAATTGAAGTTTACTTAAGAATAAGCTGTTACTTAAAAACAACCTTGTTTTACTTTGTTCCTTGATTTAAAATTTTATTAAAAAAAATTCATTACCCCGAAACTTTGTGACGCCTTCAAAACCCTGTAAAAATTTGCCAACCTTTAAAATTTAAGGGTTTAAAATATGAGATTAAAAATTAAAGGTGCTACAGCTTAAATACAGTTTGGGATAGTATTCAAGTAAGTAGATTTGCACAGTCCTGGAAGGTTTGATATAAACAATTCAGAGTGGGTGACATGAGACAGGAAAGTCTGTATCATTGCAAGAAATGTCAGAGATGAGTTTGAAGTTATTTAAATTTATTGTTCAAATTATGTTATTTTGTTAGATGTTAGACTTGAATATAAAAATATACAATAATATAAAGGTATAGATACTGTTCATTAATTGCGAAATTGTTCTTCAATTAAAGAAAGAAAAAAAAAAAGACATCAACATCTTTTAGAAAAGTTAAGTTATTAAGTTAAAAACCAAAATAATTAAAATAACAATTTTATGAAAGGGCATCTATTCACTATGAATGAATGAATGATGCCTTTATTATAAAGAGTAAAATAAATAAAACAAAATAATGGTTTACAATGAGTAATATACATACAAAGTACACTGATATAACAATGACAATAAGAAATAATAAAAAAAATAAAGTTCTTATGGTTAAAAATAGATATTAACTAATTTAATAATAACGTTTTTACACTTTATAGGCCCCTTCAAGGGAGTATGGTCTAGATTCTCGGAGTGACCAGCTCTATTGGGAAGTGAAGTTCAATTTTTTTTTTTTTTTTTTTTTTTTGGCACCAAGATTTGTTGACAAATCCTATTTCGCAAGTGAAGTTCAATGTTAATGCCTTCAACTTTACTCTATCTTGAGCTATTCTTGTCCAGTTCGGGCCTACGAAGTTTTTGAAAACATCTCTCCATCTTGTAGGCTGCCTTCCTCTGCATTTTTTCCAGTTGTATGGTGTCCAGCCAGTGAGTCTACGTGACCACCTCACATCTGTTGAACGCATTAGGTGACCTGCCCATTTCCATTTATGTATTTGAATAGATATGTTGGCATCTTTGAAATTTGTTTGTTTCCTTATTTCTGTGCATCTCACTTTATCATTTTTCCTAATTTTGAGCACACTCCTTTCTATTGCGCGTTGCCAAACGTTCACTTTATTAACTTGGGCCTTGGTAAGAACCATGTCTGGAATCCGTATGCAACTACTGGTAACACGTATCTGTCGAAGATTAGCTTTTTAAGGTGTATTTAGTACTTGCCTTTCATTATAAATTTGACATTCCAGTATTTTTTCCAACCTAGTGAAATTCTTCTCTGAATTTCCTATTATTCACTTGGTATACGTAGTCATCGACATAACATAGATTATGATTGTTGATTGTTATTTTCTTGCATCAATTTGTCATAACTTTTAGATAGACCTACTGTTTGACATTCTCTGAAGAGTTCCTCTATCATTCCAGACAATTCATCAGCACTGGTTGAAATTAGAACCACATCATCCGCAAATTCCAGTTTATTAAGATTTACGCCATTTATTGTAATGCACTTATTTCTCCTTATTAGGCCTCTGAGAGCTTTCTCCAGCCTGCATATAAACAGATCGGGTGATAAAGTATCATCTTATCTTACACCTCTTCTAACTGGAACTGGAGGTTCGCTTCTTTCTGTTGCAATGTATGACTGGTTGTTCCTATTTAGCTCTTTAATTATACGAATATAGTGATCTTCCACGCCTGTTTCTTCCAAGGCCTTTATCATGCTGTTGTGCTTTATAGTGTCAAAAGCCTTCCTGAAGTCTATAAAGCAAGTAAACTGGGATATTATATTCTCTAGCTTTTTATACAAGTTGTCTATGGAATGCAGGTGGTCTGTTACGGAAAAACCTTTACGGAAACCTGCCTGGTCTTCTGTTAATGAACATGATATTGTTGGTGCGATTCTTTTTTTCAGGACTCCTGTAAAGATTTTTGATATAGACGGACATAGAGATATGGGTCTGTAGTTATCTATTATATGTCTATTTACTTTTTTATGTAGTAAAATTATTTTGGAGCATTTCCATTCTGCATTGTGTTTTCATTCCATGTTCCATGATAAGATTGAATAGGTGGCATAGTTACTTGACAATGACTTCTCCTCCGTACTTTAGTAGATCATTAGTTATTCCATCTATTCACTATAGCAAATTAAATATACTTGGAAACATACATTGAAAATAAAAATATCAGAATTAAAAAAATAATGACAAAATTTCACACTGTAGTTCATTTTTAAATACAGTAAAAACTTTTTATGCCTCACTATTTATATAAAAATACTGGCCTACATAAAACTGATTCAATATTTAGCATTGAACTTAAATTTAAATTCCAATACTTGAAAAAAAAATAGTTATTGTGATTACATCAAATTTATGTAATTCTCTCGTTCTTTGACGCTTAAAATTTTGTATAAATGCAAATTTATTAGTATAAATTGAGAAGATGTACCCATCAATTTCAGATTAATGCAGCTGTTTGAAGCTGGAATATTGACAAAAATAACTGAAGATGAATATCAAAAACTTGGCGAACTAGGTGCAACAGTCTCAGAGAAAGAAAATACCAAAGACAACAATATAGGAAGAAATCATCAAAGAGAAGATGACAAAAAATTAAGAACAATGAGTATGAAAATGTTGCAAGGAGCATTTTATGTATTACTCTCAGGACATGCTCTGGCAGGTAAAAATGATAGAAAGGAAGATACAATAAACAAGGCTACTATACATTTAGCGAATTGCAGCTATCAGACACAGTCCTTAAAATGCATTCAATTAAAATATAGAACTTTTACATATACAATGATACAAATGAGCTTTTACAGGGGTCTCCAAACTTTCCAGCCGTAGGGCCACACTGATTACTGCAGTAAGTTTCTAAGGTCCAAGTGAAAACACCACTTTAATTTTCCAACTATTAAATATAATTTATAATTTTCAGTCACCATTCATTTCAATTATTTCTTATGATAATGCTTATGTTAAATTTTCTGCATAGTTCACTTGTTATCAGGCTTTACCTTGCAAGTAAATAAAACCGAGTTATTGTCATTCTTTTTATTTTGTTTTTTATTCAACTTATCACAACAAGCCATTAGGTGTTTCGGGCCTGATTGTCTACCTTTTCAGACTGAATTCGGCCCACATACCATAGTTTGGAGACACCTGGTCTAAACCATTAGTGTTACCACTCATTAATAATGATTATTTACTAATATAATGATTGATTAACACAGTGTTTTTTAAAGAATATTCTTGATACAGTAAAGCGTCGATTATTTAGGCATATGAAGAAAAAAATTAATGAGGAGAAAAAATTAAACAATTTCCAGGAAACCAAAAGAAAACAGTAGAAAACAACCCACCTTATAAATCCAAAGAAAAACTCGTTTAGAATCCAAAATAATACACTGAATAGGAATTAACATATTAAATTATACTACAACAAAGTTTGTAATAACTATTTTTATTCTGACTAACAAATTAAGTGTTCTGTTTCAATTTCATTACTGAATGTAATGAAAATCACATTCAGTAATTGAGAAATAGCATTATGTTAATTAAGTAAAATTATGTCTACAAAATGTAAAAAAAAAAAAAAAAAAAAAAAAAAAACCTGAAGTTTTTAAAATTCTTAACTTGCTTTGCCTCCCCCAAAAACAAATTTTATAAATAAAAAAATATACATAGTTTGATAATCAACGATTTACTGTATTTCTTAAGTGCTTGTTGGTTTAACCTATATATATCTTATATATATATATATATATATATATATATATATATATATATATATATATATATATATATATATATAAAAGGAATAAATATAAATCAAATTTACTGTATTTCTTAAGTGCTTGTTGGTTTAACCGAAATTTCGGTTTTAGCTTTAAAAGAAGAAATAAATATAAATCAAAGTCAGAGCCAATTCATAAATACGTACTTATTGAATGAATTTATTGATTTTTAAATGGAGTAACTTATTTATGGTTTGTTCTAGCATTATCATTTCTCATAGAACTGGTGTTCACATTTTTTAACACAAGAGGATTTAGGAAAGTGTTTATTTTACGGAAACTACAGTCATAAAATTGATCAGAATATTGTAACATATGAACACATTATCCTTAAAGGCTTGGAACACTATGTAAAGTAAAAATAATTCCAAACTTAAAATCATGAATTCCATCAATCCAAAACAATTTGAGTGGTTTAATGCCTTAGAATAAGCATCCATCAGTTAATTAGGTTTGATTTTTAACTGGATTAGTTTATATTTATTTTTGAGCATTCCAATAATCCAATAACCAATGTGTATTAGGTAATGAAATAATATCAAAAGGTTGACAAAAATCATCAACACCTCTTTTGGAGAAGAAGCTCTCACCAAAGTGACCAAATTTTTTTATTATGCAAAATAAAAAAATTGTTTAAATATACCTTACATAAACTTTTTTGTCTTGGATTTTTATTAGCATACCCCTTTAGTAACCCAAAAATAAATAGAAATGCCTGTATTGACTTATTTTTCAGATATATGAATAGAAATATTAGATCTTATAGGACTGACTACTCTATTTCTTTTTAATTGATGCCAACTTATTTTATGAAATCTACTATAAGAACATTGACTAGATAATATTAGTTTATTGTTACTGAAATAAGAAGCAAAATTTTGAGAAGCAGTTCAATATAGATTTTGAACAATCTTTTATTTCCATTTCCTAAATATGCTTAAAAAACCATAAAGATAAGACAAAAGTAATGATGATAAAATTTAATTATTATTTTGATAAATATATAACGATTCATACACTTTCAATAGTAACATTCAAAATAAATTTTATTTGTAAATTTCAAGAATATATAGTGTTTGTAGAAATTTAAGGAATAAAAAACTGATTTAATTAAAAACAAAACAATGAAATAGCATAAATATAGGAACACTAATAATATATCATTTATTGTTGCATATATAAATGAAAATAAACAGTTATGCGAACATAATCTAAAATCATTTTAGGATGAATCATCAGCCAGATAATATTTACAACCTAAGTTTGGCAATATCAAATTGCAAGTTACTGCCATGAAAGCAATGGAAAGAGAACCAGGTTCTTTAACCACCCATTATTTTAATTTTGACTGATGCATAACCAACTTGCTAAATAATGGATATATGGGAGAATCTTGTGTAGTTTTCCTTGGAACTTTGTAGTAGCCGATATATTTTATTACAAATTCTTAATAATTGTAAGAGACCTGTACCATCTCTATCCCCCCAATCGATAAAATAATAAAATTTTTAAAAGAAAGGAATAAGCATCTTCAGGAAAGTTTTTGAAAATTCAGTCTTATGTTTCATGTATGAATTGGCTACACATTTACATCAAATATTGTTATTTTCATATTGTTTTTTAAATGTATTTTTTTTTCTACGTCAGCTCATAATTATTAATACACTTTATAACCTTATCAGGCTATAAATTAGCTACCAGTTTTGTCTTTATCAACACAAAACTGGTAGCTAGGAAAATTAATTGTTTAAAAACACTGGAAGATAACATCCTGAAAATGTTTGAAATTATATTTAATCAGTTATTATCTGATTTCTGAAATAATATGATATCCTCACTTATAAAAGTCTTAAATGTTTTCTTTGACACTATCAAGTTAGTCTTTAATTTTGTTTTATTATTAGTCATTTATTATTATTATTTCATTATTGGTTCATATTTTGCTTAAATATCAAAACCAGCAGTTATAAGCTCTTCCAATATAGCTCACCACTGGGGTACCAAAAGAGTCATTGGAAAAATCCTGTTGCAATATTCATACTCTTCAAACTTTGAATTTCTAGTTCTCTAAAAAGCATATATTTAGTCCAGCATATATAGCCGGGTGGGACATCTTGCGAGAATGACCGAGGACCAAATCCCACTAAAGATATTAGAAGAGCAGCTGTATGGATGAAGACGGATTGGCAGACCCAGGCTGCGCTGGGCTGACAGTGTGGCAGATGATGCTAGGTCCATCCTTGGTGCTCGCAACTGGACAACAGCTGCACAAAATAGAGACGACTGGTTATCGAAGCTGCAGGCGGGGCTCTGTTCCCTCGAGGAATGTAACGCCATAAAAGAAGAAGAAGTAAAAAGCATATATGCTTTTTTTTGCTTCTAGAAAATAAATATACTTATTTTCTATCTATCATTATAGTCACTTTGTTTGCATTGTTTCTTTTGTTTTTGTTTTGCTTTTTTACTGTTCATCTATATGTTTTGTTGAGCCCAACTCTATTTGTATGGGGGCTTTTACCGAAAATAAATAAATAATGATAATAAATGTCATAATTGTATTAAGATCCTGCCATTATAAAATTAAGTTGTGGAGTTTTGTGCCAAAGAAACAGTATTTGCGGAGAATTTTATTGCAATATTTTATTTTGAGACTAGTTGGCTTCATTGCAATAATTTATGTTTTATTATGACATGTTGACAGTCTCACAGAGTTGATTATGAGCCCCCTTCATCATAAGTTATAAGGTGGGGGGGGGGATATTCCTCGATATGGTAATTCTCTGGCGAGTGGGGCCTAGGGTGGACCCCCACCTAGGTATGCTACTATAACTAATTAGGCACATAGAGATAACCCCCTTATTCGGATTAGTTATGAAAGCTAAATTCGATCGAATCTACATAACAAAGGGATTTAAGTTTCAAATCTATTTGAAGTTATATTTTAATGTACTGTTAAAAAAATACATTATAGCGGATTGTTATCGATGTGGCTATTTATGAATAGATTTTACCACTATTTACCTTTAACGACTTCGCAGTTTAAAACGTACCAACACCGGTATGCTATCAGGCAATGCTTACAAAAAAAAAAAAAAAAAATTGTAGATCACTAAGTAACTAGACAAAGGTTTTCACTTTTATTATTGAATCTGCATCTTTTAATTACAACCATTAACAATCAGCAAATGTATTGGGGTATAAATAAATTAGGACAAAATAAAATGTCTTGATAGGGATGGGGAAAAGCAGTACTCAACGGCACCCCTTCCTCGGCTTCAATTTACTTACTTACGTATTTGATTCATTAGGTAAGTAGGTCTCTCATCCAGATCCTTTTCAATCGTCTTCAGGTGATTTGCGGTAATTTCTTTTACTAATTTATTGGAATGTTCCTTCAACTTATCATGAAATCGTTTGTAGTACGTCCGGATGTGTTCACGGATTATTGGAACGTGTAAATCAATATGTAAAGTCTTGTTATTTATGTACAATGGTGCTTGAGTAAATAGTCTTAGTATCTTGGACTGATAGGTTTGGAATCTATTTTATATAATATTACAGGATTTAGATTTTACAACTGATAATTTTTTAAGGATTTTCCATTTGGACTTGGAATTGTGGGCTTGTGATGTCTAGTTATGGAAAAATTGTACCTTGGCACGCCGTAAGGAAGATTGGGTGAGATTACCAGTAGGAACTTGAAAAAAGAGTAATCTTCAGCGGAACGAGTGCATCGAAAACGTCTCCTGGCGGCATCTCTTTTCCTCATTAACTCTCTGATTTCGGGACTTATCCAGGGAGCGGCAGGACGTCTAAAAGTGAGGGTTTTTGAGGTGAGCGTGTTGGTTTAGAAAAGATGAAAGATTGGCTGAGAGGCATTCCACAATTTCAACAATGGTGGATGACGAATAAATAGGATTTAGGGATTGGGAAAGTGAGGAGAAAAAAGGATATAGTTTTTCAGAGGTTAATGAATCAAGATTCCGCCAGGAGATTTTGTTAGGGCATAGTATAGGTGTTGGGATATTATATGAGATTTTGATGAGGTCATGACTTGACAGAAAAGGTACTGGATGCTGTGAAGATGTCGATAGGTCCATGTGACTTACCTCACGTCGAGATAATTTCACCATCGTAGAGGGTAAATTATTTCTAGATCTCAAATATCATTGAATTGATTAACACAATGCAATTGTGTAGGGTCTCACCTCTCATAGAAATAGGCAGCGTTCCAAACCACCCAAGAGGTCCTGCCTGTGGTTTCGTTACCCATTTTTTATAGTGGACGGTTCGCTTCACTAAATGCAGTAGTAGTGAGAGCGGACTAATAATGCATTCAGTGAAGCCCTATGAAACCACTGGTTTGGTTGATAAAGTTTTATAAAGCACCGAGGTAATTTCATTGGTTTCCAGAAGAGATATTTGTATAATTACATTAACGGAAGTTCGTATTTTCCTACGTGATTTAAATTTATATCATCACTTTCGCTTGCAATGAAAAGGTCTATTAATCGGGTATAGTAGTGTGTTGATTGTTTATCAGGATTCCTATCTGCCATTCAACAATAAAGAACAACTTCAACAATATTCGGCTTCCGAACTTATTATTGCACATGGGCATGACTTGCTCTTGCTGTGTTAATTTTTCAAACTTCTACCTCGTGATTTTAGTTTAATCGGGGGTTAGTTCGTTTCGGATTTTGAAATATTAGTCATTCGATATTGTTTCCTCGACTGCCTCCTCCAGCCCTTTGTAATTATTTGTTCCTACTCGATTCATTGAAATTTGTTTGAAAAAAAAATCTTATTTTTTTTCCTCTGGCTTTGATTCTTGGTGATTGACGTCATTAACACGTTCGCGCCGGCGTGTACCACCGGTAGCTCGCACTTGACTGCCTCATCGGGCGGGGTGTACCACCGGTAGCTCATGATAGAATGCCGCCTCTGCCAAATAATTAGATCTTTAACACTTTGACTGCCGAAAAAGAATACCTGAGAGTCATGCTCTCGTTTCTACATAATTTTAAATTTTAATTCTCTGACAAGAGAACAGTTACTCGATTTCAGGTGACATGGCACCAAAAGTGTTAAGGAAGTAGAAATAATTTCTATATAGCTGAAAATTAAAATAATGAAAATTTAACTTAAATTCATTTATTTTTTATTTATTTATGTTTATATTCATATACTTATAAACGTGTAAACATTTATTTTTTAATAACAATTATAATTAGGTAATATCGTATAATAAACATAACTAGTAGGATAGTATTTTTTATTATTGTTTGATTGCCAATACTGCATAATGCCCTGGAATAGCTCCCGCCCGATAGAGCGAACAGCATTAAACAGTCCGGGCGTGAACGTGTTAATTTTTCCTTTTACCGTAGTTGTAATTTCTTCCCATTCAAGATCAGTAGCATCTTGAATCTTGTTAATTTTTTAGCATGGGAAGACTAACATCTCAGTCTGCCGTTGCCGTCCAGTTGCCAATCGGTATTTTTTTTTTTAATTTTTCAATGTCCTATTTTTCCCCCTCTCTTATTTTATAGCCACGTCTTCGTCACCCAGCATTAATTCATAATGTCTCATTTCCTCCTTGTCATCCATCTTGAAACACTCGAGGCTTTTTCACTTCATTTAATTCATATGTTTTTTCTTTCTTTTTTTTTTTCATTGTTCCTCAAATTGCATCATATTTAGCACATAATTAACAAATTTTGTTAACTCTTTTCTTGCCCCTTTTGGGTAGTATGTATTTTTATTACAAATATTTTCTTCCCTGATCGAAACAGCCGATCTAGGTTCCTCTTTTTGTTGGAAAATTATAAATTGACTCGTGTTATTCTCGAACAATACTTTTCGCCACAGATAACTGAAACTCCATACTGTTTGTACGCAATTTAAAAAATTATTTGTTTATTAAACTTTTTGTAGACGTTCTTGGAAGATGAAAATGATTTTAGATAAATTAGCAATTCAGGATTAAAGCAAAGTTTTTTTCTAATCCCTCGAACTAACCGAAATAGGTTTAGTCGAAAACATTTGCAGGTATTTCATTTTATTTATAGAGCCTTTCTTGAGTGGTTACTTTCTTGCTCCTAATATCATGCATATAATAAACAGTCGTTCAATATTGCATTCCTCAAGCCAAATCATCAACCTCTATTACACCACAAAAATGTTTCATTTCACTGTTGAATATTGAAATTAGTATAATCTAATGATATGTTGTCTAGAAACGTGTGTTATAATATTTTTTTTTAAACAATGTATTAATTTGTATATTAAATATCTTATATATGAAATTCTCGTGTCACAATGTTAGTTACCATACTCCTCCGAAACGGCTTGACCGATTTTTATAAAATTTCATATGCATATTCAGTAGGCCTGAAAATCGGCTACTATCTATTTTTCATACATTAAATTAAGTGATAAGGGTTGTCCACCCCTAACATTTTTTTTGGGCAATTTTTTTTTTTAATTTTTTTACAATGTGGCATTAAAAAATACACACAACCCTAAATTTTTACGCTTCTATAACCAACCCCTATTTTTTTATAGTCATTTTAGTAATACGTTGAGCGCCAAGCGGTACGATTGTATCGCTGTTGGACTATTGGCTGGGGCCGAGGAGGTCCCTAGGTTCCGACCGCTCCCGCCAGCTAAAAGTCCCGCTCCGGCCCCGAACAATTCGCCAATGCAATTGGCCTTGTTTTTATTTGGGGGTGCAAGGAGAAGATGAAGAGGTCTGAACGCCAAGTAGCCAAGAGCAAAACTGAGGGATGGAGATGAAAAGGACAGGAGAAGTATGAAGGGATTGACGTGGCGGTCATAACCGGACATCCCCAGGGGGCTACTACTTCAGGTTGGAGAAAAACAAAAGGAGCAGCAAGATCTTTTAGACAAAAACAGCAATGTTTACTTGCGATAACGAGCTTTATAGGTCAGTTTACCAGAAGAGTTTTGGTACAAATACATCGTCATGACATTACAGGACCTGTGTTCAGACAAAAGTTGAAGTCTTTAATGAGTTTCATTACTAAATTACATGTATTCGGTCCAACACGTTGCTGGCTGTATTCGGTTGAGTGGCAAAAGCGAGGATTACCTCATGCACACATTTTGTTTTGGTTAATTGACAAAATCCGTCCTGAAGAAATCGATAATATAATTTCTGCGGAAATTCCAGATCCTCTGTTAAAATTATATTCTGCCCATCCTCTAAGGCCTGAACCCTCTCTTTCGTTCGTTCTAGCTCCTCTCTATAAATCTTGGCCTCTTCATTGCTTCTCTTAACATCGCTACTAACTGTTTTTAGAGTTTCAAAAATATCATTCAGCGACGGCTGTTTAAATTTATTTTCGTCTTCTATGCCCATCTTAATAAGACAATTGTATTCACGAAGTAGTGAGGCTGACAGTTAGGCAATGAGATATCAGTATGAGAGGATTAGTGAAGGATTAGGGCCTAGACGCACGGTGAGCTGCCTCAGTACTGAATAGACAAGGGGAGGGGCTGCTGCTCTGTGTCGTGACTTTAGTTACGTATTATATTCCGCAACTTAACAGTTTGCCAAGTGACCACTATGAGGATGACGTCACATGCAAAATGGAGGTCTTTTCCAGGTTAGAGCATAAACTGAATTATTTAAATATTAGTTTGGTAAAAAAGTTAATAATACTCACGCCGGATACCTTAACTCCAAGAATTCATTAGTAATTATAAAACTGAGTAGATACTCACGCTATTGATGTTAATGTTGGTAAAAGAAAATTTTTAACTGTCCCTTATGACTTTCTTCGAGTTTCCACTGTCCGAAAGTAATTATACAAACTATTTATGTGGTTACCAAGTCTAGTAGTTCCAAACTCAATATTAATGAAAACAATTTCTGAATAATTACGCGAAAAACAACTAAAAACGATGAATTTTCAGGAGCTCTAAAATTCGGCATTAACCTCGGTGTAACCTTCCACCAGACCTTCAGAGGTACAATGTTTAAGGAAGATGTATGAGGATGCTGATTTAAACAGGAGAAAAAATAATATCATTCTACATAATTTTCATGAACCAGATGGAGAGACGTTTCCTGAGTTACTCGAAAAGTTTGTGCAATATTCAACGGAAAAAATTGAAATTTCTATAACAAAAATAGAAATTGATTTTATAACACGTCTTGGTCGTAAAAGAAAAGACTCACCCAGACCTGTATTAATCCGTTTTATAAATGCATGGAGGAAATACGAATTTTTAACATCCAACCCCAAGCTAAAAGAGCACGGACTAAATTTTTCGGATGATCTCCCGCTGAAAATACGAAAACGGAGAAAGGAGCTATTGCCCTATCTTCAAAGAGCGAGAGAAAGAAATTTTCGTGCCAGCATAAGAAGGGACCGACTTATGCTTAACGGCAGATATTATAGCTTAGAACAGCTGGAGAAGTCGGGAATTTTACGTCTTGATATGGAGGTGGAATTTGAGGACAGCGAGACCGGACCGTTTGGCACAGGTGAGGAGAAGATGATGACGTCAGTGGACCACAGAACTCCGGCGAAGAGAAAACACAAGCCATCGCCAGTAAAGAAGATGACAGAGAAGACGGCAACAAAGCATTCTGAATTGCCTTTTAGACCTCGGCTCTCCTCCCTCGATAATACAACGCTACGTAGCCCACCAAATAAATTCATTGCTAAATAGCAAACCCTAAATCTGGACAGTGATAAGGCAACAACATGGCGTGAAAACGGAATTAACATTCTCACATGGAATATTGCGGGTTTTCGAAGACTGCATCTTGCAAATTTCGATTTTGAAGCGATGAAAATAATAGAAAATACCGACATATTTTGTTTTCTTGAAACTTGGGCTTTAAAAATTAGTAGAGATGTACCACAATTTCTTAAAAACTATGAATATATGTATGTCGAGGCATTTAGGGAAAAGTCAGTTGGGAGGCCTAGCTCAGGAATAGCTGTGTTTTACAAAAAAGACAAATTCCAGGGGGTTTCCCTCCTGGATAAGTCCAACCTATGGTTATTTATAAGGTTTAAGTTACGGTCTAAAGATTTTATCCTAGGTACGGCTTATTGGAGTCCTTCTGCTAAAATTGAACAGTGCTTGGATTTATTTAGGGATCAGCTAAATTCCATCCAAGAATTGTATAGAAATTCTAGATTAATTATCACAGGCGACTTTAACTGCAGAATTGGGAACATAGAGCCCTCGGTAGACCATGTGTTTGATAGGTCTACCATGTTATATCCTCGGCTGTCCCACGATAACATAGTTAATAAGCGCGGACGATGCCTGATTGAGCTCCTCGAAGATTTCAACCTCGAAGTACTTAATGGTAGATCAATGTCTAACAGGCCTGCACATTATACTTTTGTGTCAACTCTTGGAATGAGCGTCATAGATTTGGCTGTTGTCAACAACCAAGCCCTGACAATCGTGAGGGATTTTAAAATAATCAACCTTTCTGATATATTTGATCACAAGGCAACTCATTTAAAACTATTCTCTAAGTCACCTGTTATAAAACACGTAAAAGAGAAATCATTTCTCAATAAAATTGAATTAAAAAGTGAAGTCATCAAATGGAAGTACTGCGATCCCCAAGTTTTTTACGATTTACTTTCAAAAACTGATCAAATTTACTTTAATAGTGATGATCCGGGAGAATTATACGACAATTTTACTGCTGCAGTCAAGACTACAGCCCTATGCTGTAATTCCTTAGCCAAAGCAAGTCCACCAAAGGGGCAAAGAAATGACAAACCCTGGTTTAACAATGATTGCAGAGAATCAAGAAAAAATGTGAGGAGATTATATCGGAAGCTTAAGAATAGTGGATACAGATTAGAAGCATATTTAGAATATCGCTATGTTAAAAGCTCATATTGTAAACTACTTAAAGAATCAAAAAAATCATATAATGAAATAATTATATCTAGATTGTCGACGGTCAGAAATTCCCATGACTTTTGGGGTACTGTAAAAATGTTAAGCGCAAAATCATACCAAGAAAACCCAATTGGCGTTGATACGTGGTGTTCATATCTACAAAACCTTTTCACTTCACCTAGATTAATAATTGAAGAATCGCAATTCTCAAACATTGGGCATCCCTACTTGAATAGAGATATCACACTAGAGGAACTCGACCTTTGTATTTCTAAAAGCAAAAGTGGGAAGTCACCTGGTCTAGATGGCATACCCTACGAGATTTATAAATGTCTCAGTTCTGAATGGATTCACTACCTCCTGAACTTATTCAATCAAGTGTTAAGGACAGAGAAAGTGCCATCTGACTGGTCAAAGGGTGTTCTGACGATGCTTTTCAAGAAAGGTGATCCTAACGATCCATCAAACTATAGAGGCATCGCATTATTTAACACTTGTGCAAAACTTTTTACCTCCATCTTAGCAGAAAGGATAAGGTTTTGGGCTGCGGAATGTTGCATCATACCAAAGGAACAGATGGGCTTTCAAAAAGGAAAATCTTGTATGAATAACCTTTTTCTTCTGTATTGCATAATCACCCTCTATGTGAAAATCAAGAAGCAGAACTTATACTTGATATCAGTAGATCTGCACAAGGCTTTTGACACCGTAAATCATGCACTGTTGTGGGCAAAGCTTAACTCCTATGGACTGAGTGGCAAAATAATAAGAATTATCCAAAACCTTTACTCCGGCGCAGAATTCTACCCTAAAATCAATATGAAGATAATAATTTTTAACGTTCTCATTGAGACAGGAGTTTTACAAGGCGAATCACTCTCACCTTCCTTGTTTATACTATTCATGGCAGATATTATGGAAGAATTTCGATCTGCAGGTCTGCATGGGGTGCAATTGGATAGCAGGACCGACTTACTAGGACTTTTATTCGCCGATGACCTTATTATGTTTGGAGACTCCAGGACTGATGCTCAAGCAAAACTCAATGCTTTGTCTGCTTATTGCAGGAAGAATCAGCTGAGGATAAATAAAAACAAAACTAAAGTTATAGTTTTTAGAGCTAGTCCTAGATGTAAGAGTCGGCCTCCCTTGTTGCTCGATGGTGAACCGATAGAATACAGCAACAGCTTTATATATCTGGGTGTTCCTTTTAGTTGCGTGGGCAAGTTCAGGCAGGCAGCGGACCACTTTGTCAGCCGTGGTAACAAGGCCTTGGGTAAGGTTAAGGAAATCCTTATAAAGGGAAAGTCAAGCTCTTGGGACACATCCGTGAAGCTTTTCAACTCCATTGCTGCTGCCACTGCACTTTACTCGGCGGAATTATGGTCACTGTGTCACATAGAGAAGGTGGAAGGCCTCCGTATCAAGTATATAAAAAGTGTTTACCATCTACCAATTAATACTCCAAACCACTTCGTCAGGCTCGAGTTCGGTGGGCAAGACCTGAGGGTAGCTATCTTGAAACGGATTTTAAACTGGTGGATCAATATCAAGTCTATGGAAGTCGATGCCCTGGAGAGAAAGGGCTATGAGATGATTATTAAGAAAACTAACTTCCTCCCAGAGACCCTAAAAGATGCCTGGTTTTCGCCGCTTCACAATATTTTGAGCACACTGGGAATGACGGAAGTGTTGGAAGAATCACCTTCTCTCGGTAGATATCAAACGAGCCTTGAATTCTGAGTATAACCCTCTATTCCGGCGGCTGAGTTCTCTTGGTGTTGGCGAGGAGTATCTTCGCTTCGATGTGGGTATAGAAAAGAAGAGAGCTCTTATCCAGCTTAGACTGACGTCCTCCAGTGAAATTCGGCTATACTTGAACGGCACAGCTTACAAGCTAGATACCCAGGTCATCTGTAGTCTGTGTAACCTGCAAAGACCGGAGACGTTGACTCACCTTATTTTCGAGTGCCCTGCCTACCAGTTTCTAAGATCCCAATACCTCCAAGGCTTCAAATCTTCTGATAATGAAGAACAGCTAATTTGCCTACTTAACCCTCAAGAAGGACATTTATTATCAAATATTTTTTATTATCTAACTGGGGCCTTGAGGATTAGGTCATTTATTATTTTTGAATAGATTTCGATATAAGTACTTTTGTTCATTATTGTTAAAATGTAATGTTTATTTTAAACTAGGAAGAAAAACTTTGTTTTACTTATTATTATTATTATTATTATTATTTTATTTTTATTTATATCCCTGGGCCACCAGACCCCTGTAATTGTTATTCTTAAACAAATACAGTAATTTTGATTGATTGATTGATTGATTGAAATTCCAGATCCGTCTACTGACCGATTGCTGTTTGATATTGTTACAGCAAACATGATCCAAGGTCCATGCGGTACTCTTAATCGTTCATCGCCTTGCAAGGCAGATGGAAAATGTACTGAAAAATTCTCTAAAGATTTCACTAACGATACGATTACAAATGTCGACGGATATAAGCAACACAGACATTGACAATCGATGGGTGGTGCCATATTCGTCTCTGCTGAGCAAGACATACAATGCTCATATTAATGTTGAGTTCTGCAGTTCTGTGAAGAGCGTCAAATACATTTGCAAGTATGTCCATAAAGGAATGCTCTTCCAGTGAATAAAAACGATGAAATAACGCTCTACCAAATTGGTCGGTCATCAACTTCAATGAAGCTGCTTGGCATACCTTTGTTTTTCCAATTCATGAACGAGATCCGTCAGTTGTTCAGTTAGCCGCCTATCTTGAAAACGGTCAGTGTGTATTTTTCACCAACGATGCAGCAATTGATCGTGCTATAAATCCACCAAAAACTACACTCACTGATTTTTTTTAATTGTGTAATCGTGCGGATGATTTTGGTGCCTTTGCACGATAATTACTCTATTCACAAGCACCACGCTATTTCACGTGGGCTCATATAAAAAAGTGGATGCCCCCAAGCAAGGCTCACCGCAAGCCTTTATTCAAATCAAACACCTTGGGGCGAGTATTTAAAGTCAATCCAAGGCTGACTGAGTGCTTTTATCATCTACTGTTGTTGATTAATGTTACTGGCCTTTTGTCATTTCTAGATATACGTAAAGTGAATGGGTAACAGTAACCAACGTATAAAGATACATGCCTTGCACTCGGCTTGCTGGAAGATTACAGCCATTGGGAATGTATGCTTGCTGAAGCAGCATTGAACTGTACAGCAATACAAATTCGTCTACTATTCCCTAGAGTGTTGACTATATGTTTCTCAGCCCGAGCAGAGATATTGTGGGATAATCACAAAGTTTTAATGACTGATGATATATTGCATCAACATCGTACACGGTGCAACGATCTAAAGATAACATTCAGCGACGCTATATACGTTGAAGCATTGATTCCTATTGAGGATCTTTGCATTATCATTGCCAACATACTTTTCATTAATTCCGGCATGAATTCGCCAAATCGAAATGCATCTGATTTAATGAACGCTGAAGTGAATCGTGAACTGCAGTACAACAGTGAAAATGGCGGCGATTGTTCCTCGCAATATCACACTAATTGAATGAGGAACAAAGAATCATTTACGACCGCATTATGCTCGCAGTTTTCAGTTGGACAAGGTGGGTTCTTCTTTTTGGATGCACCAGGTGAAACTGGCAAAACATTCCTTATTTCGCTAATTCTCGCCAAATTCCGATCAAATAATAGCATCGCATTGGCCGTTGCATTATCGGGCATTGCGGCAATTTTATTGGATAGACGCAGAACAGCTCATTCAAAAAATATGAATTACATTTACATATTGACAATATTTATTACGATATATATACTTTTAAGGAATAAATTATAATAAATTAAAAATATTAATGTTTGGTGTTTTGTTCTTTTTATGTTCCCTCATCGTTCACAGCGCTCCGATAAATCACTCATAAATCGCATCCTTATATAAAGTTGAGTCCTGCAGACAAATGCCTCGTTTGTAATAAGGAAGAAAACGAAACTCTCTACCACTTCATCTGTACTTGCCCGATCTACTCAGCTTATAGAAAATACTACTTGCCTAACTTCATCAACATTTTACCACATCAGTACCACCAGATTATACAAAATGCCGACATACCTACCTACAGAGCTTTGTTCGAGTATACAGTGCGAAGTCTCAACCTCCGAAGATTTATGCTAGAAGAATAGATCCGAAGACATGATAATAGTCCTGATATTTTGATTTATTGTTGTTAAATCACTATATGTTATTTATTCTGTTTTGGTGCCTCTTATTTACTCTTTATTGCTATTTTTTTGTTATTGCTTGTTATTGTTATTGACTTGCTTGTTCGTCTGCTATTATTTTTCTTTGTTTTGTTTTTGTTTGGTCTTTGCATTAAAAAAAAAAAAAAAAAAAAAAAAAAAAAAAAAAAAAAAATATGTTAAAAAGATGGCACTAGGAATTAATATTGAAAAAAAAAATGCATTGTATACACTCTAATTAATTGTAATTGTACACACTCTATTTGTATGGGGGACATCCCCGTAAACAAATAAACAATTATTATTATTATTATTATTATTATTAATCGCATCCTTATATACTTGCAATAAGTTAGTGATTTCTTTTCTACACTAGAAATTCCCTAGAAATAATTTATATGGCAAAACAACGTTTGCCGGGTCAGCTAGTAGTATGTAAATATTATTCATAGTATGTGTGAGATGAAATTACAGGAAATATTAATAGCAATTACCTCATGTCGAATAGTTCATGTATTTCTTCGATATGAGTGCCAATTAGTAAGAATCGACTTTATCGATTTTTCTTAGGCATTATTCTTAACATTAGGATCTATTATTATGATTTAATTTATATTTGTATGGACTCTAATCAACTCATATAAAAATAATTAATGATAATCGTTGAATTATAATTTTTTTCGCTATGAATGTTCCCTATGATGGAGCCCGTAGTATTTAACTATCATAAACAGTTTTGTACAATCCTTTCATATTCAATAAAAGACGCGACCAACTTAAGAAAACACATATTTGGCCATAACAACTTTTCAGTTCGAAATAGGTCCATGTATCAAAAGAACTTTTTTGTTTGAAATCGCCTCTAAAATCATCTTCTGCAGCCTCAACAATACCCAAAGCTTTTGAAGTGAAAGGCTACATGACGACTAAGTTTGAAATAAAAATACAAAAGTATGAATTGTAATAACTAACTAAAAATAGATGGTACAGTATACAAAATGTTTATGTCTCGACTTAATAATAAGATAAAATTGAGAGTTTACACACATTGTATATAAAAATGAAAAATATATAAAAAGGAAGTTATATAACAATAAAGGTAATAATAATATAGAGGTAGATTGATGATGACGGATACCTATGACATCTTAATCTAGCGTTAGAGGATGCGGAAGATGTTAGAGTAAGTAGATGAAATTATCTTTTTATCTACTTTATGGTTTACAGGATTATTTTTTTTTTTTAGATGGATGAATATGGATTCTGAGAGGAGTGGTTAATGATGATTAGGCTCAGTAGCTAATAAGGAGGGATTATCAAAGTCAAAGGAATGGTTATGGGTAATGGCATGTTCTGCTAATTTAGATATTAAATAATTACGCGTAGGAATACTATATTCATGATGGTAAACCCATTTTTAAAAATAATTTTTGGTTTCACTAATATATCTACTGTTGCAATTAGGCGTGGAGCATTGGATACGATAGACTGCATTATATTGTTCTAGGAGTGGTTCGGGGTCTTTTAGTTTGGTATAGAGATTTTTTTAATTTGTTGTTAATTTTTAAAACTAGGTGTATGAGTAGGTAACGATTTTTTAATTTTGTTGGAAAGAATGGGGATATATGGGATAGATTTGTATTGGAAAGTATAGAGCAGAGGCTGTGATGAGTTGGTAGAACAATTTTGTTTTTGCAGTATTACTAATCAATGTTTTTATTAAGTGGATTTTAAGATATTTTCATTTGATGTTGTTACAGGCGGATGTTGTTTGATATTTATTTTATCATGTTAACCAGCTACTCTTTCAAATATTCCTATATAATTTTACTAGCCTTTATATAATTATCAGATTTCCAAATTACCCATGTCGTGTAAACATACCATCAATTGGTTTACATTACTTTGTTACTTCTTATTGTTGCTATCTATAATTTATAATTACTTGATAAACAATTAATTATCATCTTCTAGTATAGATACTTTACATGTCGCTCATGTATTTTAGCCCTGACGAAGATCCACATGTTTTGATCGAAACGTTGCTTTACCAAATAAAAATAGTTTTGACTGAAAATCCTGACAATTAATCATTCTATCGTAAAGAAAACAGTTGACCAATACACAACCCATACTAGAAATATACATACGGATCTGAATTGTGTGAATTTTAAATTCATTTAACATTATTATTATTCTGGGCGCGAATAATCCGCAAATTCGATTAATCGCCTTCGGATAATCGGGAGTTTAAGGCTTGTGTATTTTTTTTTTTTTTTTGTTAAATGATGTCTGCCCCTTCATCCGTGAAGCCAACAGTCACGAAATTCCGATCAGTACTGCGTTATGGTATTCATAATAGTACAGGAGCCAGATGCAAAAAATCTCACCCATAGAACATACACCTACAAATTTCAGCATAGTTAGAAACACCAGAGTTAAGTGAGAAACCGGCTGTCTGGCAGCGATAAATTCTTACTATTTCCTTAAAAATTAATTTGAATAATTATTTTTTTCACAAAAATTCAACCATAAAACATACGGCTGGAATATGGCTTAATCGTTAGGTTTTTATTTCTAAAGAAAGGGAAAAATCGTCTGGCATCGATAGAACTCTTACTATTGCCTGCCAGACGCCCGCGAGAATCACAAAAACACCCATAAAACATACGATTCATTCTTGTGCCAATTAATACAAAAAGGTTCCTAAACACGAAATTCGGTCGTTAAAAAATTCGGGTGGCTGGTTAAAATTCTTACTAATACCCGCCAGACGCGTTTATAAGTAAAAAAAAATCGTTCCAATCCAGGTGAAAATTTGCGTTATTTTTCTATTTAATTTTATTTATGACCGTTTCTAAATGTTCTTAGAAATTAGTTTAAGGATCCTAACATTCATATTTAGCAAAAATAATTATTACTATCGATGCTAATTATTTATATCGGAGTTTAAAACCACTATTTCTTGGGACGACGAGGAGTTATTGTCCAGTCAATGTATTTTTTTTTTGCCCCTAAATAACTTCCTGTATGAATCAATGAATGAATCATTGATTAGTCAATGTGAATGTATAAATGTAATGTATTAAGCAAATTCTTTGTAGTATTTAGGTCACTTTTTAAGAGTTTATTGTTTATTGATTCACCATATTTTTCTAGAATTTATGTTTAAAGTGTTTAATTATAAGTTTCTTTGAGTAGATTTAATGTAAAAATTTCCATATATAATAAAAATATAGATAAATCCATATAATTATATCCATATATAATTCCATATTTAATAAAAATATTTAAAAAAAAACTATTTTACTGTGAAATATGCAAAAACCGGAATCATTCACCTTATTATGCATACATTATTATAAAATACCAAGAACCGAAATAAAACAATAATCGTTGTAGGAAAATAAAAACTGTATATATTATCTATGTAAGAAACGAGTTTAACACCAAAATATAAACATATTAAAAAATTGGATATAACAATTGGATATAGAAATGAAATTAGAAGAAAATCAAATTAAATATTCGCCATCTATCGTAATCAACATAAATGCATTGTGAGAAAAGTGTGGGGGACCAAATTCCTAAAGCACATGCATTTTACGCTTTCTCTGGTTGCAATTTTACAGGGCAGGAATTTGTTATTTAAAAATCCAAAGGTCTATGGAATTTCCTACATCGTGCTAAACGAGTATTCTATCTTTAATTGATCGAAAAGGTATAGAACAGTTTGTCTGCCCTTTATACGGTGTTAACTACTTCTCTTTTAATTAAATAAGATTATTATACAAAAGAGGATATTAATTGAAAGGAGTGTTTTCATCATTAAAGTTACAAAAACAAATTGAATATCAGTGTACCCCTAATGATACTCAGTTCTTCTTAAAAAAATCAAATGAAAAATGTAAGTTGAATAAGTTTGGTGCAAGGCCAATAAGGCGATAAGGCCCAAACAAATCACTGAGGACTTAGGCATATTAAAAAATTGCACTGCATATCACATACGAATAAAAAAATGAAATTAGAATAATGTCAAAATTTGTGGAGGGTTATAAAGTTCTTAAGCCTGCATTTCACGATTTCTCCGGTTACAATTTAACTGGACAGAAAAAAAAAAACTAAACCAGTATGTTTTAAGGAATTGCTAAGTGTTGATGAATTGACTTTTGTGTTGATTACGATTGACGGCGAATATTTATTTTGCCTTTCTTCAAATTTCATTTCTTTATCAGTATGTGATATGCAGTGCAATTTTTTAATATGACTTAGTCCTCAGTGATTTATTAAGGCCTTATTGCCTTATTGGCCTTGCACCAAACTTATTCAACGTAGGTACATTTTTCATTTGATTTTGTTAAGAAGAACTGTTTGAACTGTTGAAGTGTTTCATTAAAGATACAAAATCAAGTTGAATATCAGTGTACACCTAAGTATGTTACGCGCATCGCACCAGATAATTTTAATGATTTCTATGTTTTTCTTAGTGATTTAGTATGACTAATTTCCGTTAGTAAATAATTTGACTTCAAAAATTTAAAATTGATTCTATTTTCTTATTGTCGTTCCCAGGAATTGCTAATTCGGGTTTCAATCCTATTGATTTGTAGTGTGTAATATGGGCATTCCATGAAGATATTTTGTATTGAGATAGTGCTATTGCAGTGTTTACATTTCGGTGCGGTTCCTTTGTGATGAGGTAGGAATGGGTAAGTCATGCATGACCGATCCCAAGCCGAGTCAGCACGACCTCCTCTCTACGGTATTTACGGACAGATCCACCCCCACGGCATTACATCTCTCTTGATAACTTTTAATTTACTTCGTGGGCTCTCATCCGAAATCGACTGCCACGCATCTTTAATTTCCTTTTCGAGCGGCTTCCTAAGATCTGATGGAGTCAAAACTGTTTTGCCAGGTGCAGGAAACGCTTCCTTTGCAGCTCGGTCGGCCAGCCCGTTGTCAAGGATTCCCACGTGACTCGGTATCCAAACAAATTGAACTGCCATTCTTAAGTCATGTAGCGAGGTTATGTTGGGGTGTATGCGAGAACAACGTCGAGATTCGCCAGAGAATTTCCTCCGCTCTCAAATTATACTTTGGACCCCTCCTAAACCTGAAGAGTCGTGCCCTTACTAGGAAAACAAAAATCCACCTGTTCAAGACACTGATTAGATCCTTTACTGTAAGCGTCGAAATCATGGGCCATTACAAGGGAGTATGAGCAAGACCTGCACATACTTGAAAGGAGGATCCTGGGAAGGATATTTGGAGGAGTATGGGACAATGGAAGATGGCTGCGACGTACCAATCTTGAAGTTTACACACTGTACAAAGACCCCAATGTGGTGAGGGTTTGTAAGCTTCGTCGATTCCGGTGGGCGGGACATGTGATTAAGATGAGCTCCCTAAGAAGCTGCTGACAGAACAACTGTTCAGCACAAGACGCAGAGGAAGACCCAGAATGAGATGGGCTGATTGTGCCTCGGACCTCCTCCTAGCTCCTAAATGTCATAAATTGGATGGCGGTAATATGTGAAATGTACATATGTGCTTCCCTCTCTGCCGAAATCAGGAATACCAACTGCTTATACAGATTTAAAATCATCCATCCGCTCAAACAAAAAAGAAAAAAAAAAAAAGGATGTTGGCTTCTTATTTACTATGTAACAAAGCTTTAATTTCATTATACTTTTTTTTTTCTATGAGTATCAACTATTAATCTTTTAGTTTTTCTTTTATGAGAAAGAATTTTGATTTTTTTAATTTATTTTGAAATTCATTCACAATTTATTTTTGTTTATCTAGGGGTTACTTTGTATTGTATATCTTCCATCTATATTTCGTTAATAGATTGCTACCCTGTATTGTGTGTATACGTAGAGGGAGGTGGGGCACAATGAAACACAATTTTCTTTTACCCATAGCACCCCACCTGAGACTTTATATTCATTTTTTTATTTTTTCCATGTTACATTAGGATCTAATCTTTGTAGTAAATGCGTTAAACATTATTTTATGTATCATGTGTGACCGCGAGCAGCTATTTTCAAAAAAATAAATTTTGTTACATTGTGCCTCATACCCGGGGTACAATGAAACAGCGCAAGGGGTACTTTGAAACAACTGAAAAAACAACACCATAATTATCGAAAAAAATTAATTCGGCTTTCGGTAGGTTTTTTGTTCTCCTGCTATAGGATAGCCACGAAATTCTTCAGGAGAGCGGACTTAGTTGTCAGAGAAGAAAATTGTCATAAATTAATAGACTGTTTTTGGTGTTCCGCTCTCGATTTCGCACCATCCTGTAAGAAAATGAAAAAAAAAAAAAACCGACAGTTTATTGCACAACGAAAAACTCATGGGGCACGATGAAACACTCGTGGGGCTCCATAAAGCATTTCATTATGACCCGGACGCCCCTATTTCAAGGAAACCCATACGAGCCAATTTGACGTCTTTCACTTCCTACGATGAATGTGATGAGGTAGGAAAGCCAAATTTAGGCGAAATCTTAAGAGACATATGCATAATGAAATATTGTAAGAGCAGATTGAATAAAATAATTCTCTTACCTAGAGAAGAAAATCTTTTCGACGAAAAATTTTAGTTTTACCACACAAAACCGCAGTTCAACACGTGGAGGCTGTCACGCAACAAGTCGAAAGGGGACAAATAGCTGACTATGGAGTCACCCTTTCCGCTTGCTGTCTGAATTGAGTTGCCTTTTGGTTCGCCCAGTGCAACGAGTGTTTCATTGTGTCCCACCCTCCCCTAAATTATTCTGAAATTATTCGCATTTAGTTATTTTTAATTTTTTGGTTGTTAGATATATTAATTAAAGGGTAAGACACGCCCACAAGTGAAGGTATTCCAAGCCCGACCTCACCTTGCAAGTCGTTTTGTTTATTGACCTCTCAGGTCGTAGGCCTTAAAATAAAAATAATATTAAATGGTGTCCATAATACAAGGCTACTACCAATGATAATCTGTAGTGTTTTTAAAAATTATAATTGCATTTCCTAAGGAAGCATTTAGCCCGTCATAACTAGGGTAACTGTACCAATATTTGACAGTTTAAGAAAAAAATATTATATTATCGAAACTGTTTACCAATATATTGATGTTAGGATAATCTTTATTATGAATTTAGTTAGGCCAATCCCTCTGGAAAACTGGGAATACAATATACTATGGTCTACATTTACGGTTTTTATCAAAAAAATGATTTCCTAGAAACTTTCTAAAATGAACCAATAGTTGACACATCAAAACGCAAAGGTTTGGAAAGTTGACACATGCATTAATTTTTGATTTCCTATGATTTTTAATAGGTAATAAGGACTGCAATAAAAGTTAATTTTTTGTTTTATTTATAAACTAGTAAATTCACAATGGAAAAAAAAAATCCACAATTTAATTATTTTATACGCAAAAAGCTTAAATGAGACAAAAAAACAAAAACAAAAAAAACAACAACAACAAACAAACGAAAAATGAGATCATCCAGTTACGTAAGTATGATAAATAGATTTTAGTAATGGCCTGAAGTTTCGTTTTTTTAATGTTGGGTTTGCACAATTTTAGACTTTCCAATGATACTACACTCTTCTAGTTCTCTTTTAGATAATTGTAGATGGCCACATTCATTGGTTGGATAAAATGTGTATCATTTTGATAGAGTGCAACTAATAGTAAGTATCTCATGTACTTTGCAGAATTGGGAAGTGGGGAGAGTCAGATGAGACGCTAGTTCATTCAGGAATAGGTAATGCAATAATTGGCAATACAATTTTGCTATCAATGATCAATGGTTAGAGCGCACTAGCTATAAATTCATAAAATAAGACATCAGTCATCCAGCTAGACTCAGAATTCCATAAACCACGCCCAGATGGAACACTATTTGCTAATTCTGGCGGCGAGTTGACATCGATGTCAACTATTGAAACTAAGGATTAATTTCTATTCTAATAGTTGAAACCTATATTTAAGCCCTAAAACATTGTATAAATATATTAAAAAGGATATTTTAACACTTATGTGGGTTAAAGAATATTTATTAACAGAAATATACAGTTATCACAATGCCAACGAATTATTACAACTTGAACACTTGAGCAGGTTACAAAATTGATAACGTTATATCTCACAATCATATGACTTGAACTTCACTGTCAAGACACAGACTTCGACTAACTCGTTCAGTCACTGCTCCTTATATATAATCGTAAATAGTCAGGCCTGGAATATTCCAGAACAATGTGGGCAGTTCTCCTTAGAGACATTCCTTCTGGATGTCTTCTTTTCCATGCGTGCCTGCTCCCTAGGTCGAACGAAAGGTCTCTTCCGTAATCCGCTGCACCTGTTCTTCTTCATGGTTCCCCGTATATGGCGCCAAGCGATCATTATGGACGATAATGGGCTTTCCTTTGGGGTACTTGAACACCCTGTAGACCAGATCGTTGATTTGCTTCTTAATCACGTATGGTCCTAGCCTTCCTTTTGGGTTGTAGAGCCAAGCAAGTTCCTCTTCTTCGTATCCACCCTGGTTGGCCCTGCTCCCGCTTTGTCTCCTCATCCGATCTCTGGCGACGTGTCTCTTATTGACAGCGATAGGGTGATTTCGATTCTCTTCTCGAGGCAATGACGGATCGACGCCTTCAATCACCCTGTCCTTCTGCTTGTATTTCAGCTCGCCCTTCGTAGTCGCCTGCCGAACCAACGAGGTAATCGACGCCGAAGTCCCAACCTTAGAGCCTTTTTGAAGAATACTTAAGCGTTTATCCCACGGTGGCTACCACACCGGCTGGTCCCCGACTCCGTAAGGGCAGCTCCTCTCCACTGATCTTGACATTCCTCCGTTCCAGGTCGAGCTGAAAGCCATACGCGTTCATGAGGTCCATCCCAAGGATTACATCTTCTTCAATGTCAGCCACTAGGACTGAGTGTGAGATATGGTTTGAGCCTAACTGTAACTTTACCTCGGTTTCCCCGAATAACTTGGCTTCTTATCCGGTCGCAGTCCTCAGCTGCCATCTGGAAGGCGTCTTTTCTTGCCAGCCACACTTGAAGAGACTATAGTCTTTGTAGCTCTTGACATTCCTCCGTTCCAGGTCGAGCTGAAAGCCATACGCGTTCATGAGGTCCATCCCGAGGATTACATCTTCTTCAATGTCAGCCACTAGGACTGAGTGTGAGATATGGTTTGAGCCTAACTGTAACTTTACCTTGGTTTCCCCGAATACCTTGGCTTCTTATCCGGTCGCAGTCCTCAGCTGCCATCTGGAAGGCGTCTTTTCTTGCCAGCCATACTTGAAGAGACTATAGTCTTTGTAGCTCCAGTGTAATCAGCATCGTGTGCCTCTTGCCGTTGACGCTGCCATCCACATATGCGCTGTCGTCTCGGTGTCCCAAGGAGGTTACCATTATTGGGGAAGCACCTTGGTGACTGCCCCGGGAAGCTTTTATCCTCCGGGTATTGGCGTGTCCTATTTTTCCTCTGTCAGGAGCGACCTTTCCTTTGCAGGATCTCTTAATGTGTCCGAGCTCCCCACAGCTCCAGCACCGCACAGGTCTCCTTTTCCGGGATGGTAGGACTTTTAAAACTTCTAAAACAAGATTCTCCAAGTCTTCAGTTATTGCCGGCTCCCCGCAGTTCCTACACCGGAAGGGCCTTCTCTGCGAGTCTAAAGCCTTCGCAACCCCTGAGAGAATACCTTCTTGGTCTCTGTGGTTCACCTTGTCACAGTCGGTCGTACGCCTGGTCTGGACGCATCCATAGTTACGATAAGCCTCGGTAGCCGCCTCAAAATCCAATGCTATGGTTAGTGTATCCACCAGCAATTTAGGGCGAGCAAGCCGCACCGCTCTCTGAAGCTCCAAGTCTCACTTATCACAATGCCAACGAATTATTACAACTTGAACACTTGAGCAGGTTACAAAATTGACAACGTTATATCATACCTTGAACTTCACTGTCAAGACACAGACTTCGACTAACTCGTTCAGTCACTGCTCCTTATATATACTCGTAAATAGTCAGGCTTGGAATATTCCAGAACAATGTGGGCAGTTCTACGCCATCACGGAAAGATCTAGACCCAAACAGTTCGTTCCAACTGCTTATTTTGTTCCAACAAGCGGTCCGGGAGGTTACGCCATATTTTTTTTTTATTTGCTTATCGGTTTAACGTTACAATATCAAATGATTCTCATGAACTTAATGAATACCATAAAAGTAATTAAAACATAATTGAACTCAAATAAGCCATTTTGAATAATTGAACTCAAATAAATAATTAATCATAATTGAACTCAAATAAACCATTTTGTATGGGTAATTTTCATAGAAAGGACCAAAAGCTGTCCCGATGGATTTTGCAACCCCCTCACCAGGCGGGGGAACCCGCCTCTATCTTCTCGGAGAGTAATTGTATCTAAATTTTTTTTTCGCTTTCTTCTCCTAGAGCTTATTGGGACGTATCCATTGGTTTACCGTTATTTTTAAAAAACAGCTGTATTTAATTAAAAAAAAAAAAAAAACTGGATGGTCATACAATAGAATATCATTTGTCTTTCCCCGCCCGCATGTACTCTGAGAGTAATTGTATACACATGTATTAGTTGCTTTCTATATCTAGAGACCTTTAAAATGTTACCAACGGTGATATGTTTAGATAAATCATGAGGAAAACGGGTAATAAATTAATTGAAAACGTACACATGGCTTGGAGCGGGAACATGAAGTATATTATATTAAAAAGGTTACAACAAGGTTACAAAAATAGTTAAATGATATAAGGGCTTTAATTATTTTAAATAGTCAATTAGTTATAATTATACATAATAGTCTCCTATTATGTATAATTTTAACTATTTTAATGTTAAGAATTATTAACATTAAAATAGTACCATGAATCAAAAAGTATGTATCTTGTGAGGGGACATCAATACTGAAGTGATATGTTAGGAACTTAAAACCTTTCTGGGTTTCTTCTCTGACGAACAGGTCTGTTGATGGGACATAGTGGAGTCTGAAGAAAAGGCTCGGTTGAAGATGAATCTTGAAGATCATGAGGAGGCACAGCTGAAGCTGGCTCGGTTGAAGATGAATCTAGAAGATCATGAGGTGCAAATTGAGTGTGAGATTCCTGAGGTGGACCTGGAGCTCGAGGAATTTCATAAGACTAAGAAGGGCCAAATGAAACAGTATTTTTTGCTTGTACAAGGATGTTTCTCAGTTGATTTATGTGACGCTTGCAAATTCTCCTTGATTCGTCCTGGCGGACAAGGTAATGTTGTTGACCCAACCTTTGCGTCACCTCACCAAACTCCCACTTTGACTTGTTATTTTTGAAGACACGGATTTGCACTCTCTCCCCCTCATGAAAAAGTCTTCTGGTAACTCGCGTTGACTGAGAAGAGTGTGGTTTGGTTGGTAACAAGGCATCCAGGTGGATTCGGAATTCTCTTTTCAAATATAACTCAGCAGGTGAGGAGCCATTAGCCAGAGGAGTTGATCTGTAATGAAATAGGATATTTGTGACTTTTTCTGGCATAGGGGTATCGCCATTTGACAAGGTTCGCAACTTATCCTTAAGCGTCCGCCCATTGAGTTCAGCCAGGCCATTAGTTGATGGATGGCCAGGGGCTCTATATTTTTGAAAAATTCCGTTTGTGCGGCTAAAAAGATGAAACTCTTCGCTCTGGAAAATGCTAGCGTTATCTGAAACAAGCTGATTTGGTAATCCATGCGTTGAAAAAATCTTTCTGAGAAGATTTATGGTTGAGGACGTGGTAGGTGCTTCTTTGATAGGTTCAACTTCCGCCCATTCTGACTTAGCATCTATGCAAACAAGGAAATAAGCATAATCTATATGGACTCGTTCCCGATTCTCGGATGGTTCATCCCAAGGGTGAACTGGTACTTTTGATGGGAGTGCACTGCTCACAACTCTTGACAAGTCGCTCATTGTGACTGTCAATTCCAGGCCAGTAGACATATTTTCGGGCTAATTGTTTCATTTTCTAGATGTGTTTCATGCAGTTCTGATATAACTTGGCTTCGAAGGGATGTAGGGATGACAATACGATCTTGGCATAAGATGACATCTTCATGCAGTGTAAATTCTGAGACCACGCAGTCGTTTTTTAGTGACTCGATGATTTTCTTGAGTTCCGGATCCTTCTTGGTTTCCTCTTGAATAGTCTCAAATGTAACTTTATTGCTTGAGATATGAACTGAAATATTTATTGAAATCTATTGAATGAGATTTACACCAAAAATAATAGCAAGAGCTTCCCTGTCTAGCTCCCTATAATTAGCTTCTGAAGATGAGAGTGAGCGGTAAGCATAGGCAATAGGTCTTTCAGCATCATCTACCATCAGCATCTTAGAACTGCTGCAACGCCATCTGGGCTTGCATCGCATGTAAGAATGACTGGTAAAGTAGGGTCAAATGAAATCAGAACGCGGTCACTACAAAGTTTAATTTCAAAAAGAAGGCTTCACAATCGCTCGTCCATAAAAATCGTTGATTATTCCGCAACAACCTACGGAGGGGGAAAGACAAGGCTGAAAATTGTGGAATGAATCTTGAGTAATATGTAAGAAGACCCAGAAATCTACGAACTTCGTCAGCATCTTTAGTGCGTGGCATATTGTTGACAGCTCGAACTTTTTCAGGGGATTTTCGAATCTTTCGAATGGTTGTGCTCTACAACATGACCTAGGTACCCAATTTTTTCTTCAAAGAAAGAACACTTACTTTGGTTGACATGTAGGTCGTGGTCAGCAAGAGGTTTGAGGCAGGCGCGCAAATTTTGAGTACATTCTTCCAAAGTTGCTCCATGGCATATTATGTCGTCAAAATATGCTTCTGATTTTGGCAACCCCTGAAGAACTTGAGACATTATGCGATTGAACTCGGCTGGTGCAGACTTGATGCCTTGAGACCCAGAAATCTACGAACTCCGTCAGCATCTTTAGTGCGTGGCATATTGTTGACAGCTCGAACTTTTTCAGGGGATTTTCGAATCTTTCGAATGGTTGTGCTCTACAACATGACCTAGGTACCCAATTTTTTCTTCAAAGAAAGAACACTTACTTTGGTTGACATGTAGGTCGTGGTCAGCAAGACGTTTGAGGCAGGCGCGCAAATTTTGAGTACATTCTTCCAAAGTTGCTCCATGGCATATTATGTCGTCAAAATATGCTTCTGATTTTGGCGACCCCTGAAGAACTTGAGACATTATGCGATTGAACTCGGCTGGTGCAGACTTGATGCCAAAACTGAGGCAATTCATTCTATACATGCCACGGTGTGTTGCTATGGTTTGGATCATAGCACTATCTGGACAGACTTTTACATGCAAGTACGCCTTATATAAATCAATCTTACAAGTCACCTGATTTATAATCAACGCACAAGCGTACGCTGCTTTTGGGATAACAACTAATGGTGATCCCCAATCACTTGTTGTAACTGGCGAAATTATTCCAGCAGCTTCCAGGGAATCCAATTCTTTTTCAACACGTTCTCGTAGAGCATAAGGCAAATGGCGCTCTCTTGTGAAACTAGGTTTTGCCCCTTGCCGTAGCTGCAGCTTAACTTCATAATCTGGAATGCAACCAACTTCCTCGGTAAAGACAGTTGGGAACTCAGCTATTATCTCGCCAGGTGTAGTGACACAGCCTATTGCAAGGGCACTTGACATATGGTTTTCGGTGGTATCATTTTCTCTCAATTCAATCATTAAATCTCTAATCCATTGACGCCCAAGCAATGCTGTATGGCCAGAGGGAACAATATACAGGTCACCACACGCATTTCTACCTTTATATGTGGCTGTTACCTCAACTTTTCCTCTCGGAAGAATTTCGTTGCCTGAGTACGCTCGAAAAATGGTATTTGTTGGTTGGATTTCTAGTTCCAAATTCAATTTCCTAAAATCATTCTCGTTTAGGAGAGAAAATCTTGCTCCTGAATCGACCTCCATGAGCTGGGGTTTTCCATTGATTTGGACTGTGACGATATATTTATCGGAGTCTGGGTTTACTTCGAAAAGTGCTAAAAGATATGAAATGCCGTATTGATGTTCAGCGTTGACGTGAGAAATTGCATTTGCAGATGATGCATAACTAGGTTTTTTATTTTGTGACAGGGTGGTGAAATGAATTCTACTTTGAATTCACAATCTCCTATGTCTCGCTGTAATGCAGCAACAAATTCGGAAATCGACTGATTTTCTTTCTGGGTAATGTTCAAGAAATAGTGTTGGGACACAATTGTGCTACGTTTAGGGGTCAGCATGGTCATGAGATTGGAAACAAGTGTCTTATAATCAAGGGACGTGACAGGTTTTTCTGGTCCAAGGAATACGGTGAGTGCATTGTTATGTATACTATCCACAGAACCACACAAGAGCTGAGCTTTCTTTGTGGGATCGACTAAATTTTTTCTAATTCTACAAGTTTGATTCAGTCCTTCTTGTTTTGATACAAGAAAAATGGCAATGTTCACCCTAAAGTGTAGTCTAAACATTTTAACGAGTGTAAATTGATATGACGAATTAACTGAGAATTTTATACCGCAATATACATTTATAAGTGAAACCATTATGTATAGGTGTAGTCGTTTTATGTTATAGATTAGAAGGAGCTAGTAAATGTACCTGTACCATTTAGAGCAGATTACAGGGCCAAACATTGCCAATTTTTCTGTAAACATATACAAAACATACTTTTCTAAAAAAGGCGCAAGTGAATTTAACTGATCTTTTTATGTGTTCATAGTACAAGTAAGACTAGAAATTACCCCAGTGATAACTCCGGGGAGCACCCCTTTGAAACCGAGGAAAACGGTTTTTATTGAAAAAAGTAGTATATCAATCGCTTTTGTACCCTAATAAGCAAACCAAATTCATGTTGCTCATACGTATTATACTCGCCGTTGAATGTAAACTTTCAGTGAAATCGGTATATTGATATCTTATTTCTAAAAGGAGAAAATCGAGTTTAATGTTGAATTTTTAGTTGTTTTTAAAATACCCATAACTTCTATGCAATTTCAATTTTCTTTTGGATACTCGGTGATATGAAAGCCCACCCACAGACTAAAAAAATAAAAAATAAAAAATTCTGAAAAATATTGAGTTCTTCCATGTTTATTTGCATACTAACGAAAACTATCCATTAACACACAAGAAACCTGGTTTTGGGTAAGCAAACAGGACACTTATACCGAAGCAATCTTAACGGGAATTGTTTCCTTGGTTTTTGAATTTTATTAAGAAGGTAATAAAAAAAATCCCATCAATTTATCTGTAAAATTGTGGAAAAGGCTGATTTATGTCCGCCAAAAAGCAATTATTGACCACTGTGCGACGGCTTATTATTTATTTGAAAATGAGCTGTATTTAGGTATTGAACTACAAAAAACTGGATGGTCATATAATATGTGGTGTCTTTCCCTTGCCCACCTTAATAGTTGGGGAAGGGTATAGGAAGGGAAATGTGCTTGGTCTACCTAGACGACGTAGTGTTAAGCAATCGTTCGACCACCACCTACAGAGTTTAGAAAGGGTCTTCTAACAGTTAAGTGCAGCTAATTTTAAACCGAACCCTAAACAATGCATCTCTCTTCCGAAGGTGAGTTTGTTATCTAGGCCTTGTAGTATCGGATCCATGAGAGGTATCGCGGTGGACCCAGAGAAGATCGCGACGATCGCAAACTTGCCTGTTTCTCAAGATACGCACCAGGTGAGAACTTTTCCGGGGCCCTCACTACAGAACATTCGTAAAAGAATTTGCCAAGATGGCGATAGTTTTGACGAGGCTAACAGAAGAGAAACTGCCTTAAAAGTGAGACAAAAATTGCCGGAAGTCATTCAAGGAGCTAAAGACCAAACTGAGTAGTACTCCTATACTAATTGCTTAGTTGTAGTGCTAAATGCTATCCAAGAACCGAAGGGACGTTTAGCATTGACAGCGATGGCAGCAAATCCGCCATTTGTAGTTTCCTATCTCAACACCAGGACGGCGAAGAAGGGTCATCGTATATAATATGAAACCTGTTATCGGCGCCTGAAAGGTTTAATTACACAACGAGGAAGGAGCAACTAGCAGTATTAAAGTCAGTCGAGCACTTCCATAAATATTTGGTTGGAAGGAAGTTCTTTTGTAGGCCGACCCATGCCGCACTCATACAGGTCTTGCGACTTAATACACCAAAGGGCCTGGTTGCTAGGTAGAGTTAGCTTCTGCAGAATTACGACTTCGAGTCGACCCAACACTCGGGATCCAGTCAACCTGCAATGCAGATGCACTTTCTAGAATAACATGTGATGACAACTGCAGACATAGCTCAGGAATGGCAGGAATCAGCAGCGAGAACAATAGTTGTTACTGATGAATGGCAGAACTTAGAGTTGATGAAGGCCCGGACCTGAGATTCATCAAACAAGGAAAATGTCCTGCCGAGAGTGACCGACCTGGCAGGAAGTTACTCCCCTGTTTAAGAACGTAAAAACCTACTGGGTCCAATGAAACTCCATTGCAAGGGGTAATGTATTGCTGAACGCACCCTAAAGAATGATTTCTGTGATCAGAAGAAACTGCAACTTATCAACCCAAGGAGCAATGTGCCAAACGTGTTTAAGGGGACGCATGACGGAGCATCGGAAGGTCACTGGAAAAGTTTAGGTGAACCTTAACGACGACATTATGGATTGATGTAAGTGCCGCGCGACTTTTGCTGCTCTAATGGTCCGACTAAGAGAATAAAAGCTCAAATGAAGCAATATAATGTGGGGGGCCTTAAATATATATACATTATTTAGATATGTTGTAGATGCTGAGAAAGGCAGGTATAATACATTAATAGAAGGTAATAAACAAACTGTTTACATTGTATAACTCTGTTTACAGCATAGGCTTAAAATGTTTGTCCGTAGGATGTCCCATAACCATATCACAATCTTATAATGTGTAAACTGAACCTACTCAACTTATATATTATGTACAATTAGCATTTTATTTTATTTTTTTTTACAGCGTTTAAACAAAGCATTAATTTTAAGTTGTTAAACCGCACACCCGGCTGATGGTCCATAGAGACCAAGTCTAATGTGTATTAAAATTGTATATAACCGTCTTTTGTTGTATATAGAAAAATATTATTTTATATTTATATATGTAAATATCTATAAATTGTGAGAAATAAACACATCTATCTATCTATCTATCTATCTATCTATATATATATATATATATATATATATATATAAGACGCGTAGGGGGGCCGGGATGGCAGAGTGGACAAAGGCGCTTGCAATAGGTAATCGAAGTTAAGCAACGTCGAGCGTGGTTAGTACTTGGATGGGTGACCGTTCCATTCGGGTGACCACACGCCAATGAACGCCACTCAGTCCAAGTCCACTCCCCGGGTATGTGAGGCCCGTCACTCTCCCGTCTACTGGAGGCGACTCACACCGACCGGGCGGAGGAGTGATGTACCTTCCCCGTGTATCCCATCGAGAATCGTGGTGTGGTATTCCAGGATATCAGTAACCGCCCGGAGGTTTGGTACAAGGATGGCAGGCTCCTGGGAAAGAAATATAGGTCCTCAGGGCCTGCTGACTCTGGGCTACTATAATCCTTGGACCTGGACCAGTTTGTCACTGTCCTTGAACCCGAGAGAGCTGACGCCATCGGTGGGAAGGAAACTGCCAAATTGGCCCCAATGGGATTGGTATGGAGCTAGGGAGTAGTCTGCCGCTGCACCAAGATGACCATGGCTTGTAGCAACATGAGGTTGGGCTACCCCCTCCAGGCTGTCTGTGCTCCCGCAAGCAATACAAATGTCGGTAAGAAGACCACACTGCGCGGCCAAAGGTTTCATTAGGCCTAATGCGCCAACCGAAAAAAAAAAAAAATACATGCGTCGCTGGCCCTTTTTACTACAAAACCGTTGCATCCTGGTGGTCATAAACTACTTCAGCAAATGAGTAGATAGAAAAATCAACACCGTAAAAAGAAAGGAACCCATAACCGTAGCTGACGTCCTTAGAATGGAGCTAGACAATCGATTTTGTGTTACAAGGAAAATTTTGATCGGCCAACGAAGAAACTTAGGCCGACCCAAGCCGCACTGCGACTTAATACACCAAAGGGCCTGGTTGCTAGGTAGATTTAGCTTCTGCAGAATTACGACTTCGAGTCGACCCAACGCTCGGGATCCAGTCAACCTGCAATGCAGATGCACTTTCTAGAATACCATGTGATGACAACTGCAGACATAGCTCAGGAATGGCTAACTTTATATTTCAGGATGTACAAATTAGTAGGCCTCCGCAAGATGGAAACGACCTTACTCCACCCATAATCTGATGGCATGGTGGAATGCAGGAATATACTATTAACCGCTGCTGGTTGAAAGTCGTATCAGAACATCAACAAGACTGGGACCAGTGCCTAAATCTTTTCTTGATGCCTATCACAGTTCTGTCCTTAGTAAAGAGACAATCAGGCATAATCCTATGAGTCCGTTATTCGTCTAAGAAGTATGCATTCTAGCAACTTCAAATTTGGCTTTCTACCGGATAAAGACGTCGCGGGCGTGAACTACGTCTCTGAACTTCGAAAGTTGGCGGATACCATCCACGAAATGGTCCGCTCTAGTGATATAATATCAAGGAGCTAGTGATATGATAAAGGAGCTTTTCGGTATCAAGGGCTAGGAGGGAGGTTTTCAACCTGGGGATCTGTTTTGGCTGTTCAATCCCAGAGGGGTCGTAGATACATGACTCCCCAAGAAACTGAAGAGTTTTTGGAGAGTAACATATGGATTCGGGAAAAGAATAAACGATTTAGTCTACCGTTTAAGGAAGCCAACTAGGAGGAAACCAAAGATTGTCCATTTTAATCGTATAGCCCCATGCAAAGAAGATAATACGAAGGAGTAAACGGAACAGCGTGTCTCGATCAGCACCACCATACAAGCGAGCAACAGTGAATGGCATAGCTGACGTAACGCAGACCAGTTATGTGGACGTCGTTGAGCTAACTATAGAATGTGCACTCCCACATTGTGTATCTGACGGTTTATGAATGTCCCGATGATTCACCATAGATTTCAGGAACAAGTTCGGCTGTGTGTTGAAGACCTAGAAAACCTCTCATCGGCATAGAAAGTTCTCCCTTGCTCGCATAAGGGCCAAGGTATATTCTATTTGGAAACGAAGGAATCTCCCAGCCAGAAGCCAGAGATTTGCGAAAGAGCCTTTTTGACCTGCGAGCTGCACCACTATGTCTGGGCACCACCAAACTCGCTATCCTAAAGTTGGGTTGTGAACACGATTGGAGCACGTTAAAATAACACTAGAGGAGATCTTCGCTGCGTTTTTAGCCCTAGCAGAGCTAAGTCGAGGACACAGTGCAATGATAAGCTGCTTAGCCCTCACCTTCATTCACGACCTCATTTGGGCTAGATCGGCCTTAAAATGGGGGTAGTGTTATTGTAAGGACAGAGCGAACAATAGAGGCTGAGGATCTTTAAAAAGCCTTTTATACGGTAGGCAACATCCAGCAGTGGAAGGTTCTCGTCCTTCATGCATAGTCGTCAACAGGCTTCAGCTCCTAACTATTACAGAAAAGATGTTTATCATCCTTTTTTCTTTTGACCGCCAGGACTTTACTTTTAGTTTATAAGCTCTTCCTGCTATTCAACCAGGGCTTGCTGCAACTTATCTTTATCGTCACGGACTAGAACTATATCATCTGTGAATAGGTATGCCTGCACTGATATTGTCCTCAAATTCCATTTCTCAATAACAGTTCTTCCCGTCCTTCTCTTGCAAATCTTGTGGATCTCATCTGTAAATATGATAATGGGGTGACTTAAACTGTCTCCTTGTTTCACGCCTCGTGCCATAGGAAAGGGTTTTGAACACATACGTTAATTCTTATGATTCCTTTTGGGTCGTGGCATGTTAATTTATAATGGTGTTAATTAACGGGGCAGCTATATTTTTTCGCTCTCATGGCATATGAATACTTGTTTACAGAATCAAAGGCAAGGTATGCATTTCTGCCTCTGTCCCAGCACTTCTCCATTATGTTTCTGAGTGCAAATATATTGTCCTAGTCTGTCTACCTGGTCGGAATACCGCTTGTTCCTCCTCCAGACCATCCTCTACTAGTTGCCTTAGTTTTTCCTCCAGTATTGAAGTGTGAAAAAATGCACTACTTTTGAGTGTCAAAAGTTGCCCATATCCGCTCTAAACTGTGACTCCCGTAAGGACTATTATTACTACATATATATATAAATATATATAATTTTTCACATTTTTATTGTAGATGTTTTTTTAATACTCCGATGTCACTACTTGTTAATACACAGCAGTTCAACCCATCTGTCCCTACAGAATGAAGTGGTTGTTTGTCTGTTTCAGTATCTGCTGCCACTGATGTCAGTCCACTATACGAATGCCCGCTTTTCGCATATCCCTTCCATCTTCCACCGTGCCCTTGGTCGTCATTCAGTCGTATATTACAGTTATAGTAATATAACTGAATCGAAAAATCGTCGAGGGTGCAGTTCCGAAAATCGCGTTCTTTATATTGGAGCAATCTTTTATATCTTCTTTTAATCAATAAATATTATATTTCTTGTTACTTGAAGATTAAATTATAAAAAATAATCAGTTAAAATTTAAATAATTCTATTCTACTACAGATACGAAAAGAAAATATAAAAAAGCAAGAGGTTTTATGACAATGGCGAACGCGGGAAATCATAGTTCTAATTTCTAATGCCTTAGTATGTTTTGGTTGGGATTGGCTAAATAAATAACATACTTGTTCATTTGTCTTTTTAAGTTTGTGTACGCCAGATATACATCATTGAGGCACGAATATAAATTTATTCCTTCACTGGGACTTCTTATCGATGTTAGTGTTCTTTATAATATTTCCTAATACTAACATGTGTCAATGTTCAAACATAGGATAGTATTAACAATCATATTAATATTCATATTAACAATTCAAATATATAATTAAAGAAATTATAATCATCACCAAAAAAAAAAAATATTCCATAATAGTTCCGTTTGATATTTCGAATTGAATAACAATAAATTAAAAAAAAATCTTAATTCAGTTTCTACAGTAAATAATATAATCAGTATAATTTCAATCAAAACCTTCGGAGATGCCGTGCTCGATCTATGAGGTATGTTTTTTTCAATTACATAGGTTTCTTTATTTATTTGTCATATTTAATTTTTATTTTTGTTTAAAATCAGTATGTTGTATTTTAATGTATTATAACAATAGTGTTTTAGACTGTTATATGTATGTATCAACAGGCTATGAAGGTGGTTGACACCTACACTAAATTTGATATGTTACTTAATTCTAAAAAATGATCTAATTTAAAAATCGATATCCAGACATCTTTTATCTTAAAACTTTAGATTTTTTATTATTTAACTATGAACCTTTTCCTAGTTTATAATTCTGTCTTTTTCTTTTCAGACATATCAAAGGCAGAGAGAAGCATTAAAAGACAACAGGAAATCCCCATTGCAGATGTTTCTACCATTTAAAAATAAAAAAAAATTGCGTGCCAGGAGTTGAAACCTATCGGGCGTAAGCTTTTTTTTTATTTATTTATTTAAAGTTAACTTTCTGTGATACATCTGTGTATACATTTTTTAATTTTAAAGAAAAAATTACATGAATTATTATTATGGCTGAATAAAAAAATTAATATCATTATTGTGAAAAAATTAACCCACCCACCCATTGATTTCAAATATATTCATTGTACCCTTTCAATCTTATGTGCCTTCTAGCATGTAACTTTATTTGATTCTGCTGTTTAAGTAATATATTATTTATCAGAGTAAAATTACTTTAAAAATTAGACTAACAATTACTTATTTGTCATTTGTTCATACAAATGCTGATATCTGATATAAATATGAGTATCTATATTGAAAATATGGGTGATGGAGTATAATAGAATTGAATAACTTTTTAGAATTTATTATTTGTATTTCAGTTACTATATTTCACTACCACTAACATATCAGGAAACGAAACATAAATATAGTCAACTGATACCCATTGTAGACAATAGCAATTATCCGAATAATATTCCTCCCCAATAAGACAGAAAATTATTCAAGTTTTGCCTAACAATGTCAAACTCTTAGGCATAATATTTCAAGTTCAAAAAGCTAAAAAAGCAGTATCAGTATTCTTTTTAAAGATTTTTATTCAGTCAAGTCATTATATTATAATTCTTGTATCTAAAAAAACCATTTCTAATTAACAAAAAAAAAAAAACAACGTTAGACTAAATAACAATAATGCAGTTCAACTGAACAAAAAAAACTCTATCACCAATACTTCCATTACAAATATATATAATTATAATAACAAACAAATATATATAATAACTTTCCAAAATTGCTAAAAAACAGCAGCGTGACTAAATTGCAACAATGTAGATAAACAAATATTTCCATTACAAATATATGTAATTAGAATAAAAGAAATAACAAATTGCTGAAAATATGATATGAAACCCAATTAAAAATAATTAATTCAGCCCTCGTTCAAAATTAAAAAATACAAAATGTAACTTTAATATCCAAAAGAGTCAAACAATTTGCTAAAATACAAAAAGGGACAAAAAGATATTTTAGATATTATTCACAAAAACAAGAATAATAATAATTTAGTAAATACTAGAAAGGAATGTTCCGATATAACAAAATTTAATCGTAATATTAAAAATAACTTTCCAAAATTGCTAAAAAAAAGCAGCGTGTCTAAATTGCAACAATGTACATAAAATGACGACCTCAATATTAACTCAAAAACCGAATATTTCCATTACAAATATATATAATTAGAATAAAAGAAATAACAAATTTCTGAAAATATGGTACGAAACCCAGTAAAAAATAATTAATTCAGCCCTCGTTCAAAATTAAAAAATACAAAATGTAACTTTAATATCCAAAAGAGTCAAACAATTTGCTAAAATACAAAAAGGGACAAAAAGATATTTTAGATATTATTCACAAAAACAAGAATAATAATAATTTAGTAAATACTAGAAAGGAATGTTCCGATATAACAAAATTTAATCGTAATATTAAAAATAACTTTCCAAAATTGCTAAAAAACAGCAGCGTGTCTAAATTGCAACAATGTAGATAAACAAATATTTCCATTACAAATATATGTAATTAGAATAAAAGAAATAACAAATTGCTGAAAATATGGTACGAAACCCAATTAAAAATAATTAATTCAGCCCTCGTTCAAAATTAAAAAATACAAAATGTAACTTTAATATCCAAAAGAGTCAAACAATTTGCTAAAATACAAAAAGGGACAAAAAGATATTTTAGATATTATTCACAAAAACAAGAATAATAATAATTTAGTAAATACTAGAAAGGAATGTTCCGAAATAACAAAATTTAATCGTAATATTAATAATAACTTTCCAAAATTGCTAAAAAACAGCAGCGTGTCTAAATTGCAACAATGTACATAAAATGACGACCTCAATATTAACTCAAAAACCGAATATTTCCATTACAAATATATATAATTAGAATAAAAGAAATAACAAATTTCTGAAAATATGGTACGAAACCCAGTAAAAAATAATTAATTCAGCCCTCGTTCAAAATTAAAAAATACAAAATGTAACTTTAATATCCAAAAGAGTCAAACAATTTGCTAAAATACAAAAAGGGACAAAAAGATATTTTAGATATTATTCACAAAAACAAGAATAATAATAATTTAGTAAATACTAGAAAGGAATGTTCCGATATAACAAAATTTAATCGTAATATTAAAAATAACTTTCCAAAATTGCTAAAAAACAGCAGCGTGTCTAAATTGCAACAATGTAGATAAACAAATATTTCCATTACAAATATATGTAATAAGAATAAAAGAAATAACAAATTTCTGAAAATATGGTACGAAACCCAATTAAAAATAATTAATTCAGCCCTTGTTCAAAATTAAAAAATACAAAATGTAACTTTAATATCCAAAAGAGTCAAACAATTTGCTAAAATACAAAAAGGGACAAAAAGATATTTTAGATATTATTCACAAAAACAAGAATAATAATAATTTAGTAAATACTAGAAAGGAATGTTCCGATATTACAAAATTTAATCGTAATATTAAAAATAACTTTCCGAAATTGCTAAAAAAAAGCAGCGTGTCTAAATTGCAACAATGTAGATAAACAAATATTTCCATTACAAATATATGTAATTAGAATAAAAGAAATAACAAATTGCTGAAAATATGGTACGAAACACAATTAAAAATAATTAATTCAGCCCTCGTTCAAAATTAAAAAATACAAAATGTAACTTTAATATCCAAAAGAGTCAAACAATTTGCTAAAATACAAAAAGGGACAAAAAGATATTTTAGATATTATTCACAAAAACAAGAATAATAATAATTTAGTAAATACTAGAAAGGAATGTTCCGATATAACAAAATTTAATCGTAATATTAAAAATAACTTTCCAAAATTGCTAAAAAACAGCAGCGTGTCTAAATTGCAACAATGTAGATAAACAAATACTTCCATTACAAATATATGTAATTAGAATAAAAGAAATAACAAATTGCTGAAAATATGGTACGAAACCCAATTAAAAATAATTAATTCAGCCCTCGTTCAAAATTAAAAATACAAAATGTAACTTTAATATCCAAAAGAGTCAAACAATTTGCTAAAATACAAAAAGGGACAAAAAGATATTTTAGATATTATTCACAAAAACAAGAATAATAATAATTTAGTAAATACTAGAAAGGAATGTTCCGATATAACAAAATTTAATCGTAATATTAAAAATAACTTTCCAAAATTGCTAAAAAACAGCAGCGTGTCTAAATTGCAACAATGTAGATAAACAAATACTTCCATTACAAATATATGTAATTAGAATAAAAGAAATAACAAATTGCTGAAAATATGGTACGAAACCCAATTAGAAATAATTAATTCAACCCTCGTTCAAAATTAAAAAATACAAAATGTAACTTTAATATCCAAAAGAGTCAAATAATTTGCTAAAATACAAAAAGGGACAAAAAGATATTTTAGATATTATTCACAAAAACAAGAATAATAATAATTTAGTAAATACTAGAAAGGAATGTTCCGATATAACAAAATTTAATCGTAATATTAAAAATAACTTTCCAAAATTGCTAAAAAACAGCAGCGTGTCTAAATTGCAACAATGTAGATAAACAAATATTTCCATTACAAATATATGTAATTAGAATAAAAGAAATAACAAATTGCTGAAAATATGGTACGAAACCCAATTAAAAATAATTAATTCAGCCCTCGTTCAAAATTAAAAAATACAAAATGTAACTTTAATATCCAAAAGAGTCAAACAATTTGCTAAAATACAAAAAGGGACAAAAAGATATTTTAGATATTATTCACAAAAACAAGAATAATAATAATTTAGTAAATACTAGAAAGGAATGTTCCGAAATAACAAAATTTAATCGTAATATTAATAATAACTTTCCAAAATTGCTAAAAAACAGCAGCGTGTCTAAATTGCAACAATGTACATAAAATGACGACCTCAATATTAACTCAAAAACCGAATATTTCCATTACAAATATATATAATTAGAATATAAGAAATAACAAATTGCTGAAAATATGGTACGAAACCCAATTAAAAATAATTAATTCAGCCCTCGTTCAAAATTAAAAAATACAAAATGTAACTTTAATATCCAAAAGAGTCAAACAATTTGCTAAAATACAAAAAGGGACAAAAAGATATTTTAGATATTATTCACAAAAACAAGAATAATAATAATTTAGTAAATACTAGAAAGGAATGTTCCGAAATAACAAAATTTAATCGTAATATTAATAATAAATTTCCAAAATTGCTAAAAAACAGCAGCGTGTCTAAATTGCAACAATGTAGATAAACAAATATTTCCATTACAAATATATGTAATTAGAATAAAAGAAATAACAAATTGCTGAAAATATGGTACGAAACCCAATTAGAAATAATTAATTCAACCCTCGTTCAAAATTAAAAAATACAAAATGTAACTTTAATATCCAAAAGAGTCAAATAATTTGCTAAAATACAAAAAGGGACAAAAAGATTTTTTAGATATTATTCACAAAAACAAGAATAATAATAATTTAGTAAATACTAGAAAGGAATGTTCCGATATAACAAAATTTAATCGTAATATTAAAAATAACTTTCCAAAATTGCTAAAAAACAGCAGCGTGTCTAAATTGCAACAATGTAGATAAACAAATATTTCCATTACAAATATATGTAATTAGAATAAAAGAAATAACAAATTGCTGAAAATATGGTACGAAACCCAATTCAAAATAATTAATTCAGCCCTCGTTCAAAATTAAAAAATACAAAATGTAACTTTAATATCCAAAAGAGTCAAACAATTTGCTAAAATACAAAAAGGGACAAAAAGATATTTTAGATATTATTCACAAAAACAAGAATAATAATAATTTAGTAAATACTAGAAAGGAATGTTCCGAAATAACAAAATTTAATCGTAATATTAATAATAACTTTCCAAAATTGCTAAAAAACAGCAGCGTGTCTAAATTGCAACAATGTACATAAAATGACGACCTCAATATTAACTCAAAAACCGAATATTTCCATTACAAATATATATAATTAGAATATAAGAAATAACAAATTGCTGAAAATATGGTACGAAACCCAATTAAAAATAATTAATTCAGCCCTCGTTCAAAATTAAAAAATACAAAATGTAACTTTAATATCCAAAAGAGCCAAAATATTTGCTAAAATACAAAAAGGGACAAAAAGATATTTTAGATATTATTCACAAAAACAAGAATAATAATAATTTAGTAAATACTAGAAAGGAATGTTCCGAAATAACAAAATTTAATCGTAATATTAAAAATAACTTTCCAAAATTGCTAAAAAAAAGCAGCGTGTCTAAATTGCAACAATGTAGATAAACTGACGACCTCAATATTAACTCAAAAACCGAATATTTCCATTACAAATATATATAATTAGAATAAAAGAAATAACAAATTGCTGAAAATATGGTACGAAACCCAATTAAAAATAATTAATTCAGCCCTCGTTCAAAATTAAAAAATACAAAATGTAACTTTAATATCCAAAAGAGCCAAAATATTTGCTAAAATACAAAAAGGGCCAAAAAGATATTTTAGATATTATTCACAAAAACAAGAATAATAATAATTTAGTAAATACTAGAAAGGAATGTTCCGAAATAACAAAATTTAATCGTAATATTAATAATAACTTTCCAAAATTGCTAAAAAACAGCAGCGTGTCTAAATTGCAACAATGTACATAAAATGACGACCTCAATATTAACTCAAAAACCGAATATTTCCATTACAAATATATATAATTAGAATATAAGAAATAACAAATTGCTGAAGATATGGTACGAAACCCAATTAAAAATAATTAATTCAGCCCTCTTTCAAAATTAAAAAATACAAAATGTAACTTTAATATCCAAAAGAGTCAAACAATTTGCTAAAATACAAAAAGGGACAAAAAGATATTTTAGATATTATTCACAAAAACAAGAATAATAATAATTTAGTAAATACTAGAAAGGAATGTTCCGATATAACAAAATTTAATCGTAATATTAAAAATAACTTTCCAAAATTGCTAAAAAACAGCAGCGTGTCTAAATTGCAACAATGTAGATAAACAAATATTTCCATTACAAATATATGTAATTAGAATAAAAGAAATAACAAATTGCTGAAAATATGGTACGAAACCCAATTAGAAATAATTAATTCAGCCCTCGTTCAAAATTAAAAAATACAAAATGTAACTTTAATATCCAAAAGAGTCAAACAATTTGCTAAAATACAAAAAGGGACAAAAAGATATTTTAGATATTATTCACAAAAACAAGAATAATAATAATTTAGTAAATACTAGAAAGGAATGTTCCGAAATAACAAAATTTAATCGTAATATTAATAATAACTTTCCAAAATTGCTAAAAAACAGCAGCGTGTCTAAATTGCAACAATGTACATAAAATGACGACCTCAATATTAACTCAAAAACCGAATATTTCCATTACAAATATATATAATTAGAATATAAGAAATAACAAATTGCTGAAAATATGGTACGAAACCCAATTAAAAAAAATTAATTCAGCCCTCGTTCAAAATTAAAAAATACAAAATGTAACTTTAATATCCAAAAGAGTCAAAATATTTGCTAAAATACAAAAAGGGACAAAAAGATATTTTAGATATTATTCACAAAAACAAGAATAATAATAATTTAGTAAATACTAGAAAGGAATGTTCCGAAATAACAAAATTTAATCGTAATATTAATAATAACTTTCCAAAATTGCTAAAAAACAGCAGCGTGTCTAAATTGCAACAATGTACATAAAATGACGACCTCAATATTAACTCAAAAACCGAATATTTCCATTACAAATATATATAATTAGAATATAAGAAATAACAAATTGCTGAAAATATAGTACGAAACCCAATTAAAAATAATTAATTCAGCCCTCGTTCAAAATTAAAAAATACAAAATGTAACTTTAATATCCAAAAAAGACAAATAATTTGCTAAAATACAAAAAGGGACATAAAGATATTTTAGATATTATTCACAAAAACAAGAATAATAATAATTTAGTAAATACTAGAAAGGAATGTTCCGATATAACAAAATTTAATCGTAATATTAAAAATATCTTTCCAAAATTGCTAAAAAACAGCAGCGTGTCTAAATTGCAACAATGTAGATAAACAAATATTTCCATTACAAATATATGTAATTAGAATAAAAGAAATAACAAATTGCTGAAAACATGGTACGAAACCCAATTAAAAATAATTAATTCAGCCCTCGTTCTAAATTAAAAAATACAAAATGTAACTTTAATATCCAAAAGAGTCAAACAATTTGCTAAAATACAAAAAGGGACAAAAAGATATTTTAGATAGTATTCACAAAAACAAGAATAATAATAATTTAGTAAATACTAGAAAGGAATGATCCGATATAACAAAATTTAATCGTAATATTAAAAATAACTTTCCAAAATTGCTAAAAAACAGCAGCGTGTCTAAATTGCAACAATGTACATAAAATGACGACCTCAATATTAACTCAAAAACCGAATATTTCCATTACAAATATATATAATTAGAATAAAAGAAATAACAAATTGCTGAAAATATGGTACGAAACCCAATTAGAAATAATTAATTCAGCCCTCGTTCAAAATTAAAAAATACAAAATGTAACTTTAATATCCAAAAGACCGAATATTTCCATTACAAATATATATAATTAGAATATAAGAAATAACAAATTGCTGAAAATATGGTACGAAACCCTATTAAAAATAATTAATTCAGCCCTCGTTCAAAATTAAAAAATACAAAATGTAACTTTAATATCCAAAAGAGTCAAACCATTTGCTAAAATACAAAAAGATATTTTAGATATTATTCACAAAAACAAGAATAATAATAATTTAGTAAATACTAGAAAGGAATGTTCCGATATAACAAAATTTAATCGTAATATTAAAAATATCTTTCCAAAATTGCTAAAAAACAGCAGCGTGTCTAAATTGCAACAATGTAGATAAACAAATATTTCCATTACAAATATATGTAATTAGAATAAAAGAAATAACAAATTGCTGAAAACATGGTACGAAACCCAATTAAAAATAATTAATTCAGCCCTCGTTCTAAATTAAAAAATACAAAATGTAACTTTAATATCCAAAAGAGTCAAACAATTTGCTAAAATACAAAAAGGGACAAAAAGATATTTTAGATAGTATTCACAAAAACAAGAATAATAATAATTTAGTAAATACTAGAAAGGAATGTTCCGATATAAAAAAATTTAATCGTAATATTAAAAATAACTTTCCAAAATTGCTAAAAAACAGCAGCGTGTCTAAATTGCAACAATGTACATAAAATGACGACCTCAATATTAACTCAAAAACCGAATATTTCCATTACAAATATATATAATTAGAATAAAAGAATTAACAAATTGCTGAAAATTTGGTACGAAACCCAATTAAAAATAATCAATTCAGCCCTCGTTCAAAAATAAAAAATACAAAATGTAACTTTAATATCCAAAAGAGTCAAACCATTTGCTAAAATACAAAAAGATATTTTAGATATTATTCACAAAAACAAGAATAATAATAATTTAGTAAATACTAGAAAGAAATGTTCCGATATAACAAAATTTAATCGTAATATTAAAAATAACTTTCCAAAATTGCTAAAAAACAGCAGCGTGTCTAAATTGCAACAATGTACATAAAATGACGACCTCAATATTAACTCAAAAACCGAATATTTCCATTACAAATATATATAATTAGAATATAAGAAATAACAAATTGCTGAAAATATGGTATGAAACCCAATTAAAAATAATTAATTCAGCCCTCGTTCAAAATTAAAAAATACAAAATGTAACTTTAATATCAAAAAAGACAAATAATTTGCTAAAATACAAAAAGGGACATAAAGATATTTTAGATATTATTCACAAAAACAAGAATAATAATAATTTAGTAAATAATAGAAAAGAATGTTCCGATATAACAAAATTTAATCGTAATATTAAAAATAACTTTCCAAAATTGCTAAAAAGAAGCAGCTTGTCTAAATTGCAACAATGTAGATAAACAAATATTTCCATTACAAATATATATAATTAGAATAAAAGAAATAACAAATTGCTAAATATATGGTACGAAACCCAATTAAAAATAATTAATTCAGCCCTCGTTCAAAATTAAAAAATACAAAATGTAACTTTAATATTCAAAAGAGTCAAATAATTTGCTAAAATACAAAAGGGACAAAAAGGTATTTTAGATATTATTCACAAAAACAAGAATAATAATAATTTAGTAAATACTAGAAAGGAATGTTCCGATATAACAAAATTTAATCGTAATATTAAAAATAACTTTCCAAAATTGCTAAAAAACAGCAGCGTGTCTAAATTGCAACAATGTACATAAAATGACGACCTCAATATTAACTCAAAAACCGAATATTTCCATTACAAATATATATAATTAGAATATAAGAAATAACAAATTTCTGAAAATATGGTACGAAACCTAATTAAAAATAATTAATTCAGCCCTCGTTCAAAATTAAAAAATACAAAATGTAACTTTAATATCCAAAAGAGTCAAATAATTTGCTAAAATACAAAAAGGGACAAAAAGATATTTTAGATATTATTCACAAAAACAAGAATAATAATAATTTAGTAAATACTAGCAAGAAAAGTTCCGATATAACAAAATTAATTCGTAATATTAAAAATAACGAAACCCAATTAAAAATAATTAATTCAGCCCCTGTTCAAAATTAAAAAATACAAAATGTATCTTTAATATCCGAAAGAATCAAACAATTTGCTAAAGTACAAAAAGGGACAAAAAGATATTTTAGATATTATTCACAAAAACAAGAATAATAATAATTTAGTAAATACTAGAAAGGAATGTTCCGATATAACAAAATTTAATCGTAATATTAAAAATAACTTTCCAAAATTGCTAAAAAACAGCAGCGTGTCTAAATTGCAACAATGTAGATAAACAAATATTTCCATTACAAATATATGTAGTAAGAATAAAAGAAATAACAAATTGCTGAAAATATGGTAAAAAACCCAATTAAAAATAATTAATTCAGCCCTCGTTCAAAATTAAAAAATACAAAATGTAACTTTAATATCCAAAAGAGTCAAACAATTTGCTAAAATACAAAAAGGGACAAAAAGATATTTTAGATATTATTCACAAAAACAAGAACAATAATAATTTAGTAAATACTAGAAAGGAATGTTCCGAAATAACAAAATTTAATCGTAATATTAATAATAACTTTGCAAAATTGCTAAAAAACAGCAGCGTGTCTAAATTGCAACAATGTAGATAAACTGACGACCTCAATATTAACTCAAAAACCGAATATTTCCATTACAAATATATATAATTAGAATAAAAGAAATAACAAATTGCTGAAAATATGGTACGAAACCCAATTAAAAATAATTAATTCAGCCCTCGTTCAAAAGTAAAAAATACAAAATGTAACTTTAATATCCAAAAGAGTCAAATAATTTGCTAAAATACAAAAAGGGAAAAAAAGATATTTTAGATATTATTCACAAAAACAAGAATAATAATAATTTAGTAAATACTAGAAAGGAATGTTCCGATATAACAAAATTTAATCGTAACATTAAAAATAACTTTCCAAAATTGCTAAAAAACAGCAGCGTGTCTAAATCGCAACAATGTAGATAAACAAATATTTCCATTACAGATATATGTAATAAGAATAAAAGAAATAACAAATTGCTGAAAATATGGTAAAAAACCCAATTAAAAATAATTAATTCAGCCCTCGTTCAAAATTAAAAAATACAAAGTGTAACTTTAATATCCAAAAGAGTCAAATAATTTGCTAAAATACAAAAAGGGTCAAAAAGATATTTTAGATATTATTTACAAAAACAAGAATAATAATAATTTAGTAAATACTAGAAAGGAATGTTCCGATATAACAAAATTTAATGGTAATATTAAAAATAACTTTGCAAAATTGCTAAAAAACAGCAGCGTGTCTAAATTGCAACAATGTAGATAAACTGACGACCTCAATATTAACTCAAAAACCGAATATTTCCATTACAAATATATATAATTAGAATAAAAGAAATAACAAATTGCTGAAAATATGGTACGAAACCCAATTAAAAATAATTAATTCAGCCCTCGTTCAAAATTAAAAAATACAAAATGTAACTTTAATATCCAAAAAAGACAAATAATTTGCTAAAATACAAAAAAGGACATAAAGATATTTCAGATATTATTCACAAAAACAAGAATAATAATAATTTAGTAAATACTAGAAAGGAATGTTCCAATATAACAAAATTTAATAGTAATATTAAAAATAACTTTCCAAAATTGCTAAAAAACAGCAGCGTGTCTAAATTGCAACAATGTAGATAAACAAATATTTCCATTACAAATATATGTAATTAGAATAAAAGAAATAACAAATTGCTGAAAATATGGTACGAAACCCAATTAAAACTAATTAATTCAGCCCTCGTTCAAAATTAAAAAATACAAAATGTAACTTTAATATCCAAAAGAGTCAAATAATTTGCTAAAATACAAAAAGGGACAAAAAGATATTTTAGATATTATTCACAGAAACAAGAATAATAATAATTTAGTAAATAGTAGAAAGAAAAGTTCCGATATAACAAAATTTAATCGTAATATTAAAAATAACTTTCCAAAATTGCTAAAAAACAGCAGCGTGTCAAAATTGCAACAATGTACATAAAATGACGACCTCAATATTAACTCAAAAACCGAATATTTCCATTACAAATATATATAATTAGAATAAAAGAAATAACAAATTGCTGAAAATATGGTACGAAACCCAATTAGAAATAATTAATTCAGCCATCGTTCAAAATTAAAAAATACAAAATGTAACTTTAATATCCAAAAAAGACAAATAATTTGCTAAATTACAAAAAGGGACAAAAAGATATTTTAGATATTATTCACAAAAACAAGAATAATAATAATTTACTAAATACTAGAAAGGAATGTTCCGATAAAACAAAATTTAATAGTAATATTAAAAATAACTTTCCAAAATTGCTAAAAAACAGCAGCGTGTCTAAATTGCAACAATGTAGATTAACAAATATTTCCATTACAAATATATATAATTAGAATAAAAGAAATAACAAATTGCTAAAAATATGGTACGAAACCCAATTAAAAATAATTAATTCAGCCCTCGTTCAAAATTAAAAAATACAAAATGTAACTTTAATATCCGAAAGAATCAAACAATTTGCTAAAGTACAAAAAGGGACAAAAAGATATTTTAGATATTATTCACAAAAACAAGAATAATAATAATTTAGTAAATACTAGAAAGGAATGTTCCGATATAACAAAATTTAATCGTAATATTAAAAATAACTTTCCAAAATTGCTAAAAAACAGCAGCGTGTCTAAATTGCAACAATGTAGATAAACTGATGACCTCAATATTAACTCAAAAACCGAATATTTTTATTACAAATATATATAATTAGAATATAAGAAATAACAAATTGCTGAAAATATGGTACGAAACCCAATTAAAAATAATTAATTCAGCCCTCGTTCAAAATTAAAAAATACAAAATGTAACTTTAATATCCAAAAGAGTCAAATAATTTGCTAAGTTACAAAAAGGGACAAAAACATATTATAGATATTAATCACAAAAACAAGAATAATAATAATTTAGTAAATAGTAGAAAGAAAAGTTCCGATATAACAATATTTAATCGTAATATTAAAAATAACTTTCCAAAACTACTAAAAAACAGCAGCTTGTCTAAATTGCAACAATGTACATAAAATGAAGAGCTCAATATTAACTCAAAAACCGAATAATTCCATTACAAATATGTATAATTAGAATATAGGAAATAACAAATTGCTGAAAATATGGTAAGAAACCCAATTATAAATAATTAATTCAGCCCTCGTTCAAAATTAAAAAATACAAAATGTAACTTTAATATCCAAAAGAGTCAAATAATTTGCTAAAATACAAAAAGGGACAAAAAGATATTTTAGATATTATTCACAAAAACAAGAATAATAATAATTTAGTAAATAGTAGAAAGAAAAGTTCCTATATAACAAAATTTAATCGTAATATTAAAAATAACTTTCCAAAATTGCTAAAAAACAGCAGTGTGTCTAAATTTCAACAATGTACATAAAATGACGACCTCAATATTAACTCAAAAACCGAATATTTCGATTACAAATATATATAATTAGAATAAAAGAAATAAAAAATTGCTGAAAATATGGTACGAAACCCAATTAAAAATAATTAATTCAGCCCTCGTTCAAAATTAAAGAATAAAAAATGTAACTTTAATATCCAAAAGAGTCAAATAATTTGCTAAAATACGAAAAGGGACAAAATGATATTTTAGATATTATTCACAAAAACAAGAACAATAATAATTTAGTAAATACTAGAAAGGAATGTTCCGATATAACAAAATTTAATCGTAACATTAAAAATAACTTTCCAAAATTGCTAAAAAACAGCAGCGTGTCTAAATTGCAACAATGTAGATAAACAAATATTTCCATTACAAATATATGTAATAAGAATAAAAGAAATAACAAATTGCTGAAAATATGGTAAAAAACCCAATTAGAAATAATTAATTCAGCCCTCGTTCAAAATTAAAAAATACAAAATGTAACTTCAATATCCAAAAGAGTCAAATAATTTGCTAAAATACAAAAAGGGACAAAAAGATATTTTAGATATTATTCACAAAAACAAGAATAATAATAATTTAGTAAATACTAGAAAGGAATGTTCCGATATAACAAAATTTAATCGTAATATTAAAAATAACTTTCCAAAATTGCTAAAAAACAGATGCGTGTCTAAATTGCAACAATGTAGATAAATAAATATTTCCATTACAAATATATGTAATTAGAATAAAAGAAATAACAAATTGCTGAAAATATGGTTCGAAACCCAATTAAAAATAATTAATTCAGCCCTCGTTCAAAATTAAAAAATACAAAATGTAACTTTAATATCCAAAAGAGTCAAATAATTTGCTAAAATACAAAAAGGGACAAAAAGATATTTTAGATATTATTCACAGAATAATAATAATTTAGTAAATACTAGAAAGGAATGTTCCGATATAACAAAATTTAATCGTAATATTAAAAATAACTTTCCAAAATTGCTGAAAAAAAGCAGCGTGTCTAAATTGCAACAATGTACATAAAATGACGACCTCAATATTAACTCAAAAACCGAATATTTCCATTACAAATATATATAATTAGAATATAAGAAATAACAAATTGCTGAAAATATGGTACGAAACCCAATTGGAAATAATTAATTCAGCCCTCGTTCAAAATTAAAAAATACAAAATGTAACTTTAATATCCAAAAAAGACAAATAATTTGCTAAAATACAAAAAGGGACATAAAGATATTTCAGATATTATTCACAAAAACAAGAATAATAATAATTTAGTAAATAATAGAAAAGAATGTTCCGATATAACAAAATTTAATCGTAATATTAAAAATAACTTTCCAAAATTGCTAAAAAAAAGCAGCTTGTCTAAATTGCAACAATGTAGATAAACAAATATTTCCATTACAAATATATATAATTAGAATAAAAGAAATAACAAATTGCTAAATATATGGTAAAAAACCCAATTAGAAATAATTAATTCAGCCCTCGTTCAAAATTAAAAAATACAAAATGTAACTTCAATATCCAAAAGAGTCAAATAATTTGCTAAAATACAAAAAGGGACAAAAAGATATTTTAGATATTATTCACAAAAACAAGAATAATAATAATTTAGTAAATACTAGAAAGGAATGTTCCGATATAACAAAATTTAATCGTAATATTAAAAATAACTTTCCAAAATTGCTAAAAAACAGATGCGTGTCTAAATTGCAACAATGTAGATAAATAAATATTTCCATTACAAATATATGTAATTAGAATAAAAGAAATAACAAATTGCTGAAAATATGGTTCGAAACCCAATTAAAAATAATTAATTCAGCCCTCGTTCAAAATTAAAAAATACAAAATATAACTTTAATATCCAAAAGAGTCAAATAATTTGCTAAAATACAAAAAGGGACAAAAAGATATTTTAGATATTATTCACAGAATAATAATAATTTAGTAAATACTAGAAAGGAATGTTCCGATATAACAAAATTTAATCGTAATATTAAAAATAACTTTCCAAAATTGCTGAAAAAAAGCAGCGTGTCTAAATTGCAACAATGTACATAAAATGACGACCTCAATATTAACTCAAAAACCGAATATTTCCATTACAAATATATATAATTAGAATATAAGAAATAACAAATTGCTGAAAATATGGTACGAAACCCAATTGGAAATAATTAATTCAGCCCTCGTTCAAAATTAAAAAATACAAAATGTAACTTTAATATCCAAAAAAGACAAATAATATGCTAAAATACAAAAAGGGACATAAAGATATTTCAGATATTATTCACAAAAACAAGAATAATAATAATTTAGTAAATAATAGAAAAGAATGTTCCGATATAACAAAATTTAATCGTAATATTAAAAATAACTTTCCAAAATTGCTAAAAAAAAGCAGCTTGTCTAAATTGCAACAATGTAGATAAACAAATATTTCCATTACAAATATATATAATTAGAATAAAAGAAATAACAAATTGCTAAATATATGGTACGAAACCCAATTAAAAATAATTAATTCAGCCCTCGTTCAAAATTAAAAAATACAAAATGTAACTTTAATATTCAAAAGAGTCAAATAATTTGCTAAAATACAAAAGGGACAAAAAGGTATTTTAGATATTATTCACAAAAACAAGAATAATAATAATTTAGTAAATACTAGAAAGGAATGTTCCGATATAACAAAATTTAATCGTAATATTAAAAATAACTTTCCAAAATTGCTGAAAAAAAGCAGCGTGTCTAAATTGCAACAATGTACATAAAATGACGACCTCAATATTAACTCAAAAACCGAATATTTCCATTACAAATATATATAATTAGAATATAAGAAATAACAAATTGCTGAAAATATGGTACGAAACCCAATTGGAAATAATTAATTCAGCCCTCGTTCAAAATTAAAAAATACAAAATGTAACTTTAATATCCAAAAAAGACAAATAATTTGCTAAAATACAAAAAGGGACATAAAGATATTTCAGATATTATTCACAAAAACAAGAATAATAATAATTTAGTAAATAATAGAAAAGAATGTTCCGATATAACAAAATTTAATCGTAATATTAAAAATAACTTTCCGAAATTGCTAAAAAAAAGCAGCTTGTCTAAATTGCAACAATGTAGATAAACAAATATTTCCATTACAAATATATATAATTAGAATAAAAGAAATAACAAATTGCTAAATATATGGTACGAAACCCAATTAAAAATAATTAATTCAGCCCTCGTTCAAAATTAAAAAATACAAAATGTAACTTTAATATTCAAAAGAGTCAAATAATTTGCTAAAATACAAAAGGGACAAAAAGGTATTTTAGATATTATTCACAAAAACAAGAATAATAATAATTTAGTAAATACTAGAAAGGAATGTTCCGATATAACAAAATTTAATCGTAATATTAAAAATAACTTTCCAAAATTGCTAAAAAACAGCAGCGTGTCTAAATTGCAACAATGTACATAAAATGACGACCTCAATATTAACTCAAAAACCGAATATTTCCATTACAAATATATATAATTAGAATATAAGAAATAACAAATTTCTGAAAATATGGTACGAAACCTAATTAAAAATAATTAATTCAGCCCTCGTTCAAAATTAAAAAATACAAAATGTAACTTTAATATCCAAAAGAGTCAAATAATTTGCTAAAATACAAAAAGGGACAAAAAGATATTTTAGATATTATTCACAAAAACAAGAATAATAATAATTTAGTAAATACTAGCAAGAAAAGTTCCGATATAACAAAATTAATTCGTAATATTAAAAATAACGAAACCCAATTAAAAATAATTAATTCAGCCCCTGTTCAAAATTAAAAAATACAAAATGTATCTTTAATATCCGAAAGAATCAAACAATTTGCTAAAGTACAAAAAGGGACAAAAAGATATTTTAGATATTATTCACAAAAACAAGAACTATAATAATTTAGTAAATACTAGAAAGGAATGTTCCGATATAACAAAATTTAATCGTAATATTAAAAATAACTTTCCAAAATTGCTAAAAAACAGCAGCGTGTCTAAATTGCAACAATGTAGATAAACAAATATTTCCATTACAAATATATGTAGTAAGAATAAAAGAAATAACAAATTGCTGAAAATATGGTAAAAAACCCAATTAAAAATAATTAATTCAGCCCTCGTTCAAAATTAAAAAATACAAAATGTAACTTTAATATCCAAAAGAGTCAAACAATTTGCTAAAATACAAAAAGGGACAAAAAGATATTTTAGATATTATTCACAAAAACAAGAATAATAATAATTTACTAAATACTAGAAAGAAAAGTTCCGATATAACAAAATTTAATCGTAATATTAAAAATAACTTTCCAAAATTGCTAAAAAACAGCAGCGTGTCTAAATTGCAACAATGTAGATAAACTGACGACCTCAATATTAACTCAAAAACCGAATATTTCCATTACAAATATATATAATTAGAATAAAAGAAATAACAAATTGCTGAAAATATGGTACGAAACCCAATTAAAAATAATTAATTCAGCCCTCGTTCAAAATTAAAAAATACAAAATGTAACTTTAATATCCAAAAGAGTCAAATAATTTGCTAAAATACAAAAAGGGACTAAAAGATATTTTAGATATTATTCACAAAAACAAGAACAATAATAATTTAGTAAATACTAGAAAGGAATGTTCCGATATAACAAAATTTAATGGTAATATTAAAAATAACTTTCCAAAATTGCTAAAAAACAGCAGCGTGTCTAAATTGCAACAATGTACATAAAATGACGACCTCAATATTAACTCAAAAACCGAATATTTCCATTACAAATATATATAATTAGAATATAAGAAATAACAAATTGCTAAAAATATGGTATGAAACCCAATTAAAAATAATTAATTCAGCCCTCGTTCAAAAGTAAAAAATACAAAATGTAACTTTAATATCCAAAAGAGTCAAATAATTTGCTAAAATACAAAAAGGGAAAAAAAGATATTTTAGATATTATTCACAAAAACAAGAATAATAATAATTTAGTAAATACTAGAAAGGAATGTTCCGATATAACAAAATTTAATCGTAACATTAAAAATAACTTTCCAAAATTGCTAAAAAACAGCAGCGTGTCTAAATCGCAACAATGTAGATAAACAAATATTTCCATTACAGATATATGTAATAAGAATAAAAGAAATAACAAATTGCTGAAAATATGGTAAAAAACCCAATTAAAAATAATTAATTCAGCCCTCGTTCAAAATTAAAAAATACAAAGTGTAACTTTAATATCCAAAAGAGTCAAATAATTTGCTAAAATACAAAAAGGGTCAAAAAGATATTTTAGATATTATTTACAAAAACAAGAATAATAATAATTTAGTAAATACTAGAAAGGAATGTTCCGATATAACAAAATTTAATCGTAATATTAAAAATAACTTTGCAAAATTGCTAAAAAACAGCAGCGTGTCTAAATTGCAACAATGTAGATAAACTGACGACCTCAATATTAACTCAAAAACCGAATATTTCCATTACAAATATATATAATTAGAATAAAAGAAATAACAAATTGCTGAAAATATGGTACGAAACCCAATTAAAAATAATTAATTCAGCCCTCGTTCAAAATTAAAAAATACAAAATGTAACTTTAATATCCAAAAAAGACAAATAATTTGCTAAAATACAAAAAGGGACATAAAGATATTTCAGATATTATTCACAAAAACAAGAATAATAATAATTTAGTAAATACTAGAAAGGAATGTTCCAATATAACAAAATTTAATAGTAATATTAAAAATAACTTTCCAAAATTGCTAAAAAACAGCAGCGTGTCTAAATTGCAACAATGTAGATAAACCAATATTTCCATTACAAATATATATAATTAGAATAAAAGAAATAACAAATTGCTAAATATATGGTACGAAACCCAATTAAAAATAATTAATTCAGCCCTCGTTCAAAATTAAAAAATACAAAATGTAACTTTAATATTCAAAAGAGTCAAATAATTTGCTAAAATACAAAAGGGACAAAAAGGTATTTTAGATATTATTCACAAAAACAAGAATAATAATAATTTAGTAAATACTAGAAAGGAATGTTCCGATATAACAAAATTTAATCGTAATATTAAAAATAACTTTCCAAAATTGCTAAAAAACAGCAGCGTGTCTAAATTGCAACAATGTACATAAAATGACGACCTCAATATTAACTCAAAAACCGAATATTTCCATTACAAATATATATAATTAGAATATAAGAAATAACAAATTTCTGAAAATATGGTACGAAACCTAATTAAAAATAATTAATTCAGCCCTCGTTCAAAATTAAAAAATACAAAATGTAACTTTAATATCCAAAAGAGTCAAATAATTTGCTAAAATACAAAAAGGGACAAAAAGATATTTTAGATATTATTCACAAAAACAAGAATAATAATAATTTAGTAAATACTAGCAAGAAAAGTTCCGATATAACAAAATTAATTCGTAATATTAAAAATAACGAAACCCAATTAAAAATAATTAATTCAGCCCCTGTTCAAAATTAAAAAATACAAAATGTATCTTTAATATCCGAAAGAATCAAACAATTTGCTAAAGTACAAAAAGGGACAAAAAGATATTTTAGATATTATTCACAAAAACAAGAACTATAATAATTTAGTAAATACTAGAAAGGAATGTTCCGATATAACAAAATTTAATCGTAATATTAAAAATAACTTTCCAAAATTGCTAAAAAACAGCAGCGTGTCTAAATTGCAACAATGTAGATAAACAAATATTTCCATTACAAATATATGTAGTAAGAATAAAAGAAATAACAAATTGCTGAAAATATGGTAAAAAACCCAATTAAAAATAATTAATTCAGCCCTCGTTCAAAATTAAAAAATACAAAATGTAACTTTAATATCCAAAAGAGTCAAACAATTTGCTAAAATACAAAAAGGGACAAAAAGATATTTTAGATATTATTCACAAAAACAAGAATAATAATAATTTACTAAATACTAGAAAGAAAAGTTCCGATATAACAAAATTTAATCGTAATATTAAAAATAACTTTCCAAAATTGCTAAAAAACAGCAGCGTGTCTAAATTACAACAATGTAGATAAACTGACGACCTCAATATTAACTCAAAAACCGAATATTTCCATTACAAATATATATAATTAGAATAAAAGAAATAACAAATTGCTGAAAATATGGTACGAAACCCAATTAAAAATAATTAATTCAGCCCTCGTTCAAAATTAAAAAATACAAAATGTAACTTTAATATCCAAAAGAGTCAAATAATTTGCTAAAATACAAAAAGGGACTAAAAGATATTTTAGATATTATTCACAAAAACAAGAACAATAATAATTTAGTAAATACTAGAAAGGAATGTTCCGATATAACAAAATTTAATGGTAATATTAAAAATAACTTTCCAAAATTGCTAAAAAACAGCAGCGTGTCTAAATTGCAACAATGTACATAAAATGACGACCTCAATATTAACTCAAAAACCGAATATTTCCATTACAAATATATATAATTAGAATATAAGAAATAACAAATTGCTAAAAATATGGTATGAAACCCAATTAAAAATAATTAATTCAGCCCTCGTTCAAAAGTAAAAAATACAAAATGTAACTTTAATATCCAAAAGAGTCAAATAATTTGCTAAAATACAAAAAGGGAAAAAAAGATATTTTAGATATTATTCACAAAAACAAGAATAATAATAATTTAGTAAATACTAGAAAGGAATGTTCCGATATAACAAAATTTAATCGTAACATTAAAAATAACTTTCCAAAATTGCTAAAAAACAGCAGCGTGTCTAAATCGCAACAATGTAGATAAACAAATATTTCCATTACAGATATATGTAATAAGAATAAAAGAAATAACAAATTGCTGAAAATATGGTAAAAAACCCAATTAAAAATAATTAATTCAGCCCTCGTTCAAAATTAAAAAATACAAAGTGTAACTTTAATATCCAAAAGAGTCAAATAATTTGCTAAAATACAAAAAGGGTCAAAAAGATATTTTAGATATTATTTACAAAAACAAGAATAATAATAATTTAGTAAATACTAGAAAGGAATGTTCCGATATAACAAAATTTAATGGTAATATTAAAAATAACTTTGCAAAATTGCTAAAAAACAGCAGCGTGTCTAAATTGCAACAATGTAGATAAACTGACGACCTCAATATTAACTCAAAAACCGAATATTTCCATTACAAATATATATAATTAGAATAAAAGAAATAACAAATTGCTGAAAATATGGTACGAAACCCAATTAAAAATAATTAATTCAGCCCTCGTTCAAAATTAAAAAATACAAAATGTAACTTTAATATCCAAAAAAGACAAATAATTTGCTAAAATACAAAAAGGGACATAAAGATATTTCAGATATTATTCACAAAAACAAGAATAATAATAATTTAGTAAATACTAGAAAGGAATGTTCCAATATAACAAAATTTAATAGTAATATTAAAAATAACTTTCCAAAATTGCTAAAAAACAGCAGCGTGTCTAAATTGCAACAATGTAGATAAACCAATATTTCCATTACAAATATATGTAATTAGAATAAAAGAAATAACAAATTGCTGAAAATATGGTACGAAACCCAATTAAAAATAATTAATTCAGCCCTCGTTCAAAATTAAAAAATACAAAATGTAACTTTAATATCCAAAAGAGTCAAATAATTTGCTAAAATACAAAAAGGGACAAAAAGATATTTTAGATATTATTCACAGAAACAAGAATAATAATAATTTAGTAAATAGTAGAAAGAAAAGTTCCGATATAACAAAATTTAATCGTAATATTAAAAATAACTTTCCAAAATTGCTGAAAAAAAGCAGCGTGTCTAAATTGCAACAATGTACATAAAATGACGACCTCAATATTAACTCAAAAACCGAATATTTCCATTACAAATATATATAATTAGAATATAAGAAATAACAAATTGCTGAAAATATGGTACGAAACCCAATTGGAAATAATTAATTCAGCCCTCGTTCAAAATTAAAAAATACAAAATGTAACTTTAATATCCAAAAAAGACAAATAATTTGCTAAATTACAAAAAGGGACAAAAAGATATTTTAGATATTATTCACAAAAACAAGAATAATAATAATTTACTAAATACTAGAAAGGAATGTTCCGATAAAACAAAATTTAATAGTAATATTAAAAATAACTTTCCAAAATTGCTAAAAAACAGCAGCGTGTCTAAATTGCAACAATGTAGATTAACAAATATTTCCATTACAAATATATATAATTAGAATAAAAGAAATAACAAATTGCTAAAAATATGGTACGAAACCCAATTAAAAATAATTAATTCAGCCCTCGTTCAAAATTAAAAAATACAAAATGTAACTTTAATATCCGAAAGAATCAAACAATTTGCTAAAGTACAAAAAGGGACAAAAAGATATTTTAGATATTATTCACAAAAACAAGAATAATAATAATTTAGTAAATACTAGAAAGGAATGTTCCGATATAACAAAATTTAATCGTAATATTAAAAATAACTTTCCAAAATTGCTAAAAAACAGCAGCGTGTCTAAATTGCAACAATGTAGATAAACTGATGACCTCAATATTAACTCAAAAACCGAATATTTTTATTACATATATATATATAATTAGAATATAAGAAATAACAAATTGCTGAAAATATGGTACGAAACCCAATTAAAAATAATTAATTCAGCCCTCGTTCAAAATTAAAAAATACAAAATGTAACTTTAATATCCAAAAGAGTCAAATAATTTGCTAAGTTACAAAAAGGGACAAAAAGATATTATAGATATTAATCACAAAAACAAGAATAATAATAATTTAGTAAATAGTAGAAAGAAAAGTTCCGATATAACAATATTTAATCGTAATATTAAAAATAACTTTCCAAAACTACTAAAAAACAGCAGCTTGTCTAAATTGCAACAATGTACATAAAATGAAGAGCTCAATATTAACTCAAAAACCGAATAATTCCATTACAAATATGTATAATTAGAATATAGGAAATAACAAATTGCTGAAAATATGGTAAGAAACCCAATTATAAATAATTAATTCAGCCCTCGTTCAAAATTAAAAAATACAAAATGTAACTTTAATATCCAAAAGAGTCAAATAATTTGCTAAAATACAAAAAGGGACAAAAAGATATTTTAGATATTATTCACAAAAACAAGAATAATAATAATTTAGTAAATAGTAGAAAGAAAAGTTCCTATATAACAAAATTTAATCGTAATATTAAAAATAACTTTCCAAAATTGCTAAAAAACAGCAGTGTGTCTAAATTTCAACAATGTACATAAAATGACGACCTCAATATTAACTCAAAAACCGAATATTTCCATTACAAATATATATAATTAGAATAAGGAAATAAAAAATTGCTGAAAATATGGTACGAAACCCAATTAAAAATAATTAATTCAGCCCTCGTTCAAAATTAAAGAATAAAAAATGTAACTTTAATATCCAAAAGAGTCAAATAATTTGCTAAAATACGAAAAGGGACAAAATGATATTTTAGATATTATTCACAAAAACAAGAACAATAATAATTTAGTAAATACTAGAAAGGAATGTTCCGATATAACAAAATTTAATCGTAACATTAAAAATAACTTTCCAAAATTGCTAAAAAACAGCAGCGTGTCTAAATTGCAACAATGTAGATAAACAAATATTTCCATTACAAATATATGTAATAAGAATAAAAGAAATAACAAATTGCTGAAAATATGGTAAAAAACCCAATTGGAAATAATTAATTCAGCCCTCGTTCAAAATTAAAAAATACAAAATGTAACTTTAATATCCAAAAAAGACAAATAATTTGCTAAAATACAAAAAGGGACATAAAGATATTTCAGATATTATTCACAAAAACAAGAATAATAATAATTTAGTAAATACTAGAAAGGAATGTTCCAATATAACAAAATTTAATCGTAATATTAAAAATAACTTTCCAAAATTGCTAAAAAACAGCAGCGTGTCTAAATTGCAACAATGTAGATAAACAAATATTTCCATTACAAATATATGTAATTAGAATAAAAGAAATAACAAATTGCTGAAAATATGGTACGAAACCCAATTAAAAATAATTAATTCAGCCCTCGTTCAAAATTAAAAAATACAAAATGTAACTTTAATATCGAAAAGAGTCAAACAATTTGCTAAAATACAAAAAGGGACAAAAAGATATTTTAGATAGTGTTCACAAAAACAAGAATAATAATAATTTAGTAAATACTAGAAAGGAATGATCCGATATAACAAAATGTAATCGTAATATTAAAAATAACTTTCCAAAATTGCTAAAAAACAGCAGCGTGTCTAAATTGCAACAATGTACATAAAATGACGACCTCAATATTAACTCAAAAACCGAATATTTCCATTACAAATATATAAAATTAGAATAAAAGAAATAACAAATTGCTGAAAATATGGTACGAAACCCAATTAGAAATAATTAATTCAGCCCTCGTTCAAAATTAAAAAATACAAAATGTAACTTTAATATCCAAAAGACCGAATATTTCCATTACAAATATATATAATTAGAATATAAGAAATAACAAATTGCTGAAAATATGGTACGAAACCCTATTAAAAATAATTAATTCAGCCCTCGTTCAAAATTAAAAAATACAAAATGTAACTTTAATATCCAAAAGAGTCAAACCATTTGCTAAAATACAAAAAGATATTTTAGATATTATTCACAAAAACAAGAATAATAATAATTTAGTAAATACTAGAAAGGAATGTTCCGATATAACAAAATTTAATCGTAATATTAAAAATAACTTTCCAAAATTGCTAAAAAACAGCAGCTTGTCTAAATTGCAACAATGTAGATAAATAAATATTTCCATTACAAATATATGTAATTAGAATAAAAGAAATGACAAATTGCTGAAAATATCGTACGAAACCCAATTAAAAATAATTAATTCAGCCCTCGTTCACAATTAAAAAATACAAAATGTAACTTTAATATCCAAAAGAGTCAAACAATTTGCTAAAATACAAAAAGGGACAAAAAGATATTTTAGATATTATTCACAAAAACAAGAATAATAATAATTTAGTAAATACTAGAAAGGAATGTTCCGATATAAAAAAATTTAATCGTAATATTAAAAATAACTTTCCAAAATTGCTAAAAAACAGCAGCGTGTCTAAATTGCAACAATGTACATAAAATGACGACCTCAATATTAACTCAAAAACCGAATATTTCCATTACAAATATATATAATTAGAATAAAAGAATTAACAAATTGCTGAAAATTTGGTACGAAACCCAATTAAAAATAATCAATTCAGCCCTCGTTCAAAAATAAAAAATACAAAATGTAACTTTAATATCCAAAAGAGTCAAACCATTTGCTAAAATACAAAAAGATATTTTAGATATTATTCACAAAAACAAGAATAATAATAATTTAGTAAATACTAGAAAGGAATGATCCGATATAACAAAATTTAATCGTAATATTAAAAATAACTTTCCAAAATTGCTAAAAAACAGCAGCTTGTCTAAATTGCAACAATGTAGATAAACAAATATTTCCATTACAAATATATATAATTAGAATATAAGAAATAACAAATTGCTGAAAATATGGTACGAAACCCAATTAAAAATAATTAATTCAGCCCTCTTTCAAAATTAAAAAATACAAAATGTAACTTTAATATCCAAAAGAGTCAAATAATTTGCTAAAATACAAAAAGGGACTAAAAGATATTTTAGATATTATTCACAAAAACAAGAACAATAATAATTTAGTAAATACTAGAAAGGAATGTTCCGATATAACAAAATTTAATGGTAATATTAAAAATAACTTTCCAAAATTGCTAAAAAACAGCAGCGTGTCTAAATTGCAACAATGTACATAAAATAACGACCTCAATATTAACTCAAAAACCGAATATTTCCATTACAAATATATATAATTAGAATATAAGAAATAACAAATTGCTGAAAATATGGTACGAAACCCAATTAGAAATAATTAATTCAGCCCTCGTTCAAAATTAAAAAATACAAAATGTAACTTTAATATCCAAAAGAGTCAAATAATTTGCTAAAATACAAAAAGGGACAAAAAGATATTTTAGATATTATTCACAAAAACAAGAATAATAATAATTTAGTAAATACTAGCAAGAAAAGTTCCGATATAACAAAATTAATTCGTAATATTAAAAATAACGAAACCCAATTAAAAATAATTATTTCAGCCCCTGTTTAAAATTAAAAAATACAAAATGTAACTTTAATATCCGAAAGAATCAAACAATTTGCTAAAGTACAAAAAGGGACAAAAAGATATTTTAGATATTATTCACAAAAACAAGAACTATAATAATTTAGTAAATACTAGAAAGGAATGTTCCGATATAACAAAATTTAATCGTAATATTAAAAATAACTTTCCAAAATTGCTAAAAAACAGCAGCGTGTCTAAATTGCAACAATGTAGATAAACAAATATTTCCATTACAAATATATGTAATAAGAATAAAAGAAATAACAAATTGCTGAAAATATGGTAAAAAACCCAATTAAAAATAATTAATTCAGCCCTCGTTCAAAATTAAAAAATACAAAATGTACCTTTAATATCCTAAAGAGTCAAACAATTTGCTAAAATACAAAAAGGAACAAAAAGATATTTTAGATATTATTTACAAAAACAAGAATAATAATAATTTAGTAAATACTAGAAAGGAATGTTCCGATATAACAAAATTTAATCGTAATAATAAAAATAACTTTGCAAAATTGCTAAAAAACAGCAGCGTGTCTAAATTGCAACAATGTACATAAAATGACGACCTCAATATTAACTCAAAAACCGAATATTTCCATTACAAATATATATAATTAGAATAAAAGAAATAACAAATTGCTGAAAATATGGTACGAAACCCAATTAAAAATAATTAATTCAGCCCTCGTTCAAAATTAAAAAATACAAAATGTAACTTTAATATCCAAAAGAGTCAAACAATTTGCTAAAATACAAAAAGATATTTTAGATATTATTCACAAAAACAAGAATAATAATTATTTAGTAAATACTAGAAAGAAAAGTTCCTAAATAACAAAATTTAATCGTAATATTAAAAATAACTTTCCAAAATTGCTAAAAAACAGCAGCGTGTCTAAATTGCAACAATGTAGATAAACAAATATTTCCATTACAAATATATGTAATAAGAATAAAAGAAATAACAAATTGCTGAAAATATGGTACGAAACCAAATTAGAAATAATTAATTCAACCCTCGTTCAAAATTAAAAAATACAAAATGTAACTTTAATATCCAAAAGAGTCAAACAATTTGCTAAAATAAAAAAAGGGACATAAAGATATTTTAGATATTATTCACAAAAACAAGAATAATAATAATTTAGTAAATACTAGAAAGAAAAGTTCCGATATAACAAAATTTAATCGTAATATTAAAAATAACTTTCCAAAATTGCTAAAAAACAGCAGCGTGTCTAAATTGCAACAATGTAGATAAACTGACGACCTCAATATTAACTAAAAAACCGAATATTTCCATTACAAATGTATATAATTAGAATAAAAGAAATAACAAATTGCTGAAAATATGGTACGAAACCCAATTAAAAATAATTGATTCATCCCTCGTTCAAAATTAAAAAATACAAAATGTAACTTTAATATCAAAAAGAGTCAAACAATTTGCTAAAATACAAAAAGGGACAAAAAGATATTTTAGATATTATTCACAAAAACAAGAACTATAATAATTTAGTAAATACTAGAAAGGAATGTTCCGATATAACAAAATTTAATCGTAATATTAAAAATAACTTTCCAAAATTGCTAAAAAACAGCAGCGTGTCTAAATTGCAACAATGTAGATAAACAAATATTTCCATTACAAATATATGTAATAAGAATAAAAGAAATAATTAATTGCTGAAAATATGGTAAAAAACCCAATTAAAAATAATTAATTCAGCCCTCGTTCAAAATTAAAAAATACAAAATGTAACTTTAATATCCAAAAGAGTCAAACAATTTGCTAAAATACAAAAAGGGACAAAAAGATATTTTAGATATTATTCACAAAAACAAGAATAATAATAATTTACTAAATACTAGAAAGAAAAGTTCCGATATAACAAAATTTAATCGTAATATTAAAAATAACTTTCCAAAATTGCTAAAAAACAGCAGCGTGTCTAAATTGCAACAAAGTAGATAAACTGACGACCTCAATATTAACTCAAAAACCGAATATTTCCATTACAAATATATATAATTAGAATAAAAGAAATAACAAATTGCTGAAAATATGGTACGAAACCCAATTAAAAATAATTAATTCAGCCCTTGTTCAAAATTAAAAAATACAAAATGTAACTTTAATATCCAAAAGAGTCAAATAATTTGCTAAAATACAAAAAGGGACTAAAAGATATTTTAGATATTATTCACAAAAACAAGAACAATAATAATTTAGTAAATACTAGAAAGGAATGTTCCGATATAACAAAATTTAATGGTAATATTAAAAATAACTTTCCAAAATTGCTAAAAAACAGCAGCGTGTCTAAATTGCAACAATGTACATAAAATGACGACCTCAATATTAACTCAAAAACCGAATATTTCCATTACAAATATATATAATTAGAATATAAGAAATAACAAATTGCTGAAAATATGGTACGAAACCCAATTAAAAATAATTAATTCAGCCCTCGTTCAAAATTAAAAAATACAAAATGTAACTTTAATATCCAAAAGAGTCAAATAATTTGCTAAAATACAAAAAGGGAAAAAAAGATATTTTAGATATTATTCACAAAAACAAGAATAATAATAATTTACTAAATACTAGAAAGAAAAGTTCCGATATAACAAAATTTAATCGTAATATTAAAAATAACTTTCCAAAATTGCTAAAAAACAGCAGCGTGTCTAAATTGCAACAAAGTAGATAAACTGACGACCTCAATATTAACTCAAAAACCGAATATTTCCATTACAAATATATATAATTAGAATAAAAGAAATAACAAATTGCTGAAAATATGGTACGAAACCCAATTAAAAATAATTAATTCAGCCCTTGTTCAAAATTAAAAAATACAAAATGTAACTTTAATATCCAAAAGAGTCAAATAATTTGCTAAAATACAAAAAGGGACTAAAAGATATTTTAGATATTATTCACAAAAACAAGAACAATAATAATTTAGTAAATACTAGAAAGGAATGTTCCGATATAACAAAATTTAATGGTAATATTAAAAATAACTTTCCAAAATTGCTAAAAAACAGCAGCGTGTCTAAATTGCAACAATGTACATAAAATGACGACCTCAATATTAACTCAAAAACCGAATATTTCCATTACAAATATATATAATTAGAATATAAGAAATAACAAATTGCTGAAAATATGGTACGAAACCCAATTAAAAATAATTAATTCAGCCCTCGTTCAAAATTAAAAAATACAAAATGTAACTTTAATATCCAAAAGAGTCAAATAATTTGCTAAAATACAAAAAGGGAAAAAAAGATATTTTAGATATTATTCACAAAAACAAGAATAATAATAATTTAGTAAATACTAGAAAGGAATGTTCCGATATAACAAAATTTAATCGTAACATTAAAAATAACTTTCCAAAATTGCTAAAAAACAGCAGCGTGTCTAAATTGCAACAATGTAGATAAACAAATATTTCCATTACAAATATATGTAATAAGAATAAAAGAAATAACAAATTGCTGAAAATATGGTAAAAAACCCAATTAAAAATAATTAATTCAGCCCTCGTTCAAAATTAAAAAATACAAAGTGTAACTTTAATATCTAAAAGAGTCAAACAATTTGCTAAAATACAAAAAGGGACAAAAATATATTTTAGATATTATTCACAAAAACAAGAATAATAATAATTTACTAAATACTAGAAAGGAATGTTCCGATATAACAAAATTTAATCGTAATATTAAAAATAACTTTCCAAAATATCTAAAAAACAGCAGCGTGTCTAAATTGCAACAATGTACATAAAATGACGACCTCAATATTAACTCAAAAACCGAATATTTCCATTACAAATATATATAATTAGAATAAAAGAAATAACAAATTGCTGAAAATATGGTACGAAACCCAATTAAAAATAATTAATTCAGCCCTCCTTCAAAATTAAAAAATACAAAATGTAACTTTAATATCCAAAAGAGTCAAATAATTTGGTAAAATACAAAAATTGACAAAAAGATATTTTAGATATTATTCACAAAAACAAGAATAATAATAATTTAGTAAATACTAGAAAGGAATGTTCCGATATAACAAAGTTTAATCGTAATATTAAAAATAACTTTCCAAAATTGCTAAAAAACAGCAGCGTGTCTAAATTGCAACAATGTAGATAAACAAATATTTCCATTACAAATATATATAATTAAAATAAAAGAAATAACGAATATCTGAAAATATGGTAAGAAACCCAATTAAAAATAATTAATTCAGCCCTCGTTCAAAATTAAAAAATACAAAATGTAACTTTAATATCCAAAAGAGTCAAATAATTTGCTAAAATACAAAAAGGGAGAGAAAGATATTTTAGATATTATTCAAAAAAACAAGAATTATAATAATTTAGTAAATACTAGAAAGGAATGTTCCGATATAACAAAATTTAATGGTAATATAAAAAATCACTTTCCAAAATTGCTAAAAAACAGCAGCGTGTCTAAATTGCAACAATGTAGATAAACAAATATTTCCATTACAAATATATGTAATTAGAATAAAAGAAATAACAAATTGCTGAAAATATGGTACGAAACCCAAATAAAAATAATTAATTCAACCCTCGTTCAAAATTAAAAAATACAAAATGTAACTTTAATATCCTAAAGAGTCAAACAATTTGCTAAAATACAAAAAGGGACAAAAAGATATTTTAGATATTATTTACAAAAACAAGAATAATAATAATTTAGTAAATACTAGAAAGGAATGTTCCGATATAACAAAATTTAATCGTAATATTAAAAATAACTTTCCAAAATTGCTAAAAAACAACAGCGTGTCTAAATTGCAACAATGTAGATAAACAAATATTTCCATTACAAATATATGTAATTAGAATAAAAGAAATAACAAATTGCTGAAAATATGGTACGAAACCCAATTAAAAATAATTAATTCAGCCCTCGTTCAAAATTAAAAATACAAAATGTAACTTTAATATCCAAAAGAGTCAAATAATTTGCTAAAATACAAAAAGGGACAAAAAGATATTTTAGATATTATTTACCAGGTCTGCAAGTTTAAAATGTCGTTTTAATTCCAATAGAATGCGCTCTTAGCCTATTGAAGGATTTGCTTATCTCTAAACGCTATTTTGTTTGTTAGTCATTTGTTTACAAAAGTCAGTTGTTTTTAAGTCGTTTACGTGGACGTATCATACCTTTCTTTGGTGTTAAAAATGTCTAATTTTAAGCCAAATAAAGAGCATTTGCGGCATGTCATGATTTTCTTATTCAATCAAAAGAAAAAGGCATCTGAATGTCATCGAATTCTTGTTGAGACTTATGGCGATCTTGCTCCAACCGTCAAGACATGTGAACGTTGGTTTCAAAGTTTCAAACGTGGTGATTTTGATGTTACTGATAAAAAACGAGAAAATCGACCAAAAAAGTTTGAGGACGTCAAATTGCAATCTTTATTAGACGAATACAATACCCAAACCCAACAAATGATGGCAGAACAGTTGAATGCCACTAGGCAAGCCATTTCCGATCGCCTGAGAGCTATGGGAAAAATTCAAAAGGTTGGAAAATGGGTTCCACATGAATTGGACGAACGACAGATGGAAAAACGAAAAACTGTGTGCGAAATGCTGCTTTTACGCCACGAAAGAAAGGTTTTTTTGCATCGAGTTGTAACTGGCGATGAAAAATGGATTTATTTTCAGAATCCCAAACGAGTAAAATCATGGGTAACGCCAGGACAACCATCCACATCGAGTGCAAGACCGGATCGTTTTGGGAAGAAGACAATGCTGTGTGTGTGGTGGGATCAGAAGGGAGTAGTCTACTACGAGCTTCTCAAACCCGGCGAAACAGTCAATACCGACCGCTACCGACAACAAATGATCAATTTGAGTCACGCATTGATCGAAAAACGCCCAGAATGGGCTCACAGGAACGCCAAAGTCATTCTTCAGCATGATAACGCTCCTGCACATTCAGCCAGATTGACTAAGGAAACGATTTCTTCGCTTGGTTGGGAACTCCTACCCCACCCGCCGTATTCACCTGACCTGGCGCCTTCTGATTATCATCTCTTCTCATCGATGGGACACTCATTGGCTGAGCAACACTTTAACAATTTGGAGGATGTAAGAAAATGGCTCGATGAATGGATTTCAAATAAAGATGAAGCATTCTTTTGGAATGGTATCCATAAATTGCCCGAGAGATGGACAAAATGTGTAGAAAGCGAGGGCCAGTACTTTGAATAAAATATATTATACTTTTTTTTTAAATTACTGTGTATATATTTTAAGAAATAAACGACATTTTAAACTTGCAGACCTGGTACATAAACAAGAATAATAATAATTTAGTAAATACTAGAAAGGAATGTTCCGATATAACAAAATTTAATCGTAATATTAAAAATAACTTTCCAAAATTGCTAAAAAACAGCAGCGTGTCTAAATTGCAACAATGTACATAAAATGACGACTTCAATATTAACTCAAAAACCGAATATTTCCATTACAAATATATATAATTAGAATAAAAGAAATAACAAATTGCTGAAAATATGGTACGAAACCCAAATAAAAATAATTAATTCAGCCCTCGTTCAAAATTAAAAAATACAAAATGTAACTTTAATATCCTAAAGAGTCAAAAAATTTGCTAAAATACAAAATGGGACAAAAAGATATTTTAGATATTATTTACAAAAACAAGAATAATAATAATTTAGTAAATACTAGAAAGGAATCTTCCGATATAACAAAATTTAATCGTAATATTAAAAATAACTTTCCAAAATTGCTAAAAAACAGCAGCGTGTCTAAATTGCAACAATGTACATAAAATGACGACCTCAATATTAACTCAAAAACCGAATATTTCCATTACAAATATATATAATTAGAATAAAAGGAATAACAAATTGCTGAAAATATGGTAATAAACTTAATTAAAAATAATTAATTCAGCCCTTGTTCAAAATTAAAAAATAGAAAATGTAACTTTAATATCCAAAAGAGTCAAATAATTTGCTAAAATACAAAAAGGGACAAAAAGATATTTTAGATATTATTTACAAAAACAAGAATAATAATAATTTAGTAAATACTAGAAAGGAATGTTCCGATATAACAAAATTTAATCGTAATATTAAAAATAACTTTCCAAAATTGCTAAAAAACAGCAGCGTGTCTAAATTGCAACAATGTACATAAAATGACGACCTCAATATTAACTCAAAAACCGAATATTTCCATTACAAATATATATAATTAGAATATAAGAAATAACAAATTGCTGAAAATATGGTACGAAACCCAATTAAAAATAATTAATTCAGCCCTCGTTCAAAATTAAAAATACAAAATGTACCTTTAATATCCTAAAGAGTCAAACAATTTGCTAAAATACAAAAAGGGACAAAAAGATATTTTAGATATTATTTACAAAAACAAGAATAATAATAATTTAGTAAATACTAGAAAGGAATGTTCCGATATAACAAAATTTAATCGTAATAATAAAAATAACTTTGCAAAATTGCTAAAAAACAGCAGCGTGTCTAAATTGCAACAATGTACATAAAATGACGACCTCAATATTAACTCAAAAACCGAATATTTCCATTACAAATATATATAATTAGAATAAAAGAAATAACAAATTGCTGAAAATATGGTACGAAACCCAATTAAAAATAATTAATTCAGCCCTCGTTCAAAATTAAAAAATACAAAATGTAACTTTAATATCCAAAAGAGTCAAACAATTTGCTAAAATACAAAAAGATATTTTAGATATTATTCACAAAAACAAGAATAATAATAATTTAGTAAATACTAGAAAGAAAAGTTCCTAAATAACAAAATTTAATCGTAATATTAAAAATAACTTTCCAAAATTGCTAAAAAACAGCAGCGTGTCTAAATTGCAACAATGTACATAAAATGACGACCTCAATATTAACTAAAAAACCGAATATTTCCATTACAAATGTATATAATTAGAATAAAAGAAATAACAAATTGCTGAAAATATGGTACGAAACCCAATTAAAAATAATTGATTCAGCCCTCGTTCAAAATTAAAAAATACAAAATGTAACTTTAATATCAAAAAGAGTCAAACAATTTGCTAAAATACAAAAAGGGACAAAAAGATACGTTAGATATCATTCACAAAAACAAGAATAATAATAATTTAGTAAATACTAGAAAGGAATGTTCCGATATAACAAAATTTAATCGTAATATTAAAAATAACTTTCCAAAATTGCTAAAAAACAGCAGCGTGTCTAAATTGCAACAATGTAGATAAACAAATATTTCCATTACAAATATATGTAATAAGAATAAAAGAAATAACAAATTGCTGAAAATATGGTACGAAACCCAATTAAAAATAATTAATTCAGCCCTCCTTCAAAATTAAAAAATACAAAATGTAACTTTAATATCCAAAAGAGTCAAATAATTTGGTAAAATACTAGAAAGGAATGTTCCGATATAACAAAATTTAATGGTAATATTAAAAATAACTTTCCAAAATTGCTAAAAAACAGCAGCGTGTCTAAATTGCAACAATGTACATAAAATGACGACCTCAATATTAACTCAAAAACCGAATATTTCCATTACAAATATATATAATTAGAATATAAGAAATAACAAATTGCTGAAAATATGGTACGAAACCCAATTAAAAATAATTAATTCAGCCCTCGTTCAAAATTAAAAAATACAAAATGTAACTTTAATATCCAAAAGAGTCAAATAATTTGCTAAAATACAAAAAGGGAAAAAAAGATATTTTAGATATTATTCACAAAAACAAGAATAATAATAATTTAGTAAATACTAGAAAGGAATGTTCCGATATAACAAAATTTAATCGTAACATTAAAAATAACTTTCCAAAATTGCTAAAAAACAGCAGCGTGTCTAAATTGCAACAATGTAGATAAACAAATATTTCCATTACAAATATATGTAATAAGAATAAAAGAAATAACAAATTGCTGAAAATATGGTAAAAAACCCAATTAAAAATAATTAATTCAGCCCTCGTTCAAAATTAAAAAATACAAAGTGTAACTTTAATATCTAAAAGAGTCAAACAATTTGCTAAAATACAAAAAGGGACAAAAATATATTTTAGATATTATTCACAAAAACAAGAATAATAATAATTTACTAAATACTAGAAAGGAATGTTCCGATATAACAAAATTTAATCGTAATATTAAAAATAACTTTCCAAAATATCTAAAAAACAGCAGCGTGTCTAAATTGCAACAATGTACATAAAATGACGACCTCAATATTAACTCAAAAACCGAATATTTCCATTACAAATATATATAATTAGAATAAAAGAAATAACAAATTGCTGAAAATATGGTACGAAACCCAATTAAAAATAATTAATTCAGCCCTCCTTCAAAATTAAAAAATACAAAATGTAACTTTAATATCCAAAAGAGTCAAATAATTTGGTAAAATACAAAAATTGACAAAAAGATATTTTAGATATTATTCACAAAAACAAGAATAATAATAATTTAGTAAATACTAGAAAGGAATGTTCCGATATAACAAAGTTTAATCGTAATATTAAAAATAACTTTCCAAAATTGCTAAAAAACAGCAGCGTGTCTAAATTGCAACAATGTAGATAAACAAATATTTCCATTACAAATATATATAATTAAAATAAAAGAAATAACGAATATCTGAAAATATGGTAAGAAACCCAATTAAAAATAATTAATTCAGCCCTCGTTCAAAATTAAAAAATACAAAATGTAACTTTAATATCCAAAAGAGTCAAATAATTTGCTAAAATACAAAAAGGGAGAGAAAGATATTTTAGATATTATTCAAAAAAACAAGAATTATAATAATTTAGTAAATACTAGAAAGGAATGTTCCGATATAACAAAATTTAATGGTAATATAAAAAATCACTTTCCAAAATTGCTAAAAAACAGCAGCGTGTCTAAATTGCAACAATGTAGATAAACAAATATTTCCATTACAAATATATGTAATTAGAATAAAAGAAATAACAAATTGCTGAAAATATGGTACGAAACCCAAATAAAAATAATTAATTCAACCCTCGTTCAAAATTAAAAAATACAAAATGTAACTTTAATATCCTAAAGAGTCAAACAATTTGCTAAAATACAAAAAGGGACAAAAAGATATTTTAGATATTATTTACAAAAACAAGAATAATAATAATTTAGTAAATACTAGAAAGGAATGTTCCGATATAACAAAATTTAATCGTAATATTAAAAATAACTTTCCAAAATTGCTAAAAAACAACAGCGTGTCTAAATTGCAACAATGTAGATAAACAAATATTTCCATTACAAATATATGTAATTAGAATAAAAGAAATAACAAATTGCTGAAAATATGGTACGAAACCCAATTAAAAATAATTAATTCAGCCCTCGTTCAAAATTAAAAATACAAAATGTAACTTTAATATCCAAAAGAGTCAAATAATTTGCTAAAATACAAAAAGGGAGAGAAAGATATTTTAGATATTATTCAAAAAAACAAGAATTATAATAATTTAGTAAATACTAGAAAGGAATGTTCCGATATAACAAAATTTAATGGTAATATAAAAAATCACTTTCCAAAATTGCTAAAAAACAGCAGCGTGTCTAAATTGCAACAATGTAGATAAACAAATATTTCCATTACAAATATATGTAATTAGAATAAAAGAAATAACAAATTGCTGAAAATATGGTACGAAACCCAAATAAAAATAATTAATTCAACCCTCGTTCAAAATTAAAAAATACAAAATGTAACTTTAATATCCTAAAGAGTCAAACAATTTGCTAAAATACAAAAAGGGACAAAAAGATATTTTAGATATTATTTACAAAAACAAGAATAATAATAATTTAGTAAATACTAGAAAGGAATGTTCCGATATAACAAAATTTAATCGTAATATTAAAAATAACTTTCCAAAATTGCTAAAAAACAACAGCGTGTCTAAATTGCAACAATGTAGATAAACAAATATTTCCATTACAAATATATGTAATTAGAATAAAAGAAATAACAAATTGCTGAAAATATGGTACGAAACCCAATTAAAAATAATTAATTCAGCCCTCGTTCAAAATTAAAAATACAAAATGTAACTTTAATATCCAAAAGAGTCAAATAATTTGCTAAAATACAAAAAGGGACAAAAAGATATTTTAGATATTATTTACCAGGTCTGCAAGTTTAAAATGTCGTTTTAATTCCAATAGAATGCGCTCTTAGCCTATTGAAGGATTTGCTTATCTCTAAACGCTATTTTGTTTGTTAGTCATTTGTTTACAAAAGTCAGTTGTTTTTAAGTCGTTTACGTGGACGTATCATACCTTTCTTTGGTGTTAAAAATGTCTAATTTTAAGCCAAATAAAGAGCATTTGCGGCATGTCATGATTTTCTTATTCAATCAAAAGAAAAAGGCATCTGAATGTCATCGAATTCTTGTTGAGACTTATGGCGATCTTGCTCCAACCGTCAAGACATGTGAACGTTGGTTTCAAAGTTTCAAACGTGGTGATTTTGATGTTACTGATAAAAAACGAGAAAATCGACCAAAAAAGTTTGAGGACGTCAAATTGCAATCTTTATTAGACGAATACAATACCCAAACCCAACAAATGATGGCAGAACAGTTGAATGCCACTAGGCAAGCCATTTCCGATCGCCTGAGAGCTATGGGAAAAATTCAAAAGGTTGGAAAATGGGTTCCACATGAATTGGACGAACGACAGATGGAAAAACGAAAAACTGTGTGCGAAATGCTGCTTTTACGCCACGAAAGAAAGGTTTTTTTGCATCGAGTTGTAACTGGCGATGAAAAATGGATTTATTTTCAGAATCCCAAACGAGTAAAATCATGGGTAACGCCAGGACAACCATCCACATCGAGTGCAAGACCGGATCGTTTTGGGAAGAAGACAATGCTGTGTGTGTGGTGGGATCAGAAGGGAGTAGTCTACTACGAGCTTCTCAAACCCGGCGAAACAGTCAATACCGACCGCTACCGACAACAAATGATCAATTTGAGTCACGCATTGATCGAAAAACGCCCAGAATGGGCTCACAGGAACGCCAAAGTCATTCTTCAGCATGATAACGCTCCTGCACATTCAGCCAGATTGACTAAGGAAACGATTTCTTCGCTTGGTTGGGAACTCCTACCCCACCCGCCGTATTCACCTGACCTGGCGCCTTCTGATTATCATCTCTTCTCATCGATGGGACACTCATTGGCTGAGCAACACTTTAACAATTTGGAGGATGTAAGAAAATGGCTCGATGAATGGATTTCAAATAAAGATGAAGCATTCTTTTGGAATGGTATCCATAAATTGCCCGAGAGATGGACAAAATGTGTAGAAAGCGAGGGCCAGTACTTTGAATAAAATATATTATACTTTTTTTTTAAATTACTGTGTATATATTTTAAGAAATAAACGACATTTTAAACTTGCAGACCTGGTACATAAACAAGAATAATAATAATTTAGTAAATACTAGAAAGGAATGTTCCGATATAACAAAATTTAATCGTAATATTAAAAATAACTTTCCAAAATTGCTAAAAAACAGCAGCGTGTCTAAATTGCAACAATGTACATAAAATGACGACTTCAATATTAACTCAAAAACCGAATATTTCCATTACAAATATATATAATTAGAATAAAAGAAATAACAAATTGCTGAAAATATGGTACGAAACCCAAATAAAAATAATTAATTCAGCCCTCGTTCAAAATTAAAAAATACAAAATGTAACTTTAATATCCTAAAGAGTCAAAAAATTTGCTAAAATACAAAATGGGACAAAAAGATATTTTAGATATTATTTACAAAAACAAGAATAATAATAATTTAGTAAATACTAGAAAGGAATCTTCCGATATAACAAAATTTAATCGTAATATTAAAAATAACTTTCCAAAATTGCTAAAAAACAGCAGCGTGTCTAAATTGCAACAATGTACATAAAATGACGACCTCAATATTAACTCAAAAACCGAATATTTCCATTACAAATATATATAATTAGAATAAAAGGAATAACAAATTGCTGAAAATATGGTAATAAACTTAATTAAAAATAATTAATTCAGCCCTTGTTCAAAATTAAAAAATAGAAAATGTAACTTTAATATCCAAAAGAGTCAAATAATTTGCTAAAATACAAAAAGGGACAAAAAGATATTTTAGATATTATTTACAAAAACAAGAATAATAATAATTTAGTAAATACTAGAAAGGAATGTTCCGATATAACAAAATTTAATCGTAATATTAAAAATAACTTTCCAAAATTGCTAAAAAACAGCAGCGTGTCTAAATTGCAACAATGTACATAAAATGACGACCTCAATATTAACTCAAAAACCGAATATTTCCATTACAAATATATATAATTAGAATATAAGAAATAACAAATTGCTGAAAATATGGTACGAAACCCAATTAAAAATAATTAATTCAGCCCTCGTTCAAAATTAAAAATACAAAATGTACCTTTAATATCCTAAAGAGTCAAACAATTTGCTAAAATACAAAAAGGGACAAAAAGATATTTTAGATATTATTTACAAAAACAAGAATAATAATAATTTAGTAAATACTAGAAAGGAATGTTCCGATATAACAAAATTTAATCGTAATAATAAAAATAACTTTGCAAAATTGCTAAAAAACAGCAGCGTGTCTAAATTGCAACAATGTACATAAAATGACGACCTCAATATTAACTCAAAAACCGAATATTTCCATTACAAATATATATAATTAGAATAAAAGAAATAACAAATTGCTGAAAATATGGTACGAAACCCAATTAAAAATAATTAATTCAGCCCTCGTTCAAAATTAAAAAATACAAAATGTAACTTTAATATCCATAAGAGTCAAACAATTTGCTAAAATACAAAAAGATATTTTAGATATTATTCACAAAAACAAGAATAATAATAATTTAGTAAATACTAGAAAGAAAAGTTCCTAAATAACAAAATTTAATCGTAATATTAAAAATAACTTTCCAAAATTGCTAAAAAACAGCAGCGTGTCTAAATTGCAACAATGTAGATAAACTGACGACCTCAATATTAACTAAAAAACCGAATATTTCCATTACAAATGTATATAATTAGAATAAAAGAAATAACAAATTGCTGAAAATATGGTACGAAACCCAATTAAAAATAATTGATTCAGCCCTCGTTCAAAATTAAAAAATACAAAATGTAACTTTAATATCAAAAAGAGTCAAACAATTTGCTAAAATACAAAAAGGGACAAAAAGATACGTTAGATATCATTCACAAAAACAAGAATAATAATAATTTAGTAAATACTAGAAAGGAATGTTCCGATATAACAAAATTTAATCGTAATATTAAAAATAACTTTCCAAAATTGCTAAAAAACAGCAGCGTGTCTAAATTGCAACAATGTAGATAAACAAATATTTCCATTACAAATATATGTAATAAGAATAAAAGAAATAACAAATTGCTGAAAATATGGTACGAAACCCAATTAAAAATAATTAATTCAGCCCTCCTTCAAAATTAAAAAATACAAAATGTAACTTTAATATCCAAAAGAGTCAAATAATTTGGTAAAATACTAGAAAGGAATGTTCCGATATAACAAAATTTAATCGTAATATTAAAAATAACTTTCCAAAATTGCTAAAAAACAGCAGCGTGTCTAAATTGCAACAATGTACATAAAATGACGACCTCAATATTAACTCAAAAACCGAATATTTCCATTACAAATATATATAATTAGAATATAAGAAATAACAAATTGCTGAAAATATGGTACGAAACCCAATTAAAAATAATTAATTCAGCCCTCGTTCAAAATTAAAAAATACAAAATGTACCTTTAATATCCTAAAGAGTCAAACAATTTGCTAAAATACAAAAAGGGACAAAAAGATATTTTAGATATTATTTACAAAAACAAGAATAATAATAATTTAGTAAATACTAGAAAGGAATGTTCCGATATAACAAAATTTAATCGTAATAATAAAAATAACTTTGCAAAATTGCTAAAAAACAGCAGCGTGTCTAAATTGCAACAATGTACATAAAATGACGACCTCAATATTAACTCAAAAACCGAATATTTCCATTACAAATATATATAATTAGAATAAAAGAAATAACAAATTGCTGAAAATATGGTACGAAACCCAATTAAAAATAATTAATTCAGCCCTCGTTCAAAATTAAAAAATACAAAATGTAACTTTAATATCCAAAAGAGTCAAACAATTTGCTAAAATACAAAAAGATATTTTAGATATTATTCACAAAAACAAGAATAATAATAATTTAGTAAATACTAGAAAGAAAAGTTCCTAAATAACAAAATTTAATCGTAATATTAAAAATAACTTTCCAAAATTGCTAAAAAACAGCAGCGTGTCTAAATTGCAACAATGTAGATAAACAAATATTTCCATTACAAATATATGTAATAAGAATAAAAGAAATAACAAATTGCTGAAAATATGGTACGAAACCAAATTAAAAAATAATTAATTCAACCCTCGTTCAAAATTAAAAAATACAAAATGTAACTTTAATATCCAAAAGAGTCAAACAATTTGCTAAAATAAAAAAAGGGACATAAAGATATTTTAGATATTATTTACAAAAACAAGAATAATAATAATTTAGTAAATACTAGAAAGGAATGTTCCGATATAACAAAATTTAATCGTAATAATAAAAATAACTTTGCAAAATTGCTAAAAAAAAGCAGCGTGTCTAAATTGCAACAATGTACATAAAATGACGACCTCAATATTAACTCAAAAACCGAATATTTCCATTACAAATATATATAATTAGAATAAAAGAAATAACAAATTGCTGAAAATATGGTACGAAACCCAATTAAAAATAATTAATTCAGCCCTCGTTCAAAATTAAAAAATACAAAATGTAACTTTAATATCCAAAAGAGTCAAACAATTTGCTAAAATACAAAAAGATATTTTAGATATTATTCACAAAAACAAGAATAATAATAATTTAGTAAATACTAGAAAGAAAAGTTCCTAAATAACAAAATTTAATCGTAATATTAAAAATAACTTTCCAAAATTGCTAAAAAACAGCAGCGTGTCTAAATTGCAACAATGTAGATAAACAAATATTTCCATTACAAATATATGTAATAAGAATAAAAGAAATAACAAATTGCTGAAAATATGGTACGAAACCAAATTAAAAATAATTAATTCAACCCTCGTTCAAAATTAAAAAATACAAAATGTAACTTTAATATCCAAAAGAGTCAAACAATTTGCTAAAATAAAAAAAGGGACATAAAGATATTTTAGATATTATTCACAAAAACAAGAATAATAATAATTTAGTAAATACTAGAAAGAAAAGTTCCGATATAACAAAATTTAATCGTAATATTAAAAATAACTTTCCAAAATTGCTAAAAAACAGCAGCGTGTCTAAATTGCAACAATGTAGATAAACTGACGACCTCAATATTAACTCAAAAACCGAATATTTCCATTACAAATATATATAATTAGAATATAAGAAATAACAAATTTCTGAAAATATGGTACGAAACCCAATTAAAAATAATTAATTCAGCCCTCGTTCAAAATTAAAAAATACAAAATGTAACTTTAATATCCAAAAGAGTCAAATAATTTGCTAAAATACAAAAAGGGAAAAAAAGATATTTTAGATATTATTCACAAAAACAAGAATAATAATAATTTAGTAAATACTAGAAAGGAATGTTCCGATATAACAAAATTTAATCGTAATATTAAAAATAACTTTCCAAAATTGCTAAAAAACAGCAGCGTGTCTAAATTGCAACAATGTACATAAAATGACGACCTCAATATTAACTCAAAAACCGAATATTTCCATTACAAATATATATAATTAGAATATAAGAAATAACAAATTGCTGAAAATATGGTATGAAACCCAATTAAAAATAATTAATTCAGCCCTCGTTCAAAATTAAAAAATACAAAATGTAACTTTAATATCAAAAAAGACAAATTATTTGCTAAAATACAAAAAGGGACATAAAGATATTTTAGATATTATTCACAAAAACAAGAATAATAATAATTTAGTAAATAATAGAAAAGAATGTTCCGATATAACAAAATTTAATCGTAATATTAAAAATAACTTTCCAAAATTGCTAAAAAAAAGCAGCTTGTCTAAATTGCAACAATGCAGATAAACAAATATTTCCATTACAAATATATATAATTAGAATAAAAGAAATAACAAATTGCTAAATATATGGTACGAAACCCAATTAAAAATAATTAATTCAGCCCTCGTTCAAAATTAAAAAATACAAAATGTAACTTTAATATTCAAAAGAGTCAAATAATTTGCTAAAATACAAAAGGGACAAAAAGATATTTTAGATATTATTCACAAAAACAAGAATAATAATAATTTAGTAAATACTAGAAAGGAATGTTCCGATATAACAAAATTTAATCGTAATATTAAAAATAACTTTCCAAAATGGCTAAAAAACAGCAGCGTGTCTAAATTGCAACAATGTACATAAAATGACGACCTCAATATTAACTCAAAAACCGAATATTTCCATTACAAATATATATAATTAGAATATAAGAAATAACAAATTTCTGAAAATATGGTACGAAACCCAATTAAAAATAATTAATTCAGCCCTCGTTCAAAATTAAAAAATACAAAATGTAACTTTAATATCCAAAAGAGTCAAATAATTTGCTAAAATACAAAAAGGGACTAAAAGATATTTTAGATATTATTCACAAAAACAAGAACAATAATAATTTAGTAAATACTAGAAAGGAATGTTCCGATATAACAAAATTTAATCGTAATATTAAAAATAACTTTCCAAAATTGCTAAAAAACAGCAACGTGTCTAAATTGCAACAATGTACATAAAATGACGACCTCAATATTAACTCAAAACCGAATATTTCCATTACAAATATATATAATTAGAATATAAGAAATAACAAATTTCTGAAAATTTGGTACGAAACCCAATTAAAAATAATTAATTCAGCCCTCGTTCAAAATTAAAAAATACAAAATGTAACTTTAATATCCAAAAGAGTCAAATAATTTGCTAAAATACAAAAAGGGACAAAAAGATATTTTAGATATTATTCACAAAAACAAGAATAATAATAATTTAGTAAATACTAGCAAGAAAAGTTCCGATATAACAAAATTAATTCGTAATATTAAAAATAACGAAACCCAATTAAAAATAATTAATTCAGCCCCTGTTCAAAATTAAAAAATACAAAATGTAACTTTAATATCCGAAAGAATCAAACAATTTGCTAAAGTACAAAAAGGGACAAAAAGATATTTTAGATATTATTCGCAAAAACAAGAACTATAATAATTTAGTAAATACTAGAAAGGAATGTTCCGATATAACAAAATTTAATCGTAATATTAAAAATAACTTTCCAAAATTGCTAAAAAACAGCAGCGTGTCTAAATTGCAACAATGTAGATAAACAAATATTTCCATTACAAATATATGTAATAAGAATAAAAGAAATAACAAATTGCTGAAAATATGGTAAAAAACCCAATATAAAAATAATTAATTCAGCCCTCGTTCAAAATTAAAAAATACAAAATGTAACTTTAATATCCAAAAGAGTCAAACAATTTGCTAAAATACAAAAAGGGACAAAAAGATATTTTAGATATTATTCACAAAAACAAGAATAATAATAATTTACTAAATACTAGAAAGAAAAGTTCCGATATAACAAAATTTAATCGTAATATTAAAAATAACTTTCCAAAATTGCTAAAAAACAGCAGCGTGTCTAAATTGCAACAATGTAGATAAACTGACGACCTCAATATTAACTCAAAAACCGAATATTTCCATTACAAATATATATAATTAGAATAAAAGAAATAACAAATTGCTGAAAATATGGTAAAAAACCCAATTAAAAATAATTAATTCAGCCCTCGTTCAAAATTAAAAAATACAAAATGTAACTTTAATATCCAAAAGAGTCAAATAATTTGCTAAAATACAAAAAGGGACTAAAAGATATTTTAGATATTATTCACAAAAACAAGAACAATAATAATTTAGTAAATACTAGAAAGGAATGTTCCGATATAACAAAATTTAATGGTAATATTAAAAATAACTTTCTAAAATTGCTAAAAAACAGCAGCGTGTCTAAATTGCAACAATGTACATAAAATGACGACCTCAATATTAACTCAAAAACCGAATATTTCCATTACAAACATATATAATTAGAATATAAGAAATAACAAATTGCTGAAAATATGGTACGAAACCCAATTAAAAATAATTAATTCAGCCCTCGTTCAAAATTAAAAAATACAAAATGTAACTTTAATATCCAAAAGAGTCAAATAATTTGCTAAAATACAAAAAGGGAAAAAAAGATATTTTAGATATTATTCACAAAAACAAGAATAATAATAATTTAGTAAATACTAGAAAGGAATGTTCCGATATAACAAAATTTAATCGTAACATTAAAAATAACTTTCCAAAATTGCTAAAAAACAGCAGCGTGTCTAAATTGCAACAATGTAGATAAACAAATATTTCCATTACAAATATATGTAATAAGAATAAAAGAAATAACAAATTGCTGAAAATATGGTAAAAAACCCAATTAAAAATAATTAATTCAGCCCTCGTTCAAAATTAAAAAATACAAAGTGTAACTTTAATATCCAAAAGAGTCAAATAATTTGCTAAAATACAAAAAGGGTCAAAAAGATATTTTAGATATTATTTACAAAAACAAGAATAATAATAATTTAGTAAATACTAGAAAGGAATGTTCCGATATAACAAAATTTAATGGTAATATTAAAAATAACTTTGCAAAATTGCTAAAAAACAGCAGCCTGTCTAAATTGCAACAATGTAGATAAACTGACGACCTCAATATTAACTCAAAAACCGAATATTTCCATTACAAATATATATAATTAGAATAAAAGAAATAACAAATTGCTGAAAATATGGTACGAAACCCAATTAAAAATAATAAATTCAGCCCTCGTTCAAAATTAAAAAATACAAAATGTAACTTTAATATTCAAAAGAGTCAAATAATTTGCTAAAATACAAAAGGGACAAAAAGATATTTTAGATATTATTCACAAAAACAAAAATAATAATAATTTAGTAAATACTAGAAAGGAATGTTCCGATATAACAAAATTTAATCGTAATATTAAAAATAACTTTCCAAAATTGCTAAAAAACAGCAGCGTGTCTAAATTGCAACAATGTACATAAAATGACGACCTCAATATTAACTCAAAAACCGAATATTTCCATTACAAATATATATAATTAGAATATAAGAAATAACAAATTTCTGAAAATATGGTACGAAACCCAATTAAAAATAATTAATTCAGCCCTCGTTCAAAATTAAAAAATACAAAATGTAACTTTAATATCCAAAAGAGTCAAATAATTTGCTAAAATACAAAAAGGGACAAAAAGATATTTTAGATATTATTCACAAAAACAAGAATAATAATAATTTAGTAAATACTAGAAAGGAATTGTTGGATTTACACAAATAAATCCAAGTTTTATATTATACAAAAAATATATTGATCATCGGAGGGGGCCCTTCACTACAAATACCCCCCTACGGGTCGCCCAGTAAACGCCTGAGCAGGCCCATGCGTGGCCACCCCCTCCCCTTCAGCGTGGACCTTAGCCATCCCCACGATGACGAGATGGGACTCTGACTGCTGCCAGCAAGGGAGAAAGAAGGCCTGTGTACACGGCATATCACGGCATCCACTTAAGAGGACCTCCAGTCGCACACCACGGCTACCGCCAGCGACGCGAGCACGGAGACTCGAACCAGCCCATCGCTAGGAGAGCCCGAGCAGGGCGGAATAAGGAGAACAGGACCCCCCCGAGATCCGTAAATATAATTATTAACAATAATGCCCCTTCAGGGATTTTAAACTGTCAATAAAAGGGAGTTTATAAATAGCAATAATTATTCACTCAATAAAACCCTCACCAAAATTATAGAACTTAAATTATCGAGAAAAGGGCTCCTGGCCATATGGCATGTGTCAGGCCCCCATTATCGAACAAAATGGTGCCCCGGGTGAGGAAATTTTGGTGAAAGGTTCTACATTATTATTTTATGTTCAGTAAATATGTAAAGCATAGCGCCCACCGGGTTTAATTTTCATATTATTTAATATGTTTTAATTATTTAAGTAAAGAATTTAAGTTTTATTCATTTAATCAATTTGCTTAAATTAAATTAAAACTCCCTAATTAGTTGCGTTAAATATTCATTAATAGGTATTTATTTATTTGAAGGATCTCAGACGTCTGGCAAAGCAGACACTTAATCCCACTTGCAACGATAAACATCGCGAAATAACTTTCAATTTCAATAACTCCAGCATTTAAATATTTCTATTATTTTTCATTTATAGATTTGAATATATGTATGGTTTGTTTGTGCATGTTCTTAAATAAAATTTATTGCATGATAATTTATATAATTTATGATTCTATACACTTATTAAATATAATTTGATTGTTTAAAGTTTTGATAACTTAATAATTTAATAATTTATATGAGCTTTTAAAAGTTAGATTTAAATAATTATTTATTTCTATTGAGACCACAATTATTAGTGATAATAGCAATCATAATTTTATTAATAACAATAAGATTATTTTTGATTTAACAGCGTTATATTCATGCTAATTTATTTATTGCCCTAAATTTAAAGTCTACATTTGTGAAGATTCTTTCTTAATATTTATGTTCATTTTATTGTTGTATAATAGACAGGATTTAGTTTTTATTAAGGGCCTTGATGAGTTTATATTGATAAATTATTTTTCATAATAATTCATATTGATTTTAATTTGGAAATAATTTGTTAAGAGTTACAATTTGTTGTTATTAATTTTGAATTTCATTTAGTGCAATATTCACTGCTGTTACCATATCACTCGTTTGTTCATTATCATTTGTTTATTAGAGTATTTATTTCCATTTTTTGCATGTTGAATTTTTCTTAAATACATATTTATTTATATATTGATATCGGCGCATTAACATTTTGTTTAGCATATTTAAATATTTATTCTTGCATGTTACCACATATTTTATTTATCTTAAATTATTTATTCGAAAATTATTTGTTGGAAATCTTTAAATTATTTATTTGATATTGGGATTTTAAAAATTAATATAATATCATTATTACCGGAGTTTTTTAAATTATTTATTTGGTGCTATTAAATTGTTTATTAATTGATTTAAAATCGGTTAAAAATGAATGGGAATAGTGATAAACATTTGAATGATATGCCCAGTCATAAAAGCGACCTCGAGCGCAAGCTCCGAAACATAAAGCGGAACTTCCAAAAGTTAGGTTTGCTCACTTTCGCCGCGGATGCCGCTGACGATGATGATCAATTTTTTCGATTCGAGGTCCAGTATGAAGAGGGAAAACTTTTATGGGACCGGTACGAACTCGTATGGGACGAGCTTGATCGTATATACACGTCTCAGGGAAATCCTTACCCGGCTGGTTGGGAAGCCGAATACGACGCGCTTCAAGGTGAGTTGCGGACAGCTGAAGCACACTACCGCAAACTAAAGTCGCGCCGCGGTTCAGCCGCTCGTGGGACCCAATGTACTTCGTCTGCCCATTCATTCCATTATCAGCTCCCGAACATTGAGATTCCGACATTTAAAGGGGATCTATCTACCTGGACGCATTTTCGAGACACATTCATCTCGTTGGTCCACAACAACTCTGATATATCTCCGGTTAGCAAAATGCACTACTTAAAGAATGCGCTTGCGGGCGAACCCCTCTCACTGATATCGGGCCTCACGTTCGATTCAAGTTCTTATCAGCTGGCATGGGACAGTTTGATGCGCGAATACGACAACCCGCGCGTTCTCGCATCGCGATGCCTCCAAAAAATAATAAACCACAAGTGCTCTAATTCAGGTGGGGAATACGCTAAGCACGCATCATACATCGCCGAAGTAGGAGAAAGCATAGAAACATTCCGAGTTTTGGCTCTAGAAAATGAGGCTGACGCCATGTTGTCAATCCTAGCCCTTCGAGCGATGGACCCGAGCACAAGACGCCAATTCGAGCACGCGCATGCTCGAACTAACTTCCCCTCGGCTGACGAGGTTGTGGCATTTGTTAGACAAAAGATGATGGCTTGCAAAATGTCTAACGAACTCCAAACGGTCGCACCTAGTGATACACCGCGCGGCAAGCCTTCTGATAGGAAGAAATCAGGGATCTCCCTGATTACCGTAGAGCAAAATCATAGAGCTGCTCCCGGCTCATCAAAATCTCCACCTCAGCGTGGCAATTCACCCAAGGTATCCAAGAGGCGTTTAGAAAGTTGCCAACCGAACGAAACCCCGCGTAGGAATTCCCTGTCGCCAAACAAGGAGCTCTGTCCCCACTGCGAGGGCAGTCACCGCCTGTTTCGGTGTTACAAATTTCTGGCATTGGGCCCCCAGGAGCGCCAAGATTTTGTTAGGTTGGCCAAGCTATGCCTAAACTGCCTTAGAGCAGGGCACTGCGCATCTCAGTGTAAATGCACACTCACGTGCGTTATCTGCAAGAAAGGCCACCACAGTTTGTTACACACTAATGAACCGCCAAACATAAAAGGCTTTAAAGGTAACGGGGAGACGTCCGATTTTGTCGGTCATACCCGCGAAACGGTAACGCCGAGTGGCTCCCCCTGCAAGGTGATAATGGGCACCGCCTGCGCCATATTGCAGGGACCACGACATTCCGTATCAGCGCGACTTCTTCTCGACTCAGGGAGCCAATACACATTTGTCACCTCAGAAGTGGCCTCCCGTATTGGCAGGAGCTCCATACAGCCATTTTACGGCAAAATCTCGGGCTTAGGAGGCGCGTCTGTAGGAAGCATAAAAGGCTGGATCACCTTCCGGGTCCTCTCTACGCTTGGGGACCAAGCAAACTTTAAGGTTCGTGCGCTGGTTGTTGACAAGATAACCTCAGACACACCTAGGCATCCCGTACCCAATGAATTGTATCAAAGGATATCTGATCACGTCTTGGCTGACCCGACGTTTGGGGTCCCAGGGCCCATCGACATGCTAGTTGGTGTTGATCTTTACCCACGCCTAATCAACGGTACTCCCTCCAAGGCTTCGGGTGACGATCATCTATACCTTCTTCCCACGGTCCTGGGTAATGTCATCATGGGTAGTTACTTTGGTAAGGGTCCTCCCACTGGCATCTCCCTGCTTTTACAGGACGATGCCACCATAGCGGAGCAGCTTCGGGCTTTCTGGGAAATAGAAGAGCCCGGTTCCGCCGACCGTAGGCACCCCGAGGACGTCTTTTGCGAGGATTTATTCGTGAAAACGCACACTCGCACTACTGACGGAAGGTATGTCGTAAGATTGCCAAAAAGAGATGCAACGGCCGAACCCGATCCCAACCGCCAGATAGCCTTGCGACGCCTTTATGCTCTCGAACGCAAGTTTAGCAAGGATCCACGGCTTCAGGCCATGTACACTGAGTTTATGACGGAGTATGAGCGGCTTGGCCACATGTCCGTCGCCCGCTCCCCTGCCCGTTACGTGATACCTCATCATGGAATTTGGCAGTTTAAACCTCAAGAAACTAAACTCCGGGTCGTGTTTGACGCATCGAACAGCTCGGGAGCAAGGAGCCTCAACGACATTCTCATGTCTGGCCCAAAGCTCCAGCAAGATCTTGCCGACGTCTTGTTACGTTTCAGGCTGTACCCTATCGCTTTGACCGGTGACTTAGTCAAAATGTACCGTCAGATACAAGTATGCCCCGAAGACAGACATCTTCAGCACATCTTTTGGAGAAGCGATCCATCACAACCCGTCATTGAGTACGAGCTGAACACCGTCACATACGGCGTAAACGCAAGCGCCTTTCAAGCAATTCGCACGGTTCAGCAATTACAAGATGACGAAGGGGCGCGTTTCCCGCTGGCAGTCGCTCGGCTCAGGAATTCTATTTATGTCGACGACGTTGTATCAGGGGCAAATTCCGTAAAGGAAGCCATGGAACTTAAGTCGCAACTCATTGGTTTGTTCCGTTGCGGAGGATTTGAGATCAGTAAATGGGCGTCCAATGCGCCCGATCTTCTCCCTCAGTCGGACGACCCTCAACCCATTCAGCCAATGCCCCAGGAAGGTAGTCACTTCGTCAAGATCCTTGGCCTCGTTTGGTCACCTGAGCATGACATTTTTACTTTCTCGGTACAGGATCCGCTGCGCGCGGCCACCAAGCGAGTCGTCCTATCCCATATCGCGCGGATATTCGACCCTCTCGGGTTTTTGGCGCCTATTATATTCCTCGCCAAAACCTTGCTCCAGCAGATCTGGCGTCGCAGCCTAGATTGGGATGAACCCCTTCCGGATGACCTTCATTCCAAGTGGGTTTCATTGATCGACGCATGGTCGTCCTTGAGTCGCGTTAGGATCCCGAGGTATGTTTTTGCCGCTCGTTCCCGCTTGCAATTCATAGGGTTCTCGGACGCCTCATCTAAAGGCTACGCAGCCGCTGTTTACGCCCGCGTGTTAACGTCGAAAGGAGATGCTCTTTCCTACTTGTTTAAATCCAAAACAAAGGTTGCGCCCTTAAAGTTTAAATCCATTGCGCAGCTCGAGCTTTGCGGCGCCCTATTACTGGAGAGGGTTATGTCTTCGATTACCATTGAGACTTCCCTTCCACATTTATATTACACTGATTCAGCGGTGGTTCTGGCTTGGTTGCGGACGCCGGTGTACAATCTTAAGGTTTTTGAGGCGAACAGGGTTTCCGCGATATTCAAGACATCCGATTGCGATCAATGGCGGTACGTAAGGTCCGAAGAAAACCCAGCTGACATAGCATCTCGAGGTTGTACTCCTTCCGAGCTTACCGAATGCGATTTTTGGTTCCATGGGCCTCCCTGGTTAAGAGAAAGCACGCTTCCGTTTTTTGAGTTCGGTCATCTGGGTCAGGAGGCTGCGGAGTCCGGAATAGCCCTTCTTTCTCGCACAGCTCAGGGATCTTACGATGACACGTGGATGGACCGGTTTTCGTCTTTGCAGCGATTAGTTCGAGTCACGGCTCTTATTATTCGTCTTGCCAGACATGCCCGATCTCGTTCCATCGGGCTACCCGGACCTATCCTGGCTCCGGAATACTCCCAGGCTCTCCTAACGTGTGTTCGAATTGTGCAGCATACCTCATTGCCTTCCAATATGTATGCCGCTTCCGCGCCCAGGGAGTATCGGCAGCTGAATCCCTTCGTCGATGAGATTGGGTTGATCAGGGTGGGCGGCAGGATCCGTCACTCTGATGCGAGTTACGACCAGAAGCATCCTCTTCTGCTTCCCAGTAATCACATCTTGACGCGTCTGATCGTGGATGATCTACATGCTCGACACTTCCACGCTGGTCCGACCTTGGTCCTTTCATTGCTTCGAGGCCGCTACTGGGTACCAAAAGCTCTGAAGGTGATAAAGAGCCGCATTTATCGGTGCATCCGGTGCAGGATTCAACGGGCTAAACCTAAAACTCCCTTCATGGGTGACCTCCCTGGTTCCAGATTTGAACAGCGCCGTGCATTCCTTCAGGTCGGCGTGGATTATGCTGGCCCTCTATTGATAAAGGCATCCCACCGTCGGAAGGCTGCCATGGACAAGGCCTACTTCGGCATTTTTATCTGCATGGCCACTAAAGCCATCCACCTTGAGCTGATCTCCTCTCTAGCAACAGACGCCTTCCTGGCCGCATTGGACCGTTTTGTGGCTCGTCGGGGTCTGCCTCGATGTATTCACTCCGATAACGGAACTAACTTTGTAGGAGCCTCAAAGGTTTTGAGAGACCTTTTTGTTTTCCTTAGGAGCAATAGGGACCATATAGTTGAGCATCTGGCTGCAAAGAATGTGGAATGGCTATTCGTCCCGCCACGCGCTCCTAACTTCGGCGGGCTATGGGAAGCCGGCGTTAAGTCCGTTAAGAGTTTGCTGACGAGCGTGGTCGGAAAACAGCCTCTGACGTTCGAAGAACTTAACACCATCCTCGTCCGTGTGGAAGGCGTTCTGAATTCCCGACCACTGTGCCAATTGCGCGACGACGCCGAGAGTTTCGACTACCTGTCGCCGGGTCATTTTCTGATTGGAGCACCGTTGAATGCCATTCCCCTCGATCTCGAAGCGTTTCCATGCTCGAAACTGACATCTAGATGGCGCCTAGTACAGCAAAGCGTGTCTAACATCTGGTCGCGTTGGCAGAGGGATTATTTGCACCAACTCCAACAGAGGACCAAATGGTCCGAGGATCGTCCAGGGTTATCTGTTGGCGATCTAGTAATATTGATCGAGGACCGCAACTCCCCTGGAACGTGGCCGGTCGCCCGGGTTAGCAGTGTTTTCCCCGGCAAGGACGGAGTGGTCAGGGTGGTTTCGGTTCGCACTCCCTCGGGTAAGATCTTTAAGCGCCCCTCATCTTCCTTGGTACCGCTGTTTCCAGAGTAGGAAGCTTGATCTTGTGCTTGGAGTCTTAGAACGAATACGATACCTCGACCGGCTAAGATTTCCATTATGATTCATAATGTATAATTAAATTCCTATTTTATTTTTTTTCATTTTGCCAACATTTGTATTTATTCACACATATTAATTATTCATTTATCCTATCTGCCTATATCTGTAGTTAGATTTAGTATTTAAATATGTTAGCGCCCTGTTGTTGGTTAGTACTTATTGTACAGTATTTATTAGTTACATGTTGAAGATTGTTGTAATTGGTAGAAATCATTAATGCCTCATTATGCATGCCTCGCATTAAGAATTATTCATATATTGTTGGCACCTGCTGTTTTATGTAAATTTAAATGCTGGATATTTGTTTGATTCCTGAATACGTACCCCCGCCTCATCTGCTCTTATTTCATAAATCTGGCTGAGCCAAATTTAGGTGGGCGGTATGTTGGATTTACACAAATAAATCCAAGTTTTATATTATACAAAAAATATATTGATCATCGGAGGGGGCCCTTCACTACAAATACCCCCCTACGGGTCGCCCAGTAAACGCCTGAGCAGGCCCATGCGTGGCCACCCCCTCCCCTTCAGCGTGGACCTTAGCCATCCCCACGATGACGAGATGGGACTCTGACTGCTGCCAGCAAGGGAGAAAGAAGGCCTGTGTACACGGCATATCACGGCATCCACTTAAGAGGACCTCCAGTCGCACACCACGGCTACCGCCAGCGACGCGAGCACGGAGACTCGAACCAGCCCATCGCTAGGAGAGCCCGAGCAGGGCGGAATAAGGAGAACAGGACCCCCCCGAGATCCGTAAATATAATTATTAACAATAATGCCCCTTCAGGGATTTTAAACTGTCAATAAAAGGGAGTTTATAAATAGCAATAATTATTCACTCAATAAAACCCTCACCAAAATTATAGAACTTAAATTATCGAGAAAAGGGCTCCTGGCCATATGGCATGTGTCAGGCCCCCATTATCGAACAGGAATGTTCCGATATAACAAAATTTAATCGTAATATTAAAAATAACTTTCCAAAATTGCTAAAAAACAGCAGCGTGTCTAAATTGCAACAATGTAGATAAACAAATATTTCCATTACAAATATATGTAATAAGAATAAAAGAAATAACAAATTGCTGAAAATATTGTAAAAAACCCAATTAAAAATAATTAATTCAGCCCTCGTTCAAAATCAAAAAATACAAAATGTAACTTTAATATCCAAAAGAGTCAAAAAATTTGCTAAAATACAAAAAGGGACAAAAAGATATTTTAGATATTATTCACAAAAACAAGAATAATAATAATTTACTAAATACTAGAAAGGAATGTTCCGATATAACAAAATTTAATAGTAATATTAAAAATAACTTTCCAAAATTGCTAAAAAACAGCAGCGTGTCTAAATTGCAACAATGTAGATAAACAAATATTTCCATTACAAATATATGTAATTAGAATAAAAGAAATAACAAATTGCTGAAAATATGGTACGAAACCCAATTAAAAATAATTAATTCAGCCCTCGTTCAAAATTAAAAAATACAAAATGTAACTTTAATATCCAAAAGAGTCAAATAATTTGCTAAAATACAAAAAGGGACAAAAAGATATTTTAGATATTATTCACAGAAACAAGAATAATAATAATTTAGTAAATAGTAGAAAGAAAAGTTCCGATATAACAAAATTTAATCGTAATATTAAAAATAACTTTCCAAAATTGCTAAAAAACAGCAGCGTGTCTAAATTGCAACAATGTACATAAAATGACGACCTCAATATTAACTCAAACACCGAATATTTCCATTACAAATATATATAATTAGAATAAAAGAAATAACAAATTGCTGAAAATATGGTACGAAACCCAATTAGAAATAATTAATTCAGCCCTCGTTCAAAATTAAAAAATACAAAATGTAACTTTAATATCCAAAAAAGACAAATAATTTGCTAAATCACAAAAAGGGACAAAAAGATATTTTAGATATTATTCACAAAAACAAGAATAATAATAATTTACTAAATACTAGAAAGGAATGTTCCGATAAAACAAAATTTAATAGTAATATTAAAAATAACTTTCCAAAATTGCTAAAAAACAGCAGCGTGTCTAAATTGCAACAATGTAGATTAACAAATATTTCCATTACAAATATATATAATTAGAATAAAAGAAATAACAAATTGCTAAAAATATGGTACGAAACTTAATTAAAAATAATTAATTCAGCCCTCGTTCAAAATTAAAAAATACAAAATGTAACTTTAATATCCGAAAGAATCAAACAATTTGCTAAAGTACAAAAAGGGACAAAAAGATATTTTAGATATTATTCACAAAAACAAGAATAATAATAATTTAGTAAATACTAGAAAGGAATGTTCCGATATAACAAAATTTAATCGTAATATTAAAAATAACTTTCCAAAATTGCTAAAAAACAGCAGCGTGTCTAAATTGCAACAATGTAGATAAACAAATATTTCCATTACAAATATATGTAATTAGAATAAAAGAAATAACAAATTGCTGAAAATATGGTACGAAACCCAATTAAAAATAATTAATTCAGCCCTCGTTCAAAATTAAAAAATACAAAATGTAACTTTAATATCCAAAAGAGTCAAATAATTTGCTAAAATACAAAAAGGGACAAAAAGATATTTTAGATATTATTCACAGAAACAAGAATAATAATAATTTAGTAAATAGTAGAAAGAAAAGTTCCGATATAACAAAATTTAATCGTAATATTAAAAATAACTTTCCAAAATTGCTAAAAAACAGCAGCGTGTCTAAATTGCAACAATGTACATAAAATGACGACCTCAATATTAACTCAAAAACCGAATATTTCCATTACAAATATATATAATTAGAATAAAAGAAATAACAAATTGCTGAAAATATGGTACGAAACCCAATTAGAAATAATTAATTCAGCCCTCGTTCAAAATTAAAAAATACAAAATGTAACTTTAATATCCAAAAAAGACAAATAATTTGCTAAATTACAAAAAGGGACAAAAAGATATTTTAGATATTATTCACAAAAACAAGAATAATAATAATTTACTAAATACTAGAAAGGAATGTTCCGATAAAACAAAATTTAATAGTAATATTAAAAATAACTTTCCAAAATTGCTAAAAAACAGCAGCGTATCTAAATTGCAACAATGTAGATTAACAAATATTTCCATTACAAATATATATAATTAGAATAAAAGAAATAACAAATTGCTAAAAATATGGTACGAAACCCAATTAAAAATAATTAATTCAGCCCTCGTTCAAAATTAAAAAATACAAAATGTAACTTTAATATCCGAAAGAATCAAACAATTTGCTAAAGTACAAAAAGGGACAAAAAGATATTTTAGATATTATTCACAAAAACAAGAATAATAATAATTTAGTAAATACTAGAAAGGAATGTTCCGATATAACAAAATTTAATCGTAATATTAAAAATAACTTTCCAAAATTGCTAAAAAACAGCAGCGTGTCTAAATTGCAACAATGTAGATAAACTGATGACCTCAATATTAACTCAAAAACCGAATATTTTTATTACAAATATATATAATTAGAATATAGGAAATAACAAATTGCTGAAAATATGGTAAGAAACCAAATTATAAATAATTAATTCAGCCCTCGTTCAAAATTAAAAAATACAAAATGTAACTTTAATATCCAAAAGAGTCAAATAATTTGCTAAAATACAAAAAGGGACAAAAAGATATTTTAGATATTATTCACAAAAACAAGAATAATAATAATTTAGTAAATAGTAGAAAGAAAAGTTCCTATATAACAAAATTTAATCGTAATATTAAAAATAACTTTCCAAAATTGCTAAAAAACAGCAGTGTGTCTAAATTTCAACAATGTACATAAAATGACGACCTCAATATTAACTCAAAAACCGAATATTTCCATTACAAATATATATAATTAGAATAAAGGAAATAACAAATTGCTGAAAATATGGTACGAAACCCAATTAAAAATAATTAATTCAGCCCTCGTTCAAAATTAAAGAATAAAAAATGTAACTTTAATATCCAAAAGAGTCAAATAATTTGCTAAAATACAAAAAGGGACAAAATGATATTTTAGATATTATTCACAAAAACAAGAACAATAATAATTTAGTAAATACTAGAAAGGAATGTTCCGATATAACAAAATTTAATGGTAATATTAAAAATAACTTTCCAAAATTGCTAAAAAACAGCAGCGTGTCTAAATTGCAACAATGTACATAAAATGACGACCTCAATATTAACTCAAAAACCGAATATTTCCATTACAAATATATATAATTAGAATATAAGAAATAACAAATTGCTGAAAATATGGTACGAAACCCAATTAAAAATAATTAATTCAGCCCTCGTTCAAAATTAAAAAATACAAAATGTAACTTTAATATCCAAAAGAGTCAAATAATTTGCTAAAATACAAAAAGGGACAAAAAGATATTTTAGATATTATTCACAAAAACAAGAATAATAATAATTTAGTAAATACTAGAAAGGAATGTTCCGATATAACAAAATTTAATCGTAACATTAAAAATAACTTTCCAAAATTGCTAAAAAACAGCAGCGTGTCTAAATTGCAACAATGTAGATAAACAAATATTTCCATTACAAATATATGTAATAAGAATAAAAGAAATAACAAATTGCTGAAAATATGGTAAAAAACCCAATTAAAAATAATTAATTCAGCCCTCGTTCAAAATTAAAAAATACAAAGTGTAACTTTAATATCCAAAAGAGTCAAACAATTTGCTAAAATACAAAAAGGGACAAAAAGATATTTTAGATATTATTCACAAAAACAAGAATAATAATAATTTACTAAATACTAGAAAGGAATGTTCCGATATAACAAAATTTAATCGTAATATTAAAAATAACTTTCCAAAATATCTAAAAAACAGCAGCGTGTCTAAATTGCAACAATGTACATAAAATGACGACCTCAATATTAACTCAAAAACCGAATATTTCCATTACAAATATATATAATTAGAATAAAAGAAATAACAAATTGCTGAAAATATGGTACGAAACCCAATTAAAAATAATTAATTCAGCCCTTCTTCAAAATTAAAAAATACAAAATGTAACTTTAATATCCAAAAGAGTCAAATAATTTGCTAAAATACAAAAAGGGACAAAAAGATATTTTAGATATTATTCACAAAAACAAGAATAATAATAATTTAGTAAATACTAGAAAGGAATGTTCCGATATAACAAAGTTTAATCGTAATATTAAAAATAACTTTCCAAAATTGCTAAAAAACAGCAGCGTGTCTAAATTGCAACAATGTAGATAAACAAATATTTCCATTACAAATATATATAATTAAAATAAAAGAAATAACGAATATCTGAAAATATGGTAAGAAACCCAATTAAAAATAATTAATTCAGCCCTCGTTCAAAATTAAAAAATACAAAATGTAACTTTAATATCCAAAAGAGTCAAATAATTTGCTAAAATACAAAAAGGGAGAGAAAGATATTTTAGATATTATTCACAAAAACAAGAATTATAATAATTTAGTAAATACTAGAAAGGAATGTTCCGATATAACAAAATTTAATGGTAATATAAAAAATCACTTTCCAAAATTGCTAAAAAACAGCAGCGTGTCTAAATTGCAACAATGTAGATAAACAAATATTTCCATTACAAATATATGTAATTAGAATAAAAGAAATAACAAATTGCTAAAAATATGGTACGAAACCCAAATAAAAATAATTAATTCAACCCTCGTTCAAAATTAAAAAATACAAAATGTAACTTTAATATCCTAAAGAGTCAAACAATTTGCTAAAATACAAAAAGGGACAAAAAGATATTTTAGATATTATTTACAAAAACAAGAATAATAATAATTTAGTAAATACTAGAAAGGAATGTTCCGATATAACAAAATTTAATCGTAATATTAAAAATCACTTTCCAAAATTGCTAAAAAACAGCAGCGTGTCTAAATTGCAACAATGTAGATAAACAAATATTTCCATTACAAATATATGTAATTAGAATAAAAGAAATAACAAATTGCTGAAAATATGGTACGAAACCCAAATAAAAATAATTAATTCAACCCTCGTTCAAAATTAAAAAATACAAAATGTAACTTTAATATCCTAAAGAGTCAAACAATTTGCTAAAATACAAAAAGGGACAAAAAGATATTTTAGATATTATTTACAAAAACAAGAATAATAATAATTTAGTAAATACTAGAAAGGAATGTTCCGATATAACAAAATTTAATCGTAATATTAAAAATAACTTTCCAAAATTGCTAAAAAACAACAGCGTGTCTAAATTGCAACAATGTAGATAAACAAATATTTCCATTACAAATATATGTAATTAGAATAAAAGAAATAAACAAATTGCTGAAAATATGGTACGAAACCCAATTAAAAATAATTAATTCAGCCCTCGTTTAAATTAAAAATACAAAATGTAACTTTAATATCCAAAAGAGTCAAATAATTTGCTAAAATACAAAAAGGGACAAAAAGATACTTTAGATATTATTCACAAAAACAAGAATAATAATAATTAGGAAATACTAGAAAGGAATGTTCCGATATAACAAAATTTAATCGTAATATTAAAAATAACTTTCCAAAATTGCTAAAAAACAGCAGCGTGTCTAAATTGCAACAATGTAGATAAACAAATATTTCCATTACAAATATATGTAATTAGACTAAAAGAAATAACAAATTGCTGAAAATATGGTACGAAACCCAATTAAAAATAATTAATTCAGCCTTCGTTCAAAATTAAAAAATACAAAATGTAACTTTAATATCCAAAAGAGTCAAACAATTTGCTAAAATACAAAAAGATATTTTAGATATTATTCACAAAAAAAAGAATAATAATAATTTAGTAAATACTAGAAAGGAATGTTCCGATATAACAAAATTTAATCGTAATATTAAAAATAACTTTCCAAAATTGCTAAAAAACAGCAGCGTGTCTAAATTGCAACAATGTAGATAAACAAATATTTCCTTTACAAATATATCTAATTAGAATAAAAGAAATAACAAATTGCTGAAAATATGGTACGAAACCCAATTAAAAATAATTAATTCAGCCCTCGTTCAAAATTAAAAAATACAAAATGTAACTTTAATATCATAAAGAGTCAAACAATTTGCTAAAATAAAAAAAGATATTTTAAATATTATTCACAAAAACAAGAATAATAATAATTTAGTAAATACTAGAAAGGAATGTTCCGATATAACAAAATTTAATCGTAATATTAAAAATAACTTTCCAAAATTGCTAAAAAACAGCAGCGTGTCTAAATTGCAACAATGTCCATATAATGACGACCTCAATATTAACTCAAAAACCAATATTTCCATTACAAATATATATAATTAGAATAAAAGAAATAACAAATAGCTGAAAATATGGTACGAAACCCAATTAAAAATAATTAATTCAGCCCTCGTTCAAAATTAAAAAATACTAAATGTAACTTTATTATTCAAAAGAGTCAAATAATTTGCTAAAATACAAATAGGGAAAGATAGATATTTCAGATATTATTTACATAAACAAGAATAATAATAATTTAGTAAATACTAGAAAGGAATGTTCCGATATAACAAAATTTAATCGTAATAATAAAAATAACTTTGCAAAATTGCTAAAAAACAGCAGCGTGTCTAAAATGCAACAATGTACATAAAATGACGACCTCAATATTAACTCAAAAACCGAATATTTCCATTACAAATATATATAATTAGAATAAAAGAAATAACAAATTGCTGAAAATATGGTACGAAACCCAATTAAAAATAATTAATTCAGCCCTCGTTCAAAATTAAAAAATACAAAATGTAACTTTAATATCCAAAAGAGTCAAACAATTTGCTAAAATACAAAAAGATATTTTAGATATTATTCACAAAAACAAGAATAATAATAATTTAGTAAATACTAGAAAGGAATGTTCCGATATAACAAAATTTAATCGTAATATTAAAAATAACTTTCCAAAATTGCTAAAAAACAGCAGCGTGTCTAAATTGCAACAATGTAGATAAACAAATATTTCCTTTACAAATATATGTAATTAGAATAAAAGAAATAACAAATTGCTGAAAATATGGTACGAAACCCAATTAAAAATAATTAATTCAGCCCTCGTTCAAAATTAAAAAATACAAAATGTAACTTTAATATCCAAAAGAGTCAAATAATTTGCTAAAATACAAAAAGGGACAAAAAGATATTTTAGATATTATTTACATAAACAAGAATAATAATAATTTAGTAAATACTAGAAAGGAATGTTCCGATATAACAAAATTTAATCGTAATATTAAAAATAACTTTCCAAAATTGCTAAAAAACAGCAGCGTGTCTAAATTGCAACAATGTACATAAAATGACGACCTCAATATTAACTCAAAAACCGAATATTTCCATTACAAATATATATAATTAGAATAAAAGAAATAACAAATTGCTGAAAATATGGTACGAAACCCAAATAAAAAATAATTAATTCAGCCCTCGTTCAAAATTAAAAAATACAAAATGTAACTTTAATATCCTAAAGAGTCAAACAATTTGCTAAAATACAAAATGGGACAAAAAGATATTTTAGATCTTATTTACAAAAACAAGAATAATAATAATTTAGTAAATACTAGAAAGGAATGTTCCGATATAACAAAATTTAATGGTAATATTAAAAATAACTTTCCAAAATTGCTAAAAAACAGCAGCGTGTCTAAATTGCAACAATGTACATAAAATGACGACCTCAATATTAACTCAAAAACCGAATATTTCCATTACAAATATATATAATTAGAATAAAAGAAATAACAAATTGCTGAAAATATGGTACGAAACCCAAATAAAAATAATTAATTCAGCCCTCGTTCAAAATTAAAAAATACAAAATGTAACTTTAATATCCTAAAGAGTCAAACAATTTGCTAAAATACAAAATGGGACAAAAAGATATTTTAGATCTTATTTACAAAAACAAGAATAATAATAATTTAGTAAATACTAGAAAGGAATGTTCCGATATAACATAATTTAATGGTAATATTAAAAATAACTTTCCAAAATTGCTAAAAAACAGCAGCGTGTCTAAATTGCAACAATGTACATAAAATGACGACCTCAATATTAACTCAAAAACCGAATATTTCCATTACAAATATATATAATTAGAATAAAAGAAATAACAAATTGCTGAAAATATGGTACGAAACCCAAATAAAAATAATAAATTCAGCCCTCGTTCAAAATTAAAAAATACAAAATGTAACTTTAATATCCTAAAGAGTCAAACAATTTGCTAAAATACAAAATGGGACAAAAAGATATTTTAGATATTTTTTACAAAAACAAGAATAATAATAATTTAGTAAATACTAGAAAGGAATGTTCCGATATAACAAAATTTAATGGTAATATTAAAAATAACTTTACAAAATTGCTAAAAAACAGCAGCGTGTCTAAATTGCAACAATGTACATAAAATGACGACCTCAATATTAACTCAAAAACCGAATATTTCCATTACAAATATATATAATTAGAATAAAAGAAATAACAAATTGCTGAAAATATGGTACGAAACCCAATTAAAAATAATTAATTCAGCCCTCGTTCAAAATTAAAGAATACAAAATGTAACTTTAATATCCAAAAGAGTCAAATAATTTGCTAAAATACAAAAAGGGACAAAAAAATATTTTAGATATTATTTACATAAACAAGAATAATAATAATTTAGTAAATACTAGAAAGGAATGTTCCGATATAACAAAATTTAATGGTAATATTAAAAATAACTTTCCAAAATTGCTAAAAAACAGCAGCGTGTCTAAATTGCAACAATGTAGATAAACAAATATTTCCATTACAAATATATGTAATTAGAATAAAAGAAATAACAAATTGCTGAAAATATGGTACGAAACCCAATTAAAAATAATTAATTCAGCCATCGTTCAAAATTAAAAAATACAAAATGTAACTTTAATATCCAAAAGAGTCAAACAATTTGCTAAAATACAAAAAGATATTTTAGATATTATTCACAAAAAAAAGAATAATAATAATTTAGTAAATACTAGAAAGGAATGTTCCGATATAACAAAATTTAATCGTAATATTAAAAATAACTTTCCAAAATTGCTAAAAAACAGCAGCGTGTCTAAATTGCAACAATGTAGATAAACAAATATTTCCTTTACAAATATATCTAATTAGAATAAAAGAAATAACAAATTGCTGAAAATATGGTACGAAACCCAATTAAAAATAATTAATTCAGCCCTCGTTCAAAATTAAAAAATACAAAATGTAACTTTAATATCATAAAGAGTCAAACAATTTGCTAAAATAAAAAAAGATATTTTAAATATTATTCACAAAAACAAGAATAATAATAATTTAGTAAATACTAGAAAGGAATGTTCCGATATAACAAAATTTAATCGTAATATTAAAAATAACTTTCCAAAATTGCTAAAAAACAGCAGCGTGTCTAAATTGCAACAATGTCCATATAATGACGACCTCAATATTAACTCAAAAACCAATATTTCCATTACAAATATATATAATTAGAATAAAAGAAATAACAAATTGCTGAAAATATGGTACGAAACCCAATTAAAAATAATTAATTCAGCCCTCGTTCAAAATTAAAAAATACTAAATGTAACTTTATTATTCAAAAGAGTCAAATAATTTGCTAAAATACAAATAGGGAAAGATAGATATTTCAGATATTATTTACATAAACAAGAATAATAATAATTTAGTAAATACTAGAAAGGAATGTTCCGATATAACAAAATTTAATGGTAATATTAAAAATAACTTTCCAAAATTGCTAAAAAACAGAAGCGTGTCTAAATTGCAACAATGTACATAAAATGACGACCTCAATATTAACTCAAAAACCGAATATTTCCATTACAAATATATATAATTAGAATAAAAGAAATAATAAATTGCTGAAAATATGGTACGAAACCCAAATAAAAATAATTAATTTAGCCCTCGTTCAAAATTAAAAAATAAAAAATGTAACTTTAATATCCTAAAGAGTCAAACAATTTGCTAAAATACAAAAAGGGACAAAAAGATATTTTAGATATTATTTACAAAAACAAGAATAATAATAATTTAGTAAATACTAGAAAGGAATGTTCCGATATAACAAAATTTAATCGTAATAATAAAAATAACTTTGCAAAATTGCTAAAAAACAGCAGCGTGTCTAAAATGCAACAATGTACATAAAATGACGACCTCAATATTAACTCAAAAACCGAATATTTCCATTACAAATATATATAATTAGAATAAAAGAAATAACAAATTGCTGAAAATATGGTACGAAACCCAATTAAAAATAATTAATTCAGCCCTCGTTCAAAATTAAAAAATACAAAATGTAACTTTAATATCCAAAAGAGTCAAACAATTTGCTAAAATACAAAAAGATATTTTAGATATTATTCACAAAAACAAGAATAATAATAATTTAGTAAATACTAGAAAGGAATGTTCCGATATAACAAAATTTAATCGTAATATTAAAAATAACTTTCCAAAATTGCTAAAAAACAGCAGCGTGTCTAAATTGCAACAATGTAGATAAACAAATATTTCCTTTACAAATATATGTAATTAGAATAAAAGAAATAACAAATTGCTAAAAATATGGTACGAAACCCAATTAAAAATAATTAATTCAGCCCTCGTTCAAAATTAAGAAATACAAAATGTAACTTTAATATCCAAAAGAGTCAAATAATTTGCTAAAATACAAAAAGGGACAAAAAGATATTTTAGATATTATTTACATAAACAAGAATAATAATAATTTAGTAAATACTAGAAAGGAATGTTCCGATATAACAAAATTTAATCGTAATATTAAAAATAACTTTCCAAAATTGCTAAAAAACAGCAGCGTGTCTAAATTGCAACAATGTACATAAAATGACGACCTCAATATTAACTCAAAAACCGAATATTTCCATTACAAATATATATAATTAGAATAAAAGAAATAACAAATTGCTGAAAATATGGTACGAAACCCAAATAAAAATAATTAATTCAGCCCTCGTTCAAAATTAAAAAATACAAAATGTAACTTTAATATCCTAAAGAGTCAAACAATTTGCTAAAATACAAAATGGGACAAAAAGATATTTTAGATCTTATTTACAAAAACAAGAATAATAATAATTTAGTAAATACTAGAAAGGAATGTTCCGATATAACAAAATTTAATGGTAATATTAAAAATAACTTTCCAAAATTGCTAAAAAACAGCAGCGTGTCTAAATTGCAACAATGTACATAAAATGACGACCTCAATATTAACTCAAAAACCGAATATTTCCATTACAAATATATATAATTAGAATAAAAGAAATAACAAATTGCTGAAAATATGGTACGAAACCCAATTAAAAATAATTAATTCAGCCCTCGTTCAAAATTAAAAAATACAAAATGTAACTTTAATATCCAAAAGAGTCAAATAATTTGCTAAAATACAAAAAGGGACAAAAAGATATTTTAGATATTATTTACATAAACAAGAATAATAATAATTTAGTAAATACTAGAAAGGAATGTTCCGATATAACAAAATTTAATGGTAATATTAAAAATAACTTTCCAAAATTGCTAAAAAACAGCAGCGTGTCTAAATTGCAACAATGTACATAAAATGACGACCTCAATATTAACTCAAAAACCGAATATTTCCATTACAGATATGTATAATTAGAATAAAAGAAATAACAAATTGCTGAAAATATGGTACGAAACCCAATTAAAAATAATTAATTCAGCCCTCGTTCAAAATTAAAAAATACAAAATGTAACTTTAATATCCAAAAGAGTCAAATAATTTGCTAAAATACAAAAAGGGACAAAAAGATATTTTAGATATTATTCACAGAATAATAATAATTTAGTAAATAGTAGAAAGAAAAGTTCCTAAATAACAAAATTTAATCGTAATATTAAAAATAACTTTCCAAAACTGCTAAAAAACAGCAGCGTGTCTAAATTGCAACAATGTAGATAAACAAATATTTCCATTACAAATATATGTAATAAGAATAAAAAAAAATAACAAATTGCTGAAAATATGGTACGAAACCAAATTAAAAATAATTAATTCAACCCTCGTTCAAAATTAAAAAATACAAAATGTAACTTTAATATCCAAAAGAGTCAAACAATTTGCTAAAATAAAAAAAGGGACATAAAGATATTTTAGATATTATTCACAAAAAAGAGAATTATAATAATTTAGTAAATACTAGAAAGGAATGTTCCGATATAACAAAATTTAATCGTAATATTAAAAATAACTTTCCAAAATTGCTAAAAAACAGCAGCGTGTCTAAATTGCAACAATGTACATAAAATGAGGACCTCAATATTAACTCAAAAACCGAATATTTCCATTACAAATATATATAATTAGAATAAAAGAAATAACAAATTGCTGAAAATATGGTACGAAACCCAATTAAAAATAATTAATTCAGCTCTCTTTCAAAATTAAAAAATACAAAATGTAACTTTAATATCTAAAAATGTCAAACAATTTGCTAAAATACAAAAAGGGACAAAAAGATATTTTAGATATTATTCACAAAAAAAAGAATAATAATAATTTAGTAAATACTAGAAAGAAATGTTCCGATATAACAAAATTTAATCGTAATATTAAAAATAACTTTCCAAAATTGCTAAAAAACAGCAGCGTGTCTAAATTGCAACAATGTAGATAAACAAATATTTCCATTACATATATATGTAATAAGAATAAAAGAAATAACAAATTGCTGAAAATATTGTACGAAACCCAGTTAAAAATAATCAATTCAGCCCTCGTTCAAAATTAAAAAATACAAAATGTAACTTTAATATTCAAAAGAGTCAAATAATTTGCTAAAATACAAAAAGGGACAAAAAGATATTTTAGATATTATTCACAAAAACAAGAATAATAATAATTTAGTAAATACTAGAAAGGAATGTTCCGATATAACAAAATTTAATCGTAATATTAAAAATAACTTTCCAAAATTGCTAAAAAACAGCAGCGTGTCTTAATTGCAACAATGTAGATAAACAAATATTTCCATTACAAATATATGTAATTAGAATAAAAGAAATAACAAATTGCTGAAAATATGGTACGAAACCCAATTAAAAATAATTAATTCAGCCCTTGTTCAAAATTAAAAAATAGAAAATGTAACTTTAATATCCAATAGAGTCAAATAATTTGCTAAAATACAAAAAGATATTTTAGATATTATTCACAAAAAAAAGAATAATAATAATTTAGTAAATACTAGAAAGGAATGTTCCGATATAACAAAATTTAATCGTAATATTAAAAATAACTTTCCAAAATTGCTAAAAAACAGCAGCGTGTCTAAATTGCAACAATGTAGATAAACAAATATTTCCTTTACAAATATATCTAATTAGAATAAAAGAAATAACAAATTGCTGAAAATATGGTACGAAACCCAATTAAAAATAATTAATTCAGCCCTCGTTCAAAATTAAAAAATACAAAATGTAACTTTAATATTCAAAAGAGTCAAATAATTTGCTAAAATACAAAAAGCGACAAAAAGATATTTTAGATATTATTCACAAAAACAAGAATAATAATAATTTAGTAAATACTAGAAAGGAATCTTCCGATATAACAAAATTTAATGGTAATATTAAAAATAACTTTCCAAAATTGCTAAAAAACAGCAGCGTGTCTAAATTGCAACAATGTACATAAAATGATGACCTCAATATTAACTCAAAAACCGAATATTTCCATTACAAATATATATAATTAGAATAAAAGAAATAACAAATTGCTGAAAATATGGTACGAAACCCAAATAAAAATAATTAATTCAGCCCTCGTTCAAAATTAAAAAATACAAAATGTAACTTTAATATCCTAAAGAGTCAAACAATTTGCTAAAATACAAAATGGGACAAAAAGATATTTTAGATATTATTTACAAAAACAAGAATAATAATAATTTAGTAAATACTAGAAAGGAATGTTCCGATATAACAAAATTTAATGGTAATATTAAAAATAACTTTCCAAAATTGCTAAAAAACAGCAGCGTGTCTAAATTGCAACAATGTAGATAAACAAATATTTCCATTACAAATATATGTAATAAGAATAAAAGAAATAACAAATTGCTGAAAATATGGTACGAAACCAAATTAAAAATAATTAATTCAACCCTCGTTCAAAATTAAAAAATACAAAATGTAACTTTAATATCCAAAAGAGTCAAACAATTTGCTAAAATAAAAAAAGGGACATAAAGATATTTTAGATATTATTCACAAAAAAGAGAATTATAATAATTTAGTAAATACTAGAAAGGAATGTTCCGATATAACAAAATTTAATCGTAATATTAAAAATAACTTTCCAAAATTGCTAAAAAACAGCAGCGTGTCTAAATTGCAACAATGTAGATAAACAAATATTTCCATTACATATATATGTAATAAGAATAAAAGAAATAACAAATTGCTGAAAATATTGTACGAAACCCAATTAAAAATAATTAATTCAGCCCTCGTTCAAAATTAAAAAATACAAAATGTAACTTTAATATCCAAAAGAGTCAAACAATTTGCTAAAATAAAAAAAGATATTTTAGATATTATTCACAAAAACAAGAATAATAATAATTTAGTAAATACTAGAAAGGAATGTTCCGATATAACAAAATTTAATGGTAATATTAAAAATAACTTTCCAAAATTGCTAAAAAACAGCAGCGTGTCTAAATTGCAACAATGTACATAAAATGACGACCTCAATATTAACTCAAAAACCGAATATTTCCATTACAAATATATATAATTAGAATAAAAGAAATAACAAATTGCTGAAAATATGGTACGAAACCCAAATAAAAATAATTAATTCAGCCCTCGTTCAAAATTAAAAAATACAAAATGTAACTTTAATATCCTAAAGAGTCAAACAATTTGCTAAAATAAAAAAAGGGACATAAAGATATTTTAGATATTATTCACAAAAAAGAGAATTATAATAATTTAGTAAATACTAGAAAGGAATGTTCCGATATAACAAAATTTAATCGTAATATTAAAAATAACTTTCCAAAATTGCTAAAAAACAGCAGCGTGTCTAAATTGCAACAATGTAGATAAACAAATATTTCCATTACATATATATGTAATAAGAATAAAAGAAATAACAAATTGCTGAAAATATTGTACGAAACCCAATTAAAAATAATAAATTTAGCCCTCGTTCAAAATTAAAAAATACAAAATGTAACTTTAATATCCTAAAGAGTCAAACAATTTGCTAAAATACAAAAAGGGACAAAAAGATATTTTAGATATTATTTACAAAAACAAAAATAATAATAATTTAGTAAATACTAGAAAGGAATGATCCGATATTACAAAATTTAATGGTAATAATAAAAATAACTTTGCAAAATTGCTAAAAAACAGCAGCGTGTCTAAATTGCAACAATGTACATAAAATGACGACCTCAATATTAACTCAAAAACCGAATATTTCCATTACAAATATATATAATTAGAATAAAAGAAATAATAAATTGCTGAAAATATGGTACGAAACCCAATTAAAAATAATTAATTCAGCCCTCGTTCAAAATTAAAAAATACAAAATGTAACTTTAATATCCAAAAGAGTCAAACAATTTGCTAAAATACAAAAAGATATTTTAGATATTATTCACAAAAACAAGAATAATAATAATTTAGTAAATACTAGAAAGGAATGTTCCGATATAACAAAATTTAATGGTAATATTAAAAATAACTTTCCAAAATTGCTAAAAAACAGCAGCGTGTCTAAATTGCAACAATGTACATAAAATGACGACCTCAATATTAACTCAAAAACCGAATATTTCCATTACAAATATATATAATTAGAATAAAAGGAATAACAAATTGCTGAAAATATGGTAATAAACTTAATTAATAATAATTAATTCAGCCCTTGTTCAAAATTAAAAAATAGAAAATGTAACTTTAATATCCAAAAGAGTCAAATAATTTGCTAAAATACAAAAAGGGACAAAAAGATATTTTAGATATTATTTACAAAAACAAGAATAATAATAATTTAGTAAATACTAGAAAGGATTGTTCCGATATAACAAAATTTAATCGTAATATTAAAAATAACTTTCCAAAATTGCTAAAAAACAGCAGCGTGTCTAAATTGCAACAATGTACATAAAATGACGTCCTCAATATTAACTCAAAAACCGAATATTTCCATTACAAATATATATAATTAGAATAAAAGAAATAACAAATTGCTGAAAATATGGTACGAAACCCAATTAAAAATAATTAATTCAGCTCTCGTTCAAAATTAAAAAATACAAAATGTAACTTTAATATCTAAAAATGTCAAACAATTTGCTAAAATACAAAAAGGGACAAAAAGATATTTTAGATATTATTCACAAAAAAAAGAATAATAATAATTTAGTAAATACTAGAAAGGAATGTTCCGATATAACAAAATTTAATCGTAATATTAAAAATAACTTTCCAAAATTGCTAAAAAACAGCAGCGTGTCTAAATTGCAACAATGTAGATAAACAAATATTTCCATTACATATATATGTAATAAGAATAAAAGAAATAACAAATTGCTGAAAATATTGTACGAAACCCAATTAAAAATAATTAATTCAGCCCTCGTTCAAAATTAAAAAATACAAAATGTAACTTTAATATTCAAAAGAGTCAAATAATTTGCTAAAATACAAAAAGGGACAAAAAGATATTTTAGATATTATTCACAGAATAATAATAATTTAGTAAGTAGTAGAAAGAAAAGTTCCTAAATAACAAAATTTAATCGTAATATTAAAAATAACTTTCCAAAATTGCTAAAAAACAGCAGCGTGTCTAAATTGCAACAATGTAGATAAACAAATATTTCCATTACAAATATATGTAATAAGAATAAAAGAAATAACAAATTGCTGAAAATATGGTACGAAACCAAATTAAAAATAATTAATTCAACCCTCGTTCAAAATTAAAAAATACAAAATGTAACTTTAATATCCAAAAGAGTCAAACAATTTGCTAAAATAAAAAAAGGGACATAAAGATATTTTAGATATTATTCACAAAAAAAAAGAATAATAATAATTTAGTAAATACTAGAAAGGAATGTTCCGATATAACAAAATTTAATCGTAATATTAAAAATAACTTTCCAAAATTGCTAAAAAACAGCAGCGTGTCTAAATTGCAACAATGTACATAAAATGACGACCTCAATATTAACTCAAAAACCGAATATTTCCATTACAAATATATATAATTAGAATAAAAGAAATAACAAATTGCTGAAAATATGGTACGAAACCCAATTAAAAATAATTAATTCAGCTCTCGTTCAAAATTAAAAAATACAAAATGTAACTTTAATATCTAAAAATGTCAAACAATTTGCTAAAATACAAAAAGGGACAAAAAGATATTTTAGATATTATTCACAAAAAAAAAATAATAATAATTTAGTAAATACTAGTAAGGAATGTTCCGATATAACAAAATTTAATCGTAATATTAAAAATAACTTTCCAAAATTGCTAAAAAACAGCAGCGTGTTTAAATTGCAACAATGTAGATAAACAAATATTTCCATTACATATATATGTAATAAGAATAAAAGAAATAACAAATTGCTGAAAATATTGTACGAAACCCAATTAAAAATAATTAATTCAGCCCTCGTTCAAAATTAAAAAATACAAAATGTAACTTTAATATTCAAAAGAGTCAAATAATTTGCTAAAATACAAAAAGGGACAAAAAGATATTTTAGATATTATTCACAAAAACAAGAATAATAATAATTTAGTAAATACTAGAAAGGAATGTTCCGATATAACAAAATTTAATCGTAATATTAAAAATAACTTTCCAAAATTGCTAAAAAACAGCAGCGTGTCTTAATTGCAACAATGTACATAAAATGACGACCTCAATATTAACTCAAAAACCAAATATTTCCATTACAAATATATGTAATTAGAATAAAAGAAATAACAAATTGCTGAAAATATGGTATGAAACCCAGTTCATTATTATTCACATAAACAAGAATATTAATAATTTAGTAAATATTAGAAAGGAATGTTCCGAAATAACAAAATGTAGTGTTAATATCGTAAATAGCCTTTTAAATTTGCTAAAATGCAGCAGTGTGTCTAAAGTGCAATAATGTAGATAAACTGATGTCCTCAATATTAATTCTATAACCTAATACATCTATTACAAATATATATAATGATAATAAAAGAAGTACTAACAATTTTTTTAAACCCTCACAGAAAAGTATTACTACTTATTTTTATGCTCTTCTCCATGGCTCTAATGATGAAAATTTCTCACTAGTAAAAGTCAATAAAATGAATATTGAGACTGCTTTTTAGTTTTTTTTACCTCATTCATCTATGGTGGTCTGCAGACTTCTTTGCTGAAGATTACAAAATAAAAAAAAATTACAGAAATTCAAGATTACTATGAAGTATGAGATATAATTATTAGTATCTTAAAATCTTATGCATTTGTTTTGATTCAAAATTTCATAATAAAGCATCACCTTATTGCCACACTTTTTTTTTTTTTTTTCTGAAATTAGTAGAATTTCTTTTTCTTTTTCAATATCATGGACACACACCCACTACATTTATATTAATAGAAAAAATAATATAAAATTCATAACCGTTTAACCTCATATTGTAATAATATATTTATTCCAATTTTGTGAAACAGTAAGTTATAAAATATCAAAAAATATAATAATATAATTTTTACTTTCACTTACCTACTTATGAAATAATATATATTATATAGTTCGAGAAAGTATTGCGATCGTGAAAAATTTCGACTTCCGGTTTTCAACGGAAATACACGTTTTGGGGTCCCCTGAGTCCAAGTAACCAAGTCCCGCGAAATGGTCTGTGTGTGTGTGAACAGACTGGCACAAAAACTATAAGCCATACAAAAATGTTCTCAAAAACGACTCTAACGATTTTGATTAATCTCGGTATTTGGTGTATGCATATGCCCGCGATGTGGCAGTAAAATTTTTATCAAAATTGATCAATTAGAGGGGGCACTTTACTTCATAAATGTTGTCCCATTTTCACGTGTTTTTTTTTATTTACTCAAAAATGGCTTTAACGATTTTTATCAAACTTGGTATTTGGTGTATGTACCTATATGCCCGCGATGCGACAACCGAAATTTCATCAAAATTGGTCCAACGGAGGGGGCACTTTACTTAATAAATGTTTTCTCATTATCATTTGTTTTTTGTTTTTTTTACTCAAAAACGAGAGGAACAATAATCGTTCTCGATTTCCTGAAAGGCATAAGAGACAAACTTTACGAGACGTAAATACACCTATCGATTCATCTTCACGATATATTTACAAAAAGCAACTCATAGTAAAAAAAAAGCAAGCAGTAAAAAAAACTCGACTGTTGATGAAATTAGTCCCTTCAAAAATTAATAAACAATAATGAATCGAAAAGTGCTGAGAACTTCCAAATTTGGCTATACAGATACTCTACAGCTTATGGAGATATACAAACATAAGTATATAAATGTGGAAAAATGTGTGAAGTTGAGGAATGGTGTTTACATATTATCGAAACACGTCGATTTATAATCTAAATAAGTTCGTAAGTGTTGCGCGCATCGCTCCAGATTTTTTTAATTATTGCTAATAATATTATTGTTTAGTTTCAATAATTTTATATTTATTTTTAGAAAACATTTTTAGTTTTGACTCTACAATATTGGTTGTTTGAAATCGCTGTAAATGGTGAAGAATTTTCAGCTTTCTACAATTTATGAAAAAAATAAAATAAATTGTTTTTTGTTTAATGTTTTATTTTACGCAATATCATTCCTTATGATTTCCAGATTCCCTGTACAGCACCTCTGCCATTACTTCAGCTAATCTCACTTCATCATGATTAAAATAATGAAAAAGTTACAAAGAGGAAAAAATATGGTAGTTTTCAGGTTAGTGTTCCTTCCTATCTTCACATATTAATCCGATTCCTGGCATCTCACTTTAAAGGAACAGGAGCCAGGTTCAGTCCCTAGAGAAGTGGTACCTGCAGAAAGTGGAGAAAATACCAGGGATTCCTAACAGAATCATCCCAGCAATCTTGGATTAACCACTGGGTCATTCCATATCAAATCAACCACAAAAAAAATCATTTTAACATCCAAGGTGTCAGATTTTGGTGAAACTTGGTAAATTTGTTCCTTTTATATAGATAAACAACCATGCCAAGTTTTTTTGACTTATCTCTATCGGTTTTCGTTTTACAACCCTTTAAGGTTTTTACTAAAATGCCGGCCGGGGCTCACCCGAGGCCACAACAGAACGTTTATTTTCTCAGAAACAAAAATCATATCTTTAATATTTATCAATAGAACTCAATGAAAATTTGTAGTTTAACTAAATAAAACATGCTGATTTTGGGAAAAAATATATTAACACTCTAAGCCTTACCATAAAATCACCATAAGTTATTATTTTAAAAATATTTTATTTCCGGAAAGTGATTAAAAGGGTTTACGTTACGCCTAATATCTATCTGAGGGTTAAGGATAATCAAACAAAACTTTTTTTAAAAATTATCTCCAAGATATTTTCTATCATATCCAACAATAAAATTAATGGCTTTTTTATTCCTTCATATTTTAAAACTAATATTTTTCTGAAAAACTTGATTTTGTCAAAAAAAAACAACAAAGATATGCATATTTAATTCCTTGGACATAAAATAGTGTGAACTGCTTAAAAACTATGAATTATTTCTCGTAACTTAAGAAAACCTGTTAGAGCTAAAATATTAGTATCGTCACTTAAATAATTTATTTAAAAACATTTGATTTGTTTTGTTGCAACAGATAGGGTAACCTTTTTTTGCAAAACCATTTTATAAGCCTATATGAAGAGGTAACATAAGAATACAATAAGTGGAATATAAAATATAAATGAAGTGTTCTTTATTGGACATACCTGATTTGTTAACATTTTTTTAACTATAGACTTTAATTTCTTTCAATTCTTCAGTTTCTTGCTCTATATTTTCTTCATGATGATTTATCAATCTCGGCCATTTTCTTTTCAATTGACCACATATATTCAGTGTCAAAGTGGTATGTTCTACCAGAAGTTGTCCTGGGAGGCTCAACAACAGCTAAAACATGAGCTAGTGGCACTGAGCAAGAGTCCTCCGTTGTTGGCCACGAAAAGGAAGAAGGTCCATTTGGGTGAAAAAACTCGCACAGTCACGTCTCCCTCTTCTATGTCAGTTGAAGTTATGACTCCAAAGTACATGCCACATAGCGTCCGGGAAATAAGCCAGTCTCCTTAATAGGAGTTAGATTTAGTGTACTGGTAGTCAATGAATGTGTCAAAGCGGGATCCACATCTTCACTGATATGCCTTGCTTCCACAGTACCACATGAATCAAGAGGCTTAAAATTGTGAAAAGATCTTGTTCCAGGAAGAGTATGTAAATCTTGAAAACGGGCTTCAAGTTTTTGCCTGGTGAAATCTCCTGTTTTTTTTAAAACCAAAGAGAAATTTACTTTGTAGATCTGTGATTTACAAAATACAAAAAGCTCTTCTGTTGTAGTTATTTGGTTTTGCATTGGCCTCTGTAAACTTTCCTTTCGAACTAACTGCTTGACAGTACCTCCGATTCCATCACACTCTGACTTTCCGTGACTCGTAGGGAAAAAAGACCACTCAGCTTTAATTTTGAAATCTTGTTCATGGTGGCAAAGATTTATAACGTTGAATTTGTTCTTGTACTGAGCAGCACATCCATCTGTATAGTAATGTACTTTTTGAATGTGAGGAAAGTTATGTCTAAGAAACTTAATTCAAAATGGATTGTGTTTCATAAACCATCGCAACATCATGCTTTAGATCATTGGAGATCACACATAAGGATGTAGTCAGTTTTTTCCCTTGCTCATCTTGTAGATCAATCATTACAGGATGGATAGTGCATGTATTGCAGGTCCAGTGGTAACCCTGTGCTTCATCCTGTATGGTAAAAGAATAGTTTTCACTGAAATCCATTAAAACTATTGCAGTATCAACTGTAAAATTTACTTTCATGTTTTTAAGAAATATGGACTGTGCTTTCGCAATATAAGAATGTGGAATTAATTTTTCAACTTTTTCTGTTAGATTGTTAATAAAATCATCAACTGTAGAAGAGCACTTTACCATTCTGTTCTGTCTGATGAAACCCACTGAGAAAATTCAATTGTTTCGAACTCATCCCAATCTTCAAATTTTGATTTAAAAAAATTTTAGGGATTTTCTTTTGGGGGGTATTTGTTGCAATGTCTTAAAAAACATTCACGAGTAGTTTCGTCGCATAGCATGATTTTTGTCAGCATTTTGAAGTCTTCATCAATTCCTGCTGCCTCAATTTCACATTCTGGTGGTAAGTAAAAAGGGTGAATTATACTTGAAATCAGTTCATGCTTGCTTAACATAGTTAAAAATTACTGGGATAATAAATGTACATACCATTGTTGTATTTTTTGAAAAAATCTAGTTTTTCAGAAAAATATTAGTTTTTAAATGTGAAGGAATAAAAAAGCCATTAATTTTATTGTTGGATATGATAGAAAATATCTTGGAGATAATTTTTAAAAAAAGTTTTGTTTGATTATCCTTAACCCTCAGATAGATATTAGGCGTAACGTAAACCCTTTTAATCACTTTCCGGAAATAAAATATTTTTAAAATAATAACTTATGGTGATTTTATGGTAAGGCTTAGAGTGTTAATATATTTTTTCCCAAAATCAGCATGTTTTATTTAGTTAAACTACAAATTTTCATTGAGTTCTATTGATAAATATTAAAGATATGATTTTTTTTCTGAGAAAATAAACGTTCTGTTGTGGCCTCGGGTGAGCCCCGGCCGGCATTTTAGTAAAAACTTTAAAGGGTTGTAAAACAAAAACCGTTAGAGATAAGTCAATAAAACTTGGCATGGTTGTTTACCTATATAAAAGGAACAAATTTACCAAGTTTCACCAAAATCTGAGACCTTGGGTGTTTTGCCCTGGTTGAGTTGATATGGAATGACCCCACTGGAAACCACACAAGAGGAAAACAGATGTTGACCAACGTAGATAAAAGATGTTGGCCAAATATCAACGAGGATTGGGTACAGAGAAGAACACCGAGAGGAATACCACGAACCTAATGTGAAGCCGGCGTGAGAGTTACGTTCCGGAAGCAAAGCATTGGACTACGGCAGGAGACGAGAGCTGGTGTAGGATAAATCGGCGTGACGCATGCTCTATTAAGGACATTATAGACTGCTTAGCGGTAAAGAGGAGAAGTATTATGATGATGATGATGATGACTATAAAATAATTAAACTGATGATCAAATCTGTGCAGTAAATGTCTTAGAGAAAAGAGCACTACTAAAATCATTATTACAAATAGAGCTTAAAACAATAATTTTAACTCATAACCCAAAGTGTTACTACCGTAAAATATGCAATACGAATATTTCTGTTCTTGGAAATAGTCGAGAGGATATGAAAAGGAAACGCAAAGACTCTGAAAATAGAAGCAGAACAAATAGTCAAAGCGGTCGTCCAAGAAAAAAAATGGAGGAGATCGTCGATATAAAAACATTTAAAGGTAAAAAAGCTGATTAGCAGATCAAAATGAAGGGCTGTGGGGCTGCAGCCCTCCCCCCTTTACAATCGACTGGATCCGCCCATGTTTATGTATAGCATTTCCAAGTTAAATTCAACCTTTTCCAAGTCAAATTCAACCTTTTCGATTTCAATTTCAAACTTTTCCAAGTCAAATTAAACCACTTCTTCATGTTCTATTGTCACGTCTATCCCCTTATCTAAGCATATTATATCATGACCAGGTATCTGTAGCGGTTTGCCCAGTTTGCCCGGTTGCCTAGCCTATAATCTGCAACCGGCGAATAACCTCTCAATCGTATAAAAACTGTGTTAGTCATAAGTTAGTAAAAGTGAGTTATGTAACAGTATTAGTGTAAATAAAAACTATCTAAAGTATAACTAAAAGACTAGTTTATTTATTTAATTGTACTAACATTGTACAAATTGGTGACCCCGTATTTTGTGTTGTGACTGTTTTAAAGTTAAAAATGGCCAACTACGACGACGATGAAGCATGTGCTCCAGTACTAAACCCACTCGCGATTGAGGCAGTGAGTCATGGGCGTACCTAGCAGGGGGCAGGGGGGGGGCAGCTGCCCCCCCCCCCCACTGGAAGGCTGGAAGTAATAATTTTTTAGGCTTTTAACATGTTCCGTGCCCACAATCCGCCTGGCGGGTGCACCTGACCTATCCTCAGAGGCCCTCGACCCGCCTGGCGGGTGCACCTACTCATTGCCTTCCCGGCTACCTGGATCGGCAGGGGCTTCTCGTTTTTACTTCGTTTTACTGAGGAGCCTCTCACAGGGTAGTCGCTGTGTATTGAAAGTGTTGGTTTCTCCACAGCTTTATTTTTTGATCCGTGGCAGTGTGTTTTGTGTAGTGCTATGCTTCTTGGCGTACCGGTCTCTTTTACAAGTAAGTTGATTTTTTTTTATTTATTGATTTTGATGTCTTGGAAGACTCACACTTGTTTCTCAATTTGTGAACGATTTAAATTTATCTTTATGTACTTTTTTTGCATAATAACGTGATTTTCACAAATACTACTTGTAATTTATTGTATGTATTGCAATTTGTTTTTCAATCAAAAAATTAAGTGTATAATTTATATATATTGATGTAATTTATTTATTTAATAAAAATAAATGTAATTTATTTTATTTTTTTATTAAATATTTTTCGTCTACCTTCCAATAGCTTCCTTCAATTCTTCCCTTCATCTGTCCTTATATCCATGTGGAATTTATAGAAAGTAAAAAAAAAAGGTAATTTAGAAATAATTATTCCGCCCAGTAAAATAATAAAAAAAAAAAAAGGACTAGGAAAAAAAATATGAACCCCCTCTCAAGAAAAAAAAATTGATATGATTATACATTAATTGGGTAATTGAAAAAAATGCTATTTCTCACATTTAATTAAAAATTACGCCCTAAAAACTGATTTCATTATAGAAATACGAAAGTATGTACGTGGCCCACAACCCGCCAGGCGGGTCGGGAGTCACCACGCGGCCCACAACCCGCCAGGCGGGTCGGGAGTCACCACGCGGCCCACGACCCTCCTGGCGGGTTGTATGTAAAAAAATGGTAAATGGTACTTGCATCGATGTTATTATGATTTATTTGATTTATTAAAGTGTTATTTACAAGAATGAATAAAAAAAACCATTGGGCCCCCGGGGATGTAGGCTTATTGTTAGTGGGCATTGAATGTGTTAAGACTGGAAGCAATAATAGAATACATGTTTTCAAGCAAATAATTGTAATAACTTAGTTGATAAAGCACTGCTATAATTATACATAGTTTTGGTTTCATTCACCTTTTCCGCGGTAAGGTGTTACAACCTGAACGACCTTAGCTTACCCCCCCCCTAGTTTTTAGCTTCCCCCCCCCCCCCTAGTTTTGATCCTGGGTACGCCCTTGCAGTGAGTACTTCAAATAATGCTTGGCTTAGACGATCTATTTGCTAAAATATCAGCAGTGGAGAAACAAATTTCAGCTATTAATATACATCAAAGAAATAGTCCGTATAGCCGTAGTTTAAGCAGAAGTAGAAGGTCATCTCGAGACAGGTGGAAATTTAACCCTATTGGTAAGTACTGTTACTTCCATTTTAGGTACGGGAAAAGGTGTAGGTCTGAAAAATGCACACAACCATGCAGTTGGGGTGCTACTAGGCCGGAAAACTTACATCGGCAGTAGAAGTAGCTAGATAGTCATTTAATATTGCTTGAACGTGAGACGCGTTTTTGATGTAACGTCGATAGAGAGCATCCCCAAAAAGGTGCGAAGTTGTTTGACTGTTTCAGGTAACTTATAGGTTTTTATATCTTCAACCTTATCAGGTAGTGGTCGTGAACCATTGAGCATAATAAGGTTTCCAAGAAAATCTAGTTCTTTTATACCACTGCGGGATTTTGCTAAATTTATTCGGAGGCTATATTTCAAAAGTCTTTCTAATACGATTGTTAGATGTTGAGCATCCTCAAGTTGACGCTATGAGAATGTCATCGAGGTGTGGGAAGACAAAATCTAGTCCATGTAGTACCTCATTGATGAGCCTTTGAAAAGTTGAAGGTGCATTCCGAAGTCCAAAGCTCATAACATTAAATTCGTAGAGAAAAAATGGAGTTATTATAGCCGTTTTTGCTTTATCTTCTTCGGCTATTGGAATTTGATAGTATGCTTTTAGCTAATCGATTTTAGAGTATATATTTGTACCAGGTAAAATGTGATTGAAATCCTCAATTCGTGGAGTGGGGTAACGATCTGAGATTGTGAGACTATTCAGAAGACGATAATCTCCACATGGTCGAAACGTGCCATCCTTTTTTGTCGCTATATGAAGAGAGCTGCCCCATTCAGATTTAGATGGTCTAATTATACCTTTGAGCATAAATTCGAAATCGCGTTTAGCACATTTTAAACGTTCAGGATTAAGGGGTCTGCTTCTTGAGAATACAGGTGGTCCTCTTGTATGAATATAATGTTTAACACTATGTTTGGTTTCACTTGGTACTAGATTTGGTTTGGTAATGTCCGGAAATTTGTGAATAATGTGAGAAAAATTTATGTTTTATCAACAGTACTTAAAACTTCCGCTTCAGAAATGGTCATGACCTCACCTTTCGTCCTAACTTTCGTCATGCCATCTACAAGTTGTTGATTTCAGATATCGATCAATAAGTTGAAGTGATTCAAAAAATCTGCCCCAAGAATACCTTTACTAATTTTTGTGACAATAAATGTGAACTGAAAAGTTCTACGAAGTCACATGTCGATATTCAGAATTTTGATTCCACAAGTAGGAATGTCAGTGCCGTTTGCTGCATAAAGTTTATAACTATTATCGAATTTGTCTCTTTTTTTAGCTGGTATGATTGAAGCATCAGCTCCAGTGTCTATAAGGAATGGCATACCAGTTTTTCTTTCTCCGATAAATAGTCTATATGTATGGCATGCACCTACATTGGCTGCTGAAGATGCCGCTACTTCTACTGCCGATGTAAGTTTTCCGGCCTAGTAGCACTCCAACTGCATGGTTGTGTGCATTTTTCAGGCCTACACCTTTTCCCGTACCTAAAATGAAAGTAACAGTACTTACCAATAGGCTTAAATTTCCGCCTGTCTCGAGATGACCTTCTACTTCTGCTTAAACTACGGCTATACGGACTATTTCTTTGATGTAGATTAATAGCTGAAATTAGTTTCTCCAGTGCTGATATTTTAGCAAATAGATCGTCTAGGCCAAGCATTATTTGAAGTACTCACTGTCTCAATTGCGGGTGGGTTTAGTACTGGAGCACATGCTTCATCGTCGTTGTTAGCCATTTTTACACTAATACTGTTACCTAACTAACTTTTACTATCTTATGACTAACACAGTTTTTATACGATTGGGAGGTTATTCGCCGGTTACAGATTACAGGCTGGGCAACCGGGCAAACCGCTGCAGATACCTGGTCATGATATAATATGCTTAGATAAGGGAATAGGCATGACAATAGAACATGAAGAAGTGGTTGAATTTGACTTGGAAAAGTTTGAAATTGAAATTGAAAAGGTTGAATTTGACTTGGAAAAGGTTGAATTTTACTTGGAAATGCTATACATAAACATGGGAGGATCCAGTCATTGTAATGGGGGAAGGGCTGCAGCCCCACAGCCCTTCATTTTGATCTGCTAATCAGCTTTTTTACCTTTATGTTCCTTTCCCACAACTAAAATTCTACTTGTTCTGCATATTATTTGTTCTTTAACTTGTTTCCTTACATTAAGGAAAGTCAAATTCTATCTTTAAATGACGAAAAAATTTCCAAAGGGAGGGGCAGCGGCCCCCACAGCCAGCCCCCCTGGATCCGCCAATGTACATAAATAACATGCGATACTTGTATTAGTAAAACATTCTGTAAACATGGTTAATCGAATAATCCTACTTTATTTAGATTACATCCATATTGCCCGTTCCAATTGCTATGCGGGAAACCCCCCGATCTCCGGAAAGAAATATTTAAGTATAATATATAAGAAATATTCATCATAAAATATTTCTATTAGCTAATGAACATTATTATCGTTCATTCTATTATTCTAAATGATCAAAGCTCTTTTTCAGAAATTAGCATTGGTCTTGGTGTTACTATACATCTATCATCTTAAAATATCTTTTTTGTATCATTATTTCACTGTTCATACTTGTAGATGGGGTTTCAAATTTGGTTGTCAAACTTAGTATTTTGACAGGCATTCAATTTTAGATTTCAAAACTTCAGTATTTTTTACTTTTAATGATTGTAGTTACTCTCAAATGTAATTTATTTTTATTACAATGCTAGTAAATTTTTCAAGTTTAAAATTGAATTTAAATTTATGGCTTCAAGTTTTTTATGTCATCCTGGGGAATGGGAATTATAAATTTCTGATGTTATGGAAATCACGTTTTATAAATTAAATGTGAAAATTGGTGCTCTTGAATGGACTGTTAAACACATATATACAGATTTTTCTGACTTACATAATACTTTAGTTCTTAATTATGGAGTTTCTTAGGAAACAGTTCCCAAAAAATTATTTTATTAAAAAATGACAAATTTATTGAATCCAGAAGAGTTGGCTTGCTGAAGTACATTCATTACTGATGTATTGAAATACCTATCACACTCTGCCTCCTGTTCTAGTCAGTTTTTTAGAAATGGATAAATATGATTTATGGTTCCTGTGGAAAGACCTTTCCAATAGAATGAAAACGAATGGAAGGATAGAGAGTCCACCAATTGCTTGTGAAATCAGCCTCATTGGTGTATTTTTTTATAATTTATGATTTCAGTGTCATTATTAAAATAGCCTAATCAAGTGTCATTATTAAAATAGCCCAACTATTATTCACCACTGGATAGATAGTTGAGCCCGAGCCATATTCTAGTCAGTAGTTGTGTTTAAATGTATTTAATCTTCTTAATAAATAAATTAGCATTATGCTTAATATGTTAGTATTCACTTTGTATAATCTCAACACCTATTCAAGATTATAGAGAAAAAAATATTCATTATCCTTTTACTCGTTGTTTTTAAAACAGTTCTTTCTTGAATCTATATTAAGTGGGATTGCAATTTAGCTCATGAGTATACGCATACATTCTTTCCTTAATCTTTTTTACTAGGTTGTTCAATGCTAGAATTATTAATTTTATTCATAATTGAGTCGGGTACTCACAACAATACCAGCCCATTAAGTTGTTGAAACACTAAAATATATATTATATTCATGTTAGAATCTAATTATTAAAGCTCTAAATTTATTACTTCCTATACATAACATCAGTGTGCTAATAACTCAAGATCATGTATGTATTTGGTCCTGGCTGTGGCAAGTTACTTTTCTATTTATTTATAACAGCTTTATATTGACCCGGTGGCAGGAGACCCTCATAGTTCACATACAGCCTCCTCCTTAAAGTCGATACTCCCTATTAATTAATTTATTAAGGGGAAAAGGTTTGCAGTTAAGCTCTGTCTCAGTCACATCACCTTGCACCTCCAGGAAAAGTGCTTTTCTACAAAATACGGTAAACTGTGTTAAGTTTTCATAATATTGTAAAGGATGTATTATATACAATAATAAGCTATTTAGTATATTCTTTACCGACAAAAAAAGATTGCTTATGGCTGTACGATTGAGTAACTATAGCAAGTTGGATAAGGTAATGATACTTGTTTGTCGGTAAAGAATATACTAAATAGCTTAGTATTGTAACAGTGGCGGATCCAGAAATTTTCTGAAGGGGGGCGCACTTTTTTTTTTTACATTTCATGAGTAATGAAGGCCCTAATTTAAAATACATATTAGTACATAATGACATTGTAAATTACTGTAAATGTTTATATACAATTCATTTTCAATTAATGGACTTTAAAATTACTAAATATAGCTCATTTTATATAGAAATAGTAATACTTTATGAGTGTCTTCACCTCTCAGGGGCGCCCCACCCTGGATCCGCTACTGTATTGTATATAATACATCCTTTACAATATTATGAAAACTCAACACGGTTTACCGTGCTATAAATATAATCATTAAACTATTTTCAAACTAATAATAATTATAATATATTAATATTTTATTAAACAAGTTTTTAGAAAGAGACTATTTAATTATAGATATAGAATGCAAGGCCTCAAAGTCTCGTATTATTTCTAATTATTATAGCCCTAGCTAAACACACTTCCGAGCATAAGCCTAGCTTCGATTATGACAAAACTATAAATTTGCATAAAGAAAATTCTGAGCAAAAATTAAAATATCTTGAAGCAATATATATAGCTGCAAACATTAATAAGGTTGTCAATTTTAAAACTGATGCAAGAAATCTTAACAACTTTTTTGCTGAAACTATTAACATTTTAAACCAACAGTGAATTATTTATTCTAGATTTGCCTTTGCTTTTCATATGTTTCTTATATATATTTATAATTCTAGTGCATGATGTTATGTGTGTAATGGGTGTGAGTGAGTATGTATATATGTGTAGATGTAAAATTAAAATTACTTTATTTGAACCTTCTTCAACATTAATATTGTGTTTATTTTCTATAGACCTTATTCAGTTATTATCTCTGTTATCTAAATTTGTTTGAATGTTGGCAACACTGTATATTTCCCTGTTAGCCCTCCTTCCATATGGGAAGGTTTCAGTCTGTTTCTAGCTTGCTTGCAAAACTGTAGTAGCCCTGAAGATGCCTGAATAGGTGAAAATTTGGCATGTAATCTGCATGATTAAGTGCATTATTGAAATAATACGAGACTTTGAGGCCTTGCATTCTATATATATATTAATATTTTAATTATTATTATAATATATAATATTTATACAATTATAATAATTAAAACTCATATCGAAAAAATACATAAATTATAAATTATTCGATATGGGGTATTCCCAACTTAAATACATATTAAAACTAATTGCTATTCGCTATCATATATTGATATTTCCTATTATTGAATCTCACATATACTGTGAATAATATTTCATTACAAAAATCAAAATTCAAATTACTATATTTTTAAAAAAAGGCATTGTTATAATACACGTTTCTAGAATACAGATTATTATGGTTATATAAATATCAATATTAAACATAGGAAATTTATTAATGATTGAGTAGAAACCTCCCAAGAATACAAACATTAAGATAGCCAGAACAAGCCATGTCAATTTAAAATAAACTACACCAGGATCAGAAGCCGAAGATTGGAGGAAAGCATGTTCATAAGTAGTTCTTTACTGTTAAATTATTGAGATCCATTGTGATTACCCATCAATACCACCAGACATCATTGAGATATCGATTCACCCTTACTTTTGCTACATCATGAGACTGATATCCATTAGCCAGAGCAAGCCATGTCCATTTACAATAAATTGCACCATGATCGGAAGCCGAAGATTGGAGAAAAGCACGTTATGAAGTGATCCTTTACTGTTAAATTACTGAGATCCATTGCGAAAACCCATCAATACTACCACACATCATTGAGAAATTGGTTTATCCTGACTGTTGATACCTCCCGAGAGTTATCTCACACCATACGAAAGTGATCATATAAATTTAAAAATAGCAAAAAAAAAAAATTGTTAAAATAATAATAAGAATATCTCGTTTGGAAACCAATTATATTATCACCCCTATTCTTAAAATCCACCAGTCAAATGTGACACAGGGATCTTTGTGCAAGGGTTGTGAGGTAATTTAGCAACTAAGTATAATTTAAACTATATATTATTTACAATAGTTTCTACAGGTCCCAACTACACAAGGGGGGGGGTTCCTTGACTCATAAATCACTTGGGGGTGCTTGACTACTTCGGATCCCACTATGCCCCAGGCTCACTCTGCCTGTTTCCCAGACTTCGACAGCCCATCTCAGACCCAGCCTCCGCTCCAGACTGCTGACTGCCTCTCTGACTACCCCTCTCAGACTGACTGACTCAGACTCTCCCAGACTGACCTACTCTCTCCTGGGCCAGCATCTTCTAGGAGTTCCCCCTCTCTCTCAGGGTCTCCTAGGTTCAATGGACATCTTCCACGTGACAACTCCCCCCTCCCCTGAATACCAACGTCCTCGTTGGTAAGTTGGGACCAAATGGGACTCGTTTTTTACCATAATTTACTTAACTGTAGAGTTTACAAGCAAAGAACCAAGTACTGAACGTTAAAAACAAAACAAAATTTGAAACAAGAAAAAAAGTGATAAACCAAATAAAATCGAGGAACCTCACTGCATCATTTTCTCTTTTTAATTCGACAATCATCGGCTCACCCCTTTATCGTTCATTCTCTGATATACTGTGCTTTTGACTAGCACATCCCCAAATATTACCTCAGTTTGACTCTGAGAAACTTGTTGCATACTTAAGCCTTCTACGTTTGACTCGTTGGATTCCACAACAAATTCAAAAACTTTACTCTCTAAGTACTTTACTACTCTTTTCAAGCACATTGCTATACCCTTTAAGTACTTTACTACCCTCTTCAAGTACTTTACTCTCTTTGAACCTGAAAGGGGTGTGGGATGCCGGCTGTCTCATTTAATTTAATTTTCCCCTTCAGAACCATAACAACCTCTACAATATGCAGTGAAATTCCTTTACAATTATTACTTGACTCAATAAAAAACAAAACAAAAATAAAGTCCATTGTTCTGCTACTCCAAATTTGATCTTTAACCATAATTGATACAAATTTAATCAATAATACACTCTAAGACTTTTACTTACAAATTTAATTTTTACTAAACATTTCCAATTTCCACTACTTAGGAACTAGAAAAATATAAGTCATTAAACTAAAAAGAATAAACAATCAAAAATCTTAATTTCTCTCGATAAAGGGATTTAAAAGAACGTTTGTTTTGCCTATCCTGCCTAACATCTCGCCCACTGACCTACTTTTATCGCTGACTATGTTAGGGTGGCTGCTCTCTTACTCTTGTCTCCCTTCTTGGAAGTGGTCGCCGACTTAGACTGGGAAGCTTTTGGCTCTGCTTCCGTATCCGGGACAATAGGCCTCTCTTAATGAAATAAAAAATCCGAATTATCCACGCCTTCATCGATTCTTTTTCTATTTCCCCCTTTTTCTATCTATTTCCCCCGAAATAAACCCATTTACCGGTCTTACATTCGTCTTATCAAAACCAGATAACGTACTAAAATAAAGGTGCCCTTAAACATTCGATTTTTTCACCGTTCCGAGCCATCGGTTTGCACGAGGGAAAATGGTGGGGGAAAACCGTCCGTCTGGAACGGAGGCAGATACGTCCTTACACGTTCGTTCCATTCCGTCCGTCCAACCCTTGATTGTAATCATTAAAAATATTTTAATTCAAATAAAGGTTCCAATTATGACTCATTTGTGGTTTCTAAATGCGTATTTTTCCTAACTATTTTTCTAATTAAAAAAATATATATAACAATATAAAATCCTCCGATATTTATCAATTGATCATATGCTTAGTAAAACAATAATCATTATTTTAATTTTTATTGATGTTATTATTGGTAATCATTCTGAACCTACTAACAACTTAAATAAAGTAATGTTGATATGCTTGAAAACTTTTTGCTGCATTAAAACTGTGGAATTTCTATTTGAATTGAAAATATATTTATTTGTATAAATGTATATAAATTATTAACAGTTAATAGAGCAGAATTCAAGTTATACATATATGTTTTACATTGGAAACATTTTTTGGATAGATTTTATTTATTTTCCAATTGTAATCCATATCCATGGGCGGTGCATGAAAACATTTGCAAGTCCCTGTACATTAATCCATCAGACAAAAATAATTCAAAATAGCATTTATTAAAATTTAAAATTCTATGCCAAGAATGTTTGTCCATATGTTGAGGAAAAAAAAGTGCAAAAATCAATAATAAAAGCAAAGATAATGGTAATTGTTTGCATTTCATGTAGCCGACGGAAATCTTATATCTAAAATACATTCATTAAAGTTTTTAAAGTAATTTATTTATTTTAGAATTATTGCATTGGAAGAAAAGGGGGCGAAAGATAATGCGGGGAGTTCCCAAAGATGTCTACATTCATGATGTTGAAATGCGTGGCTAGGATTACTTAATTTATATTGAGCCATCGGACAAAAAAATAAATCAAAATAACTTTTATTTAATAATAAATTGTAATTAATTATATCATATTATTTAATTAATTATATCATTTAAATTTCCATCGGGAACAATGTTCGTCCCTATAGTGAGGAAAATAAACTTAAAATAATATGTAATGAAAACATCGTTAATTGCATTTTTTTTGTAGTTGACGAAGATGAGTTGAATTATTTTAAGCGAACTGTTATTTGTAATAATATTTTTTTTTTTTAATCTTGTATCTAAAATCAATTTATTAATGTTTATTAAATTCTTTTTCGTAGAGAAAACTAAACTATTATAAGCATAGAAACAATAATGTTCTTAATTTAAAGAGAAAATAACCAACGGTTTGGAACGAAGCGCCCTTACACGGTCGGTTCAGTCCAACCTGACGTTCCTGAATTCTGTCTCCGACAGGTTGCCCGGCGCCTCCACCAAATTTGTGTCACCCCTATTCTTAAACTCCACCAGTCAAATGTGACACAGGGATCTTTGTGCAAGGGTTGTGAGGTAATTAAGCAACTAAGTATAATTTACACTATTTATTATTTACAATAGTTTCTACACGTCCCAACTACACAAGGGGGGGGGGTACCTTGACTAATAAATCATTTGGGGGTACTTGACTACTTCGGATCCCACTATGCCCCAGGCTCACTCTGCCTGTCCCTGACTTCGACAGCCCATCTCAGACCCAGCCTCCGCTCCAGACTGCTGACTGTCTCTCTGACTACCCCTCTCAGACTGACTGACTCAGACTCTCCCAGACTGCCCCACTCTCTCCTGGGCCAGCCTCTTCTAGGAGTTCCCCCTCTCTCTCAGGGTCTCCTAGGTTCAATGGACATCTTCCACGTGACAATATTCCGCAAGTACTTTGGAAAAACATTATCCAAAACTGTGGTTTCATAGGGCTTCAATAAATGCACTAATAGTCTGCATTTACTACTACTGCATTTAGTGAAGCGAACCGTCCACTATAAAAAATGGGTAACGAAACCACAGGCAGGACCTCTTGGGTGGTTTGGAACTCTGCCTAAATATATGTAAGGTTAATAGCTATACAATGGTCGAGTATATATTGGGTCTAATCTACTGTGTGTATCAATACTACTGTATATAGCTTAGTTTTTTTGTTTCTTGGTCAAAAATTTCAGAAACTACCGATCTATTCTAAAAAGTGCTTGCACTTAAAAGTTTTTTTACAAATGCAAAGCCATATTTTGTCTGTATGTATATCGTGTGTTAAATTTTGCGCAAATAATCCTCAAATTGGATTAATCGCCTTGGGGTAATTGCGAGTTTAATTTTTGTGTATATTGTTTTTTTTTTTTGATAAATAATGTCTGCCCCTTCCTTCGTGAAACCATCAGTTACGAAATTCCGATCAGTAATGCGTTATAGTATACATAATTTTGCTAAGGGGCTAGTTTGGTGTGACTTAAAATATTTTTAAAAATATTAACGGCATATTTGTATTCAAATTTACTCCTGTTAAAATGTATTATTGATTATTTTAATTATAATTAAAAACAAATAATATTACAGTATTGAATAACTTTGTTTCTGTAAGTTAGATCTAATTCTTGAACTCTTTTTTTCTTTTATTTATTTGTAACAAAATGGGCTCTTCAACCACTTGGGCCATTATAGCCTCTATAGAGCAAAAGAAAATTGACTATGAAGAGAAATATTAAAAAGTATGAAGACAAATATTAAAGAGTAAATAAAATGCATAAAATAATACAATGGTAACATACAAATTATGGATGACAGAAAACAATAAAAAGAAGTTAGTACCGTATGTAAGAATTTAGGTGTTGCGTAGAAAGAGAAAATACTATAAAGGATATCCTATAAATGAATTAAAGTGAAAACCGAAAAAGAAAAATTAAAGATATTATGAAAATACAATTAAATTTTGGCATAAAGGTTAATTTTTGTAGAAAAAAGAACAATTTTTCGGCCATCTTCATTGTGTTAATTAGTATTTCGCCTAAGTCCGTTCCAAGTCCCTCTTCTCTCCGTTCTACTTTGTATGCATAACACTATGTGAGGATATGCGACCATCAGAGGCACCCCGCAGGTGATGCATTAAGGCGGAGATTTCCTTGCCATGAGATACTCATGGGTGATCCTGGTGTGCCCTATCCGTAGGCGGCTGAGAAGTACTTCGTCTCTTTTGTTTAGCTGAAGTTCTTTTCGATTTGGACTACGCTAGGTTCTACCACTCTTACTTTTTTCTTTTAAAATCATCACAACAATATAAAAGATTTACCAAGTTTTAATATCAAAATGAGGTATTTCTTTTTTTTTCTGAATATGAATGTTCTCGATACACCGGATAGAAGCCAGGGGTCAGCAAGTGTCAAGTTCAATACAAGCGGTGTTAGGTCTTATTTGGCAGAGGGTGACGTATCGCTAAATGCTAGTAAATAGAATTTTTGCAATAAAAAAATGTTTAATTAATTTTGCCTTCCTAATATATTGTAGGGAGCAGACATTTTTGTTGGAGGCTTGATCGTGGCTTATGAAAGGAGTTTAGCAGTCGACTTTTCTTTTTTGACTTTGATTGACAGTGAGGAATTTTTTAACACATGCTCTAGGAAGACTCAAGGAAGCATTAGCCTTAGGCTCGGCCATTTAATTGGAATTTAACTTGGGAAATGGGAAGCCAGAAGAAGTTAGGTCTAGAGGAATAATCTACAGTCTAAATGGATGTATAACGTAAAAGAAGATTTAAGAGAACGGATTAACGGAATATCGATAAGGTACGCCTTAAGTATAAGCAGGCCAAGGACCGCTATATGCGTCTGTCGCATCAATGATGAAGGAATAAATGAATTTAACTATCACCTTTTGATTTTTGGAGAACCATGAAAAAAAAATTAAATAAAAGTTATTGTTTAGAAGAAAAAACGCAAAAATATCATATCAACAACAACATAATAGATAAATAAACATAAAGGTGTTTTGCTAGAAATATACATTTACAGTTTAAAATACATCAGCAATATTTCTCTTTTCTAGTTATGTACATTTCATTGTTCTTATTCTTATTCTTTTATGTTATAAACACATACGTACATATCCACAAACACTCACCCGTACTCATAAATACATACATTACATACATGTTTATACCTATACTTTACTAATTTTGTTTCATATCCCATCTATATCTATGTATCCATGCCTTTTTACAGTAACTAGCTCAAAAAAAAAAAAAAAAAAAAGTATTAATCGGTCATAATATCTTTATCCTTATAATATTTTTATAGATTTCCTTAACAGAGTTCGTGTGTTAGTTTTATTTTTTTCAAAAATATTTTTGTTCCCTCTTAAATTCTATTTTTGAATTGCACAGTAAGGTATGTTTAAAATATTCTTTGAACCTTTTGTAACATTTCATCTTTAGTTACACTTGTTGACATCTCTTCAATATCTTCTAATTGATTCAATTCATTATTTCAGTTCTTTGTAATATTTTTAGACTTTCATATTGAACAAGTCTGCATTTGATAACGGTATCAAAACCAAAAGGAAAACATAAGAAAATTTGTTATTCTTTACTACTTACGGGTCCAGATCGCTTTGTATACTACCAATTTTTAAAGTTATGTCTGCCTAGAGTACACAAAAATTCAACCCCTTTATCTTTTTAAATGCATTCCTGTCTTTAATTAAACCTGATTTTGAAAAATTTCATAAAACTTTGACTTATTAAAGTACCATTCGAAATTTTTATTTCTCCATTCAGATATGGGATGATATCTATTTGGCCACAATAAAGATTCCCATGTATAATATTGTTTTTTAGATGCATCGTGCTTCAAGCATAATCATAACAACTTTTTTTTTTTAATTACCAAATGAGTAAGCCAGTATTCTTAATTCTAAACACTATTGATCTATAGTAGTTAACGTTTTACAAGTCGGTTTAAGGTATAACCATTTCAAGGCTCATATCAATGTCTACTATAGTATTTTATTATTCCAAAGAAATACTTTTTAAAACGTGGATTATCATCATCATCAAAATACACTTTTCTTAACTGAGTATCTAATTTAAGACATACATTCATGGGCGTCCGCAGGGGGAGAGCAGCTACCCCCTAGAAATTTTTAGAAACAAAAACTACAAATTCAATAAATTCATATTCATTTACTATATTTATTAAACATTATATTGGGTTGATGGGAAATTAATACAGGTACTTAATATTCATTGTAAATACGCCATAATCTAGGTGTCTGAAAAAGTGGAAGTCTGTAGGGGATAGGACAGGTGAATAAGGTGTATTATTTTATACACATATCTACCTATACCTATATTCTGTATCGAAAAAATGAGGTAAGGATATTCTTTGAACGTGAAGTATGAACCTATCTTTAGTCTTTTTCCTTGGATTTACACCTACTAGAACTATACATGCTGATCTATATTGTTTGAATTTTTAATTTATTTAAAATTATTATTACTATCCTGGGCGCGAATATTCCACAAATTGTATTAATCGCCTTGTCGGCAGTTATAGTCTCGCCCCGATTGAGAAACCTATAGTAGATAACACCGTGAGTATACCACCAAACTGTGACCAAAACATTTTTTGGGTGCAGGTTGGGCTTTGGGAAATGTTCATCTTCGCGCAACCATTGTCTACAACACCTTCTGCTGTGGAACAAGATCCATTTTTTATCGCACGTCACAGTACGATCGAGAAATGTATCATTTTTGTTACATATCAAAAGCATGGAACAGTTTTCACAGTGGCGATTTTTATGGTGGGCGTTTAATTGGTGTGGCACCCACTTGGTCAACTTTTTTGAATTACCTTGGCTTATTTTATTTGATCAGCCACTCTGAAGAGTCAATCTAGTATATATTTCACAAGTAACGATTTTAGAAATAAGGAGACTGATTTCAGAATAATATAATGGATATTGAGATTAAGCTCTTTTATTTGTTCATTGATATTCACTGTTGTGTCTTTATGAATTGTTTCTTATGTTGATGTTTTCTATTTTAAATAAAACATTTTTGAAATAAATAAAATAGTATGGTGAAAAAGGTGTTTTGATAACATTAAAAATAAAATTTCAAATTTATTTAATAGGAGTGGACTGCAGAAAATAGGAATGGTATATTAGACACATGTTCTGGGGAATGCACCAAGATGCGATGTTCTGCTCGAAGTGTTAATTATAATATAGAACATAGGATTTTTGGAAACCCCTCTCCTAATTGAAATAAATAGTCTAATCCAGGTGTCTCCTAAATCTCCAGTCATAGGGCCATACTGATTACTCCAACTAGTTCCAAGAGCCAATACAGTTTTAATTGTTCTGCCTAATTTAAATTATTTGTTATTATATTGCTCCGGTTAAATTTTCTGCTTAGTATACTTGTCAATAAGCTTTACCTAGCAAGTAAATAAAACCGAGTTATTATTATTCTGTCTCTATTTTTTCCAACCTATCTCAACAAGCCACATGCACTCTCAGGCCCCATTGCTAGCACTGGTCATTAGCTTTCATATACTCGTTCGATGAAACAGTTCATAAGCAGTCGTGGACCTGCCAGATGACACTGTTGGGCTGGATTTTGCCCACTGCATAAAAATTGTAGACTCCTGCTTTAAACCACTATTATTACCACTCATTAATAATTAGTCACTAATATAATGAGTAATGATCATAGTGGTTTTAAAGAATGTTCAGTGATACAGTAAAGCATTGATTATCAGGACACCCTCAGAAAATAAATTAAGTGAGCAAAAAAAAAGTTAACAGTATTTAGGCAACCAAAAGAGAAGAAATAATAAACCCACCTTACAAAATCAATGAAAAACTCAAGCTTTGAATCTTAACTACAAATGGAGTGAATAGGAATTAAAAGATTAAATTGTATTATGACAAAGTTAATTAGAACTATTTTTATATTTACTAATAAACAATTAATATTCATATTAAATAATCGAGAAATAATATTGTGTTAGTTACGTAATCTTATGACTGCTTAATGTAAAATAAAAAAACTTCTGTTTTTCAAATTCTCAACTTTGTAACATCCTTGCCCAAAAAACAAATCCAATTTTATAATTTAAAAAAAATATATATAGTCCTGATAATCAATGCCTAACTGTTTTTCTCAAAAACTTGATGGTTTAACCAAAATTTCAGTTTCAACTTTAAAACAAGAAAGGAAAATTAAGTCAGAGCAAATTCATGAATACTTATTTATTGACTGAATTTGAATGAATGAATGTAGCCTTTATTATAGAGTAAATAATAAAACAAAATAATGGCTTACAATGAATAATAATATACATATATACTTATATAAGTACACTAATACTACAATAAAAATAAGAAATAATAAAAAAATAAAGTTCTTCTAGTTGAAAAAAGGTAAGTATTAAATAATTTAATAATAATGTTTTTACTCTTTGTAAGCCTTCCCTTTAAGGGATTATGGTCTAACTTCCCGGACTGACTAGCTCTATTGGGAAGTGAAGTTCGTTATTAATTTGTTCCACTTTACTCTAACTTGAGCTATTTTTGTCCAGTTGGAGCCTACGGAGTTTTTGAAAACATCTCTCCATCTTGTTGGCTGCCTTCCTCTGCATCTTTTCCAGTTGTATGGTGTCCAGTCAGTGAGTCTACGTGACCACATCAGTTGAACGCATTAGGTGACCTGCCCATTTCCATTTTTGCATTTGTATAAATATGTTGGCATCTTTAAAGTTCGTTTGTTTTATTATTTCAGTGCACCTCAGTCTATCATTTTTCCTAATTTTGAGCACACTTCTTTCTATTGCGTGTTGCCAAACGTTCACTTTATTGAATTGAGCCTTGGTAAGAGACCATGTTTGGCATCCGTATGCAACTACTGGTAACATACAGTTGTCGAAGATTAGCTTTTTAAGGTGCATGTCGTACTTGCCTTTCATTATAGATTTGAGGCTCCAGTATTTCTTCCATCCTAGTGAAAGCCTTCTCTGGATTCCCTTATTCGCCATATCTCTAGAAGGTATAACCTGACCTAGGTATACATAGTCATCGACATAACATAGATTATGATTGTTATTATTTCTTGCATGGAATTGGTCATAACTTTTGTCTTTGAGTAATTTGGTTCTATACCTACTGCTTGACATTCTCTGAATAGTTCCTCTGTCATTCCTGACAATTCATCAGCACTGGTTAAAATTAGAACCACATTATCAGCAAATTCCAGTTTATTAAGGTTTACACCATTTATTGTAATGCCCTTATTTCTCCATTTTAGACTTCTGAGAGCTTTCTCCTGCATGCATATAAACAGATCAGGTGATAAAGTATCCCCTTGTCTTACACCTCTTCTAACAGAAAATGGAGGTCCGCTTCTTTCTGTTAAAATGTATGACTGGTTGTTCCTGTGTATAGCTCTTTTATTATACGAATCTTCCACACCTATCTCTTCCAAGGCCTGTATCATGCTGCTGTGCTTTATAGTGTCAAAAGCCTTCCTGAAGTCTATAAAGCAAAAGTAACCTGGGATATTATATTCTCTAGCTTTTTCTACAAGTTGTCTAATGGAATGCAGGTGGTCTGTTACGGAAAAACTTTTGCAGATACCTGCCTGATCTACTGTTAGTGAATGTGATATTGTTTGTGCGATTCTTTTTTTCAGAACTCCTGTAGAGATTTTCGATATAGATAGATATAGAGATATGGGTCAGTAGTTGTCTATCTATGAAGTAACATTATTTTGGTGCATTTCCATTCCTCAGGGGTGATTCCATGTTCCAAGATAAGATTGAATATGTGGCAAAGTTGCTTGGCAATGACTTCTCCTCCATTTTTTAGTAGATCATTAGTTATTCCATCTGGACCTGGACTTTTATTGGGTTTTAGTTTTTCTAATATTGAGTGTATCTCTTCTGTGAGTATGCTTGGGATATTTTCAAGGGAGTGGTTGGTGTGTTGACAGTGGTTTATTTCATCTTGAATGTTGCTATCATATAGTTTCTTAAAGTAGTCTGTGGTTACCATATGAGAGTTCAGTCATTATTTTCTTAACAGACTTTGTTGATTCTAATGTATTTTTTATTACATTTTAGTCATAATTTCTTCTGAAGTCTTCTTTAATATTTTTTTCTAATTTGGTTATTTATATCAGTAAGCTGATTAGTTATGTTCTCTTTTCCTATAAAATTTCTTCTCTTGACGATGAGTGACATAGTGTTGATTGAAAGCTTGTTTATGCAGGAATAGGAGTTGTGACTTTTAATTTCATCTCCTGCAGATTTTAAAGCCTCAATCAGATTATTATATTTGAGTTGTATTAGGTTAGCTGGTGTGGTACAGTTGAAGCCTGAATCTTGTTCCAGTCTGGTGATTTTAAGTTCTAAGATTCCTTGGAAGGCCTCTTGATCGTCATTATTCATTGGGTTGGTACTTTTAGGTTTGGCATAAAAGAGCCTTTGTTTTTTAAATTTATTTCATTAGACAATTCTCTTCTTATTAGTCTTTGGTCTGAGATAAAATTGAATTTATTTATAATTCGTAAGTTTTTTACAATCTTCAAGTTGCTATTGAGGATATAATCAATTTCAAACCTTTGAACTTTTGACGATTCCCAGGTCCATTTATTTTGGGGCTTATACTTCAAAAATGTGTTCAGAATTTTCAACTGTTGGGAGAATGAAAAGTTTAAGAGTTAATTTCCGCCTTTGTTTCTTCTACCGTAAGTATAAGGACCCACAATCCTTTCTTCTCCTGTATTTCCTTGTCATACCCTACCGTTGAAGTCACCGAGGACGATTATCACGTTATTTATTCTTTTAAAACCAGTAACTATTTCTTTTAGTTTATTATAGGAATTATATTAAATATAACTTCTTCTACAGTTGGGGCATGGACTTGGACAATGTTCAAGTTTTTATTCTTGAACTTTAGTCTGATTAGAGCTAATCTGTTGTTAATTTCTTTAAATTCTATAATATTTGGTTTTAATGTTTTTGACAGAAGAAATCCAACTCCATATTGACCATTTTCAGAAGAGGTATGCATAAGTATTCCACTGTCACTTTCTATAATACTAGTATTTTTCCTCCTTATTTCTGAAATCCCTATTATATCCCAATTGGTCTATTTTAAGGCGCTTTCTGATTCAATTAATCTGTCTTCGCTTAACAGAGTCCTCGCATTTATCGTCCCTATAAAGAGTGAGTTGTCTCCCCTTTTTGTGGGTTATGGTTTCTGCCCGCTATTTACACTATCTTTACTTCTATCCCTTGAAGAGTGAGGGGTAGTACCTATCTAAGGTGTTGCTTCTTTGTTTTGTTTTTTTATGTGACTCTTTGCCTGTTTTTTCAGGATGTTTCATGTCAGCTTTATTCAGCAGAACTTCTGGTGAGCTTTCTTCTCAATGTTGTCTCTTTTTTTTGATATTTCTAACGTTTCCAGTTCTTCCAGCGTATGAAGTTTTCCATCCATAAAGCTTGTATTTCATTAACATTCTTGAACCTCTACTTTTATATTGCAAAAGGCGTTTAACAATCTCCACCTCATCTCTCTTACATCTTTAGGCATTTTTATTTTTATAGTTTTGTATTCCCCGAATATCTGATAGTTTGTGTTTGTTTTGAGGTATAGGGGAGAGTGGGGTTGGCTGGCATAGGGGGTAGGTTGGCCATTGGCTTATAGTTTCCGTCACACCTGTTGTGAAGGCCCCACCATTGTACCATGTGACTCGCTTGACCTCAGGATTCTTGTCCTGAATTTTCAATCTGATGCTAACAGAGTAGGGAAGAGTATGCTTCATAGATTGATTTATTTATTCTTCATTTTACATGTAAGTAAATTTTAATATTTTCAGTAAATTTGGTTTAAAGGCATGGCAAACCAACCCCGCTCTCCCCTATTGTTTCTTAATACGCTTGAGATTAGAGTTATTCTAATTGGGCTTTCTTCAGATTGGCAATTGATTATTTGAATTATTTCAATATCATATTTTCTTTTATTTAGTTTGATGGAGTAACATGATTTAATAAAAAAAGTCTGCTATATCCGGGTTATTTTTCCTTATAATGCCAAAAATAATAATTTTTGTTCTCTTATTATATTTGTTCAACCGTTTTTGTTTTTTTACTTCTTCTTTAATTGACATAATTTCGGTTTTAATGATTTTCACATCTCCATCAATTTTATGTTCTAGAGTGTCTAGTTTGGAATCAAGATTACCCATTTTAGTTTCTATAGTATCAAGTTTATTAACTCTAAAATTGCGGAGAGCTTAGCGTCTAAATCTGTGTTGAGATTGTGAATATATTTTTCAGTAAAGGTGAATATGTGATGTGAATAATAGCCTATTGAATCTATGAATATTAGCTATATGAAAATATCTATTAAATTTAAATTAAATCATATATTCTATTGGTTCAATAATAAACTGTGTAGAGTTTATTTATTAGCGGTTTATTGACTGAATTAATTGATTTCTTAATATAAGTAAATTATTTATGGTTTGTTTTAGCATTATTGTTACTAATGGAAATAATGTATAATTTTTTTAAACTGAAGAGAACTAAGAAAGTATTTTCCTTTTTGAAACTGCTACAGTGATAAAATTGATCAAAATATTGCAATTACCCTTAAAGGTCTGTAACAATGCAATAGTAATATGAGGGAATGCAATAATATCAATTGGTTAATAACAAGCTTTTACCAGTGGCATAACTGATAACAGCTTAAATAAAAAATAACTATTTCTTACTAATGAAGTGAGAACATTTGTTTTTTTTAAATATAAATGAAATAAACATTTTAATCTTATAATTTTATAAGGATATAACTTTAGATCCTTTTGGTAAACTAATAATAAATGAAAATGCCAGTACTGAAAGGTTTCAGATATATGCAAAGAAATATTAGACCTTCAGGGACTGACTATTGTAAGGGTATTGGCAGCTTATGAATCTAGCTACTATTTCCTGAGGTCAGAATACTTTTTGGTCAATTGCACGTTTATTTTTCTTCCTATAATATTTTTTTTTTAAGTTTCCAATCATATTTTTCCATCTTAACTTTTGACTAGCATTGCTTGATTAAAATTTCTTTTTTTCAAAATTATGTTTAAAAAAATTTTTATTCTTTCCTAATGATTTTTCTTTAGATGATTCTCCATATTCTTTTATTTGTCTTTTGTTTCAGGTGATTAACATCCAACTATTGTTCTATTATAATCTTTTTATTATCTTATGCACATAATATAATAAATATATTATAATAGAAATATAGTTTGATGTCAATCACCTAGAAACAAAAGAAAAATAAAATAATATGTAAAAAAAACTTATATTAAATAACAACTTATTATAAAATTATGATTAATTATTAATTAATAAATTAATTTTTATATCGGCGATAATTTTATATCGCCCGTTTTTTCTTAGCACAAGAAAACAGTTCCTGCAAAAATATATAGTCCAATATGACGAATCATTGTCCATACAAAATGTTCTTACATTTGATAGTGTTGAAAAATTAAATAATATTTTTCTCTATATAATATCTATTCTAAAGTCAATGTAAATATAAGAGGAAAAAAGGAGAAAAAAAAAAAAAAAAAAAAAAAAAATGATGCAATCAGAATAATATGAGTTTCGCAACAAATATTCACAAGTCCGTAAATACCTTAATCGCATGGCCTATATATTTATAAAGTTATCTATATACATTCGTTAGTTTATTTGTTTAGTTTAGTTTGGTTTTTTGGAAAGTTGTTTATTTTTTCTTCTATATTTATTTCTTGTTTTTTACTTTCACTTACCTATATATAAAGAAAACAGTGTAAGTGTAAGATAAATACAGACTAAACACTTATGTAATTAAGTAGTCGGTATAAGTAATATAATATAATACATATAAATAATATAATATAATACATGTAATGTACTTACACGTATTCCAATAATTCTTCATTATTGTACATTGTTCTAGATATACTGAAAACAATATGCTATATAAATAAAGGAAGCTATATAAACAAAAGGAACTGCACAAAGAAATTAAGCCATCAAGCCTAGAAATTAAAAAACACAGCAAAACGATGAAATAATATGAGGGCCTGTATGACTAGATAATGCATTTCTATGAACTCAGGTGCCAAAAAAAGGTGCTATGATTTGTCCTGCTATCATAGATGTAGCAAGGTACAGAACTAATAAAGAAGTGAACAGTCTTCAACCCTAAAAAGAGCACTAAAAAATCAGTCCATAGACCAGGATGAATGATGTGCACCGACCTGAAAAATCAGCCCACAGTCCCTCAAGAGGTGATCATTTTAAAAAACAATATATTTTGGACAATTACAATTTTTTTTTTAATCATTGGTTTTAACCCTTTAACTGAGGACGTAGCGGGGCATGAGGTGGTCGCCGTTGCGGGTTAGTAGGCACACCGAGCGGTCCTGCTGTGCGGAATTCTTTTATGGCCTTCAAGCTCTCGCATCTTATATCTCTTGTGAGCTTAATTAATCCTACACAAAGTTCATTTCATTTCATCCTCACTTTTCAATCCGGACTGTGGACCGACACTTCTTCTTCTTCTTATCTGGCATCACGACCCATTTGATGAGTCAAAGCCTGCTCCAACAAGGATTGCCATTCCTCCCTATTGCATGCCACTGCCTTCCAATTTCTTATGCCAAGCAGATTTCTGGAGTCGGTAGCCACACAATCCTCCCAGCGAAGCTTGGGGCGTCCTACTCGCCTTGTTCCATATACTTGCTCCGACATAATTTTTATAGGAATCTCGCCCTGGTTCATCCTTATGACATGCCCAGCCCAGCCCAGCGGAGTCGTGCAAATTTGATGTACGTGACGACATTGACATCTTTATAGGTACCACTTAATTCTGCATTAGTTCTTCTCCTTCAGGATCCCTGCTCACATACCCCTCCATATATCCTGCAGAGTACTTTTCTTTCGAATCTCAGTAGAGCTTCTTCTTGGGCTTTCATCATCGTCCAACATTCTGAACCGTACGTAAGTACAGGTCTAATAAGCGTCTTGTACATTCTAGTTTTGGATGCTTTAGACAATATGCTGTTCCTTATGTGCTTTTAGAGCGCAAAGTATGTGCGGTTCGCAGAAAGAATGCGCCTCTCTATTTCTTCTTGTATGTTATTTTGGTGGTTCACTTGGGATCCTAAGTAGATAAATGATTTTACCCTTTCGATTCGGTGTGAATCCACCGTAACATATGTATCTGCACCTTCCTCTGGAGGTTGGGTACTCATGTATTTCGTTTTATCGAAATTAATCTTTAGTCCCAAGCATATCGCCGACTTTTCCAGTGCCTCAAAAGCCTCCTTCACAGCGTTGAGGGATCTTCCTGCAACGTCCAGGTCATCCGCAAATCCTAAAACTTGCGTTGATTTATTTATTAACGTTCCTTCTGCCTGGATCCCGGGGTCTCTAATTACCTTTTCAAGAGAGAAGTTGAATACGAGACAGGCAAGGCCATCCCCCTGTCTAACTCCCGATTCCGTTCTAAAACCTTTTGATAGTTTTCCCGATTTCCTCACAAAGCAGAGATTATCCTCCATCGTCATTTTCACTAAGCGAACCAGTTTAGGAGGGATCTTTAATTCCAGCATTGCCTTGTAAGCTTCTTCTCTGTTCACAGAGTCGTATGCTTGTTTAAAATCTATGAACAGATGATGAGTTGGAATCTGTAACACACTCGTTTTCTCCATTAAAATGCACAGGGTGAATATCTGGTCGACAGCCGATTTTCCCTTGCGAAATCCACACTGATATTTCCCTAATTCACGATCAGCATATGGAAGGAGTCTTCTAAATAGGATAAGAGATAGGATTTTGTATCCACATGGAAGGAGAGATATGCCCCTATAGTTACTGCATGTTAATAAGTCACCTTTCTTGTGTATCGGACAGACTATAGTTTTTTCCCACTCGCTAGGAAGTTTCTCTTCCCTCCATATGTCCATTAGAAGTTGCTGCAGAAACTTTATCATTTCATGCCCGCTGTTCTTAAACAGCTCTGCTGGAATATTGTCAATTCCTGGGGACTTATTGGTTTTTAGCTTATCTATTGCATCTCTTGTTTCCTCTTCATCAGGAGGTTCAACAGAATCTTCAGTGCCCATATCTCCTATGTTAAATGTAGGACCTATACATTCTTGTTTTGGGTCTCTTCTCATCATTTCCTCAAAATAATCAGCCCATCGATCCATAACTGCTCCTTCCTCTGTGATTAAAGAGCCGTCTTCATTCCTGCAGGCATGATTTTGAGGTTTATAAGTTCTGCGCCCCTCATTGATCTTCTGAAAAAAACATCTGCTGTTCTTGTATTTGTTATCGTTCTCGATTTCCGTGAGGATTTTGCATTCCCATTGCCTTTTTTTGCGCCTGCGGATATGAGTTTCCCTTCTCCTTATGGCTCGGTACTCCTCCACATATCTTCTGATGTATTTTTTCTGAACCATTATTCTATATGCTTGATTTTTTCTTTGGTTTAGCATCTTGCATTCTTCATCAAAAAAAGAAAAAGTTTTTCTTTTGAATCTTTCTTCAGTTCCTATCATCGACTTAGCTGTCTCCATCATTGCTATTTTACATGCATTCCACCGATCGTCAATTGTTACATTTTGGTTTATATTCCTGATTTTAGCATCAATGGATTCAGCTAATGAAGTAGAAACTGCATCGTCTTGCAGCTTTGATACATCAAACCGTAATGTTGGTGTGGAGCGATTCTTTTTTGCTGTTGAGATTCGGGCCCTGATTTTAGCCATGATTAGGAAGTGGTCGGAGTCCATATTCGCTCCTCGGTATGATCTCACGTCCATTAGCGAAGACCTATTATCATTTGAGATCTCGTGCAAGCTATGAGGTCCTATCGTAGGCTGATATATAATTTCTTTTCCAAATTGCGCATTGTAGTCGCCAAGTACAATCTTCATATCGTACTTGGGGCACTCATCCAGGCATTTTTCCAGTGTCTTATAGAAGGAGTCCTTCTCATCATCCTCTGACACTTCGGTGGGGGCATGCACATTTATCAGACTAATGTTAAAGAATTTTCCCTCTATCCGAAGCATACAAAGCCGAGGATTGACAGGTTTGAAGTCAATAACTTGCTGCATCATCCTTTTGCCAACAATAAAGCCGGTTCCAAATGTATGGAGGCGGTCATCACAGCTATAATATATAGAGTGGTTTCCTTTTCGTAGGCTACCCTGTCCAGTCCACCTGATTTCTTGGATGGCAGCTATGTCTATATGGTAGTCATCACAAATATTAAGAAGCGATTGTAGCGCACCAGGTCTATATAATGTTAAAATGTTCCAAGAGGCAATCGTGTAGTCCAGTTGACGTTTTCCGGGTTTATTACCATTGATCAGTCCGGCTAATCTTTCTTGAGCTTTCTTGATATAGCAAAGATTTAAGAAGAGTGGGTATATCGGCCCACGTCTGCCGAGTCAGGTGGAGGGGCTGCCTCCTCTGAGCGCCCTGACCAGCTCCCCCATCCGGAGCGGCTCCCTAGGGAAGGTGATCCTAGGGTGTGTACTGTTTATGACCTAATGTTAGTGTAAATGTATTGAGTACTGTTCTGAGTGCGTTGGTGCTGTGTATTGAACTGGGGAGCCCGTGGACCGACACTGGTGGAGTTAAAAACTTTTTAAAAAGCTACCCCATTACTAGCACACCTTACGACCACCAAAGCTCTTCCTCACTATATATTTTTTTCGCCATCACAACTATTTCACAACACAAGTTTATGCCACAGCAGTTGCAAATAAACTAAAATTAGACAAAGGGTAAATAGGCAGGTATAGAAAGGTTTGATATCAGGCAAAAGATTTACAGGATGCTAAAAAGCAACCTTTTATAAAGGCAATATCATAAGGACAAGAACAATCAAATGCCCTCTAGCAGTATGGGGAAATATTATAGATTCCAAAAAACTTCAAAAGAAAGTGCTAGTTACCCGGCTCCTAGACTACAGCAGTGAAACAGAAAAACTCTCATAAATGAGCCATCAGCACCCAGGGACCAGCGCCCAGCCGGCTTATATACGAGCCATCAGCAGTCAAAGGGTTCAATTTGTTCCAGTTATTGTTTGAAATATACTAGATAAACTATAGGATAATATGAAAATATTATAAATGAAATAAGTAGTTAATTTAATTTTGAGTAACAGTTTAATATAGATTTTATTGATGAAAATTGTTTTCCACTCTGGAACAATTTCCAAAAAAACCAAAAAGATATTTTATGATGACAATTTGACTTATTATCTTGAGAGAACGGATCCTACACTTTTTATACACTCTCAAAATTTAAACATTCAAAAGATTTTTTATTCGTAAATTTCAAGAATCTCATATATATATTTTTTGTAGGAATGAAAAGAATAAAAAATAAATAACTTATTTAACTAAAAAAATTAAAAAACAATGAAATACCATAAATATAGGAACACTAATGATCTATCAACAAATTGTAGCATATATTAATGTAAATAGAAAATTATGCAAAAATTGTGATATAAATGAACAATTAAGAGACCAAATTTTAAACAAAAATTTATTTGAACAAAAATACACTTAAAAAATACACAAGGAAAAACTAAGATTAAAGATAATAAAAACACTTACATTTATTTCACCCATTTGATAAAATTTACAATAAAAAATAAATAAATTTATACAAAAAATATATATTAAATAACAACAACAACATCTTGAAAGATCAGAAACATCAAACAACAAGATGATATTTACAAGCCAAGTTTGGCAATATCAAACTGTAAATTACTGCCATGAGTAATGGAAAGAGAACTAGATTCTTTTACCATCCATTCTTTCGATTTGGACTGACGCATACACAACATACTACAGTAATGTATATGTGGGAGAATCCTGTAGATTTCCTTGGAACTTCGGGGTTGCTTTCCAAGCAATAGTCTTGCACATACGTCAAGTGTTAAGGAATGACCAACAAGTAGAACATTTCCCCCTAAATAAAAAAAAAAAAAAAGTGTATAACAAGCATGGATTAAAAGTAACAACCAGCATATAAACAAATTATTAATGCTTAAAATGAAACTAAGAGAGAGAGAGAAAGAGGTAACCATGATATAGTATTGAAATAAAAAAAATTATCAGACCACTTAAGCAAAAACATTTTGATTCAAGAATAATTTATTATTGTCTAAAAGTTGAGATATGTCAGTAACCTGGTTTCACAATGAGACCAAAAAAATTAACACAGATTGATATTTATTATCTCTTATGAAAAAGGTTCATATTAATTGTAAGGGACCAGAAATATTTCTATCCCCTAATAAATAAAATTAAAACAAAAACTTTAAGATCAAGAAAAATAAAGAAGTTAAAATCATCAGGAAAGTTATTAACCCTTTGCACCCGAACGCTGCCTCTCAGGTGTCATCCTATTCTTTACTTCAACCTGAAAAGCAACTGAGAGGTGCCATTGCTATAATAATAATAATTTCTTTATTTGTCTTTGGGGTATTCACCGTACAGAGTTAGCCACATAGCACATATACTCGTAGAATAAAATAATACTTAAATTCCAATCTAATAACAAACTACAGTTTACTTATTTATATAAAATAAGTAAAGTTTACTTATTTATACAAACAATGTAAAGTTTACTTATTTATACAAACAATGTAAATTATATCTAACAAACTAAAAGATAAAAAAAAAATAAAATTAAACACTGATCTGAAATTATAATGATCTTTTTTTTTAAAAGCTGCCTGCTTATAATAGTAGATAGATTTTAATTGAGTCAAAGAAGATGAACTTAAGGTTTGTAAAATGATCCAATATCCATGCCTATCAGTCTTGATACATAATGTTTTCTGACATGTAAATATATTGGGCATATCACAAAAAAAATGATAAAGATATTCCACTGTTTTTATATTAGAGGACAGATTACCTCAGGGTTTAATGTATATTTTTAATATTACCAATTGTAATTGATATAATATATATTTCTTATTATTCAATCTCAATTGAGTCATGTTTCTATTAAAAGCTATAGAAGTATTACTCAAGTATCATTCAATATTTCAAAGAGTCCACTAATCCTTGAGGTTGGATTTGTTTATGTGGATGTTGATGTTAACTAGACAGACTAGTTCCGTCCTACGGTTCGTTAGATATCTCACCATGGATTTCTATGTCCCTTCACTCATCTGAGGCACACTAATATTTGCTACGAAGATGATCTGAAACGAAATTTTTTGAGAGGCGCCATTACTATTTATGATAATATGTATCTTCGATTTGCATGCATTGTATATGTTTTTCTAGGTGTGACATTAGTCCAATATATATTAGATGGTGGACTCCTCAGCCTGAACACTATACGATTTCTGGTAAAATCGTAGCAAAATTATTGGTGCTCTGTTAAGTGAAAACATTGATAAGTGAAATTAATCCATTAGCAAAATCCAAACAATTTTTTTTTTTATTATGTTAAGAAAAAACATTGGAAATTAAAATTACTTTTTTTTTGTGTAGTACATCTTTTTAAAATAATTTTCCAAGTGATTGGAAGAGAATTGTGAACTTATGAAAATAGTTTACTATTTCTAATTCAGTCCGCTTAAGGTCATAAAAATAGAATAAATTAACGAAATTAGTAGCAGCGAAGATTAATCGTTCGGGTGCAAAGGATTAAAAATTTAGTCGTATATTTCATGTATGAATCAGCAATGTATTTACATCAAAAATTGGTACGATCATATTATTTTTTTCATTTTAATTTGTTAGCTGATAATTATTATTCAACCTGATAGCCTGATAAGGACAGAACCGACAGCTATGAAAAGGAAGTGTTCCAAAATACTTGAAGATCTCTTTATCATCTCTACATCTCTTTATCATCCTAAAAAAAATTGAAAATATTTAATAGATGATTACCTGTTCCTCCAGTTTTTGAAAGGATTTCTGAAATAACATGAAAACCTCTCTTATAAAAGTCTTCAACATTTTCTTTTATGTTTTCAAGCTCATCTTTTTTAATGATTGGATCGTACTCCGCTTCAATATTAAAACCAGCGGCTATAAGCTCTGACTCAGTCATCCAATCAGGCACTCCACTGGGGTACCATGATAGCCATTCGAATAAACCTGGTTCAATATTCATGCTCGTTGAATTTTGAATTTCTAATCCTGTACAAAAAAGAAACAAATTAGTACAATCAAAAACATATTTATTTAAAACCTATTTTTATAGTATTATGACCTTTAATTAAGTTTTCTCATAAATGGCACCACCACTTCTATTACATTTCATGGTAATCCAATTTCACAGGAGGTGCTGTTGGTTGGTATGTTCAGACTTCAGTGTGACCATTGAAGTTTTTTGTAATATAAAAAATGTTGAATTTTGTGCCACATAAACAGAATTAGCAGAGAAAGTTATTGTACTATTCCACTTTAAGACTAGTTGACTTCATTGCATTAGTGTATGCTTTATTACGACACATTGAGACTTCAAAAAAAAAAGTTATTTTAACACGTTAACTGCGACGAGGGGTCATTTGACCCCTTGCGGTGGCTTCCTTTACTGCGAGCCATTAAACGTGTGTTTGTCGTTAACTGCGATGCTTGTCACGCTTCCTGTTTTAATATTTTTCAGATGTTTTATTTTTTGTTTATAATGCACTACTTAATACTACTTATATATCGAAAAAAAATGTAAGGGGTCACTTGACCCCTTGTCGCATTATAGTTTAAATGTTTTCCTTAATGCGGCAAGGGGTCAAATGACCCCTTGGTCTTTTAATGCTCATTACACTTCATCTTACTATTGTTTTAGCATATTATATCAAATATTAATGAATATGTAAATAAAAAATATTTTTTCTATTTCCGTGAACGTTTGAAAGCGGTGAAAGCGACAGTAATTTTCCGTGAATCACATTTATCTAAGGGTGAATCACAGATTCACCTTCCTTTCTTGTTCTTCGACTGATTCTACTTAGTATTGTTGATTTGTCATTTATTTGTCTCGATTCAGTAAATAATTTCGATACGTATTCACGTGGTAAGAAACTTGCCGATTTAGCCCTTTCATAGCGGAATTCAACTTCAAGCAAAGATGAAGGAACTAGTTCAAGTTTTGAAGATAGTTATGATTCATATAAGGAAGAAATGTTTGGGCTGTTATGAAAAGCTAAGAACAGCTATGAGCATTGCAGAAGCCCAAAAAAAGGTGAAGAAGGTCCGGACATACTATGACGACTGTGCCGACAACCGTCTCTTTGCTTGCAGTGCTTCAATGATAAACATTATAAAATGTAGTTTTCACGTGTTATTTTTTTTAATAATTTAATTTGTAATAATTAGGTTTATTTTTTTAAATACACAAAAGCTACACCTATGTTCATTTATTTATAATAAAAACATAGGTTTGGTTTTATTTTTGATACCTGAATTCTTCCTTTCATGAATTATATATGCTGACAATTAAGTAAATTAAAACCATATAGTAAACATTTTATGATTGAACGTAAAAGGAAAGAAAAAAATTACTGTTAGTATAAAACAGATGTTGTGGAAAAAATAAGTAATAAAAAAATATATTCAGAAGCAACAGAATTCAACCCTGCTTCTGTTACGAATTCTAGTATGTCAGGTATTTGTAAAAAAAATGGATTTCACTTTAAAACATTCATCAATGTTTACAGAGAGTAAATTTTAATGTCTAAGGGACAAGGGGTCAATCAGCCCCTTGACGCAGTTTAGCGGTGTGGTAGCATGGGGTCATTTGACCCCTCGTCGCAGTTAACGAAAATCCCAGTTTATTTGCTTCGCAGCTAACGTGTTAATCTTGGATATAAAGAATGTCCTTGTGAACCAGAAAAGTAAAGAAGAATCGTTGGAGAAATTACTTAAGACCCATGTCATGTTCCAACTACAGTCGACTCCGTTTTATTGGGCCATAAAGGGAAAATTTGTTTTGTCCGAATTAGGCGGAGAACCCAATAAAGCGGAGATAATGAATCTACATGTAAATGTAAAGAAAAATGCCTAAATTCGCTTCATCACTGGGCTATTGTACAAGTATGATAATTGAGCCATAAATTGGAAAAATTTGTGAGAAAAGCAAGTTAATAAGTGCATTTAGATGTATGTATTCTCGTCTATTAATTTAATGTTGAGGTCGAAATAATACGATTAATATAACTGTTAAAATTTATTTTTATTAAATTTTAATAAATGTATTATAAAAGACCTTATAATATGATAAAAAATTTACAAAATGACACAAATTGAAATAACTATTTGCTTATAATATAAACTATACTTATAAAGACAAAATTTCAAAATAAGAAAAAAATCAGAACACATTTTTATGTCGATTTTTTTAACCTGGAAGAATCAAGTGTGCATTGTCGCTCTTTACTAGTAAACTTACAAAGCAATAATTAGTGCAACTTTTCCGGAGGTCTGAAGGACTTTCCTCATTTCCTTTTTGTGGAAAAAAAAAAAAAGCGACTAAACTTTTTGATGCGGTTTCTTGCTTCTGATTGAGAAACAGGCATGGTCTCAGATACTTAGGTTATTCAATTGACACGGGGTCTCATAGTTTTTTAGATAAAGTTCCAGAAAGTTATGACCCAATTAGCCGATGTTTCGTCCCAATGAAGCGGTGATTTTTTACCAATATTTGATTCCGATAAAGCTAAGAACCACTGAATGACATTTTCTCATATGTAAACTGCTGCTGCACTGGCAGGAAAGGAAAAGGTTTTTACATGGTATTATGACTGGCCATGACAGTGATCCCAACCTAAAAAAAATTGAAGGAAGCCCAGCAAAGCCTAATATAGCAAGCAATGGTTCGAAGCTTATTTGGACAGGAGGTGGGTATAGCTTAAAATTCAAAATAAATAAATAAAAAAGCTATAATATCATATAATATAAAATAAAGAAACCTACCTAATCAATATATATTATAAAGCAAAGTGTACAATGTGCGTGCCTATAAGGCTCAGAAACGACTCCACGGACGATTAAGAGATTTATGCCAGCGTGTAACTGTATGCCCCCTAACGGAGAAGAAGGTTTCCGTTTTTCTCTTAAGGGTGTGAAATTGAAGAGAAAAGGACTGGAATTTTAAGGCTCTCGCACCATTTAATTAGCCTCTCTTAGATTGAGATACGAGTTTATGAATGAAAGATTTAGTTCGAGGTTCAGGCTACCAGAAAGCGCTAGGGTGCGTTTCACTCTATGTTTATTGTTCATTCATCCAGGGAGGTTGTAAAGGTTATATATTTTTTCAGCTGTTCTTTTTAAATTACTAAAAAATTAAGCGATAATAATTAGTTTATCCTTTGCTTTCAAAATAAAATAATGATTCAACATCTCTGCAATCAATTAGAAAACCAACTGGATTCATAAAAAAATTAATTTTCTCATAAGAAGACTAATTGATCAACAGATTACGTTTAATCAGTAAATAATGTATACTTAACTAAATTTAATGCAATATGAGTGAACATTTCTGAATAGTACAGTGATCGAATAAAAAGACACATAAAAAAAAAGAGATAAATTGACTGAATATAAATCGAAAATAAAAAGTTTAAAGTGTTCTATTGTAGTTATGAAAAAGAAGTTGTTTTGATTACTATGTATGATAGGCATTCCGGTTGAAAAATGACTAACTCCAAATACAGCATTTTTTCAATAAGAGTTTATCATCCCTCTTGGTTCTTCAAAAAGAAATATGGTGAAAAAATTGTGCCTTCATGAAATTTTGCTTTTCACTTTGTAATAGTAATAAGATTCGAGTTCTGCAGAGTCAAATTACGGGGGGATATCTTAAGGGAGATTGAAATGGAGGAAAAGTCTTAAAAAAAAGTTTCTAAGAATCTTCGGTAGTTTCTATTCTTCTGGATCTAATAGGATCATCACAGTATTCGGCGCATAAGTTATACTCGAAATATAATATCTTTAACTGAGGTATTAGATTTTTCAACTATAATCTAATAAGTTATTATCTGCTGACTGCTTGGAATGGGCTTATTCGATTCAGAATTACAGAAACCATAAAACACGATGCATAACTCGACAAAGTTTCATTAACACATTGAGTGCGGAGCACTGCCCAGGGCAGTGGTCCGGGTAATGCCCAAGCGACGGACCACTGCCCTGGGCAGGGCCTATACCGTAAGGTTTTAAGCAGGTAGCAAGGGGTTCAGCTTCCAGAGAAAAGTGAATTAGTTCACGTCAGTCTTTCGAGGAAGGTGTGAGCTTTATAAGTGTGTTTTCCGTCTCTAAATAAGTGGATTTTTGTAGAATCTATCGACGATCTTAAGTTTTTTTTACTAAGGTAAGTTAATTCTCCACAGTATATCATTGATATTCATATTTTAACATATTATTGTTTTAAAATGTCAATTTTAAAAATAATTACAGAAAATTTTAGAAATGGATAAAAAGACGAAACTAGATTCAGCCTCAAGTGAGCGTCAGGGTTCGAAAAACGATGGTATGTATTTTATATGTTATATTACATTTTATATTAAATTAAATGTTGAGATTTCTATATTTTTGCTAATATATTTTTAGGCCCTTCCAAAAAGAAAAAACAAATTGCATTGGACTCTGCTGAGGATAAAGTTGAAGCATTACATAGTGAGTAAACATATATTAGTATCCATAAAACTTGATAAAAACTTTGTGAATTTTATATTCATATGAATATATTTTTAGGACCTCCCAGAACGAGAAGTAAAAGTAGTGCATTAGAATCGAAAGAAGATAAAGAAAAAGTAATAGAGGGTATGAAGAAAATTATCAGTACGTTATAAAATTTAATAAAAAATATTGAAAATTTATATTTATAAAAATTTAATTTTAGGTCCTTCAACTTCACCTACGTTAGACAAAGTTTTCGGAGATAGAAAACAGATACCTGTGTCTCTAATGACCGAGGAAGAAATAAGATTGCTGGCTACTGAACCTCTTAAAGTAAAACATGTATTTGTTTTTTTGTAATCAAAATGGCTGTATATGTATATCAAAAGTGTATTATTTAATAAAATTGTTCCTGTATTATCTACAGTGTTGTTTGGTATGTTATTAATCCTAGCTTATTTTCCCATTGCAAGTATACTTACAAATCTCATTTCATTAATTGAATTTATTTATAACAAATAAAATATTAAATACACACACACATATATATATATATACATATATATATATATATATATATATATATATATATATATATATATACACATATATATATATAGAGAGAGAGAGAGGGAGGGAGAGTTTAAATATGTCCCACAGTATTAATAAGGCGTGAGGAATAAAAACACGTATGTTATGCAGGTTTGCCTATCCAATCTTTCGTGAGCGACGGACCACTGCCCAGGACAGTTGTTCCTAAAATTATTAATAACTATTTGCAAAACAATTTAAAAAAAAAAAAAAACTAGTGTATAACGAAACCATATATTTTTGGATGGTTTGTGATAAAATTTGTATTTCCGTCGCTGGGGAAATTTTCCCTCATTCAGACCCGCACTCAATGTGTTAAAATTAATTGTTCATTTTCCATTTTCAACCCCCTATAAAGTATATAGGGTTCCTTATTTGGGCGGACTCTGCAGTTCTCGAATCTTAATATTGATACCAAGTTAAACCCGAAGTTTTAAGAAGGTGCTATTTTTGTTCTAAATTTCCTTTAATTTTAAAGTTTTTCTGTTATTACCGGAGCGAAGCCGAGCACCCTAGCTAGTTATTTTATAATGATGAAATTCAATACCAAAATTTTGATTAAAAGAGTAAATTTAAATAAGGTAAAAAAAAGGTAAAATAAATGTCTAAAAAAAAAAAAAAATCAATTAGGTAATGGTCCCAAATTTAAAATGGACTTTCATCCAGTCCTTGAAGAGCCCAAAAGATAATTTCCAAAAAGGGTGGCATAGGAGAAAATTTTTTTTTTAAAGTGATACTGTCACAATTTGCTGATCAAGTCTTTCTAGAAAAAATAAGTATATCAAGGTCGGAATATGTGAATTTACTTTGAAGAAATGTTTGTCAAATTTACTAGAGTTTACCATGAGATTAATTTATATACTAAAAAAAAAATTATCTGAAGAGAAAAGATTGGGAACGACCAGAAATTAAACCATTGCAGAGGGGGTCCTATCCCAGCCATGTCAACCATATCTCTTCAACCATCCCAAACCAGGTCTGTGGGCCCTATCCTAGCCAGTCAACCTTTTCTCTTTAAAGATCCCACCCGCTAGGTCTTGCTACTTGCAGCATGGGGGCTCGAAAAATGTCTAAATGATAGAATCTAATTGACAGACCATCATTCTATGTTATATCTGTCAGCCCAGTGAATAAGTGCAGTATTTGAATTTGGCCCAATCATTTGGACTTGCCCAGCCTGGCAGGTGATATTGTTAAAGAGAAGGTTGAATGGCTCACAGTTAAGAGCGCTGCAACAGTGATACTGAGACCCAGGTTCGATTCCCGGCTGTGGCCAATCTTTTCTCTTCAAATAAAAATTATTTGAAGATATATATATATATATATATATATATATATATATATATATATATATATATATATATATATATATATATATACATATATATAACACATACATATTTTGAAGTTGTCGGCCTTCTGAAGAATAGACTCAGAAGTTTCAGCAATTATATAATTAGATACAATTATATAGTTATCCTAAAAAAAAAAAAACCTGTACCACTACAACCCATAAAGGGTCTTGGGTGCAGTACTATGTAAGGAAGAGTACTGTTTCTTGGTCAGCGGTCGTGCAAGGAGGTGATTTGACCGTGATCACGCTCAACCGCCAGGTTCTTTCCCCTTAATTTTTCAATTAAGGGTACCCACTTTATAGAGGCTGGGTTTGCCCCAGGAGGGTCTCTCGGCCCATGAGACGAACTGTGGCGAATAATAAAGATAACATAAGCCATGTCAGATTCGAACTCGGGACCTTAAGCACAGCAGTCCACTGCCTTACCAGTGGGCTACCCAGCTCCCATATAGTTATCCTAAATATAATAAATTGTACCTGACAAAAATATGCAATGCAATTAAGTTAACTTACCACATAGAACATTATGAGCAGTTTCAATGCACCGTAATGAAGGTGACACAAAGACGTGGTGAATATCCGTTTTATTTTCTTTCATTGCTTCACCTGTTAAGTGAGCTTGTAAAATGCCAACATTAGTTAAAGGAGTATCATGGGAAAATGCTTGATGTCCACCACTCCTGTAGGGCAGATGTTTTGGCATGTTCAAATCTTTACGACTGTACTTACCTGTAATTATGAAAAAAATATAACAACTAAGGAATACCTAGAGCATTTTTAATTTCCTGAAGTTTACTTAAGAGCAGAGTTTGAAATTAATTCTTCCTTTCTAATTAACTCGTTTCTATCTCTATATTGGAACTCATTATTGGATTAACAGTTTTGATGGAAATCTTATAGGCTATAATCAATTACCTTATATTGACCTTAAGATCGATTATTAGATTATCAAGGCTGCTGATAATGAAAATAATATTGATATAAAACCTAAGGCTCACCCAGGTATCGATTATCATCGATTATCGACTTCAAGGTTAATTGGGGTGCCGATTATGAAAATGATATAATTTTTCTATTACATGCTCGGGTATTTATTTATTTCAACTTACGAGATACAAAGGAAATTAGGGTCTGCTGATAGGTTTATTGAGGAGCTGAATTTGAAAATGGTATCGATTTTTGGATTACACACTCAGGTATTGATTTATTACAACTTATGCAATATAAACGATATTGGGGTCCGCTGATAAGTTTATTGAGGTGCTGAATTTGAAAATATAGAATTTTGGATTACGCACTCAGCTATCGATTTATTTCAACTTATGCGATACAAAAGATAGATTTATTTCAACTTATGAGATACAAAGGAAATTAGGGTCTGCTGATAGGTTTATTGAGGTGCTGAATTTGAAAATGATATAGACTTTTGGATTACACACTCAGGTATCGGTTTATTACAACTTATACGATAAAAATGATATTGTGGACGACTTCTAGTTCAATTGGGGTGCTGATTATGAAACTGATATCGATTTTTCGATGACGTGCTCAGGTATCAATTAATTACTACTTACACGGTACAAACAATATTGTTGTCGGCTCATAGGTTAATTAAGGAGCTGATTTGGTAAATAATATCCATTTCAACACTAGGTTGGACTGTTACGTATGATAAAAAAATTATACCATTCATTTTGGGACTTAATAATTTTGTTTTTATCGTGCTAGTTATAATAATTCGATACCTGAGTGCATAATACAAAAATCGATATCATTTTAATATTCAGCACCTTAATAAATCTATTAGAGGACTCCAATATCGTTTATATCGTGTAAGTTGAAATAATAACGATTCCTGAGCATGTAATCGAAAAATTAATATCAGTTTCATAATCAGCACTCCAATTGATCTAGAAATCGACCATAATATCGTTTTTATCGTGTAAGTTGTAATAAATCGATACCTCAGCGTGTAATAAAAAAATCGACATCGGTTTCATAATCAGCACCCCAATTAACCTAGAAGTTGAACTCAATATTGTAAATATCGGATAAGTCTTAATCGATATCTGGGCGAGCCTTAGGTTTTATATCGATATTATTTTTATTGTCAGCAGCCTTATTAATTTAATAATTGATCTTGAAATCGATAAAACGTAATTTATTATACCCTGTAAGATTTCCATAATAATGGTTAACCCGATAATGATAGCGATAATGGCCGAGCCCTTATAGCTACTATAGCACTCCAATAATGAACTAAAAAGTCTTTTAAACAAAATATCCAAGGAAACAAGAATTTAGGAAAAAACATACTGACGAAGATATCACCATCAAAACTGATATAAAGTGCAAATCAAATGCCCCTCCATTTGAAATTTGTGATCTTTCCAGAAAAGTTTTTGACCAGAATCGACTAAAATGTTTGATAGACAAATGAATGAAAAATAACTTTACCATCATGGGACTAGCCTTGGGACAATGCCAAATAAAGGAAAAATTTTTCTATATGCAGTTGCCCAATTAAAATTTTTTTTATTTATGTGGGGTCACAAAAAACATTTTATTAGTTGCCTAAGCCTAATATTTTATAAAACAAAAAAATAAATAAGCCAATCAGAAAAAAAATTCTAAGGGCCAAGTGTATTATACTGTTCCATATGAAAGCAGTCCTTAACTCAGTTGATGTTTAAAGCAAAGAAATCTGAAAGTTTCTTCTTCTTGCTAATTGAAGGATGGGACATACAGTGCTGTGAAAAAGTCTTTGAAAAAAACTGTATTTGTGAAAATAATTTAAATAATTTTATTTTAGCACTTAATTTTTTACTTATTATTTTGCTAAGAGTATTAAAAGACTTGTGCATTGAACTTTGTAATGTTAAACTGCGTACAGTAGAGGATAAAAATATTTATAACTGCTTGTCATTATTATGGTCTAAAGTATCTTCATAATCCTTTCTATAGACGTCTTAATGTTTATATCATACTGTCTCTATCTCTTGAAATCAGTATAAACGTTCATTTGAAAGTGAGAACATAGTTGTGTTATCGAAAAAACGTTTTTTATTCATAGAATACTGTGCTTTTTTAAACCGTAAGTAAAGTTAACAGTAAAAAATAATTTTTCTTAATAAACTTATTTTTTTCTATACTTTAAGCTATCCGTTTTTCAGGAAATGGCAAAAATTAATATTCTTTATCGACAGAAAGTGATTATTTTGTATCAGCAGGGCCTTACTATTCGTGAAATTCAAAGGCAAGTGAAGGGTTCTATTTCTGGAATACATTATATTATTAAAAAATTCAGAAAGAGTAAATGTGTTGGGGACTTGAAACGTTCTGGGAGGCCCCGAAAGTTAAATTCTGCTGCAGAAAAACATTTGAAGTTGCTATCTTTACGCAACCGCAAAAAGAATAGCACACAGCTAGCTTAAGAAATTGCCGAAGCCACAGGCACACAGGTTTCTTCTTTAGTTAGAAGGAAACTGATTAGTTTCGGACTTAGGGGATGTGTTGCGAAGAAAAAAAAATTTTTTCATCGTGGAAATAAACAAAAGCGTCTGAAATTTGTGAAAGAGCATGAAAATTGGATCGAAGAGGACTAGAAGAAAGTTTTATGGACTGATGAATCAAAATTCGAAATGTTTTGCTGTAGGAGAAGACAGTATGTGAGGCGGCGGCCAGGAGAGGAATACTTGGAAGATTGGTTAAATCAAACTATGAAGCATGGAGGAGGATCTATAATGGTTTGGGGCTGCTTCTCAGGTTATGGAGTAGGGGATCTTTTAAAAATAGAAGGAAAAATGGATGCTAAAAAATATCACCGTATCCTCTCATCTCATGCAATTCCATCTGGGTTGAGACTTATAGGGCCGGGATTCGTTTTGCAGCATGACAATGATCCAAAGCATACAGCTAGAAATATAAAAGAGTATTTGGCAAGAAAAGAAGAGCAGGGACAGTTAAAATGTATGGAATGGCCACCCCAGAGTCCTGATTTTAATCTTATAGAGCATTTGTGGGAATTACTTGATAGGAAAAGGGTTAAAAGGCAACCAAGTAGTTTAGAAGACCTGTGGAGAATCCCTATATAATCTGGGAAAAAATTTCCCCAGATTATATAGCCTCTTTAATTTCTAGCGTTAAAGATAGATTGATGAGCGCCAAGAGAAACAAAGGCGGACATACTAGATACTAATTTTTGGCTTATGTTATATAGTTATTACCATTTTCCGCTCACAATATTACATTGATGATATTTTTAACTGAATAAAATATTTGTTTCAAAATTATTTTTGTTTTCCCAACTTAGATTATTTCAAATGTGACATTGTTCAAAGACTTTTTTACAGCACTGTATATTCACTTTTAAATAAAAGAATAAAAATACAGCATGAACTATTTCATAGGATATTTATAATATAATATAATCAAACTATGAATCAACTAGAAAATTGAAACAGCTAAACAACATGATTAAGCACCATTTAAATCTCACTAAAATGATAGCATCAAAACAGATAAAATCAGCTTTTAATTCTAGCTGAACTGATGTATAAATATCCAAAGCACTTGATATTAGAGCTCAAAAGGATTGTATAAGTCAGAATTTATCTTTTATATCATCAGATTTAGAGGCCAGAAGGAATTTAGACAAAATTATTTCCAGAAAGGTCTAAGATTAAACACTTAAGATCCGATTATCCGAAAAGGCTCAAAAACGACTCCACGTAGGATTAAGGAAGTTATGTCGTCGTTTAGCCATATAACCCATAACGGAGAAGGTTTCTGTTTTTATCTTAAGAGTGTAAAATTGAGGAGAAAAGGACTGGAATTTTAAGGCTCTCGCACCATTTAATTAGCCTCTCTGAGGTCGAGATACGATTTTATGAAAAAAAAATTTAGTTCGAGCTCCAGACTACCAGGAAGCGCTAGGGTGCGTTTCACTCAATTTTTATTGTTCATTCATCCAGTTCAGTTAGTAAAGGTTATATATTCATTCAGCTGTTCTTTTTAAATTACTAAAAAATTAAGCAAAAATAATTAGTTTCTCCTTAGCTTTCAAAATAAAATAATGATTTTACATCTCTGCAATCAATTAGAAAATCAACTGGATTCCTTAAAAAATTAGTTTTCTCATAAGAAGGCTAATATATGATCAGCACATTACATTTAATCTATATATAATATACACTTAAGTAAATTTAATGCAATATGAGTGAACATTTCTTAGTAGTACAGTGAGCGAATAAAATCAGACATAAAAAAAGAGATGAATTGACAGAATATAAATCGAAAATAAAAAGTTTGAAGTGTTCTTATTGTATTTATGAAAAAGAAGTTGGTTTGGTTACTATGTATGATGAGTATTCCAGTTGACAAAACGACTAACTCCAATAACAGCATTCAAGATTTTATCATCCCTCATAGTTCAAGATAAAAAGAAATATGATAAAAAAATTGTGCCTCCAAGAAATTTTGGTTTTCACTTTGTAATAGTAGTAAGATTCGAGATATGCAGAAACCGTTCAAATTACGGGTGGATATCTTAAGGGAGGTTGAAATAGAAGAAAGGTCTTAAAAAAAGTTTCTATGAATCTTTGGTAGTTTCTATACTTCTGGATCAAATAGTAACATCATAGTAGTCAGCGCTTAAGTTATACTCGAAATATAATATCTTTAACTGAGGTATTAGATTTTTCAACTATAATCTAATAAGTTATTATCTGCTGACTGCTTGGAATGGGCTTATTCGATTCAGAATTACAAAAACCATCAAAAACGATGCATAACTCGACAAAGTTGCAGCAAAATTAATTGTTCATTTACCATTTTCAACCCTCTGTAAATTATACAGGGTTCCTTATATGGGCGGACTCTGCAGATCTCAAGTCTGTAGAATATTGTTACCAAGTTAAAACCAAATTTTCAAGAAGGTGCTAATTTTATTCCCTATTCCTTTAATTTTAAAGTTTTTCTGGTATTAAAACTACCGGAGCGAAGCCGGGCACCCTAGCTAGTTATAAATAAACGCATATTATGTCCTTGAGCATTATTTTCTCCCATCAGAATGAATATTAAAGAAATTTTGATAATCTAAAGAAGTAGAAAGGCATTTAATAGGTACTCAAAGAATCTAAGTTACTATACTTACTTTAATAAAGTGTCAATATTGAACAATAAATTAGAATTAAGTTAGTTTACCGTTTCCATCAAAACAAAAAGGAATCCAATTTCCAAAGGTGAAATCGACTCTTTCACCATGTCGCATCACATATAGTTCTCGATTGAAAGAAATCTCACCAGTTTGAATGAAACTCTAAAAAAAAAAAAAATATATTTATATATATATATATTAAAATAAAACACTTGAAATATCTAGCAAATCAATAATCAATGAACATATACTGATTCATAATAATGTAATAATTCAAAAAAAGGATCTCATTAGAAAAAATTAATTATAAGATTAAAATTACTTGAGAATCCCCAAGGCCTAATTCAAGTGAGCCAGAAAATTTTCTTTCATCAGCCAAGTTGAATCTAGAGGATGTTGAAATTGAGATGTTATTTCCCCTTTTATCTGATAAGCTAAAATACACAGAAAATTATAATAAAACAAAACAAATAAAAAATGGGTAATATAAGAAACCTAATGAATTGATTGCAGCTATAAACGCACTTAATATTTAGGAGAAGAATGGTAATAAGCTAACTCTAAATCCTCACAACCATAACTTAATTTTTTTTTTTTTTTTTTACTTTTGTCTTTTATTACTTAAAAAAAAGAAACTTATTTACCATAACAGAAGGACATCTATTAAAAAAATATGATAATAATGAATCAAATAAATTTTACTGCATTTGCCTATTTCGCAATAATTATTTTTTATCAAAGGTAAGACACACATTAGGTACATTGTAAAAATAATAACTGTATTTATTTAGGGACACGATGCCTCTTTAGAAAAGATAGACAATGTTAATGTTTGGTTGATCATTTATAATTATTTTAGGGGCATGTAAAATGAAATTGAAGGTATTAAAGGAAAAATAAATGAAACAAATAAATAAAAATATCTATACTTATAACACGTCCACACAGCGGTAGCTGCTGTTCTCCTAAGCATTTTTGAAGGAATCAGACCGGTTGAACCTGAGAGCCAAGAAGTTCCCTCAATCCAAAGGTCAATGGAGGTATCTATGTATTTTTCAACATCAATATAAATGTAATCCCCTTCTTGTAATTCTAATTGATTGGAGGTTATTGGTCTGTGAGAACCAATAACCGTATAGACCTATATCATATTTTTTATCAATAAATTAGCAATAATAACTACAAGATACATTTAAAAACATACAGAAGAATGAACTGTTTAATCAATTAAAACAAATTAATCTAATATAGCATAATTCTTGCATTAGTAAGTTATTCTTACTTTACAGGAAGAAAATAGTGGATCACGAGAAAACATTTCAATCTTCCAATAGCAAGATAAGTCTACATTAATCTTTTCCACAAGAGCTTTCAACTTATCAAAATCTTCTGCATTAAATTTGTAAGCCAATGTCAAGTGCATAGGTTTATCCGGCTTCTCTATTTCAATCCCTGCAAGCATGTTGTAACTAAAATATGATGACATCAATATTAAAATGTTTATAGCTTCCATTAATTTTTTAAATTTTAACGGGAAGAGCACAAATGAAACATAAAATGGAACAGATCCTTTAATTAAAGACCATAATGCCATACAACATATAAATTATGTTTTCTTATTTAAAAAAAAAAACATTTAAGACAAAATACAACTAAAATAGGTGTTAAAACTTGTGTTGATTTTTATCATTGTATTTTTATTAATCTTTTTTTATTTCAAGGCAGCTTTCATTGTATTTTCACATTTATTGACTTGTTTAGTTTTAAGTACTTAGTCTTTTGTTGTTTGTCATATGTTTGAATTAGTGAGTTAGGCTCCACCAGTAAGCCACTATACATATGGCAACGTCACACACAATAAGAGTTACAGGGATGTCCTTAGTTTTTCTCATCGGGATGTCCTCAGCGACCTTTTGGATCAAGCTGGTGATCTAAGGAAAGATATGTATATATCTTATATGTATATAGGAAGAATAAATCCATGAATGATTACAGAGGAACATCTCAGTTTAATCTATTTCATCAACCTATTACTGACAGAAAATCACGAAGGACGAAGGACATAATATTGGACATTTATAATTTTTTTGTAATGAAAGTTTTTTGCATTTAAAACTAAGTTTATTTTTATACTTTTCACATAAAAGTCTGTTATAATTTTTGGCACATTTAATTCTTAGAAATTTCGATTAATGTAATTTTTGTTTTTCAACATATTTATTTATAATTTTGTGGTTTATTTTAAATTCTATTCAGGTGATGTTTTCATACCTTTTTGTTTAACCTTCCAGTAGGCGCACCAATTTTTGTAACACCAGCAGACGCGCGGGGAATAGAGCACCCCATATCTGTTTGGTAGTGATTAGTGGCTTATTGATGTTGTTTAAATTCCTAATTCTTTATATTATACATCAACATGTATTAAGGCAAATGTTGATGATGTTTTATTTTTATTACTTAAGAGAAATTATTTTTATATGAATTTTTTTTTTTTTTTTTTTTTTACTCTTTTCAGATTTGGTAACCAAAAAAGGTCTATTTCAAAGGAATTTATATAATACAAAACATTTTTTTAATAATAAAATGAGCTTTCCACTTCTTGTTCAGAGCAGCTATCATGATCCTGGTAACTAACATGAACGTCTTGGTCACTAAGATCCGAATGACATTCGTCCAGCTCCTCAATATCTATGCCAGGTCCCCCAATTTCTATGCGTCATCTATTTCCTGCAGAAAAGCAGGGACATCTTCAAGTTTGATGATATCTTTAGACTTAAAAAAAATTTCGAGTACTGGCACAAGTCGAAAAAAAACAAACTTGAAAACAAAATTACGTAATCACATATTCAATTTTCCAAAGTGAAACGTGTCCAAACCAAAAAGTTAATATGATAAATTTCACTCCAGCAAAAACAAACAAACTTAAAAGAAACTGTATTTTCTAAAAATGTAACACGAGTGGTCGCAATTAGGCACAACACTGACGGTTTTCGGGATCACAGACAAGTGGGAAGGTAGTATGAGGTGGGGAAGGATTCGGCGGTTGAATAACTGAGATTTCCAGGACTTTGGGCCACTTTGAAAGATATACCGGCAAGACAGCCTAAAAACCAAGGCTGGGGAACTCTATTCCCCAGCGCGCCCGCTCGAAGGTTAATATACTTATTATTATAAAGAATTAAAAAGGATCTTTTATTTTTCCTATCTAACCTTAAAGATTCCTTTGTTAATATATTATTTGTATTTAATCATTATAATTTTTCTCTTTGGTACAGGCTTCCAACTTTTATACAGTTCCCTATTCTCAATCGTTGCCTGTTTGTTGAGGGGAGCCTAAATCTCACTGGGGGTAGTTTGGGTTTCAATAGCCAAACACCCCTTGCCCCAACAATAGGGGATATATAGTAGGCACTTAGTAGGATATTATAGGATGTTTATAGTTATTTATACATAAATTGAAAAAAAAAAAAAAAAAAATTACCTTCATCAGCAAGAATATTAAGCAAATTGTTTGCAAGGTTTTTTAAAAACCTACTACTTTCATTGGAAAGAAATAGACCAATGTAGTTGAGAGAAATGTACTTCTCCAATTTAATATTACCGAGGAAGCTTAAATCAGAAACATTCAATGATTCCCTCACCTTAACAATAACTTCTTCAGCTTTCGAATCAGCTATCTAGAACAGTCATATGGTAATTATATTGAAATTTATACAATAAATATTGGATAACTGATAATTATTCATATATATGACAAGGAAAAAAAAATGGTCAGGGGGCAGTGGTCAAGTCAAAATATCTAGAAATAGCGAGAACATATTTTATATGAAGACTACATTTTGGCAAAACATGGTTCTTGTCTTTATCCTATTATCTAGTCTGAGAAGCTACAGCATTGTAGGATTGGAATGCAGGCTAAAAATAAAAGAGTTTTTCACCAACTTTTGTCCGCCAACCCAGATTTCTCCCCTTATATTCAAAGTAATTTCAATGACATTAACTTATCAATCTAATTTAAATGTATTAAATATACTTAAATAATTATAACTACAATAATATTATATCCTACTTATTACATTTTATGAGTTAAACCAGTGTACATCAAGTACAACAAACTCCCCCTCCACAGAAAATAGTTAAAATGTTGCATCATGATACAGTCAATTTTCGTTAATTCGAAACTCGATAAATCTCATCACTTCATAATAAGAACTAAACCTTTAGTCACTTGAAAAACTCTTAATACATCAAAGAAACCCTTTCTATAAGGGTATAATGGGAGACAGAAAAAATGCTTTCAATCCATAGCAGTTTCCAAGCACTCTATAAATTGAAGTTTCTGAGAACAGATTGTTATTAATTTGAATTTGAAGAAAACAAGAACTCTTTCTGTTTATTCACTGAATTACCCCCTCTTTCTGGTTTTCCATCTTTCTCCCCTATTTCTGGTTTTAAGTCGGACTTTCTTTCAGTTTAGTTTTCAGTCCAGATGAGTTCGAAGAGTTCCTATCTCTCAATTTTATAAACAATAAAAGTGATTGAAACAATGGTTTGTGGTGAAAGGAACTAAGATGTTCGGGATTCCTCCATCCACTGTTTCAACAATTTTAAAAATATAGAGAAAATTAGATTGTGATCCAGTCTACATGTCAACAGAAAGCACGCCTGGCCTGCAAAGGCAAGTTCCCACATGTTGAAGAGTGTTTAATTAAGGAGATAGTGAATGTATAGCTCAGCATACTTATTGGAGTATATTTTAAAAGATAAATTACTTTAGTTTGCATTAAAATTAGAAATTAAATTTATTGCAGGTGACAGGTGGTTGACGACTGGAAGCGAGCGCGTGGACCTAAATGTTTTTACTGAATGGAAAACTAAGTTAGCAGGCTTGCTGGCAGATTATACTCCTTTTGATGTTTTCAATACGGATGAGACAAGTCTGTTTTTCAAATATTTACTTGACCACACCACCTTCACTTTCACAGAGGAAAAATTAAAAAAAAAAAAAAAAAAAAAAAAAAAAAAAAAAAAAAAAAAAAAAAAAAGCATGTAAGCATATTAAAGAAAGAAATACTGTATTGCTTGCAACTAATTTAGACAGATCTCAGAAATTTAAACCTGTTCTCATCAGAAAAAATGCCAACCCTAGGTGCTTCAGAGGAGTAAAATCGTTCCCTACAGCTTTTAAAATCCAATAGGAAAGTGTGGATGACTGCAGAATTTCTCTACGATTGGCTAATTGATTTTGACAAACAAATGATAACATAAAAAAAAAAAAAGAAAAATTATCCTATTCATGGACAAGTGCATCATAACCCACCAGAACTTGAAAACATTAAAAAGCAATTCTTCCTGGCAAATACAACACCTAAGTTACAACTAGGGATAAAACATTGATGTTGATAAAACATTGACCTAAAAGCATCAATGTTATTCAACAATGTTTTTTCATTTACATTTTTTAAACATTACTCTGTTATAAACCAAATGTATTTAAACATTGATGGTTTTAATTACAATTTTTCTGACATTAACCTGGTGGTGCCTAAATGTATCGAAACATGGATGTTTTTTAACAGACTTCGAAAGAGGAGGTTAGTCAATTCGATACGTATGTGACTTTTTTTTTCTTTCTATGTATGTTCACCAATTACTCAGAGATGGGTGAACCAATTGGAACGAAACCTTTTGCATCTTGTAGAGCATTTTCCCGAGGTGTTCCCATCAAAACATTTTTTCTTAATTTATTTAAGAAGTTATCGGAAAAAAAACATGAAAATAATTATTTAATTATCACTCAAAATATTTACTTATTGGAAAAATATATGGCATATGTAACATAAGGTATGCACCAACAACCTATTAAAGCACGTTGATAACTAACAAACTGCTAATGAACTTTTCCCATTTTATTATTCTAAATTTGATTGATTGCTTTTAAGCAATGCTCGATACTCTTTTAATGCTCGATGAATCGGTTGGGAAAACCGACTAAACAAATTCAGAATCAAATGAGTGGGGGAGAACATGAGCAGTCTGTTAGTTACTGACGTGTTTTAAGCGCTTGTTGGAACAAACCTTAAACATAACCTTAAATCAATTTTAAACAATAGATTTAAATAAAAATATATAATATTGCTGTCGTTTTCTATATAAATATTAGATCGATATATACATTCACCTTTAACAGTACACCTTCTTAATTTAGATCTAATCGAGGGTTGGACACCATAACCATAACCACAAAATTCGTGGAATAGCATTAGAATATAATATCGCTGCCCTTTTCTGAAAAATGAAACATTTTTTATGGTTCACGGCAAATTTATTGTAGTTTCGACCCTGTTCCTGGAAAATTTTGCCAAGAAATAAACCTCAAGAACATTTTTCTGGGTTATTTAAAAGATTAATTTTATGGATTTAAGGAGATTAAAGCTACTATTAAAAACTATAAATAGTAAAAAATCCTAACTGTAGGTCTAAACGACAGATGGACACCATAATCATAGGACCACAAAATTCATGGAATTCCAAGAAAGGCCGAACATTGATAAACCTTTAGAAAACAGATTTTTATAACTTCTTTAAGTTCCGGAAGGATCGGTTAAATTTAAAATCATGGCCATTATTGATTCAAATTAGATTTTGATTTCCGACTTCCAATTGCTAGGCCCATTAAAAAGGAATTAAATTCTTCATGGAACAGCTTATTTTCTGTAGATTTAGGGGCCAAAACAAAGGATTAAGGCACCTCTGTCTTTTTCCGGATACACTCGGTTACTGTCAGATATTAATATACAACGTAATCATAAAATCTTGAGCGGATTATTCATTCTGGAGTGAAACTTTTGTTTTATCCGGATTACTGTTATCGGTCTTTAATTTTGTTTCTGCAACTATGAGGTGTATAAATGAAAAAGGCGATTAGTGCCAAATTATTGATTGATTGAATTTGATTATTGAAACAAAAAACTATTAACTAAGCTTAAATGTGGTTCCAAAATTAAGAAAATAATATTATGGATAGGTCCAGTCATGAAATAAATACGCCCTATTAAATAATTTCAATATTATTTTCTTTCACCTCCAATTCCATCTATGACAATTAATTGCCTCATTTTTTTTCTTTAAGTTATGAGAACATCCCTAACTGGTGGAACTTACAGGATTTGCTATTGTCAAGGTAGAAGAGTCCAGATATGAAAATCTTAAAGGTAGTCAGTAACTTATTAGGAATTATCCAACATTCATTTGCCAATTACTTTTTCTTTTTTTTTTCGATTTTTTGCACTTCCCCATTTACTTTCATCTACTGCTGTCCAGTGTTGAATGAATATTTTTATTGAAACCGACAATGGACAATGGAAATGGACTTAGGACAGTCTGGCTTGGATGTGTTTATGGGTTTTTCGCGTTTGAGACATTCATATTAGGGATGCGACATCGATGTCGATGTTTTTGAAACATCGATGTTTTGCGCAAAAAAACGATGTTACGCAGCCGATGTTTTCCGACCATCAATGTTTTTGGACCGATGTTAACATCGATATTTTTTTTTTTTTTTTTTTTTTTTTTTTTTTTTTTTTTTTTTTTTTTTTTTTTTTTAAATAAACATGTTTTAACATCGATGCTCTGGAAAAAAAGAAATATACTTTAACATCGATGTTTTGACAATAACATCGAAGTTTTTGAGAAAAACTAATATCTTTTAAGATCGATACTTTATCATTAACAAACTTGTTTTCAACATCGATGTTTTGGACAAAACCAAGTATACTGTAACATCTATGATTTGAAAATAACATCGATGTTTTTAACAGAAACAAAGCTGTTAATAACATCTATGTTTTTAACGAAAGCAAATTTGTTTTAACATCGATGTTTTTAACAAAAACAAGTATACTTTAACATCTATGCTTTGACAATAACATCGATGTTTTGAAAATAACAACGATGTTTTTGACAGAAACAAAGCTGTAAATAACTTCGATGTTTTTAACAAAAACAAAGCTGTTAAGAACATCGATGTTATAGACTAAAACAAATTTATTTTAACATCGATGTTTTTAACAAAACAAGTATACTTTAACATCTTTGTTTTGACAATAACATCGATGTTTTAGATAAATATGCATTAACATCGATGTTATGGACAAAAACAAATTATACTTTAACATCTATGTTTTGACAATAACATCGATGTTATTGTCAAAACATCGATGTTAAATGATACTTGTTTTTGTTAAAAACATCGATGTTAAAAAAAATTTGTTTTTGTCCATAACATCGATGTTAATAAATATTTATCCAAAACATCGATGTTATTGTCAAAACATAGATGTTAAAGTATACTTCTTTTGATAAAAACATCGATGTTAAAAAAAATTTGTTTTAGTCCATAACATCGATGTTATTAACAGCTTTGTTTTGTCCATAACATCGATGTTATTACACATTTATCCAAAACATCGATGTTATGTTTTGACAATAACATCGAAGTTTTTGAGAAAAACTAATATCTTTTAAGATCGATACTTTATCATTAACAAACTTGTTTTCAACATCGATGTTTTGGACAAAACCAAGTATACTGTAACATCTATGATTTGACAATAACATCGATGTTTTTAACAGAAACAAAGCTGTTAATAACATCTATGCTTTTAACAAAAGCAAATTTGTTTTAACATCGATGTTTTTAACAAAAACAAGTATACTTTAACAGCTATGCTTTGACAATAACATCGATGTTTTGAAAATAACAACGATGTTTTTGACAGAAACAAAGCTGTAAATAACTTCGATGTTTTTAACAAAAACAAAGCTCTTAAGAACATCGATGTTATAGACTAAAACAAATTTATTTTAACATCGATGTTTTTAACAAAACAAGTATACTTTAACATCTTTGTTTTGACAATAACATCGATGTTTTAGATAAATATGTATTAACATCGATGTTATGGACAAAAACAAATTATACTTTAACATCTATCTTTTGACAATAACATCGATGTTTTGACATTAACATCGATGTTTTTAACAAAAACAAGTATACTTTAACATCTATGTTTTGACAATAACATCGCTGTTGTGGATAAATATATATTAAACTCGATGCTATGGACAAAAACAAATTTATTTTAACATCCATGTTTTAACAATAACATTGATGCTTTAGACAAAAAACAACAATATATATATATATATACTTAACATCGATGTTTTAGTTAAAACAAAGATGCTTTAACATTAACAAATTTGTTTTCGACATCGATGTTTTGACAATAACATCGATGTTATAAACAGCTTTGTTTTTGTTAAAAATATCGATGTTATTGTCAAAACATCGAAGTTAAATGATACTTGTTTTTGTTAAAAACATTGATGTTAAAACAAATTTGTTTTTGTCCATAACATCGATGTTATAAACAGCTTTGTTTTTGTTAAAAACATCGATGTTATTAACAGCTTTGTTTTTGTTATAAACATTGATGTTAAAGTATACTTGTTTTTGTTAAAAACATTCATGTTATTAACAGCTTTGTTTTTGTTAAAAAATCGATGTTATTAACAGCTTTGTTTTTGTTAAAAACATCGATGTTATTAACAACTTTGTTTTTGTTAAAAACATAGATGTTAAAAAAAGTTTCTTTTTATCCATAACATCGATGTTAATACATACTTATCTAAAACATCGATGTTATTACTTCTTTTAATAAAAACATTGTTGTTAAAAAAAAAATTTTTTTAGTCCATAACATCGATGTTATTAACAGCTTTGTTTTTGTCCATAACATCGATGTTACTACACATTTATCCAAAACATCGATGTTATTGTCAAAACATAGATGTTAAAGTATACTTGTTTTCGATTAAAACATCAATGTTAAAAAAGTTGTTTTAGTGCAAAACATCGATGTTATTAACAGCTTTGTTTTTGTCCATAAAATCGAAGTTCATAACAGCTTTGTTTTTTTTAAAAACATCGATGTTATTGTCAAAACATCGATGTTAAATGATATTTGTTTTTGTTAAAAACATCGATGTTAAAAAAAGTTTGTTTTTCTCCAAAACATCGATGTTTTAAAATATTTATTTTTGTTCAATACCAATTTGCTATGGTAAATGCATCGATGTCGAAAACAAGTTTGTTAATGTTAGAGCATCTTTGTTTTAACTAAAACATCGATGTTAAGAATATATATATATATATATATATATATATATATATATATATATATATATATATATATATACATGTATATATTGTTGTTTTTATCTAAAGCATCGATGTTATTGTTAAAACATCGATGTTAAAACAAATTTGTTTTTGTCCATAACATAGAGTTTAATATATATTTATCCACAACATCGATGTTATTGTATATTAAAGTATACTTGTTTTTCTTAAAAACATCGATGTTATTAACAGCTTTGTTTTTGTTAAAAATATCGATGTTAAATGATACTTGTTTTTGTTAAAAACATTGATGTTATTAACAGCTTTGTTTTTGTTAAAAACATCGATGTTATTGTCAAAACATCGATGTTAAATGATACTTGTTTTTGTTAAAAACATCGATGTTAAAACAAATTTGTTTTTGTCCATAACATAGAGTTTAATATATATTTATCCACAACATCGATGTTATTGTATATTAAAGTATACTTGTTTTTCTTAAAAACATCGATGTTATTAACAGCTTTGTTTTTGTTAAAAATATCGATGTTAAATGATACTTGTTTTTGTTAAAAACATTGATGTTATTAACAGCTTTGTTTTTGTTAAAAACATCGATGTTATTGTCAAAACATCGATGTTAAATGATACTTGTTTTTGTTAAAAACATCGATGTTAAAAAAAATTTGTTTTTGTCCATAACATCGATGTTAATAAATATTTATCCAAAACATCGATGTTATTGTCAAAACATAGATGTTAAAGTATACTTCTTTTGATAAAAACATCGATGTTAAAAAAAATTTGTTTTAGTCCATAACATCGATGTTATTAAAGCTTTGTTTTGACAATAACATCTTTGTTAAAGTATACTTGTTTTTGATAAAAACATCGATGTTAAAAAAAATTAGTTTTAGTCCATAACATCGATGTTATTAACAGCTTTGTTTTTCTCCAAAACATCGATGTTTTAAAATATTTATTTTTGTTCAAAACCAATTTGTTATGGTAAAAGCATCGACGTTTAAAACAACATATATGATGTAATTGTCAAAACATGTCGAAAAAATCGAATTTTTTATACATTAAATATGAATTATAAAATGCTTTACACTTTAACATCGATTTAATTACGTTTGGGCATTAATATGTTAATGTTTAAAGGCTGTATAAATTAAAAAACATCGATGTCAAAAAACATCGATGTTCTTGAACATCGATGTTTTGTGGTCGATGTTTTGATTGCAAAAACATCGATGTTCAAAACATCGATGTTTTGCCTTCGATGTCGCATCTCTAATTCATATACCCAGGTACCGAAATAATAAAATTATATGTTCTGTACTATATTTCTCAATAAATGAAAATTTTCCTAGGACAATTTCTCCCAGTATTCGTGTAATTATAATTAAATCGTCTTTACGGACATTACATTATTTAAAAAATAGTTTGCCAATGTTCATTCATCAATAAAACCTTAAAAAAAGTTTGATATCTCCCTTATCATTTTATGAAAGTCCTCACAGCAAAAATTAAACAGCCATAAGAATGATTGGTGTCAAAAAGGCTACCCCGCTCGAATTGAAGCCAAAGTGTTTTGCAACTCAGTTTCTGAATTTGTGTTCCCTTCCTAATTGGAAAAACAATTGGGTCTTATAAAAAAAAAAAACTCCATTTCTAGTCGAAGTAGGAAGGGTGTTAAAAGTTGTGTAATGTAAGCACTGCACTAGAGCTTCCACTTTTCTTTGTTTATTCATAAAATTGACAGTCTCCTGTCTCTAAAAAGTATGAAATACACAACTTGTTATAAAAAAAAAAAATTAAACCGACTTCAAAAACTAGGAACCAGTAAAAATAAATGTGCTAAAAAGTATGAAATAATAACCTTCTGATTTTTATGAATACACAGCAAAATTCAAAATGGTATAAAAAGCAGGAAAATGCAATAAAACGGATGATTTTATTTTGATTTGTACAAATACACACCAACTGTTAATAAAAGTTATTAAATTAAAATATTAAATACCATGTTCAATACAACACAATCTTTTCGGAGGCAGCAAAAATTTTAAAATTTTTAACATTAGAAATTATGAAAATCTTAAAATCTTCTAAATGGATCTTCTCTTCCCATCTATCGGTTTCAATGTCTATCTTTTCTAATAAAATCGTAATCAGTAATCAGTAACATGTACGTTAAATGAACATGAGATAAAATATAGCCGGAATAAAAAATAAAATATGTAGGTTGGATTTTTTTAGTTTTATAAAGGAATATGTTATTTTTTTTATGTTTGAGACATTTATAGTAGAAAAGGATTTTACTAATTATGAACATTTTTTTAATGGATATGAACTGAGACGGGTCAGCGCTTCAAAAAAGGCAAGATATGGTACTGTACAATTGAGTGACCATATGCTGTTACTTCTGTCGATAAATATAGAAGAAGCTTCGAGAAATTATGAAACTTTGCTGTTATTACCGAAATTAAAATGGACTGCAAATGATGGTAGAAGTTTAAAAAATTATGTGGCTAAAATTAACTTAAAAGTTCCAGAAGAGCCCCAAGCTGCGAATTATTTTGTAGAAATTATTAAGGATGCGTCCTTCCTAGGAAAATTTAATAAAGAGGATAAACATAAATTAAAAAAAAAATGGTTTGATTTCCAATGCTTGAAATTGAGATAGAAATAGTAAATGTAATTTCATTAGAAAACTTTATAAAATCAATAAAGAATACAAAGAGTGGTGTAAGTTTAAAAAACGTGAATTTTATATAGGGTTAGCAGACAGGTTTAAGAATGTTAAGGATTTTAAGGGCTTCTGGGAATAAGTAAATATGGTGAAAAAAACAGAAATTTGTTGCAAGTTCGGATATTAGAAGTGAGGAATGGTTTGAATATTTTAATAGTTTGTTAAATCCATCCATTACAGCTCCAAAAATTTTAGATGTTCCACCGCTCATTGTTAACTCCACTCTGGATAATGATTTTCAATTCGAAGAACTAAATAATATCATTTATAAGGTGAAAAATGGGAGAGAAGCTCCTGGGTTAGGCAGAGTTCCGTATGAATTTTTTAAGCATTGTCCTGATAATATCCGTCAAAGTCTTCTCAATTTTTTTAATTGTATAAATGAAAAATCCAGTATACCTAACAGTTTCTCTAAGTCTATAATTTTGCCTCCGTTTATGAAAGGTGCTTTGAATAATGTCAATAATTATAGGAGAATATCCTTGACAGACTGTATAGCCAAAATATTTACGGGAATGTTATTATTGAGATTGGAAAGGTGGGCTGAGGAAAATAAAATATTGCATGAATGCTAGGCAGGGTTCTGAAAAGGATATTCAATATATGATAATATTTTTAATTTATTGAACATTATAAAAATTCAAACAAGTAAAAAATGTCATAAATTGTATTGCCTCTTCATCGATTATAGGTCAGCTTGTGATTCTCCTGATAGAAATGCACTGTTTTATAAACTATACTCTTTAGGTATGTCAAATAAATTTATTATGTAATACCATTCAGGGTTTGTATAAATGTACCGAGTCTTGTGTTTGGAAAAATGGACGTGTAACTAACACCTTTGGAATATCTGTAGGGTTGAGGCAGGGTTGTCTGCTTTCCCCAGCTCTATTTTCATTTTTTATTAATGATTTCCCTGACTTTATAGGTGGTGGTATAACGATAGGGAAACAAAACATATATTGCTTTATGTATGCGGATATTGTTTTGTTGTCCCCAGAACCTAAAGTTCTTCAAATGATGATAAATCGGGTTATAGAATATAGTAATTTGTGGAATTTAAAGGTCAACCTGCAAAAAACAAAAATTATGGTATTTCGAAATGGGGGGATATTAAGAAGGGATGAGTGAAATGGAAGGGAATAGTCTAGAAATAGTAAATTATTATAATTATCTTGGAATAGGTCTAACTCCGCTTCGTAGCTTGAAAAAGAATTTTTTGGATAAATTAACTATTTCAAAATTCGCAATACACACAATTTATAACAGTATTATAAGTAAAAACTAAGTACCGATATCGAAGCAGTTGTATGTATATAATGCTGCCGTTTGATCAATTATTTGCTATGTGTTTCTGGGGAAATCAGAATGATGAAGAAGTGGAAAAATTAAATACGGTTTTTATTAAAAAGTTTTTTCCCTTCCAGAAGATTCTCCAAGGTATATTTTATATCTGGAAACAAATATTCACCCAATCTTCTTTCATACCCTTAATTTACACCTGAAATATTTACAAAAAGTGTTTTCTTTACCGGAATTAAGATAACCAAAAATGCTGGCATTGGAAATAGTTAAAAGGAAAATATTTTGGCATGGGGAAAACTTAAAATTATTTGAAAAGGTAGGTGTTCCGTTGGATTACGCAGATAGTCATTTGATTTCTCGGATTTCGACAGAATTACAGGCCCATTATAAGACTGAAATGATGGAGAGGGCAAGAAATTAAACATGGACTTGGGGGAGAGGCACTATATATGTGATTCTAATAAAATGAATTTTATGAAAGTAATATTCAAATTGCTAGGACAGTTAGTTTATCTTAATAATAACGTAGGGAGGAGCGAAGAGCAAAGATTGTATACCCTCTGTAATTTGAAAATTATTGAAGATGTTTATCATAACATTAGTGTCTGTCCTGTTCTCCAGGAGTTTAGGATAAGTATTTTAAGAAAAATGTGTTGAGGCAGGATGAACTGGTAGGGCTGCTGAATGGTTTGTTTTTCTATCATTGTAATGCATATAAATATAGAAAATTTTTAGTTGAGCAATACAATTCATAATATAGGAAATTACTTAAATTACTATTATGTATTATTCTGTTATTATTATTTCAATTTTGACTCTAAATTAATTGAGCTTAATTAGAATTAGATTTTAATCCAATTAAGTTAATAATTTGTGATTAATATTTTTTAACAGTGATAATATTGTAATGGGGATGTTGATTTTTGTATAATTTTATATATCTAAATAATTTTTTCCCATATTTTGTTTATTTATTTTATCTCTTATATATTGTATAGTTTTGTTTGTTTAAATTCATTACTATTCTTACACTGCTTATAATTGTATGAATTGATGTATGTTAAAAATGATGTTTATTTTTTGTATTCATTATCAACATTGAAAAAGGGTATTTGTATTTTATTTTATAGAGACAGCTCTTGGCAGACGGTGGTAACCATGCCAATGCAGGCTTATATTTTTTTATAATGTTGTAAATGAATATTAATTTACTATCTATCTATCTAATCAGTAACATGTCATTGGGGAATTTTCTATTTTGCGCTGCTTCTGAAAGATTGTGTTGTATTGAACATGGTATTTAATATTTTAATTTAATAATTTTTATTAAGTCGGTCTAATTTTTTTTTTATAAAAAGTTTTTTTTAATATTCGTATTTTATAAATAGAATAAAACATTTCATATATTAACTTGTTACCACCCAAATGTAATCTAACATTGACACCGCTTCCCATGCTAGCACGGACATAAAAACGTACTCGTTGTGAAAATTTTTAAACAAAGTTAGCAGCTACATTAACTAAATAAAGATTATAAAATAGAATCTTACTATAATTTTCCAAAAATTGCAAATTAATATAACAACAATTAACGAATACAATTAAATTAAAAAATTATATACTTTAATGGAAGTTAAAAATTCTGATATATTTCTGAAATTGTTTAGGGTGCATTCACAAAACAAGCAACAATAATATATCGTATATATCACAAAGATATACACTTTACTTATAGTAAATAATAATTATAAAAAAGGATGTACCGTAAAAGGGGGTAACATTGTGACTAATGGGGTGACTTTGTGACAAGCCTATTTTTCTACAGTTTTTGAATTTCCCTCCTTAAAAAGAATTAGGTTAGGCAATTCAGTGTACCCTTCAGGTAGTCAGTAATGTGCTGCAACCTACTGGCTACATATAACTTCTTTCATTCCATTTACCATGGTGCTTTATTTCATATATGTTTGATTGTTATCATTTAGTTGAAACCTTGAAATAAAGCACCATGGTAAATGGAATGGAAGAAGTTATATGTGACCAGTAGGTTGCAGCACATTACTGACTACCTGAAAGGTACACTGAATTGCCTAACCTGATTCTTTTTAAGGAGGGAAATTCAAAAACTTTAGAAAAATAGGCTTGTCACAAAGTCACCCCATTAGTCACAATGTCACCCCGTTTTACTGTATTAGATAATAAGGATTTAGAATTGTGGAAAAAATCTTCTGAATCAATTATGGTTGGCTTTATAATGGGAGTTTTTAAAAATAAATTTGAGTTATTTGTGCATGTTAACATGATATAATTCATGGTTTGTCATAAGCAATATTGCAAATCATACTTTGTTTCTTCTACTGAATATCATTATTTCAATGAATGCTAAAGCAGCTAAAAAAGTTTTAAAAAATCTTAACATTAAGCCGAAGAATATTCTATGTGCGCTCTTTGAGCTTTATTAACCTCAGTAATATTGGCAAGCTTAATCTATCAATTTTACCTCAAAGTGGAAAAGTCTCAATGGTCTTGACTACTCTTATTTCTCTAATCGTTGGTAGCTACTTACTAAATCTTAAAGTCAATGATAATCATTATGATAATATTATCTATAATGAAAGATCTCATATTGTGGCTTATCATATGACATTTTACAAAACCACAACTCTGTTGTAGTGATATATAGTACCCATACCTCCAACTAAATAATGAGGCACAAGACCTTTTTTTGGGAAGATGAAGTGGAATGTATTGGATGGATATAACAGAAGATGTTAAAAATAAAATTAACTGGTGACATGAAGATTAATGGATTTATTGAAATAACAAAATATTAAGTGTTAGTAGGTTGGAATATGTCGTTTTACTAATAGCAAACTGAAAGACTTTCAATTGTGTGAACATGCTGACTCACTGCACAGGTGGGTTAGTAAATATAATCTAGCTTCTGTATATTGATGAATATGATCTTGCTTCTGGGAAAAAGCCTCTGGATTTAGTCCCTCACGACTTAGGAGCAATAACGTGATAAAGAAAAAAAAAATTAAAAGGCCGGTCTCTTGCTGGAATATCTCTCAACCTGTTCATTCTCTGCCTCTGTCCCCAGCAGAGGTCGCCGGTGGGGGCATTCAAATCTGACCATTTGATTTGCCCACCCCTGGTACTGAAATTCAGGGGAGCTTTCGGGAAGCCGAAACAAGTGAAATTTGGAGGACTCTGCGAATCTCTGAACATCTGCAGTTTACCTGTTGCTATGAAGGGAACAGTTTCTTTATTTTTGTCCCACTTCGGTTGGAATAAGTTGCAACCGAATCTAGGCAGCATTCGTATTCCCGAGATTGCCTAAATTGTACACATTCTCTTGTTATGTATTGCTAACCATAAGAAGAGAATGGTGATTGAGTAATCTCAGACAATTAGCCGTTTTACCCTTTTACCTTCCTACCCACACGCAAGAATTGAAACAATCATACATATATTTTCAAAGTATTCAGTTTTCAGCACTATTGACCTATGTAGTAATAAAAGTAGTACCCATCAGAAATGAAGAAAGACTCTTTACAGCGTTTGATGCAAACCAGCAATTATAACAGTTTAATAGAATACCATTTGGTGTTACAAAAGGAGTGACTTCCTTACAAAGAGTAATCAATGGAATTATGATTGTTATTATGCTATTGTAAAAGCTTTAAGAAAGTGGTGATCATTCTTTATCTCAAGGCATGTTAAACTTATTACGGACCAGAAAAGTGTTGTGTTCATGTTTGATAATCACAGAATAAGATAGATAAAGAACAAGGAGATAATGAGGTGGAGAACTTAACTTGCCCCCAATAAATTTGACATAATTTCCAGAAAATATTACAGCTGACAGGCTATCAAGAGTTTCGGCAACCATGAATACAGTTTCACTAGGGGATTGACTAGAGCGAATGTGTCACCTTGGAGTAGTGAGGATGTACCATTCGGTGAGATAAAAAAGTTCCACCATTCACTCTTGAAGAAATTGGGAACATTACAGCTTCTTGGAAATGCGCTGAAGTAAAATCAAACTCCCATTTGAAGCAAGAAAGGCATCTAGTCAAAGCTACATCTCCATAGGAAAGGTTAAACCTGGATTTGGACCTCTTCCTTTGCTGAGCAATAACTGTTTCATCCTGAGAATAATTTATGATTTCAGTAGGTTTCCCCTTACCTCTCATAGTATAAATATCACAGCTGAAACTGTCCATAGCCATCATCCATTGCAATCAAAGAACATCTTTCATGTTTGAACAGCTAAAGACATTTTAGCACGGAATGGGAGTAGCCACTAGTTGAAAAATGACTTAAAATCCATGTGGAAACGGCCAATGTGAGAGATAAAACAAAATTCTTTGGGATACTCTAAACTTAGCAATGAGATCAAAAGGCCTCAAAAGCAAAATATTGGGAATTGGTTCAAAACGATGCTTTACATAGCACCCCAGACAATCTTTTAGTGGCACGTCTTTACTTGCATCGCTTATCCACCCAGCACCAGTACTATTAAATTAGTTCCAAAGAAGAAGCAAGTACAATCCTCTTATAGAGGAAGTAGACCTCTTGGAAGCTAATCTGGACAACGCTTCCATTAGATTATCGGCGAGCGAGAAGCAAATGTTTAAACGAGGCACTTGGCTCCAGGTGGAGTGAATCAAAATGAAGAGGTTGCCCAAGCAGACCCCCACATTCTCTTCCTCCACAGGCACTTCATCTTTTACTAGATAATGTAGAGTCCGAAGCACCAGCAGAACAAGCAATTGAACTCCACATTGAAGGACATTTAACATAAAACATAAAAAAAGTGAGTGCACCGGTAAGCCACATGGGTGTTTGAACGATTACATTTAAAAAAAGAGGGGAAGAATGTAGTAGACTATCTATAGTAACAGTGGCCATAACATTATTCAATGTGTTACTTAAGTACAGTTTGTACTTTTAAGGTAAGAAATTATGAACGATTAATTATATGTACAATTAGTTTTTGAATGACTCTCTGAGTTGATTTCGTGTTAAATAAAGTCTGTATCATATATGTACTTCAATCTACTACAATTGTTAATTACAAAGTATAATTATTTTGAATTATTAATTCATATAATTATTTTATTAATTCAAGATAAATTGCTTACTTTGAATGGTGGCCCTAATGTGAGATGAGGGAAATGATCATGGCCCCCATTCCAGGAACATATTTGCTTGGACATCGTCCAAAATTCTTCAAGGCAGGTTGCGAGTTCACCTGTAGGAATTCCATATATATAGTATTCCCGACAATATTGCTTGTCGATATTTGGGTCCCCAGCATGATTGAATAACCAGTCCGTGGCTATAGACACACCTCTGAAGCCTGTTGCAGCTAAGGCCTTGGATCTGTAAAATAAAAAATAAAATAAATACCACTTATTTTATATTAAACATAGAGCTATTTGGAAGACAATGTCAATAAAAATTATAAACAGAAGAAAAATAAATAAAATGTTAATATTATCAAAACGTGTGTCAATGTTGTAAATAACGTCCAAAAATTCTGTGAAAAAACAAATTGTCTAGTAAAACTGTTAATCTTGTAATAAAGGCTTTATTCATTCATTCATTAAATAAAATTATTATCTAATGCTGGAGGGAATAATTAGTTCATAAAAGTATCAATGGTTCAGATTAAAGATAACAGGTTCACATCCCGCGGTGGCCCTAGGATTTTCTATCCTCTAGATATCCTAGATCTCTATCCTAATTATACCTGGATAGGTGAAATTTAGGACTCCCACTGTACCATTGTCTGATTAGCCTTAGAGGCATAAAGTGACGTTAAACAAACAAACAAGCATCATTGGTATTAACATTTGCATTACTTAGATTCAAGATAAGTTAAACCATTGCATACAGCTATAATTTATTTAATTAATGTACCTACTGTCATTTAAAAATTCAAACATTTGAGTCTAAACAACATATAAATAAAAAACATAACAATGAATTTTATTAATTGTTTTTATTATAAATGACATGATATTCACTGGATTTGCCCATTATGATGAGGCAATTATATAGAGAGTGACTGAGTTCATTTGTATTATGGTAAATATTAATTTCTAATCTACTGAATTAAAAATGACTCATTTGTTTTGATTGAATCTAAAAAATTATGCCAATACTTTTAAACCCCTCAAAATTTACTCTTTAACTTTATTTTAATCCAGTTTTTGAATTACAAACATTCATTGCTTCCAAAATCCAATTTTCAAACATTATAACTGAATGTCTTGTGCCAATTAAGATTTGTGGATAATGCAATTAACAGATAAACATAATAATCAAATTATCTAGCAAGAATACAATGAAAAGTTTAATTTTTGGTGGAAACATTTGCTAGTTTCTTTGATATATCAATGTGAAGAGATTTAAAACATGAAAAACAAAAAAACAGGTAATCCAAACAAATTTGATAGGCACAAAAAGTACTACAAAGTAATGCAAAACTAGCTGATTTTGAAAGCTAACTGACTACTATTACTCAATAATTCACATTTTAAAAAATACTCATGACAGCATATTCATATCAAGCAAAGTAAAATCAAAAGACAGAATGTACTTAAACCCTTACACTCTGTTGGGCTCAAATCCCATGGATATCAACTTGTCTCTGTCAGACATGGACTCCTGAGTGCGCCCAGGGAAGACATTCTTCGCACTTGGCGACTGCATTTCTTTGGATTTAACAAGAAACAACAATAAGCAATATGTCAAGTGGGGACAATTCAAATATACACCGCCTCCGCTTTAAGATCACTGCCAAAGAGGTTAGAAAAAGAAAATGGTTGTAGGTCAGAATGAGTAATTGAGATAAGAAACTTGACTAAGATATGCCAGGTCAATATTAATTAATTTGAAGTCAACTTCGATTAATGCATTGAAATTGAAATTTATAACTATAAAGTAACAAAAAACATCCTTAAAGTCGAAATATTGCATATCATCGATCATACTGAGCATTCGACTTGATCTAATGCTTAAAAATGTTCCAAGATACCAATCTTGTGAATGTAAAATAATCCGCATGCACATTTAGAGTAATTGGTATAATAAAATTAGCGAAATGTATTATGACTTTAATCTTTTATTTTTGTTATTTATGTTCATTTGGTCTTCAGGGTGTCACCATGTAATATAGTTAATAATCGCCAAATTTTCGCCAGTAGTATTTCAGCTTCTTATATACTACTGTCGTGTGCAGAGTCTGTGTTCTCATTAGTCCGTGTCAGAGAGATCGTGGTTAGGGGGGGGGGGGGGGAGTGTAGGGTACTAGTACTGAACAGAGGCTCCTGCGCCGTTCACTAAGGTGCCCTTCAAAGTAAGGCCCGATCTCCACTGAAAAAGACCCTTTTGGGGGTTTATTTATCTCTGAAGAGCAGGCGTAGTGAGCGGGAGTCGAAAGCTGGAATCAATTAAAGCTATCAAGGCCCCTTTATAAAAGAAAAAAAACGCGGTGGGAGTCCAATAACATCACGGTCACATAACCTCTCAAAACAAGCCACGCTCAGGAGCCACTCTTCAGTACTTGTACCGAGCGGAGAATGAATGTTGTCACCTCTCTGCATGGGCAGATCCAGCCGATCGTAAAGGTGGGGGGCTGCAGTCCTATAGGGGGGAGGGGCTGCAGCCCCACAGCCCTTCATTTGGATCTGCTCATCACAGGCCCGGTTCCAGAAAAAAAAATCGGGGGGGGGGGGGGGGGGGGGGATTGGTCGGTAGGAAAAAAAACAACGAAAAATAGCACACTTTATTTGCTTAAGCTTATACATTAAGTTCATATACAAAATTCTGTATGAAAAATTCAAGTCAAAATTAAACTACACTTCCCTAGAAAACTCGTAAAAGTTAGATGCGTAATTAATTTTTTAATTCATCTCACTATTTTTTTTCGTCGAAATTTCGGGGGGGGGATTGATCCCCAATATCCCCCCCTGGGACCGCCACTGGCTTATCAGCTTTTTTACCTTTATGTCCCTTTCCCACAACTAACATTCTACTTGTTCTGCACATTATTTGTTCTTTAACTTGGTTCCTTAAATTAAGGAAAGTCATATTCTATCTTTAAATGACGAAAAATTTTCCAAAGGGAGGGGCTGCAGACCCCATAGCCCCCCCCCCTGGATTCGCCAATGACTCTCTGAGATATGGTGGGTTGTCTAATGTGATGCAGTCCAGGTGCCAGTTTTCCATCGGCCATATGAAAACACTCCAGTGCTTTCGAAGACAATATATACACTCCCTGACAAAATTATAGGCCACCCCTCATTATGTTAGTTAATATTTTATAGGAATCCAATTCGTCAACCAAAACAATTAAAGACCGTTGTGAACACACATATACTTAAAAATAATTCATTGTATTGGGTTCTGATAGTTAATGTTTACGGATTAAGTAAAATGTCAATATTTACATGCGACAAAATTATAGGCCACTATTATATCTAGATAGGTAATTAAACATGAACAACACATCCGTCTTTTAACACTATTTATTACATAATACAACAAAAACTTTACATCGTTGAACAGATAACCTCATGCGGCAGGTAATCCCCAAAAAGGGCGGGACCAGATACCCGATCACTCCTAATCGATACAATCGATACACAACAGTCTCCCACACTTATTAAAATAATTATATAATTATGACATGCGTATATCAAGGGGTAAATTGAGTAACATATTCTTGGAGTCTTCTTGGGGGCCTCCGTTCTCTGCTTGATCGTCTTAGAATGGGATGTGGCTCGGCCCTAGGATGTTCTTGTTGTTGCTGCGGGGGGGTCGATGGTCTTGGTTCTGGCTGGAAGTCTTCTGGGAGGTTGCTTCTTGATTCGACATCATTGGTTGGATTCTTGGGGTGTAGAGTGAACATAACTCTCTTCTTGGGTTTGGTTTCGCTCGCAATGAAAAGCAATTGATTGATATGCCTCTTCAGGCTATATCCATTAATGTCGAGTTTGACTATGTAGTGGAGCTTCCCAATTTTTTGGATTACGGTTCCGAGTCTCCATGTTGGTTTTCCAGTGTGGGGGTACCATCTTGCTTGTATGCGATCTCCCACACTTAGTTGACGTGTACCCTGAGTGGTGCTGGGAAAAGCTGGTGTTTGTGGGGGTGGTTTCAGCAGATCTAATTTAATCCGTATTCTACGTTGTAGGTACAATTCCGATGGTGATTTCCCACATGCTAGCGGGGTCGACCTGTATCGCATTAAGATTTCTTGGACTTTTCTTTGGAGGGGTAACGTAGAACAAGACATAGCCTGTAATTTCTGTTTAAAAGTTTGAATATTGCGTTCTGCGATTCCGTTTGTGGCGGGATGGCCTGGTGCTATGAACTTTTGTTGAATGCCATGTTGTGTGCAGAATTTGAGAAATGCTTCGCTTTTGAATATTGTTGCATTATCCGACACTAGGACTCTTGGTAGACCGTGGGTTGAGAATATATCTTGAAGGTATTGAATGGTTGAATCTGTTGTTGGTGCATTCTTGGAGAACCGGATTTCTAGCCAGCGGGACTTAGCGTCCACTAAAAGAAAGAAGTGGTGGTTTTGGAATGGCCCCGCATAGTCCATATGAACCCTATCAAAATTCTCTGTGGGCTCATCCCAGTGATGTATTGGAGCTTTGGGAGGATTTTTTCTGATTCGTCCGCATGCCTGACAAGTTCTGACGAGATTTTCAATGTCTTTGTCTAGATTTTTCCAGTAAACATATTGACGGGATAACTGCTTCATTTTTACAACCCCTGCGTGTGTGTGATGAAGTTCGTTAAGAACTGCTTGCTGTAATGATGTTGGAACGACTACTCGTTGTCCTTTAAAAATTATGCCATTTTGCAGATAGAGTTCAGTGTTATTGTTTTCACCCTTCAAAAGGTCTGATTTAATTCTAGATAGCTGCTCATCTCGTGAGGTTTCTTCAGCGAGGGTTTTGTAGTTGATCGTATCGTTGGAAATAGTGTAAATGGTTTCATTAGAAATTAACGAGACTTCTTCTTCAATATTCTGTTCCATTTGGGACATATTTTCTTGGATAGGGGATCTTGAAAGAAAATCGGCGTGTAAATTTTCTTCTGCCTTTTTATGTTCAATTTGGTAGTCAAAATTTGTGAGCCAGGTTGCGTAGCGTAGAAGTCTTGCAGACGTCATTGCTGGAAGGTGTGCATTCTCGTGCAGAATGTGGGTCAGTGGCCGATTATCGGTATATAGGGTAAACTTTCTGCCATAAATATAATAATAGAATTTCTTGAGAGCAAAAACGATTGACAAGGCTTCTCTGTCTAGTTGGCTATAGTTCATCTCGGTTTTGGTCAATGCACGTGATGCGAAGGCAATAGGTTTTTCTATGCCATTTATGGTGTGTGAGAGTACTCCTGCTACCCCGGTTGGTGAGGCGTCGCAAGCTACCGAGAGAGGAAGATCTGGACTAAAGGGTGTTAAGACTCTATCACTAGAAATTTCATTTTTCAATTGTGTAAACGCTGATTCACATCTAGAAGACCAGTAGAATTTTTTTTGCTTTTGTAAAAGTAATCTCAATGGGTACGTTAGTGTTGAAATATTTGGAATAAATTTTGCATAATAGGTCACCATGCCCAAAAACCTCTTGACGTCGTCTTGATTTGCTGGTCTTGGTGCCTTCATAATGGCCATGACTTTAGCTGGATCTTTCGAAATTTTACCTTGCTCGAATACATAACCTAAGTATTGAATTTTGGTTTTGAATAGTTCACACTTTTCTCTATTGAGGTGTAAATCAAACTCTTTTAGTCTGTCGAGGCAGGCAATCAAATTTGTATAGCAGTCCTCTCTTGTTTTCCCATGAACTATGATGTTATCGAAGTATGTTGTGACCCCTTGCAGGCCTGATAGGACTTTGTCCATGATAAGATGGAATTCATTTGGTGCGGTTTTGATGCCAAAAGAGAGACGGTTAACTGTATAGGTTCCTTTATGAGTAATGATTGTTTGAATCTTTGCGCTTTCTTGGTCGACTGGGACCTGGAGGTATGCTTTAAATAAATCCAGTGAGCAATAATATGTGGAACTATTGAGTGCTGTGAGAAGGTCATCAATTCTTGGTATAGGATAATGTGCGTCCTGAAGTTGAGGGTTTACTCCCACCTTATAATCGACACATAGGCGTACTTTACCATTTGCCTTGGGGACAATAACTAGGGGGGAAGCCCAGTCACTCTCTTGGACTTTTGAAATAATGTTTTGCTTTTCTAGTGTCTCGAGTTCTTGCTCTACTTCTGCTTTCAGGGCTTGTGGTACCTCTCTAGCCTTGAAAGCTATGGGTTTTGCGTTGTTTCGCAATTTAAGGGAAATCTTGAAGTTTTTGCAGCAGCCCACCGTTTGTTGAAATATCTCTGGGTATCTGTTAAGGATCACATTTTCGACGTTGTCGGGAATTATTGAATTTATTGAATTATTGTTGATTTTTCCAACATCGATGTCTTGTAAATGAATATTTAGGTGTCTGATCCAGGAACGGCCCAGAAGTGGGGAAAACTTATCTGAAACTACGTAGAGTGTCTCTGTTGATTTTATGTCCTTATATTGAACCTCTACTTCTGCTACTCCAATGGGTGCGAAAATACCTGAGGTGTACGAGCGAAATCGGATGCTGGTATCTCTAAGTTTCTTATTAAGATTCAGTCGATTAAAATTTGATTCATTTAACAGTGTTTGTCCTGCTCCGGAATCTACTTCAAATTGTTGAATTATATTGTTGATTTTTACTTGAACGAAATACTTCTGTGTGTCTAGATTCTGACTGTTTATTTCATATATTGTGTATTGATCATGGAGGAATGAGTCTTCTTCTGAGTCTACTGACTGCACTTCCTTTTTTTCTGACATTAATCTTTTTAGACACACTTTTTCGACATGTCCCGACTTCTCACAGTATTGACATTTTAATTTAGTCAGAGTAACTTTGCAATTTTTTGAATTGTGATTATTTCTACCACATTTTAAACAAAGCCCTTCAATTCCCAGGTGTTTTAAATTAAGGCGTGTATGTCTTGAATTTGATTTATCTCTAGGTTTTGAATTATAATTATTTTGACTCCCCCTACGTGGTCTCGAAAGTCTATGTACACTGTCATTTTCTGAATTATTTTCTGTGGATATATCGAATTGTTGGCTTGCCAAGTACGATGCTTCTAAGGTTTGTGCCTTTGAGACAGCGTCGGAAAATGTTTTTGAGTCATCCAAAAGAAGTTGGTGGCGTATGTCTTGGTTAGAGAGGCCTCTGATAAACTGGGAGTGTAGAAAAAGATCTGCCACAGACTTTTCACATTCACATTTGAAGCTGCATGCAGGAATGTATTTTCGTAATTGGGTGACAAAATCTTGGATAGATTGGTTAGGTGCTTGTTTTTGTGATAGAAACTTGTGTCTTTCAACTAAAATATTTTTTTTCTCAGTAAGTTGGTCGTCAAGTGTTTTAATGATTTCATCAAATGTTAATGTATTGAGTTCTTTTGGTGCTACTGATAGTTTGAGCAACTCGAAATATTCAGGGCCAATGCTATTTAAAAGAATTGTTTTAGCTGAGTCTTTGTCTGACGCTAGGCCTTTTAGGGCAAGAAAGTTGTCAAACCGTTCTTTGTATTGTTGAAAGGATTCCGTATTTTTATCAAAAGTATCAAATTTACTTACATTATGTTGAGGAAGTGTTGAAGAAGCGCTTTGATTTATGGACGAGAATTTTTCTAGCATGGCTGAAAATTGCTGCTGCTGTTGTTGCAAAAACTGGGTGAATTGATCAGCGTTCATTTTTCTTGGTTGACAATAAACTTTGAGATTAGAGTGTCCGTTTTCTCTGTGTTTATCCTCGTCGCCACTTTATTATATCTAGATAGGTAATTAAACATGAACAACACATCCGTCTTTTAACACTATTTATTACATAATACAACAAAAACTTTACATCGTTGAACAGATAACCTCATGCGGCAGGTAATCCCCAAAAAGGGCGGGACCAGATACCCGATCACTCCTAATCGATACAATCGATACACAACAGCCACCATCAGTTTTTATCTTAATCTAGTAGTAATAAAGTGTTAAAATACATATTAACTGTTACTTTAACTTTTAATTTCACCCAAAAATCAATTGTAATAGTTCAAATAAACATGCCAAGGGGGAAAGTGTTGTCGGAGAGTGAGAAGGATGTTATTAAAACGTTACTCATTGCTGAAAATTGCTCGCACTTTGAATAGAAGTAGGCACGTTATAAGGAATTTTGTTAGGCTGGGTGATGATTATGGCCGAAAGAAGAGCACAGGTCGGCCCATGGCAACAACTGTCCGAGAAAAGAGAGCTATTCTACGCCAAGCATCCAACTCTTCTGCAACTGCTACTAAGGACAAAACCACCTCTTTCAAAAGCCCACAAAGCCAACAAGAAGCGATTCGCAGAAGAACATGTCTCCTGGAGAAAGCGTTGGAAAAAAGTAATTTTTAGTAATGAAAAACGTTTTAATCTGGATGGACCTGATGGTTATCGATATTATTTTCATGATTTACGTAAGGAAAAAATATTTTTAAGCAAGCGTCAGATGGGAGGAGGGGGCGTCATGGTTTGGGCTGGGATAGGGTACTATGGCAAGACTGAATTAATATTTTGTTCTCAAAAAATGAATACGAAAAAATATCTAGAAATTATTCAGCAAACGATCATTCAAAGAGGAGAAGAGCTGACACGAGGGAGGTTCACCTTTCAACAAGACAACGCACCTGTCCACACAGCGCGCATAGTAAAAATTTTTTTTGAGGCCAAAAATGTTTCAATTTTACCCTGGCCAGCCCGATCACCGGATCTCAACATTATTGAAAACTGTTGGGGAGAACTTTCCCGAGCAATTTATGCACAAGGGAAACAGTTCAACTCCATAGAGGAACTCAAAACTTGCATAATGGAAAAGTGGGGCAATATTCGTCAAAAGTACATAAAGAATTTGTTTAAATCTCTTCCAAAACGATTGGTAGAAGTCTTAGAATGCAATGGAGGATCAACACACTACTGAATATGATAATTACACAGATATCACTACTATTACTATAGTTATTAAAACTGCTGGCCTATGCTTTTGTCGCGGGGAATTTTCATGTTATGTTTTATATTTAAACCAGAAATAAATTTGTGCTATAAAAAATGTGTTTTTCATTTGTTATTCCTTACTATAATATCATAAAATATTTTCAAAAGACCTTAGACCAATAGAATAAATAATTACTGTAATCAATTGGGGTGGCCTATGATTTTGTCAGTTAGTGTATATATATATATATATATATATATATATATATATATATATATATATATATATATATATATATATATATTGTCTTCGATATATATTGTCTTAACTATCAAAAGATGTTTGTTTCTATTTTATAATATGCCCAAACCATCGGAGCTGCCGTTTTTCCATCACCGATTTCACAGAATCAACCAGAAGCTCTTCTCTTTCATTTCTTATCTTGTCTATCATAGTTTTACCAGATATTCTTCGCAGAAATCTCATTTCTGCAGCCGTAATCCTGCTGATGTGCTTATCTTGGGTTACCCAGCTTTCACTGCCATATAATAGTGTGAGTATATTGCCTTAAAGATGTGGATTTTGATGTCTTTACCTACTTCTCTCTTTCCAACAATAGTGTTGCATATCTGGTAATAAATATTATTTGTTTTATTTATCCTATTGGACACTTCTTGATCTATTTTACCAGAATTATTAACCCTTAACTGGTACAATACCGTTCTACAACGTGAATGGTACCATGGGTGAATTTTCACCTATATTTTTAACCAATTATAATTTTGTGTAGATTTATTTATTTTTATTTTTAATTTTATGTTTTAAAAAGAAATACATTTTAAATTTCAATATTAGGAAGGAGAAAAAAATACATTTAAATTTATTAAAATAAAATTAATTGATAAAAAGAAATTTTTTGAAATTAATTGGAAAACAATTAAGTATATCGTTTTTTTTTTTTTTTTTTCAAAACAACTTTGTATTTACGAAAAAGAAGAATAGTTCTCTATTTTTTTTTTTTTTTTTTGCATGTTATATCCCTGTGATTCCCACATAAAAAATTTTGGCACACACTACACTTCACTGAATACTTCTTATCACTTTTCTTACAAACTTTACATCTTCCTTGTTTCGAACCTAGTAAGTCTTGTGTTTGTTGATGGGTGTGTAGTGTTAGAATATTAGAATTGTTTCCATTCAGTTCAATGGTCAACGGGGAGATTCCGAATGGCGACATTTTGCTGCAGTTGTGGAACTAATAGATCAAGTCCAAGTTGGTGAAGAAATTCAAATCTGTTGATGTTTGACTTTGATATTTATTCAATTTCAGCTGCATTTAATAATCCATTGAAAATGGCTAAAGGCCACCCTTTTTTTGAGGAACCAAAATGTACTCATCATGTCTACTAAAGCTGATAGAATCGTCTTTCCGGTCAGGACGGCTCGAAGTCAGTCTCCGTTTTAAAGTTAGATTTTCAGGTCCATTTACTATACTTCACTGTCCCTCTCATTCAAAACCTCATTTTCTTCATTAGGATGATAATCATCGTCATTCTCTGATGGGCAATAAATAATATCATCTTCAACACAAAAATTTTCTTCCTCTGAACCTTCATCGTCACTAAACACATCATTACCTTCGTCTGTAACCAATCCCCTAATTCACTAGCACTATATTCCTTTCCGTCAACAATAAACTTCACAAAGCTTGAAAAATTAAAAACGTATTGAAGTTGGTAAACACACACTAATGGTATGGCGGGTAAACATACACCCGCAAAAGTGAAATAAACCAACACAGCCGATTCAAATCGAATATTCACTACTACAGCTACAAAGACACTAAGAAGACAGGAGCACTTCAGGACTACCAAGCGCCAAAGCCGGGATACCAAGCCACAATCGAAAACCAAAATTTTCATTGGGTGAATTTTCACCCATGGTACCAATTAAGGGTTAATAATCGTTTCAAGGTAGGTATTGGCGTCCACATTCTCCAGTACTTCTTCATTGCATATTATTCTGACATTTTCTACATCCACTTCTTCTCTGACAACAGTCATAATTTTGCTTTTGCGGCTATTAATACTCATTCCCTTGCGAGAATTTCTGTATGCCATTCTGTTATGACCTGTTGCAGTTTTTCCTTTGAGTCTGCAACCAGCACAATATCGTCTACATATAGAAATGCCTCTACTTGTACAGAGCTTAAGCAGATATTTTGAACTCCAAACAACCCATACTGTAATAAGTAACTCAATGAACAGGTTTCAGGAAAGCAGATTGTTTTCTTCTGAATTGTAGCATTTACGTGATATGTTTTCTAATGAAGAAGTCGTCAGCGTTTTCTTCACGTGACTTCCGTAAATGTTTAATGGCAGCCAGTATATAGTTTTTTGTGTTTATATTTTTATTTTATTTTATGGTGTTAAGAGAAGATGCCTGAAGATTGGGATCTTGGAACATGCCCACTTCACAAAAAGACAGACCAAACGTAATGTTACCAAGGAATTGCTCTGCTTTATATTTCATACAAAACAATTTAATAAATTTTATTCGAAAAACTTACTTTACGCAGAAAGTACTCTAGTTTTATCAGAAAAAGGAAGATCCACCAAAGAATAAATTTGTTCGTTCTGGGCTATTCTAGATAAGATCTCTTTATTCAAGATTCACCACTTATTTGTTGATTTCAGGATATTGAACGAATTCGTCAACAGTTTGAATCTGTACAAAGTAATTTGGAGTCCAATGAAAGCTAAGATTGGCCACACTTGTGAAAATGGCCGGAAATTGATCGAAGTGTGATAAACGTATTTTATGCAGATAGGGAAGTCGAATAAAGGTCTGGTCACACATAACCGCACTGCAGCACGGGCATGTATCGGATCTGATTCAAATACGAAGGATAGATAGTAATGGGTATAAGGCATATTCCTTGGGTATAACTCGCCCCTCCTTAAATTGGGAGTTGAGGATAATCTGAAGTTGAGGATTCGGAGGTGTGGACTTGTTGTTTCCATTCCATACAGTACAAATCTTTCGAAGTTTTAGCCGATTGTGAAACAAAAAATAACATAAAAGGGATATTACAATAATTGTTAGTAGGGAATATAAAATAGTCACATGATCTACATAGGTTTCATCAATAAAGTCTAAAGGTTCTACATTAATATTAGCTTTATGGATGTCTGCAAATGAAAAATTTATATAACGTTTTACATAAGGAATTTCTGAGGGTTATAAAATTGTGCTATCCCAATATGAGTAAGGTTGAGGAACATTTATGAGAGTTTCTGATCTGTCTAAATAAAATAATGTAGTTAACCTAGGATGTTTTGTGTTATTGCTATTGTTAGTACTTAGGACTAAATTATCAGTATTAAATATAAGATACTTGGGTGGCGGGATGGCCGAGTGGGCAAATGCGATAGAAAATACGCGTTGCCCATGGCAACGACTGTTTGGAAACATGAAGATAGCAAGTTCAAAACCCGGAGCCATGGGAAAATTTAATTAATCTCGGCATCAATCCCCCACCCTCTCCCCTGGCCCGGCAAACCCCGTATAGCCTACAAGGCGAGGAAGGGGAGAAACCAAAAAAAAAAAAAAAAATATAAGATACTTATTTCCTAAGGGGATATACTTTACAAAAGGTTTAGGGTCACTAATTACTAGAGATTTACAATTATTTAAGTCCTTATCGTCTAACAATTCATTAATACATTGGTTTTCTATTTCTGATATATTTGCACAATAGTAGTTTTCATTAATTAAAGAGCAATCTCCTTTAAATAATTCCTGATATCTTAATACCAATGAGATGTACATGAGCTGTCATAAATTCATTATCTTTTATATTGGGATAGGATAGAAGGAAGAAAGTTTCATAAGTAGGAGAAGATAAAGGGAGTTGGACAAAATATGAGACATAATCACTATGATGTTTCCTAATATGTCATTATAAGTTGTTTTAAGATAAGGTTCTTCTGGAATTGGAGGTTCAGGTTAAGCCGGTCGGTTCGCTTTTGTTTTTTAATTTTATCTTTAAAAACTTTGTGAATTATTTCTAAATCTCTAAAATAATTATTTGCCAATTCTTCCGTTATTAATGTTTCCTTGAGCTTATTTGAATACGGATTTTTGAAAGTACCAAAAGTTATCTCCATTTGAGTCATCTTTAAATTTGAATTAATTGAGTTGTTATAGGCAATAAGGGCAAGTTTTAGGCTATGCTCTAAGGATATATTTTTATGCTCTAGTTAAGGAGTTCAATGAGAGTAGAATGTGATCTCTCTAAAAGACCTTGAGAATCGGAATGACCTGGGGTAACGTAATATGGCTTGACTTCATACAATATTAAAAACAAATGAAGACTGTTGTTATTAAATTCGCGACCATTGTCCATTTGTATAATCTTAGGAATGGGAAACAAAGCGGAGTAGTTGCTTAAAATTTCCTGTATTTCTATTTGGTTTAGACTTTTAAGAGGATAAGCAATTAATTTCTTCGAAAAAGAGTCTATTAAAGTTAAAAATTTATGATTATCATAATGAAAAACGTCAAGCTGAATGTTTTCGAATGGTCTATCCGGAGTTGGAACTAATTTATAGTCGACTCTGATCGGGTTTCTCTCATATTTAACTTTTAAACAAATGGAGCATTTGTTAATATAATAGTTAATATCTTTGAACATACCACGTCAGTAATACCTTCTGCTAATGTCCTTATATGATTCGGGGATACCTCTATGTTAGGTTTTTCCTACATGATAATTTGAAATAATTTCTTTTTGTTCCGCTTCAGTAACAATATCTAAATTAAATTTACCGTATTGTTTTAATTTTATACTCTGAAAGTCATTAGTTATTATATTAATGAAATTGATGAGCATTGATTTATATTTACTTTCTAATATCCCGTTTCTTTTGCAAAAGATACCATATGTTGTTTTGGATTTTAAAAACTAAATGCAATACGTTTTCATTTGAATTAAATCATTTGGATTTTGAAAGAAAAATGTTAAACGGTTTTTATTGAAATTGTTTTGAACATTTGATTCTCTATTACCTACCTCAAGTATTATTTGATTTTGTTCTACATTTATAATTTTATTTCGTCACAAATCACAACTTGATCATTTGAACTTTCTTGTGAATGAACTGTCATAATACTGTCGTTATCGTAATCGGCTATATCGTTCTCGTTGGTGGCGTTATTTCGAATGAACTCATCGAGAACTTCCTGTGGATTAATTTCATCTTCTATTGCGTTACATAACTGAATTCGGGAGAAAGAATCCGCAACAACATTAGTTTTACCGGATGCATATTTTATATCAAATTCGAAATCGGATAAAAGACATTTCCATCTTAATAATTTTGAATTTGGTTCTTTAAAACTGTGAAGCTATTGGAGAGGTATATGATCAGTTTGATAAGGAATTTCCTGCCATACAAGTAGGTTCGGAAATATTTGCATGCCCATACCCGAATATTGCAAGCAGTTCTTTTTCTACTGTGCATAACCTTTCTTCATGCTTATTTAAAGTTCTTGAAGCAAAGGCAATGGGTAGATCTTTTCTATTGAAAATCTGAGATCGGACTGACCCTAATGCGAATTTGGAAGTATCAGTCTTGAGTATAAATTGTTTCGGAAAATCGGGTAGTTGTAGGATGGGCTTATTTTGCAATAATTTCTTTAATGTTTCAAAAGCCTTTATATATTCTTCGTTTTTTAAATCAATATTAGTATCTTTCTTTAAGTTTATACTTAAAGGTTTGGCTATTTTGGAGTAATTCCTTATCATTTTCCAATAATAAACAGTTAAACCAAGAAATTGTTCAATTTCTTTTTGATTTTTAGGCAATGGGAAATTTCTTATTGCTTCTAATTTTGCTGGGTTGGGTTGGATTCCTTTTTCGGAAATGATATGGCCTATATACAGAAGTTCTCTTTTGAAGAACTCTGTTTTATCAAGCTGAATCTTTATGTTGTGTTCTTTCAGCTTTTCGAAAACAATTTTAAGATGCTTTAGGTGTTCTTCCAAATTATCGGAAAATATTATGATGACGTCCATGTAAACAAAGACCATTTTCAGTACTAAAAGCTGTTTTTGGCACTGAATCCGGATCCATCCCGATTTGATGAAAACCCGAGGCCAGATCCATAGTAGAGAAGTATGTTTGTTGCTCTACCTATTTTTCCAAACAAGTCCTCTATGTTAGGTAATGGGAACTTGTCTTCAATAGTTTTTTATTGAGAGTCTATAACCATTCGAATTTTCCTTTTGACTGAGGCATCCATTTTTTAGGGAACCATCCATATCGGGGAATTATAGGGAGAATTACTAGGAAGGATAATTTTATTTTCTAATAGTTTATTGATCTCGATCTGGACGTCTTTTCTAAAACATTCCGAATAACGATAATTTCTAGTATACACTGGCAGTTCATCTTTGGTATTTATTTTGTGTTTTAATAAATTTGTACTACTTAACATTTCTTGATTTCTTTTAATTATTTCCGGGTATTGAGAAACTAAATTTATTATTTTATTTTTTCTTCTACGTTGATGTGATTAGTTCTAAATTAATTGGAAATTTCTTTTATTATTTCGGTCGAATCCGTGGGACAATTGATCACTGGATTCGCTGAATAAATTGATTCGACTTCATCTATATCCATAGGTTGAGGACAAATGGTCATCAACTCTGTGGCATAGGCTAAGCATTTAGCCTTTTTGTTTTCTATGTTTACTAAACTTTCATCTATAAATATTTTATTATCAATGTTTACCGGTTTTATTATTCCTAATCCACTATTTAGGAATTGACCTAATAGGGACTGTTATAATATTATAACCTGGTTTCAAAGTAATCTTATTATTTTCATTATTATTATTTATAGTAAAATTCAAATTTTTATAACCATCTTCATATTCTAATTTATTTATATCAAAGTTTACCTTGGCCTTGATTGAACTCATTGTTTCGTGACCAAGTAATATATCTTACTTTTCAGAAAATTTAAAAATATACATTTTTATAAATTTAGTTTTGGAGAAAATATCATCTGAAGGGAACATAATATATTCGGAACCTTCGGTTTCACCAACAGGTGTCTTAACGCAAAATATCGTATATCGTATATCGTGGCCAATCTGATGGTATTATTGCGGGGTTGATATAATTTTTTAAAGATCCATGATATAATTTTTAATTTGTAGGACTTGTAAATGGGATCCTAATGCCGGATGCACACCGTGTATAAAAGTTCGGAGTAGTATTGCATCTAATTGCTGAATTAATTGTTTTAACAGTTCTCCGGTTACTTCATCTAATTAATATGTCACTAATAATGAAAAACCATTCCCATTTAATGATCCATCGATATAACTGTGTAGTATTTATTATAGTGATTTTTTTTTATGTTATGAAATTTTAGGAAGCAAATTTTGGGTGAAAAAAGTTTTTTACTAAGATTTTTTTACAAATTTCTTTTTTGATCATGGCCTTTTAACATAAATATTTACAATCAGGTATAACTGTAATTAATCATTTCATCATACTTCTGACCTTTATCAAAATCATTTTGACTTGTTATATTTATTCATTTCATTCTAAAATTATAACAGTGACAGAACGGGAATCCATTTGCCCACTAGTTATTCATTATTTGTATCTTTGAATGGAAATTCTGGATGGAGCTTCACCCTAAAAACAAAAAAGATTTATTATAAATAAAGATATATCTTTCAAAAATTAAATGCATGGTTTTTATTTATATGTGATAAATCGTAACGAATGCTCCAGGATGTATAAATATTACAATAATAACTCATTTTTGCCCTGCTTTCCTTAGTAGAAAACAAATTTAAAAAAAAACAAAACAACAAACTACATTGTTGCATCAAAAATATATCTTTGACTTTATATTGTAAATAATAATAAATTGTAGAAAATAGAATAACTATGGATATGCAGGGGCCGATATTAACATCATCTCTCGGATATTTTGCCATATCGATAATATCGGTATCTCGTTTTATCAATAATATCAGAATCATTGACAGGATCGAGATTCGATCGATAGACCGATGTTTTTTTTACTCAATAGTAAAATACAACTAAAATATACATTCAAAAAAAGAGTGTCTGTATCTATAATTAATTTGTAGTTAAGTATTACCTAAATTGGCAGATATCAGTTTATGTATATCGGTATAGATCGGCGTTGTATTTGTAACCCTTGGTATAACGGTATTGGTAAAAATTTTAGTATCAGTCGATGTATAATTTAGGCTGAATAATTTCTTATTTAAATTTATTTTTTTAACTATCATTTATAGGACATATATTGAGAATTCAAAAATGTAAAGTTGTTATTACGGGTATTTAGAGCCGTCAAAGGGAACTGTTTACTGTATAGTAATTACATAATACTTTAGCGTACCAATTTCAGATTTTTTTTCCTAAATTAAGATGTTTGCCTCAGGCATATCTATAATAAAAATATATTTCATACAACATATATACCCTTTAAAAAAAGAAAAATCAACGATTCGACCAGCTTCCCTTTGATCAAGTTTTTCCAGCTGTTTTATTTCATCTTGGGAAAGACCTATCTCAAGTGCCTGAAAAATAAAAAAATAGGATTATTCCTGCAACTTGTTTTAAATGTCTTATCATGTTTAGGACAGTGAAACTTTGAGTGAATGCTAACTAGATATGCCAAAAACTAGTATTTTACAGTAACAGGTACAACCAACCCAGTTACAAAGAAATACATGTTATTACTAATACCTATTACCCTTTCTTCCCCCAGATACGCATTTACCGATTAGGCAGTCGGTCCATTCCATACAAATACTATAGAAGAGATTGCCGCTATTGCCGCTTCGCTTAGTATTCAGGCACCGTCTTCCTAACTCTTATTCCAATCAGGCTGAGTTAAGCATACTTGTATTTATAAATACGAGTACGAATTTATTCATATCTGATTTTTATGTAAATATGAAAACAAAATATATTCACATAGAATTATTTGTGAATTTCGAATACAACTGTATTCACAAATTTTCCTATAACAAATATACAGGGTGTCCCGAATTTAAATGGCAAAACTTCAGGAACTTATAGGGGATCGAAAAACTAAGACAAAAAGTACTTTAGAGATTTGCTCGTTTTTGCTTAGTTGGAGAAAATCGCAAAAAAAAGAAACAAAACAAAAATGTTATAGGTAGCGATTATCACCGTTCAAAGTTCGTCAGGCTAGGCAGTGAGATATGTAAACACTTAATGTTATCCTTTAAATTCTTTTATTTGTTTACATTTTGGCTTCCTTCTAGGATTATAATTCCTAAATCAGTTTTCAGTCAGTTACTAAGATATTTTTTTGAGAATAGCATCAGCCACAATGCCGCGTACATATTCTAATGTTAAATACGCTGATATGATTTTTGAGTATGGTTTCTGTAACGGTAATGCTTTAGAAGCGGTGCGGGAGAATGCGCGCCGATTTCCAAATAGAAGATTGCCTAATCGACGCGTCTTTTCGTTTACTTTTAATAGACTACGAGAGACTGGGTCGTTCTTAATACGTAATGAAGGCGAGCAATTCCAGGCAGCAATGAGAGCTGATTATCGGAGAAGAAATTGTGTCCAACGCCACTTCGATAACAATCCTGAGACTAGCATCCGAAGCGCATCTGCTGCATTGGGAATATCGCGGCAAGCAATATGGCGAACTTTAAAAGGTGATAATCGCTACCCATACCATCTTCAAAAAGTTCAGAATTTATTACCTCAAGATTATGTCAAGAGATTAAATTTTAGTAACTGGTTTCTTGAAAAAATTCGCGATGATAATTTATTTCCATTAAAAATTATATGGACCGATGAAGCTACCTTTACAAGAAGAGGAATTGTTAATCAAAGAACTTATCATGTATGGGCTCTTGAAAATCCCAGAGCTATTAGAGAGAATAGGTTTCAGCATGAATTTTCTATTAACTTTTGGCTTGGAATTTGGAACGGATTACTGGTGGGACCATATTTTTTACCTGAAAGATTGTATGGAATCACATTTAAACATTTTTTGGAGATTGACTTTTCTAATTATTTAGATGACATTCCCTTACAACAGCGGATTGAAATGTGGTTCCAACTCGATGGATGTCCAGCTCATTAGAGCAGAGCTGCTCGACCTTGGCTGGATATAAATTATCCACAACGATGGATTGGGCGTGGAGGAGTAGTACCTTGGCCACCCATGGATTTCTTCGTATGGGGAACCTTGAATCAGGAAGTTTATTCGGTGTCAATCAACTCAAGAGAGCAATTAAGAGACCGAATCATAGATGCAGTGCACCAAATATCATCAGAACAATGTTTAGCTGCAATTTATCAAGTGAGTGCTAGATGTAATGCTTGCATTGGTGCAAGAGGACAAAATTTTGAGCAATATTTACATTAAAAAGAACATAACATAAATATAAATGTAAATAAATAAGTATAAAAATGAAAACTTGTTTTTTTCTTTTTTTGCGATTTTATCTAAACTTAGCAAAAACGAGCAAATCTCTAAAGGACTTTTTGTCTTAGTTTTTCGGTCCACTATAAGTTCCTGAAGTTTTGCCATTTTAATTCGGGACACCCTGTATATTCACAGGAGAAATTCTAAATATTCACAAAAAATTAATTTATAATATTCACCGTAAAATCTGAGAATAAAATTATTACATTATTATTATTATTATTATTATAGATTAAAGTATGTAATAAGAATTTAATCAGATATAAATATTTTAATACTAATAATTTTTTTTAAAAAATTTAATACTAGTAATTGTCTTGGATTCCATTTTGATTTATCATACTGATAGACTGTAAACAAATGTTTCAGAACAATGTTCCCGATGTTGACAAATTGGTTTATGACTTGTTTCCCGTTGGAGATGGAAGGCACGGGAACATTGAACAAGTTACGACAAGTCTGGACGTGTTCCTGACAGTTCATTTGTTTACAACTCTCTAGTGTTGTGATAATATTATTGATTCCTAGTGTAGTAATAATAATAATTGTTGTGATTCGTCCGTGGTTTATTATTATTTGATTTTACAATGTGGAATCAAGAAAAAACCCTCGAACTTATTAAAATGTTGCATAGCAACCCGTGTTTGTGGGAAGTCACATGTAGTGATTATAAGAATAGAAATAAAAAGAGGGATGCGTTTGAAAAAAATTGCACAGCAATTGGATATAACTGTCGCTGAAGTAGAAAAGAAAATTTGCATTTCGACGGGAGCTAAAAAAAAAAGAAGTGCATCTGGTTTGGAAATGTTCCACTATTAATACATAAGGTCATTGCCATGACTGGTGCCTTCCATTAGTGCTTTTCGTATCTACCACCTTCTTTTTTTTATTCGATTCCTTTGTCTGTTAAGTAAAGTAAATAAATTGGCAACACAAATTTCTGCAATAACCGCACTCGATATGTTCAGAACTGGAGAAACTCTGACTTAAGTCTGAACGCGGAACATTGTTTCGGAACTGTTTATAAACTATTTGGGAACATGTTCAACAATGTTCTGAAATATTTGTTTACAGTCTGGACTAGGACTAAGTAAGCGAAAATTCACGACTCATTTTGTAATTTTTTTTTCATGTTTAAAATATATTTGTGACTGGATAATATATTGGGTAAGAAAGTTTCTTGCTAACACCTCAGGGGGACTTCAGCCGCCTTGAGATTCTGTGATGTTCTCCATACCTTTACCAAGAAATATTCGCTTATTAATTATTTCCACCTTCGTTTATAACCATAACTTTCCAAAAACATTGAAAGTCGAACTGAATTTCTATGGGCATATTCTTACCCCTTCATTTTAATTCATGATCATTATTAAATACATTCAAATACCTTTATAAAAATATTTACTTTCAATACTTTTGAATGATTCAAAACATCAAATATCAATCAAGGTGATACTTTAAGTTGTTAAATCGAGTTGAATGGTTTCTTTTTAATATCATAGCTTTCCTAAATCCATCTGGATAGATACCAACTACGGGTCGGGATATCAGGATATGAGTGCAATAAACATGTATCCTTAATTAATATAGCTGTTGAATTCACCTTGATGTTATTAACTATGTGTGTCAAATTTATACTTTTAGGGATGACTGCAACATTTTTGTGAATCAAGAACGCTAGAAGTACTTGAGCCGCAGTTACACCTTTGGTTTTGGAGATGGATAACACATCCGGATGCTCGAGTAACCTCGGCAACTCTTTACTGAAACAATAAAAATTACCTTTAATTATCTATTACTAGTATTATCCATTACTTTTAATTAATTAAATACCAGTTTAACCAATATAAATCGTAAATAAAAAGGTAACAAGATGACGTGGTAAATTGTAATTTTAATATAGTAACTCAACATTTTTGAAACCTAAACGTTAATAGATTGATAACCCTTTTTTTGTGGGGGTGTTAATAATTCCCCCTTGTTCGGGTACCTAGTATAAGCTATCAATAGAGAACCCCGAGGGTTCATAGCGTCTTTGTTAACAATGAGGGTGCTTTCGACCATAAGATTTTTAGATAAAACCGTTTTTTGAAGAGGAAAATGTATGACCACTTATTTAGGACCTTTATTTTAATGAATAAGAGGATGCTCAAATTACTTAAAGCCTTGAGAGCTAAGGATTATCGTTCACAAGGATATAGGCATTAATAAACTTGAAAAAGAAACGAATTGACTAAAGAAAAATAGAAGGAGGTCGGATTCTATTAGATAAACAGATAAAAAAAAGAGCAGAGCAGAGAATTCTTATTTAATGATTGAAGGCTTGACAAGAGGGAGAAGTGACCGAACCAATGGGATAATATTGGAAACATGGTTCTTTAGAAAGTTTTCACGATATAGAGTAGACCACTTGACAGACTGAGAGAAACATTTTTCAGGAGGTGAGGATTTTTTTTTACTTTCAGAAGAATCGTCGGTAAGTCAAAAAAGAGGCTCCATGTGCAACGAAACAAGCGACGAATTCTATTTAACCTATTGTACTGGAGAAAGAAGTAATGATGGTAGACATGTATAGAGAATACTAGATACTTGTAGGACCAACTGATATATAGAGACAAAATCTGGTGAACAAAGACCTGGCTTACATGACATCGTTGATACTGCAAAAGGTCTATGCCAAAAAGTTTCGACTTGGGATTTAATTGGATTTTTAATCAAACCAAGTAGATCTAGGGTCCTCAAAGACGAACTACGACGTCACCGGTAATAGAAAAGAAGAATCATGCACATTAAAAATGTCGAAATTGGCCTGGCCAATTAATGCTGTGTGACACCAGCCTGTAGGGAAAATTTAAAATCTAATACAAAAAAAGTTTGACAAATGAACATAATACCAATTTCAATGTTTCTCACGATAATCAAACAAAAAAAAAATAGAAGAAAAAAAAGAATTTTAAATAAAAAAAAATTCTCTCTCTTGAAAATCAGCTGTTGGCATATGACCTCTTGCAGTACCAACGACGATATGGGAATTATCTGGAAGAATTGGAGAAAGCATGAAGAAAAACATGAGGCCATGAGCATCGAATGAAATAAGTAGAGAAAGCGTATTTAAGGTCGGAGCTGAAAGAAAAGCGATAGGGAGAAAGAAAATTTCTGATACAATTGGATAATCGGAAAGGATCCAATATTTGCATATCAAAGAAACGGGTCCATCTTTTTCCTTTACTTTTTTGTGCGATTAATAACAAAAAATATATGAATGAAAACTACTTAAATATGTTTCTATTATCGTACCATATACCAAAACACTCAAACAGTTTAATGCTTCCTGGAGATCCAAGAGGAGAATATGCTGTTACTGTGATTCCATTCTTTTCTGCGAATTCTCGGAGGTCATTTTGCTGCATATAAAGATGCATTTCAATTTGCAGATTAGCTGGCTTGATGCTACCCTTACTTAATATCTTAGAGATCTGATGTTTGTTAAAGTTTGAGAGACCTATATATCTAGTTTTCTTGCTGTGTACCAACTTCTCCATTTCCTAAAATACCAAATAATATTTTTAAAACAAAATTTAGGTCAGCATCTGATTTTTTGCCTTATCAATCATGAGTAAATATAATGATATAATGAGTAAATAGGTATTACTCAGCCGAAGTAACAGGTATAAGTATGGACAGTCTTTAGCGCATATTCAAAAGTACATTAAATAAGTATATTCACCTTCCAAACAGCAACGATGTCAGTTGTCATATCCAATTGTATTGAACCATCATCGGAAAAGGGATGCAAGGATTCTCCCTCTTTAAATGCAAATGGAACATGGACGAGATACAAATCGACGTAATCTAGTCGAAGCAGTTCTAAAGACTTGTCAATAAATTTCAAAACTGAGCTAGGACGATTTCCAGCGGCGGGTAGCTAAAACATGTCGTTTAGTTTTATCAATTATTGTGCTTTACAACTAAAAATGAGAAATAATAACCATGCAGGAAAACATTAATTGAAAATTCTATAATAATTCTTGTTTCTTCTTCAGATAAGATTTGTTTTTTATTTTACATTTTTATGAATAAAAAGATACCTACAGACTTTATTTTTTATATTTTTCATTTGGGTCAATAGAAAAAATTCTTACTAATATTCATGCTGAATTCAAGTAATATATTGTTTCCTGAAATGTAAGATACTCGATATTAATTATAGTAGTTATCCCATTGAAATTAAATTGGAAGGTGAAAGGATAATATACCACTATTAATGTCCATGATTATAATCAATAAGAGACGAAGGTGACTTTTTTTTTCTAAAATCCAAACATGATTCAACAACTCTTTGACAAAGAACCGTGCATCACAACTTCCAAATTTTGACTTTTACCAAACTTCTTAAGGAAATGTTGCATAACTTTATATCTTTTTCTTCTATCGGCGCAGCCCTTGGCCTGCTCAACATCTGCTAACAATTTTTCTCAATCTCTTGCAACGGCAGCAGAGTTTAGTTGCCATAGGACCTGGACCACTCCATCTCTCCATCGGCTCTTCGGCCGACGGCGCAAACCCTCTGGAGCTCTAATGCACACTCTATAGGCCACTCTCTTGCTGCTCATCCTCATAACATGGCAAGCCATTTTAACCTTTTTGTTTGCTGCTGCTGAGTTCTTTATAGATTTTTGCCGTTTTTCCTTCGTCCTCATAATACTCACATACGGGTCCGAGAATGATCCTCAATATACCTCTATCAAATATGTCCGGCAGGTTAATATCTTTTTACTCGAGGGCCCAAGTTTCTGCACCATATGCGACTACTGGTCAAATAACGGTTTTATACAGAATAAACTTGGTGGCACGGCTAGCAAGTTTGCTTCTGAGTATTTCGAGATGGCGAAAAAGTCTCTATTCCCTGTTGATATTCTACTTCTGACCCCTTCTTCCTCAAAGAGGTTTTCATGATGGAACACAGATAACGAAAGCTTTTGACTGATTCTGTGATGTAGGGACCCAGGCCATACTGATTCCGTCTCTGTGCTTGGTTTTTCTCTTATTAAAATGTAGGCAGACCTCCTTTGACTTAACCTCCAGAGCTTCAAAGTCAGCCCTTATGCTCGGGACAGATCTCCCAATGATTAAGACGTTATCTTCTTATGCAAGAAGATCTTTGTAAGTATAGTCCCTTTCTGATAGCCCTGCTCTATTGATAATTGCCTAGCCTAACTTTAGATCACAAGCCTAAATTTTTTTTCGGAACTGTAACTCTCTATAACCATTAATCAAATTCTTACATTTTTTTTTAAAATTAAACTCTGTCTATATCTTCTGTGAGGAAAATAAAGCAAATTGATTAGAAAAACAGCATCTCAGTCAATTTATTGTTTGATTAGCATTCTGAATTTCATCCAAAACCTATGTTAAGGAATTCTTTATATTGTTGTTTCCTCATTTCAGTTGCTTTACATTTTATAGTCAAGTTCTTTGAGGTAAAACACACGAAAGTTATCTGCCTCTGATCTGCCAGTCCTCTGATAGTTAAAAGGTATGATATTTCTTATATAGCTTTATCATTGAATGTACAGATAACAATTAAAACCACATGATTTTACTTCCCTCTCAAAACATCCTTACTATACGACAAGATCTCCAAGAAATTTACCCATCATATCACGAGTTTGCACTTGTAAGGGAACAATATCTCTCGCGCTCATGCTAGATTTAGCTAAACTTTTTGGAATGTGAACATAATGAACTTGCAAAAACCAAGTGAGGCTCTATACGATAAGGAGCTCTTTGATACCTGTTCTCCACACATCCTTCGCTGACAATTACCGGGCACGAAACATGAAATGACCTCTTTTAATCCTCAACGTACCTTTTGTAAATGGAACTCTTTGACAATCAATGGTGAATTAACCTTATGAGTTCCAACGCAAGCAGGAGTTTATCCTGCGCCGCGAATTCCTTTCAACTATTAAATGGCTTTTCAATGATCAACACAAACTGAAATTCGACAAAGAATGATATTTTCTTTAGTTCCTAGGCAAAGAAATATTACCATGGAACTCCAAAAAAACAAAAAAGATTGTTTTATATTAACTCTTTCTTTTTTTCACTTATTTGATTTTTTTTTTAAATTTTACTATCATCCTGTAAATAATTTTATCGAGGATGAAAGTAATGTAATATCATATCCCAATGCCTGCAATTGGGGAATTGAAATAAAAATAAGAAAAAGAATAATTAAATAAATAAATTTATTAAGATTCTACAGTAATATAACTAGACTGACCTTAGTACAGTACTGACCTTAGTAGTGATGAATAGTTCTTCCCTTTTGATCTTTCCAGATTTTAGCCACCTGCTCAAAACATTTCCAATCGCTTCCTCATTTTCGTAAGCGCTGGCTGTATCAATATGGCGGTACCCACATTCCAAAGCTATTTCCAAGGCCTTTTCCAATTCTTCGCCGTTCACCTTAATTCGAACGACATTAGATACGTACTCAAACTAACTTAATAATTACTTCAATTATTATTATATGTATTATATAACATTAGTCCTCGATTTTCGAACATTCTATTTACGTACATACTTTTGCGGTATGATTTTTTTTTTTTGTTCAATAATTTTTATGGGATGTTTTAATTTATAAAATAACCCTTAATTTAACCTAATCCTTGCTCCTCGGAATATTATGAAAAGGTAGCCACGTTGCTAAACATAAAAGTCCAATTTTTAGAAAAGCAATATCAAAAGAAGCACACTGCTACTACATGCCTATGTATGCTTTTAAGTAGCTACTTCCTACTTTCAGGTAAAGAACCTCTTATATGGCGTTTATTCAGCTCGCATTTTGTTCTCGAAACACTCATTTTTGTTTCTGTTTTAAAAATTTAGTTTTAGTTTACGATTTCATGTGTGCAATTTACAGACCATAATTGTACAAAAAGTTTATAAATGTTTTCACGTGTTACAATGATAAGTGAAAACAGAAAATACGACTGTTTACAATGGAAAATAGAAATCAAGATCCAAACAAAGATGAATGTGACTGTGCAATCTGGAAGCGGCACATCTCTCTCTTCGGAAGTTCTCATGACGTACCCAAACAGCATTAACCTCGAACTTATAACAAATAACTAACAAAGAGTATTCACACAGTTGTGAGAATATTTCTGTGACTATAGGGTTTTTTAACCCTTTCAGTCACCATGTCCACAATTGTGGACACCGATTTTGTTAGGGATACCAAAACAAAAAATTTGTTTACTTGATATTTCTGATAATTTTTTGCCAAGAAGCAGCACTAAGTATTCCAAAAAGGTATAAACTTTAATCTTGTTTTTCTATACTTGTTTTTCTATATTTGATATACCTAAAGTAAAACTAAATCTAAATATATCAAATATATATAAACTAAAATATAAGGGTTTGAAATCGATAATTATTTTTTCCAAAATATCATCTTATAATTATTATTTCTGATTTTTAATTTAAAAATCATTCTTATTTTATAAATAAAAATTTAAATCTATCTTAGGTATTTATTAATTGGATTAAAAATAATGATCACTCACCGAGTGATACGGTATTAAATAAATAATAATGTTTAATTGCGATCAAAAAAATATTTATCAGAAAATAAAAATCACCTTTTAAAAGCAAATTAATTTATTATAACATGTGGATTCCAAATCTGGTGCTACTTTGCTTCTAACTTCAATAATGACCGAATTATGGCCCTTAAGGGCCCATTCACACTAGCGCTCCGCTCCCGCTCCACTCCCGGTCCGCTCTCCTAATGTCTTACCATATTCACACTATATAATTTTACAACGTTCAATTTTGAAAGGTTTAAGCTATTAAAGCCATTAATAATCGAAGTTGTCTGTATTCGGATTTTAATTAATGATTAACTTTCAGTTATTTAAGTATTCATTTATTCTTCAATTTTACGGCCAAAAAAAAAAAACAATTTTTCGTTTGTAGAAATAGCTGGTAAGTGTACTTTTCTTGATGAAGAAGATAATATTATCAAAAAATATAATAAGAAGAATATATTGCAACACAATGATAATTATTAATAATAATTATAAATTAATTTGATTAATGGTGAAGAAATAATTTAAATTTTTTTCGGAATGTATTCAAATACGCTTGAAAATTTCAAGTTAAAATCGGTAAATGCTACAAATTTACCGATTGTATTCTCTTCTTTTCCTGATTAATATTTTAATTATTTTTTGCTTTAATATATTTTTTTGTTAATTATCTGACATTTTTCATAATATACTGCATTTTTATTCGTTTCAAATTAAACGTTATTTTATAATAGCAATGAGTGTGTAGTCAATAAATAAATCGGTGACCATTTTTTACGAGTACATTAATTCATAGCAAAATATATCTCAAACATAACATGAATTTTTCACGTCGAAAAACCGCGCGTATTGTTGGTGATTTTTTTTTTTTTTTTTTATCATTTCAATCGTATTCGAATACATTCGGGAAAAAAATTTAAATTATTTTTTCACCATTAATTAAATTAATTTATAATTATATATATATTTATATATATATTTTAAAGTTTAACTTTTTTGGCCGTAAAATTGATGAATAAATACATACTTTAATAACTGAAAGTTAATTATTAATTAAAATCCAAATACAGACGGTTTCGATTATTAATGGCTTCAATCATGAACGGTGTAAAATTATATAATGTAAATATGAAAAGACTTTAGGAGAGTGGAGCGAGAGTGGAGCGGGGCCGGACCTGGGCCAATATTGTGATTAACCTCTCTCTATTCCTCTTTAGAATATTTTGCCAGTGAGGCCGGACCTGGAGCGGAGCGGCAGCGGAGCGCTAGTGTGAATGGGGTAGAGCGAGAGCGGACCGGGAGTGGAGCGAGACCGGAGCGGTACCGATAGTGGAATTCTCTGTCTATTTCTCTTTAGAATATTTGAGCGGACCGGGAGTGGAGCGGGAGCGGAGCGATAGTGTGAATCCGCCCTAAATCAGGTAATTGGCTTTGAATCAAAATGGCGGATCACAATAAAGAGGTACTAGGATTGTCCCCGGATGAGCTTGGGCCTTCTTGCAAAATTGTATTAAAATTGGCAAAGTAGTTTTAAATCGGCGTACAGCGGACGGACGAGATTTTTTATTTATAATTTTCGGATTCTACGCATCTTGAAATGTAATGTCAAATTTTTAAGGATGGGGGGGGTGTAAAAAAACGTATTCTTTGGAACATCACAATAATAAACTAAAAATTTATATTTCTGATTTATAAAAGTATTAGTCGAAAATTATTATTATTGTTAATCAAAACATTTAATTTAAAAATAATGATCAGGTTATGATTTTTTTCACTTTAGATAAAAAAAAAAAAAAAAATCAATCAATAAAAATCATCAAATTGAAAATTTTGATCGGATTTTATTTTTGTAATTATCGATTTCAAACCCTGCAAAATATAAATCTAATCTCTCTTATGTGATGGAAATAGTGAGGGGTGCGGTAAAATAAAACTAAACTATATGTGCAATAACATATATTGGGCCGACGTTTCGACCCGAGTTTCAGGTCTTCATCAGGGCGAAGTATGAAACAAGAAAGCAACCAATGAAAATACGTATATGAAGAAAATAAAAAAAATTATGTATAGGTATACATGAAAATTAGTAATTACAGAACAAAAGAATATGAATAAAACTTTGGAATTGGATATTAAAAGATTTTGTTTTGTGTGATGGAAATGGGTGTTTTTATTATTTTATTTTTATTGGACGATTGTTTCAAAAAGACGTGGTGCACAATTGGATCGAGAGGAAAATTTTTTTGACGATGTTGATTGAAGATTAACTTCAAAAAAGCTTCCTAGTAAGTCTATCAATTATTCAAGCTAAGGGTTGAATTTAGATCCCTCTACTTTCCAACATTTCGACTCTATACACATTTCAGGAACCAATCATGTACGAAAATGAAGGACTTCTTTTATTCCTATCCCTGTTTCTGAGAGTTCTTTTTACACGTATTTGTTTACGCTATTGCTAATATAATTATGAAATATTCCTAACAAAAATTAATTAAAGTGAATCTTCCCGTTAGTCGAGTAGGTATTTCAGATCGAACGTAAATACAAATTGTTAACATTGGGTTTTTCGTTTTAATTTCATTCTGTCTTCTTTCTGTACGGACGATGTATCTGGTATATACTGGTATTATTTTGGAAAATTTAGCTATAGGTAACTTCAAATGTTTGCTTAATCGATACATTACATACAATTAACTTTAAAAACAAATAAAAAAAAAAAATATCCCTCAAAATACTCTCCATTTTTTGACGATTTGCCATCTAACAAAATTCGAATACTACAATCATTTGCCGATTTGATATTTAAATTTTTTTTAAAAAGTGAAATAAAACATTTCAATTCTTTCTAGAAATCCAACTCGCACACTTACTAATTCGATTGATTAGCCGTTCTAATAAGATTAATTTTGATATTCAAGTTTATAGAAAATATTATAATGTTTATAGAAAATATAATCTAATTACCTGAAGAATACCAATCGACTTAAACTGCTTCTGAAATTAGTTCATAATTTCAAAGAGTTATATAGCTTTGACTTTTCTTATATTTAGGTAAAAATAGAATTCAGATTCAATATTGGAACTAGATTTTTATAACTGTCAAATATTTAACCCAACCCGCATGTACCTTTTCCAAGTCAAGTGTAACCTTTTCCAAGTCAAGTGTTACCATTTCCAAGTCTACTGCAACCCTTTCCAAGTCACAAGAAACCCTTTGAAATTCAAATGTAACCCTTTCCAAATCAAATGGAACCCCTTTCAATAGATAAATGAAATAGATAGGGTGACGATTGAGTTGGAAGGGGTTCCATTTGATTTGGAAAGGGTTACTTTTGAATTGGAAAGGGTTTCTTGTGACTTGGAAAGGGTTACAAGAGACTTGGAAAAGGTTACCCTCGACTTGGAAAAGGTTACACTTGACTTGGAAAGGGTTTCTTTTGACTTGGAAAGGGTTACAGTTGACTTGGAAATGCTATATATGTATATTCGTAATCAGCATAGCATTTCCTACAGTGGCAGAACTAGAAGTTATTTGGGGGAGGGGGCAACTTGTGATGACCGGGAGTGGCCCGATTTATCATACTCAATGATTGACCTGGGGGAAGTTACTGGGATTTCGTTATTGCTACTAAGACATCTGAAATAATTTAGGTTACAGCAATTCTTTTTTTCCTTATCTTTCCAATTTCATGGAGAGGGGCTAGGGCCCCCTCTTATATACGCCTCTGATGAAGTATATAATTCTATAATTAATTTTATTTTTTCTAAGAACATCTTATAGGTATTGTGAAGAAATGTACCCCGTCTCCATTGTTCGGTTTATTCATACTTTAATGATGGCTTCGGATGAGATGGAGATCATTGAAGGCAGATAAAGGATTAATCATTAAAGACCAGTTTTCTTTCACGAAGCATTAAGGTGACCGCCCATCATTTAGTTCCAGTTCAATTAGGACTATGAAAGAACTTACAATACCTTTATTATCAATATTTGCTGTGTATAATAATAATTATATATGTATATGTGTGTGTGTGTGTGTGCGTGTGCGTGTTCGTTTGCGTGTGCGTGTGCGTGTGGGTGTGCGTGTGCGTATGCATGTGCGTGTGCGCGTGCCCGTGCGCGTGTGCGTGTGTGCGTGTGCGTGTGCATGTGCGTGCGTGCGTGCGTGCGTGTGTGTGTGTGTGGTCTCAGTTGTAAATATCAACTGCAGTACTCAAGACACGAAATCTGGAACACGAAAAAAAAAATATTACATATCTTACGCAATAATCCATAAAAACACTCGCACACCCAAACCAGTTGTTTGAATAATCATTTGTATATGAAAAATCTACTGAGACCAGGAAAACGAAAGTCCAAGGGTATTTATAACGAATTCAGTTATAATTGTTGGGGGGGGGGGGGGATAACTTATAAATGTCGGTTTTTTACTTTTTTTTTTTTTTTTTTTGTATAATAAAATATTATTATAAGCGAATGAAATTCCGATAACTGTAGGTTCTATAAAATTTTAATATAGCCTAGATGATTTATTTTTAGTCCTTATGAAAATACTTAGTTTTACTTATATTATTATTATAACTATAATATAAATATGATATTATAGTTATATATATTAAATATAAAAGTAAAATTATTAACAATAATTATTTATTATTTTTCTTTTTTTTTGCCCATGTACATTATCCTATGCACTGAATATATTTTACAATATTCAAATCTCTCTCCTATTTATTTTTCCAAAATTTCAACTGACAACAGAATTTTAATAGACAACCTAAGTAACCCTCAATGCCATGACATATTGACTGAGACAATTATAAAAAAGATCTTACACCATCTTCACATGGACATTACAGTCAAAACAGAATGGGTTAAATGGCACAGCGGGATCGCAGGAAACGAAGCAGCGGACGCCTAGGAAAATCTGCCTCGTGTAATAGTCTCCACCCCATAACCTCCGACAAAATCCCCTTATCTTATATTAAAAAACATATTTTGGCTGAAATCATAAATAATTGGAACATACACAATGGCAAAAAATAACAAAAGGAAGACCGCTCTATAAATTTGTTCCAGAAATCACACTTACTAACTATGACAAAATTAAAAGTTCGTACTACAAACTGACACAATTCTTAACTGAACACGAACAAAGCAAATCTTACCTAAAACGATTTCACCTGACGAACTCTGACACCTGCAACTGTGACGACAAACATTTCATCATTTTCTATACGACCTGCCCAATTTTTGACAATAAAAGATACAATCTAATAAGAAGCATCGTTTTAAAAGGGGACAGCTGGCCGTTAAATGAAAAGGGCATTTATAAAAATTATAATAAAGAATTGAAATTATTATAAATGAAATCGATTTTGAACTTCTTTAAGAAGACCAAGAAAATTGAAAAGTCGGACATTTTGATGTTTTGTTTTTATTTTCATTTATTTTACTTTATTGTAATTTTTTTCTCATTTACTTTATTTAAAGTTTTGTGTTATAAAATAGTTTAATATATAGTTTTGTGTTATATCTCATGTTAAAATATAATATTTTGTACTCTACATACATATAATATATACTATCTACATATTTTGTATTTTTTTGTTTTTGTTTTTCCTTAAATACCCGATTAATTCTGTACCTGTATAATTTATATGTATAATTTTAAAATCTAATGTATTGATACATGTGTTATGCCTAGTGCAAGAAGCATGTACACATTAACAAATATACAGCTCTTATACAGGGTTACTGTATGAGGGAAAGAAAGAAAAAATTATCCTTTACGAATTTTTATATAAAAAATTAATATTTCTTTTGGACAGTACTTTACACGTCTAATATGAGAGATTATTTCTATTTTTTTTCCCTCCTTTTTTTCTAATCATCAAATTCTTTCTTAGTTTGTTTATCTTCTTTTTGTTTCATCACCAGTAATTAAGAGAGGCGGCTAAATATTTCAAATAAACAAAAATAAAGGCACTTTAAAATAAAGATATTTCGGCATTCCACTGTTTATATATAAGTAAAAAACAAGGTCATGCCAAAACTAAAATTGTACATTAATGTAACGAGTTTAATCAAAATCGTAAGTCCTATTTCCGATAAAATCAAAAAACAAGTTTAAAATTAAAGATAAATTTGTTCCTCCAGTAAATCCATTTTAACGGTAAATATTATCTAACATATGAAAGGCACGTCCTTAGATAACAATAGCCTTAATTACTTGAATGCTGGTTACATTACCAGGCGTACTTAAATTTTTGATGATTGAAATATTTTCCTGTAACATATATTTTTCGCTTAGTGAGGTAAATAAAAATATCAATTCTCGTCACATTTTTCACATCCATAAAAAATAAAAAAATAATTTATTTCTAAAACGTTTACGAATTCGGTAGTAATGTCAAGTTCAAAAAACGAGTTAGTTTTTTTTATTTACATTTATCTGGTAAATGTGCAAAAATTGAAACTTGAACTGATCTTTGTCCACATTAAATGGTTTATAATTTGAAACATGACTGAAAGGGCATCTAACGCTTTTTTGATTGGTCAAGACGTTCTTGTCATGACCCCTCTCAACTTTGATACTTAATCCGCCCTTGATCCCATTGAATCAAGTTACTTGTAAGAGACGATAAAAATCAAATAAAAAGGAAAAGTATCTCCCAAATATAAGAGGTTTCTTTTATTATTTTTTCATATAATTTGTATGAAGCTTTTGAACTAAACAATGTATTACAGAATCTAGGCCAATCAGAACCGAGACAATATAGCAACATGGGTATTTTCCTAAAAATAATAATAAAATAAAAAATTACCTGCCAAGTCCCGAAGCCAACTTTAGGCATAAAATGCCCCAAGGGCAACCGAATCGATGACGACATAACGCCCGTTGAAAGTCCCGCTTAACGACTAGATACCTAATCGAGAACAGCTTCAAAGAAGTTTCTCCCACCACCACCACCATAGGATCTTAATTAATGAGCGAATGTCTTCCAGAAAAATGAATCAATAATAATGTTATTACTAACAATTGTAATTGTGTAATTCACAATTTTCCGTGTTCAAATAGGAAGTAGTCACGAACAATATTCCAAAGCTAATCAGCAATGGTGATAGGATGTTAAAAAAATATTCATAAAGATGGGAAACCGGTATTCTTACTTCCCGTTTTGGAGGCGGAAAATGAAAAATATTGGGCGAATGAGATTAATACGCAAGTATTGAATATGTAATTAATTTAAAAAATTAATAAATACATAAATTTATAGAAAGATTAGAAAAAATTAATTGCTTATTATATTTTTATTTATTACTACTGTACGTATATATTTTTTAAAACCAAGGTGTCTTACACCAACTGGTTGGTAGCAATGGTGTACCTAGCCTACTCATTCTTCGGGCCCCCTTAAGAGGGAGGAGTAAACATTTCCTGAAATGTCCCCATTGACATTGGTACTAATGTAGCAGCATCATAAGGAACATCAACATCTCTCAAGATTATAAAACCAGAATAACTTTAAATCACCATTTCCATAGTTTTACTAGACCCAGTAAGATGACCACCTATTTCCTGGCATCCAACCTTTTCTAAATTATCCGATCTCGCCTTCCATCATATATCTCCGAACTTCTTCAGTTCAAATCCTCGGTTTATTCCCGCAATATCCACTCTAGTTCTTCAGATATTTACACTCCGGCCCAACGTACCTGAGCTTTCGAAAGTTTTTTTTTATTAACCGGCACATCTTTCATTATACATCCCTATGGAAATCCCGCCTGCTCAACACGTTCACGCCGGAGTGTAACACCGGTGGCTCACACTTGACTGCCTCATCGGGCGGCGTGTATCACCGGTGGCTCACAATTGATTGCCTCGTCGGCCAAATAATTAGATCTTCAACACTTTGACTGCCGAAAAAAATACCTTAGAGTTGCGCTCTTGTTTCGACACAATTTTAATATTTAATTCTCTGACAAGAGAACAGTTACTCGATTTCAGGTGACATGGCAGCCAAAGAGTTAAAGTTTTATATAGAAAGTAGAAATAATATCTATATACCTGAAAATTAAAATAATGAAAATTTAACGCAAATTCATTTGCTTTTATATTTATTTGTATTTATATTCATATACTTATAAACATTTATTTTTTAATAACAATTATAATTAATATCGTATTATAAACATAACTAGTAGGGTAGTATTTTTTATTGTTCATTTTATTATTAACCAATCAAGTAAAGGCAACAAAGAAGCTTGTTTTATTATTATTTTATTCCTTTTTCACAATATAAACCTCAAGTTCTTTTATTTATTTATTTTTTATCAATCGTTAAGATACCAAACCAAATCCTAATTTGCGTAAAAAAAAAATATAATTCCTTGCTCCCCATGGCGATGTTCAAAGATTGATAAAGGTATTCATTTTTTTTCAGACGTGATTATCCTAGGAACTACAAATTCAATTTATTAACAAACATTAAGTAAAAATCCCACAAGTTCATGACAATTTAACTACAATTTTACTTGTGAATTAGCCTACATGCTGTTATCTGCCATTTTTTATAACCTCAGACTCCCTGATAAAATGAAAAGAAATGGAATAAGAATAACATAACACTTATGTCTAAATGAATTTAAATTAGAATTGGTTTTAATTTGGCTAAATTAGGTACTACTATAGAGGTGCTTCTCCTTTTTAAATGAACTAAGATCTTGTAATCATTCTCTAGACAAAATCTAGAAAGTATCCATGTGGTTCATAGGTGTTTAGTGTGGCCCCATTCCCAACTCGACTCAAAAAGAATCATTGGGGGTTTGTTTATCCCTTTTGAGCGAGTGAAAGTCGAAAGCTGCAATAAAATACAGATGTTCAAGTGCCTCAATTTAACTGACATGGATGTGATGGAAGTTCATTAGCTAAGGTCGTAAATAGTGATCCAAATGAAGGGAGGTTACACTCATCAACTTAATGATTTAGTACAATAAGTTTAAGTATCACAAACAACTCACCCTGATATGGCTCCATAAAACGGTATGCTATGACACAATGGCTAATTTAAAAGAACCAAATGATATATGAGCAGGATTCCACACACTGCTTTAAAAAATTTATAACTTTTAAGTTGTCTTTATTGAATCCTCATAAAGTCACTTGAAGAGATAAAGTGATTTAAAAAAAAGATATATATATATAAAATATTTTTTGGGGGCGATTTTAATTTGTGTAATGAATATGAGCCTTGGACTCATATCCACAGCACAAATTAAAATCGCCCCATAATCCAATAAAAAATAAATTTAATCATTAATACCATTTTTATATTCTAAAGAAGTTGATGCTTATTCTAAATTACAAATTATAGTAAAATTTAAAAAAAAAAGTCTGATATCATTTAAATAAATTATGTTGCCTGATCACACGTATGATATAAGTGAATGTGGTAAAAGTGATGGTGGATGATCTATAATTTTTCCTTGCTCACATTTTTAATGTTTTTTTTGTGTAATATAAAGTTTAAAAATGATAGCTCCAGAGAAAAAGATAGTAATAATTTGAATTAACAGGTAATGACCACATAATATACATAAAAATAAATGAATGTAATATGGTTTATAATTAATTTTATGGGTAATACACAATTAAAAAAGAGTTAAAGGAAGAGTTTAGTAAGGAAAAATCCTTTTAAATAATTATGAAATTAAAACTACATTATTTGATAATTTATTTAATTTAACATTAAATAATTTTAAACATGGGTTACCGATATGTGTGAACAATTAAAATATTTTATAGAGTATTTATTTCATAAGAAGAATCTTTCAGGTAACAATTAAATTAGAGTATGGAATATTAAGGAATCAAGGGATCCACTCTTCTCCCTCAAGTAACTCAGAAATAAATTCCTGCACCCTTTGGAAGGCTGATTTATTATCTGAAGAATATAGGTCATTTAAGTAATCTTCATTTCTTATACAAAAGTAAGACCTGATGGGGCTCCTAAAAAAATCATTTAAAAAAAATTAACAAATATAATTTTTCAAAACCACATTTTATACAAATTGGATGGAAAGTTTTAATTATTTAAGTATACAAGTAATAGTACCTTATTTTTCTCTTTTATTTACCTTAATCACTTTTGTTAGGTTACATAAGAAAATAATAATAGGTAATTATACTTAGTTTTGTCCTAGTAAATAAATTTCGATCAAAATAACATGGTATATATATATTTATATATATATATATATATATATATATATATATATATATATATACATGTATATGTATTATATGTATATACACATAAAAAGAGGCTAATAAAACTAAAAACAATATTGGATATAAAATATTAATGTAATGCAGAATGTTGAAACATTGATGTAAAAGTAAATGATGAAAAAAATAAATAAAACAGAAGAATAATTTACAAAAAAAATTAAATTTATTTATATAATTATATACCAACGTTGAGAAAAACATTCCAGAAAAGAATAAACACATTGAACACCTCAAAACTTTGGTATGAACATAAAACAGCTTAAATATGATTTTTTAAGTGTTAATAAAAAATAAAATAAAATAAAAATAAATGTACATTGAAAACATCTGAAGAAGGATACTGCATGAAACTGGGCATCAACATTTCCAAAACACAGTTGTCAAAAGTAAGAAATGTTACTAAATTTAAGGAATTAAACTAACATCATCTTGATATATACTATACTACTAAATATAAACTGTTTTTTTTTTTTAAATTTTACCTTAATAAAGAATGCTATTAAAATTCGTAATTACGGGTTTCATGAAATGCTGAAATAGAAAAATTTACTTTATTCTCCTCTAAAAAATAATTAAATCCACTGCACTTCAATTATCAATAGACTTTGTTTTTATATTTTACTGAAACTCTACCTATATGCCAAATATGAAGTTTTTTATTCACATCAAAAGGTAAATAAAATAAGATAGAGGAGGATTATAGCTTCTTTTGGGTCTAAAATAATAATGCATTTTTTTTAATGTATTGGACCATATAAATACATTTACATATTTATTTTAGGGAAATGAAAAATAATAATAGTTTTTAACACTTCGAACAATCTTACATACATTTTGTATTTGACGAATTTAAGGTCAATAATAAAATTTCTTTGAAGTCATATAGCCTGGTAATGGTATTTAATGGTTAAGGAAAAGTGCATTGATTGTTTGGGCAAAACTTAGAATCATCAAAAATGTTTGATAAAAATTAGTGACCCATCAGGTGTGCGTTCGCTTCATTCATATAAAAATTGTTGACCATGAAAATTTGAAATTTTATCTTAAAGAATGCTAAAAAATTGAAATAAAATGCCAAATTCTGGAATCTGCTGGCAAAACTTATTTCATTTTTTATTTCTTGTGAGAAAAATTATCCCAATAGAACAATACACACATAAATTTAAAATAAATAGGTAAAAAACAAGAATCAGTAGCCTAGAGGCATCCAGCAACTGCTTTTTACAAAAATAGTATTATTATTTTTGGATTTTTTTAATGGTGCAGCCTTAAAGGTAGGAATACCCCCAACCCGAACTAACCTAGATAATGGCTACATATGTACTATTTAAAATTGTTTGAACTTTTGTGTTACAAGCTTGTGTACAGCATCATGCTGAACTATATCTAGTATTTTATTACACAATGTGCCTAAAACTAAATCCAAAACATTTAGTAAATAATAAAATAAATTAGACTAATAAATTATCAAGCCAGAAAACAACCAAGTGAACAGAACTAAGATAAAAAGAGCATAATTAAGAATAACTGTTAAAGGGAGTTACATTTCCCTTAATACTTAGTTTGATACAATCCTGACTTTAAACATTCAAACCATAAATAAATTAATAACCATTACCTGCACAAAGGACAACTTTTCAGCCTATTGAAACAAGATCCACAAACACAAGTGTGCCTACATGGTAACAAGGCTCGTGACAACGGTAAGTTTAAACAAACAACACATAGATGGCGAGTTTTTTCCCTTTCCAATAAATTAATATCCTTTTCCATACTTGTGTTTCCTTGATCTTCACTGGCAAGATAGAGTTGCTGAAAAGTAATTTAAAAATTAAGCAATATTCAATTTTAGACAAAATAATCATAAAGTTTATTTAAAAGAACATAAATAAGTCATCCACAATGATGAACATGTAAAAAAAGTGAAATAGCTTGTAACTACATAACAGGACAGATTATAATTAAATATTTAAAATATACCTTGAAAAAAAAAAAAAAAAGCTTTACCATTATAACTCATGGAGGGTCTTGGGATTTGTACTTTTTAATGAAGTACTGTTCCTTAGCTATGCATGGAGGTTATTTGACCAAACTCGTACTAAACTGCCATGTTAATCCCCCTTCACCAATTCTGTAATTAATAGTACCAACATTAAGAAGCTAGGTTTGTCCTAGAAGGATCTCCTGACCTTAGTATCAATTTATAGCTGTTGTAAAACAATAGAAAAGTATCTGCCACAGACTTGTACCTAAGTTGGTCCTTGAAAATAATAGTGCTCATTCACTGAGCTATTCCACTCAATTATTTTTTAGAATGTTTTCCATTTGATAAATTTGCAAAATAAGTTCTAATAATTTACTATCCTTATCTCAAAGCCCAATGCCTTTTTTGTCAGGGCACAACTTGATCCAAATTTCATATGATTTTCCTCCTTCTACTTTCCATTACTTTATATTCCTAAACAGGTATCTAGGAGAAATCTAGATTCTCTAACATCAGACACAATCAATCCTTTCCTAGTAACAATATCCCAATCCATAGGACTCATATATTCCTCGCATTCAATTGATAAGATTTTCGAACATTAAATCAAACCTTCTTACATCCCTAAATAAACTTGCACCTCTAAAAAAATCAAGTTTCCCCAGCTCTATGGATTAATCCAGAAATCAGAGAACTAATAAAGAAAAAAGATGCAATCAGAAGGCCCACACAAATTCTCAATGACTATTCCAAATTTAAAATTATCTGCAATCCACATTGCACTGTGCCAAGGTTTTCTATGACACCCTTTCCTAACCACCAGATTCTAAATCCAACAGGAAAATTCATCATTGTAAGCTCCCCAACCAATATGCATTATCCAATAATCCCAAAGCAATTACTACGATCCTGATCAAATTATAGGAAAAATAGTAAAACTCAGTCTCCCATTCATACAACACTCCTACATATATAGAACTTTTCCCTGCAGAAAACCAACTTAACAAGGCCCCATATCCTTCAACAGCTGCTGATTTCAGGTCAATTGACATCCTATCAAATCTATGAGACTTTAGAAAGGCTGGACCAATATGAATCCACCACCTTCCTTGACTAAATAGCTTTTCTTAACCCTCTCCAATCCAGTTTCCGTTCAGGTATCTCGACTCAATCTTCGCTGATAAAAATAACTGAAGACCTTCACTCCTCCAGTGGTACAAAAGTAGAGTGAACAAAATCCTTGTTCTTCTTGATTTTTCAACAGCCTTTGATTTCATTTATCATACAGTTCTACTCTCAATATTACTTATCTATATCCAACAGTTATTTAGACTGGTTTAATTCCTTTCTCTTTCTCTGCTCTTAATTAATGATTATTCCCAACAAATCACCATCTTCATCCCTATTCACTCTCTTTGTTTGTAAAAAAAGTTGTTTTTAATAACTTGATGTAGGACAGACAGACTAATTAATGCTACCCAAATTAATTGTCAATAATATTATTCTTAGGGGACTGAGTGTTCCAGAATATAGTGAAACTTTTCATTCATTCATTTAAAAATGTGGTAGGCTATACATATATTATAGTTATTTAATTTACCTTAAGCCTTGAAACTTGACCATTGGCTTGTTTCAAATACTGAGCAATAATACTATTCGGCAATTGGCACACAGAATCATAGCTCACATGTAATATAGTAATTAAAGCAACCTGAAAGAGAAAAAAAAATACTAATAAGATAAATCTTAAATAAATTTTAGAGGACATAGATGATGGTATATATTATTGGGAGGTATTTAGAACAATTAATCCTAATTTTTCTATGAATACTTCAATCCCAACACCAGTTTCACAATCTTTGGATATGGTTATACATTGATTACTTAAGAAAATGTGGTGGTCTAAATTAGGCCATTTTTTTTTTTTTTTTAAATAATGATCGAAAACTAATGATAATGGTTTTTCCTTCATTTTTTAATTTCAACAAAAAATGTTTCCTATTCCTCAATGATAAATAAACAATTTATTCACAAATCATTATTTTTGTTGTATCAATAAAGATTTAAAATAGAATTTTATTAAAATAATAAAATAAAATTTAAGAGAGTAATACTTACTAAGAAAAATCACACAAATTCCAAATATACAAATGTTATGTAAGCCTTACTAAATAAATATTGAAGTTATGCTCTATGATAGAAAACTAGGATAGAAACAAAATTTATGGTTCACCATGCATCAATAGGTTTTTTTAAAAAAAATAATTTTAATAAGAAATACATTCCTTCCTAGAATTTCTTTAAAAATAAAAAAATATTTTTTTTTTTTTATTTGGATGGTCTAGCTGGGATTACTACTATGAGGACCTTCGGAGAGAAGAAAAGATATTCTCTAAAAGACAAATGGAAGGAGGTAGTGAAATGATGTCAGCCGGAATCAGGTATGATCAAAGATAAGATATCCTGATTATTTCTGGCCGAATAAAAAGCAAATACTATCTGAAATTAACTGAAAAATAATTTGAAACAGAAACCAAAGATAACACTATACCCTAGTTCACACATTGAAATTAGTATAAGAGTTTTTAAAAGAAGAAAATGTACAGATCATGGATTCGCCTGAAAGATCCCCAGACTATAACATCGAAAATAACTGTGGACAACTTGCCAGGAATGTTTACAGTGGTAGCTGTCACTTTTCATGTGCTGAAGAAAAAAAAAAAAAAAAAAAACAGGAGGAATTGGCCTAAATCCTTTAAGAATTGATTCACAGCCATTTTGAATCACTTCTCGATCAGATGATTGCTGCTTTGCATTCATGGGTTAGTGATTGCTTAAATAATATCATTAGAAAAACTAATATTGTTTTACAACTTAATAAATTTATTTAATATTAATAACTGTGCTGTAATAAAGTCCCACCTAAAGTACAATATTATTTGTTTATTCATACATATCATTTTTGTTTTTCTCCTATTGAGTAACTATACATTTAAACTTAAGCAGTAAAAGATATTTATGGTATAAGAGAATAATGAACAGTGGTGAAAGTTCAATAAACAGAAAAATATTAGGATGGGCTATCACTTTGTCCCGGACCTTGGTTTATGATGGCCTCTCGACAGCACTTGTGGACAAATTAAAGAAAATCTTTAACTGCAGTCTAAGGTACCTTGAGACTTAATTGGCTATTCCCTTCTGCCCATTGTCGATACTCAGCTCCTACCTACAACAAAGCCATCAACACCCAGCACCTTTCCTACATCCATAGACTTCTACAAAATAGGAAACAAGATCATGCCCTTCTGACCTTTATAACCCTTCCCAGAGAACCAAAACAATTGAACAATCTTTTCTTGACCGTTCCATTACCCTCTGGAATCCCTCCCATCTACTATACACCATGCACCTTCTTAGTCCCCTTTAAATTCAACCTTTTTCTACATCTTTTTACTTCCCTAGCAGAGTTTGTTTAGTTTAAAAAATACTCAATTTGTGATTCGATTAGAAGTATACAAAAGTACATTCTAGTCTCGGTCTTCATGTTCCTAAAATGCCTATACTTTTTCTTTCTCTCTTTTTTTTTTCTTCTACATACATTTTTTAATGTTTCTTTTGTTTTATTTTTGTTTGTTTATTTTTTAGGGATATAAAATTTAAATATATTTAAATTTTACGAGTTTAGTACGATAGCCAGATATTAATTCTTTCATTAATGTGTGCACTTGTTATTCTAAAGAGACATAATCCCCCAATTTAAAGTTTTGTTTCCTATCTATCTATCTACACAGCTTTTTAATATTTGTAATTTGCACAATACTTTTCATAAACCCTTTAACTATACTTTTTCTTTCTCTCTTGTTTTTCTTCTACATACATTTTTTAATGTTTCTTTTGTTTTATTTTTGTTTACTCATTTTTTATGGATATAAAATTTAAATATATTTAAATTTTACTAGTTTAGTACAATAGCCAGATATTAATTCTTTCATTAATGTGTGCACTTGTTATTCTAAAGGGACTTAATCCCCCAATTTAAGTTTTGTTTCCTATCTATCTATCTACATAGCTTTTTAATATTTATAATTTGCACAATACTTTTCATTAACCCTTTAACCGGGCGGGACGTATATAGGCGTCCAACCTAAACAATAGCGTCAATGGGCAGCACGTATAAATACGTCCTTGAAATATATGTTGTGCCCTGGAAAGGTTGGGACTTATATTTTCGTACAACAGAGGCATTAATCATCGATACGTGTATCAAAATGAATTTATATATATATATATATATATATATATATATAATTTATAATATTTATAATAATAATATATTTAGTTTATATTCATATATATCTTTTCTGTACTCTTTGTAACTGGTTAAGACTAAAATTTATAATTTCTTAATTCGATCTTCTATATTTTTGTTAGTATTCTTTTTTTTTTTTGTTTCTCATTTTGTGTGTTCCTTAGTGCTTTATATATAAATAAAAGAAAACGAATATATTTCATAGCCTTTCAAATAATTTTAAGCATAAGTAAAAAAAAATAATAATATGAAGTTACATTGCACCGGGCGTGACGTATATACACGTCCTAGTGAAAGAGCTCGCGCCCGTTATAGGCTACGTAATGTAAAAGAGAACTCCCCGGTTTAAATAAAATTATAGGATGATAGACAATCAATAATTGGTTAATGACATCAAGTGAATCAGTAATAATGCAAAGTAAATTATTTAGTAGTTAAAGTAGGAAACATTTTAAAAAAAAAGACCTACACAAAAACATCTAATTAGGATCAGCATTACATTTAAAACAAGAAATGGATCATACTCCACAGATTTTTTAACAAGGTGTTAAAGATTTAATAGATATTGCTAAACTAAGATTAATTAGATGAAACCTACCAATGAATAAAGTTTACAAAAATTCTATTTAAGGTTGCCAAATTATCCTTCAAACATCTTAATGTTTCTACATTTGTTACCTTTACTCATATTCCTAAACTTCTCATTAAAATGTTGCTATTCAGAGAAATAGTGAGATGTTAGATTCCTTAAAAACACTAACAAAAAATTGTTTTTTATAATGAGAACTTACTGTTTCTTCAGGTTTAGGAGTTTCTTCAAAGTCAGTAACCAAAAATATAACCAAGGGATAACATAATTTTGGTGCAGCCTTAAAATCTTCTGAATTTAAAGAAGGTACGGGTATTTTAAAGACTTTTTCTTCATGGCTGGCATTTCTGAAACAAATTAATCAGTAAAAAATAATATAATATATAAACAGGCACTGACAAAAAAAAATAATTTCAAGATCGAAAAATAAGAAAAACTATAAAATATTTTTTTAAGAATGACAAACAAAGTCTTAAGGATATAACCATATTTTTACATTTATTGGCAGATTTTTATAAAATTAAAAAATATTCAAATATTGTTTTAATACTTTTCAGCTTCACAATTCTTTTACAATTCATTTTTAATTCCTTAAGCTATGAAAAAAATATATATATACATAAAACTAAATCTTGATAAGAAAATAAAATAGTTAAATCCTATATAGATATTTTATATAAGGTGTTCCCTATTTTAATTAACATTCTATTCCAATGAGTCAAAAGTAATTATAAGCGTGTGTGAAAAGCAAACTTGAAGGGCTAGTTTAGTAGACAACCTCAATTTTAAAGAATACTTAATACTGGGCGGATATGGCCTTTGAAGCATGGTGTCTGAGAAGAGGGAATCTTCCATTAAAAGTGGCAACTGATTTTCAAATTAGCATAAGTTGGTCAAGTGAGGGAGCCAAGGAAATAGTAAGAGCTAACGATTTTATTCACAAATATGTCACACCAAACATTTGCTGACCAAAGATGCTATTAGTCCACCTGGAAATATGCTGATCACAGATGTGGGAGTTACGCCTGTTCAACAACCGAAAATTGGCTTGGTCATGAAGAGGACTTGGTCAAAGTAGTTTGGGTCTACTCTAAACTTCTTAAAGGCCCAGTGGCAAATCCAGACTGATGAAGGGAGATATGGAAAAGTGGTAGCCTGATTAAAAAGTATTGACTAACACTGGAATACACACAGGAAATGGAAACTCCAAATTTTCTGGAGAACTGCCTCAGAATAATGTGGGGATTTAACTCTAACGTGCAGAAGATATAAGTTCTTTTTTCCCTTACTGGAGTCAGCTTTCCTCTCTTTTGATTGTATCTTCCTCTTCTCTCATTAAAAATTATCCTTTTTCAAGCTTTTCGGATAGGATGCCTTCTTTCAGGGAATTTCGCATTGTATCTCAAGGAAGCTCTCCAATAATTTTCATTACACCCTCTTGAAACGACCATCATATCAACAACTATTTCAAGAGGTACATCTGTCAAGAAGCACAGACTGACTCATTAATCTTTTCCTAAAATCCCAATGAATCAATGAGTTATCATCAGTTGCCAGAAGGAATAGACCTGATAAGCCATGGTGGTATTATCATGGTGAGAACACTCCTCACTTCACGTTCTACTGACTGTTAGATGGATAAACAAATTCTCTTTATGTATAAAAGGATGATTAATTGTCAGGATTTTCAGTCACAACATTTTTTATATGGCAAGCCAACATTTCAATCGAAACATAAAGATAGCCTTTGTCAAGGCTAAAATAGAGACAAATATATGAGAGACATGTAAAGTATCTATGCTAGAAGATGATAATTAATTGTTTATCATGTAATTATAGATTACATAATCTATAATTAATTATAGATAGTAACAATAAGAAATAACGAAATAATGGAAACCAAATCCAACTGATGGTATGTTTACATGACATGAGTACAGTCAAAATCGTTTATAACGAACTTCAAGGGACTGGAGGTTTTTGTAAGTTATAGCCGATGTTCTCTTTAACACGTTGAGCGCCAGGGAAAAGATGATGTACTTTTGCCTGGGGCCAAAGCAATTTTTCCTAATTTATAACTTTAATATGATTAGAATGATACAAAAATTGCAAAAGAAATAAATAAAAAGTTTAATTTTGGCAATTAAACAATAATTTTGTGAGCGGTACGTATGTACCGCCCGGCCCCAGGGTAAAGCCCGCTACCTATAGTAGTACGGGGGCTGCCCGGTTATGACTGCGACGTCAACCCTTGTCCCCTTAAAATATGTTATTTTAATAAATAAGATATTTTGTTTTGTAAAAAAATAAATAAAATTAATTTATTTTATTTATTTATAACCCCCAAATTAAAAAAAAAAAAAAAAAAAAAAAAAAAAAAAAAAAAAAAAAAAAATTTGGGCCAATTGCATTGGCGAATTGTTCGGGGCCGGTGCGGTCCAATATGCCTTGAAATCACGCTCGGCAGGCGGTCCCCTGGCCCAGAACAATCTTTTAGCTGGCGGGAGCGGGCGGTACCTGGGGACCGCCTTGGCCCCAGCCAATAGTCCAACAGCGGTACGATCGTACCGCTTGGCGCTCAACGTGTTAAGCGGTATTATCGGTTATAACGAACAGTTCGCTGTAAACGGTGTTAAACTGGTCCCTATAGTCACTTCGTCTTAATTTTTGGTCTGTTAAATATTGAGCATTATCGATATATATCTTACGTAATTTAAGTACATAATTAATCTTACGTCAATTTAAGTGCTTAATAACTAATAACAATTAAAGTCCCTAATAAGGTATTAAATAAACAATACTCATAATGCAAAATGTCAAAATCTTGGTATTCTAAAAATATACATTTAAAATTTTATAAACAATTAAATTAAATAAAAAAATATATAATGAAAAAAGGGTAAAAATACATATTATCAAATCCAAAATTATATATAAATAAGTAAGTTAAATAAAAAAAATCTGTCATTCTTGCCTCTCGCCTTCCACGTAGTTCGGCAAACAAAATTTTTCGATTAAAGTGGAGACAACCGAGAAAGATTCTTTGACAATTACTGGAGTTTCATATCCAGTTGAACGAGATGTTTTTAATTCACGGACAATGGTACTCGCGGGAACGATTCGGCAAACTATCCCAAACTGTTCCTCAATCGTATATATACTGTTGTCATGGCATGTTTCCGTGTATAAAGAAACGAGAGAACTGAATTGAGACACGACCGAGTGCATTGAGGTAAAGTAAACAAAACTTTTTTTCTTCATTTCTTAGAACTTAGTCTTCAAATGTACGCTGTAAGCGACATTTTAACTGCTACTGTTCTTAAAAAATGTTTGCTCTAACCGACCTGTTCACTATAATCGATGTCCGTTGTAAGCGATATTAATGCTTTTTTCTGTATGTTATTTCATGGGGCCGATTATTTTGTTTGTTATATCCGATTGTACGTTATAGCCGGTGTCGTTATAAACGATTTTGACTGTACTTTAGAAATCTGATAATCACATAAAATATAGTAAAATTATACATGAATATTTGAATAAGTATCTGGTTAACATGATGAAATAGAATCTGATATTCACCTGGTTGAGTCCAGAATAATACAGAGACTGAGGGAAAAATTATATGGTGAGAGGTGGTAGGGGTTAGTTTGCCGACTTCAAAAGGTTTAGTTTGGGGAAATCCAAAGCTTTTGAAGTAAAAGGCTACATGACGACTAGTGTAAAATAAAGTAAAAAGTAGGAATTGTAAAAACTAACAATGTAGATGGTACAGTATACAAAATGTTTATATCTGGAATCAATAATAAGATAAAAGTTAGAGTATATACAAGATAACAATGCATCTAAAAATGAAAAAAATATATATAAAAAGGAAGTTATATAATAATATAGGTGATAATAATATAGAGCTACTTCGATAATTGTGGATACCTATGAAATCTAAAACTAGGATTTCAGGATGCGGAAGATGTTATAAGTAAGTAGATGAAATTATCTCTTTATGTTATATTCATTTCTTCTTCAGGATTTAACATGTAATAGGTTTTTTAACTGCCAAGCTTTTACCCATCCCGCTTTGGGCTTCTTCAGGGCCAATACAAGAATGAGGGCCCTGAAGAAGCCCACAGACGATGGGTGAAAGCTTGGCAGTCAACAAACCTCTTACATGGTCAAACCCTGAAGAAGAAATGCATATAATGGATTCAGACCATGGAAGCCTAAAACAATATCTCTTTATGGTTTACAGGATTACTTTTTTCCAGTTGAATGAATATGGATTCTGAGAGGAGTCGTTTATTATGAATAGGTACAGTAGCTAATATGGAGGGGTTCTCAAAGTCAAAGAAATGGCTATGGGTAATGACATGTTCTGCTAATTTAGATGTTAAAGAATTACGTGTGGAAATATGTATTTCTGTTGGTAAATCCGTTTTTTCTTTTAATTTTTGGTTTCGCCAATGTAACAACTGTTGCAATTAGGCGTTGAGCATTGGATGCGATAAACAACATTACATTTTTCTAGGAGTGGTACGGGGTCTTTTAGTTTGTTTTAAAGATTTTTTAATTTGTTGTTATTTTTAATACTAGGGATATGTGTGAGAAACGTGATGAAAAGGATTTTTAATTTTGTTGGAGAAAATGGGGATACATGGGATTGATCTGTATTGGAAAGTAGAGAGCAGAGGTTGTGATCAGTTGGTAGAACAATTGTGAATTTTTGTAGTATTACTGATCCATGTTTTTATAAAGCATTCAGGAAAATCATTGGATTTTAAAATATTTTTCAAACAGATTTTGTTACGATCGTGGAATTGTGGATTGGAAAAGGTCAGGCTAAGATGGATTAGCCACATTGATTTTTTGGTGATGTGAATGCAGAGAGATAATAGTTCAGGAGGCAGCCAGAATAGGTGGGATTGGTGTACCAATTAGTATAAAATTGTCGTGATTTCTAGTGATGGAAATGTCCAGGAATGGAAGGGAATAATTGGTTTCCAATTCAACTATGAAATGAGGACGTGGGTGTTAGGAGTTACTATCTATAAATAGATCTATAGTATTGTTACTATCTATAATTAATAACTACATGATAAACTATTAATTATCATCTTCTAGCACAGATAGTTTACATGTCCCTCTTATCGTCGTCACCATGCTAAAGTAACGAATATGCATAGGTTTTTAGTTGCACATTCGTTACTTTAGCACAGTGACGATATATTTGTCTTTATTTTAGCTCTGAAGAAGATCCACATGTTTGGTTCAAAACGTTGGCTTTTCAAATAAAGAATTTTTTCACTGAAAATCCTGACAATAAATCAACCTTTCGTAAAGAAAACAGTTGAACATTACACACCTCTAAATTAGTGTATATAAATATATTTTTTTTAACAAAATATAAAAAATTGGGCAGTTTAAGATTGCTAATAGCTTTTGTAAATTAGTATTGAGCTCAGCATGGTGAATAGTGGAGAGATATTTGAGCAAACTATGTAAATAAGTATTAAAGTAAAATAAAATGAATTCCTTATTTTTTAACTGAAAATTATATTGTCTTGATTAATTGAGGCACTTGTTAGGCATCTCATTTATTTCATTAAGTCTATATTTACTTTACAGAAACAAAATAATATACCTCATATGGGGTCCTTTCATAACATAGAAGCCCTGTAAGAAAGAACCATCATCAATTGATTTGGACATAGTTGCCCATGGAAGCCATAAAAGCATATGCAGTTCATGAACTGATACTGCCCAGAATGCCATAAATTTATAACTGTCTTGACTTGAAACCAAGCATTGAATTTCTAAAAAAATGAAAAAGAAGCATATTTAATTTCATAAATAATAATACAGTAAAAAGGAAAGTGATTCGGGGAAGGAGAACTAATAGCTCAGCATATCGTGCAAAATTGTGCCCTTCATGAAGAAACAAGAAGCCAGACTTAGACTGAACTAAAAGTGTTGGATACCAAGTTCAATGGGACACTGGAGGACCTCAAGAGATCTGATAACTTTATTTTTGTTTTATTATGGAACGTGATCCTATAAAATGAGATGCAGGAAGAAGGAAAGTAATAAATAAAATATTGTTAAAAGCTTAAATTAAAAATGTGTTTCAAAAGATATCATATACAGATTTTGTTGGAAATAGACCTATCTCTAATCTAACACTTAAGTGTGTCATTATGACAAGTCATTATAATTTTCCAGTGGACAGCTACATTTTCCAGCCATTAGAATTTCTCTTAGCTCTGATTAATATTGGGTAACTAATTCTAATTTGAGGTTCAACGTTACTCTTTCCTCCTAGAAACAAATTTATATGATTGAGAGGTTTAGTTGGTAACCAAGCCATATGCAAATAGATAACTGGCCTTAGAGATAGATTTTTGCAGAAAATCTATAGTATATATAGGTTACAGAAAATACCAAATGATGATGTAAGAAGTGAAAGCTAATCTTTATATTCTTAAAGACATCAGAGAAAAAATACTCATGTGATATGTGAATTTCTTGTGAGTGGATAATATGTGTTGGACTCCGAGAATTGTATTGTATTGTAATGTAGAGCAAAGAGAAGAGATGAAAGCATGGAGAATCACAGACGCTGTGGAGGGGGATTGGTATTATAATACAGGATTTTATACGGGTTATATTGCAACGAAATGGTTTAAACGGGGTGGAAATAACAAGATTTGGATAATGTTTAAAGCTGCGAAGATGGCACAAGAAATGGAGCAGAACTTGGCTAATTCAACCAATGAATAAGTAGTTGAATAGACAAACAAAATACAAAGTAAGGTTTGAAAACTGTACTTAAACTATTTTACAATATCTCTTAACCCTACTTATTGATATTTTCATTAAATAACAACTTTAATAGAAACTACCATTATCCACCACTTGAGTTCCTTGAATTTTGAATGTATAGGGAATATGGACTTCCATCATTTTCATTTTGGGGATTTGTGAGTGGCCAAAACTGATATGACTTCTTCCACTAATATTCCTTCTGTAGTCCCAAAGTTCTCGGGCATTCCTAAAAAGAAAAAGAAAATCTTTTAAAAAACGAAACTTTAATACCTAAATTAAAAATTGTTAAGAAAAGTATCAGCAGTTTCATTGACTGTAATGATATAAATTTTGCTATAGATTTTTTAATTTTTTTTTTCAACATATAGGATACTCTAAATTTTAATGTTATGTGTCAGCATCAATGTCCTCACTAAAAGGTCATAGAACATTATGTTCCCCTTGACAGAGATGGACTTGAAACCTTAAAAATGCAGCATAATTATATTGTGAAAGTTAAATTTATTTTTCAAACAATAGACTAACACATTATCTAAATAATGAGGTAGTAAAATAAAAGTTTTCTGGCTAGTTCTTAGATAACTGGCAGAACAATATAACATTCAACTGGATATTCAAATTTAATAATCAAAATTAGAGGTCATTACTTCTACAGAAATGTAGAGAGTATTCTACACTAGCTGTATATACCGGTTTCACCCGGAGAATTTCATTTTTTAAATCTATAAAGTGAGACTTTTATCAACTCAATCGGTCGATTTCATAAAAACCAACATCAAAACAATTTTTATAACAATAGAGAATATACCCAGAGATGGGCTAAAGTTATGCAATTTTAATATGGACAGGTGTTTGCACCAGGTATTAAAGAACCCATGAGCGAAATTTGGAGAATTTAGGATAAATGGATTTCTATAAAGAACAAACAGAATTTCATCTTTATTTACATAGATTATAGCTATACCGGTTTCACCTGGGGAATTTCATTTTTCTAATGAAACGGTCGATTTCATAAAAAAATCATTGTAAAGCGAGATCATTACGATTTTTAAAACAATAAAGAATATCAGCTGAAGGTCGGCTGAAGTTATGCAATTTTAATATGGATAGGTGTTCGCACCTGGTATGAAAGAACCACTGAGCGAAATTTGGAGAATTTAGGACAAAGGGTATGGATTTCTATAAAGAACAAACAAACAGAATTTCATCTTTATTTATATAGATTGTAGAGAAATATTAGAAATTTAGAAATTAACATTTATACAAAGGCAACAAATTTCGATAAAAGGTTACATATAAAAAATAAGTTATAATTAAGGAATATATTAACTAAATAATCCAAAATAAATTTCATAAAGTTAGTTATGAATTTCTATATTTATTTAAATTATAACAGATTCCATTCAAATAGTAATATAATATGCTCATATGCTGAGAACACTTGACATTTTCTAGCAACATTTCCTATTTTATCTGACACTGGATGTTGTTTTGGTAAAAATTGCGAAGATTTAAAATAGCTTTGCAATATAGATATAAGCTTATTAAATAATTTAATTATAATTAAATAACTAGCTGTCATTTTTTGAGCTTTATTTGAAGAGTTAAAACTATTAAATAGATTTCAGAAATAAGTGGTTTAGCAATATTATATTTAATTAATAAAAAATTTCAGAGTAAATGAGCACAATGAGCAAATTACATTGTGCTCAATGTTTAATTATTGCTAGTGTTTTTTTTTTGTTTTAGTAATTACTTATGATTTAAGTGATACATATAATTGAATAGGTCGGCTCCGGACTGACGGTCTAAAATACCATAGTTTTACTAATGTTTTATTTATTTATTATTAACAACTTTTCATATGAAAGAAATTATATAAAAGGTATCTATCTAAATTTTTATATTTTCATTGAATGTAAAAAGGATATAACTCAAAAAATTATACTATAGTGATAAGTGATGGTATTAATGAGCTCAAAATTATAAGTTGAAATAATTTTTAAGATTTATTTATTAAAAAACTCAGCTACTTTAAATGGATCCTGAAACAGTTGGTCCCAATAAGTGAGTCAAGATTAATTTTAAAAACGTAGTATTTCTTTACATAAAACATGAATAGCTACAACCAAAAGAAAAAAAAATCTGGTGCGTGCGCGCAACACACAACTTTCACTTACCAACTTACTTAGATTAGAAATTTACGTGTTTTGCTAAATAGCATTTCCCAAAGTCACACATTTTTCTACATTCATAACTTATTTTTGTTAATCGTTAAAGCCGTTTTTGAGTAAATAAAAAAAAAACCGTGAAAATGATACAAAATTTATTAAGTAAAGTCTCCCCTCCTGTAGATCAATTTTGATGAAATTTTTACAGTCATATCTCGGGCATATACATACATCAAATACCCAGTTTGATCAAAATCTTTAATGCCGTTTTTGAGTAAATAAAAAAAACACGTGAAAATTATATAAAATTTATTAAGTAAAGTCCTCCCTCCCGTAGATCAATTTTGATGAAATTATTACAGTCATATCTCGGGCATATAAATACATCAAATACCAAGTTTGATCAAAATCGTTAAAACCGGTTTTGAGTAAATAAAAAAAACACGTGAAATGATACAAAATTTATTAAGTAAAGTCTCCCCTCCGGTTGATCAATTGTGATGAAATGTTGGTTATCACATCTTTGGCATATAAATACATCAAATACCAAGTTTGATCAAAATCGTTAAAACCGTTTTTGAGTAAATAAAAAAACATGTGAAAATGATACAAAATTTATTAAGTAAAGTCCCCCCTCCGGTTGATAAATTTTGATGAAATTTTTACAGTCATATCTCGGGCATATCAATAGATAAAATACTCAGTTTAATCAAAATTGTTAGAGCCGTTTTTGAGAAAATCGAAAAAAACTTAAAAAGTTATTAAATAAAGTACCCCCTCCCTTTGAGCAAATTTGATGAAATTTTTGCTGTCACATCGCGGGCATATACATACTCTAAATACCCAATTTCAGGCTCGCACAGTTTATAGTTTTTGAGCTAGTCTGTTCACACACACACACACACACACAGACACACAGACAGACACACACACACACAGACCATTTTGCGGGACTTGGTTATTTTGACTCAGGGGACCCCAAAACGTGTATTTCCGTTGAAAACCGGAAGTCGAAAATTTTCACGATCGCAATACTTCCACTTACTATATATTTCATATATAGGTAAGTGAAAGTAAAAATCTAAATGTTAATGAGTCAATAAGTAACACTGAGAGAACACATAAAAATTTAACCAATAAATAATATTAATCAATAGTTGAAATTAAATATTGCACATGAAATGTAGACTTGGGTATAAATATAAATCATCCGATAATGATTCACTGGTATCAGGTGAGGTTTACAGGTGGGTAAAGATTGCATCAATCATACAGTAGGGGAAATTCGAAAAGTAGGCAAGTTATAACAACTATCAACACATATGGGCATGTTAAATCGATAAATAAGCCCCTAAAAAAATTTTTCGGGTCTTTTTTAGATTAGGCCCGTCAGTTACTTTTAGTAGTAACTGTTACTATTTGCTGTTCCTAGGTACTTAGATAATCTAATCGAACATATGTTATAATAATAAACATTAATCATTCAAGTGAGATTATTTGAAAAAATATGCATGTTCACAAATATACAAAGTATTTTTGAACTACGAAAAAACCAAAGGTGAAGCTAGTGCACGTCTATTTTACATAAATAGTGGGATACTCCCAGAAGTTGTAAAATGTAAAAATGGACAAGGGTAATATCGAACACGCAGAACAATGATAGACTCTTATTTGTGTGAGTTCCTGTGGAAGCAGCGCTACCAAGGAGAGGATTTGTTCACTAGAATAATTTTAGACATAAAGGAATACTGGCCTGCAGAAAGTTAAAAGAAGAAGAAGAAGTATTACCAATTATTTGTTCAAAATATTATTAAAAATGCATATTTTAATAAATTAATAACACATGTTTCAAATATAATAACTTTTTTTTATTTATCAAATAGTAAAAGTTACTACTAAAAGTAACTGGCAGGCGTAATCTAAAAAAGACCCAAATTTTCACTTGGGGTTTTAACAAGGAGAGATTCATGTCAGTAAAGGTGGATCTTTAGCAAAACATAAAGAAATATCCATTATAGTTTATCTTTTAAGAATATACTTAGTATATTAGTCATATTATAGTAATTAACAATGAGCGTAATTTGATCTAGACCCACCTGTTAAACAAAAACGACACTTTTAAACTAAAACCAAATACAGTAGTAATGAATTAGAGAAACTATGTAGTTCTCAGCATAAAATTTCTTGAGTTTAAAATAATTGTTCAAAATGTCAGTTAACAGTTATCACTGACTGATAAGATAATGTATTTACATATTATCTATTATTAAAATACTGTATGACAAAAAATAAGAATTTTTAGAAGAAAAATAAAAATAATTTTAAATTGCCATACAATTACTCAGTCACAATATTCACAATAAACTATCTTTCTGAGATGTTAAAAATGGTACTCCTTTAACAATGTCACATTACGATGACAGGTATGCCATTATCACTAGCAAATGTGATTGCAGATCCAGATCAAATGCTAGATAAGCAATTTAATTATAGATGAGTTGGAAATAGCTATGTAGAATGGATAAAATAAATTTTATGTTTAATAGTTAAGAAGTTAGATGACAACATTTAATGTAAAACTACATATTTAATACAATTAGCTCAAATAAATTACTAGGATCTATATAATATTCAAATATTTATCATTTTCAACAGTGACACTTACCTGAATATCATAAAACATGAAATGAAAGCTAATAAAAATAACAAGATGAGAGGAATCATATTTTCAAACCCGCCAGAATATAGAAAAGGAAATAACATTATAAAGATTTAGATTGAAAAGAACAGACAATTTTAAAAAATTATTAAGAGGGTTGGAAGTACCCTAAAAATCCATAAGGTACCCATGTTAAAGTGATACAAGACAGAGAAAGAACGAATGTAAATAGTGATAGAACAGGTTATAAACTGAAAGCCAAAGAAGTAACAGCTATTTGCTTCTTATACCAAAAACAAGATTCAAGTACTGGCATTTCATAAAGTAGTTTCTGTTTTTTTATGTTAAATAATAAATAAATATATATTATTTTTAAAGGGGCAGATCAGTTATTGCAAGGTTATCTATAAATTAGAAATTAGGTTAACAGAGTTTTCTTATCAAAACCATTCCTAAAAACTGATTTATTACTATTTGTATGTTTTCTTTCAGGGGTATAATATGTTATTTCTAACTTTCGTAGACCATTTAAAATGACATCTTCAGGCTGACCAATATTTCTGATCAAGTCGCTATAAAGAATATAGTAATCACAATTGTATAAGTTTCAATGATATTACAAGGCCAGACCGCTGCTTTACACCTCTCGGTATAATTATTCCCCTAATGCCAACTATAGATCTACGAATATACCATTAAAATAATAACATTTCTCCGAATCCCATCTAAAAGAAACATGGAATATGATGTCCATTTGGTCTTTTGAATTTAATTTTTTTCTCTAATTTCCGCTTGGCCTCCATCCTTAGTTTACTAATTTTACTATTCTGCAAAAGCTTACTATTGCAAGTTGAATTGTGAGAGAGGCTACTGTTCCTTACAGCCAAAGTAACAGTAGCAATTCATCAATAAAAAAAAAACAGTACCACTAAACCTTTTTGGTGTGTATTGCTAAGGGTTAATCACTCAATAAGTGGGTTCTGCTGCAAACATTGAAGTGGGTTTCCCTGCCATATAGTCCATATGATACACAGCTGAAAAAATAAAGAAAAAAATCTGATGGTATTGAGTTCGAACTTTAGGGCATTCAATTCCTATGGTACTTACCATAGGTATTTCCTATGTATACAACCTGTTTCTTAAACGAATTGCATTGAAATATTATTTTACTGAGGTACAATGGCCGAGACTTGTTGCTTAAAAGGGCATCCAAATTTTGGTTAGGAAATATTAAAAAAAACAATCCTCACTTAAAACTCATTTTACAAAATTGTCCAAGACTTGGTATTCTCATAACGTTTTTTCTTTATTCTACAAGTTTATACATCCAGAAGTAATTGTATGCTGCAAGTTGAGCCATTATAAATTTCGAGGGTGCATATTTTTGCAGCTTTATGGATTTTGAAGAAGTTACACATTTTCATAGTGTTACGAAATTTCTAAGGAAGTAATATTTTTTGAGGGGTTTCTATTTGGAGGAACTTCTAGATCAAGGAATGGGAATGAACTACGATTTTTAAAATTCTTTTTTAACTTTAACTACTTTTGGGAAGAGGAGAGCAATACAATTTCTTGCGAGGGGGAAGGGGATTAGGTGATATCGCCATAGCAATATTCATTACTTACAAGAGATTTTATTAAGAACGGTGTTTTTAATTTTTGTATTATATATTTTTTAAAATATTTACCCTTTCCAATCGAAACCAGAGATGAAAAGGATATAAATGCAACAAAATTGAAATCATAAAATGCTAAAGGCTTCTAAGTTTTAGAGATTGTGATTAACTGTTTACGTACTGAATGATGCATGGGCGTCCGGAAGAGGGGGGGGGGCAGCTGCATATGTATATACATAGCAGATACATCATCAATTTGGATTTTCCAAAAAATTCAATCTTTGGACTTACAAAATCACTAAACATGGCGTATTTTATAAAGAAATAGTGTGGAATCATTAGGGTACATTTACACTCAAGTCGAACTGATGATATACTGAACTTACCGAATAAAGTGAGCGTTGAACTGGGCAACATGATCTTTTTACACTATAGTGTATAGCCACGCAAACAAATTAGGGCGCATTCAGAGGAGGGTGTCAGGGGATTCCTTACACCTCCTCAAATTTTTTAGCTATTTATATTTTTTTATTTTTAAAGGTATAATTCAATTACATACCTGCTAAATCATAAACGTAAAATTTTAGATCTCCGAAATTCATGAGACAATGAAATAATCCACTATAAATGTGACAACAAAAGTGCTGTCAGGCGAAAAGCAACACGTTAGTGTTAGACCGGGGGGGGGGGGGGTCATGATCCTCCCTAATTTTGTGCTAAACTCATCCCTGATCCTTTGTACCCACTAATCTTGCCAAGCCTTAGGGAAGTAAATGGGGCTGGACAAATTGTCGAAATGCATGTTATAGACAGACAGTCAATATTATCAGATTAATTGATTGAAGTGGATCGTTTTATTAATTTTAAATATTTTGTTTTGGAGACAAACGATTGGCGATGGCTGGGAGCCGGAGGTTTGTGTTCGGTTTTTGATACTGATTAGATCCTACCATATGAACAACTTGTGCAGCCCCCCGAATACTTTGCTTACATGGTAAAGAAGGGTTCTCCACAGAATATATGGCCCGGTAAGTAAACAAGGTGAATGGAGAATTCGCAACAAAGAGGAGCTTCACCAGCTTTATGCAAAACCAGTTTTGGCTTCAATTCTAATTGGGTAATAAAATCAGATGGTAGGGGCATGTTGCCATCGATCTCCAAGCGCCTGCTAGAAGATGACCCAAGTTGCAGACATGATAGAGGAAGACCACGTCTGAGGATGCTGGACCAAATGGAGGACATGCTGAAGAGGATGTTCATAAGAAGATGGCTGATAATTACCTGGGATAAAAGGGAGTGGATCTTGCAGGACCATGGCGCTATAAAATAATGAAATATTATTATGAAATAATTTTAGTTTTTAAACATCGAAATAAAAATACGTTTACGAAACATCTCACTGCTGCAAAATCGGTATTGCCTAAAAGGCAAGAGATGATGTATAATAATAAATAATAAATAATAAATAATAAATGATAAATAAACATTGCAATTTTTCACAATATAAACTGAATATATAAATGATGAATATATAAAATGTTAAAAAAATGGAATCATTAATGTGGGTTTGAGATACCAACATCATCGAACTGTCAATCAAAGAAAAACATGCAGGGTCACCTGTGGTGTAGTGGCAAAGCAACTACTAAACCCAAGGGCGCAGGTTCGTAGCCCGGTATGTCGCCCTAGGATTTTTTAAAGGGAGTGACAAATTCTTGTCTATATCGTCCTCTATTCTAATTATATTTGGATAAGCAAAATTAATCCCACTGTAGTATTGTCCGATTAGCCATAGTAGTATAAAGTGATTTTAACTAAATATAAAACAAACAAACTAGAAAAGTAATTAATCTGTACACTTTTATTACTTATGGCCATTTAATGGTATCAGTGCATCTCATAGATCTAATGTGCGAGACGTCTATAATCACATCAAACGCCCATGAAAAAAGAAAAGTGTATAAAACCAATGTTACATAATGTTATTAAAATGACTGTGGCAGAATCAATGATCAATAATTTGTTTTTAAAATAAGAAATTTTGCAGGTATTTTTATAGGAATTCGACTCGATGACCGCACTTGAAATACTAAATAACTGTACTGAATCAGATTAATTTACATTTATACTCGAACAGTAAAAATATTCTTTTATCTTCTAATAAAATAGTTTGAAAGTATTTGGTTCGTCGGTGGTACCGATCAGTAATACTGACATTATTTCGACAAACGGCCAGTAGATCGCAGAGGTGTCCCCTCAACCGATATTTCCATTAATTCTGAACTGTTGAGTTGGCAACAGAATGATTTTCCCCTAAAAAAATATACTTTATGCGTACTTTAAATTTAAATAATTAAAACAAAAGATGTGCCAAAATTTTTTAAAAGTATATATTACAATTCAGTGAGTGTAAAAAATATTGGTAAAATCAGTTATCATTTAAAATAAATAAGGAAAATAAGATTTTTTTTTTGTTTAATTCCAGCACTATACTTTCAAGCTTCATACTTCTAAGATAAAATAAAATATCCTCTGAACAATATATATTCAATGCAAAAGAAATAAGAAGGAAGTTGCATTTTGACACATAGGTTTTCCTTAATACTAGTTTTATCATTCAATTCACTAATCACTTTCACTTAAGTAATTAACAAGAGGAGTGAAGTAAGTCTAAAATTTTTTTTAGAGAAGAGTAAGTTGAAATCGTTCTTCGCTCCTCATAAAATTCTCTAATATGAATTGAATTAGCAATAAAAAAAAAATGTTCATAATTTTCGCCTACCTTGGCCTTTCATTTATTTTTATTTATTTTTAAATCATAAACATTGTGGTAACTTCAACAAAGGACTAACGATCCATAAGTAGCTTACCAGAGATTTATGGTTTTGTAAACTACAAAACTGTGGCATACAAAATGTACACGCACATTCTGGAGAAAAGGCTACGACGAATTGTGGAGGAGCAGCTGGAAGAGGAGCAAGCAGGTTTCCGCCCTGGGAGGCAGACCCACGACAATATCTTTGTCATACGAAATATATTAGAAAAATCATGGGACAGAGATAAGAGCACATATTTAGCCTTCCTAGACCTTAAGGCTGCTTTCGACTCGGTCCCACGTCAAGAAATATGGAACGCCGTAGCAGCCAAAAATGTGCCACAAGATCTCATTACCGCCATAAAATCAGTCTACAGGAATTCAAAAGGAGTAGTGAGGATTAATGGAACAGAATCTGCTCCTTTCCCCATAGATAGAGGAGTAAAACAAGGAGACAGTCTGAGCCCCCTTCTATTTACAGTGTTTATGGATGAAATCCATAAAATTTGTAAAAGGCGAACTGCTCGAACAATTATAGGTAAGTGGAACATGAGGACGATACTTAGCCAGTCACTGTTATATGCTGATGATATCGTTCTCATTTGCGACACAAAAGATAAGCTGCAGCAAGCTCTACTGGAATGGCAAGAAGAACTCAAGCGTAAAGGAATGACCATCAATACTGGTCCTGTCCCGAGATGAGGAAGAGACAGTGGAGGTGGTTTGCAATGGCGAGGTTCTCGAAGTAGTGGAGAACTTTCTCTACTTGGGCTCCAACATAAATAGACAGGCAAAAATAGATAGGGAAATAGCAAATAGGATTGCTAAAGCTAACCAAATCTATTATAGCATATGCAACAGTATTGTTGGGCATCGAAATGTGGGGCTAGAGACGAAGCTCCACATATACAAATCAATATACCTCCCTACTCTTACCTACGGGAGCGAGAGCTGGATAATGCTCGATAAACAGATCGGCCGAATAACTGCAGCTGAGATGAAGTACTTACGTAGAGTCGCAGGAAAAACGAGGAGAGACCGCGTAAGAAATGAAAGGATTAGAGCGGAGCTAAAAATTCCTGCATTGAAAACTATCCTGGAGAAACGACAGCTAAAATGGTTTGGCCATGTTTGTCGAATGAGCGAGAACCGGGAACCCAGAAAGGTGATGGAAGCTCGACCCACTGGCAAGAGGCCACGCGGAAGGCCTAGGATTCAATATGATAAATATATCCAGAGAATCGGAGGAAAAACTTTCCAGGAACTGAAGAGGCTGTGCAGGGACCGTGAAGCCTGGCAGCGTTGGATCGAGGCCCCTCCACGCTAGTAATGGCACAAAAGAGGAAGATAAAGAAGAAGAAGAAGAAGTAAACTACACAAATTAATTAGAACAATAAATAAAAAACAAAAACTTTTGTTTCCAAAAAGTTTTTTGTTTTATTCCATATAAAAGCATTTAATCTTTAGGCTTATGATATGTTTTTCAAGAGTAGTAAATAATATCTTTATATAGTGTAGTAACGTTGATTCTGGACGAATGGCTGAAAAAAAAAAAAAAAAAATCATCCTCAGAAATCAATTCAGAAAATTTTAATTTTTTTATTTGTACAATAATTCATAGGAAGTAATCTGATTAGTTTTCATTCATTAAAATTTATTTGGCCGACTTTACTTGTAGTATTTTTTGAGATTTCCTATACATTTGAATTACTTTTAAACACTCGCCATTATTTTTTTACATGATAAAATAAATTTATTGACATACAATTACCCTGACATCCATTCAGAGCAAAGAGAAATTAAATAAATAAATATATATATATATATATATATATATATATAATATATATTTTTTTGGATCCTGGATATTTGTCAAATATATATTCACAAAGTTTGTTCGAAATCGGGTACCCATCAGCTGCACGCTCTCGATATAAGCTGTTTACTGAGATGGAATAAATGTATATATTTAAAATAGAACCACTTTCCAATTATATGTTTTATGGTTAAAAGCACATATTCAACATGAGTGAAACGGACGGTACGACTTCCCTTACGTCACTCCAACACTGAAGGAGGGGAAATTATTTTCAGCTGATAGCCCACCACCTTTCTTCCTTTTTATTTGAATAAAAATATATTAATAATAGTAATAAATGTTTACAATTGTCCCTGCACACGGCGAATGACAAGGCTAAGCCCATCATGTGTTCAGAAGTGACATTAAGGGAAGAACTCGTTATTTTTCATTGACTAAATAATCGGTAACGAATTTGCAAGTTCTAAGCTTTAAATCTTGTTCGACATTGCTTGTTTTTATCAAGATGGAATTTAATAATTTTCTTCAGCAGGGTTGCGTGATAAAAATATGGATAGAAGGATTAATTGATATGGAGGAGGATTGAAGATAAAAGTAGATACGGAATGGAGGGAAAAGTAAACAGAAGCGTTGGAGCGGAAGGAATGGATCGGTATTCACGGAAGAGCGCTTAGACTTCCACTCTGGTCTCATTAGAGGATCATGCTTTGACTGCCCCATCTGTCAGGATCTCGGGCTTATGTCTCCAATCGGTAAAACGAGGTCCAATATTGATCAATCTCGTGTACCACTTTGAAACAGTAGCTTCAAAGCGAGGCCTATTTGAGAAGTTGAGTAACCGTTATATTATCGAACTTTCGTCGCGTCTTTTGCAGTTAAAAAAAGGGCCTTGATGAGAATTATTCGACTCCCGCGTGAGTTAAGGGATAAATAAATGCCAAAAGGGATTCTTTTCAGTCGAGATTGGGCTGCACCAAATAGTGCCAAAATATTCCACGTTCAATGTTCGAGAACATCGATGTTTTTGAAATCGATGATTTTTAATAGTATATACATTCTTTAAACATCAACATATTAGTGCCCAATATGTATTTAAATCAATGATTAAGAGTAAAACATGTTGTTTTCCATAATTAATGTATAAAAAAAAATCGATTTTTTCGATATTGATGTTTTTTCATATTAATTTATTAAAGATTGACCTATTAGGAACCAAACGTATTCATACATCAATGTCGCTTCCCTAGTATGTACAGAAAATGGTTTTTCTGGAGAGTAATTTAAAAGGTTTTGCGTTTTCATATTTTATCAACTTATTTCAAGTCGAACATTTTACAGAAAAAAGAAAGTTTAGGTTTAACGGAGGTAATATATTCAATATATAGTCAAATATGGATGTTAAAAATATATATATTTCTTTACAAAACTTCGATGTTAAACTTAGCTGTTTTTGTCAAAACATGATATTTTTGTTTTTGTCCAAACAACCCATGTTAACAAAATCTTCCTTTTGTCAAAAAATCGATTTAAAAATATCTTTTTCTCTGTTAAAACATCGATGTTAAGAACATTTTTTTTATCTAAACATCGATTAAAAAAATATCTTTGTTTTTGTTAAAACATTGTTGTCTAGAACATTTTTGTTTTGATCTAAACATCGATGTTAAAAACATCTTTGATTTTCTTAAAATATCGATGTCAAACTGAGTTGCACGGAGTTAGTAGTGGCAGTTATTACAACACATGACATTTTTTTTTAGATGTTAAAATGACGCCTCCAGCAACAAGTTTTTTATTTACACCGTTAAATATAGTTTTATTCTAAATTACCGTAAGAACAATCCCAAATATGATGCATGGCTTGAAAATGGCTCTAGAAGCTGAAACGTTGCCAAAATAAATTTTTTTGATTATATATTTGATTACATATCATTGATAGTAACAATGATAGGGGGTCAATTATTTAAAATAAAAAATATTAAATGTACTACCGAAAACGCTGAAAATCACGATTTCTGCTACATATAGTTAACTCTGTGCTGCTATTCACCTTCATAATGTTGTATTAATGACAACATGGATAAATATTTTTTAATTTCTTCAGTTTAATATATTTTTCCTATACTATTTTTAAAAATTAAATTAAAACTGATTTATTATATTATAAAAGTTATCTTGAAAATGCTGAAGAATACTTCTTTTTTTCGTACCATGACAGCAATGGAAATAAGCTGATTCATAAAAATAAAAACATACTCATCAATCCATTGTGCTTAAAACACGATAGGTACTAGTACTATAAACACACGCTAAAATATTTTAATTGGAGTTTGGCTGGAATTGGAGAAGCGTTGATTCCAGACAAGATATAAATGAATACATTACACATATTAAAATAGACGCTATCAACGGAAATAGTCCTGGGTCGTGTTGGCTCCAGTCGCAGCTGTTCACTACAGCCAGTTATCCAGCAGCTCTGATTCTCCAGCACATTTTGCTTTCCGGCCAACAGTTATCGGACATCGAGCGGCATCATTTCTGGAATTATAGTCAAATAACAATTTATAATTACGCCTCCAGAGGAATATGCAAGAGGAAGGGGGGGGGGGGGTCTTCGTTTTATAAGAACATATGGTTGGTCACCAATTTTTTAATATTAGCATATTATTAAAATATTAAAAACTAAATCATACCTTGAAAAATTGTAAATTTTAAGTTATAACATAGCTGCAGATACTTAAAATTTATAACTAGCAATGTAAGTTCATTATTTATTTTCCATTCCAACAAAAACGACGAAAGCAAAAATTCATTACTTTTATGCTTTTTAATGACTAGCTTTAATAGGTTTTAATCACTGGCGCAATAATTAATATACATGAAATTTTATTCTAGTAAAAATAAATGTGAAACCGACAGAAAACAGAAATCGATAGCTTCAACTAAATCAGTAATCTTGTAAGAAACATTTTAATATATAAATAAAAATACAAGTTTTATATCTTAATGTTCAATCATTTGGCTTAAAATGTTTTTATGTGATATAATGGTAGATAATAGTATTTTGAAAATGTATTATTAGGAATTCAGCATAGAATTATTATGCAAACCAAAAAATATTTTTTGTTGTTGTTTTTGTTTGCTAAGGCTTCAAGGCGTAAAATCCATAAGTTCATCTACACCTACTTCCAATATACGTTTATCTTAAGGATACATAATAATTACTAGTAAAATAAAAAATATAATAAACAAATGAATTATACACCTTTATTCAAATATGCATATAAAACATGCGCGTAAACAAAAAATTCTTATAATAATGTATTAAGGTATAAAAAAAAGAAATACTTATTAATTAAAACCTGGTTATCGATAACTCAATAATCGATTACTTTACTGTGATTTGATTTGCAATTTCGGAAAAATATATATATATATTCAAGATACAAAATTCTAAACGATTTTTTTTCCTATTTGCAACTACATGATGAAAGAATATGGAACAGAAGAAAAAAAAAGGTGAAATGTAGGTCGATGGAGTGAGCATCTTGTGTGTTCTGTGCGTGTCCCGACTGCTCTATCGCCTCCAGCAATCATCACGATATTTCCCAACGCTGGCCCGACAGTAACCAAAACATTTTGTAACCTTACAACCCTTATCCAAACATCACACTGTTCAGTTACATTAATCATACCTCTCCACAATTCATTGGCAACGTATTAGCTATGATAAGGTCGTCACACCAAAACGAACGAGTCGTATACACCTTAATTTATGCATTTGTTTTCGCTAAACTAAGATCTTACCACTTCAATTAATACTCACAGGAAAATTAGACAAATTTCGTAAAAAACAAAACCAAAATTGTACCTCCATGATGTACTTAAGCCATAAATTCCTAGTAAGATTCGAGATCTGCAGAGTCCGCCCGAATTGAAGAAGGCAGCCACCCATTAAGACGGGGGGGGGGGGGGGGGCAAATTGATTTTTGTGGAAGTATGACAAGTAGTGCATTGTTATTAATAGACTGAGCAAAGGCTACTGAATCCAATGAGACCGTTCTTATTACTGTACAGGTTCAGTACATTCTTATAATTTAACAGGTCTCATTGGATTCAAAAGAATATAATTTATAGGAACAATAAAACAATCGACCTATTTGCAAAAAAAAAAAAAAAAAAAAACCTCCCCTAATAAGTAGGCTCTACCCCATTTTAACCCCCCTTTAATTTGGGTGGACTTTACACATCTCAAATGTAATTTTTTTTTTTATACTAGGTCATCTTGATCTATTTTTCAAGTACAAAATATCTAAAATTCTTTTGGCCTTAGATAGGGCCTATTAGAAGACTGTTTTTGCTTTAGGGAACTAAAGAGTTGAACATATGGTTACTTTTAGTTAGGTCCCGGTTACCTTAAGGATCAATAACCGTTTCTGAGACCAGAGTAAAAATCACTTACGCACCACATTTAATGGCAATAACATGTTTTAGATGAATAACCAATTTCTGAACGCTAAGATTTTTTTTTCTGTTTGGATGGAAACCCGTAATAACAAGACTTGCGCCTTCAACTGGAACGTTAGAGAAAACTCGCAACAAAAATGTGGGCCCAGAATATACCTATTATATCTACTTGCCAAAATAATTATAAAAGGATTTAGGGATGTTCGATGTTGAGGACCACATTCATACATCGGCTGTTGTCCAAACCCAACTCCGACAATCCTCTAACTATCAATGAGATCCTCTCATCTTTGTCTCAGCCTACCTGTCGGAAGCTTATCAGTCGGCGCTGTGCTCATTGCCCGAGAAGATGACTTTTGAGAACTACTGAGGTCATATCCTACTTAAAATAAGAAATTAAATGAAAAAGAAATGTAAATGGTTAGGACTCACTTTAAGAAAACCGGATAGTGTCATCTCAAAAAACATCGTGCAGTGTAATTCCCAAGAAGCAAGAAAAAGAGTAAGACATGTCGCAGGAAGTTTTAGACTGGATTGGCATGACTTTGCCAGAAACAAAAGTTATTACTACAAAAATAGTCGAATGGAACGGACTTTTGTTACCGTAAGCTCCAGCAGGAGTGAACGGCGTTAAGTAAAAAAGTAACGGTTATTATTAACATTTTAAGCATCTGCTGTTATTTGGCCGATCAATTTTACAAGTCCTTTTATTCACTGCAACGCTTTGAGGAACATGTATGCAGTGGTGGATACAAGGGGGGGGGTCTTAGGGATCATGCCCCCCTCAACTGTTTTGGCTATTAAAATTTTTTTTGTATTTAAGAAGATAATGCAATTATATAGGTACTGAACCCAAAATGTAAATATTTTGGTTGTTCAGTTCACAGTCCTTCCTGATACAGGGAATTATTCACGTAAAAAATTGTAAGAAAAAGTGCTGTCAGGTAAAAGTTAACTCGTGAGTGTGATACCGGGGGGGAGGGGGGAAGGTCGTGACCCCTAAAGTTGGTGCTAAATCCGCCCCTGCTCGTATTTAACTTAAATTTCTTGTATTTCTTTTCGGTAGAAGCCATGTAGGTTGCTTTTGATATTGTGACCTCTCAAAAATTTCTCATCATTCATGGGGAACTTTTTAAAAATAAATTAATTATATTGATTCATTTAATTATAGCATGAACCTGATAACAAAGAATCAACTTTATGGTACAACCTTGAACTCTCAAAGGTACGAAGAGGCCGCAGTTTTAAATGTGAATTTATTTGTCGCTGCTAAAACAAGGGGGGGGGGTCGCCTTTGATGACGGGATGGAGAAGAGCCCAATAAGTAAGTTTATTAGAAGAGGAGCTAATATAGAAAGGCAATTTCCTTACCTCTGCCCCCCCTTTCTTGCAGCCCCCCCATTCCTCTTGGCCAATCAAACATTCTAAATATACAGGCTGGTGGTTTAATCACGCGACCTAGAAAATCGATTGGAGGACAATGTTGGGGTAGCATTCTAGTCCTCATCAGCGGTTGGTGCATATTCTCCACTCCCCCCCCCCCAAGGTCCCCCACCTTCGCAACTCTCATCCAATTAGAGCTATTGAATCTCCGATATCGATTACAAATGCAATTACCTATCTCAATATCTTCTTTTTTTTTTTAATAAGTATTTACTTTATTTGAATATTATTAGATTTTTTATTTGGATATTATATGGATTTTATATGGATTTTATATAGATTTTATATGGATATTATTAGATTAGATTAAGGGAATTATTAATAATGATAGCTGAACGCATTTACATCAAATATACAGAAATAAAAAATGGAGATATAATAAATCAAAATGAGGATATTAGAAAAAAAAGTTGGCCGTCACGTGACATTCGGAAGAGGGGATACATCAAAATTGGTTGTATAACAATCGATGTATTTTTCTTATTATGTAATAATAATAACAATTAACTAAAGTTTGAACTATGAACAAAAAACGGGAACTATGAAAAAAATTTGGTCGGAATCGATTAAAATGGTAAAAAAAGTTTCGAATTAACCTTCCTACCCCACATTACCAACAAAATGTTTGTTTAATTAACATCACTTAGTGCCGGTAATGCTAATGGGTCAATGCTACAGTGGGGATCCTAAATTTCACCTATCCAGGTATAATTAGGATAGGGATCTTCAACGAGTACCTGACATCGTACAGGTTCGGAACCTCCATTTTACGTCCTATCTGAGTGATGGCATAGCCAAGGATTTTGTAGTCCCTTTAAAAATCCTAGGGCCACCCCGGGATGTAAACCCGCGACCTTTAGTATTGAACCCGCGACCTAGCCACTTCACCACAGGTGATCCATCATAACTACAAATAAATAACATTTATAAGAGATTAATATCCTTTTTACTTCAATTTAGACAACTAATGATTCAAATTTAGTCGATAACTAATAAAAAATTAATGATTAACAATTTAGAAGGTTACATATCTTAAATTAATGAAGTGGAATTGGTTGGGGTGCGTTCAAAATAAATGACACTAACATTTATGTAAAGAAATATCAAACATATGTGTAACATCATATCAAAATTAAATACAATAAATAAAAAAATGTAAGATAAATATTTACCTTAAATTAATTTCATTTTTTCTATTTAATTTTGATATGATCTTATACACATGTTTGATAATTCTTTATATATTTTCTCTTATTGGTTGTTTTCTGTTTTTTTTTTTCTCATTTAGTCTTGATAAATACCTGAGATTCGGCGGATAAAAGTGAGATAAAAATCTATATAGCTAACGTGAGGTAGCATTGAGATGTCGGCGAAAAAGCTAAAATTATGATGAGTAAGATTACAATGGTCAGTAAGAATGAAGAACTATGCTAATAAGATAAAACAGTGTAATATATGGAAAAAATTAAAATGAACTATAATAAGATAGAAACAAAATTTAATAATACGAAATAAATCACTGAATGATTACATAATTGATAATTGATGATTATATAATAAAAAAATGTATGAGTAATTAACATCCTCTTACTTTTATTTGACCTATAAACGATATGAAATTCCAATATTCTTTAAAATCGGATAAAGCTATAAAAGTTAATTGCCCATATCAACATTCAGCCTTCCCCATATCAAAAAATAGCCATTATAACATTTATTATTAATTTTTTACTTCTACATAATCGGAGAATGAAAATTGTTTAAAATTTTATCGAAATCGGATAAACCGGTAAAAAGTAAAACCGGTAAAAAATTATTCTCCTAATTACCTAGCCTTTATAATATTAATGAGGAATTGATCTCTTTATACCCCTATTTAACCAATGAACAAGTGCCCCTAATTTTGTTGAAATCTGATAAACATTTAAACTTTCTATTATTATTATTATTATTATTACAGTAAGTAAATTTTTATTTAAACTCATATTTAACTCAGTTGGCAAAGTTTCAGATGTAACTTCCCCAATTCAGTATTTTTTTAAACTTATAAATATTAACATTGTTATTTATCGCAGATGTATTAACTAGTGATTACGACTATAATAAATTGTGGCGGTTTAAAAGAATTTTCATACATTATCGGAATTTTTTTTTTTTTTTGTGAAGAGCAATTGGGCATATATATATACCTATATATATATATATATATATATATATATATATATATATATATATATATATATGCCCAATTGCTCTTCACAAAAAAAAAAAAAAATTAAATGTTCTTATAGGGGGTATGAAATATATATATATTCATACCTCCTATAAGAACATTTAAATCGCCTGTATTATTTGTTTTCGATTGCATGATTACTGTAAAAGCGGATAAGGTTTAGCAACCCCTGCTCGATATCGCTAAAACTGCCCTCACGAGTTTTGCAGACACGTATCACCTATTTGTCTTTATCGATCCCCCCCTACAACACTCCCCCCCCCCCCCCCCGACTAATCCTCCTAATACCAAACAGAAGCCTGTAAAAAATGAGATACAATCTGTTATAATAATATAAAATTACCTCCACCAGGCGATAATATCGAAGTATTTATATATCTATAATTTTTGAACATTTTGTATTTAAAATAACAATACCCCCTTTTCATTCGCAAAAATTGCGAGATCGGTGGGAAAGACGCCAGTGAAGAGAAGGGATAGACTTTACCGGGATCCGGTTTCAAATCCCAGCGAAGGCCATCCTTATCTCGTCTTTTAGAAAATATTTAAAAATTACATCAAGAATTTTATTGTCATCATGGCAAGAAAATGAAATTTAATTTATATTTATATATAAATATATAGAGGACTACATTTTATTCTGTATTATGTTAGAATATAATTTTAAAAAATAAAATAAAGTTTTGCTTAGCATTTATTGCTTATATGTATCCTTAAATGACTGGGGGGGGGGGGGAGTAAGAATAATAAGATATGTTATACCTACAGTAGATTACCGCTTAACCGGCCCTCGCTCTACCGAATCTCCAGATTAACCGGAGGTAGCTATAAAAGAAAAAAATCTTTTTAACATCCTTAGAAGCACTAATAATTTTGTGAGACTCTCAATAACTGGTCATAAATTTATTTTTTGTTGTGTTGCGGTTCGGTAGATGTAGGAATAAAGATTTTTGCTTATTATTCTTTACAATTGAGCAGACCTCAACATAACAAATCTATTCAAAGTTAAATTGATTCTTGAAACAAGATCCTTATCCCTAATTTATTGCATATAAAAATGAAAAAGAAATAACTGCTTATATTATCTTAGAAGGGATCGTCGATAAGACATTAAGTTCTCTTAAACAAAAGCAAAAATAGCTGTTCTTTGTTAAAAACTGACAAGATCTTTAGTAGACATTTTTGTCAATCGTTAAATTAAATGGGCCATCTTCTTGAATTGATATGTATACTGGGTGTCCCAGACCTAGTGTAAAAAAAAATTTGGGTAATACTGCATGCTAAACGGGGTAGGATGGCGCAGAAACGATTTTCCTATCTCAATCTGTTGAGGAGATAGAATTTTTTTTGTTTTTATTTTTAAAATCTTACTAATTTTGTAAAAAAAATGGCAGTTTTCTCTACTTCGGTTTAGCGCAGAAAAATAAACAATGATATTTTCTTAATCAATATTAAATTTCCTAAAAGATGGGTTAGGTTTGGTTATTTTAAATCCACTTTCAGTAGGCCTTTTAACGGGCAAAACAGAAAACATTTATTAAAACTTAAATTATTATTAGTTTTTGAAAATTCCTCGCTCCTCACTGGAGCACCCTAGAAGCTGTCAAAATACCTAAAAACTGCGGAATTTAGTTAGCTTTTTAATGGTGTAACCCATGATACAAATGCACTTCACCTTTACGTCTAAAAGAAGTTTTTCTGATGAAAAACACGCTAGACAATAAATACTTCATTGCTTCAAGTACCTATTAGAAAAACTACCAGACTGAATAAAAGTATTAGTTATGTTATATTCTTGTCGATATGCATGAGAGGTAAAGGGTTGTGAAGGTGGCAATCCCTACCTCCTCCTCCCCCCCCCCCCCCAAAAATAAAATAAAAATAATCTTATAGGGTAAAATATATATTTGTAGGGAGTCAAGGGGGGGGGACCCAAATTTTTGCTGATTACCTAATATTACATAAACGTAAAATTTTTTTCATTTTTTTTAAATACCTATAAAAATAACAATTTAGGATTATTTGAAGAAATTAAATATACCAACAGAAAAATGACATTTCATAATGTGCCCTGCTATCATTAGCCCTGACAAAGATATCACCTTCTGATTGGAATTAGTGTTATTTTTCTGTTGGTGTATTAAAAAAAAATAAAAACGAAAAAAATTCTCCTCAACAGATTGAGATAGGAAACTCGTTTCTGCGCCATTCTACCCAGTTAGCATGCAGTAATAACCAAATTTGTTTACACTAGGTCTGGGACTCCCAGTGTAACCTTTATAGATTAAGTTGTAACGTAGTGTATTTTGATTTTTAATATATGTATATATATATATAAAGTTAAAATTACATTGGAGTTTTTAAATTGTATTTCCTATGTATTAACCGACTCTCCTCCTTAATCGCCGATGTCACGGCCCGGACGAGGACGGATAAGGGGGGGTCTACTATAAAAAGTTCAGAACTTGGAATAAAGAAATATACTGGCATTTAGTACGAATATCGAGAAATTAAATATTTTATATGAAAGCTTCGAGGGAAATGGTGAGGATGATTTTTGTAAAGAACAGTTTTGTCCCCTTTCTGGGGAGGGGTGGGTCACCCTTTTGTTTCGCAACACAAAAAGGGATGAATTCATGCCCCTCTTTTGAGGTGATAATTTTTAATTTATCATTGTTAATCTTTAAACCTCGTTAAGAAACCAATTATTTTTTATTTGTCATATAATTAAAATAATCTGTTTGATGATTATTGTTAAATATTAAACATAAAAAAGTGCAAGCGCTACCCAAAAGCTCAGACAACTGCGGCACGGGTTCGATTCCTGCATGAGTACCCCTGTGTCTTACTACCCATAGCTCCTAGTCCTTCAGGGTGATAGGCCATCCACCCTATTCTGCAAAAAAAAAAAAAAAAAAAAATAAAAATATAAATAAATACGAAACCTATAATAAGCCTACTTTACTGTATGAAATAGAATTGCCAGAAACACTGCAGACCTAAATAAAACAAACTGGAAAAAAAACCCAACTTAATCAGAGCTGGAGAAGGAAACGTAAAGCCAAGAGGAAAAGGATTTTTTTTACAATGATCTAGCATGCTTGGGCAAGGGATGGAATAGAGTGATCAGTATTTTATTTTTGTTAGAGTAAGAAATTCCTAATTTTTACTTTAAGTATTGTTATGTTGCTAAGAACTTTCCAATTATTTATCTTTACCACGGCATTTTTTTCACCGGTTTAACGAGTTCTCGCACCTATGTAGATCCCCGAAATATGACGTATGAAATCGATAGTGAGAAAAAAACAAATCTGATGTCAAAAATCAAACTTTTGTTTAATTTTGTTGTAGAGGCAAGTAAACTTTTTTTTGTGAATTGCTTTCTCGTTGACAGTGTGTGTACTGTTGATAATTTCACCGAATCTCTATTAATGCCTTATATTCACCAACTAAAACTCTTTGTATTAACCTTTAAACGGCCAACGATTTTTCACTTCGGAAACAGAAATTCGTAATGAAAGACGGTAAGACCCTATGGGTGAGACGGGAACAGTGAGGCAGCCTAAGAAGACACGTTTACTGCTATATAGGAAATTAAAATTATGTTGTCTAATCCGAAGAAGGAAAGAATACCTTTAAAGTAACAGACCAGTTATTGTCATTAAAATATAATATATAATTCTCTTATTAGATCACCTAATTTTATCAAAATTCTACTTTATTTGTTGTCAAAACGTGATTTAGTAATGTTAATCACAAATTCTCGTTGTAAGTATTGGTTCCTAAATTAAAAAATAAAAAAGAATTGTATTTAGTGATAGTAAACTTTTCAATGACTCTTCATAATTCAAAGAAGTCATCTATTTTTTATGTTAATTATCATGATAATATTTTGTAATAAAATGTTATTATCTTTTATTATTGATAATTTTATTAAAATATTTATTTTAAATATGGTGTCTCATTGTTCCCCGAACAATGTCTCAGTGGTCCTTGCAGTGGGTTACACTGAGACAAAAACTTTCTTGTGGTTTAATGAAAATAAATATTTTTGTGTGTAAAATTTTCAGATTTCACATCTACTGAAAAAAGGTCCATTATGGAGTAAGATGTATTATATTAATTTCAGAACTCCAGCTATAGTTTTTCTATTATTTTTTCCAATTTGAAAAAAAAAACCGTTTCATTGTTCCCCACTCACCACTACATAAAAATTAAATCTGTCTTTCAGATGAGTTTATTTTAGATTCAGAATCGTTTCCAAGTGCTCAGGTGTCGACTAGTAGCTGTATGTCAACATTCTTCGGTAAGCAGTTTTGATAAAATCCTTAATACGCCAGGGCCATATTAAACATGGACGAAATAGAAAAATTAATGAATATGAATACAACGCCTAAATATAACTTTAAAATATATCCTCTTAACGGTGATTTTTTTACCGACCCCTATATTTTTTTAATCCAAATTTGAAAATAATTATTTATATGTAATACTGTTGCACTCAGTGATTGATTATCACTGTTAATCAAGTCAATAGACATCACAGATTGATTTAAAGTTTTGATAATGTAGAAATCAAGCATGATTTTTAAATTAAAAATCAAATATAGTAATTATTATATGAATAAAATAATTATAGATTCAAATCCTGCTGATTTAAAGAGGGTTTAATTTGAATGAAATAATAATGCATGATATGATATGCTGATAAATGCGATAATAATACATGAGAAAGAAATTAAACAGCTCAATTGATTTTTGAATAAGTAAAAAAATGTTAAAGCTTTTCATCTGGTACTTATACTCTTTTTCCTACACTTTTTTAGAAGAAAGCCCAGTCATCTATAAAAATTTAATCAGTGATATTAAAAGTGTAAAATGAATAACAAACTGATGAATACAGCTTAAATTAGGGAAAAGAAAGTTGTCAAGAAGAGAACAAGTACAAAGTCCAAGAAAAAAAAACGGAAGTATAATGAGCTAACGAATCCGAGGGGAGAGAGGAAGATTCGGGGGAGGACTGGGAAAGGGGGTGAACCAATGGAGTAGGGGGTGAATCCATGGACCAGAGGGTGTCTTATATAAAAGAGAAAGTCCCCCCCCCCACAAAAAAAAAGTTAAAAATTAAGACATCATCAAAGAAATAATAGTTTTTTAAATCGATAAGTATTTGAAAAAAAAAATACAATAAATAACCTATGTGAAGGAAACTTATGATAAGATTGGTTTTAATGTATGGAATTATCAATATTATACCGGAGTAGGTTTTAGTCTGGAAGGTGAGGACCAAAAAAGTGTAATATGATTTGAAGAAAGCATTTCATAGACAACAAATGTGAAAGTCTGATAAAATCGGTTGTCATCAAATTTTATAGTCAAACTAAATCGAAATTTCCGAATTTTTTTCAATTTTTTGCCCCTAACTCGAAACAAACTTATCAGAGAAATAAGCAGAGAAAATTTTGTTGTCGTTAAAATAAAAGGGCATAAAATTTCGTGCCGACTGAGTTACTCTAAGGTAAAATAGGTTTAGTCGCTTCCCCAAAACCAATTATCCGCAATATTTGCCATTTATACTCATGTTCCAAAGCCTGCAATTTGAAGAGGGCTACTCCAAATAAAAAATATTCCGTTCAATAGTTGTAAAATATCAAATTCTGAGTAAAACGAGCTCCTTGATTTTAAAATTATCCTACTCGTATGGAGACAAAGTAATTAAAACGTGAGCGTATTTTGTGTATAGTGGCCTGAAATCCGCAAATTTTTTGGATTTTTTTTTTGTTTTTCAGTTTCTCGCATATTAATTACTAAAATATAGATGAAAAAGTATTGCTTTTCATACATTGAGAAAGGATAAACTATTACAAATAAAATAATTTATTTCAGGTTAAAATCGGTCTAGTGATTTAGCCGGATTCGAAAATCAAACATATATATTTTTTAGGATTTTGGTGGAAACCGTATCCAACGCCTATAACTCAATAACAACCAGTTTAGATGATAAATGTTTTAGATAAAAGTTGCAGAGCATCAAATTCAGCATGAAATAAGCTCCCTACGTATAACATTATCCAACTCCTGCGTGGTAATTCAAATAAAAATGTGAAAGTATTCGTAGTGCTTAATTCCTGCGAAGACTATCGGTTCAGCGGTTCGAAAATCAAATATATATAATTTTTAAGATTTTGGTTGAAACCGTGTCCAACGGCTATAGCTCAAAAACAACCAGTTTAAATGAAAAATGTTTTAGATAAAAGTTGCAAAGCATCAAATTCAGCATGAAATAAGCTTCCTACATATAACGTTATGCAACTCCTGCGTGGAAATTCAAATAAAAATGTGAAAGTATTCGTAGTGCTTAATTCCTGCGAAGACTATCATATGAGAACTTTCAGCCTAAAAGATCAAAAACTTTTTTCAAATCAGACATTTTTTTGGCCTTCAGATCCCAGGTTTCAGTTATATAGGCCTTCAGATAAGGGAGTTAGTTATATATTCTTTTTCTTGTAACAACTTTGAGTTAATCACTTGCTGTAAAAACCATTTTTACTAATACGAGTATATAACAAAATAACTGACACGAATAATATGCAAACTATGATACCTTTAAAAGCCAATTGATTAACAATCCATTTTTACACCTTGATAGAAAATCCACAATAACACAAATAAATAAGTCATCTCATATGATGATGTGCTTAATAACCAGCTTACATTTTCATTGGTCGACGACTCTTTTTCTTAATAGTGAAGTATAAGCCTGGTGCTGTGGAACATAGTCCCCTATTTTCATTTCTTCCTACTTCCGCTTCATAAATCGAATTAGAATCTCTTTTCCTTGTCACAAATGGCCCTCTTCTGACCTCATCTGGCTTGTTTCTGTTCGATTTGTTAACATTTTCTACATAAACTTAATTAATTATTTCTTCTGTTCCTGTCTATTATAATTTTTTTCCTGAATTTTCGAAAGCTTTACCTCTATTAATTTCTACTGTTATAACAACTTTGAGTTAATCGCATGCTATAAAAACTATTTTTACAAATACGAGTATATAACAAAATAACTGACACGAATAATATACAAACTATGATACTTACAAAAACCAATTGATTGACAATCCATTTTTACACCTTGATAAAAAAAACCATAACTTTTTCACTATATTCTCAGTTCAATATAAACGTTTTATATTATACAATTGAAAATGCCATAAACCATCATCAAAGATTTGACTAATCAATGAAATTATTTTGATGTTTCTTAGGCCTTTTTAAGTGACAAGTTACCTACGCCTGGTCATCAATTGAGAAGAAGAGAGCAACTTTACCTACCTTAAGGAAAACAATGCAGGTCGAATGGAGATGGATGTGACATATCCTAAGGGAGAGTGATGAAGCTATTGGGAGAATGACGCTTGATGGTCTTCTTCCCTCTCTTGGGTATTCGGTAAGGTGGATAAACCCTCCCAGCAATCTGGGACGGAGTCAAGAACCCCACCTAAGATGGAAGAAAATACATGTCCAAGTATCGAGCACAAGCTTTGGTTAATAATGTTGCATTATTTTTTTTTTATAGTTTTTTTATTTATTTCCATTCAATACACACTAGCGATTAATGAAACTTTATCGGAGCTAGTTGGGTTTGAATTCCCGATCAAATTCTTTTTGCTCTTGTGTTTTATTAACATGGTTTAATGAATAATTTGGTGATTAAAATTCATCTTATGATAGTTCGAATATGGTTGATACGATCCGGAGCCCCCTATCAAATAAACTTATTATAAGGATAACTCTCGACTTATAATGACTTTTCTCATAACATTAACTTGTCCGAGGTTCTTCCTTATTTAACAGGATTTTTAAAGTATTTTTACTGCGCAGTATGTTGACTGCATAGTACCTACTTCTAAATATCCACACCACAACAAATGTGTGTAATGTAAATATAACTATCTACAACAACAAGGTAAAATGCCCTGGGAACAGCTTTGACCAAATACAGAAGGAACCAAAAAGTTAAAAAAATATTTAAAATGATATATCTTCTTGAAAAAGTTCAGTCAGGAATTGTAAAACAGGAAGCTTGTCCTTACCAGATTAAGAATTGGCCACTCAAGACTGACGCCCGGATTCCTCATAGACAAAAAGACACCGACCCGATGTGAGAAATGCAACACACAGCTGACGATTAGACTTTCTAAAAGAATGTCCGCTACAGGATCGTTATTTCAGAAGTTTAAAGGAAAGAAAAATTGCTATAAAATAGCACAGTAAAATATAATTAGAAGTAATGGAACAATTAAGAAAATCTTGACTAAGGACAGTTAAGACATTGAAATTGACTTATGCGGTGCGCGATGTTATTATTAAGTAAAAAAGTACAAGTTATAGATACAAGATACAAGTTACAGATACCTTTGTACTCAGATACTGTACTCGAATCCCTCCAATATTTTCCCTCGGATACAAGTACTTCTCGTATCCATCAGCTGCGGATGCAGGTAGTACTCGTATCCGTCAGCATGGATACTCGAGTATCCGTGAGTACTTTCGGTATTTAGTTAATTTTTACGGATACTTCTATTTCTGGGTTTGTTTTTTTTTCGTTCAATCAGCTCAGTTTCTTAATCTTATAGTTGCATTGTCCAACTGACATTACACAATGACAATTATTTTCGAATTTCGGGGTCGACCCAATTCGGAAGAAAATGGTAACTCATAAAACCACCTTGGCTAAATTAGACACTATTATATCTAGATAGGTAATTAAACATGAACAACACATCCGTCTTTTAACACTATTTATTACATAATACAATAAAAACTTTACATCGTTGAACAGATAACCTCATGCGGCAGGTAATCCCCAAAAAGGGCGGGACCAGATACCCGATCACTCCTAATCGATACAATCGATACACAACAGTCTCCCACACTTATTAAAATAATTATATAATTATGACATGCGTATATCAAGGGGTAAATTGAGTAACATATTCTTGGAGTCTTCTTGGGGGCCTCCGTTCTCTGCTTGATCGTCTTAGAATGGGATGTGGCTCGGCCCTAGGATGTTCTTGTTGTTGCTGCGGGGGGGTCGATGGTCTTGGTTCTGGCTGGAAGTCTTCTGGGAGGTTGCTTCTTGATTCGACATCATTGGTTGGATTCTTGGGGTGTAGAGTGAACATAACTCTCTTCTTGGGTTTGGTTTCGCTCGCAATGAAAAGCAATTGATTGATATGCCTCTTCAGGCTATATCCATTAATGTCGAGTTTGACTATGTAGTGGAGCTTCCCAATTTTTTGGATTACGGTTCCGAGTCTCCATGTTGGTTTTCCAGTTTGGGGGTACCATCTTGCTTGTATGCGATCTCCCACACTTAGTTGACGTGTACCCTGAGTGGTGCTGGGAAAAGCTGGTGTTTGTGGGGGTGGTTTCAGCAGATCTAATTTAATCCGTATTCTACGTTGTAGGTACAATTCCGATGGTGATTTCCCACATGCTAGCGGGGTCGACCTGTATCGCATTAAGATTTCTTGGACTTTTCTTTGGAGGGGTAACGTAGAACAAGACATAGCCTGTAATTTCTGTTTAAAAGTTTGAATATTGCGTTCTGCGATTCCGTTTGTGGCGGGATGGCCTGGTGCTATGAACTTTTGTTGAATGCCATGTTGTGTGCAGAATTTGAGAAATGCTTCGCTTTTGAATATTGTTGCATTATCCGACACTAGGACTCTTGGTAGACCGTGGGTTGAGAATATATCTTGAAGGTATTGAATGGTTGAATCTGTTGTTGGTGCATTCTTGGAGAACCGGATTTCTAGCCAGCGGGACTTAGCGTCCACTAAAAGAAAGAAGTGGTGGTTTTGGAATGGCCCCGCATAGTCCATATGAACCCTATCAAAATTCTCTGTGGGCTCATCCCAGTGATGTATTGGAGCTTTGGGAGGATTTTTTCTGATTCGTCCGCATGCCTGACAAGTTCTGACGAGATTTTCAATGTCTTTGTCTAGATTTTTCCAGTAAACATATTGACGGGATAACTGCTTCATTTTTACAACCCCTGCGTGTGTGTGATGAAGTTCGTTAAGAACTGCTTGCTGTAATGATGTTGGAACGACTACTCGTTGTCCTTTAAAAATTATGCCATTTTGCAGATAGAGTTCAGTGTTATTGTTTTCACCCTTCAAAAGGTCTGATTTAATTCTAGATAGTTGCTCATCTCGTGAGGTTTCTTCAGCGAGGGTTTTGTAGTTGATCGTATCGTTGGAAATAGTGTAAATGGTTTCATTAGAAATTAACGAGACTTCTTCTTCAATATTCTGTTCCATTTGGGACATATTTTCTTGGATAGGGGATCTTGAAAGAAAATCGGCGTGTAAATTTTCTTCTGCCTTTTTATGTTCAATTTGGTAGTCAAAATTTGTGAGCCAGGTTGCGTAGCGTAGAAGTCTTGCGGACGTCATTGCTGGAAGGTGTGCATTCTCGTGCAGAATGTGGGTCAGTGGCCGATTATCGGTATATAGGGTAAACTTTCTGCCATAAATATAATAATAGAATTTCTTGAGAGCAAAAACGATTGACAAGGCTTCTCTGTCTAGTTGGCTATAGTTCATCTCGGTTTTGGTCAATGCACGTGATGCGAAGGCAATAGGTTTTTCTATGCCATTTATGGTGTGTGAGAGTACTCCTGCTACCCCGGTTGGTGAGGCGTCGCAAGCTACCGAGAGAGGAAGATCTGGACTAAAGGGTGTTAAGACTCTATCACTAGAAATTTCATTTTTCAATTGTGTAAACGCTGATTCACATCTAGAAGACCAGTAGAATTTTTTTTGCTTTTGTAAAAGTAATCTCAATGGGTACGTTAGTGTTGAAATATTTGGAATAAATTTTGCATAATAGGTCACCATGCCCAAAAACCTCTTGACGTCGTCTTGATTTGCTGGTCTTGGTGCCTTCATAATGGCCATGACTTTAGCTGGATCTTTCGAAATTTTACCTTGCTCGAATACATAACCTAAGTATTGAATTTTGGTTTTGAATAGTTCACACTTTTCTCTATTGAGGTGTAAATCAAACTCTTTTAGTCTGTCGAGGCAGGCAATCAAATTTGTATAGCAGTCCTCTCTTGTTTTCCCATGAACTATGATGTTATCGAAGTATGTTGTGACCCCTTGCAGGCCTGATAGGACTTTGTCCATGATAAGATGGAATTCATTTGGTGCGGTTTTGATGCCAAAAGAGAGACGGTTAACTGTATAGGTTCCTTTATGAGTAATGATTGTTTGAATCTTTGCGCTTTCTTGGTCGACTGGGACCTGGAGGTATGCTTTAAATAAATCCAGTGAGCAATAATATGTGGAACTATTGAGTGCTGTGAGAAGGTCATCAATTCTTGGTATAGGATAATGTGCGTCCTGAAGTTGAGGGTTTACTCCCACCTTATAATCGACACATAGGCGTACTTTACCATTTGCCTTGGGGACAATAACTAGGGGGGAAGCCCAGTCACTCTCTTGGACTTTTGAAATAATGTTTTGCTTTTCTAGTGTCTCGAGTTCTTGCTCTACTTCTGCTTTCAGGGCTTGTGGTACCTCTCTAGCCTTGAAAGCTATGGGTTTTGCGTTGTTTCGCAATTTAAGGGAAATCTTGAAGTTTTTGCAGCAGCCCACCGTTTGTTGAAATATCTCTGGGTATCTGTTAAGGATCACATTTTCGACGTTGTCGGGAATTATTGAATTTATTGAATTATTGTTGATTTTTCCAACATCGATGTCTTGTAAATGAATATTTAGGTGTCTGATCCAGGAACGGCCCAGAAGTGGGGAAAACTTATCTGAAACTACGTAGAGTGTCTCTGTTGATTTTATGTCCTTATATTGAACCTCTACTTCTGCTACTCCAATGGGTGCGAAAATACCTGAGGTGTACGAGCGAAATCGGATGCTGGTATCTCTAAGTTTCTTATTAAGATTCAGTCGATTAAAATTTGATTCATTTAACAGTGTTTGTCCTGCTCCGGAATCTACTTCAAATTGTTGAATTATATTGTTGATTTTTACTTGAACGAAATACTTCTGTGTGTCTAGATTCTGACTGTTTATTTCATATATTGTGTATTGATCATGGAGGAATGAGTCTTCTTCTGAGTCTACTGACTGCACTTCCTTTTTTTCTAACATTAATCTTTTTAGACACACTTTTTCGACATGTCCCGACTTCTCACAGTATTGACATTTTAATTTAGTCGGAGTAACTTTGCAATTTTTTGAATTGTGATTATTTCTACCACATTTTAAACAAAGCCCTTCAATTCCTAGGTGTTTTAAATTAAGGCGTGTATGTCTTGAATTTGATTTATCTCTAGGTTTTGAATTATAATTATTTTGACTCCCCCTACGTGGTCTCGAAAGTCTATGTACACTTTCATTTTCTGAATTATTTTCTGTGGATATATCGAATTGTTGGCTTGCCAAGTACGATGCTTCTAAGGTTTGTGCCTTTGAGACAGCGTCTGAAAATGTTTTTGAGTCATCCAAAAGAAGTTGGTGGCGTATGTCTTGGTTAGAGAGGCCTCTGATAAACTGGGAGTGTAGAAAAAGATCTGCCACAGACTTTTCACATTCACATTTGAAGCTGCATGCAGGAATGTATTTTCGTAATTGGGTGACAAAATCTTGGATAGATTGGTTAGGTGCTTGTTTTTGTGATAGAAACTTGTGTCTTTCAACTAAAATATTTTTTTTCTCAGTAAGTTGGTCGTCAAGTGTTTTAATGATTTCATCAAATGTTAATGTATTGAGTTCTTTTGGTGCTACTGATAGTTTGAGCAACTCGAAATATTCAGGGCCAATGCTATTTAAAAGAATTGTTTTAGCTGAGTCTTTGTCTGACGCTAGGCCTTTTAGGGCAAGAAAGTTGTCAAACCGTTCTTTGTATTGTTGAAAGGATTCCGTATTTTTATCAAAAGTATCAAATTTACTTACATTATGTTGAGGAAGTGTTGAAGAAGCGCTTTGATTTATGGACGAGAATTTTTCTAGCATGGCTGAAAATTGCTGCTGCTGTTGTTGCAAAAACTGGGTGAATTGATCAGCGTTCATTTTTCTTGGTTGACAATAAACTTTGAGATTAGAGTGTCCGTTTTCTCTGTGTTTATCCCATCCTCGTCGCCACTTTATTATATCTAGATAGGTAATTAAACATGAACAACACATCCGTCTTTTAACACTATTTATTACATAATACAATAAAAACTTTACATCGTTGAACAGATAACCTCATGCGGCAGGTAATCCCCAAAAAGGGCGGGACCAGATACCCGATCACTCCTAATCGATACAATCGATACACAACAGACACTAGGTAGAAAATAGTATAATGATATATCAGCTTTTAAACATGTAATCCATTTAAAATTTCTTCACAAAGTGATCGAGGATAATACCTCATGTTTAAGGCCAAGCTAACTTTTCTATTGTAACTATGGCAAAGTTGTGTTTCACATTTATTATTAGATTATTTGGATGCATTCAATGTTTTCTTCTCATTCGCATTCTAGTTTAAATACCTTCAACTTCAATCACCGAAGAACTTATGATTAATTAATGAATTCTTTCTTCAACCTATAATAATTTCTTATCGCTGGCTTATGTCTTACCTTCGGTGTGAATCTCACAAGCGATCGATGAAAAAAGGTTTCTGAACGGTAAATATCTTATCTCTCTGGTACGGATATGTTCGACAGAAATGTTTACATTATTAAAAGATACCGTAGGACAGAATTCGCTGGCCTTTCGACGTTATGTTAAGATGATTTGATGGGATTTTTTTTTTATTTACCTATTTTAACAATGGATGATATTGCCTAGATAATATTATATCGATAAAAATGATATTATCAGAGGTTTTTAATGCTTAAATAGTAAGTACATCAACTTAACTTTGAAAGTAAAAACATTTTACACAACGAAAAAACTCAGTAAAACGCAACATTCGTAACATTATCGAATCTCTCTCTTCTCCCCCCCCCCCCCTCTCTCTCTCTCATGCCCTCTCAATGCTCAGGAAAATCGTTAGATTGTAAGATATTTTTCAGGCGGATTTTGTTATGACAATGAAATTGTGGATCGGACAAGTTCAGGCTACGGTGGATGAGGTTTTTTGCGACGTTGATCTTTTGGTGATGTGGATGTTGGGAAACATAGTTAAGGAGTCGGCCAGAATAAGTGGGTTTGGTGTACCAATTAGTGGATATAGAATGGTCCGGGTTTCTGGTAATGGAAATAAATCTGGTAATTGGTACACCAAACCCACTTATTCTGGCCGACTCCTTAACTATTTTTCCCAACATCCACATCACCAAAAGATCAACGTCGCAAAAAACCTCATCCACCGTAGCCTGAACTTGTCCGATCCACAATTTCATTGTCATAACAAAATCCGCCTGAAAAATATCTTACAATCTAACGATTTTCCTGAGCATTTAATAAAAACACTTATCAATAACAATGCAAAAACTCAAAATCTCTCTAACAACTCTTCACAACCTCCGATTTCTACTTTCCAATACAGATCTATCCCATATATCCCCATTCTCTCAAACAAAATTAAAAAATCCTTCTCATCGAGTTTCCCACACATGCGCCTAGTATTAAAAAATAACAATAAATTAAAAAATCTTTATACAAAACTCAAAGACCCTGTACCTCTCCTAGACAAGTGTAATGTTGTTTATCGTATCCAGTGCTCCACGCTTAATTGCAACAGTTGCTATATAGGTGAAACCAAAAATTATTTTAAAAAACGTATTTATCAACATAAATACAGTATTTCCACGCGTAATTCGTCTACTTCTAAATTAGCAGAACATGCCATTGCCCACAACCATTCCTTCGACTTTGAGAACCCCTCCATATTAGCAACTGTATCTAACCACGACAAACGTCTCCTCTCAGAATCCATTTTCATCCATCTAGAAACTAATAACCCGGTAAATCACAAAACAGATAAAGAGATAATTTCATCCACTTATTCTAACATCTTCCGCATCCTCAAATCCTAGTTTTGATTTCATAGGTACCTGCAATTATCTCTGTACCTCTTGTACTATTATTATTTTTTGTATTGTATGCTTCTTTCTGTATATTTTCCAAATTTGTATGCATTGTTACATTATGTATGATCTCATTTTTATGTTATTATTCAGTCCAGACACAACTATTTGTATACAGTACCATATATTTTGTTAGTTTTTAAATATTTTGTTCACTCAGTTGTCTTGTGCCTTCACTTCAAAAGCGTTGGATTTCCCCGCCATAAACCTTTGAAGTCGGCAAACTAACCCCCTACCACTACCTCTCACCTTATTTTTACCTTTAGTCTTAGTATCCACCTGGACTCAGTAGGTATATATCAGATTCTATCTTATCTTGTTAACCAGCCTCTTATTTTAATATTTATGTATACCATCTTTTATATTATTATCAGTTCTGTAATGTATCCATTTATTGTCACCCTCTAGCATAGATACTCATATATTTGTTTTCTTTTAGCCGTGATGAAGATCCACAAGTTGGATCGAAACGTTGGCTTACCATAATAAATATCATTGTAACTGAAAATCCTGACCATCTTTTTACCTATCGTAATTGAAGAACAGTTGACCATCTCTCATCTCTACTAGTGTTTAAATTCTTTTCATTTACTAGGAATTTATTTTCATTATAGAAAAATACTTGAATTTCGGATATGCCTAACGTTCTTACCGATTCTTATTTCCAGCTGTTTAACTGCTACTGTTTAGACTATAACCACGATCAAAGAAATTATACATAAGGACATTTAAAAAATTTACAAGAAGAAAAAATATATTTAAATCAATTTCGAAAGATTAGACAGTACCTAATAAATTGACCATGCCATGTTTTAACATCATCAATACAGAGGAGCTTAAAACTTTGTCCAGAGAAGTACAGGAGGAGAGAGATGAGTCATTATAATGTATGAGATAATTAAAGAGGCTTTTAGGGTAGATGGGGCAGTGTTTAAGGGGGGGGGGGAGTATTTAAGAGGGTGGCCTCAAGCTGGATATTCAGGGACTTGTAATAATGTCCTGTCCCTAACCTTAATCATCGGCAGCTTAGTATCCGGCACCTCTCCCATTCATCAGATACATTTTGAGCTCTTCTCAAAACTATATTTATATATCTGCATAGGGGAGAGAGGGGAACAATGAGACGGTTTTTTTTTTTTTTTTTTTTTTTTTTAAATCATCAAAAATAATAGAAAAACTATATCTAGAGTTCCGAAATTTATATAGTACATCTTATTGCAATGTACCTTTTTCAGTAGAGGTAAAATCTGAAAACGTTACACACAATAATATTTATCTTCATAAAACCACAAGGTTTTTGTCTTAGTGTACCCCACTGCAGGGGACACTGAGACATTGCGCGGGGAACAGTGAGACACCATATTTAAAATAAATATTTTAATAAAATCATCAATAATAAGAAATAATAACATTTTATTATAAAAATGAACATGATAATTAACATACAGAATTTATGATTCTTTGAAGTAGTCATAATGAAGAGTCGTTGACAAGATTAGTATCACTAGATATAATTCTTTTATTCTTTTTTTAATTTAGGGACCAATACTTACAACGATATTTCGAGATTAACATTACCAAATCACGTATTGACAATAAATAAAGTAGAATTTTGATAAATTAGGCGATGGAATAAAAAAAAAAAAAATATCTTATATTAGGGGAGAGCGGGGTTGGTTGGCAACAGTTTTCACTTTTTTGATCGTTGAGTCGTTCCTGTTAATATAATCCCAATGGGACTGATACCACTGTAAACTCCAAGTATTAGAGTACTTCAAGTATTTTTTCAAAACATAATATTTAATACTAAGATCACAGAAAATTGAAGAATTCGTCAATCCAAAGTATGCCAATTAACCCCATATGTGGGGCAGGTTGGCCTAGAAGGTGGTGTTGTTTAGCCATCTCATTCAAGTACTGGCTGACACATATTATTGTTATTAAAAGCTGCACTATAATGGTATAATAATAATTTTGAATCGGTTTTTAACAGCTTTTAAGGGAAAATAGAATGACAATAGAAGAAGATAGAAGTTTAGACTGTCGTCACTTTCTGCATAAGAAAAATTGCTCTCATCTTCCTCGCTGGAACTAAAGACAATCGGTAGTTTCACCTTTGATTATGTTTACCTTGCTTTTGTGAATTGCTACTGCGCCAAAAACCCCAGTTGAAGAAAGCCAACTAACCCCACAGGAGAGATCATATGAAAGAAGACTGCCAGGACAGGGGAGAACAATCAAACAAGAAACTGGCTAGTCGAAAGGTTAGGTTTTTTAAAGCAGTTTGGGGCTATGTGAACAGAATCGGAGTCAAATGTTTTTCCATGCCTTTAAATCAACTTTACTGAAAATATAAAAATTTACTTACATGTTGTAAAATCAATCAATGAAGCACACTCTTATCTACACTGTTAGCATCGGATTGAAAACTCAGGACAAGACTCCCGAATTCGAGTGGGTCACATGGTACAATGGTCGGGCCTCCACAACAGGTGTGACGGAAATTATAAACCAATGGCCAACCTACCCCCTATGCCAACCAACCCCGCTCTCCCCTATGTTTTAATGAATAATAATTTCAAATGAAAATACCTACTGTATCTGGCCTGTTCCTTTAAAGATATTCCTTCATTCTTGAGATTAGACGATGTAATTTCAATTTCCTATAAAATAACAGTAGAGGTAGGCTGTCTCACTCATCCCCATAGGGCCTTGCCGTCTTTCATTACGAATTTTTATTTCCGAAGTGAACAATGATTGGCTGTTTAAAGGTTAATACAAAAAGTATTAGTTGGTGAATAAAAGGCATTAACAGAAAATCGGTGAAATGAACAATAGTACCCACACTATCAACGAGAAAGCAAGTCACAAAGAAAAAGTTTACTTGCCTCGAAAACAAAATGAGGCAAAAATAATCACAAACCTATGATAATATTGGTTCCTTACCTGGAAAAGCTTATTTGACTAATATTCTACACTAAAAGTAATGCTACACTAACTGGGTCCTTGCAATTGGTTTATGAGCTAACTGTCGAGTTATGTAATATGTTCGAGATTAAGTCAATAGCTCATATATTATATTTAAAAATAACCCTTCTATCTTAAATAACTAAATTCCAAATATTATCGCTTTATATAATAGTCTCTACAAATTCTTTGTTGTAATTGTAAACGATATAGGCCTCTATTATTTATTTATTTTTTATATATAAGTTCCATTTATTTTATTTGTACATAAGTGTATGTGTGTATATATTATAAGCTCCACACACATAGTTATTTTCATTTTAAGTCAATAAGGGTATATCAATTTATTTTTATTTTTTTTTCATCAAAAGAAGATTACATTATTATTTATCTGTCTTTTTTCTTTCATTTTAGTTTTCTTCAGTTTTTTTTTATACTATTCTAAGGCTCTAAAGCATTTTATATGTTTCTGTACAATTTTGTTCCTAAGTGACTAGTTCCCGGAACAACAAAATAAAGAGTTATTATTATTATTATTGTTATATAAACAATTATTCAGTAACAGTGATCTTGAATCCTTAAGAAAAAGTTTGTATAGCCACTTCTAAAATATAAGTTACCAACCCGATTTGTCAGAGATAATGAAACGAAACTGATTTTTTTTTTTCTAAATCATACCTTAAAGCATTCCCCCCCCCCCCCAGAATCAATCTTGGCGAGGAACATTAATAAACAATGGGAAAAAAGGTACTGAAAATAAACGGAACTAGATTTTTTTTACATTTTACATAGACTAATACAAATTAGTCTATGTAATTTTTTTTTTTTTTTTTTTTTTTACAAAAATCGATATTAGCGAGGTACATTAAGAAAAAATGGGAGAAAAGGTACCACAACAATACAATACACGAATCAAGGAAATTATTAATTTTTACATAGAATAATGTAATTTAGTATGTAGGAAGAAAATTTTCCAATATTTTACAGAATGATGTGTTCGAATGAAAATGGGAGTATCTGAAAATTTTCTGACGACATTACCGATGAATATATAGAAATCTGCCTTTGACTGATTTAGTATTGTTTAATACTTTCGTCCGAAATACATAGTTATTCCTATTGTTAACACTCAGGGGTCCTGAGTCAGGACAAACCTACTTTCATAAAGTTATTACAATATAGATATATATTCCCCAGTATATTTTCCCAGAGGTTGAGTAACTTTAACTAAACTTACCATAAGTAATTTATATCTATATTCCTTTTGATAACAAACTTAAGTTAACATGATCAAACTTATATTTTCGATTGAACCTTCCGATAATTCTTTCTTCACTCTTTAATTATATACTTTTTATCTCCCCCTTTGTGGAATAAGGGTCCGCTCTCCTTTACCTCGTTAGAATTAAATCAATTAAGACCCTCATTTTCTTCACTTCTTTTTCAACTTGTAAGGGTTGGGACCCCTCGCTATCAATACCGTCAGATAAATGAGTTTTTTTATTACTAAGCAGTTCAAAGATGAGGCACTGATAATTATCCAGTTACGCCATAATTAGGCTATCGGTGGTCCAATGATAATTATAAAAATTTTATCAGCAGATTAGTCATTCGTTTCTCTCTTTATATATCGAATCTAATTTTCATATTATCCTATTTGTAATCCTAATACTGTACTGAATGTTTAAATGCAAAAGGACGTTCAGGTCGGCTATTGAAGTAATTGCGACAATATAGGACCAAAAAAAAAATAAATAAAAAAAATACAGCAGTGGAAAACACCATGACATATCCATTATTTATATTTGGGACACCCACAACAGAGAAGTGATATTCGGTTTCGGAAAATTGGAAGAATGTTTTACATTCTGCAGTACAACTCCAAACAAAAAAATTTAAAAATGGATGCCACCAGACTTCTACCGCACACAAACTATAGTCCTGATCATATGATTTTGGACGTTTTGTGTTTTCCAAACAATTGCTCTCTTCTTGAGCGGAAATCATTTTGAAATATAGAATAGAGTAGTTAAATATTTCTAGTAAATGAATCAAATTAACATTCTACTTAGGTAAGAGTTAATTTAAAAAAAAGGGGGGGGGTTGGGTAGGATGGCTTCGAGCTTTGTGTGTACCTTGTAAGATAATAGGGCTACACCTGTGAGGAGGTGTATCGGGTTTGGTAATCAAATAGCGTCCACTCACTACCTCCTTCTCAATTTCCTGCTTCATTTAATCTATTAAGTCCTCGTTAAGCATGCTGAGAAAGTCCAGCGAGAACGTTACTGTTGTTTCGCAATAAATTAAATCATCTGTTGCATATCAAATATTCTATGAAGAACCTTTTACAAAAACTACAGACATTATACATAGTAAAAACATTATACATTAGTAAAGACATTATGCATAGTAAAACTCACCTAAAACATAAAAAATTATACTTAATGTTCCAAGTAATATAAATATAAATAATTTAATTTAAGAAAAGTACGGTAGAAGAATAGAATAGAAGATCTATGTTTAAATATTGATAACCGGTTGTATATTTTCATGTATTAATATTATATTTTAAAAGGGCTAAAAAGTTCTTTCACCTTTTTTTTTTTTTCTTTTTAGTCAGAAAACTCATTTTCCCTTTTAAGAGAAAACTTTAAGCTAAAGGTTATTACTAAAATATAATCTTCTTTGGTCCTTATGAAAAAAAATCTTATCTCTCTCCTGAAAGTAACAATATTTCTTAATATTTTTTAGTATATTTAATATTTAATAATAATGATACATTGCATTTATATATAAATATTATTAATATAATATATATGTATAAATAATATGAATTTTATTTCAAATTAATTTATAATATTGACAGAATCATTATGGTGAATCCTATTGAACGCGGAGAACCGGGTTCGAATCCCGGCCAATGTCAATCTTTTCTCATGAAAAAAAATTAAAATATTGATATTTAAAGATTTTTGAGGTTGAATAAAAAGTCAAGTAATTTACTTATAAGTCTGATTGCAAAGTCCAGATCAACACCAATTTTAAAGACATATTACATAGTGATCAATGAATCGAGTTATTTGTGACGCGTAATTTCTATAATATAAAACTGAACAACTCCTCGCCAAAAAACATAATAAATCAATCCGAATATATTACAAGACAGGCCTAAATAAAGCATGTAAATTGGAAGCCAGGGGATCAAAGGAAAAAGGACTCAGTCAATAGATAGAGGAAGTGCAGTTATTTAGCAAGGACAAGAGGAAAAGTGATAATTAGCAAGCATTATAATGTAACTTGATAATTAAAGGGCTTTAATTGTCTTTTTAATTGAAATATCTAAAATTAAATAACTTTAAAAGCAATCACGAAGCCTTTGAAGTGTAAACATTAAAGATGAGTATGTTTCAATTATTAATTATTACTTATTGATTGCTGTATTAATTATTACTCTTGGTTATCGTAAATGATTAATTTATTATACCTATTATTTATTTATTACGTCTAAATAATAAACGTTCTCTTTTTTCTTTAACCCATTTCTGTCTATTGCTACAGTATAACAAAACATAATTATTCAAATGTCGGAACGAGGTGCATGAAGGGCTATTTAAAATTATTGAATAAAAAAAATTCTTTTTTTCTCTTCTAATTTTAAATAAAATATGATAATTATCATGTTAAATTTTTTTTTTAACTTTATTGTTAAAGTAAACAAATTTAAACTTTTTAGACATCTTTAAAATAATAAAAACAAATAAAACGGAAGGAAAAAACAGTTTTAAAGAACTCGGTTAAAAAATTTGTTAAATACGGGTAGCGATTATTGTTATCTATTCGTCTTATCTACCCAGGGGCTAAAATATGTAGTAAATATTACACCATACCTACTAATACTAATAAGGGAAATAAGTAACTAAGGTTTAGAACCGCACTTAGGCGATACGCCTGCAAAATTATTAAAAGTATACCCCTAAATTAGTATTGTATTTTTTTTTTTCATTTGAATAGGTTTTTTGTAAAATTTTCCCTAATATAAAAACTATAATAACTATAAAAGCAAATAATATTGTTCTAATAATACTTCATACAAAGTACGAACTATTTTACCATGGTAAAGGAGATATCCAATTCATTTACACACTCTATATTATAAATATTTTAATAAAATAATTTCTTCCTGTCTCATAGCTCAATAAATTGCTTGAACAGAGGCATTTCTGAGTGATAAGTTTTATAAAATTTACCGAAAAACGGTTAAATCTAAAAATGTTTTTTTCAGGAATTTTGTGTTAAGCTATTTACTACCGTTCCCATTTCGCCGAAACAACACTGTCAGTGAGTTGACATGAGAATTGCATTTGACTAAAGCAACGATGAGCTTGATCAAGCAGAGTGATGACAAAAAAAAAAAAAAAAAAAAAAAAAAAAAAAAAAAAAAAAAAAAAAAAAAAAAAAAAAAAAAAAAAAACGGTTTGAACGAAGTGCAAGGCAAAACACTTTACTATTGTAACTGAAATACAGTGTCCTAATTTTGAACAGATTTAATTGAAATTATGCAAAAAAGTTAAAAATATATGAAAGCTTTCAATCTATTACATACGAATGAATGTTTGTTTGTTCGAATTTTATCCGCTGCCATAATGCTCATTCGATTATGATGGTGCGTTTTTCTAAATGTTCAGGATGTTCCCAAATAGGATATAGACTAAAAGTGAGTTTTAATACTTTTCCCCCATCTATAAAAATGCTAGGGTCATATGTTTGTTACTTCGAAATTTGGAAAGCATTGGAGCAGAGATAGAAACACTTTATTCATAACAGAGAAATACTGCCTAACTACATTCATGGGCGGATCCAGCCGATCTTAAAGGGGGGGCTGCAGTCCTAAAGGGGGGGGGGGCTGCAGCCCCACATCCCTTCATTTGGATCTGCTAATCAGCTTTTTTACCTTTATATTCCCTTCCTACAACTAAAATACTACTTGTTCTGCACATTATTAGTTTTTTAACTTGCTTCCTTACATTAAGAAAAATCAAATTCTATCTTTAAATGACGAAAAATTTTCCAAAGGGAGGGGCTGCAGCCCCCACAGCCCCCCCCCCCCCCCTGGATCCGCCAATGACTACATTGGGCTGCTAATACACAGCATACTATATGTCTATCTCAGGGTACAGTAGAACCTCCATTATCCGGGGTAATAATGGGTATGGGGGTCCACGGATAATCGAAAATGTCTTTTTTCTTCTTCAAAATATTCCGTACAGTTTGTTCGCCGATTCCTAGTTCAGCGGACAATTTTTTAACACTGTCACCCTTTTCTAATCAATATATATTATAAAGCAAAGTGTACAATGTGCGTGCCGAAAAGGCTCAAAAACGACTCCACGTAGGATTAAGGAAGTTATGTCTTCGTTTAGCCATATGACCACTTACGGAGAAGAAGGTTTCCGTTTTTCTCTTAAGAGTGTAAAATTGAAGAGAAAAGGACTGGAATTTTAAGCCTCTCGCACCATTTAATTAGCCTCTCTGAGATTGAGATACGAGCTTATGAATGAAAAATTTAGTTCGAGCTCCAGGCTACCAGGAAGCGCAAGGTGCGTTTCTCTCAATGTTATTGTCCATTCATATAGTATGCAATCGTTCTATATTTTTTCAGCTGTTCTTTTTAAATTACTGAAAAAATTAAGAGAAAATAATTAGTTTGCGTTCCAAAATAAAATAAGTACTTTACATCTCAGCAATCAATTAGAAAACCAATTGGATTCCTTAAAAAAATAGTTTTCTCATAAGAAGTAAATTTAATGCCATATGAGTGAACATTTCGTAGTAGTACAGTGAGCGAATAAAATTAGACATAAAAAAAGAGATGAATTGACTAAATATAAATCGAAAATAAAAATTTTGAAGTGTTCTTATTGTATTTATGAAAAAGAAGTTGGTTTGGTTACAACGTATGATGAGCATTCCAGTTGACAAAACGACTAACTCCAATAACAGCATTCCAGATTTTATCATCCCTCATAGTTCAAATAAAAAGAAATATGATGAAAAAATTATGCCTTCAAGAAATTTTGGATTTCACTTTGTAATAGTAGTAAGATTCTAGATATGCAGAAACCGTTCAAATTACGGGGAGATATCTTAAGGGAGGTTGAAATGGAAGAAAGGTCTTAAAAAAAAGTTTCTATGAATCTTCGGTAGTTTCTATACTTCTGGATCAAATAGGACCATCATAGTGGTCAGTGATTAAGTTTTACTCGAAATATAATTTTTTTAACTGAGATAACAGATTTTTCAACAATAATCTAATAACTTATTATCTTCTGACTACTTGGAATAGGCTTATAGGAATTCAGAATCACAGAAACCATCAAAACGATGCATAACTCAACTAAGTTGCAGCAAAATTAATTGTTCATTTACCATTTTCAACCCTCTGTAAATTATACAGGGCTCCTTATTTGGGCGGACTCTGCAGATCTCAAGTCTGCAGAATATTGATACCAAGTTACAAACGAATTTTCAAGAAGGTGCTAATTTTGATCTATATTTCCTTTAATTTTAAAGTTTTTCCGTTATTTTAAAACTACCACACAACTACCGGAGCGAAGCCGGGCACCCTAGCTAGTCTGTTTATAATAGTTAATTTTTCTTCAAGTGTTAAAAAAACACGTTTTCTTTTTTCCGACATTTTGCTACTTCGTATGTATTCAAATAGAGACTAAATCACAACTGACAATATTTTGTTTTTTAGCCAAACAGGCCAGAGTAGAAGTTTCCTGGAAAGACTTGAAAACAATACCGTTCCTAGATTATGAATTGGAGTATTAGATACCGGAAACATCTCATAATACAATACTCCCTTTCTTTTTCCATTTGTTGTTTTATTTCATAATAGATAGTTAACCATTATGTGATCGTTAAATATTTACGTATACATTTTTTTTAAATATTATACATACAAATTAAAAAAAGCTTATTAAAAAAAAAAAAATTAGCTCTTCGTCACCCCGATTAATTGCTTCCCCGGTTGATCGAGGCCCGGATAATGGAGGTCCTTCTGTATTTGTAAAATCTTAATAATGTATGATAATAACATCAATTCATATATATACATATACCAACATAGTTATATATTTTTTCTTTTATATAATTTTTTTATGCATATATATTTTATTTTATCCTTTCTCTCTTTTACTTAACCTTCGGTCGGGCGCATCTAATCTGTGAGATGAAGTATTTAGTTTTTTGGTGTGTTTACCGGCGGAGTTTGTAAACAATGGTGGCGGGCCAGAGTAGCTTCCTGATTCCACACCCCTGAAGCAAGGGTATTGTTCAAATTTCTCTAGTGCACTGATGATCTTCAAGATTGACGTTTTAATCTACTGGATGAGTTGCGCCCGATTACGTAAGTATTTTTGATTTCCAAAATGAAAAATTCTTTTCTCAAAACATTTATTTATTTACTTATTGTAATCGTATATGTATATTTCTGTCCCTAATTCAATGATATTTGTTGTTTTTTCGTAAATAATCTGCGAGATTAATTGCGCCCGATCATGTCGCCTAAACATTTGTTTTTGTTGATTGTTCAGAAAAATATGGCTTCTTCCAATCAAAGTCAAAAACAATCAAATCAACGCATCTTTAACTTGCAGAATCCCAGCTGATGTAGTAGCTATCCACGAAATTCTTCTAGCTGAAGATGATATACTTTTTCGGGAAGACAATGGAGACGAAGAAGACACCGACATGGAAGAGGAAATTCAGAAAAGAAACGAAGATTCTGAGACTGACCAAGATGCTGAAAGTTCTGATGATGAAGAACCTGGCCTAGAATTTTTTTTGGGCAAAGACAAAGTTACAAAGTGGTCAAAAAACAAGACTTCGGCGAAAGTTCGACGAGAAGCACACAATGTCTTGCTGCGTTTGCCTGGCACTATTGGGGATGCCAGATTGGCGAAATCACCATATGAATGCTGGAAATGTATATTTTCAGAATCAATAACTGAAATGATTGTGAGATACACAAATATTTATATTGAGACAATAAAGGTAAATTACGAAAGAGAAAGGGACACCAAACCAAGTCAGTAGGTTTGAATTCAAAAGTTTTATTGGTGCTCCCCCAATGATTTTAATTAAGTTCATTGCGAGTAAGATTAATCTGCATTCCTTTAATTATAACAAGCTTGTATTTGTATTTTTAAGTATGTCAAAAAAATGTTATTTTCACTGTTACCAATCAGTTAAATATAGTTTTCTTGTTTTAGTAGATTAATAATTTTTTATGAATATTATATATGATTTTATTTGTAATGTTGTTTTAAAACAAAAATATAACGATTTTAAATTGAATAGTTGAGTATAATGAATTTTTCCTTTACTTCTAACCAGAAATTTCATTTTAATCTCACAGATGAGTTGCGCCCGAACGTGTTAGGATTTGCATTGCGCCCGACCGAAGGTTAATTCCTCAAGTGCTCTCCTTAATGACTAAAAATATACTTCTTATACATTTCCAACGGCATTTAATTATATGATGCATCAAAATCTTAATAAAATATATCAATCATGCAACAACAATAAAAATAAGAATAAAACAATATCAATACTCAATCCTGGCATATAAAATTAGAAATAAAAAGATATTAAAATTTAACAAACCATTACATAAATAATTCATGCATAAAATAAATAAATAAATGGATAAATAAATAACTTATATACATAGATGTCCTCTCACCAGTCTCTAATTCAGCTACTCCCATACTCGTATATGTGGTGATGTATTATTCCCAGCTTTCTAGACCAAGCGTCCCTCATCTCGTAACCAAGATCCTCCATGAAGCTCCTGGTTGATCTAGGTATAGTTCCGCGGGTATTAACTAACTAAACTAATATTAAATTAACTTAACATTTACAGTAAGTTGGTTGAATTTCAGTGGCAGAGTGTTGGTATCCACTTTTTACATTAATATCCTTATTATAAATAATGCTACGTAGAATAGATAACTGCGCTCTTAGAATAGATAACTTAATGAAATATAAATCACGAAAATGGGACAGTTATTAAGAGAGTTACGGCAATTTTTATTTTCGATTACATCTTTTCTTTATTTATTTTTACCCTCTTATCTTAAATATAAAAATGCAAGGACATCGTATGTTTTTACCTCAGTACTTGAAAAGCAGAAGTTAGATTGGCTTGACAATTTTACAGTACATTGCATTTTAGTAGTAGAGTGTATCTTACTATCTTTAAATAGAAAATTAACGGAAAGAAGTCAACGAACATTTTATGGTCTTTCCCTATTCTGCAAGAATTCAAAGTAAATTATGCTATTATGTGTACTGACGTTTTCTCGGTAAATAAATTTTACAGTTTCCTGGAATAAAATTCTGCTTCAAAGAAAGGAAACTATACATGCTTCATACAATATTATTTAGAATTATAATATAGAAATATGTATAAACATTTTTTTATAATCATACATATTAATATAACGTAATTATACATTCGTTAAATAGCACTATAAATTGACTGATAAACATTTAAAAAAAATTTCTCGAAAAGTAAACAAGCCAATATTATTCGAGATATTCAAATCAATTAATTATTTATTTATGAGATTAAATACCTCGAATTTATGTGTATATTGTACTATTTTATCCATCCCGTTATATAAATTAGTATTTACCTGTTAGCGAAAAAACAGCTGGTTGAATATATGTATACATGCGAGTGTGTCTGTGATTTTATAACATATTCAAATAGGTTATTTCGGAAACGTTTACTAGTTAATCTATACTTACTTTACTGTACATAATTTTTAACACTTTCCGATTCCAATAGAATTTATATATATATATATATATATATATATATATATATATATATATGTATATATATATATATATATATATGTGTGATGTAAAACTATAGATAGTCTCCCTTATCGATAGTTTCGATAGTAGTTGGTAATGAACGGGGGGGGGGGGGAGGGTTAGAATAGTTGAATTAGTTGAATGAAGCGATTGTACTTTTTTTCTTTTCTTTCAATTATTGAATTAGATAAACATTTCTGTCAATGGAGGATGAGTTCCTATATAGCCGGAGGTAATTTTTGTTTTTTTTTGTTAATATAAAGTTCCATAAAAAATCACCACTATAAATAAGTCAAGGAAATATATTTAAAATAAGATTATACCATCCCTCATTTGTCAACGCAGTTGATTTGTGAGGTATAAGACGCGACATTCATAACGCAATCCTCCAGCTTGTGGATTATCCTCTAGACCTACAGTAGCTATGTAGATACGCACTTTTTGTTAGAAAAATATATAAAATTACTCTGTAACGTTTTACTTTACATTTAAATGAATTATATAGGACTTAGGGGTTTAGAGGCAGATACTGTTACCACTTTTTCCTTTAAAAAACCAGAGCTTTCGTTAGTACTATCGATAGTTGGAAAAACTATCGATGGTTTCGATAGTTAAAAACTATCGATGGGTTCGATAGTTAAAAACTATAAATAGTATCGATAGTTTTACATCACTAATATATATATACATATAATATATGCCTGTGTGCAAAATATGCTTAGGGTATGATACTCATATATGGCGTTGAAACACGCCTAAACCATTAGTGATCTAGGTTCATTTTAGTGTGATTATCGGTTTTAAAGATCTACAGGAAATTTTTATTTTAATTTACTAAAACGGTAGAATGCATATAAGGTAATATTTTGTAACATTTAACGCATCTTAATACTAGGTTGTTACAAAAGTCCTTGTTCACAAAATTAATTTTATTCAAATGTGAGTACAAAATTTACAAATCAAATTTATTCTTCAAAATACAGGCCATCATTTTCAACTACTTTAACCCATCTTTCAGCCAAAAGTTGTATTGTAAAGTTGTTGTACGACCTGATCTAGGTTCATCTTCAAGGCTTGTATTCCCAGAATTAAACCGCCTGAACCAAAATGCGGCCGTGTTTCGATGCACTGGAAGGGGAATTTGGATGAATTTTGTGCAGTGGAAGGGGAAAGTGTGTCCCCTTCCACTGCACAAATTTCCTCGGCTGAGGCCTTTGCACTAAAACCTTTTTTCCAATAATGCCTAAGAAGGCCGCAGTTGACAAATTTTTCTTCCGACATTTCTAGTGAAATTTAATAAACTGAATGAAAGGCAGGGACAGTTGGCGTACATAGATAATTAGAGGATTAGTTAATGTAAACATTGACATAAGAATTGTATTCGTCAGAGATTAAATAAGAATTAAATTAGAGACCTCAATGTAAACAACTTGATATGCACAAGGACTATTGTAACAACCTAGTATAAGATCATCATGGAACACAACTTACCAAAGTCAACTTCACAAACTACATCTATTCTTCTGGATTTCTATACAATATTTAGGTTTTTAAAATATTTATGTATATATAATACCCGAATCTTAATTTCATTCTCGAGCTTTCAAATATAAAAATATTTTGCATAAATTTGATTTTTCATGCTCCTTCTGATAATATTCGGTTTGAATAATGTACCATGCCCCAAGGGAGAGACACGCGCAATATAATCTCATTATATAATTCATTAGTCGCTTTAATCTCATTTAAAGTTTACCGTGGAATACTTGTAGGGGACCCAACTCAAGGGTGGGGGATTGAAGGGGCGCTCTTGGAGACAACCAGACACAGGCTCAGTACAAAACGTCTAAAGTGGCCCTGATCATAAATATTCTGGATATTTGTAAATAAAAATCGAATATAGCATGGTAGATGACATGAAGGTTTTAAAGATCTGTTGAAGAAAAAAGTCCTATAAAGATAGGCATGAACAGATGGTTGGGAACGTTTTGGGAAATTAGGTTTTAACTACTTTTAGCATTGTTTCGCAGTGAAAAATCCTGTCGTGGAAGAACAGTTATGACAGCGATAGGGAGATTTTTATGGAGAAATTGATGAAAATGGTGGATACAGCTTTGCAGGGTTTCTTTACTTTAGAGGAAAAAAAATCGTTTAAATAAGAAAAATAAAACTATATACTAAATTTAATCTACATATGTATAATAAAAATGTTTGGGAGTGCGGACGGGTAAAAAAACACTTATTTGTATTAACATATATTGTTCCGACTTTTCGACGCGAGATTCAGGTGTTCTTTAAGGAGGGATGAATATAAAAACCAATGAAAATATATGAACGATAAAACAAGAAACTAATTTCAAACAAAAAACTATATTTCTATATATATTTCATTGCTTATTATCTTTTTCTATATTAAGCTCTTTAGAATACCTGACTATCGTGTCGAAACGTCGGCACTACATATATGTTAATACACACGTAGTTTTGTTTTATTTGATAGCACCTCCAAACATTTTCAGTACATTAATATCTACTGTCCTTCATCTACCTTCATTATAAATTTAATCTATTTATTTAAAGATAACTGTATAAATAAAAATAAATGTACAAACCAAATAAAATAAATCTATATAAATAAAGATGAAATTCTGTTTGTTTGTTTGTTCTTTATAGAAATCCATACCGTTTGTCCTAAATTCTCCAAATTACGCTCAGTGGTTCTTTAATACCAGGTGCGAACACCTGTCCTTATTAAAATTGCATAACTTCAGCCAATTTCTGGGTATATTCTTTGTTGTTATAAAAATCGTTAACATGGTCTCGCTTTACATTGGTTTTTTACGAAATCGTGTTCACGTTTATTAGAAAAATGAAATTCCCCGGGTAAAACCGGGATATACAGCTAGTTCATAATAAATGCTAAAAAAAAAATTAATGAAATTTGTGATTGAAAATTTTCCTTGAGTTAAATTCAAAAGTAGTGTATGTCATTTCCTTAGTGATTCATTGATGGACTTATTAAATTCATACTTTTAAATAGTAGGATGTATGTACCGAGATTTTTTTTTTCTTGCTACATCTATCATCCATGCCAAACTAACATATTCTAGAAGTTTAATCCGAATTCTTTTAAACAACTCAACGAAATAAATGTCTACGTGCCTAGTCCGGATTCGAATCTCCGTCGCCAACTTGGAGATTGTCAATGCGTGCTAGGCTGCAACACGCTCTGCCTTCACTGTCTCCAGTACTCCAGATAGACGAATTTTAACTGAGAAATTAACAGTTGTTTCTACTCCTAATTTTTTTTTTCAAAATTTCATTGTTTTACTTTCCACACTAGCATTCAATTGTTCAATAAATTTATTATTTGGAAAAATTAATTTTGATCTTAGTCTATACTAATTTTAATTATTTTATTTCGACCTCCAGGGTCGTCTTCAGTGGGTCTGAAATTACATGAATCCAATGTTATAACGAGTCAACTTTTTTAAAAATTATATCAAACATAATAAGGAGATGCTACAATTTCAAATAATTGCTATATATTGTAATACACATTATCATATTATAATTAGATTTTTGCCTTCCTAACAGTTAACCATAACATACCAGAGGTACGCAAGGATGTATATATTATAAGTATAATGAGTATCAACTTTAACATATTCACCTGCTAGCCAGTAATCGCACATAAAAACATTTATAGCTTCCACAAAACTAAGGTATGAAATACAGATACAAATAAACATTAATGAAGTTATAGAAAAGTATATATCTAAATAACACAGCCAATATTCTATGATGTACATAAACTGGTAAAAACAACTAACCAATCTAAAAATAGTGACTTATTAGATAAATTAAAACGTATAATAGATAAATACTAATAAATTATAATTAAATAATAATAAATAAAAACATTTTGAGAATTAATTATTATCTTTAATGAATCTTGACCATTCTGAACGCCAAGGAAACCCAAATATTATAGTTGTTTCAAAAAGAATAAATGAAAATCTAATAATATATATATAGTTAGATTATATATTTATGCATAAGCAATGAAAAAATATCATTAATCTATAGTAAATATGCGTTTTTCATTTTAATATTTCCCTCTACCTTTTTAAATAGTGTATTTTGAAAGAAATTCTATAAACGAATGTTGCCCAACAATATTAAAGTTCGATAGTAATCCCCATATGAACAATACAATCAAGAGAAACCTTATGGTACAACAGTATCAACATGCGAATTTCATTCTGCCATTTCGTTCACACTTTGAGAGAGACTGCGATAGTTTCGGTAAATGTAATCGTGGAAACGGACCTTCACTTGCAAATATTAAGCGGGGGAATTTTTATTTTCAGCTATTTATTCGCATAGAGACTAAACTAGGAGGAGAATCTATACACGAACGTCAGAACCGGTTAATATCGAGAATAAGTTTACTAGTTGGCGGTGGATGCAATGCACCAAAGATGGGACGGGCAGGATGGTATTATAGATGTCGGTTGTATATGTTACACGGACCCTTTCATAACATTTCGACGGATTTAACTTTCCCAAAATAGTCTTCAGTTATTGGTGCACTGCTTTCTCAGGCAAGGTGCAATAGGATCTTCATGGACCAGATCTTAATACATCCACAACTATATTTGTACTATTATTTAAATCTGTTGATTTTATTGGTCAGAATACGTTAATAACAGAAATTAATGGTCTCATTTATGAAATTTCTTTTGCGTTAGGTAGGCTGGCAGTTACTTTTTCTAAGTCATTATGACTAAAGAAATACATCAAAACTTGAGTAACAAAAAAAAATAAAAAATTTTTTTACAGTGTTTAGATAGAATCTGGTTCTTGAGATGAACGATGTGTAAATAATCCTTTTAAGAATAGTATACCATCACTCCTAAGTAGTATTAAGATCCAATAAGCAGAATTAATCCCCCCTCAGATTTTTTGCCTATTCACGACTCTCTCGCTTAAATCTTTCGTGCCCTTTTTCTCTTGAAAACCACTATTTCTTCGCGAAAGTCATTTATATTGTTTTTAGTTTTATTATATATATATATATATATAAATATATATATATCCAAATTTTTGTTGTTTTTAGTTTTTAGTTTTTTTTAATAAAAATTGACCATTCAGCTCGTGCTTAGGAATATAAAGTGATGGACGTCTAAATGGTATCTCAGCATTGTTACAGGTGATAATTCTTATTACTCATGACAATTTTTATAATTATTAATGATAAAGTTGTTTAATTGTAATGGTATTTAAGATGAATATGGCGCAAAGGCGCCGAAAGCTCCTATTGTAGACTTGTGTGTTACTTTAATTAACATGTGTCTTTTGTAAAAAAAAAAGTTTAAAACAGGTATTAATTAGTTGGCGAGGATTAGGCACCATTATATATATATATATATATATATATATATATATATATATATATATAGAGAGAGAGAGAGAGAGAGAGAGAATGAATGAATGAAATAGGGAAAGAGATTGGTTTATTAGGATAAATCAATTACACTTAATGGGGCTGAAATATGGGCTTTTTTTTTACAAAAGACACATGTTAATTAAAATAATTATAGATTAGGTACCTCCCTAAATTCGTAAGCTGCCACGTGCTAAGCAGTTATTATATTAAATTCGGTTGAACAGCCTTGAACAGCGAGCCAATATACTTTGGCATTATCACCCAAAAATTACGATATTCGGCACAGAGGGGCGCAAGCCTAATTTAGCAGCCCCTACTTCACCTCGTTCATTCCAATAAAAGTCTACACCTTTCTAACAGTATTATAGGTAACTTATTCCTGGATAAATATCATCATAGCACATAGCTCATATTTATTCGTTAATTTTTTGTAATTTGAATACGTTGTAACTTGTTATAGACGTATAAAAGACAGCATTGATGCGTAACAGGTTACAACAATAATTTATATACTTATGTTCAGATTTCCGTGTTTTGGTGCTATGTAAATAAATGTTTTGTCGCTGAAAGAGGTTAACCACGTGTTTTGATTACTATTGACGTTTCCCGATAACGTCACGGTAATTGCAGTAATTTTCACCCCACTCCAACGATTATAGGGAAAAGCTCCAATTTTATGGGACACGGAAGCGAAATTCTGCTTCTTAGATACAAAAAAGCGTTGTTACAATTAAGCTGGCTTTTAAATAATTAATCAATCATGTGAATTCAATGTTTTATTAATATATATAATATTACTAGAATTAATTTTGAGTTAGTGCATTGAATTTATCGTAAAGTGAAAGATGGTGATTTGTGAAAAGAAAAAAAAAGAAAAGAAAAAGGCGCCGAAAAATACTGTAGTTTGTTAGATCTTATAACCTTAGTTTCATATCATTTCATTATAATAAGGCTCAAGACAATAAATGTAAAACGATAATATATAGTTAAGATAAATAATATTAAATATAGTTTTTTCTATATAATAAAAGTCCAAAAATATTTCTATGTTCAGAAAAAAACACAAAAAAAAATATAACCTTTATTCACTAATACATAAAAAAAAAAAAAAAAAAAAAAAAAAAAAAAAAAAAAAAAAGCGAATACATTTAGTATTTTAGAAATTATCAATTCATTTAGGGCTTAGTGTTTAAAGTAATAAATGAACTTACAAAAGCCCAACGTTTTGATCGCATTTTTCTGGAATCTATGATTTGGACTTGAGACACTTTATGGTTCAAGAATAGACTTTATAAAACACATCATATAAAAATTATGTTCCTTAAAAAAAAATATTTTTAATAAGAGTTTTTAAAAATGAATACGTTTATTAAGTCCAAATAGTGAATGGAATTTCTGATTACGTCCATTAATCAACGGATCATTGATTCATTGATGAAATTCCGTTTTTGGAGTTCTATAACTCTTCATTGATTTTAATAGCCTCGTGCCTTTAATGAATTAATGTTTGGAAGCTAATCTTGAATGAAGAGTAATAAAACTCTTTTCATTGAAAAGGGTTCCAAGGATACTAATCTGAGTATTTTAAGAAGGGGGCGCTTTGGGGGGGGGGGGATTTAAAGGCGGTCGCTATTAGAAGCCCCCCTTACTTTTATTAATTGCAAACTAATTAAGAAGAAATCTGTAAAGTTGGAAAGTTAATGGAATGGTCACCCGCCTCTCAATAAGATTAATCTTTTCTATTTCATTCCCTTTCAAAGAATTTCATCGCAATCTCTTTCAGAAATGAAAAGAATTTTTTCACTATCTCATATTAAAAATTTGTTTTTGGTATAATTCAGTCTATGTTTACCCTATTTCGTCCAATAGATATTTTTGCCCATCATTAATATTTATATATTTTTAAAGTATATTATTATATTAATTTATAAGGTTCAAGATTATTTTGAAAAATGTCTGTCAGTTTGAATGCTTCTAAATACACACCCTTCAGAAATGTGATATTAGAAAATTCACTAAATAATTGGTGGTTAAAGAAATAAATTTTCAGCAACTTTTAAAATGTTTTGTATGCCTAATCTTAATTTAAGGAATGCAATAAAAAAAAAAAAAAAAAAAAAAAAAAATCATTGCTGATTTATTTTTTAAGTTTGAAGTGGTCATATTACATAGGTGCCGAAGGTTAATACTAATTAAAATGTCATAGTTTTTGTTTTATGCTAACATAGAAATACAAAGAAACACCAAAAATTTATATTATTTCTACCTTTGGGACGAAATCGGTTAAATATTGAGTGTAGTGCAATTATATAAAAAACAAAACAAAAAAAAAACCGTTTACGCAAAAAAAAGGACAACTCGCACACATGGAAATGACCGAATAAACAATTTAAACTTTAAAAAATAACCATGAAAATTGATATTAATTATAACTTTCAATAGTCACAAAGCCAATCCTCTCCAGTATCTGGATTAATGCCCATTGAGTTAAGTTTCCTACATCTTGAATGTTAACTTTTTCCTTCTTAAACCGCTTGTTTGTATTGTTTCTTTGATGTTTTTTAGCATGTTTTCTTTTAATATTAGGTTTTAGAATATATGACGGTTGCCAGCATAATAGTGTTGGGAGATGACAGTACATCCAACGAAAGGTTACTTAACCAGGACATTAGGTGAAACGGAAACAAAAGTTTGTAATGCAGTTCAAAGCTACCTGAATGCGCCCGTCCCAGAACGACTCAGCAAGTACAAATTTTTTTTTTTAGATATTTTTTATTATTTATTTTCTTAGTACTGTTTTTTGTCTTTATTTCCCTCGTCTGTCCTAGAAGCATATAGAATGTACTTTACCAGGGAAAAAATGGGAAGTTGCACAAAAGAGATACTCACGAAAATCAATGTCTTGGGTTTTTTTTTTTACTGAAAGTGTAGTTGATCATATCATCGCTTAATTAGTGATGTAAAACGATCGATAGTCTCCGCTATCGATAGTTTCGATAGTATCGGACAAAAAAATCGATAGTCTAAGGTGAAGACCGGGGGGGGGGGGGGGGGAAGGGGCAGAATAGTAGAATTTTTCATTTGGAACTATATGAGCTATGATGCACGTTTCCATTTGTACTTTTTTCTTTCCTTTTTTATAAGGGAAGATGAACATTTCTGTTAATAGAGGATGGGTTCCATTATACATTGAAATAATTTTTATCAGTTTGAAGCTCAGTCGTAACTGCGAAGAATAAAAACTTTATCAAAAGTTCAAAGAAACTGCATTTAGAGGAAAGTTATACCAACCCCCATCAATGAACTAGGATTCCAGTTGTCGAAGTAGTTGATTCGGCATCACAAAATTTGGTATGCAATCCTCGAATGTGTCGGAGATTTTGATTAAAAAAAAAAAAAAAAAAAAAAAAAAAATAAAAAAAAATAAAGACGTTATTGAGACATTTGTCTAGACATACCTTGGAACGTGCATACTTCAAAAAAATGTTCCCAGGTAGTTTATTTATAAAGGTCGAAAATATTTTGTTACAAAAACAGTGATTTTGTTTTTATACCATTAACGAATTAATTTTCAAGTCAAGGGACTGGCGAGAATCAGTTGTTTGGTTTGTATATAATTCCATAAGTTGGAATGCATACATGTGCAATCCATTAAATTTTTCAGTCTTACATTTTTTGCTTGAAGTTTATATTTTTTTATAAGGGTTTTTTGTTAGAAACATTAAACTGTTATATTTTGTTTATTTTTCATTTCCATGAATTATATAGAACGTGGGTGCAAGAGGCAGAGACTATCACTATATCCTTTTAACAAAATTTTTTCGATAGTACTATCGATTGTTTTACATCACTACTTTTAATACATTTTAGAAAATAAGAGTAACTAAAAATAAGAGTTAACTAACTATATTAATATCACAATACATATTTCTCTTCAGCAAGCTTGATATTTGGCGCTTGAAGTTAATTGTTTAAGTGTGGTTTCCACACAAAGAAACGAATGCTCTCTAAAAGACACTTCCTATAGTAGTAGTATTTTTTCCGGTTTTGACTTCCCGGTGTTCCCATCAGCACTTACGTATTAATTATTTAGATTTGAATAAGTACCAAGTGTCATGGCGGCAACTGCAGTTTTATGTTCTCATCGCTCTGTAATTGTTCCATTGTTATCTGGTTATTAGTGCGAATTTTGCTGTGAAACTCTGTAAATAGTGACTTTATAAACAATTAAACATTTTCTTAATCACATCTAGTGAGGTGAGTGATTATTATAACTATTACCAAGTTTTAAGTTGCGTGTAACAGCCTATAGATAACTAACTATATCGGTAATTCCCCTAGCGGGTCTTATCGCAGTTAAGTTTATACAACGGCAGTGGCTTGTGTACTAATAGACAGTCTTCAGCCGTCACTAGTTCAAATCCAAGACATTATAGATTTTTTTTTTTTTTTTTTCAGACTTTTTATTTTTTTATTTTTTATTTATTTAAATGTTCAGAAGTGTTTAATTTAATTATTGTATATAGTCTAGTTTTAAGAATTTTTGTGTATAGTTTTTTTTTTTTTTTTTTTTTAACAATTAGTTAATTTGTAAATAGACATTTTTGGTTAATTCATTATTATTTCGTAATTATCTTCTCCAATGTCTAACATGGATTTGGATGAGCTAAACTCTTCTGAGGAAACGGATGAAGAAACCGCAGTTTCAGAAATCAGCGAGACCGACTCGCAGTATTTGAAACGACGAACTCTTCAAAAACGTCATCGTAATGCCGCCCCCGGATCGGCGGGCAATTCACCTAACAAAAAAAAAACAAAAGCGGCTAAATCGAAGCCACGTGAGAAAAATGACTCCCAGACAATAACTCGCAGTAAATCCACTGCAGCTACACAATCAAAATCTGCAGAATCCTTAACAAATAACAATTCTACTGCATCAGCCAATAATAATTCCACTACATCAACCAATAATAATTCTACAACTACAATTAATAATAATTCCAGTGGCAACACTAACCCATTAAGTAAGACTCCTGAATCTCAGGGTATTTCAGACCCGCAACCACCACCCATTTTTGTCTCAAAAATCGATAATTTCATGTCGTTTGGTCAAGAAATAGCAGCCTTGATTGGACAAACAAACTTCAGATGTTTTGCTAGAGTCAATGATATAAAAATAAATACAAACTCTAAGGAATCCTATAGAAAACTGATAAGCCATTTAACATCTAAAAATTATGATTTTCACTGTTACCAGTTAAGAGAGGAAAAGGCTTACAGAGTGGTATTGAGAGGTCTCCACTCATCTACCCTATCTATCATCAAGAGTGGATTAGAGGAAATAGGGCATAACGTGAGGCATATTTCGTCCGTTCTACACCCAATAGATAAATATCCTCTACCATTGTTTTTTGTGGACTTAGAACCCGCCATTAATAATTCCGAAATATTTAATGTTAACAGGTTGGTATATTCAACTGTTAGATTTGAACAACCAAAGCAAAAACCTTTAATTGTACAATGTAACAAGTGTCAAAACTTAGGGCACACTAAAACCTATTGCCACCACCAAGCCAGGTGCGTTAAATGTGCCGGCCCACATGCATCAGATACTTGCCAGAAGCCACTAAGCGAACCACCCAAATGCGCCCTCTGTGGGGAAGCCCACCCGGCGAGCTACAAAGGATGCATTGTATACAAAAAACTCTATAAGCAGAGAAGCCAAAACACAATATTAAGAAGTCAAGAAATGAAAAGCAGCACTCAGTTTCCGGAAATAGAAAATCTTGAGTCTTTTCCAGAACTACCAAAACATTCTCACCACATCGAACAACCACCCCCTCCTACTCCTGCAGCTACGGACCATAATCAACAGGACTTCCGGAAATCAAATGCCGCCACCACCTCCAAGAAACTACAGTCACATCATCAGGCGCCTAGGGCTTCCCAATCCAAGCCCAAGGCCTCCAATCCTCAGCTTCAAGTTACACGTAAGTCAATCCCGCAATACCATTTACCCTTACGTGTCAAACTACCACCTGAAAATTCACATCCTGAATCATCCCAACCTAATCTCCAGTCAAATCCTCCACCAGATATACCTCAAAGAGTAGACCCTCCTCCTCGTACCCAACGACGGGCCCAGCCCCCATCTAGCAATCCAAACCTTCCACCGCAACCAAGTAATTTATCCCAAAATCCTACCGACATCAATTCTATCCTTACCACATTTCTATTAGAGCTCCAAAATACCATCAAACCCCTCATCACTCTCCTAACCAGACTCCTTTCTGAAATTCCGTTTAATTTCCCACGATGAGCACAAAGCCCCTAGCTGTCGTTCTTTGGAATGCCAACGGACTATCTAACAACCGAGACGAACTTGACCTATTTTTACATGATAAACAAATTGACATTGCCCTCTTAACTGAAACTCACTTCACACAACGGTCACATTTTTACATACGGGACTACATCACTTACAGATCAGACCACCCAGACAACACTTCCCACGCCGGTTCCTGCATCCTTATCCATAAATCCATACCCCATTCTTTTATTCCCTCCACTCCAACTGACGCCATTCAATCAACCTCAATAACCATTCCAACTCGTCCTTTCCACCTAACTTTCTCAGCTGTATACTGTCCTCCTGGTAATCCTCTCACCTACAATCTTCTTGATTCCTTATTTAAATCCCTCGGACCGCGCTTTCTTGCTGGAGGAGACTACAATGCTAAACACCAACGATGGGGTTGTAGAACATCCAACTCACGAGGTAACATCCTTACTCAAGTCACATCTAGCAATAGTTATTCCGTCCTCTCACCCATGAGTCCTACATATTGGCCCACATCCCTCAAAAAGCGTCCCGATATCCTTGATATCTTCATTTCCTCTCAGATTTCCCACTCCCAAGCCATAATAAAATCCCTAAATGACCTTTCATCAGATCACAGTCCAGTTTTGCTTTATTTACATTCAAAGTTCGTTCCTAAACCTTCCCCTCCTTCATTGATTACTGGACGTGTTGACTGGGACAATTTTCGAGATGATTTGGAAAATAAACTAGATTTGAATATTCCGCTCAAGACAAAACAAGATATCAACGATGCCATAGAAAAACTTACAACCTCAATATCAAACAGTATAACCGATAACACCTCACCCAATAAAATCAAAAAATCAAAACATACTAACCTGCCACAGCCAATTCGTATCTTATTAAGAGAAAAACGCAGAGCAAGATCGAAGTGGCATAGGACAAGATACCCTAATGATAAAATATATTACAATAAACTGACCAACAAATTAAAATCAGAAATCAAAAAATTCAAAATTCAAAATTTAATCAACTTTACTGAAAATCTTAATCCTGGTGACAAGTCCTTATGGACCACAACAAAAAAGCTCCTAAATTTCAAAGACTTCAATCATCCACTCCTCACTGATTCCCAAATCTGGACCAGATCCGACGAAGAAAAATCCCAAATTTTCGGCCAGCACCTCTTCAAAACTTTTAGTCCACATCCTGATATCCTTAATCCTACTCACCTTGAATGTATTGAAGCAGAATTGGACACTCCTCTCCAAATGACCCCCCCACCTAAAGCATTTCATCCATCAGAAATAACCTATATTATCAAGAAATTACCTTCCCGCAAAGCTCCTGGACACGACCTCATTACCTCTAAAATCCTAAAGCTTCTCCCCAGGAAAGCTATTTTATTTCTCACGTACATATATAATGCTGTTCTCCGAACTACCCATTTCCCAGATCCATGGAAACTAGCCGTTATTAAAATGATTCCCAAACCCAAGAAGCCACCGGAACATCCATCCTCTTACCGTCCTATTTCTCTATTACCCATCATGGGCAAAATCCTTGAAAAACTCATCCTCAAACGTCTCTACCCCATCCTGGATTCAAATCACATAATCCCAGATCACCAGTTTGGATTCCGAACATCCCACTCCACGATCCAGCAATGCCATCGTGTGGTTGACGTTGTCTCGTCTGCATTGGAGCGCAGAATGTACTGTACTGGAGTCTTTCTCGATGTTGAACATGCATTTGATCGAGTCTGGCACCCGGGATTGCTGTACAAACTCCGAAAATTCCTTCCTCCTACCTACTTTCTCATTATCCGTTCCTACCTCTCAGACAGACTATTCAAAGTAAATCATAATAATGCCTTTTCATCCCTCTTTTCCCAGTCTGCTGGTGTTCCCCAAGGTAGCATCCTAGGTCCCATCCTATACACAGTTTATACAGCTGACATTCCTACCCATCCCAACACTGTTATCACCACCTACGCCGATGATACAGCTGTGCTAGCAGTTAATAATGACCCAGACCTTGCATCCCAAACTCTCCAATCCCACATCACAATCCTCGAAGAATGGTGTGAAAAATGGAGAATCAAAATCAACCCCAACAAATCCCATCAAATTACCTTTACTCTCCGTCGAAAACCTACGACCTCCTGTCCTACAGTATCCTTTAATAACACTCCACTTATCCCAGTCGAACAGATCCGTTACTTAGGACTTCACTTGGACAAACGCCTTACTTGGAATCCCCATACAAGACTGAAACGGCAAGAAACTGCTCGTCGCTTCCGACTACTTCAACACTTACTTGATAAACGCTCGAAACTACCAATTAACCATAAAAGGCTAATTTACATGACAATAATAAGACCTATTTGGACTTATGGCATCGAGCTTTGGGGCTCCACCAAACCATCAAACTCCTCTCGAATCCAATCCTTGCAATCCAAAATCCTTCGTAAAATCCTTAACGCTCCTTATTACGTCACAAACAAACTCATCCATAAAGACCTTAATGTTCCATATATTGCCGATTTGGCCCGATCCAGATACCAATCCTTTCATAATAAACTCCCGACCCACCCTAACCCTCTTGTTTCCAGCCTCTCTTCCTCCTCTATTCCAGGCAATCCTCCTAGGCGTCTGAAAAGAAGATGGCCTCGGGACCTTCTATGTTAAGTGTATCAGTTGAGAGCTACCAATGGGTAGCTTCTCTTCACGTTTGTTCATGACATATTTTTTCTAAGTATTATCACATTTACTAAATGTATTTCTTTAAATACAGTTGTAAATTTCAATAAATAAATAAAAAAAAAAAAAAAAAAAAAAAAGATTTGAATAAAATCATTCAACTTACTTCTGTGCATAAAAATACAGGTAGCTTTGTATGTGTATACATATTCTTTCTGTTCTTTCAATGTCAGCGCGTATTAAGGTAGCTATCCAGTTGGGATAGGGCTTGCGGGGAGGCACACATGCTGGACACACCCTGGTGCATATTAATAAGCCCGCCAGAGTATGAAAATAAAAGCTTCACCTTCTCGGCTTTAAGATAAATTTAACGAGATTACGCTTGGCTTACAAAGACTTACAACTCTGTGCTTCATGCATGGTCAACTTAGTCAACTTTTAATTGTAAATTTAAAAAAAAAACCCAAGGTTGCATCCGAAAACAGCTTTCATTATTCAAGATAAATGATAAGTCCCAGAACATGTGAAAAAAAAAATTAAATTTGTAGATAAACAGATATTTTGAGTAGGGATTCAACATCGATGTCGATGTTTTGGACTCCTTGCTTTGTTTCTTTGAATAATCAAAATACATAAATATAAAAAAGGAATAACAAGACAAAGTGTGACAAACAACAACTTATATCGGAATGATTTCGGTATACAAGAACATTTCTTTGGTTTTCATTTATTAAATAAACAGTGACTGGTGAAAACGTGAGTTGCAATGGAATCATTGTTTTATTATGTGTTTTAATTTTTACGTTTTGTGTAATGAGAAATACAAAATTATCATTAAGATGACTGCAAAAAGTACCGTTTGGAAACATTTTCCTTTTTTTTTTTTTATAATGATACTATTTCATTTTTTAAATAAATCAAGACAACTTAGAACATCCAGCAAAAGACATCGACGTTAGAAAAACATTGGTTACAATTATTAGACGTTAAAAAAAATTTATCACATTGCTAATTTACAATATACATTGTTTGTTTATTTAAGGTTACTTTATGCTAGTATGGCTAACTGGACGATGCTACTTTGGGAGTCCTAAAGTTTGCCTGACCCATAATTAGAGTAGGGATCTTTAAAGAGTACTTGACATCGTACAGGCTTAGAACCTTCATTTTACGTTTCATCGGAAGGGCGACATAGCTAAGGATCTTTTATTCTATATTACTTTTTTTACTCACTTAAAAAATCCTAATCCTAGGGCCGCCTTTCGGGTTACGAACTCCCGACCATGTTTTATAGTTGGCTGTGCTAACCACTACACCACAGGTGATCACTCTGCAATATACTTGTTTATACTTATATATTAGAAAATGTTTTCTCATTTATACATAATATCTCCCTTTGTTATTGCTTTTTAAAATGGAAGATATTCATTTCCAAACAATAAAAATCGTGGAAAAAAAATCATAATGAAGTCAGTATAGAAAAATCTCACGCTAGCTCCCAGCGTCCTATTCGTTGCACAAGTTATTAGAGGAGGGGTCACCTGTGGTGTAGTGGTTAGCATGACAACCTGCAATACTAAAGGTCGCGGGTTCGCATCCCGCGGTGACCATGGAATTTTTTAAAGGGAATGAAAAATCCCTATCTATGCCGCCACTGGGATAGGACGTAAAATGGAGGTTCCAAGCCTTTACGAGTCAGGTACTCGTTAAAGATCCCTATCGTAATTATACCTGGATGGGCAAAATTTAGGACACCCACTGTAGCATCGTCCGATTAGCCTTAGTTTGATAAAGGGACGTTAAACAAACAAACAAACAATTATTAGAGGAGTTTAAGAAAACATTATTTCATAATCTTTGTTTAGCTAAAGTAGCTGCTATTTTATATTTTACCTACATCAATGTTTAAAATATTTAACACCAATATCGCATCATTGATTCGACTCAGAGTAGACGAAGTTACAGGCTACAAATATCACATTTTGACACAAGCGGTTTTGAGACATATGGTCCAATCACCTTTCTGTATTTTTATTTAACAATAAAATTACTTTATTAAAAAAATCCATTTATGTATAAAACATACATGGACAGGCTCGAGTATATGTATGTAAAAATGATGGGGTTTGGCTTCATCTTTACAGTGATAATGTTAGGTCTATACGGATAGAGTGTTGACACGAGACATTATGCGTAAGAGCAGACCAGACTAATCATATGAGGACGGAGGAACTACGTAAGACAATGGGTCAATAAACTTCCTGTTGAGCTCGGAGGATCTTGTCCTTATTAGGAATAGAATCCGCGATATTAAGTTCTTTGTATTCTCAGCCGATGTCTAACTCAAGGCAGGCCTAGTAAAACTTTCCTTTTAGTGATATGATTTACCCTTGCCTGGAATGACAAATTGTATAAAAAATAAATGAATGGAAACATGCTTAAAATATAAATCTTTTTAAAATGCTGATGAGGTCCAATTGACTGTTTAGTTCCAAGGACCAGAAAAAAAATCTGGTGCGTGCGCGCAACACACAACTTTCACTTACCAACTTACTTAGATTAGAAATTATTGTGTTTTGTTAATTGCCACTTCTCAAAGTTATACATTTTTCCGCATTCATTTCTATTTTTTGTTTTCATTTGCTCAAAAAAAAACAAACTAATTTCTTTTATTATTAAATTAAAGTTTTTACTTGTGATAATTCGGCAATGCAAGCATAATACTCCAAGTCGTCTGATTTTATAATTCTCTATGTACTTTTGAATATTTCATTTAGTTCCGATGAAACAAATAATTTTCATTAAATGAACAGAACATCTTTAATTATAACGCATTGGTTTGTCATTAAAGGTGTACGGCGCATGCGTGAGCTCAAGGTGTTTTATGAGCTAACGGAATATTTTTCTTTTTTTCTCCTGTATATGTTTACTTGATTTTCTTCATATATCATATTTAGTCATTTCTTATTTTCAGGCGTGATGAGGGACAGTTAATTTTTCAATATAAACTAAAACAAAGGTACTTTATAGGAAAACAAAAAAGGCCCCTTCCCCAATTAAGCCCCCTCAAAAAATTTTAATACTGATATAACTTACCTGATATTATTGAACACCTAATTTTCATTAAACATGATTAATTTGATCAAAATCATTAAAGCCGTTTGTGAGATAATCGAAAAAAAGGTAAAAATTGGAAAAAAGTTATGAAATAAAGTGCCCCCTCCATTTGACCAATTTTGATGAAATGTTGACTGTCACATCTTTGGCATATATATACGTCAAATACCCAGTTTGATCAAAATATTTAAAGCCGTTTTTAAGTAAATAAAAAAACACATGAAAATGATACAAAATTGATAAAGTAAAGTCCCCCCTACGGTTGATCAATTTTGATGAAATTTTTACAGTCATATTTCGGGAATATTAATACATCAAATACTTAGTTTAATCAAAATCGTTAGAACCGTTTTTGAGAAAATCGAAAAAAACGTAAACATTTATTAAATAAAGTACCCCCAATGTGACCAATTTTGATGAAATTTTTGCTGTCACATCGCGGGCATATACATACACTAAATACCCAATTTCACACAGACACACACACACACACACACAGACCATTTCGTGGGACTTGGTTATTTCGACTCAGGGGACCCCAAATACCGGAAAAACGGTATTTCCATTGAAAACCGGAAGTCGAAATTTTTCACGATCGCAATACTTCTACTTACTATATATTTCATATATAGGTAAGTGAAAGTGAAAAATATTTTGCTATCGACTCAATGCCAAGTAAATGCGAACTGGGAAAACCCTACGTCTATAATTTGTCTAAATTTAATATTCGATTTATGTCAATCGTGAATAAAAAAAAAGTGTGCATGTTGTGTTCACGCCCTTGCCCACAAATATAGTTCAATAAAATGCCTATTCCGGCAATTGAGGAAATTAGATATTTATTTTTATGTGGACAAGAGACTGACTTGGCAAACTCACATTAGGCTTAAACGAGAAGAATTAAATGGACGATGTGGACTTTTATCTAGGTTACTTGACAGATGATCAAAATTATCTTTAAAAAAACTAATTTTGTATAACGTTTTATCAAAACCTATGTGGAATTACGACATTGAACTGTAGGGTTCAGCTAAAAAATCCAACATTCAATCCTTCAAATCGGAAAAGTGTTATGGAAAATTGTGAATGCGCCGTTTTATGCGAGCAACGGTATAAGTCATTCTGACTTAAACATCCTAAGAATTGCAGTAAAATCTAAAGAATACTTATAACATAAACCCCCTGACAGATAATTTAAAACGCCCAAACAAGCCGTATACGAAGATGGTGGCCAACAGACCAGCTAAGTTAACTGAACATTGTTCCTATAGCGGAACGCTTTCGAAACAGCCCTCAAGATTTTGCATATTGCAAATTTTAATAATGCAATCAGTTTATTTGTCGTTATTAAATAATAATACCAATCAACCCATTTAATAAACAAATCTGACTTTCGAGCATGATCTTGATGAAATCGCCTTGATTCATAATCGTTGAACGAGATACTGTTCTTCTATAAGAAGTACTGACCCAAAAACCCTCCTTGGATATTAGTGGTAAACATTTTTTAAATTAAAAAATATTTCCATTTATGTTTTATAAATAAAATTTTTAGGCTAAGCTTTTTATCTATTTTTATTATATTAGATTTTAATTTCTTCATGGTTTAAGTTTCCTTTTCTTCAATCCTTTCGCTCCGCTCCCTTCGTCAATCCAAGCTCTCCTAGAGGTCGAATTCAATGGATAACGGTCTTTCGTATCAATATTTCAAGTTCGATATTTTGATTTTATCGATAATCATAGATACCGATGACAATATTGATATGCTGCTTTTGATACTGACTAGGATGTGCTGCTATTTTGATTTATTGTAAGGAATATTGAAATTGTCATCTTTCTGCATTCGGCATCTTATCCTGCCTCTCCCTGATTGTAGTATTGAATAACATATTCCAGAAACGAAGACCGAAACCATAGTATAACAGTATATTCTAAACAAGGAGGAGAGGGAGATAAAATACCGCACCTGACTATTGAATCAGTTTGAATAAACGTTAGATAACTACCTGCTTAATCACCAAGTCTATTGTCACCCCCCCCCCACCAGTCCCTCGCAACTCATTCCACCTTTAAAAGGACCCTCAATTATCCGCTTCATTTAATTCAATTCATTTACCGATAATATTGGTGGACCCGGTGAGTTATCCTGCGCCAAGACTCGGTCCTGGATAGGGACCGAGATAAAAGGATTAATAAACATCGCGGACCCTACACTACAGGATACTGCCCGCTCGTTGCCCCATTCCGTGATCCGCATAGAGCAGTCTCGGGACTTCCTAAGCCATTGTACACTCTATCCTTCCCCTTTTTAACCTCGTCAATACATTATTAACAATAGAGAAGAGCGCCGATTATCCGGACTAATAAATGCCCAGCCTAGTCCGGATAATGAAATTTCTTGGATAGTCTACGCAATCATATATCAAGTTTAAATTCTTCGGAAACGTCAGAAGAATTTTTGACATTTTTTGTATATCAATGGCCTATGGTGCCTTTTTCGGATAGAGCTTCGAAAGAGTCGCATTTGGATGGAACAAGTTTTGGTCTTTTAAATACATTCTGAAGAGAGGCATAGGTATTGATCAAAAAAGATAGGTCTTTGATAGCTGCATTCTTCAAGTGATGACGGACGGTTGCCAAACTTGGTCATTAACAAAAGCCCAAGAAAATAAGGTTCAGGTATGGCAGAATAGCATCGAAAGAAGTATTGCAAATGTGAAGAGAAAGGACAGGGTAAGATGTGTGAAGCTCAAGACAGAAATAGACCTTAAAGACACTCTCACGCAAATAAGGAAAATAAAATGGAAATGGGCTGGACATCTCCTACGGTGTAAAGACAACAGGTGGTCCAAAATAGTCACGGAATGGACGCCATACAGCGAGAAGAGGAAAAGAGGTAGACAAATGTAGAGATGGAGTGATCTGTTCAAGTCTATCATGGGCCCCCTCTGGTGGAGAGCTGCTACGGACAGGGATGTCCGGAAAACAAAATGGTCGGAACTCTCAAACCCCGCTTCCCAGTTGGACTAGTCATCCAGGGAAGTATTGACTATTACTCCCTAAAGGGAAGGCCTGTGTAAGAAAAAATAGTATATTGTATAAAATTATTTTATTTTTGTATATATTAATTGCACAAATAATGGTTATTTTCATTTCATTTCAGTATATCAATAATTTCAACTAAAGAAAAGAAAATAATAGTTTTTTTTTTTTAGCGTTTCATAAAAAACGGGATCATACACAAAACAAAATATGCTGGTTTTTTTTTTTTTTTTTACACCTACTGCGCATTGGAAAGAATCTTCACTGAAAACAGGGAGGACCCACACCATTATGGAAAAAATAAAAAAAAATTAAATAGCTTAAAGTCCGATTCCATACAAAACAGGCATATTCAAGTTGTTTTTTTTTCAAGTTTATATAAAACTAGGAAAAACAAAAAATTGGAAAATTTCATTTTCTAACGAGAATATTTTTACTGTGAAAAATAATTTTAACCGTTAAAAATGACAGTGTTTACGCATACAGTTCACGTTGAGCTCAGAAAGTGTTCAGAAGGGTCAATGGGGTCGGACATGTACCAGCAATTGTGATAGTTTAGTGGGGAGTGAACTATGATGACATCGCCGTAGCTTTACTTTCCTGAGGAGTACACTAAGCATGGTTTGGAAGAGTAGTAAACCAACATTCTAACGGATGTAGTAACATTGAATTTGCAGAATATGTTGAGAAGTAATGGAAAAGAAAAAATCCTCCGTAGAAATTTGGTCCAAACATTAGTCTTATTATTTATTTCCCTAATAATTAGTATTTGTTGAAGGATGTTGGAAAAAAGCAGGCAGTTATTTATTGAATATCTTTATTTTAAATATCTTAAAGATTCGGGATGAAGTACTGACCATTTATAAAAATTACAACTCAGGGCAAAAACATATATTTCATTGGTTTTAACAACCAATTGTATATATATATGATTGTTGAATAACTGTTCAAGTTTGTTGGGACTCACGTGCATGTGAAATGAAATGTGCAAATTTCTGAAGATGGGGACCAAGTTTTCAGGAAATGTCAAGATCTTTTAAAATCTTAATTTTATGTTTTTAATACAAGAAATAGTTCAAATTGTATAGTTTTTTGTAGGTTCTAGCGCGTCTTCGCAAGCACCTGGAAACATGCATCATCAAGATCAGCGTACCCACATCATTCACAATAAAAAAGACCAAATAGATTAAAAAGTCCAGTTCCAAATAAAAAAATAGTGTATTCAAGTTTTATAGATATTTGATGTAACATCCTGTTTTTTTTTTTCTTACTGCTTATCCTGTGTGATGTGCATATCAGTGGAACTTGGTCCGTCTTCAAAGTTACCCTTCAATCGATTCCACGTTCCTGAAAGGATGGGGTCTCCCCTTTTTCCCAAGTGATTTGAGGCCTTCCCTGCATCTCCTATATCCACTCCGGATTTGTAAGCAAGCTTGGTAAGACTCTACAGAGGGTTCCTTTCCAGAGTTACCACTCAATATAATTTTTTTTTTCAGATTTCAGCGGACATACCTATTCTGCCGATCATTCGGCTTTTCTTCATTATACTAAACCTAACATAAAAAAAAAAAAAAAAAAAAAAAAAAAATAGCGCAAAAATCAGAGGCCTATATAAAGGACTGGTTCCCGGTACCAAGATCAATAAAGCTACAACAATAAATACTGGTACAGAGGTTCTAATATAACGCATTTCCAAATTAGGTGGAGAGTCGCAATGATAAAAGTAAAAAATATAGGAAAAATAAAGTAAAACTATTTTTCAGGTGCGAATAATAGCGGATTTTATTCTTAAATATCCTTTTGAGATGATAAAGAGTGAGGAAATTCAGTCACAAATTTATTCTTTATTTAAATAGGCTATTTAATTAGCCTAAATCATCCCAAAAACTATTTTTCGGAAGCAGAACTACACACTACATATTTACTAGACCTTCCCCAAGGTTTCACGCTAGCACACTAGATGGAAATAAAAATAACATTATAAAATAAAATTAAATAAATAATAAGAAATTATGATAAATAAAGGAATAGCTGAAATTTTAATGGGAACGAAACTTTTGCACCATTATTAATTTAGTTTTTATCTCAAAGAGAAACTTTTAAATTTGTAAAAATGTAATCCGTTCATTAACTTCATTCCAGTCACAATAACACAATAGCTAAATATTTTTTTTAAAAAAATAGACAAATAAGTTTGAGTAAAAATAATTGCGAAGTAGCTCTTTTGAACTGCAACATTTATTTTTACTTTTACTTACCTATATATGAAATATATAGTAAGTGGAAGTATTGCGATCGTGAAAAATTTCGACTTCCGGTTTTCAACGGAAATACACGTTTTGGGACCCCATGAGTCGAAATAACCAAGTCCGGCGAAATGGTCTGTGTGTGTGTGTGTGTGTGTGTGTGTGTGAACAGACTAGCTCAAAAACTATAAACCGTGAGAACCTGAAATTGGGTATTTAGTTTAGGTATATGCCCGCGATGTGACAGCAAAAATTTCATCAAAATTGCTCAAAGGGAGGGGGTACTTTATTTAATAAATTTTTACGTTTTTTTCGATTTTCTCAAAAACGGCTCTAACGATTTTGATTAAACTGAGTATTTGATGTATTAATATGCCCAAGATATGACTGTTAAAATTTCATCAAAATTGATTAACCGGAAGGGGGACTTTATTTAATAAATTTTGTATCATTTTCACGTGTTTTTTTATTTACTCAAAAACGGCTTTAAAGATTGTGATCAAACTGGGTATATGATGTATGTATATGGCCGAGATACGACTGTAAAAATTTCATCAAAATTGATCAACCGGAGGTGGGACTTTACTTAATAAATTTTGTACCAATTTCACGCGTACATATTTTTTATTTACAAAAACGGCTTTAACGATTTTGAAGAAACTGGTTATTTGATGTATATATATACCAAATATGTAAAACCCAACATTTCATCAAAATTGGTCCAACTGAGGGGGCACTTTATTTCTTGGCTTTTTTCCAATTTTTACCTTTTCTTCGATTATCTCAAAAAGGCTTTAACGATTTTTATCAAATTCGTCATGTTTAATGAAAATTAGGTTTTCTTTAATATCAGGTAAGCTTTATCATTATTAAAATCTTCTGAGGGGGCTTTTTTTTTGGGGGGGGGGCCTTTTTTGTTTGTTTCTTATAAAGTACCTTTGTTTTTGTTTACATGGAGAAATTAACTGTATCTCGTTACGCCTAAAAATAAGAAATTGCTAAATATGAGATATGATAAAAATAAAGAAAATATAAAGAGGAGAAAAAAAGAAAAATATTCAGTCAACACATAAAACTCTTTGAGCCCAAGCATGCGGAGTTAGCCTTAAATGACAGACCATTGTTCATAATTAAAGCCGTTCTGTTTATTTTTGAGAAGTGGCAATTAACAAAACGCATTAATTTCTAATCTAAGTAAGTTGGTAAGTGAAAGTTGTGTGTTGCGAGCACGCACCAGATTTTTTTCTTATTGCCGATAAAATTTTTTTTTTGGTCTTATATCCGAATATGGTTTTTTATTTTTTCTATTTTGAATAACGACCATTAGGCTCGTAAACTTACTAAATTGAACATTATTTTTATTAATGGAGTTTGAGTTTGAAAAAAATATTATTTAGTACATGTATACAATCCATAATTAAAATAAAATATATATTTTTTTTTTATTTTTTTGTTGGTTGTTATTAGTTCAAATGGATTAATAGTTAAAGACCGGAACAAATTCCAGAGGTGGAACAGAACGGCCCATTCCGTTCCTAGCGTAGGTAGAAAGCTCATCCCTAGTCACTGGACAACAGTTTCGCGAAGAACGGAATACATTTAATTTTAATTCCCAAAAAAGAATAAAAATGACTCTCTTAAATATAAACTTTACAACTCAAAATTTTTTTTTCAATTTTTTTCCAAGATAAGCCATTTATTGATTATTCATAAAAGCAACTGGATTAAATATTCCTGATTAAATGGACCACTTTACCTTTGAAACACAAATATTGAATAGGATAAATGATATAATAGAGGTAATAACATAAAATATTTAACAAAAAAAAAAAAAAAAAATTCGGGCCGTTTATTGAAGGGTAAGAGGTGTCATTTCAGCGGGGGGGGGGGGGCATTGCACTCCGATTACCCCCACCCTTTTGCTCTTCCTCCGTTTTTCAACCCCATCCCATAAATACTTTTCACTTTATCTAAATAGGCTAGCATGTTTTTCTTATGCCTTAAGGCAGAGCAATATTTCTTGTTTTTTTCGTAAAAAAAAAAAGATTATTTTTCGTTCCACGAGAGGTAAGTCAATACAATATAGTATTTATAAATTTTTACCAACTATCATGATAAAATTACAATAATGATGATAATAAAATGAAAACTCACATCAAAGTGGATATACCGTTATTTATACATAAAAATAGTACATTAAAAACATCTGTACTGCGAATAACAAAAAATTAAGTAAGTAAAAAAGAGAGCAGAATTTGGAACAGTGAATTAATTTTAAAATCAAATGTCTTTACCGTTATTAGTATTACTTATATTTAATTAAATTGCTTGTATTTTTTAAATAATATTTTCCTGACTAAATCTTTCGTTACAAAACTATTATAATTATCACAAGTTTCGAGGTCTATCAAAAAATGTAAGTTTGAAAAAAATAAAATATTATTTAGTACATGTATATAATCCATAATATAATATAAAACATTTTTTTTTTGTTGGTTGTTAGTAGTTCAAATGGATTAATAGTTAAAGACCGTAACGAATTCCAGAGGTGGAACAGAACGGCCCATTCCGTTCCGAGCGTAGGCAGAAACCTCAACAAGAACCTTAATAAGATAGAAGATATCAAAAATAAATATAATATTACGAAATAAATCACTGAATGAAGGGTAAGAAATGGATACGTGATGATTAAAGAATCACCATTAGATATATGTTATAAAGGGTTTTATACTAGAAGGATGAACGACTATAAACTAAAAAAATAAGTAAGATTGGGTGGTATGGTATGAAATAAAATATGCGATTCTTACGTATTAGTGCTATTTACTTTGACCGTATCCCCAACCATATGCCCTTCTTTGTATATGTATATTTGATTATTATTACTATTGTTATTATAACGCGGATTAGAATAATTTTCCTGCAAATCATCTATTAAAAATGATAACATCGGAAAATTAAAAAAAAAGAAATTATTTATTAATAATAGACTTATAAATTTTAACTGCTATTGACTGAAACATATAGTAAAGCCACACACAAATAAGTATATATAACACTAAAGGGATATATCTATTTAAATAAAATTGGAGTGAATCTAGAATCTTCTGCATTGCGCCTGGCGGGAATATACTTCCCCAACCACCAGCTCAATTAACACTCATGTTTCTCCCTCAGTTCCCCTAGCATAGGATTTCAATTCAGATACCCCAACGAATGTATTTTCTATGTAATTTATAGTGCTTGTCCCATATATACTCGTTTGTTTAAATATTATGGTTGCATTATTAATAATAATACGTTTCATTTATTAGGAAAATGGCTACTGTTCTCTTATAACGACGCCACTGATAAGATTATTTAACCTTAAATATAACACCAAGATCCATACAATATAGTCTATTTATATATTATTTACAGGCCAATTTAAAACTATAATATCTAATATTCTCTTAAATAGGCCTTTGTCTTTTTTTTTTAATTTAAGTGCATCAACAGATTATAATTTTAAAACTTAATCATACAGTTTATAATAGTACCTGTCACCCTCTGAGTTGATTAAGATAATAACAAATATAAACAGTTTTTTTTTTTTTTTTTTTATAAGAATAATCATTTGCCCATTTTGTTACTCATTTTAATATTTCATGCTAAAACCGAAAATTTTATTTATCCAGACTATAACGAGATTCTATAATTAAAATAGTGTTAATTGATAGATTATCGATTTTTAGCCATTGTGCAACATTACGATACGTTATAATAAGTCTTGCTTTTAGTTGGAGTGGCAATAAACCGGTGATTATAGGAGCTATACTTACTGACAACCTATCAAGTGTTAGCGTAGCAAAGTACAATTAATTGCTAATGAGAATCTAAGTGCTGCTGGAGTTTAATCAACATTCAGTGAACTTGATCAAGCGCTTAGCTCTATCCGTTAAGGGTAAAGTAATTATTGTATACTTTAAACAATCATTGATGATGTTGCAAACAATTAAAATATAGCGTTGTGTTTCGAGGTATGTTAAGTAATAAAAACATACCACGTGCAAGGACAAATTGGCTCATGTCAGTCCGCTGACTCGTAACTGGCATGATCCATCGATTTTGGCCGATCCATCACTGTCCTACCCCCCATACTTGGATGGAAAGGGCACTGTCCGATTTGTCCCACGGGGTGGGTTATCATATCATATGCGTGAAAGTTAAGCCTCGCAGAAACTACCACTTTGATAGCTTTCGTTATTTGTATGCAAAAGCTATAATTTTTTTTTTATTACAGGTTCGTAATACATTTACAATTTACATAGTTCGTGGAAAAAGCTAAAAGATTATGAATGTACTCCATATTTAATATACATGGATGTATATGAATGTCTCTGCGAAAAAAAAAAGATTATTGAGAAGAAGGCTATGCCATTCATGGAAGTTCCATTTTAGTAAGACTCTGTAAGATCTGTAAATTTATAAATGTATTGTTTGTTTAATTCAAATAATTATTTAAAAACTCATTAGGATGAGTAAGAATAAAAAGAAACTCCAAAGTGTAGCGGCTCTTCTTAAAGAATGTAACAAGGTATTTGAAGAATATTTGGCTCATTTTGTGATCAAATTCTTTGACAGGCGTTTCGTACAGGTTAGGCACTATGTCGCGCTCCTTTCAAACATCCTTGTTGAAGGTCTAAGCAAATTTAGAAAATAAGGCATGATATTTGGGACCTCGCCGAGAAAGTTTAAGATCAACGGGAAGATTCTGAGAAATTGAACTGGTTTACTTTTTATTTATTTCAGAGGTGAGAGATAGTCAACTGTTATTCTTTACGATAGGTTAACTGATTATCAGGATTTTAAGTTAAAACTTTTAACTAAAACAAATGTATAAAAGAAAATAGGGCTAAAAGAAAACAAATATATAAGTATCTATGCTAGAGGATGACATTAAATGAATACTTTACAAAACTGATAATAATACATATAAAAGATGGTAAGCATTATACACAAATATTTAAATAAGTGGCTGGCTAGCAAGATAAAATAAAATCTGATATTTACCTTTTGAGTCCAGAGTGATACAAAGACTGAAGGTAGAATAAGGTGAGAGGTAATGGTAGGGGGTTAGTTTGGCGACTTCAAAGATTTATTAGGGGGAAACCCAACGCTTTTGAAGTGAAAGGCTACATGACAACTAAATGAAAATAAAATATTAAAAACCAACAAAATAGATGGTACTGTATACAAATTGTTATGTTTGGACTCAATAATAACACAAAATTAAGATAAAACATAAGGTAACAATGCATAAAAATTGAAAAATATACAAAAGGAAGTTATACAATACTCAAGGAAGTTATAAAGATAATATTAATACAGAGGTACATCGATAATTGGGGGTACCTATGAAATCAAAACTAGGATTTCAGGATGCAGAAGATGTTAGAGTAAGTGGATGAATTTATCTCTTTATCTATTTTATGATTTACAGTGTTATTTTTTTCCAAATGGATGAATATGGATTCTGAGAGGAGTCGTTTGTCGTGGTTTGGTACAGTAGCTAATATGGAGGGGTTCTCAAAGTCAAAGGAATGGTTGTGGGCAATGGCATATTCTGCTAATTTAGACATTGACGAAGTACGCGTGGGAATACTGTATTTATGTTGGTAAATACGTTTTTCTTTTAGCCCTGATGAGATCCACAAGTTGGATCGAAACGTTGGCTTACGAAAATAAAAAAGTTTTAACTGAAAATCCTGATAATCATTTAACCTTATTTATTTCAGTTAAACTCAAATTCATTTTTTTTTTTTTTTTTTTTTGTTACGAAAGCGATGCATTTTATTCTTTACTCGAGGTTTCATGGTTAGGAGTTCTAACTGATAATATTGTACCAACTATGTGGGTTAAACAATTTTTATGGAACAAAAAATAAGGTATTACTTTGGATGAGGAGCTTCAAGTTGGCGGTCGGCGTCAGTAAACAAGGTATTCCGATCACCCTCTACACGATATCCACGATTCTGTTCGGGTTAACCGAGAGTTCCCGAGATCCGATTTTGGCTTTATCCACATTTTTGGAGGGGAATTCATTCGTTGCTTACTGTTATTAGGTTAGGTCTGATGCAGCTACACAGTCTGTACCTATATCCAAATGGCATATTTATATAACGAATTTCCAACAGCTCGTCGAAACTTTGAAGTATGGATCGAAAAATGATTGATATATACGTATTAGGGCAGAATAACATTAACAAATATAAACATTTAATTAAATTAACATTGCGCAGAGGCAATATCGTAACCAATGAAGGTCTACTGAAGTGCGATTATTGCTAGTTGAAACTATTTAATTAAATTAATTCTATTTAGTAGATTATAATAAAGTTAGCCGATAATCACAGTTAAATTGATTTTAATAGATACAATTTCTTAAACCTTTTACTCCCTTTCTTCAATCTAATAAACCATGTACAGTTTGTTCTTTTTCCTTTGGAGACATATTTAAAATCATCATCTAATCATTTTTAAAAATATCCTTTTTGGTAATTTAAATAAATTTTTCTTGAAATAAAAAGAATAATAATCTGGTGGTTAAGAATACTCGGATTCTTATATTAATTTATTTGTACTTTTTCCATTTATACGTGCATTTAACTTGAACCCATTTAATCATTTAAACAGTACAATAACATACTTTTAAAAAACAAACAACTAAATTTACAAAACAAACAAATAAATTTACAAAACAAACTATTAAATTTATTTGTTAACTGGTCTGTTTAGTTTAAAATTGTATGCAACCATCGCAGGAAATTTTCATATATTGAAATAGTACTTCTACTGATATGTGTTTTTGTACTTTAATTATATTAAAGAAACATTTATTTGTACATTAATTAAATGTTTATATTTGTTAATGTTATTCTGCCCTAATACGTATATATCAATCATTTTTCGATCCATACTTCAAAGTTTCGACGAGCTGTTGGAAATTCGTTATATAAATATGCCATTTGGATATAGGTACAGACTGTGTAGCTGCATCAGACCTAACCTAATAACAGTAAGCAACGAATGAATTCCCCTCCAAAAATGTGGATAAAGCCAAAATCGGATCTCGGGAACTCTCGGTTAACCCGAACTGAAACGTGGATATCGTGTAGGGCGTGATCGGAATACCTTGTTGTTTACTCACGCCGGCCGCCATCTTGAAGCTCCTCATCCAAAGTAATACCTTATTTTTTGTTCCATAAAAATTGTTTAACCCACATAGTTGGTACAATAATATCAGTTAGAACTCCTAACCATGAAACCTCGAGTAAAGAATAAAATGCATCGCTTTCGTAACAAAAAAAAAAAAAAAAAAAATGAATTTGAGTTTAACTGAAATAAATAAGGTTAAATGATTATCAGGATTTTCAGTTAAAACTTTTTTATTTTCGTAAGCCAACGTTTCGATCCAACTTGTGGATCTCATCAGGGCTAAAAGAAAAACGTATTTACCAACATAAATACAGTATTCCCACGCGTACTTCGTCAATGTCTAAATTAGCAGAATATGCCATTGCCCACAACCATTCCTTTGACTTTGAGAACCCCTCCATATTAGCTACTGTACCAAACCACGACAAACGACTCCTCTCAGAATCCATATTCATCCATTTGGAAAAAAATAACACTGTAAATCATAAAATAGATAAAGAGATAAATTCATCCACTTACTCTAACATCTTCTGCATCCTCAAATCCTAGTTTTGATTTCATAGGTACCCCCAATTATCGATGTACCTCTGTATTATTATTATCTTTATAACTTCCTTGAGTATTGTATAACTTCCTTTTGTATATTTTTCAATTTTTATGCATTGTTACCTTATGTTTTATCTCAATTTTGTGTTATTATTGAGTCCAAACATAACAATTTGTATACAGTACCATCTATTTTGTTGGTTTTTAATATTTTATTTTCATTTAGTTGTCATGTAGCCTTTCACTTCAAAAGCGTTGGGTTTCCCCCTAATAAATCTTTGAAGTCGCCAAACTAACCCCCTACCATTACCTCTCACCTTATTTTACCTTCAGTCTTTGTATCACTCTGGAGTCAGAAGGTAAATATCAGATTTTATTTTATCTTACTAGCCAGCCACTTATTTAAATATTTGTGTATAATGCTTACCATCTTTTATATGTATTATTATCAGTTTTTTGAGCGCCATCTTGGAGCTCCTCATCTGAAGTAATACCAAAAATAACAATTTTCAATGCCACACAAATTATGAAAACATAAATATTTAAATAAGTTACAAAAATTATCACTTTGTAACACAGAAATAACTATATGAGCTTCATAACAAGACTTAATCTCCAGGTCATCACTCTTTATATTTATGACAGTTTGTTCCAACTGTTAATTCGTTCCAACAAGTCCAGAAATATTCTAAATCATATGTATTATGTTTTATTTCAGGTTACAATATGTATACATTATTTCAAAATAAGGGGGAAAATATGTGAAGGTATGCTCCTTAACACTTTGTTCAGGAGATATTGACTTGATGAATTGAGTGACTGATCTAGACAAGCTCGCTATCTTTCTTCTGCTGCAAGTGTGGCCGAACGGAACTGGATATATATTACTGTTACCATTTTATCATTACCCGTACACAACAACCATATTGGCATATTCATCATTAGTATTTATATAAGCGATATAATGATAAATAATCTGCATAAGCAAATGCAAAAAAAAAAAGAGTTCTTATTGCCTATTCAAAATCTCTATATTGTCTATATTTTATTTCCTGTCAGGGGAACAAGTGCGTGTCAGTCAATAGTCTTTTTTTATTACAGAATGCGAAACATATAGGTATTTATGTAATAAAAATTAATTTTTTCATTAAGTAATCAGCATGAATCCTAACTAATCATACACACACACACACGTTACCAACTCAGTGTTTTTGTATGCTGCACCAATCTAGTAACACAGCTTCCAAGTGAGAATGTTAAAAAAGTTATAAAAACGAAGAATAGGGCCTGGGAACAGTACCTGACATCTAGAACCGATGAAGACTACTCTGCTTATAAAATATGTAGAAAGAAGGCTAAAGAGACAGTGATTCAGGCCAAACAAAACGCATGGGGGGAGTGCGAAAAGAAAAGGACCCATTATTAAAGCACATTAAGGACAAGGACCAGTGAAACCAATCCTAATGAAGTAATAGCAAGAATTATGAGTCAGATGAAGAACATGGCCCATATAAAGTAGGTTGTGATGAGAATTATTACTTTGATGAGGACGAAGTTTCAGAAGCACAGGCGACACAGAAAGAAAGCAAGTCGGCAGGAATGTATAGTATATCACCTGAGATTTTGGAAAATAAGAGTCCCAAAAGGGTATAAAAGTCTTCCGTACCATCTATTTAACTTATTATGGAAGGGAAAAACTATCCCGAAAGGCAGAGAAAGATCTATCACAGTAGTGTATCGTTATCTTTTTCCAGCCTATGTTATCAATAAGGGAAGGTTATAACTTTCTCTCGAGTCATGTGTGATATGCATGACTTGTGTTAAAAATAAATATTACGTTGTTCAATTAAACATGAATATTTATTTAAAAAATCCTTAATTTGACTTATTAATACACAGAAGAATTCTATCCTCAGTATGCCGTCAAAGACAAGGGCTAGATACCAGAAAAAAGACTCAAAAGAACTGACAAAGCCTTGTTAATGGAGGAGCAGTATATTTCCAGGCCCAATAGAAGTAAACAGGATCTTATATTTACCTTGAGGAAAGATTATTATTATTATATATAAATTATTTTGATCGGGAAGAGGACCAATCATGGGACCCGTACTCTTGGATTGGGAGCAAATATACTTCTATTAAGAGGTTTTTCTTGAGAAAAAAAGAGGTACCCAAATCCAGAAAAATAATGTTTTTTTAAATATACTCTTCTTCCGATGTAAACATACTCAAGCGAGTCTTGTACCCTAACAAGAAAAAACAAAAGCCAACTCCAAGAGATGGAAAGGTGCTACCTTCATTGGGTTGAGTCTATCTCTCCTTGTCTTACAGGGTAAGACAAGGAGAGATAGAGTGAGGTACTTTACCATCCGATCCAACCTAAGACTGCAAGACGCATAAGATAAAATAGATTAACAACAGCTTAGATGGTTTAGGCATATATCTCCAATGCCAAAAGACACATTAGCAAGGGTCACATATGAAACACAAAGGACTTAGAAAACCTAGAGGGAGCGTAGGAAGACATAGGAGAGAGGAATGAGGGAATAAAGTATTTTTACGGAGATGATTGGATTCGAGGAGAAGATAGTTACATAGGATAGAGATTTACGGATTAGACTCTGTAGAAGAAAGCCCCACAGGATGAACTAAGTTCATTGAATGTATAATATTTCATTTTTGCTGTAATTAATATGTATATTTGTATGTAAGAAAAGGCCTTATGTACTAAGTCAATATAGACTGAACCAATCTCTCTTCTGAGGCTTATTAGACCATAGTTAAGCTCAGTTCCGTTTAGTTTCTGTACTTTTTTTCAGGTCAGTTCAGTTTAGTTTCTATACTTTTTTCACTTATGTTAGTACAATTTGGATTAGAATGATTATTTTTCTGGCAATACTGCTGTAATTATAACTATATATGATGTATACCTAAAATATAATGTTAATTTTACTTAATTCTGTCGAGTAGGACAGGCAGGGACAGATTTAGCACGAAATTTGGGGGGGTCATGAAACCGCTGTCTCATAATAAGGTGGCTGACAGCTCCATTTTTTTATGATATTATTACCTTGTATTACAAAAGACTGTTATCTAAACAAACAAAAGTGATATATTTATGACAATGTCAATTCATTTAATATTCATATAAGTTGATAAGGCAAAGTATTTGAGGGGGGGGGGGTCATGACCCCATCATGAATCTACCAACTAAAATGAAATAAAAACAAGTAGTAAGTACACTCTTTTACAAGTAAACTACTAAACGCCATGAATGTATTGAAGAGAGATATTTTATATTTCTAATTAACTTGGTAAACAAGAGTCCTTCACCCAATACCAGTTTCTAAGTTTAAAACACATTAATAAGTTAAAAAAATCATCTAATTTTAATTTAAGTTTATAATGATAATGTGATATAATAATATATCTGATCTCATCTTTGTAGCGGATTAATTATAAGTACATACATACATCTGCTTACTGGTATGGAGCTATCAGTTCTATAAAAAAGCTGAAGTTTGGTATAAATGATGAAAACAACAATATTTTTTTATATCTTTAATTATCAATACATCTTAAATGAATTGGTAAATACATAAGATAACAATTGACAGCAAGCTAGTTAACTGGTGATATTAAGAAAAATTTCAATTCAGTTAAACCATTTCAATGGTAAATTAAATTTTTCCTTCCAATTTCAATACACATATCCATGTTTGTGGATGACACCTTCAAGTTATTAAAATTAACATACATCTAGACATAGATCATTGAATTCAATAAAATGGAAACAATATTATTTACACTAAAAATATAAATAAGGTATATTGAGAGGTTATAAATTCAACTTTCATGTATTTGAACTTTCATGTACTATTCAAATACACAGAAGTTGTAAATTGAATTTTTAAGTATTTGAACATCTTTGTTTTGCGAATAGATTACATAATATTGAATTTATCATATTATTATTGGATATAGCAGAAACAAAGAACAACTATAACAATATCATGTAAATAAATTTACCTACATAGATAATTAGCCAAATAACATAAATTTCAATGATTTGTAAACAGTTTTTATTTTAAAATGAAAAAACATCCATTATTTCTCTTAGTTTATAATTTATGCAAACCATAAAGGATGTGAAATAAAAATTGGAATATGAACTTCAATATTTTTTTAACATATAAGCATGCAAGAAATACACCAACGCTTAGCGAACATTTTTACATGAATTAAGTAGTAAACAAATACCTTAAACGTTTTTGCATTAATCTTAATACAATATCCAGTAGATCAGGATTTGTATAATAAAATTACAGAAATATTAACTGTTATTGTAAAAAAAAAAAAACACATGTTAAGAAAATAAGAACTCTTTTTGTTCAAATCTACTACATAGATTCACGAGATAGACATTTTAAAGTTCCCACTTGAATAATGAATTTTCTATAGGCCGAGTATAGCCATTGGTACCAGGGCTACGGTTGGCATGTTGGAGTATGGGTTACGTAGTGATCTAGAGCAGACTGGGCAAGAAAAAAAGATAGGGTTTCTTCTCAAGCTACGAACATACATGAAGATAAACTCATTGTAGTAACAGTCTATGTGCCAGTAAGTAGAACAAACCTGGCATCGGTACACCGGACCACAATTAAACACTATTTTTTTACAAACTATACAGCACATGGTTCTAATTTCTAGCCTGGTAAGAGCTTGATGGCGTGGCTGGCTGTCAGTATTGCCAATACAAACTTATAGAATCGATATGAGTGATAAACTTTATTTCATCATAACATTTATATTTTATCTTTTTTTTATTTTCTGTAAAGTTATGGTGTAATATATATTATTTAACTTTTTGGCAAGCAAGCCTAAATTTTTATTATTTCTTGGACAACATCCACAGTTCTAATATTTAGGGGATACCACCCCTTCATCAGAATATCTTTGGACCAATTATTTACTTACACAACTTATATTAATTCTAAAAATAATTATATAAATAGTGAGTACAATAAATAAATGATACCTTTTTTTTCTATTACATTAAAACTGACTAATATCTTTGTAAAAGAAGTTATATTATTTTTCTAACAATACCGGTTGTTACTTTTTGTTGGCAAAAAAATAATCTGCCTAATTTTTAAAATTTTATTAATTATTAACTCATTTAATGAACATATACACACATCAAGAAAAAGTCCTCATCACTCCTTTATTTAATAAATTTTAAAGGCCATAATAAAAAGTTTATACACTATACATATAAGTTCAAAAATCTTTTTTTCTTATAAAAGATAAAATTCAGAATTTGTTTTAAAGCTGCTTGCTCCATATCAGTAAGCGGGTATAATTAGTTTAATAGTAAGATGCATGGGCGTCATCAGCACCAAATTATTGGGGGGGGGGGGGGGGGCTAAATGTTCTCATAGATAGGTCACGATTCGAGAGGATAAATCCTCCTCCAACGATGTATTTTAAAGGAATTTATAAAACTTGCCAATTTTTGTCTAATTTAGATGGTAGGTTGTTTGGTATGGGCGATCAACTGCGCGGTCATTACGCCCCTTTTTTACTCTATGGTATTGTGCAAGATATTATTCTAATATGTACTACGAGTATTTTAATTTTGTAATATTTATCATTAATTAATATGCTCTATTTATTGTATTTATTATATTTTTGTAAATATGGAAATCTCTTTTAACAGCTTTATAATGCTATCTGCAGCTTTGGGTGAATCTTTTAATGCCTCCAAAATGTTGCGTTGACTATTTAGTTTTGTGAATTCGCCTTCATATCTACTGCAATTTTCTATGATATGTTTAACTGTAAGATGGGTTTTGCAGATTTCACATTCTGGTTGACGTTCTTAAGGAATGAGGTGAACATGGGTGAGGTTCGTATGACCTATCTGAAGCCTTGTCAGTTGAACCTCTTCTATTCGGTTCCCTCTTAGGGAGCTAATCCATTCTCTCGTTGTATGTTTAATGGATCTGAGCTTATTAGCGAGAGGGACTCCAGACCAAATGGACTCCCAATTGCTCCTTACTCTCTTCTTGAACCATGCTTTCATGTCTTTCGCTTCATATATTTGCAGTGTTGGGCGCGTCATAATTGCTGCTTCCTTTGCTACCCTGTCTGCTGTTTCATTACCTAGAATTCCTGTATGCGATGGCACCCAAAAACAGTGGCGGATCCAGAAATTTTCTGAGGGGGGGGGGGCATCTCCAGTATGTTTCTGAATGGCGTATAGGGCTAATAATGAGTCGGAACATATTCAAATATTTTTGGTGTTAATTTCAATAGAAAGATAGAGAGCAGTTGCAATTGCTTTAATTTCTGCAGTAAATATTGATGTGAAAGGATGCAATTTGTGTTTTTTTATTGTAGATGTTTGAACTACTGCCTAGCCAACATTATCATTACTTTTAGAGCCATCTGTATAAATAATTTCATACTGGTTGTTTTTGTCCATGATAAAGGAATCAAGGGTCCGTGTACGTGGAGGGATGTTTCTTATAAAGAGGTCTATTTTTGGTGGAGGGTTTGTCCAGATTGGCTTTTGTAAGTCGTAGTCCGTGAGATCTATAGTTACACTGTGGATTTCACTTATAATTTCTCTGATTCTAACTGCTAGCGGTGTCTCATTTAGAGTGTAGGTAGTTGCCCCCTTCCAAAACATTCTTATTAAGGAGGTGGCGAAATAGTTGGGTTTTAAAGGAAGTGAGGGATGTAGTTTTACGGATGGAGACAGGAAAGGAATTTTAGGTGGCAGCACGGATGAGAAGGTAACATAATATAAACAGAATTACGGAATGGCGGTCAAACCAGAAATAAGAATTACTGATACAAGCTTGGTTTTCATCAATATAGGGGAGACTGGGGCATGTTTTCCAAGTTTTTTCTTGAATTGTTCCATTTTTTTTTCTTAAATATATTTCGAGGTGAACATGATATGATTATAAACCATATAGTTTTATTTCTTGTCCCATATATACTCGTTTATTTAAATATAAGGGTTGCATTATAAATAATAATACGTTAAATTTATTAGGAAAATGATCTCTCCTACCGATAAGATTATTTAATCTAGTTCATTTTTTTTTTCTTCTGATATTTTTGTTTATTGTGTTAATAGAGTGTTGGATGTGTGCAGTCCCCAATATTATTATTGCCTCGATTAGGGCTAAATGTGACATTGTACAATAATGAGTAAAATATTTAAAGAAACATCGAATACAATGTTTATTTTAAATCATTTAAATGAAAAAAATTTTAATTTAAGAATTTTAAATGAAATGGATTTCAAAATACGCCGGTTTCAATGGATCGATGTTGAAAAAGTCGGTGTTTTGGAGACATGAAAAATCAAAAAATTGGTACATGATGTTTTAACTTAAAAAATTGAAAATAATTTCTCAATAATACCTGATTCTTTCCTTTTTTCTGGTTTTCGTAATAGGAAAAATATTAATCTTCAAACAAAAAAAACATGCACTACATCCTATCGGGTGCATAATCGGAGCCATAAGAATCTATGTTAATAAGCATCCATAGTTTTTGGATGATGTTTTATCAAGATCAATGTTTTGTTGTAGATGTCGCTCCCGTAGCTCAATGAAGTTACGCGAGATCTAGTTAACGTTTGGATGAAGACGGCAGTTATCGATTTGCTGAATCGGCTACCGGAATGTGCAGCAATCTTTGGAGACCCCGAACCCATTAATCACACGTAAAAAAATGCTTAGTACTATCCATCAACTGCGGGCAGCACGCCAAAAATCCCACGCAATTTCAAACAGTCTCTTCCCAACCCTGCGCTAACCGCTACAAGAGGTCCGTCCCCTCGGATTGCTTTCTCGTATTCAAATAACACCATGACTGGATCGGCAGGAGGTAAACACATAAATCACTGACAGCGGTACAATGCTCAGTCTACTTTATTATATTCAAGATCGGGTTCAAAGCTTTAAATATTTGGAATCAGAAGCAAAATCGCAAATAAAATACAAAGTACAGTATACTGTAACTTATTTTTAAGGTTGATTAAAAATTACAGAAACCTTCTGTACTGAAATGTAAAAATATTAACTGTTGAATCATAAGTCGCTGCTTTCAATTCCTTTTCTACATATTCTTTTTAAAAGATTTTTTTTTTGTCGGTACGCCATAATTTTTTTGGTCCTTGCTCATATACATATCATTTTAAATATTCCCTTCCCCTCCAGTTGTGTAAAATAGCCAGTTCCACCAGAAAACGCCAGTGGAAGAGCTATGAATAAAAAAGTATTTTATTCGCACATAAATAAAAAACTATCGATTTTTTGTCTATTAAGTAAGGGCAGAAATGAAAGGACTACGTATCCTCAAAAAATAGAAAAAAATATGAAATCGTGAAAATCAGATTACTAGTTTAAACGTTACAGCGTTCTGTATTCTGTTAATGTTATAGCTCATATAGTGAAAAAAACAATTATCTTAATTATATAACGGTGTGTTTACTTACCTCAAATTAAGGTTAATTAGTAACTCAGGTTAAGTTTTAATTAGTAAGGTTAAGTTGAGGTTATAAGGTCATTGATTAATATAGTATGCGAATTATTCTGTAGGCCAACTAGAATGAATAACTGCACAAATAAATATATCCAATAAACCATAATTATCATCTTACCTCATACGCTATGAAGACTTATATTAATTATAATAATCATTTTATGGAATAATATATAGAAGAGGCCCGGCCATCATAAGAGACTACATTATTCCGCATAAGCCTGTTATTTTACTGATCTTAAAAGAAAAAACAAAACAAGGAAATGTCAAAGAAATAGGAGTACTATCAGATTGTATTTTGTTTGGAAAATATATTTGTTTTTATGTAGAAAAAATCGAAGATATCCTGATATGAGAGAGGCATTGAGGGGGGAGGGGCTACCATTTATAATTTATACAAACTGATTTATCCGTGATACAACGCGGAGCATATAGTATGCTTTAATGAAAGTAGCTTCTTTTCGGCAACAAGTATGGAAGAAATGCGTTACTCAAAACTGGGAGATTCTTTAGAAAGTTGATTAATAACTAAGGATATATATTTTTTTTTCGCCTTATCCAAGAACTATGACTGGGTAATGTGCTGTTATCGAAGAATACTTAAAACAGAAGCGAATTAGGGTCTTTTTTATATTAGGCCCGCCAGTTACTTTCAGTAGTAACTGTTACTATTTGCTAAATAAAAAAAAGTTATTATATTGGAAAACGTGTGTTATTTATTGAAATATGCATTTTTAATAATATTTAGAACAAATAATTGGTAATACTTCTTCTTCTTTTAACTTTCTGCAGGCCAGTATTCCTTTATGTCTAAAATTAATATCACTTCTCCTCCTACAACAATACTCGTCTATTTCAACAGTAAGACCTTCTCCACAAATTTGTGTAGGCATTCTTAATAAACTGGCAGCACATACTTCTCTTAGGTAGTTTTTCCAGTCTGTAATTGTAGCGGTCGATATTCAAACAGAACTTTGTTGTTGAATATTCGTTCGCCAACGAATATATGAGTAAAAGGGTTTTATTTAACGGCAACCTACTTTCGCAGAGCCAGGTTCCAGCATATTTTCCTGCCTCTTGCCGGCATTCCCTCTTGTTGCTTCTCCATTTTTCCCTTTTATCATAGAACTTCATTTCGTGTCCATTTTTTACATTTTACAACTTCTGGGAGTATCCCACTATTTATGTAAAATAGACGCGCACTAGCTTCATCTTTGGTTTTTTCGTAGGGTTCAAAAATATTTTGCATATTTGTGAACATGTATATTTTTTCAAATACCTTTCTATCTAAGTACCTAGGAACAGTAAATGTCAGTTACTAAAAGTAACTGGCGGGCCTAACCTAAAAAATACCCGAGAATTACTTAAAAATAATAATTAGCAATTAATTCTATATTATAAAATATTACTTTATGCGTAAATTTTGGAAAACGTTTTCTGTGAATACACTAAGTTCGATTTTTTAGTGCGAAATACACTTAAGAAGTTCTTCACTTTTCATTTTACACCAGGAGTTTGTGACGCCCATAAAGATTTCAAGGCTCATCAGGCCATGTACTCCAATACAAGATTCAACCTTACCTTCAGCGCTCTATACGTAACATAATATTTTCAATATTTTTTATAAGCTCATATTTTATTTAACATTAGATGTTTATTTCACTTCAGTTTATGCTACTACGGTTAACAGAACGATGTTACAGTGGGAGTAATTTTGCCTACACTTGCTATAATTAGGGGAGAGATCTTTAACCATCGCACAGACTCAGGACCTCCATTTTACCCCCCCCCCTCCAAGGGAGAGCATAGCCAAGGAGTTTTCACTCCTTTTAAGAAATTCTTTTTTTTAACATTTGATTTTCAATAGAAGTAAAACAAATTATTTCTATATGAATATATCAACCTTTACAAAACAGCAAAACTTAGGATTGAATTAACAACAATATCCATTATTTATGTAATTCTAAACGGCTCAACTTTTGCATTTTGACACAGCAGAATTGAAGTGGCATTATCCCACTTATCAGGAATTGAACCTTCTTGGTGTTTATATTTTCCAAAGCCTCTTTACATTTACGATATAAAAAATCCCTTCTTAATGATGTATATATCCCGTCTTACAATACTACATCCTTCAGTAAATCCTTTGTCATCCGTGCTTACCTCTATCTGGAAAGCTCTGCCTATTGCTATTCGTCAATCCCCAACCCTGCTTTCCGTCATGCAAAAATTATTTCTCCATCAAACCACCGTACCTACTGTTGTAAGTAATATTTATTGAAATTAAAGCAAACCCTGTCATATGTCAAATTATTTAATTATTAATACTGATATCATCTATTAGACTGCATTAGTCACACAAATGTAACTAATCGATTTCGCAACATTTTAATTATTCTGAATGGACATCTTTTCCAGAATAAAATTATTTTTTCATTTATTTAGCCTTACTTTTTACGGTTATTTATGATAAATTAAACATGATAAAATGATCATTTTATCACCTTCTTATATTCTTCAGCTCAAAACTTTGATCTTACCTAAGTTTTGAAGATCATGTCAACATTTCCCGAGGTTTAATTTTTAATCTCGAACTATTCCATTGTTTCTGCCATCTTACTCAAACCTAACCGTTAATCTTCCCACATCTTTTCTCAGACTACGACTTCGACAAAGGCTACATGTGTGAAGTGGTCTAAGGATGGATTTTCGAAACCGAATAAAGAGCATTATAAATAGCAGTGTGCTTTGACTATGGTGCACTATAGACATTTCCAAGGACATTCCTCTTTTAAATGATCAACAACCATCATCATCCATACGCTTATGACTTCTATTCCTTCTATTCGATGAGGCATTGGCTAATTATCATTCATATAAGAAAGCTATATTTTCATTTCCGCGTAACAATCGCTGCCACTTTGCCATCTATATAAATAAAGATGAAATTCTGTTTGTTTATTTGTTCTTTATAGAACCGTTTGTCCAAAATTCTCCAAATTTCGCTCAGTGGTTCTTTTAGACCAGGTGCGAACACCCGTCCATATTAGAATTGCATAACTTCAGCCAATCTCTGGGTATATTCTTTATTGTTATAAAATTCGTCATGATCTCGCTTTACAATGGTTTTTTTTTTCAAATCGATCGTTTAAGTCGAAAAAACGGCCTAAAAAATCATTTTATAGATTTTGAAGAGGCCAACAAGGCCCGCTAAGACCGTCCCTTGGCAGGCGTCGAGTTCTGGGATTTTTAAACCACATGTTTTCTTTTTTTTAACATTACAATACGTTTATTTACATGTTTTTTTACATGTATGGTGAATTTATTTTTTAAAAGTGCCTCTTAAGAAGCGAGCTTCAATAGGAGTAGTGAGCTCAAAAGCTAAAAAACAACGTCAAAAACGAGCAGCTGAAACTCTTGACGAACATCAAAATAGGATTGAACAACGGAGGTGTGTGTGTGTGTGTGTGTGTGCGGGGGTGTGTGCGTTTGTGCGCGTGTGCGCCCGCGAGCGCGCGCGCGCGTGTGTGTGTGTGTGTGTGTGTGTGCGGGTGTGTGTGCGTGTGTGTGTGTGTGTGTGTGCGGGTGTGTGTGCGTGTGTGTGTGTGTGTGTGTGTGTGTGTGCGGGTGTGTGTGCGTTTGTGCGTGTGTGTGTGCGTGCGTGTGTGAGTGTGTGTGTGTGTGCGGGTGTGTGTGCGTGTGTGTGCGTGCGTGTGTGTGTGTGTGTGTGTGTGTGTGTGTGTGTGTGTGTGTGTGTGTGTGTGTGTGTGTGTGTGTGTGTGTGTGTGTGCGTGCGGGGGTGTGTGCGTTTGTGCGCGTGTGCGCCCGCGCGCGCGCGTGTGTGTGTGTGTGTGCGGGTGTGTGTGCGTGTGTGTGTGTGTGTGTGTGTGTGTGTGTGTGTGCGTGCTCGCGCGCGCGCGCGTGTGTGTGTGTGTGTGTGTGTGTGTGTGTGTGTGTGTGCGGGTGTGTGTGCGTGCGTGTGTGAGTGTGTGTGTGTGCGGGTGTGTGTGCGTTTGTGCGTGTGTGTGTGTGTGCGTGTGCGTGCGTGTGTGTGTGCGTGTGTGCGTGCGTGCGTGCGTGCGTGCGTGTGTGTGTGTGTGTGTGTGTGTACTAGAATTTTCGTCTAAATTGCAGCAGGGCTAAAATGAAGACAAATATATGAGCCACATGTAAATTATCTCTGTTAAAAGATGAGATTAATTACAGACAGTAACAATAAGAATTAAAAAAATTATGGAAACTAAATCCAGCTGATGGTATGTTTACATGACATTTTAGCCCTGACGAAGATCCAAATGTTTGGAACGAAACGTTGGCTATCCAAATAAAAAAAATGTTTTGACTGAAAATACTGATAATCAATCATCCTATCCTAATTGTTTATAATCTTTAATTCTTGTAGGAGGAATAAATCTATATGGTTTGGTACTGCCACTGCGCCATTAAGGCCGTATTCAAGTCAAATCAATCCCTTCTCTTCACTGATCACCTCCCTCCGATCTCGCATATTTGTTTGCCAATTTATACGGAGGACGGAAGGGTAGAATTTTTTATAATTATAAATATGTTTTTTTACTATCTTGTAAGTAACCACATTTTGTAATTTTTCAATAATTTTAGATATTCTATTTTTGAAGAGGAAAGAATGGCCTTAAATATCGATTCAATTTAATTAAGATTATAGATTTAAAGCTAATAAAATATTATGTAACCATCTAAATGAAGTAATCATTTAATAGACACTTTTTCTACGTTTTTCGCAATTTAATAATAATATACATTATTTATTTACCTTCTGATACGCCAAGTCAATGACTTAGGTTGTTAAATAAGAAGACTAAATACCTTCCAAGTTGCCTGAGGGTGTTTTCCTTGAGTTGTGATAAATTATTGTTGACAAATCATGAAGTATTGCTCTTACAAACAATACCTTTCAAACAATCTGGGAAAATTAACTTAATAACAAACCCCAGAACCTTAAACATAAGAATTGCCACTGTTGTTAAATTCTTTTTGATACGTTTCGGTTCAATTCAAGTATTGAATATGATTATTTGTATGAATAATTGTATCTTTGCTAACGTCTTGAACTCTAAACGTTTCTGTTATCTCTCACACACCCCAAGCAAAAGGCATGGGGGGAGTGCGAAAAGAAAAGGACCCATTATTAAAGCACATTCAGGACAAGGACCAGTGAAACCAATCCTAATGAAGTAATAGCAAGAATTATGAGTCAGATGAAGAACATGGCCCATATAAAGTAGGTTATGATGAGAATTATTACTTTGATGAGGACGAAGTTTCAGAACAACAGGCGACACATAAAGAAAGCAAGTCGGCAGGAATGTATGGTATATCACCTGAGATTTTGGAAAATAAGAGTCCCAAAAGGGTATAAAAGTCTTCCGTACCATCTATTTAACTTATAATGGAAGGGAAAAACTATCCCGAAAGGCAGAGAAAGCTCTATCACAGGGGTGTATCGGTTATCTTTTTCCAGCCTATGTTATCAATAAGGGAAGGATATTACTTTCTCTCGAGTCATGTGTGATATGCATGACTTGTGTTAAAAATAAATATTATGTTGTTCAATTAAACATCCAACAAATTTGGATTGGAATGATTATTTTTCTGGCAATACTGCAGTAATTATAACTATATATAATGTATACCTAAAATATGTTAACTTTTGATTTTGATAAGGCAAAGTATTTGAGGGGGGGGGTCATGACCCCATCATGAATCTAAGAACTAAATAAAATGAAATAAAAACAAGTAGTAAGTACACTCTTTTACATGTATACTACTAAACGCCATGAATGTATTGAAGAGAGATATTTTATATTCCTAATTAACTTGGTAAACAAGAGTCCTTCAACCTATACCAGTTTCTAAGTTTAAAAGTTATATTAATAAGTTAAAAAAATCATCTAATTTTAATTTATGTTTAATAATTATAATGATAATGTGACATAATAATATATCTGATCTCATCTTTGTAGCCGATTAATTATAAGTAAATGCATACATCTGCTTACTGGTCTGGAGCAATCAGTTCTATAAAAAATATGTAGTTTTTTATGAATGAAAAATCTTTGAATTTTTAAACTTTATATATATTGTGTATGATAGTTATGTTGATATAAATGATAAAAACAATGATATTCTTTTATATCTTTAATTATGAATACATTTCAAATTAATTGGTCAATAAGATAACAATTGGCAGCAAGCTAATTAACTGGTGATATTAAGAAAAATTACAATTAAGTTAAACCAATCCATGTTTGTGTATTACAGCTTCAAGTTATTAAAATTAACATACATCTAGACATAGACCATTGAATTCAATAAAATGGAAACTATATTATTTATAGATACAGTTTCTGCTTATTAATAAAAGTTATCAGTTATTTAATTACATTAAAAATATACATAAGGTATATTGAGAGGTTATAAATTCAACATTCATGTATTTGAACTTTATTTCAATTTATAACTTTCATGTATTTTTCAAATACACAGAAGTTGTAAATTGAATTTTTAAGTATTTGAACATGTTTGTTTTGCGAATAGATTACATACTATTGGATTTATCATATTATTATTGGATATAGCAGTAACAAAGAACAAATGTAACAATATCATGTTAATACATTTACCTACCTATTTAGCCTAGTAATATAAATTTCAATGATTTGTGAACAGTTTTTATTTAAAAATGAAAAAACATCCATTATCTCTCTTAGTTAATAATTTATGCATACCATAAAGGATAATAAATAACAATTTTAATATTAACTTCAATAATTTGTTAACATATAAGAATGTAAGAAATACACCAAAGCTTAGTGAAAATTTTTACATGAATTAAGTAGTAAACAAATACCTTAAACGTTATTGCATTAATCTTAATACAATATCCAGTAGATCAGGATTTGTAAAATAAAATTACAGAAATATGAACTGTTAAAATGTAAAAAAACACAAGGTAAGAAAATAAGAACTCTTTTTGTTCAAATCTACTACATAAATTCACGAGATACACAATAGGAACTTAAATCATTTGAATACACTTCTCATTATTTTCTAAAGGCCGAGTATAGCCATTGGTACCAGGGCTACGGTTGGCATATTCCAGTATCGGTAACTTGGTGATTGAGAGCATACTGGGCAAGAATAAAAGATGGGGTTTTTTCTCAAGCCACGAACACACATGAAGATAAACTCATTGTAGTAACAGTCTATGTGCCAGTAAGTAGAACAAACCTGGCATCGGTACACCGGGCCACAATTAAACACTGTTTTTTTACAAAATATACAGCACATGGTTCTAATTTCTAGCCTGGTAAGAGCTTGATGGCGTGGCTGGCTGTCAGTATTGCCAAAACAAACTTTTAGAATCGATATGAGTGATAAACTTTATTTCATAACATTTATATTTTATCTTTTTTTTATTTTCTGTAAAGTTATGGTGTAATATATATCATTTAACTTTTTGGCAAGCAAGCCTAAATTTTTATTATTTCTTCGACAACAACGGTACATCCACAGTTCTAATATTTAGGGGCTACCTCCCCTACATCAGAACATCTTTGGACCAATTATTTACTTACACAACTTATATTAATTCTAAAAATAATTACATAAATAATGAATACATACAATAAATAAATAATAAGTTTTTTCTATTACATTAAAACTGGCTAATAACTTTGTAAAAGAAGTTATATTATTTTTCTAACAATACCGGTTGTTACTTTTTGTTGGCAAAAAAATAATCTGCCTAATTTTCAAAATTTTATTAATTATTAACTCATTTAATGAACATATACACACATCAAGAAAAAGTCCGCATCACTCCTTTATTTAATAAATTTTAAAGGCCATAATAAAAAGTTTATACAGTATACATATAAGTTCAAAAATCTTTTTTTTTTATAAAAGATAAAATTCAGAATTTGTTTTAAATCTGATTGCTCCATATCAGTAAGCGGGTATTATTAGTTCAATAGTAAGATGCATGGGCGTCATCAGCACCAAATTATTGGGGGGGGGGGCTAAATGTTCTCATAGATAGGTCACGATTCGAGAGGATAAATCCTCCTCCAACGATTTATTTTAAAGGAATTTATAAAACTTGCCAATTTTTGTCTAATTTAGATGGTAGGTTGTTTGGTATGGGCGATCAACTGCGCGGTCATTACGCCCCTTTTTTACTCTATGGTATTGTGCAAGATATTATTCTAATATGTACTACGAGTATTTTAATTTTGTAATATTTATCATTAATTAATATGCTCTATTTATTATATTTTTGCAAATATGGAAATCTCTTTTAACAGCTTTATAATGCTATCTTTGGGTGAATCTTTTAATGCCTCCAAAATGTTGCTTTAGTTTTGTGAATTCGCCTTCTTATCTACTGCAATTTTCTATGATATGTTTAACTGTAAGATGGGTTTTGCAGATTTCCCATTCTGGTTAGCGTTCTTAAGGAATGAGGTGAACATGGGTGAGATTCGTATGACCTATCCGAAGCCTTGTAAGTGCTACCTCTTCTCTTCGGTTCCCTTTTAGGGAGCTAATCCATTCTCTCGTTGTAGGTTTAATGGATCTGAGCTTATTAGTGAGAGGGACTTAAGACCACATGGACTCCCAATTGCTCCTTACCCTTTTAGTGTTTGTAGGAAAAATAAAAGGAATAAAAACAAATTGAAAAGAAAACACTATATTGAAACTTCAAAGTAACTAAAGAAAAAATAATACTGAAACAAAAATAAAAGTATCTTCTTGCTTGTAACAATAAATAAATAAATAAAAAGTCACTTTAAAGAGAAATAAAAGGTTTTTAACTTGTCCACACAACTGAATTGAATCACGGTACAAAAAACAACATTCACCACCAGCTTTTACAATTATAACCAGGTAATGTTAGGTTACCCTAATTAATGCCTTGCATATCATTATGTAATGCTCAATTAACATATCTGGGCAACACTGGTTAACCTCCTATGGCCGGGCAACACTGCTTGGTGTAACCTCCTCTTTGTTGACATGAGGTTGAAGTGCTGTTACATCACTTCCCCCCAATGACACCGTCACAGAAGCGGACAGGAAGTCGGATGAGGCGTCCTCGTCGAGTCCTGCAGCTTGCTGTAGGCTGGTCGGCTTCTGTGGCTGGGGCATTTTCGGAAGTCTTGTTTGTTTGTGTTGTCGGTGGAGTTGGTGGAGTCGGCGTATGCGCAGCTGGCGTTGAAGATGTGTCCTCCAAAATGTAGGCTGGTTTCAGTCGGTCGGTGCTGACGGTCTTCTGTTCGGAGCCTAACCTGATGATAAACGTCTTCTCTCCTCTTTCGATGATGGGGTGTGGTCCGGAGTAGGGTGGAGTCAGCGGCTTCCTGACTGCATCGTCCCGCAAAAAGACATGGGTGCAAGTCTTGAGATCTTTCGGGATGAACGTTGTTGCTTGACTCGACCTGTGTGGAGCAGGCTGAAGGCGCTTGAAGTTCTCTCGTAGCCTGCAGAGGAATCCTTCTGGTTCGTCCGATTGAGAGCTAGTCTCCAAGAGTTCTCCGGGAAGACGTAATGGTTGACCGTAAGTCAGCTCAGCCGCGCTTGTAGAATTATCGTCGCGGACTGCGACCCTCAAGCCTAGTAGAACTGTTGGTAACAGCTCGGTCCAAGAGCTTGAGTGGATGAGATGTGCGGTGAGGGCAGTCTTCAGGGTACGGTGCCACCTCTCGATAATCCCATTCGATTGCGGATGATATGCAGTCGTCCGGCAACGGCGTGAACCCAATAGGTTTAGCAGTTTGGTGAAGAGCTCGCTCTCGAACTGGCGTCCTTGGTCTGTGGTGATTCGGGCAGGAACACCAAATCTGCAGATCCACGTTCTGTAGAGGGCGGATGCGACTGTTGTTGCCGAGATGTCTTCGAGAGGTTCTGCTTCTGGCCAACGTGAGTATCGGTCCGCCATGGTGAGACAATATCTCTTCCCATCCGATGGTGGCAGAGGTCCGATTATATCGACGTGGATATGTTCAAATCGACCAGCTGGAGCGAAGACACCTGGGGATGTTACGGTGTGACGCTGAACCTTGGAGCGTTGACAAGCGATGCAGTTCCTGGTCCAGGTAGCCAGATCAGCGTTCATATTCGGCCAGAAATACCGTTGCGCAAATTGACGGCGAGTCCCACGAACACCAGGGTGACTGAGGCTGTGGAGTTTTTTAAAAACTTCCTGACGAATGGAGAGAGGTACGTATGGTCGGGCTTTCGGCGTTGTGAAATCGCAGAGAAGTGGTTTGTCCAAGTGCGGCAGCTCGATCAGCTTCAACTGCAAGCTAGGGTTCCGAAGCATTTCCGGAATCAAAGGGTCTTCTTGCTGTGCTTGAACAATGCTCTCCATGTCATCCGGACTCCTGATTTCCTCCAACCGTGAAAGTGTATCAGCCACCTTGTTTTCTTCTCCTGAGACATGGCGAATGTCGGTAGTGAACTGACTGATGAAGTTCACATAACGAATTCGTAGAGGTGTCGCTGTCTCAGGCTTTTGGTAGAAGGCATATACCAAGGGCTTGTGGTCCGTCAGGATGCTGAATACACGACCTTCGATACTTGGTCTAAAATGCTTGATAGCACTGTAGATCGCAGTGAGCTCGCGATCGTAGGCGGAGTATTTCCGTTGCGCTGATGTGAGAGCTCTTGAGAAAAATCCTAACGGTCTCCAGTGTTCTCCCTCGCGCTGCTGAAGAACGGCTCCAATCGCAGTGCTAGATGCGTCGGTAGCCAGAGTGAGTTCAGCATCTGACGATGGATGGGAGAGGATGACGGCGTCTTTGATGTCTCGCTGGCATTGAGCGAAGGCTTCCTCTGCTTCTGGAGTCCACTGAACGGGAGTGCTGTCATTCTTCTTGCTGTTCCCGACGAGTCCATGAAGAACACGCTGAACATCCGCTGCTCTAGGGAGGTACCTTCTGTAAAAGTTGATCATCCCTAAAAAGCGTCGAAGATGACCTTTTGAAGCAGGAAGAGGGAACTCGGCGATTTGGTCTACCTTGCTCGGAAGTGGTTTGGTCCCCTGTGAGTTTAGTAGAAACCCTAAAAATTCAATTTCAGGCTTACCAAACACTGACTTAAGCGGGTTGATGGTTAGCCCGTGCTGGTCCAGTCGTCTGAAAACTTCTTCCAAGTGTGCTCGGTGCTCTTCTTCTGATTCCGAAGCTACCAAAATGTCGTCCAGGTAGACAAAGACATACGGTAAGGCGAGGATGCTGTCCATCAGGCGTTGGAAAGTCTGGGCTGCGTTGCGTAGTCCGAAGCACATCACCGTGAATTCGAAGAGGCCGAAGGGAGTGATAACCGCAGTTTTCGGGATGTCCTCAACTGCCACGGGTACCTGGTAGTAGGCTCGATTGAGGTCGATCTTACTAAATATTGTTTTGCCAAAGAGATTAGTATTGAGCGCTTGAATATTTGGCACGCTGTATCTGTCTGGCACAGTCTGAGCATTTAGGCGGCGGTAGTCTCCACAGAATCTTAACTTACCGTCCTTTTTTTCGACGATATGTAGTGGGCTCGCCCAAGGACTGTTAGATGGCCTGCAGATTCCTTCGTCTACCATCTTTAGAAATTCTTCTCTGGCTGCGTTGTATCGACTTGGAGTTAGGCGCCTGGCTTTAGAGGTGAACGGTGCACCCTTCGTCTCTATGAAATGCTTGATGGGATGCTTCGGCTCCTGTAGCACAGCTGATGGTCGGGTTATAGCCGGGTATTTACGAAGGAGTTCGTAGTACCATTCGCCGCAGGGTACTGAGTGCACAGAGGGTGTCGTATTGTGGTTGAGGTTGCCCCTTGATGTAAGACCGGTTTTTGCGTCCACAAGCTTTCGACCCTTAAGATCGACCAGGATGTGGTGATGGAAGAGGAAGTCTGCTCCGATGATTGGGTTGCTGACATCTGCTAAGATGAAAGACCAACGAAGTGGGCGTCGGAGTCCGACGTTCAGGATCTTCTTGACCTCTCCATAGGTCTTGATGGGCGTACCGTTGGCTGCAAATAGCGTAAAGTTGGCGGGGTGTTTGCGCTCTCGTCGCCGTGCTGGGAAGACCGATATTGACGCTCCAGTGTCAACCAAATATCGCTCTCCGGTGTCCTTATCTCCGACGAATAATCGGCGGTGGTGGATGTCAGCGACGGAGTCCGCCTTCTCAGTCGCTGAAATTAGTTTCCCTGCTGGGGTGTGCTGGGCTTCCAACTGCAGGGTTGTTGACATTTGCGAGCCTTCTCCCTGAAGCGGTGGTGGTAAAAGCACAATTTTCTGCTTTTGCTCCGTGAGCGGCTACGTTGCTGGCTTCTTGGTGTATTTCCTCGGCTGCGATACCCCTGACTTTTTAGTTCACTGATTTCTAGGCTCAGTTTCCGGATCATTTCTTCGAGGTGTGAAATAGAAGAAGAGGAATTGGGTTGTGTGGAGTCTGAGTTTACCTGGCTGACACTGGGTTCGTAAACTTCGGCAATGCGGTCCGCTATCTCCGCTAGCCTCTCCAGGGAAGTCTCAGTGGTTACCGCAAGTGTGGCTTGCATTCTCTCAGGTAGAGCTTTGAGCCACATATTTCTCATTAGTTCATTCGAAACGGAACTACCTGCAAGCCTTTTGAGTTCGTTTAAAAAATGAGATGGTCGTTCTCCGTCCACAAGGTGCCTATCTTCTAGAAGCCGCCTTATCCTTTGATTCTCCGATTCGGCATAAATGGAAATAAGTCTGCCTTTAAGAGTCTCATATGGTTCTGCAGGCGGATTTTTTACTATGTCGGAGACCTGTTTTAAAATTTCAAATTCTAAGTTCGCAACTACTATTTGAAATTTAATTCGGGAACTTGTGATCTTAGATGTAGCAAAAACGGCCTCAGCTTGACAGAACCAGAGTTCAGGGTCAGCTCTCCAGAACGAGGGAATTCTAACACTAGCACCTGGGCCACTAGCGCTTACCTCACTCTCATCTGTAGGTTTGCTTTCCTTGGGGTCCATTTCATTCGTTCCGGGGTCACCACTTTAGTGTTTGTAGGAAAAATAAAAGGAATAAAAACAAATTGAAAAGAAAACACTATATTGAAACTTCAAAGTAACTAAAGAAAAAATAATACTGAAACAAAAATAAAAGTATCTTCTTGCTTGTAACAATAAATAAATAAATAAAAAGTCACTTTAAAGAGAAATAAAAGGTTTTTAACTTGTCCACACAACTGAATTGAATCACGGTACAAAAAACAACATTCACCACCAGCTTTTACAATTATAACCAGGTAATGTTAGGTTACCCTAATTAATGCCTTGCATATCATTATGTAATGTTCAATTAACATATCTGGGCAACACTGGTTAACCTCCTATGGCCGGGCAACACTGCTTGGTGTAACCTCCTCTTTGTTGACATGAGGTTGAAGTGCTGTTACACCCTCTTCTTGAACCATGCTTTCATGTCTTTCGCTTCAAATATTTGCAGTGTTGGGCCCGTCATAATTGCTGCTTCCTTTGCTGCCCTGTCTGCTGTTTCATTACCTAGAATTCCTGTATAGGCACCCATAAAGAGTGGCGGATCCAGAAACTTTCTGAGGGGGGCGCGCACTTTTTTTTTACATTTCATGAATAATGAAGGCCTTAATTTAAAATGCATATTAGTACATATTGACGTTGTAAATTACTGTAAATGTTTTAATATAATTCATTTTAAATTAGTGGAGCTTATTTTATATAGAAAATCGCCACTCCCCTGGATCCGCTACTGCCCATAAAAAGCTTACCGATTTGTTATTGTCATATAAAATGTTGAGATAATTATTGATTTTTTTATTGGTTTCATCTCCAGTATGTTTCTTTATGGCGTATAGGGCTGATAATGAGTCGAAACATATTCAAATATTTAATGTGTTAATGTTAATAGAAGGATAGAGAGCAGTTGCAATTGCTCTAATTTCTGCAGTAAATATTGATGTCAGTAAAATAACAGGCTTATGCGGAATAATGTAGTCTCTTTTGATGGCTGGGCCTCTTCTATACATTATTCCATAAAATGATTATTATAATTAATTTAAGTTTTCATAGCGGTTTATTGGATTATGGTTTATTGGATACATTTATTTGTGCATTCATTCTAGTTGGCCTATGGGATAATTCGCATACTATATTAATCAATGACCTTATAACCTTAACTTAACCTTGATTTACTAATTAACCTTAATTTGAGGTAAGTAAGCACACCGTTATATTTGAAGGGAGGAGGGGCTACCATTTATAGTTTATGCAAACTGATTGATCCGCGATACAACGCGGAGCACATAGTACGCTTTGATGAAAGTTGCTTCTTTTCTGGAACAAGTATGGTAGAGAAATGCGTTACTCAAAATGGTAGTTTCTTTAGAAAATTGATTAATATGTAAGAATATATATTTTTTTAGCCTTATCCTAGAACTGGGATTGGGCAATGTGCTATTACCGAAGAATACTTAAAAAAGAAGCGAATTACTTAAATAACAATAATAATCAGCAATTAATTCTACATTATAAAATCTTACTTTATGCGTAAATTTTAGAAAATGTGTTCCATGAATACACTAAGTTCGAAATATACTTAAGAACTTCTTCACTTTTCATTTTAAATCTGAAGTTTGTGAGGCTCATAAAGATTTCAAGGCTCAACAGTTCAGAGCTCGGCCGTGTACTCCGATACTGGATTCAACCTTACAGCGCTCTATACATAACATACATTTTCAATATTTTTTTTAAGCTCATATTTTATTTAACATTCGATGTTTATTTCAGGTCAGTTTATACTACTACGGTTAACCAAACGATGTTACAGTGGGAGTAATTTTGCCTACCCAAGTTATAATTAGGGGCGAGATCATTAACCTGACATCGCACAGGCTCGGAACTTTTTTACCATTTTACTCCCCCTCCAAGGGACAACATAGCCAAGGAGTTTTTATTCTCATTAAAAAATTCTTATTTTTAACATTTGATTTTCAATAGAAGTAAATCAAATTATTTCAATATGAATATCTCAAGCTTTACAAAACAGCAAAACGTAGGATTGATTTAACAACCCATCATTTATATAATTCTAAACGACTCAACTTTTGTATTTTGTCACAGCAGAATTGAAGTGGCTTTATCCACTTATCGGCGATTGCACTTTCTTGGTGTTTTTATTTTCCAAAGCCTCTTTACATTTACGATATACAAAATCCCAACTTAATGATTTATAAGTCCTACCTTAGAAAACTACACCCTTCAGTAAATCCTTTATCATCCATGCTTACCGCCATCTGGAAAGCTCTACCTATCGCTACCTATTCGTCAATCCCCAACCCTGCTTTCCTTCAAGCAATAATTATTCCTCCATTATCAAACCACCGCATTATCGTAAGTGATATTTAATAACATTACAGCAAAACCAGTCATATGCCAAATTTATTATTTAATTATTAATACTGATATCACCTATAAAGACTGCATTAAGGTCTGGTCATACATGACCGAGACGCAGCACGGGCGTGTATCGGACTTGATTAAAATACGAAGCATATATAGTAACCGGTCAGACATGCCCGACTCCGGGTCAACCTACCCGTTACTATCTATCCTTCGTATTTAATTCAGATCCGATACACGGCCGTGCTGCGTGTCGGTCATGTGTGACCAGACCTTGTCAGATGAATGTAACTACCTAATCGATTTCGCAACATTTTATTATTCTGTGTGAACATTTTTTCCAGGATAAAATTATTTTTTCATTTATTTAGCCTTATTTTATACTGTTTTTTAAAGATAAATTAAACATGATAAAATGATCATTTTATCACCTTCTTCTACTCTTCAGCCCAAAAATGTGATCTTCCCTAAGTTTTGAAGATCATGCCAACATTTCCCGAGGTTCAATTTTTAATCTCGAACTATTCCATTGCTTCTGCCATCTTACTCAAACCTAACCGTTAACTTCCCACATCTTTTCTCACACTTCGACTACGGCTACATTAGAAATGTGCAGACCACTGCACATGGATGGAATTTTGAAACCGAATTAGGAGCATTATAAATTATTGGCAAAGCAGTGAGCTTTGACTATGGTGCACTACATATAGCATCAGAGGACTCCTGAGGACATTTCCAAGGACATTCCTCTATTAAATTATCAACAACCATCATCATTCTTACTATTAGTTCTTAACCTTTTGACTTATATTCCTCTTTTATACACACCAATTCATTTCAACATTTCTTTATTGCAGCTGCACTATATTATGGATTCCCCCTCCTCATAAAATTCTTCGTGCCCCTTCTTATCAACGTTGAAAACCCCTCCTATTCACATGACTGGAACGAAACGTAGGCTCTCCAGATAAAAAAAATGTTTTGACTGATAATCGTGATAATCATTCATTCTATCCTAAGTGTTTATAATATTTAATTCTTGTAGGAGGAATAAATCTACAAGGTTTGGTATACTGCCACTGCTCCATTGAGGCCGTATCCAAGCCAACTCAATCCCTTCTCTTCACTGATCCCTTCCCCCCGATATCGCATATCTTTTTGCGAATTTATACTGAGGGCGGTAGGGTAGATTTTCGTCTAAATAGCAGCTATCTATTGACACTTCGTCTATTTTCAATAATTTTAAATAAATTATTTTCTTGTGTATAACCACATTTTATATTTTTTAAATATTCTATTTTTGAAGAGGAAAGAATGGCCTTGAATCGATTCAATTTAATTAAGATTATACATTTAAAGCTAATGAAATAGTAATTATCCATCTAAATGAAATAATCATTTAATAGACACTTTCTCTACGTTTTTCGCAATTTAATAATAATTTACATGATTTATTTACTTTCTGATACGCCAAGTCAATGACTTAGGCTGTTCAATAAGGAGACTAAATACCTTCCAAGTTGCCTGAGGGTGTTTTCCTTGAGTTGTGATGAAGTATTGTTGACAAATCCATTTAAGTTTTCCAGACTCTTGCTTTTACAAACAATACCTTTCAAACAATCCGTGCAAATTAACTTTATAACAAATCACAGAACCGTAAACATAAGAATTGCCATTGTTGTTAAAAACTTTTTGATACGTTTCGGTTCAATTGAAGTATTGAATATGATTATTTGTATGAATAACTGTATCTTTGCTAACGTCTCGAAAATTTATATATATTTAGTAAATCAGTAATATTGAAAACAATTATTGTGATAATTGAAATAAATTATTTATTAATTGAGCCTATGACAATTAAGTTAAGTAATAGAGTTGTCAGAGTAGGATGATTCCCAATTGCCATTAAAAAAAATCTGGTGCGTGCGCGCAACACACAACTTTCACTTACCAACTTACTTAGATTAGAACTTAATGCGTTTTGTTAATTGCCACTTCTCAAATGAACAGAACATTTTTAATAATAACGCATTGGTTTGTCATTAAAGGCGTACGACGCATGCGTGAGCTCAAGGTGCTTTATGAGTTGACGGATTATTTTTCTTTTTTTCTCTTGTATATGTTTACTTGATTTTCTTCATATATCATATTTAGCCATTTCTTATTTTTAGGCGTGATTAAAGACAGTGGTTAAAGACACGCAAGCACGCACGCACGCACGCACGCACGCACGCACGCACGCACGCACGCACGCACGCACGCACGCACGCACGCACGCACGCACGCACGCGCACACACACACACACACACACACACACACACACACACACACACACACACACACACACACACACACACACACCATTTCGCGGGACTTGGTTATTTCGACTCAGGGGACCCCAAAACGTGTATTTCCGTTGAAAACCGGAAGTCGAAAATTTTCACGATCGCAATACTTCCACTTATTTCATATATAGGTAAGTGAAAGTAATATCTAACATCCAAGGAATAATATCAATTTTCATTTTCCGCCGTACGATTCAGAATTAATATAATTTTAAAGGTATTTACTATAATAAAAATTGTTTTATAATAACAAGGTAAAATGTAAAGACATGTTGTAAAGGTAGAAGTATTAAGGTAAATTTTAAATGTACATACCTTTACAACTTATGATAATTATCGTAATATATAATCAACATAATGTAAAATATGATAGTTATTGACACACGATTTTAACAAATCGACTTATTATTATTAAATGTTTAGATTGAAATATAATTAAAGTTTAATTATTTTATAAACAAGCAGTAATGGGATAGAGTAAACTGTAAAAGTAATACATACCTTTACAATTTTATGGTGATGGTAAGGAAAAATATAAAGGTAAGTACGTTAAGATTTAATGGTAATGATAAAGTATATTGTAAAGGTAAATAATCTACCACTTCTGGTAATGGTATAATGTATCGGTAAGGTGTAATGGTATAATGTAGGGGAGACCGAGGGGAGCTGAAACAATTTTCACATTTTGTTACATACCATAAATCCTATTGATAGAAATCGTATGATATTAGCACCAATCGATAGGACATTCTTTACACTTGCGAATGGCAAACATAATGAAATTGTAAGCGTGAAATATTGTGGTCAAAAACCCACTTAACCGTAAGAAGTCATCTTGTTTCAACTCCCCTCATACCGAGGTGAGATGAAACAGAGGTCGAGGAGAGTTGAAACATATGATTTTTGAGAAGTATTAAGGTCTGTAAAATAAAAATGATCATATTAATTTAAAGGTATTTATTAAAATTAAACATTTGAAGTACAAAACAAACTTTTTTATTAATATTTTGTGCAGATATATCAGTTAAGTGGGTACCTACAGGTCTAATACAAATAATCAACTCCTAAAGTAGTTAAAAGAATCATAACTTCCTATTCTTAACATTAATTAAAATAACACTGAGATAAACAAATGGTTTTAAATTATAAATCTTTGAAATAAAATACTTACCTATTAACTTTTAGCCGTTTTTTACTTTCACTTACCTATATATGAAATATATAGTAAGTGGAAGTATTGCGATCGTGAAAAAATTCGACTTCCGGTTTTCAACGGAAATACACGTTTTGGGGTCCCCTGAGTTGAAATGACCAAGTCCCGCGAAATGGTCTGTGTGTGTGTGTGTCTGTGTGTGTGTGTGTGTGAACAGACTAGTTCAAAAACTATAAACCGTGCGATCCTGAAATTGGGTATTTAGTGTAGGTATATGCCCGCGATGTGACAGCATAAATTCCATCAAAATTACTTAAAGGGAGGGGGTACTTTACTTAATAACTTTTTAGGTTTTTTTCGATTTTCTCAAAAACGGCTCTAACGATTTTGATTAAACTGAGTATTTCATCTATTTATATGCCCGAGATATGACTGTAAAAATTTCATCAAAATTGATTAACCAGAGGGAGGGACTTTACTTAATAAATTTTGTAACATTTTCACGTGTTTTTTTTATTTACTCTAAATCGGCTTTAACGATTTTGATCAAACTGGGTATTTGATGTATGTATATGCCCGAGATATGACTGTTAAAGTTTCATTAAAATTTATTAACCGGAGGGGGGACTTTACTTAATAAATTTTGTGTCATTTTCACGGGTTTTTTTATTTACTCAATAACGGCTTTAACGATTAACAAAAATAAGATATGGATGTAGAAAAATGTGTGACTGGGAAATTATATTTGACAAAACACGTCAATTTCTTATCTAAGTAAGTTGGTAAGTGAAAGTTGTGTGTTGCGCGCACGCACCAGATTTTTAAGTATTAAAATCAGTTTTGATCAATATTTATTCAAATATTTATGTTACAATAATCTCACAAATGTCAAAAATAAAAATATTATGATAATAAAAAGGGTAAATCTGATAAGCAGTAGTAGCAAACATAAAGTTCCTCACTAGTGCAAGTTTCATGAGCCCCGTTGTTGTATTCCAGACATTGCACCCATCTTTATTTGGCTCCGCTATTTGAAAATGGCTTAAGACAAAGGCAAAAGGGTTCTTCTTCTTCTGCAGAATAGGTACTATGGTAACCGATGTTTCCCTCTCTGCGGAAGTCAGGGTCAGAAAAAAAACGTTAAAAACCTACTTTTCACGATTTTTGTCACCTGGCATGCAGAACTCTATAACCGCGCTACTTAAGCCATTGACGCGAACTGACATTTCAGCGGGCGGAGGAAAGTGATTTATAAGCGAAGTTGCCAAATCGCTAGCGATTTTAAGTTCCGAGAAATCGCTACTGTTTCATCTAACCTCTGTTTCAACTCCCCTCGGTCTCCCCTAATGGTAAGGCATAATGTAACGGTAAATAGATTTAAAATTTTGGTAATTGTATGGTGAATATTTTAAAAGTGAAATGCAAAGGTATTTAATTACCTTAACAATTTACTAGTAATGGTAAGGTATAATGTAAAGTTTAGAAGTTGAATTATGATAAATTAATGCTTGCGTATTATCCTGCCATCCATTAACTAATACATGGCTTAAAATTTCTAAAACATATTATGTACGTTAAGATCCACCAGAGTCTAATACTATAGTCGTTTGAGGCGTTAAATGCCGTCTGTAATGCAAACACAACCTAACGAGCTTTCCCAAACCACCAAAGGGGGGGGGAGCCCTCAATACACCCTTTTACGAAACATGACATTCAAACACAGGAAATCTTATCTTCCCATCTACGCTTCTACAAACATCTTCGGCACACCCCCTCTCGCGTTCTGTAATCATTGCCCTTTTGTGATTTATAACATCTACTACATTTATGGAACACATGTTCTTCTAAATCCCCAAGAGTACTTACGATATATCTTGCCCGGTTATTAAATGCCGTACCCTCTACTCTAGACTTCTAACCAATCCCTTTTTACCACTCTCGCACTGAATTTCCATCACTAACTAGTAAGGAATTAAAAATAAAGTAATACTCCATAAACAAGTGTGCAGGAAGAGACTATTAGAATTGTATATATAGAAGGTTAGGCCTCAAAGTATCGTATTATTGCCAAAACTCACCTAATCATGCAGATACATGCCAAAATTTCTCGTATTAAGGCATCTTCAGGGCTATAACCGTACTACAAGCAAGATAGAAACAGACTGACTGTTGACGGAATTATGCAAATACATATCCTGACCATGCCTAAACTAATTAACCGTAAACGTTAATAAGTTAGATATATTAACTTGTTAGTTTATTAAGAGTTTACGTTGTTACAAGCCTTTGCATTGGGATTATTCCAATTATATCATAAGTTTTTAGAGGTTTGTAATAGTCAACAGTATTCTTTAAATATATGTATTAAACTACATAGATTTATTCCTACTTATTGTATTTTAATTCAATTATTGTTGAGAAGTTTACTATTAGTTTATAGTTCTTTGGTATACAGGCAGACAAATGATGCTTCCATTTATGTTTTTTTTTGTCATTTATTTTATCCTTAGGGGACTAAATGACCCAGAATAAAGTGAATTTTTTTATTTCATTTACAACATACGTTTTCTTTTTATATTTCCTTTGCTTTCTCTTCTCTTTGAAATATTCGTTTTTCCGTTTATAATTAAACATTTTACACACACTCGTTAATTAAATTTTAATATACTCTTGATATACTCTCTCTTACAAATTAATTTTTTTCTTCTTCTTCAAAGTTCCCTTTATTCGTTTTTATGGTTGAAAAAAGAAAAGGATATAATAAAGTACGTTGTCTTCAATATCAACTATCAACTGTATTCAATATGAAACTAACAAATATAGTTCGCTAGTTGACCAATATAATATACATTCAATACTCGATACTCGTATTGCGAAATTAAACATGTTTTGACAAATCTAGTTTATTGTATTCTTATTTCAATAAGCCTAGACGTATAATAACAGCAAATATGTTTTTACTGATTTTAAAACAATTCTATTAAAATTAATATTAGTATTTATATTATAGCTTATAGCTATTATGTTCTTTTAAACGGTTTGGTTGTTAAATTTAATTCTAAAAGACCACCATTGAAATAAAAATTTATATCATACGAACCAACACGCTACTGAAGGTAACTTCCACCGACCAAGCTTAGGAGTGAAAACTGATAAATTTCAACTAATCAGAAATCGTTTTGTTGTCATTAGCCACTCAGAGATTTTGGATCACGGACGGTCTGCTTTGAGGAAAGAAATGCCGTCTTAGTACGCCTGCTGACCATGAACAGCCATAATCCGTGGATCTATACTGATCCATCACTTATATATATTCCTTATACTTTAGCTATATAGCCTCAAATTTCGCCAAACAAAAATTTTAGTTCAAAGATCACGGTCTGAGCAAACCGAAAAAAAGTATGTGTCTGATTAGGTTTAATATTTATAGTGTTATTTGACCGTTTCAATTAATGAAATCAAAGTAGCAGTAAAAATAAATAAATTTAACACAGATAATAAACAGACTAAAATTCATCTTATATAAATATAAAATGAGAATAAATTATTAAAAAATGAGGAGGAAAAACCGTAACACTCCATATCGTTAATTAATTTCCTAAAATTTAATTATGTGATTAAAATACATCTCATGCTGATTATTAAGTATTTAATTATGTATGGAAATACTTCATTACTCGTCAGAATCATTAAGCAGAAAAAGTGATAGAACATGAAGTCATCTGTCTGCCTAATGTAAGCCGTACCTAAATAAAGAGTTAGCTAGGACAACAAGGTGGAACTTAGATATTCCAAAAAGTAAGATAGTTATTCTAAAGTGAAACAACTTGGAGCTCAAGCGTGATCATAATTAAATCACTTTCTAGTAAAACCGTTCAAAAAGAAAAGTTACTGTCTTAGAAAAAGTACTTAACAAAATATCTTCCATAGGTAGTAGTGGAAGAGATTTTTACTAGGTAGTTTGTCTTTTGTATTATTTTGCAGATCAACTATTTTTCAATAATCCGACTTAAAGATAAGTTTTACGCTGATTGATTATACCTCAGTTTTACACTGATTGATTAACATTTTTCTCAGATGTTGCAATTGTGTGTTATCAACTGTTTCTTTCGGTGTAGTGCCATGGATGCCGTGTTTGGTCTGCATATATCTGTTCTTGGTTGATTTTTTTTGTGGCTATGTCTGAATTAGGGAAACGATCAGGAGTTAATATTTTACGTTTGTTTTAGGATACTTGCTTATATTTTTAGGCATAGAATAAATACAAAAAAAACAAAAACAAAAAAAAAACAAGAATATAAATGCCATCCCACTGCGGGATCATAGGAAACGAAAGATCAGACAAGGCTGCAAATTTAGTTAGAAAAGTAGAAGTAGCACACCATAAAATAACTATAATAAGCTCTATCACCCAAGAGGACTGGCTAAAAAAATTGAAAAAGATTAAGCTAAAATTTTGGGAAAGGAATTGGATAAGCAACACGTTCAGAGATTGAACGGGAGTGCAGCAAATGGGTCACGAACGGTAGGAAATCGAGAAGGGAAAAAATAGCATTTTTCAGAATTAGAATAAGACACTGCGCATTTATACATGGAATTTTCTCAGAAATCAGGAAGCAACACCTGCCAAGAGTGCAATAATACAAATCTAACAAGGGGACCACGTCATATTTCCCTCTCCGATTTTGATGAAATTTTTTTTTGGTGATTTCGCATCGAAAATAAGTCGACACGTGTCCGGCCGTTCCATTGAATTGGCCATCTGGACCGAGAAATTAAATATTTTAGGTTCAAAAATGGTTAAAATTGGCTTTCACAAAACAGTCATTGCTCCATTCTACCTGAACGAATTTTAATGAAACTTTCTGGGATTCTTTTACATGAAAATATATTAAACACGTGTATCGGGATTTGTCGCAATTCATCCTAGTAAGGCCAGAGAATCACATCAAAGTTGAGGCTTGTTGAGGCTTGCGTTAGTAAATTGTGTTGATGTGACGCTCTGGCCAAAATCGGAGAGGGAAATGTGACGTGGTCCCCTTGTAAGTGTAAAAAACTTGCTACTACACTGTTCACAACATAAAGATGTACGATGAAGTTGAAACAAGCGGAAACTATAAGTGAGGTACTTAAGGATGAACATCAACCCTTAATGTATTTCAATTCTTGAAAGCAACTATTATAACTGAATATAAAAGAAAAAAATAATGCCAATTACCAACAAATAAATAAATAAATACTGGGTAAGGACTTAAACCAATGATGAAGCAATATTCCTCATTCTAAATGAGCTTGGATCGTCGGTTGGATTGGGAGGATTGTCTTAAAGTCTAAATCAAGCCAAACTAACCTGAGGGGGCTAAGACCAAAACTTTAACCAGAGGCCTTAACTGCTAATGTTACACCAAGAACGGAACAGAGTTGGAAGAAAGGACTGAAATCCGATATCTTGGATCGCCTCCCCTTGCTGTTACACTGCAACCCGCCTTTTAGAATGTTCCACAGTTGTTATGACTTTAAACCTCACAATTTATTGATATTACATTTTTTTTTTTTTTTTTATTCTTTATTAAACTTAATAAAGGAATTAAAAAATATAATTAATTAGCTATAGCTATAGCCGCAACAGGAGTAACTTGTGGAACAGTTAAAGTTAAATAGCTAATGGATATTATTTAAATATAATTATGATATATAGTTATCGAATCTCTTATAATTTAAATATTCAATTTGAATTGTGAGTCTAAATATTTGCCAAACCATTTGGGGCTTGGGACTTGTTCATTTATCCATTATTTATACCTTTATTTGACACAATCTTAATGAACATTGAAAATGAGGTAAGTGCCAATAGTTTTTTTTATTTTTTTTATTGAAATGATTCTATGTTCCGAGGCTAATAGTGTAGAAGAGTTCCTCTCAACTCAAATTTCGTCAAATTTTGAGCGATGGCACGAGTCCGCTGATTAATGAATTTAATGAAAAAATAAATTTATTAAATCTAATTTTTTACAATAATATGTAAGCTGGTTGCCAATCATGTGTTTTTAGAGGACGTATTGTTTTGTATGGTGCATTGTTGTGAATTTTCTATCAAGAGATGTAACAATGGATTGTTAATCAATTGTTACTTTTAGGTATTATAGTTTTGTATAATTGATATCTATTATATTGTTGTAAATTTGTATTAATAAAAGGTTACTTTTAGCATGAGATTAACTCCAATTTGTTACAAGATTAGAAATTGATTAACACATTCAAGTTATAATGGCTGAGCAAAAGCTATTTGTCCATATTATTAAGAAAGATGAAGATAAGTATGATTTAGAAGCATTGGCAATAGATAAGTATACTTGGTTTATAGTTCCAAAAGAATTGAAGGATTTAAGGTTAAGCGTACATCAGGAATTAATAAAATTGAAAACTGTTACAAGTTCTATAAAATCTATTTCAAAAATAGGTGGTTACCGAAAAGTTGCAATTAAATTTAATACAGAATTAAAAAAAAATATATTTAGATGAAGATGAAAATTTCTGTATTTGTGATCATTATCTAGAAGAGGAGGTTAAAAGCACAGGTGATGTAAATAATATGTTAGGTGAGACAAAAACTGAAAATGAGATTTTTTTATTAAATCGAATAAGGGAATTAGAGGGTCGTGTTTCGTCAGCGTATGAATTAACAATGAGGGAAATTGAACAGAAATTTTTATTGGTTAAATTTAACGGCAAGCAAGAAGCTTCAACATGGATGGATATGTTTGAACGGGAATGCTCTAGATTTAAACTAAATGATATTAATAAAATCGAGGCGTTAAGATTATTTATAGATGGGAATGTAAAAGAATGGTACAGTTCCAATTTAATTAAGTTATCATCATCTGACTGGGACGCTTGGAAAAGTTCTTTTTTAATGATATATGGCCAAAAATGTTGGTCAAACATCCGTAATGCTTTTGATTATAAATATTTGTATGGCTCTTTAATTGATTTTGTAATAAAAAAGGAACGTTTATTACTCGAGGCAGACAAAGATATCTCAGAACTATGCAGAATTTATCTAATCATTTATAACCTTCCATTGGAGGTTCAGTCTAGATTGGTCATTAATAAAATAAAATCAATGTGTGATTTAATAATCGAAATCAGAAAATTAAACGATATATTAGCCGTGGAAAACAAATTGGATCAAAGGAAGAAGATTGAAGGAAAGAAGACTGATAATAATAGGCCTTTATTAAAAGAATCCACAATTGATAAGAAACCTTGTAGCATTTGCCAAGCTCTCGGCTTTGACAATCGATTTCATCCAACATGGTTATGTAGAAATAAAAACTCTACATTAAAAAAACAAGTTAATTTGACCGAACAAAATGACAATGATAATGAATTACTAGGAATTGAAATAGAGCGAAATGACACAAAAAACTAGTAGGCCCGGAAAAATCTGCACCGATTTCACTAATAAAACTTACAGTTATCGTAGATAAAAGAAAATTGGTAAAAGCCGTCTATGATAATGGATCCACTTGTTCATTAATTAGTGAAAAACTTGTAAAATTATTAAAATCGAAACTAACCAGTAATAGAAACGTTTTAAAAACTATAAGTGGTGTTGATTTTTGTCAAAGCCGGGCTAATCTGCATTTAAAAATAGGAAAAATAGAAGATAAATTAGATTTAATAGTGGTAAAGAACAGCAATTTTAATTATGATTTACTAATAGGATTAGATGCAATAAAGAAATTTAAATTAATACAAGATGAAAATTTAAGAATCAAACAGAAAATAAATGGCAAGGTTATAGAGGTTGATCAGGGATTCGATATAAAACTTAAAAATGAGGTTCCAAATCAAAATGAGACTATTTTTAATACTAAATTAAACATTGACAATTCTCAAATCGATTTAGGTCATTTGGAAAAAGATAAAAAGATGAGAATGAATAGATTAATTATGGATTATCGTTCATGTTTTGCTAAAAATAAATTTGACGTTGGATCTATAAAATCTGTAGAGGCTCACATTAAACTAAAAGAAGAAAAATATGTTTCCAAGAAACCTTATAGGTGTTCATATCCGGATCAAGAAGAAATAGACTCAGATTTCTAAATTACTGGAAAACGATTTGATTGAAGAATCCTCTTCACCTTTTGCATCACCAGTCACATTGGCGTTTAAAAAAGAGGATGGGCGGAGGACTCGCTTATGTGTTGATTTCCGAGAGTTGAACAAAATAGTCGTTCCAGAACCCCAGCCGTTCCCGAGAATAGAAGATATGGTCGTGAATGCCGGAAACTGCAGTTATTTTACGGCACTAGATATAAACTCGGCTTTTTGGTCTATACCGTTAAGAAAAAAAACTGCATTTATAACTCAAAAAGGCCATTGGCAATGGAAGGTGCTTCCTTTTGGATTTAAAAACTCACCAGCGATATTTCAAAGAGTGTTAGCAGGAATAATTAGAAAATACGATTTAGATAAATTTTGTGTCAATTATATTGATGACATACTAATTTTTTCTGAAACTTTTGATGACCATTTGATTCAAATTAAATTATTTTTTGAGGCTATTAAACAAGAAGGTTTTAAATTAAAATTATCAAAATGTAATTTTGCCAAACCTTCCATAAAGTATTTAGGTCATATAATTGAAAATGGTAAAGTTAGTCCGATAAACGAGAACCTGGTTGCTATTAAAGAGTTTAATCGACCGAAGAACAGGAAGATGGTTCGTCAGTTGTTGGGAAAAATAAACTTCTATCATAAATTCATTGATCATTTTACACAGCGTTTGGCCCCATTGCATAATTTATTAAAGAAAAATGTTAGATTTATTTGGAGTGAACAATGCGAAAATTGTTTTAATGAGATAAAGCGGTACCTATGCTCAACGCCTATATTAGCCATTTATGATAAGGATAAAGAGGTTGTAATTGAGGTAGATGCGAGCCGTTTAGGTTTGGGGGCGGTTTAAAAAAAACACAAAAAGATGGCATTTTACATCCCGTCGCATATTTTTCAAAGAAGCTAACTCCAGGACAGATGAAGAAAGAAATAATGTATTTAGAATGTCGGGCCATCAAAGAAGCAATTATTTTTTTGCAATATTATTTGATAGGTAGAGAATTTGTAGTCATCTCAGATCACAAACCATTAGTAAGCTTAAAATCAAAATCTAGAACTGATGAAGCGATGGGTGATTTGATGTTGTATTTGTCTCAGTACAATTTCAAAATCATTTATAAAGAAGGAAAAGAAAATATTGAGGCTGATGCTTTATCTAGAAATCCTGTTCTCGAAAGTTTTTCTAACGACGATGATTGTTTAAAAATTGTAAATATGATAAAATTGGAAGAGATAATTGCTGATCAACGAGATATTAAGGAAGAAATAGAAAAGACCAAGAAGATAGTTAAAGATGGTGATATCAGTTTTAAACTTTTGAATAGTAGGAAAAGAATTTATGTATCAGAAAAGTTTGGGTTAGATTTAATCAAGAAAGTACATAAATTTTATGGTCATATTGGTAGTACTCATATAGCCAACAAACTAAGACCTTTTTACTATTTTAAAAACATGGATGATAAAATAAATCAGTATTGTCAAACGTGTGAAATCTGTAAGAAAAATAAATCTAGATCAAGTCGGGCTATAGGTCTACTATCAAAATTAGGACCGGCTAAACAGCCCTTTGAAATTGTGTCGATTGACACCATTGGGGGTTTCAGCGGCAACGGTTCCACTAAGAAATATATGCATTTGCTGGTGGATCATTTCACTAGACATGCGTGGATCTTAACCTCAAGTAAACAAAATGCTCAGGATTTCATTAAATTAATAAATCCGTTGACTAAAGATTATGAAATAAAAATGTTGTTGGTCGATCAATACACAGCATTAAATTCCTTGAAATTAAAAAAAATTTTAAAAGAAAAAGGTATTTTACTTGTTTATACCTCAGTCGATAATCCTCAATCGAACGGCTTAAACGAACGATTGAACCAAACATTGGTGAACAGGATTCGGTGTAAATTAAATGAAGATGGTAGCAATACACCTTGGACAAAAATTGCTGAACAGTGTTTAGATGAATATAATAATACAGTACATAGTACAACCAAATTCACTCCAGCATATCTTTTATTTGGCACGACGTCAGAAATAGTACCTTCTCAACTAAAACAAGCAAATAATTTAGAAAAGGATAGAGAAGAGGCTTTCAAAAATTCTGAAAAAAGTTTTGAAAGAAATAAAATTAGAATAGACAAGAACAGAAGAGAATATGAATTTCAAGAAGGTGACTTAGTGTATGTAGCAAATGGTAACAAATTAAACAGAAATAAACTAGATGAGATCAGAAGTGGACCATTCATGATAAAGAAAAGACATTCTAATTCAATTTATGAATTAGGAAGTAGAAAGAAACGAAAGGAAGGGAATCTGTTCCACAGCACCAAGCTTGTACCTTACTCTTTTCCTATGCAGTAAAAGAGTCGTCGACCAAGGGGTAAAAGGGTCGACCAATAGAAATATATATTGGCTGATTACGAGAAACCTACAAATAATAATAATTATAATATAAACTTACACAAATTATTCTAAATTATTATTCCTAAGCTCCTCTGATTATGAACAATTAGCGACCAGAGATCACTTATCACAACTTATAATGGCTTTACTTACCATGGTACAGAAGGAAGGCTCTCGGTAGACTAGACAGACCACGAGACAAGCAGCTAATATAGATTAAGTTCCAGAAAGATCGAATTACGAAAAACGAAGCTCTAGAGCTTCGCAGATTGGCGTTGATTTCTACCGTCCACAAGTTCTAAAAATATATAAGTCTTTCTTGGGATGTATCACCCTATATTCTGCAGACTTAGTCAAACGTATTCTAGCCTTAGAAATGAATTATTTGAGCTGTGTGTGACTCGTAGGGTTTGACTCGTCTTCAAAAAGTTCGGATATTGCCAAAAGACACAAGGTGATGCAACTGAAAACATCAAAACAATGATGCCGAAGTGGTTCGGACATGCGATGGGAATGGATGAAAGAATGTGGCCAAGAAGAGTATTAGAATGAAGTCCGGAGAGGAAAAGAAAAAAAGGCCGCCCGAAGAAAAGATGGTATCAGGGTGTCCCAGAAGGTGAAGGAGACTAAAAGGTTAGAACAAAATCTGGTGCGTGCGCGCAACACACAACTTTCACTTACCAACTTACTTATAATAGAAATTAATGTGTCTTGTTAAATGCCACTTCTCAAAGTTCCACATTTTTCCACATTCGTTTCTTATTTTTGTTTTCATTTGCTCAAAAAGAAAAACCACTAATTTCTTTTATTATTAAGTAAAAGTTTTTACTTGAGATAATTCGGCAATGCAAGACTAATACTCCAAGTCTGATTTTATAATTCTCTATGTACTTGTTGAATATTTCATTTAGTTATCATTAAACAAATAATTTCCTTTAAATGAATCGAACGGCTTTAATTATGAACAATGGTCTGTCACTAAAGTATTAATTAAATCAAGCCCCCTCAGAACATTTGAATAATAATAAAGCTTATCTGATATTAAATAACACCTAATTTTCATAAACACGACCGATTTGATGAAAATCGTTGAAGCCGTTTTTGAGATAGAAAAAAAAAGTAAAAATTGGTAAAAAGTTATGAAATAAAGTGCCCCCTCCGTTTGAACAATTTTGATGAAATGTTGGCTATCACATCTTTGGCATATACATACATCAAATACCCAGTTTGATCAAAATCGTTAAAGCCGTTTTTGAGTAAATAAAAAAAAACACGTGAAAATCATACAAAATTTATTAAGTAAAGTCCCCCCCCCCCTCCGGTTAATCAATTTTGATGAAATGTTGGCTATTACATCTTTGGCATATACATACCAAATACCCTTATAGTTTGATCAAAATCGTTAAAGCCGTTTTTGAGTAAATAAAAAAACACGTGAAAATGATACAAAATTCTTTAAGTTAAGTCCCCCCTCCGGTTGATCAATTTTGATGAAATTTTAGTCATATCTCGGGCATATTAATAAACCAAATGCTCAGTTTAATCAAAATCGTTAGAGCCTGTTTTTACAAAATCGAAAAAAAACGTAAAAAGTTATCAAATAAAGTACCCCCACCCTTTGTCCAATTTTGATGATTTTTTTGCGGTCACATCGCCGGCATAAACATACACTAAATACTCAATTTCAGGTTCGCACGGTTTATAGTTTTTAAGCTAGTCTGTTCACACACGCACGCACGCACGCACGCATGCACCCACGCACGCACGTAAGTACGCACGCACGCAAGTACGCACGCACACACACACATACACAGACCATTTCGCGGGACTTGGTTATTTCGACTCAGGGGACCCCAAAACGTGTATTTCCGTTGAAAACCGGAAGTCGAAATTTTTCACGATCGCAATATTTCCCCTTACTATATATGAAATATATAGGTAAGTGAAAGTAATACAGCATAAGCTTGTTATGCAATTTTAATAAATCAACTACGCTCTTGATATTAATTATGTTATATTGTTAAAATTTATTGTAATTCATGTTTAAATAACCGTGGATCTTTTATAGAATATTTATTTGAATATAACACAGAATGCAGTGGAAACGATCAATATATTGTCCTTACAGTTTTTAACATTCGCAAGATCTGTTTGCGAGTTTATCTTTTGACGAACGAGGTTTGATTAGATACACAATAAAATCAAAGTGGTAAAGCAGGTTTGACTTCAAATTCCTATTCAATAATGGAACGGCAATGATTTAGGCTAAATGTAAATACATACTAATGTTGCTCAAGGTATGTTAATAGAAACTATTAAATTCTAACATGGCTCATTTACTTTACTTTAACCGCGTGGAAAGGATAAACGCAGACTTTTTTTTGTATTTTTTTTATAGTGTACTGGGAAGTTTGCAAATGTGTAAACAGAGTGTGCCACCCCATTACCTTGCTTGCGGGGGGTGTGCTGTGCTCTCATAAGATAAGCCACGAATAATTGCAGTACATAGTTTATTTTTTTACTTGTAGCCTTTAGAGGACAGCATAAGTTTATTTTATATCATGCATTAAATAAAGGAACATCCGTCGAAAAAAACTGACGGTATTAAAAGAAAACCCAACCAATAATTTCTTATGATAATTTTTATAATATTTTAGGAGAAATTAGTTACACGTTAGACTTTAATAAATAGATTAAGATCTCTGCTTATTCCCCTGGTGCGTCGACGTTAACTGCTATATATTGTAGTGAAAAAGATATAGAGAAAGAAAAAAATTCATTCATTTTTCGTTGCCACGGTTGGCATAGAATTTATACCGGCTCAGCCAATTATTAATGATTTAGGAGTTTTTCCTTTGATCGCGCCCTCCACTAGTTCTTTATCAGACTTAGATATGGATCGTTATCTATGATAGAGCTATGCTTATGGTCTTAACGAAAATGTTTTACCCTTGGTCGCCTCAAGGTCTCGACTTGCCCTGAGGACAACGCCTTGACGTCGTGGGCAAGCTTCCACGTACTAAGATTGTCTTAACCCATTATCAGATTTAAAGTCACTCGTATACGTCGAAATTTCACAAAAAAATATTAACTGTATCTTTTTAATATAAAATATCTTTTTTCTTACCATAAAATTAATCAAATTCTTCACATTGGTGGAAACATTGTAGAAACATGCTTAGGGGCTATGCAAAAACATTTTCATACTATCTGCATCGGATGTCAGGTGTCTGTTAGCTACGCATTTATATTTCGGATGCTAACGATTCAAAGCGGTAGAATATACATTTTAAAAAAAAACATTTCCAACGATTGGGATGAAGAAAACACGAATAAGGTTTACATTGACATAATATGTGTCCCAGGTGAGTAAACATATGTTTCCCGTTCGACGTGTAATTAGCGGTTCAAGTTTATAAAAAAAAATCCTTTTCGCTTAAAAAAAAACTTGAAATGCCTTATAAACAGTTAGTAAATATGTAATATGACTTAATTTGTGATAAGTATCACTGTTAGCATGTGGGATTTTGTATATGTATATCGATTGGGCTACTTTGAAAAAAAAAATCTATGTAATAATAAATTTAAGATTTTTTTTTCCTCAAAATTCTAGATGACGTTGGTGTTGCATTGTTTGTTCTCATAATAGCTCCAGCGTAAAGAACAAGTTTCCACTTTGGAAACTTAATTTCCTTTCCTTGCTCGGGGCTATTGCTTTATAATTGAAAATTCAAGTTTTTCAATGAAAGTAAATCGCTTTGATGAATTTATCCACCTTCCTTTACAGAATAGACTTAACTAGATATAAAATTTTGTTCAGGGGATTTTTTATTGATCTTATTTTTTTTTTTTATCTTTACACGCCCTTTTACAAATTTGTTACGCCTTTTAGCCCTACTAATGTTATATTAGCCTAATATTTATGTTATATTGTTATGGAGAAAATAATATTATGTCAAATTAATTTGAATAGAAAAATATAATATAAATATGTGATTTAGCAGAAGTTGAACAAATGGAGTTTACTTATTTTATGGGATTGTGAGAATTGAAAATTATCAATTTGACAAAGTATGGTAATACTTACATACATACTACAGAAAAATGATGTTCTCGACATTTGTATTCAAACATGAAAATATTAAATTGAGCTTTTTTTCATATACCTTTCAAAAAATCTAAAATTATATACCACTAAGAACTCTTGAAACCAGGCCTTGAAATCGATAAATATTTTTTCAAAGAAATCATATATTAATTACTATATTTTATTTTGATTTTTAAAATCATGCCTGATGAATACATAAAAATTGAAATCGTTCTTTGATGTTTATTGATTTGATTAAAAATAATCTATCACTCAACGAGAGATACGGTATTACATAAATATAAATGATCAAATTGGATTAAAAAGAATATATATTGATCAAAAAATAAAATTCATTTTTTACTCAAAAATTAAATAGTAATATGTATGTATACATCATTAATGTGCTCATTTTGTAATTAAGTCATTTTTAATAATGTGCTTATTGAATATAATAAAGTTATATAACATAATATATAAGAATATAATAACAATAAAGTTGATAAAAATATTCTTCACCTAATACTGCATAATCAATATATATCATGGGGAATATGGTTTCTGATTTTAAAAAAATGTTACTTGAAAATTATGATTTTTTTTTAATAGTAAAATTTTTATTCAAAAATAATGATATCGATAGGATTTTTATTCATTTATGATAAAATATAAAAATCATTCTTTCATAAAAATCATCAAACAATTTTTTTAAATTCCTTATGAAAATTTTAATCGGATTTTATTTTTTTTAATTATCATTTTCAAATCTTTCTTTGAAACTAAATACTTCAATCTTTGCATGAAACTCAATTAAAACTACTTATATATGCCTAATAGAAATGTTGAATAATAATAAGTTGAATAGAATAAAAATTTAATAAACTCATACAAAAGCTATGAATTTATTCAAAACTACAAGGTTCATAAGGAGGATTTCCTTGATGTTACATACTGGCTAATAAAATCAGAACTTCAGTACATTTCCCGAACTTAATGTCTCCTAAAGCTTTTGTAATGGAAGTTATACTAGCATCTTAAAGATCCCTGTACCTACGTTAGATCTTCTCTTCAGACGTAATTATCCGTTCCCTTGTGTGAGCTCCTATTTAAGTTAGGATAAGTTCACTTGATTCGTCCAACTTTGGGATTGCGTAGCACTTACTTTCCAATTCTACCAAAGAGGTATTTACTCAGATCGTTTTTAGGTTGGATCAATGTTATTCTCATTCACTTCATATGTTGAGAAAAAAAATCAATGAACAGATTATTAGTTACATAAGGCTATGTAAATGTTCATATTAGCGTCTGTTCGATTCATATGCAAACCTCCATCAAGCAGTTATCTCATTCTTCATCCGATTTTTTATTATTATTATTATTCACTTTTAACAATAAATATTGCCATATTGTAAAACTATTGAACTTTTGACCCAAAAAACCTCTTGAGTCTTTATGAGGATAGATAAAGAGGAGCTATAGGAAGTTTCTATTTGATCCCTTTATAAAAAGTATTTTTTTAAAATTTAACCACAGAAATGTAGTCTTAAGGGTGCCAATAACTGTACGGTTTATTCTACCTTCACTTTTTGAATTATCACTAATATTATATTTTGAATATATATAAAGGCAAAAATATGGAGCTCTATTTAAAAATAAAGGAGATTAAGTATTATGATTCAACCAAGCATTCGAATCCTTCGAAAGTTCGTAATCTACAACACCAGCTTTTATGCCGAAAACCTATTCAATGATCTTTGTATTATGGAAAAAGTACAAAATATTTATTCTAGTTTCAAAATTTATTGCCTGTCCTCCATTTTCTTTTATATCTTTTATATTTCATCAGTGATGAACATGAATCTATGTTTATCATAGATGTGTGCTCATTGGATGCAGAAGACGAAAATTAAAAAATAAGTAGTAACATTAAACCAGTATTCTTCCTACGGTCCTTTACGAATGTGAAACTTGCCCGCTAACATTGAGGGATAAGCTAAGGCTAAGGGTTTTTGAAAATAAGGTATTGCATTGAATATTTGGACCGAAGAGAGACGAACCAACCGGATAATTCAGACGCTTACACAACGACGAAGGCAGTGAACTGTATCCGGTAAATATAATAAAGGTGATTGAAGCGCGGCGAATAAAATGGGCATGTAAAATTTTGAAACTCGGTTGTGTACGAATTCCTAAAATATTGATAAGCACGGGGCCGACTGGGAAACGTCCTAGGGGTAGGACGAGACAGAGGTGGGAGGATTGCGTGAAGGCAGATCTGTCGAAGTTGGGTCTGGTCGGCGGTTCGTTAAGCCTTCTTTATTATTATTATATAGTTTATTTTTTCTTCTCGGCTGTTCATCGGTAATGGCACATAAACCGGACTTAGGTCGAGGGTAAGGCTTGAAAAATCCTTAATGTTAAATGTTCATGAATTTTCTTACAATGCTCGCAGTTCGGAACAGCAATGCCTTCCGCATCTGTTCCAGGCTTTTAGGGGGAAGGTCCAATGCAGTTATGGTGTTCACAGTCCTCCCCGGGATCGATCCGTTTGTAGAAATTATCAGCGTCAAATTGCCCAAATCTTAGCTTAGGTCCTGGTATTTTCTTATTTTTTCGGCTACCACCTTGTGAAGATTATCGTCTGACGGTACCCCTATTTTTATAATTTTTGCTTGTTTTTCTTAACATAAAATCGAACATAGCTCTAGGATAAGGCGAGAAAAAAAAATCCATAGATATTGATCAATTTTCTAAAGAAACTCCCAGTTTTGAGGAACGCATTTCTTCTATACTCGTTATAGAAGAGAAGAAGCTACTTTCATCAAAGCGTACTACATGCTCCGCGTTTTATCACGGATCAATCAGTTTGTATAAATAACAAATTGTTGACCCTCCACCCTTCAATGCCTCACTCATATCCCGATATCTTCGATTTTTTCGAAATCAAAACAAATATATTTACCAAACAAAATACAAGTTGATAGTACTCCTATTTCGTTGGTCTTTGCATCTTTTGGTAGTAAAAGATGTCAAGCTTCTTGTGAGGAATGGTGTGGTCCGTTATGATGGCCTGATCCCAGTACAGCTTGATTATTATTATTATCTTTATTTGTTTCACATGTTACATCGTGTTACAATTATTGGGGACCAATGTTGGTCAACCAAAAAATTATGTAAATACAATTAAAAACTGAACTATTTGATGGTCATAAATTTCCTAACTGCTCTTGTGCCCAACGATACTGCCTGCTGCATTTTTCCTATCGTTCCAGACGGACGGTTAAGTTCGAAGACTGGGCTTCTTCTGGGTATAAAGCCGTTGCTTGATATTATCATAGGTAGTATGAGGCTTTCCTTCAAACCATATAGCAAACCGATAATTCTACATATTTTCTCTTTTTTTCTGTTACTACCCTATGTATATTATCATTCGAAGGAACACCGATCTCTATTATTGATACTGTTTTTTTTCCTTTTGCCTAATATTAAAATGTCAGGTCTGTTATTTTGGATAGTGTGATCCTTGACTATAGGATGATCCCAGAAGATCTTGACATTTTGCCTGGAGATGATTGGTTCCGGACGATACTAAAGGGCAGTAGCAATCAATGAGCCCTATCTTCTCAGCTATGGTTTGATGCACTACCTGCATAGTTATGCCTCTGCAAGTACTCTTACCCGCAAGTACTCCGCATCCCGAAGTGACGTGCTGTATTGACTCCGCTGTCTTTTTGCACAATCTGCATAAGTCAGTGATATTCTCCGCACAAATATTTGTTCGATATGTTCTTGTAGCTATTACTCGATCCTGGATAGCCTGCAAGAATCCTTCAGTCTCGGGAAATGAATGACCACTTATTAGCCATGTTAAGGATGCTTTAGTATCTATCCCTGCGTCTGTTAATGAATGGTAAAAACATCCATGTAGTGGTTTGTTATTATTATTATTATTATATAGTAAGTATAGAATTATTATAAGTTATGAAGACGGAATGCCAGAAGGTTGAAGGGTAGTCTTTAGAATATGCCTATTTCCAAATTTGAATATTCGTCAGACACTAGAGGCTTAGCGAGAATAGAAGAAGAAGCAAGTTTGGAAACAAGTAGGTTCAGAAGTCTTATGAAATGACAGATAACTAATTGGGTTGGGCCAGATCGGCGCAATACTGAACACGAAGGCTTTTATGGATGATTTTATTCGTGACAAAGTAAGGAATATTAAGGATTTTGGATCCTTAATAATGGGCTAGATTTCGTAAACTACCACAGTTAAGTTCTGTACGTCTAAAGAGGTCTCATTATTTTCAGGTAAATAAACTTTTTTTTTATAGATTGGAAGATCCTAGCTGTGTCAATTATGTTATGGAATAACTGCTAACCTCGCGTACTTTCTTGTCTTATTCTGCTTTTTTATTTCGCTCTAGCGAGAATTCAGAACTAATCAATACAAGAGCTGCACTGCACAATACACCGCCAATTTAAGATTTCCATAGATTCGTCGGGATTTCTGTACCTTTGTGTGTGAGAGAAGAAAGCTCTGTTTGCGTTATTCATCCGCTGTTTGCTCTATTTCCGTCCATAGGTAATTTACTCAGGTTATTGCGGAGGCGAGGTATACACTAGGGAACGATTTTCCTTCAACACAGATCTCATTGTTTCAGCGGATTATTCGGCTTACAATCATATTGTAGTTTACGATCATTCACTTGTAGGCCTTCTCTATTCAGACTCTTAGTGAGTCTCTCAATATATCATCTCCTATAGCAGCTCTCTCCGATAGCTCACATTCCAGGATTTCATGATTTATTCCGAAGCGCACCCCTTCCATTTGTACGCTGTTGGTTCTTAACTTAAATTAACATGATTCAATAATATCGCTTATAATGAGAATGTAATATAAATAAAATTCTAGGTATCTAATATAAGAATGTAGTATTAATATAATACTGATAATAATGATATTTCATGTGTTCAAATGTGAAAGGGTCACGTTTCAAGATTAGTGGGGATATCTGGCAAGCTTTGGAAGTTAACCTCAACTCTTAGGCTTAATTGTACCACAAGAACCGTGCTAACAATCCCTCAGCCATGTTAATTACCGCTATTAGCCATTACAATCGTATAGCTATCAAAGTAAACATTGTGCCTCAAGATAAATCACTAAGTGCGCAATTGAGGGCGCAAGCTTTGTAGAGGACAATGGATGACTACCTTCCCTAGGCCACACTGACCATTATAGGACTTGCTGTTTTGTCCCTTCCCGGTAAGAGGAGCCCTAATCAGGGTGGGTAGGACTGCTCTGTAATTACTCAACCTTTGCTTGCCATCCCTTCCCCCCCCTCCAAATGGTTCAAGTACCTCCGAACTTTAATTAATATCAACCTAATTGCTCAGAATCACCCATTCAGGCAGAGGAAATATATTGCTACTCCAATGGAAGACTGGTCTAACACAATATCACATTTTTATTTACGAATTATCTTCAAATTTTCTGAGAGACGGCTAGAGGTATATTGTTGGTATACTCCCATTTTGAAAGTATTTTACCCCCTTAATGAGGTCCCGACGTCAAAAATATGTAATATACTAAAAATTAACAATGTTACAATTAAACTTAAAGGTGAAACACCTTACAGATACAAATTCAACAGATAACCTCTCTTGAATATAGATAAAACAATGAAAAAGGCATGGCGCACAGTGCTTCGAGTATATGGAGTTTTTGGACAAAAATCTTTTGACCATGGAATATTATAGAGAATACTGAGCTGATTACGAATATACCTCATATGCGGGGTCGGAAATAATATTTGACCAAGTTAGATCCAAAAAAAAAATAAAAAAGGCACATCATGGTTTTGGCAAATTATCTTAAATTTAAGGGAAATTAGAGAATCATTATCGGTTAGTTGATCAAAATTTATCTTTAATAAAATAATTAACCTAACACAAAAGATACTTTCTTGATTGTACAAATAATAATACTTATATAAATAATATTTTACATAATAAAATAATTTTTGAAAGTAAGTACATAAGAGAAATATAAACATCAATTCATCTGACGTCCTCGTGGAAATTAGCTCCTCCACTCGTCTTTTACTTTTTTTTTTACTGAACATTCTGAAAAGGTTATTAAAGGTCTACCCCGACTTGTTCCTGCGTTATCATCAATGTCAAACATTTTTTTGTTGTCTACTGTAAATGTGCAGTCCATGTTCAACCTTCTTCGTAACGTTTTTTAAAAAGAATTTTTCTACGACTGCACTCACTCCATTTATGGCTCAAATTCAAACAAAACAATCTAACTTTATCTTCCAAATCGGTAAATAAATCAGGCTCCAATTTTTTCCCTTCTAAATGAGACAAGACGGCATCTTTCTTACAGCTGGGAGCCGCAGAAATCCACTTTTCAAAAAGTTTTTGATTTTTAAGACCTACAAAAGATACTCATGACTATTGGGCAAATTTAATACAAATTCAGTTCCAAAATTAAATGAGAGATTTATTTTTAATTAAAAAGTCAAATATCACTTTTATAGGATAATGCAGTAAACGCAATTTCCAAATACAAATTAAATATATGTAAAGACAAAATAGTAGCCCCATTGATTTTATAAATATATTTTTTAAATTATGGCATACTTTCAGACACTGCTTAAAATTATTGATATTGGATATAAAAATATTTTTTATGGAATTGAGTGTAAAAATGTAACTAATTAGACTGGCTAATCGAATTGTTGTAGATGCGAATTGGTTTTCAATCAAGCGCTGAGTGCCTGATTTCATTTGAAAAAAAATTGTCAAAGTCAGAGTCGCAGGTTATCGCAGATTATCTTTATAGATTTTTATTTTAAATTAGTTAGACTACAAATATTTAAAAAATGAAAGAGGTGTTTTGCGGACATTTTGTAATATTTCACTTTAAAGTTAATAGAACATCGAGAGAGTCAAAGAAAATTCTTTCCCTTGGCCATATTTTCCAAAATAATTCCGACTTTCACTTAAAATAAAGTTCACAGTAAACCTCTTCTAAACAGAAAGAAGACTAAATGTAAAGATTACGACAAAGCCAATGTTTATATCTAGTATTTACCTTCGATCTAAAATCCCTTCTCGACTAATACGAGTAAGTAAGTGGTCACTAATACTGTTTTTTCGAAACATTTCTTAATTTTAAGAGCAATTGAGTTAACAAATATATGTAAATATTATAATTAATGATCATTTACATCTTTAGGAATATTTTAAATGCAAATTCAAGAAAAAAATAAAAACTTGATTATTCTTTACTGCACATTTTAGTTCAACAAATATGGCTTCAATTGAAAAAGCTATCGTTTTCACCTTATAATTTATCTCTAGAACAATCCTACTATGACTAATAACTTAATTAATAATAACTTTTATAAAAGGAAAAAGAAATCACGACCACAAATCACGTTATATAAATCAACTATAAATTAATGCGACACTAGCGCTCTAATAAAACATACCTTTAAACTAGCGGTAGTAGGTACGCTCGAGTAACTTTTATACACGATTTTTCGAAGTATTAGTAATTGAGATTCGTATAATAAATATTTTTTGTACTTAATATCCTTATGTATTCGAGCAATGAATCTCGATCATATGTTTCATACTATATCTTGACCAGCCCAGGATCAAAATCAGTTCTACTTACCATTCTAGGTTGCAACCTGGACTCTCATATGCTCATACACTCTGCTACTAGGATTCCTATCCTTCGTGGGATTCGTTGAATTTATTAGATAAAATGTTATTTTTAAATTAATGAACGCAAACAGAATTATGGTGTATGTTGTTTACCCTTATTATTTGCTACATCTAGAAAATTTGCTACAGCGAGCCAATATCCAGATAAAAAATACTTGACAAGTTGTAACAACCGATTGTCTTCCGTTTATATTGCTACCAAAAGTTTTTGTATGACACTTCTAGGTGTGGCCTATTTAGATCTTTTTCATTTTAGGCAACCTGTTACTAAGTTATGATAACTGTTATTTTACGAATTTAAACAGTGATTTATCTATATCAGATTAAATCATATGATTTCATATTTGAAATTCTCTAAAGGTTATTATCGCAGTGTGAGTTGGTGTATAAAGTTAATCTGTACTCTGTATTTTAAAAATGAATCTATTAGAAGCATATACACTCACTGAATGTATAAAGGCCTCAGAAAGGCCAGGAAGCATATTTTCTGACTGCTGGAAGTCGTACAAGGATCTTAAAAAAATTACCTGGAATGCAGTATAGTCATTATACAGTTAACCCTTTTACGGGGCGGGACGTATAAATGCGTCCTTGAAATATACGTTGTACCCTGGAACTGGTGGGACTTATATTTTCGTACAACAGAGGTATTAGTCATAGATACATATATCTACGTGAATATATATATATATATATATATATATATATATATATAAATAAATAATTATATATACATATATAAATAATAATAAAAATAACAAATATTTCAGGACGCATATAGGATATAGGACGCATTCTCTGTAGCACTATTTATTATTGATGCAGTAAAATGCTGTTTTATATCATCGATATTTGTTGGAAGATCATGAATGGAGGCGTTGATTTGGTTTTTGAATCCATCCCAATCCGCTTTCTTTGTTATCCATCTTGGGTGTTTTTGTATTTCTAGAACTTCATCATTAAAATTTAATTTTATGGGGAAGTGATCACTTCCATATTATTCGTTACTTACGACAAACGTTAAACGATTTTCTAGACTGAAGAAAAGGCTAGATCAATAGCTGAAGACGCACCTGTTCGTGGACAGAGATAGGTCATTTCACCCGTATTTAATAGAAGCGATTCAGTTGAATCTATTACTCTTCGAATGATATTTCCTCTTGTATTATTTAGTCCAGGGTTCCAGGTCGCCTACTACCAAATAAGTAATTAGTTAATGAAAATTTACGAGAGCTAACTGGAGCGCGGGAGGGCGACGAGTTGGCAGTGGTGGTTCCTGGTGGGGTCGGAGAAACCCCCCCCCCTCCCTAATCTATAGTCTTACCTAATAAAGTTTTTTGGACTAATTACCTATCCGAGAGGTAATTAGTCACGAAATAAAAGCCGTATTAATTACGGTTTGAAAATTTAAGTTCGCGAGAACTAACTAGATCTCGCATTGAGAAAGTTGGTCGCGGTAGTCAGGGGGGGGGTCCTGTTAAAGGGTTAATCATTCCAGAAATTTTATAGACCCCATAACTGGTGTACGTACTCAACAAGTTGAGTCATTGTGGTCATCAGTTAAACGCCGCAACAAAACAGGAAATGGAACTCGAAGAAGCATGCTTGACCCCTACTTGTGTTAGTATGTATGGAGGCGTCGTAACGAAGGCAAGGATTTATTCATAGAAATTTTCGAGGCAATGAAAGCCTATTGGCCTGCAGAACAATAACTTTTTTTTTTTTTTAAATAGTTCTTGTTAATAAGTTAGATAGTAAATAAATCATGTGTTTTTCAATAATGATGCAACCTTAGTTATTATTTAAATAACCGTTATCATAACTTGGTAAGGTTGCCTAAAATGAAAAAGACCCGCCTATTTTTGACCGTTTAGAGAGGCCGTCAATTGAAAATGGCCCATTTGTGGTTTGTTTACCCCTTTTAAGCGAGCGAAGCGAACGGAAGTCGAAAGTTGTGATCTAATAAAGCTAATTCTAAACTGAAAAGGACGCTAGAGTGGTTTGCTAGTATCACAGTCACTTGGCATATTGAAATTGGCCACGCTCAGATGTGGCATATCAGTAACGTTAGGGAAGTTTCACAGCAATACTTATTTACTATGAAGAATATACAAGAATTTCCCCAAACTAGGTCCTATTCTTACAGACCGAGTCATCAGTTGGAACTCCCTAGTCGTAGGAAATTGGGATTGGTCGAAACAAACTTTAAGATAACTTCCTTTTCATATGCAAGCGAATAGAAGTTAAACCCACTTTCCAGATTGGATTTTCAGCACGCCTGAACAACACCTTAGCAAAAAAACCAACATAAAAATACATTAAATGTAATGAGCTCAACAAGAAAAAATAATAAGAACAGTAAGCTAAGTTATTGTTTACATATTGAATTCCATTAACCTATTTTGTCCCAGAGATACGATAGAGATAATAAAAGCAAAAAGAAGAAAAAGAATTTTGGCTGATTTGTTTTTTCACTTTTGACTCCATAAAGTCCTAGAGGTGCGTTTTCAAAAAATATGGTTCCCGAGAGAGCAATAAAAAGCAATAATTTTAAAATTTACCCATTACATATTTTTGAAATATATGATATATATTAAGAAATAGAGCGAAACGATAAAAAATCATATGATTTTTATCATCAGGATGTAATATGTTAATATAAATAAAATATATAAGATGTTTGAAACTTTATTCTAATATATGCTATATAAAAGCCCTTGGATAAAAATATAATAGATCAAATGACTTTTTAGAATATTTAGTTATATTAAAGTGTCTCTCAAGTTGATACGCCTGAATTTGGACATCATACAGATCCTGCAATTTAAATCTTGCCTTTAATCTAGTCCTGCTAAGTCCGGTCTTTTGTCTTCAACCTTTTCTCCCCTCAAACCTAACTGCTGCGTTTGACAAGTCCTCTAATAAGTCTAACCCGACTCTTCCCTTTGGAACCCTATCCCGACTGACGTAAAGCATTCTCTAAACTTTTCTTGTTCAAGCCCCTTATTTCCAATTACTTTTTTCGTAAAAATTTGAACTGATGTTATCATAGTGCTTTGCACACTGCTGAGAAACTTTTGAAATTGAACCCGGCAATGTTTGTTATTGAAGTAATCAATGTAACAACAAATTTAATTTAAAATTGTTAAACTTTTTATTAAAATTGGTAAAATTTTAACTCGTTCCTGGATCGACTCCGTGGGGTGAAAAATAACCCAAACTTAGTTCTACGGTGTGTTTCTTCATTTCGGTGACTCACCTCCTATATATTCAGAAAAGCCTTCTCTAGTTTAACATAATAAAAAAAATAAATAATAATAATAATAAAATAAAACCAACAGTTTTTCCTAATATTTACAAGAGCAGGTCCAGATCCGAAGTCTGGGGTATTTTTTACCCCACACTGTAGTTTGCCCATGGGTTTCAATTGGACTGAACATTACATTTTCCTAAACTGCCTATTTTATATGACTGTTTGACTATTCTAATTTACTGTTTCTAAAATAATTAATAATAATATGGTTATATTTCGTATTATTTTCTGTAGGATGAGTTTTCGGAGCCCTAACACTATTGAGTTGTAGGATTTCCTAGATATTTTGTGAATTTTAATAAATATTTCACACTTTGATTAATGTTCGGGTTTTTTTCTTGATGCTCATATTCTAATTTATTATTGGTGCAAAGAAAAACCAAAAGATATAATTAAATTTATAAGCCTTTTACCTTTCTCAAGATATGGGGCAAAATATACCCCAACGTTTTATTATCATACATATAAAGGGCAGTATCAACATTTGGTTATATCCCTTCAGCTTATAACTTCATATTGTTTTTTCGAAATAACTTAAGTGTTATTTGAAACTTGTTCGAAATAGATATATATATATATAATGACAAGTAGGATTTTACAGATAGTACATTTTTTATTTACTCAAAAACGGCTTTAACGATTTTGAAGAAACTGGGTATTTGATGTATGTATATAACAAATATGTAAAAGCCAACATTTCATCAAAATTGGTCCTACTGAGGGGGCACTTTTTTTCATGACTTTTTTTTCCCAATTTTTACCTTTTTTTCGATTATCTCAAAAACGGCTTTAACGATTTTTATCAAATTCGTCATGCTTAATGAAAATTAGGTTTTCTTTAATATCATGTAAGCTTTATCATTATTAAAATGTTCTGAGGGTTTTTTTTTTTTTTTTTTTTTGGAGGGGCCTTTTTTGTTTGTTTCTTTCTTTCTTATAAAGTACCTTTGTTTTTGTTTACATGGAGAAATTAACTGTCTCTCGTTACGCCTAAAAATAAGAACTGGCTAAATATGAAATATGATAAAAATAAAGAAAACATAAAGAGGAGAAAAAAAGAAAAATATTCAGTCAACTCATAAAACTCGTTGAGCCCACGCATGCGGAGTACCCCTTTAATGACTGACCATTGTTCATAATTAAAGCCGATCTGTTCATTTGAGAAGTGGCAATTAACAAAACGCATTAATTTCTAATCTAAGTAAGTTGGTAAGTGAAAGTAAAAATCTGGTGCGTGCTCGGAAACTTTCAACTTTCAACTTCAATGGTCAGTCATTAAAGGGGTACTCCGCATGCGTGGGCTCAACGAGTTTTATGAGTTGACTGAATATTTTTCTTTTTTTCTCCTCTTTATGTTTTCTTTATTTTTATCATATTTCATATTTAGCCAGTTCTTATTTTTAGGCGTAACGAGAGACAGTTAATTTCTCCATGTAAACAAAAACAAAGGTACTTTATAAGAAAGAAAGAAACAAACAAAAAAGGCCCCTCCAAAAAAAAAAAAAAAAACCCTCAGAACATTTTAATAATGATAAAGCTTACATGATATTAAAGAAAACCTAATTTTCATTAAGCATGACGAATTTGATAAAAATCGTTAAAGCCGTTTTTGAGATAATCGAAAAAAAGGTAAAAATTGGGAAAAAAAAGTCATGAAAAAAAGTGCCCCCTCAGTAGGACCAATTTTGATGAAATGTTGGCTTTTACATATTTGTTATATACATACATCAAATACCCAGTTTCTTCAAAATCGTTAAAGCCGTTTTTGAGTAAATAAAAAATGTACTATCTGTAAAATCCTACTTGTCATTATATATATATCTATTTCGAACAAGTTTCAAATAACACTTAAGTTATTTCGAAAAAACAATATGAAGTTATAAGCTGAAGGGATATAACCAAATGTTGATACTGCCCTTTATATGTATGATAATAAAACGTTGGGGTAAATTTTGCCCCATATCTTGAGAAAGGTAAAAGGCTTATAAATTTAATTATATCTTTTGGTTTTTCTTTGCACCAATAATAAATTAGAATATGAGCATCAAGAAAAAAACCCTAATATTAATCAAAGTGTGAAATATTTATTAAAATATTTACTTTCACTTACCTATATATGAAATATATAGTAAGTGGAAGTATTGCGATCGTGAAAAATTTCGACTTCCGGTTTTCAACGGAAATACACCTTTTGGGGTCCCCTGAGTCGAAATGACCAAGTCCCGCGAAATGGTCTGTGTGTGTGTGTGTGTGTGAACAGACTAGCTCAAAAACTATAAACCGTGCGATCCTGAAATTGCGTATTTAGTGTAGATATATGCCCGCGATGTGACAGCATAAATTTCATCAAAATTACTTAAAGGGAGGGGGTACTTTACTTAATAACTTTTTAGGTTTTTTTCGATTTTCTCAAAAACGGCTCTAACGATTTTGATTTAACTGAGTGTTTGATGTACTAATATGCCAGAGATATGACTGTAAAAATTTCATCAAAATTGATTAACCGTAGGGGGGACTTTACTTAATAAATTTTGTACCATTTTCACGTGTTTTTTTTATTTACTCAAAAACGGCTTTACAGATTTTGATCAAACTGGGTATTTGATGTATGTATATGCCCGAGATATGACTGTTAAAATTTCATCAAAATTGATTAACCGGAGGGGGGACTTTACTTAAAAAATTTTGTATCATTTTCACGTGTTTTTTTATTTATTAAAAAACTACTTTAAAGATTTTGATCAAACTGGGTATTTGATGTATTTATATGCCCGAGATATGATTGTTAAAATTTCATCAAAATTGGTTAACCGGAGGGGGGACTTTACTTAATAAATTTTGTATCATTTTCACGGGTTTTTTTATTTATTCAAAAACGGCTTTAACGATTAACAAAAATAAGATATGAATGTAGAAAAATGTGTGAATTTGGGAAATGATATTTAGCAAAACACGTCAATTTCTAATCTAAGTAAGTTGGTAAGTGAAAGTTGTGTGTAGCGCTCACGCACCAGATTTTTTTTTTCTGAGCTTACACTTTTCATCAAAAAGCTCAATTCAATCGTTTTTTGGCCTTTCGAATTGTTTAAAGTTTTTCTACATTAATACGTATTTCTATTATAAATGCATATTTTTATATATTTCTTATAGTACATGTATATTTACTAAAAAATAAACATAATGTAGATAATGCATGTGAATATACCTACATTCTAGTCCATTTGATGGTATTTATTCTTACAGTTTTTTACATATTTACAGTTTTTTGTTACATATTTCTTAAAATATAGTGGCATCTATATGTACATATTTCGCTTTTTATTTTACTTGAAAATCCGTTCCCTAATGATAAGTAACGGCACTAAAATAATTTCAGGAAATAGTACTACCACATAGCTTATTTACAGTTAGGCTATTCAAGTTGTACCATTTACATTTAAATAGTTCAAATGTATAGTTTAGGGTCCTTGAGACTACAGGTGAGACTTTTACTGACAAAATTAGTCCTTTCAAAGCAAGTTAACTCCTACTATAGGTTCAAATCTTGTCACATCCCAGACTTGGCGGTTATTATAAATGAATTGCAACAGAGGGGGTAATGTATCCCCCCCTAATGCCCCCCCCCCATATCCATTGCAATAGTACATTGAATCCAATAGCGATGAGAGGTTTACCAGCCGTTCATGCATCGCACTGTTTGCGATAGGATAGGAACCCAATACTAAGCGTGTCAATCAAACCCTCCCCGACCAATAGCAATTCAGGCAGCTATGTCAATGTACCCTCTCTCCATTGTTCCATAAACGTTATTAAACTGAAATTTGCTCTCATCCATCATATTAATATAATGACTACTATTTGTCAATGTAATACGTTATCCATATGTAATATTATGTCATTTATGTGTGAGATTATTATCACTTCTCTGTCAATGTAATATGGTAAACTAAATGATCATTTTCGGATGAACCGAATCAAAGTATTTTAGGTAAACTGTTAAGTAAAATTAAAATATTTCTCATTCGAGGACATTGGTGTTTGAACACATTGGCACTATCTTTATAGAAATGATAAATAAATTCAATAATTGTAATAAATTCATCAAAGTAAAAACCAAAATAATTTAAGTTTAATAAACACGAACACATGTATACTCACAGAAAACTCACAGCCTGAGTTGTTCCCCTACTAGTGTAGACCTGGACTACAAGATACCCCAGCGGTCCCCTCTCAACCGCGACACTGGAATTATTACATTTTGAGCGGGATCTGCAGTGTATTGGTGATGCGGAGACCCGGGTTCGAATCCCGGACGTGGCCAATCTTTTCTTTTCAAATATAATCATTTACTCGATAAAAGTAATTTTTGATCATTTTATTATAATAACAAGGATAATATTAATAAAGTGGATAGTGACAAAGACGTAATCATTTTTTTAATTTTATTAATTAATATTTATAATATTTTAGTTTAATAGTGTTATTAGACAAGACGTCTATGTGATGCTCATTGTTTTATTTTTAATTTTAAAACATTCGACATAATACAAAATAATTAGGCTTTTGTACAAATAAGGCTTTTGTATTCAGCAACTGAGTAGTTTTAAGTTATTTGTATTTTACGCTTGCGGTATTAAAATATGTATACTCTTATCGATCAGAAAGCTGTGTCTTAAGCAACTCAATGTAATTGAGCAGCCCCACTTTTATTATTTATTTTTTTATTTTGATAATAAAGTGTTCTCTAGAATAAAATTAGGTTGTGAAAAAAATAAAATTTACTTAAAATATTTATAAACTTTTGGATTATGCAAATACTTGGGATTCGGATTGGTTCCTTTTTTTAAAATAAAAATTATATAAGTAAATGAGAATGTGTAATCAGGTGGAAGGTCTGAGCATTTGTATATCAAGTGCAGATGTTTTCGATAACGTGGAGTAGTTTCTTTTTTTTTTCACGCTTGAGTGAAGATAGCGACTTAGGAAACGTAAAAAAAAAAAAAGGTATAATGCGGATCGTCTATATTCAGGGCTGGTATAAATATATCAGTTATATAACGATAGTGTGCAGGATTCCAAGAAAAGTAATGAAAACCGCAAAATGTGTGTTTTACCTCTTCAGCTGTCAGGCACGAAAAGGAACTGACAGATTCAATAACGGATAGCCGTTACGCAAGATGAAAGAGGTTCCAAATCGAATATAACAACATCTTTTATCGATAAGACAGGAATAGAGGGAAAGCTGTCAACAACAAAAAAAAAAAAATGATTACGTCTTTGTCACTATCCACTTTTACCTGTTCCATTACCGACGATATTCTTCCAAGTAATTTTAATGCGCCATTTCTTTCCTTCGAAATGTAAAATTAGGATGATGCGGCTCTGTCTTGAACAGATATCTACCTACAACGTACTATATTTACCTTTACCCGAGAATTCTAAGAAAGAAAAAACTGAAATAACTTGGAATAAAATAATTATTATAAAAAAAAAAAAAAAAATGTTTGATCAAGCCCTCTGGTATAGGTAGATTTCTCAGAAGACCTTATGGATATGTTGGGTTCAAAGTTAATGGAGCATAACTAAGTTACGCTCCGACCAAAAGTAACTGAGTAGTTCCTACACAATTCAATCAATTAAGTAGAGGTTACCCTTCAGTAGGTAGAAGTTATATACCCTTCAATTAATGAGATCACAGCAATCAAAGGTAAAGCGGATATCGCACTTTTCGCAGACGACACGTGTTTTTTTATCTCCTCATATAGAATTGATACGATAGCTAACCATCTCACGATAGCCACATCAAAATGTTTCAGACACTTCAATAAATGGAAAATCAGACCTAACCATAATAAAACTAAAGTCATTTTTTTTACCAAGCGCAGGCCTGCAATAGATAACTTCGTAACGATTGACGGTAATGCTTTAGATTGGTCTAAAAATATCATATACTTAGGTGTTAATTTGGACTCCAGATTAACCTACACAAATCACATTAATATACAAATAAACAAAGCAATAGGGGTCCTCCAAAAAATATCTCCCTTACTATCCAAATATTCCCGGCTTAATATTATAAATAAAAAGTTATTATACTACCTCTATATAAGACCTTTTATATGCTATGCCTGCCCCGTATGGTCGAATACATCTACCGCAAACTATAGAAAACTACAAGTGTTGCAAAACAAATGCCTACGGTTAGTTGGCAATTACCCGAGATGGACTCCAATTGATCTCATGCACTATTCTTTAAATGTGCCAAGCATCTCCACCTTTATTTATCAGTTAACAATAGACTTTTTCAAATCATGTGAGATTAGCTCACATGAGCATATAAGGGACATTGCCAACTATACCAGAGCAGACTTACCTTATAAGAAGTACGAGTATATACATAAAAGATTGAAACACATTGTTCTATAAATTATGATAAGGTATATACTTATGTGTGTACATCCGCACACGTGCATAGAAGTGCACATATATATATATATATATGGTACCATATTTTCTTTTAGAAAACAAAAAACATCAACATTGAATGAAATTTCGTTTAGAGCAAAGTCTCCAGCTTTATGGGTTTGATTATTTCAAGAAGGTGTAAACTCATTAAATTCTGAATTGTCCACCAAAGGCTTTAATTATTTTGGGATCTTTTTTTTTTTTTTTTTTTTTTGAACAATTGAGAAGGATGACACCTTACAAAATCTTAAAATAATTTAATTTAATAAATAAAAATAAATACAATTTATTTTTCCCTCTAATATAAAAATGGATCCTACACTTTAATTAACTAGTCAAAAAATTTATTATATAAAATCAAACAATGAATAACATCAAACAAGATAGAACTGGTAATTTTTTTTTTTCTTATTTGACGAAAAAGAAGGAAAATTTATATCTCTCAATATAATAAACAGAGCATACATAATAAACTTTAATGACATTATAAAATTATTCAATAAAATTAAGCAGATCTGAAAGTAACGTTCCAAGGAACAGCTGGAGCTATTGATCGGTGTGGTGACAATTGCCCCAAGTTGTGACTGAAAGTATTTCAAAGTAACTGTGACAGAGTTCAGTTCCAACAGTTGAAAAGTGCAGGAGAGGTTCTTGCTTTTGCTTTACACACAGCTTAAAAAACTTTCTTGAAAAACTTTACATATATGGGCGGTATTTACATTTCTGCAAGGGTAACACCATTTATTAAAAATACATATATTGGGTTGATGCAAAATTAATGCAGGTTTCCTCTATTGCGATATCTTAATTCCAATTGTGTAATCAAAGCAAATCCTAACATTGATCATTATTATACCAAAACAAACCTTATCTAATACCCTCTCTTTCACCATGAATTTGATCAGTAAAATCGTTTTGTTTAGTGTGTTCAAAGGTCTTAAGTCGAAAATGTCGAAGTACGATTTTCGTCAAATTTATTTTTACGAATTTAAATTAGGGCGCAGAGCTGCGCAAACGGCTCGTAATATTAACGAAGTGTGGGGGTCACGGGGCTATTAACGAGTGCACGGTGCAGCGTTGGTTCCAGAAGTTTCGCAGTGGAGATTTCGACCTCGAAGACAAGGAAGGTCGGGACCGTCATTTTGCTCTTGACAACGACCAGCTGAGGTCAATAGTGGAAGAAGACCCAACCAAAACCACCCGAGAAATAGCGGTAGAACTCGGCGTGAACCAATGCACAGTTGTACGCCACTTGGAAGCAATTGGTAAGGTAAAAAGTTGGCCAAGTGGGTGCCACACCAATTAAACGACCACCAAAAAAATCGCCGCTTTGAAATCTGTTCCATGCTTGTGACACGCAATAAAAATGATCCATTTCTCGATCGCATTGTGACGTGCGATGAAAAATGGATCTTATACAACAGAAGGCGTTGTAGCCAATGGCTGGGCAAAGATGAACAACCAAAACCTTTCCCGAAGCCCAACCTGCACCCAAAAAAAGTTATGGTCACAGTTTGGTGGTATACTGCTGGTGTTATCCACTACAGCTTTCTCAATCGAGGTGAAACTATAACTGCTGACAAGTACTTTCAAGAAATTGACAACATGAATCAAAAATTACAACGTCTTTGCCCAGCATTGATGAATCGGAAGGGACCTATCCTTCTCCATGATAACAACAGACCACACGTCGCACACCTAACGCTACTACGACTGCACGAGTTGAGCTACGAAGTTCTCCCACACCCACCTTATTAACCTGACCTCTCTCCTACAGACTTCCACTTTTTCAGGGATCTGGATAACTTTCTGAGGGAGAAAATTTTTCAAAACCAGGATGAAATTGAAAATTCTTTTCGTGACTTCATTGAGTCCAGGGATTCAGATTTTTTTTCTGGTGGAATAAGAAAGCTTGTTGAACGTTGGCAAAAGTGCATTGATTCAGATGGAAATTATTTTGATTAAATATATATAGTTAAGGTAAAGATATGGCCTATTTTCAATGAATATTAAAAACCTGCATTAATTTTGCATCAACCCAATATATAATTTTTTAGAAGAGTTCAAAGTTATGTTTACGTATAAACTTCATTTCATTATATTATAAATAATGTAAAGGCTTCCAAGAAATCCTCATAAATTCATTTAATTATAGCGAGCTGTATTCCTTTTTAATTAAACAAACAAAAGGGTGGAGTTGGGAGGGGGGCGAAGATGACTCTGGGAAACTTAAAATTAAACAGGGCTCGAAGAAAGGCATCGTAGAACCCAGCTCCCATCTCTCAACTTGAAGAGAAGAAAATTTTTACATGACTTTATCCTACCAACTCTTCAATACGCTGCGATATTTCTATAATATCTCAAAATTTATTAACGAAGAAAGTAAAGTGCTATCATAGAGGTTTCGCACCTCAATTGACGATATCGATAGTTCCAAACTTTTTTTTTTTAACTATTAACCTTTTGCACTCGGCACCGTTTCGGACGTTACCTACCGGCAACTCGACGCAACTTATTCCCGAAAACGTACACCCTGAAAACGTAATACTATACAGTAAAATTTTAGAACCAAGTAAGGAATTGTAATGAAATTTAGGTTATGTATTCGTGAAGCTTCAAGAACACATAGTTTAAATTTTATATATTTTTTACTAATTTTATATTAATTTCAAATTATTTTATTTTATTTTACATATTTTGTTATAATTTTATTATTATCATTATTATATATAAAAGCATAAAAAATCTAATTGGAGAAGTAGAAACAGTTAAAAAATTACGCGATGGGACCCTTTTAGTTGAAGTTTTCTCAGATATCCAATCAGAAAAGCTCCTAAAATGTGAAAATCTACTTAATAACTTTCCGGTTAAAGTAGAAGCACATGGGAAACTAAATCAAAGTAAAGGGATTATTTGGTGTCCCGAAATAAATTATTGCACAATTGAGGAAATAAAAGATGAATTAAAACCACAAAATATAGCCGATATTAAAAGATTAACGTACTATAAAAATAATGAAAAACACCGCGAGCCGCGACCGTCATTTATCACCAAAAGCGAAATATCCTATAAATAGTTTTTACGATTTGTTTATGTCCTTATATGTTAAAAACTGAAAATTATTTGCACTATCTCCGTAGCGGAGCCCTCGAGTTTGAAGACAAATTTTAAATGGCTCCGCTCCGGAGACCTCGAGTGCAAAGGATTAATAACACTTGACAGATCCCTCACCTTTATCCAACACGTAAATAGCATAACCGAGGCAGCTAAAAAAATAATTTACAAACTGTTCCCATGCTTCAACAAAAAAATCAAAACTAAATCCAAAAATAAAACTCACATTATATAAGTAAATAATTCGTTCATTATACACCTATGCCTCACCCATATGGAGTTCTACTTGTATTACAAACTATAAAAAATTAGAAAGAATTAAAAAATATTGTATGAGAATAATTAACAACTATCCTCGTTATACGAAAATAAAAGCCATGCTTAAGGACCTGGAACTTCCGACTACCCAACAATTTGTCTTAACTGAAACCACAAAATATTTTAATATACAATAGCCTCTAAAAATCCTCTAATCAATGCAATAGGCAATTACAAGGAAACTCTAAAAACTGGAAACTCTTTACTCATGAAAGAAAAAAACATTTACTTCAATAATAATAATTCCTTCATGCTTATTATTATTTTCAATTATGTAGATATGTCTATGTATCCAGGGGCTCCTCATTATTAATCTATAGATGTAAACTTGTTTATGTAAGGTTAGATAGATCTCTCTTTCTACTACTTTTATTTTGATCAACTACTCAGCTTTGATTATTATATATTATTTCTTTGTTCTTATCTTTTATGTAGGTTTTTTTTTTTTTTTTTAATTTTTACTACTTTTCTCAAACAAGAAATTGTTATATATTTATTATTATTATACCACAATAATGTCATGTAAATTACCATGTTGATTGTAAGGATACATAATCCGAATCATGTACAAAATCATCATTTATTTTGTAAATCTTTAAATAATAAAAATATTCTCTCCCTCTCCCTCTCTCTCTCTCTCTCTCTCTCTCTAGATATGAGGTGTGAACGTTGAACGTGAGGTTACGCAGTTTTAGACCCAATATGAGCTGCGGAGGTTTGTGTTCCTGACGCAGTTTGTCACGGCCTGCACCACGCAGGTGAAGCCACAATGGAAAAAAACAAAAACAATTGAGGCAGTTAGGGACAGAGAAACTTTGTACGATACATCACATCCTGACAATTTAAAAGTCAAATGAAAATTCGTCATTGAGGATGAATTCTCCCTGTGTCTTCCTTTTCTTTAAATAGCAACTTTAAGGAAGTATTTCTTGCAATAATATTGTTATTAATTGGTCTTCGAGATCATCGGTACTCTAATAGTAAATCTTGCACATTTACGAACTCTGCCTTACAGTTCCGCAGTGTTCAATAGAATAACGTCCCAACTTTCGCTCCTCACAAATAGCGTTGATCCTGAGATAATCTAAATTAGAAAAAAAAACATCATTTTTATTAATGAAAATCTTTGTTACATTTTTCCAGCACCTTAAAAATGGATACTCTTAGATTATTATAAATTATATAAAATAAATGTTATAAATGAATACTCTTAAATTATATATACTATAGTAGGGAAGATGCGAATACGCTCGATTCCATCTTTTATTTTTTTTAATCCGCCTTAAAAATTGGAGGTTTTTTTTCAAAGAAAATTTTAGGAAAAACTTTTTTTGTGTTAAAACACTAGATTCAATTTTTGTATGTTTTTTTTTATATGATAATTATCATATAAAAACTGATTTATTCAAATTATAATTTGTTGAGGTCTCTTCCGTTCCGAGCACCGCAGATCCTAACCGGTGATGTCTATGATTACTATACTACACCATACTACATATGACGCTTTAAGTTTAACTTATTAATAGTGTATGGCACAACCAAGAAAAATCAACGTATTATATAAAGCTTTGTAGGTCCAAATATTCAGCTTTAAAATGTCTTATCTCTTCAATAACTTTTTGAAAAGTTATTATGTAGATCCTACACCTTAGCCTGTGCATGAACCTAAACAAACATGTATGAGTTGAATATTTTCTTTTTTTTTTGTAAGTTCCAGTCCCTTGATAAAGAGTCTCATACCGTTTCCATATGATATAACCTACATGCCGATATACAAATATGCCGATATTAACAAATTGTTGTCGGGACACGTAAAATTTTGTTTTTCGCAAACTGTGCATAGAGGGCGGATGACGTAGTAAAACATTTATAGAAAAACGTCTATGCATTGCATTGCGTATGCAAAGTAAAATTACGAACGCAATTTCGTGTCCCGACTACAATGCATTAACATCGGTAGATTGCAATCGTATATTAATTAAATTATATACAATTTATCAGCTACAAAGATTTAGTTTTGATCAGCAAGTGGATTTTACATTTTTTTTTTCGTTAGATAAGAAATACATAGGTCAATCGATCGAATCTGAAGCCCACTGATATTACTATCGGAACTATATTGATATTAATATCGGCACCCGTCTATATCAAGTTTTTATAATGTGACGTGAAACAAAAACAGATGATTATTTCTGTTACATTGAAAAGGGTTCTAGAATTTTCCGGAACCGTTACATTCATATAGTAATACGTAATAACACGTTTTGGAATGATCTAGACCTTACAGGGTTGTTTCATTTCGGACTAAATATAAGAAGCGATGGACTACGGGCTTAGTCTTGCCTTGAACATCGAAGCATCGTTACTTTTGAGTCACATACATTAGGTACTGCTTTGTAACGTTGTTACTGATTTGAGTTCGAATAATTTTTTTTACATTTTAGTGCAGTAATTTTACGATAGTATGGAATATATTATGAAATGGAACAACCCAAAAAGGTCTGTATCATTCCAAAACATGTGAATTGCCTACTAATATATGAATCTAACGTTTCCAAAAAATCCTAGAACTGTTCTTAATGTAATAGAAATAATCATCTGTTTTGGATTCACGTCATAGAATCATGTAAAAAATTGATAAAACCATATCGTTTTATCGGTTATATGTATAGGCATATCGGTAAATGATGCCAGTAGTGATATCGGTATCGGTCGATCCCTCGTTTGTATCTCCATATTGCTTTTGATGTTTAAGGTTTGAAGTTTCGCTTTTATAGTTGAAGTGTGAAGTTTTAGTAATTTCGGCTTAAAAGTCAATTATACATGTATATTCATAATTATCATTTACAAAATAGCTCTACTAATTTCGAATTAATGACGGGCTGTTGTGACGTGGTGACAGTTTAATGGTATAATAGAATGAATTACCTTACCGTTGGAGATTACGGTTGTAATCTACCGAAAGAGGGTTGGATGATTGAATTGAACTCGTTGTGTACTTAAGCTGCTAATCTGAATTAATATGAAATGATTGGAGGCGGGGTCGTTGGTGGAGAGGGGGGGGGGGGGTAAACGATTTCACAAAGCGCTGTAACCCCCCTCCTTGCAAAACGTTTTCACTCCAGCCAGTTTCCTCCCTGGATTAAAATGGAAGCTGATCTCTGGAGCTAGGGAGGAGAGGGCCTGGAACACTTGAGCATTCCACGGTTCACAACAAAGAATCTTATTTAGTAGAAAAGCTCCCTTTTCTTATTCCTCTGCCGAGGGAACGCGGGTAGGGGACACAATACCCTACTCCTCCGTGTCCTGATTAAGTTAATACATTTTTAAGTTCTTTGCATCAGATAATAAAGGCTCATCCTTTTTCTAAAATTGGAAAATAATAATAGGATTCCTCAGTTGTTTTTTAGATAAAAATAAAAATTATCCATTTTCTCGACACATTAAGATATATAAATATATATTTATATTAATTTATTTGTTTTTTCTTATTTACAGATCTTGTAGATCTTTAGCAGCCTGAACCAACCTTCTCCAGCACAGCCTATATACGCTAGTTTTATACATAGGTCTACAGCGTCTTAGTATCCATGCCTACCACGAGGTGTCTTGCCTCAAAAAATATAACTAAGTTTCATTATGATAAATAATAATAAAAAATCGATGTTACAGATTCATATTAATATTTGAAGCTGTAAATAAAGTTGACATAGTTTTATGCAAGTGTTTGTGGCCCTATAAAAAGAGTTCTACAACCACCAATCATATTTTTAATTGAATTTTAGACGAATATGATGCAGAATATATGCTACGGAAACTCCTTGAAGTCTATGAAAAATAGGGCTTAGAGGTCAGCAAAAACAAGACGGAGTATATGGTATTCAATTCCAATACAAAATGTCTTCAATTAGAGAATTGGGTATTGAATAGCTGCCCAAAATTCAAGTATTTGGGAACATGGATATCTTCTGAAAGTACATGCGATGAAGATATCAAGCTTAAAGTACTAAAAGAGAAACTGCTTGAATTCTGTATTATGGAGTAAAGAGGTGTCTTTAAAAACCAAAAAAACGCATATATAAATCCATAATAAAAGGTACTGTCCTCTATGGTTCTGAGACGTGGACAATAAAAAGGAGAGAAGAAAAAGCATTGTTAGCGTTGGAAATGGACTTTTGGAGAAGGAGCAGTAGAATTTCAAGGCTAAATCACGTCCCAAACGCAGAAATAAGGAGGAATATTGATCAAGAAGAAACTATATTGTACTCTACTGAAACAAAGCAGCTTAGTTGGTATGGACATGTGATGCGAATGGGAGCTGAAAGATGGCCAAGATGCATGCTGGAATCCATCCCGGAAGAAAGAAGAAAGAGAAGAAAGGCCGACCAAAGAAGCAATGCATAGAGGGAGTAAACGCGGGAATGGCTGCGCGAGGTTTGAGGGAAGAACAGTTATCATAAGTAGAAGAAAAACACAGTACTTATATATATGAAATGAACTATAAATTAAAAAATAAATACTAATAGTAATAATTACTAGTGTTATTTATTTTTTGAATTGTAATAAACAACTTTTATTTATTTAAAGCACAACGATAGATGAATAAGAGAAAAAAAAAACTGTAAACTTTTTTATTATATTTTTTTTTATCCTCAGGACCGATAAGGCATACTGCATGGATTAGCAATCTAACAACTTTAGCAAATATATATGTGCAAAGAAGTTGTGAGAACATGCTTAAATATCCCATATTTATTATAGATTTAGAGTTAAGAAAATAACAGATTGTTGGCTAAAGCCGTTACTATTTCCTTCAATGTCAACCGGCCGGTTTCAATCGATGTAAATATCTGGTTATCATTGCTTTGAGGTGTATAATTAAACCTCTTATAACCGATAAATAGGTAACCCGCTTTTTTATACCATATAACCGGTTAATAATCGTTTCGGTTTATTACAAATTTGTATGATGATTCAAAGCTGGAATAACATATGGCAATATGATTCAGGTTTCACCGAAACCTGTCCAATTCCGTTTTTACTGTGGTGAACATGCCCACTCATGCACAAGAAGTAGTCTATCACTAAGGTTTCTTTGTTCGGATATTTAGATTACAGTGCATCTAGCAATGATGAAATGACAACTACAGTAGAGTGTCGATTATCCGGACTAATCTCGCTCAGGTCTACTATGGATACAGAATGTTTTCGGATAATCGAGGCAATAATACTCAAAGTAAAATTGGTACAAACCGTAACCGGGAATGAATAAACACACAGGATGTATATATATAATATTTTTTTAAAGATTAAACTTTTTAAGCAGGGAAGAAATTAGATATCAAAAATATAAACTAAAAAAAAGAATCAGTATATCTATATAATATATTTATTATCACTATAATAAATCCGAAAATATAATCCAAAAATACGGGAAAGCATTAAGAATAAAACCAAAATATGAATTCGAAGAATACTAGCGCTACAACTACAAAAACAGTAAGTAATGATTAAAAGATTCTGAAATGAGATTATAAAATATTACTACAGCACAGATTGTAGGAAAATATTTTATATTATAAAATAAATGTTGAAAATAAAAGAAAATGTTATAGTATTTTAACCTCTAGATACGGAAATGGATTTATTTCTATTTTTTTATATTATCACATATAAATAGATGATCGAAGCTGTACTGTAATAGATGAAATGTAGAATATTTTCTCCACCAAGGTACCTAGTTGATTGGTTATTCAACAGTAATTTTCAAGTAACCATATGATGAAATATATGTACCGAAGCCTAATGTAAAAGAAAAAAAAAAGAATGAGGTATATAATAAGAATGTGAACCATAACGATTACGTTGTGGACTAAATGATTTGGAAGAAATAGAATTTAATCAGCAAAAAATCACAAACTCAAAGAGAGAGTTTTCCAAATTAATAAATATTAAATACAATGAAAATCCGATTATCTGGATTGGGATCTACGTTGGTCAGGATACTCGGAAATCCGAATAATCAGATTTATTATTAAATTAGGTGTTTACAAAAAAAGAAATACATATATGGCATGCAGGAACCATAGTGAGAAAAAACCGTGTAGTACAGATGTGCTCTGTTTATAGAAATTCACAAATTTTGTTTAGTCAGAACTTTACTGTCATGGTATTCGGCTCCCCCCACTCCCTGGTTCTGAGAGACGCAGTTTCGATAACTGTTGCATAGCCGTAGTTTTGTCGCATAGTTGGTTTAAGCGCAAAATAACAAAATGATAAACAAAGAATTAAAATATATGTTAGGGGATTAACTCGACTTGGATGCGAACTCGGTGGCGCAGTGGCAGATTATGGCGCATGTTAAGCAGGAGCTCGGGTTTGCCTCCCGGCTGAGACCGATTCTCATCAAAAATAAAATTATTGAAAAATAATAAAATGCGGTTACCCACAAGAAAATAATTAAATCAATACACATACATAAATAGACGATATATAAATAAATATAAATATTTTAAATAGACAAAATGTAAATAGATCCTGCTATTTGGATGTATAGTCCAACTGTATTAATTCGCTAGCAATATGCCAGATGGGGGGAAGGGGGTCAGTAAAGAGAGGGGATTGACTCGGCTTGGATGCGAGCTTGTTACTCGGAAATAATGCCAATCTTAAAAATACTATATAAATAAATAATAAAATTAACATATAAATATTTGATTTTTTTTCAATTGGTCTGGATAATCGGATATCACGATAATTGGAGTTTCACTGTATATTCTTTTTTTTAAAAAAAATGTTTCATTATTTACAAAATCACTGTAAAGTTACCAAATCACTGCCTTAGTAACTATTGGTGATAGGCGAAAATAGAACCGAAACCGCAGTCCAATTTTATAAAATGCATTTTAATCATTTATTTTAGAAGTAGGTAACTGTAAATAATTTATTATTGGCCCTATAATAATTCTATCACGCTCACAGTTGGAGAGCGATGGAACAATGAACTCTTGATAACAGTGAGAGGAGGCAGTAATGATTCGAGTTCCCTGTTGTTGCTGAATAGGGTAAAGGGGGGGGGGGGAGGCAGTGGTTGTTGGAGATTCGAAGTTCGCCAATAACTGATAGGATTCCCTGATCTTGGGAACAAAGGCATAAATAAATTATTCGAAAATAAATAAAATTAAATTAAAACATTTAAATAATTGTTAAGAACAAAAATTTGGTAAGATTTAATTGCCTTTATTGATATTTATACTTTATTATTAAAATAAAGGGGAAAAAAAGTGACATGTTGAAAAAATGCCTATCGGTTTCTTACAGTGGATTGTCAGGAATAGAGGAGGGAGAAACATAGAAAAAAGAGTGTTTGGATGATTAGGGAGTTTATGTTAGCCAAATCGGCGACATATGCGGCCTCAAGGTATTTATGGATAATGTTATTTGTGGTAAAATAAGAATCTTTAAAGATTTTGGATGGTTTGGTTTGGGATGCGACAGGAATTTGTTTAGTGGAACCTTAAAGCCCAATTCCTTAATTCTAAGTGGCCTTATTATATTAATGTAAATGAGCATTTTGTAATTGATTGGGAGTTTTAAGCGTTTGTCTAGAAAGTGCTGTAACGTCGAGCAGTGTTTCTTGTCGTTTCGATCCTGTATGAGGATTCCAATTCTTATTCAGCAGTATTCCTACGTAGTGGATCTGTTTATCAGTGACAAGTGGAGACTTATTAAATACAGATTTGTATTTTACAAGATCATTTGATGAGATTAATTCTGATTCTCCGTTTTTCAAGGTTTGTGATGTGAGCTTACAGGTTTTGGTATAATTATAGCAGTGAACGGATCATTATAGTGATAGCAACGATAAGTAACTGATATCACACGAGGGTCATCAGCATTCTGGTAATTACAGTAATAGGATAGGTTATGATATGAACTGTTTAAACTGTGTAGCGGGTGGTATCGAGAAACCCCAGCAGACTGGGGGGAAGATATTTTAATTCGAATTGAATTTAGGATAATTACTCATCATGTGCATATTTTATATGTTACTTTTATTTTTATATTACAAATACTACTTATCATTAAAACAGTGATCAAAATGAACATAGAGATTGAACTTGAATGAAGATGAGATTGATGAGTAAGTAAGGCATTTAAGCTCCAATACTGCGAGCCCCGAGTTCGAGTACGGATGTGACAGATAATTTTCAATTTTTATCACTAGACATGGATCGGCCTTGCAGGGATCGTTGTGGCTAATAAATAAAAATAAATAAATTTTCATCAAATTGCGCCCGAGCGTCATTTCGGTCACCAGCTTCTTGCGCAAAAGTCGACCAAAAAACCGTACATAAGAACATAAGTAAGCAAATCTATTGGAAAGATTTCGATGAAAATTCTAAATAACGATGACAATTTCGTCAAATGCCGGGGCCGAATCCGATCCTTTTAGTTTAATACTTAAAACGCGAACGCAAATTATATCTTCTTATGATAACAATTTTTTTTTATCTACTAAATGAACATAAAACTTTCCTTAGATATGTAAGCTAAAAAGCGAAATCATTAGTATCGACATACATATTTTTTTATATTTCGAGAACACCATGTCTGAAAACATTTGTTAATTTCTTTTTCCCAATAAATTTTGATCCAGCTTATGATAATATATATTCAACTGGCTAACTATATACGTCAATGGGGACTTTATTGAAAGGTAGGTAGTCCTAATACCATCAATTTCACAATCAAAGGGAGGATTAATAACAGGAAGGGAAACCATACATTAGATCCATTATATGTCTTGAGTTAGTAAAGGCCTATTTCCTCAATTAAATAATTTAGTTCAAAACGTTTGACTTTTTTTCTAAGGCATATCAAAAATATATTAAAATCGACTACTTATTATTCAGTAGTATAAAGCTATTAAATGGCCAAACTAGGAAAAAAACAAAAATCCAATGTTCATGTCTCAAGGTAATTTTTATTGTTTTTGATTCTTTAATAGTCAACAAATAAAAACGATTGGTTCCTTTCTTATCAAAAATTTATTTTGAGCAGAAATTATAAGTTTTGTCGTGGTTGTAATATTGTCATTTTTTTTTTCAATATTTTAAGCTAGTTACAGCACATCTGAATGATAGTTGTTTTACAGCCTTTATGGGCGTATAAAGACGTTCCACATTATAACAGTATCCATCCAATATAAACGGTTAAATAAGCGAAAATCTTTGCGAAAAGCATGATTATAGATAAAGCCTTATCCTGGCTTAAGATGGCAGGGATCGATCTAGGTCCGAGATGTATCAGAGAATATATTCCTCTGATTTCATTTGCCTCTTTTTGCCTGTTGGATAGTTTTGTCAATTACAGTAGTCTCTCGCTAATCCGAACCTCGATAGTCCGAATTCTCCAGTAATCCGAACAGCCGCCCATGGGTTTTTTCCTTCTCTCATTTTATCAAAATTTATTTTTTAATTAATTTACTTCCTGAAAAAACTATGGTACACTATAAAGAATCATGTGCTCCCGGTCGAAAAATTTCAAAAGAACGATTAACCTTCATGCCATGTGCATGAAACAATTCTTCTTCTTCTTTTATGGCGTTACATTCCTCGAGGGAACAGAGCCGCCTGCAGCTTCGACAACCAGTCGTCTCTATTTTGTGCAGCTGTTCTCCAATTGCGAGCACCAAGGATGGACCTAGCATCATCTGCCACACCGTCAGCCCAGCGCAGCCTGGGTCTGCCAATCCGTGGTTGGCAATGAAACAATTGGTCTTGAAAAAAAAGCTCTTCTGCTCATCGATAATTGTCCTGGTCTTCCCGATGAAAACGAATTAGTGAGTGTAGACGGAAAAATAGCAGCTATGTTTTTACCTCCAAACTGTACTGCCTTATTGCAACCAATGGACCAACACTTATTCAGCATGTGAAACTGCTTACAGGAAATACCTCCACTCGCATATTGTGTCTCAGGAAGGTGATATAGCATCAATATTAAAAAAAATTAATCTTAAAGACGTAGTGTTCAACTTAGCAGCAGCTTGGGATTCCGTACAACCAAACCTTAATAGAGCATCTTGGAACAAACTGTTGGGGAAAAGAGACACGGAGGATATTTCAACTGGGTATAACCTTGTTTTAATATCAAAACTTTTAAAGACTGTCAATCCAGAAGTTGAAATCGAAGAACACGAAGTGAATGATTGGATTCAGGGGAGTGAAGAAAATGAGGTAGCACTAAAAACAGATGATGAAATTGTAAGCTCCGTTCAGGAGCCATCGGAAACTGAAGATGAGGGGCCGTCAACTGTGGTTCACATTGTGAAGCATGAAGATGCAGTAAAAAATTTCAACTACTGCATTGATTGGGCCATCGAAAACAACGTACCATGGCAACAAGTTTTATTACTTCGTCATCTTCGAGATGAAGCACTCCGAAATAGTTTAGAAAAATCGCAACAAAGAAAAATAACTGATTTCTTTAAAAAATAATTTGTTAACATAAGTAAAAATATTTTAATATTTATTTATGTATATTTTGTGTTCTTATAAAATAAAATTTACATGAATTTTTTTCCCCTACTTTTCCTCTGTAATCCGAATTTTTCGGTAATCCGAACACCCCCTGGACACTATTAGTTCGAATTAGCGAGAGACTACTGTATGTGAAAAATTTCACGCCGCCCAAAAAAATTCCTGAGAAGTAAAATACCCGTAACTTGACTGTATCCAATTTATTAAAAAATCATTGAATCACATCCCCTCATACCTACACAATCATGGTTTTTATATGAAATATAATATGGTTAGTGTAATACTCAATGAAACTTGACAGCTGCTACAGCCTCCTCTCAGACAAAAATAGTTGAAGTACAATTTTCGACTCTGGTTCTGGTCGACTTGTTTTTATCCAGTCGAAACTGTTTAAATATCAGTATGAGGCGATTAAAGACATTGGTCTCAATATTTCCATATAAAAAGTTGCAAGACATTAGCTAACAAAAGAAAATGGTACCTTAAAGGAAATTTAAATTAATATTGAGTTAAATCAAAGTAAAATAAGCTAAATTAAGTTAGTTTCTTCCTTTATTGAGGTTTAAAAGCCATAAAACCCTAAGGTCATCGATTTCTTTGTTTATCTGCAGCTAAATTAAGTTAAAAGTAAGTTCAATTATTTAAAATATCCGTTCTTAAGTTTCCTCTATAATTATATAGACATAAATAATATAATTTTGCAATCTTATTGTAATTTTCCATCCTTAATCGAATGAAACAACTTCCATCTCGATAGGACAAACCGTTCCCAAGATATAGAGTTTTTTCCACTTTTTTGCTGTTTTGCCCCACTGCGCCGCCTTGAAGTCATATTGTGTATAAGACAGGCACGTATAACCAGATTTAACGACGATATAATCGCGAGGCACAGTACATCATTAATAATGTTGTTAAAGGTATAATATTTCCATAGAAAGTACATGTGCCATATAGGATAAAGGACATTCCATTATATACATTCTGAATTTATATTACCTGATTACAGCATTAATAAAATTCAAATTCAAATCCTCCCATCGAAGATCACTCCGTCCTATATGATGGTGAGATGGAAGGATTTGTCAGTTTTGTCTTTCAAAATGCACTTCCTTGTTTAGACGTTTAACCCTTAACTGGTGCGTGTGTGCGTATGCAGCGCATCGAATGCAGGATAATAGCGGACGAAAATAATAAATAAAATTAAAAAATTTGTAACTTAATCAAACTTTGGCTAACAAATTATATCAATATAAAGTATAGATGAAGTTCAAAGAACTATGATTATGATTTATGTAAAAAATTAATGAAAATATTTAATAACAGTTAAATTAACTTCATGACATTAATAATAATTTTAAAAATAACTAAATGTCGGCATGTATATTTCAAGCAATATTTAACTATAAATAAAATTTAATTATTTTCTTCTTTTCACTATCTCGCCCTTCTTCCTTAAATTTTCCTTCACTAAAACTCAACTATCGGAAAGATTTTAATTCTAAGCTAGAAAAAGTGTTACATCCTTATGTTAATAAGTTAGTGTTGTTGATGCGCTCGTATAATTGAGTTTTTCAGGCGGGAATTTCCGTTTACTTGACAGAATGGGTCCGAACATACCAAAAGATAATTCTTATTATTGTGAGTAGTGTAGGATCGGATTTTTTCGAAAACAGTTTCCTCGCTAGGCATAGGATTCAATGACAAAAATATTTCAGTCACTGTTGCTTTTGACTTTGACTTTCTTGAGGCATTATAGTTTACTATACTAAGAGATCTTTTTGGCCACTGTCGTTTCAGTCGACGTCGAAGCTGACCAGGTAACAGGTAGGAGGAAAGAGAATAGATAAGTGGGTTGTATAGCGTTGAAGAGTGGAATGTTTGATATTTGTCGTGTATGAAAGATTTTACTTTCGGTATGTTCACGTCATTGTGCAGGGTATGATTCGAAATAAACCAAGGTGCATTTGTGATTTTTATGAGAATTTTGGATTGTGAAGTTTGTATTGTGTTAATGTGGATGTTTTTCGCGGAACCCGAAAGTTCTGCTCCGTATGTCCAAATAGGTCTTAAAATAGTAGTGTAAATTAGTCGCTTGTTTCTTAAGGTGAGTGATGATCTGTAGTCCAGGAGATGTGAAAGCTGCTTGTACCGTCTGTTGAGTTCCAGTTTTTTAAATTTGGTATGTATGTTCCAAGTGTTCCGAGGTATCGTACGAAATTCTTTGAAGGAACTGGGTCGCTGTTAATTGTCACAGGTGGGCAAGTCGATTTTCGTAGAGAAAAACTTACGTGACTTGACTTGGTGGAATTAATTTTGATTCTCCATTTTTCTAGTTCAAATAGATGGGGCAAAGGATGCGATAGTAGGATTGTGATGAAAGGATAGCTGTGTCATCAGCGAAGCTAAAGATGATGGTGCGATAATTAGTTATTAATAATAATTTATAGTTAAAATTTTAGTTCAAATTTTTTTTCTCTTCTTTTTTCTAGATTTTTTAATAAAGAAAAGGCAGATTACACTTCTTGGGCCCGGTGTGGCTGTGCGGTAAAGCGCCGTACTCCCATGCCGGAGCTGCGGGTTCGAGTCCCGCCCTGGGTGGTGCTTTTCTTTCGTAGGAGAAGTATCACCCAGTGCCATGGGTGTTAGTATGGGCAGTATAGGGCTTCACTGGAAGCCTTGAAGTCCCAAAAAAAAAAAAAAAAAAAAAAAAAAAAAAAAAAAAAAAAAAAAAAATTACATTTCTTGGAGGATTCTATTTCAGGAAAATAAAAAAGGCTTTTCATTAAATTTAAATATTTCCTGAAAAGAAATAATAAGTGATTGATACCCTAACCAATGGTTTCAAGGGGACCAACCGTTATCTCAAACTTCAATCCCTACCAACTCCCATTGACACCATAATCCTTTTTAGAGGACTTTAGCCCTGACAGCATAGTATAGTCATCTCCCATTCGACATAACTTTTCGGGTTCTTTAATAAAGATTGTTTTAATATTTTTTCACTTTTGTCCAAGCTCGATGCACCGTGCGTCGTGTCAGAGTGACCAACGGGTTAAAAAGCCATAATAAAAAAAAACTCCTGTTATTCAATGATAACAGTTCCAATGAAAAAAAAATGAGAAAGCATGTGACTCAGTTTTATTTGTATCTCTAACTAATCTCCTTATTGAGAAGATTATCCAAACGAACCTGGGCGAACTCGTTATGGATCTCATCCACGAAGAAATGCGTTTTTTCTTAAAGGTACATAAAGGAGAAGAATGGAAGTCAAACTAAGTGATTTGATTAAAAATAGAAAATAAAAGAAAATATAAAAATTGATGGCATGAGTTGGGCAATGAGAGTAGGTCATTTTACACCAGGACCTATACGGAGGGGGCACAGCAATTCAATCACTTACCGGAAATTGGCTACAGTTAGTGAAACCTACCCCTCGGTCAGAATCAATAACTCTTATTGATAAACTTTTTCGTCTGATTCAACCCCTATCCTAACGATGTCATCAATATCTCAAAGATAGAATGAATTTACTTTAGAATCCATTACCTGATTATTTAACTTTTTTTTTTTAACTCATTCCAACTTGGTTATTTCTTTTCTGTGGCATTTATAGATATTTTATATCTTAAAATATAAACCAGTTTTCTCCTCCTATACTTATGTTCAGATTATGCTTACCAGTTCGCTGCATGCAGCTTAGTACAGCAAAAATGGATATACGAGAAAAATTTGTACCTTCATGACACTTTAATATTATATTACAATTTACAATGCCACTCAAACAATATAAACTCAAAAAATCAAAAATGTTATAAAAAGTATCAACTTGTAACGACAATTTAACACAAACGTAACTATATGATCGATCTCCAGAGCAAGACTAACTCTCCAATCCATCACTCCTTATATTTAGTCTGAACCAGAACAGTCCAGAATGTTCTCGACAAGCGTAGAAGGTACTCGAATAGTCACAAACATTAACTAGAATAGTTTGTTCAAACAGTAAGTCTATTTTAAATGATATGTTTTTTTTTTTTCACGTTACACTATAATTATACATACGCAAAGATTCATAGTTGAATTAAATTTAATTCTTAGCTGTATATATCTTTCTGGGTTTATTCATTTTTTATTATTCTTTTTTTCTACATTATTTTTACAAGCTATGTCCCTAATCTTGACAGGAATGGGTCATGTAACTATTATGCAATAAACCCTTTCTCTTTAGAACAACCATTAAAGATTTAAAAAAAAAATTACACTCACATATTTACCTACCAGTGCAGTGTTGGCGAACCTATGGCACTTACAAACATATTGCTGGCATATGCATCCTTTTATAAACTTAGACATTTATCGATCATTTTACACATACAATAAAAGAAATAAATAAAGAAACGATTTTAAATGTCATGAGAAGCACGATAAATTTGACAATGCTAATTTTATGCAGTTAATCTAAACGAATTGTCTTTAAGATTTAATAAATTCCGAAGCATGAAAACTTATTTTACATAACATATGCTCAGAAGTTCATTTTTTTTTAATTATATGTTCAATATTGAAATTTCCTAAATAAAAATTCTGGGATATATACACACACACACATATATATATATATTTCGTGTGATATATAAAGAATATAAAGTATTTCAAGCTAATTGCTTGATGAATTATGGACTCAATGACCCTTGATAGTAAAGCGGCACTTCAGAAAGTGTTCGATTGACCCCGCGGTTTTTATTCAACAGATGACGCATGGAGCTCTTTTCATCTCGTCAACAGCAACAAATGATTATGTGCAGATCATTATCAGCTTGTTATACCTAATATGTGCTACAAATAGTACTGATCAATGAATGAATACCTCGAAAATTTAAAATTCACGCTAGACTTGAATAGGCAACCCACTGAATATGCGACGACTACACAAAAGAATAATATGCAAGGGTTAGACATCTCACTTTTTTTATTTTTCTACTTTTTTATTATAGAAAGAGAGTGCTCTATATTACTGCGGTATCGCGATTCTAATCCTATACCCGATTCTTTTATTTATCTATTTTTTAAATTTTCCAGTTGTTTAAAAATTATAATAACATTTAAATGTACAAAAAGGATGATGGAATAAATATATATGTGAAACGAATCGGCATCATTTCGGAAATGTAATCGAGAACTTCTTGAGTTTAAATTTTTAAAAAGAATCCTCTGTATCATTTTTAATTTCAAAATTTTACGAAAACCTTCCCCTAATATTTGACGTCTTAACATATTATTTCAGTATTGCACAATGACTTGGACCGTTTATTTATAAAATATCGCCTTAATGAAAGTGCTTGAAAAATATTCATAGAATATGGTATTGGGGAACAAACTATGAGAATTACGAGAAATGAAATGTTAGAAATAAAATTATTAAGAAACAAACCAAAATATTGTTTTTGCTTTCTTTTTTAGTGAAAAATGAGATTTAATTGCCCAAATGTTCAATACTCCGAATTTTGTTAAAAACGAAATCACCCTCGAATACCTTAATGTTTCATATGTAAGTCATCGATTTAGCCCGATTCAGATACCAGTCTTTTCATAGTTAACTCCCGAATCCACTTTATATTATATCACATTCTCTTTAAGTATTATTTTATATGCAGTTGTAAATTTCAATAAATAAATAATTTTAAAAAAATATCTCCCACTTGATGTTCCACGTTAAAAAATAGAACACATAGCTATTTTTTCCTTAATATCTCTTATATATTATAAAGAAATTGTTTTTATAGTAAATTAATTTTTTTTTAAATTTGTAATGTCGCCTGTACCCAAAAGGTCATTGGCCTCTAATGTTAGTGTATATCCATTTTTAGTATTCCGTGCATTTAAGGGATTCGAATAGAGTTTAGACTTGCTCTTCACTGTCTTTCATGACTTCCTTCAGTGAATTAGAAAGACCAGATTTTTTCCTCTACATTTCTTGAATCGTGGGCAATCTAGTAGCAAGTTTTGAACTGATTGTGGGACTTTATCACATTTTTCACAGATTGGGGCTTCTAGCCCCCTAAGTAGGTATGTGAGAAATGACTAAGTCCAATCCTTAGCCATAAGTAAATAAGTATGCAAATTTGATTATCCGTGCGCCTCCCTCTCTCTCTCATTACCCCGGATAATCGAGGGTTTACTGCATTCCACTGCTACTATTAATATATTCAATTAAAGTATTAATTATATTTGACAAGAAGTTTCATTAGATTATTAGATAAGATTTAGATTAGAATTAGATTCATAGACCTTGGACCAAAAAGAGAAAAGTCTGTAATTGAAAAAAGTGATAAATATTTTATTGTATATTAATATAATCGATTCATGAATTGAAACCATTTATGAAAATTTTGTTGGTTGGCAGCTAAATCCTATGCCATTATCAGATTTCAATTAAGCGAGCCTTTTATTGTACGTTTATCGGTTCTGACTTTTATTAGAAGCCGTATCGTAAAAGCATTGTCCCGTAGAGCCCTATTGCTTTTGTATGGAGGGGGGGGGGAGGGGGGCTTGCGGTATTTATAATACTCCCACAACAAAGTTATAATGGTCGATATAAATGATGGGATTCCTATTAGATTAAATTCAATTGAAGTCATATTAGAAAAGATCAAACGGAATGCATGTTCTATAGTAGATAAAGCAGTGATATCTGTTATCTAAATCCATACTGTATATATATATAACCCGGGTCTTCCGCGTGACATGCGCGGTATGCTAACCACTGCACCACGGAGCTCGCTTCCAAGCGGTGCTAAATCCTTCCTCTTCACTGAAACCCCTCCCTAGATTTCACAATTTTTGCGAGTATTTACGGGAGATGAACAATTTTTGTCCAATTTGGGGCATCTCTTGACAAACGTCAATTTTTTAAATTATTTTATCTTAATTTAATCATTAATAATATTTATTAGGTGGTGGTGGTGGTTTTATATATATATATATATATATATATATATATTATGAGAAGAGAACTGATCGGCCTTGGCCGGGAAGTAAACCCGGGGAAGTAAAAAAAAAAAAAAAAATTATAAAAAAAAAAAATAAGTAAAAAGATGTTGACTTTTATAGAGATAACAAACTATGCGAAATTGAAAGGCATTTTATTCATTTGATCTTTTTTATTTATTCTTCTTATATACCTACATTGCTTCTAGTCGTTTAGGGCAGCTATGTTGATAAGTAGAGTGGAACCACTTTCAAGTTACAGACGATTTCTTACAGCTTATTGAAGCGATATCGAAGTTAAAGCTCGGGAAGATTGGTAAAAAAAAGTTTAAAAAAAAATAGTAAATTTTTATATTTACTCAATAGCCGTTCCTTTAGAAATCTTCAATTCGCTAGATAATATCTTAAGCTAACAGCCTCCAATTTCGGCAATATTATTATACAAAGAAAAATTAAAGTGTCTTCCAGATAAAAATAAAAAACCCTACTAGAATCATTATCAGCGAATATTAATTTTAAAATAGATGTCTAGTTATGGTTTATATTTAAATGATAACAGCAATAATGCTTATTAAACCATAATTTTATATGTTACACTTGAAAAAAAAAAAAAAAAAACGCTAGTTTTATATTGTATTTCGTAACTGTTATTGTTTGTGAAAAATAGAAAAGCCCAACAGTACCCGAAGGCTAGGCAAGACGCGAAATTTTATAATTGCAATTTTGCATGTTGTTGATATTTCGAGGGGTAATGGAGTTTTAATCAATTAGTTTTTTTAGGTATTTTATTTTTTACAGTTTTATATAAGTTATTTTGTTATACATTCGTATTAATAAGGGTTTGAAATTGATATTCATGTTTAAAAAAAAAAAAATCTTATAATAATTATTATGATTGGTTTTTATTTTAAAAATCATTTTTGTTTTATACATACAATTTAAATCGGTCTTTGATGTTACGAGGGGTGTCCGTAAAGTAAGTTTCCCTGTTGTGGCACGGCCGTGCAAGTCGCGGCAGGTCCCTCAAACGGCACCAGCGTGTCGCTTGGACTCCCCCCTCCACATCCCAACCCCGGTCAACTCGCTGCCACCATCAGTTCGGCCTTGACAGCCTTGAAAGATGGAGCTCCCAATCGCTTCCCCCGCCAGATCCGTTTTTTGTGTGCTTAAGGCAATTCGGCGACCGAAATTCATTCCTAACTTAGGGAAGTGTATGGTGAAACATGCATGAGTGTCCAGATGGTGCGAAAATGGTGCAAAGAGTCCAAAGAAGGGCGCACAGATGTGCACGATGAACAGCGTGCTGGACGTCATCCATCCAACACCCACCCTACAGCCACGATCTGGCCCCAAGTGATTACCATCTGTCCCCAAGCCTGAAAAAACACCTAGGCGGAACGAATTTTGGGACAAGAGAGGAATTGGAAGAAGAGGTCATGAAGTTCTTCAACAGCGCGGCGGCGGACCTCTATGACCAGGGCATCAAAAAAATGGTGACACGGATGCAGAAGTGCATCAATGTCAACGGGGACTACGTAGAAAAATAGTTTAATGTTCAAGATTTCTAATGATGTAATATACAATGGTAATAAAACATTTTTTCCACTTTTAAAAAAATAGGGAAACTTATTTTACGGACACCCCTCGTAATAATAAAAATAATCAATATACGGCAATACATTGTAAGTACCTACTAATGAATTGTGCGATGAAAAAAAATTGTTCAGAAATAAAAATTAGCTAGAATAAATTGTAAAAAGAATATAATATGCACATTTTAATTTTTTATTAAAGCGTTTCAATCAAATTCATTAGTTTATTTATTACGTAGTAGTTGTGTTTTTTAATCATTTTTTGGCCTGATATATTAAAGATTTTATTGAAACTGTTCACCGAAGAATGTTACCTTCTGATACTAGTCGACACGTGAGTACTAGGAACAAATTCTGATATTGAAATCAAACTTTTCCTGCTCGACCAAGGATTTTTTTTATTTTTATATATTTTTGCTAACCAAAATGTATTTCGGAATTAAAGATGTTATGTTGCAAAAAGGTGATAACAATATTTTTTACCTACTACTGCAGCCTAAAAATACATCATAAATATTTAAAAAAAAATGTATTTCCGATTTTAAAAAAGTACATATATATATATATATATATATATATATATATATATATATATATATATATAGTTATTGTTTTTTTTTTGGCCAACCCCTAGTCAATGTATTAATGGTGTCATCCCAGAGACTAATTGGTTAAGTCAAATTTCGCACAAAAATGTGTTTCTTTGTAGTGAATAAGTCAGTTTATTTGAAAAGTAGTTATTATAATGTTTTTGTTAACGTTTCAAAGAATCTTCTCCCTATCATCAAACCTGCTTATGATATTATAAATATTATTGCAATTTTTATTATTATTGATTATATAAAGTATGAATATGAGTACATCTCACCTTTTCGTAAATGACGATTTTCAGTTAGTTGTTTTATATAAAAAAAAAAAAAAAAAAAAAAAAAAACACCAACAAATTTAATTAAGAGTGACGATCTAACCCTTTAAAGTATTATATCAAGTATCTAATAATTTGAGGCGTTAGAACGATTAGTTAGCGAAATAACTGCAGTAAAAGTTTCATAGGATGTAATAAACTAAGTACAAGGCTTAAATACTAAAATGAATTCAACTTCTCATCGCCCCTATAGATTCTTCGTAGTGAATAAGTCAGGCGTTCATTTGAAAATTAGTTATTATAATCTGCGTTAAATCTGTTGTAATGGGTTGATGAAGAAAAGTTTAACTCTAATGTCTCATAACAACATATAATATCTATTCATTTGGTTTAATGCTGGTAAGAAGTAGCCACTAATTTTAGGTATTTAATTTGGTATTTTAAAAGCGAAATTTCAACGCTTAGTCATGAAAACCTGATTTTATACCAATACTGTCCAAACTTAAAAGTAAGGAAATTTGAGTTGACAACTTATTCTCTTGGATGACATTTATTTTGTTATCCTGATACTCATTCTATTCTCTCCGTTTATCCGTCAAGAAAAAGAGAAAAAAAAAAAAACATATTCAAGTCATACAATGATTTTCTTTTAGTCATCGGCGGTCTTGAAATGAATAAAAATCTATTCAATATGATGGACGATCTCTGCGGCTCATGATACAAGAGTGGCTTGTGGAGGAGTCATCAATTTGTCGCTTTTCAACGATTCTTCCTACAAAAGAAGTCAGATGTATTTTTCTTTTCAAGTCCCGTGATCAATAAACAACTTCCGGAGAAGCAGTGCAGTGAGAAGTTGAATTCATTTTAGTATTTAAGCCGTGTACTTAGTTTATTACATACTATGAAACTTTGGCTGCAGTTCTTTTGCAAACTAATAGTTTTAACGTCTTAAATTATTAGGTACTTAATATAATATTTTTTTGAAAGGTTAAATAATCCCTCTTTTTGTAAATTTTTTGTAAGATCTTTTTTTTTTTTTGTATGAAACAACTGAATTATTTACTGATATACTATTAGAAATATTCTAATATTCTTAGCAATATACTAATATTCATATAATAAATACTATGTTATTTACTAAAAGAAGTGTGATGTACTCATATTCATACTTTATATAATCAATAATAATAAAAATTACAATAATATTAACAATATAATTCGCAGTTATGATGATAGGGAGAAGATTCTTTGAAACGTTAACAAAAAATGTATTGTTGAAGAAATAAAAACAATTTCGGGAAGCTGTATTGCCAAACTAAAATTGTAAAAATTCAAACTTCCCTACTGAATATAACCATCGTATTATTAAATAAGACGACATATCGCTGTGAAAAAAACACAGAACACTTATAGAAACCAGTAACTAAAGAATTAACTTGACCAAAACTAGCGGCTAATTTTAGAAAAAGAATTCAAAATAGTTTAGGTGGTTAATAGATGAATGTTTTATTTTATCTCCGATGATAAATAATCAGAATTTTATATCTTACAAAAATTTCTTTCGCAAAATAAGATTCTTTAAGTCTTAAGAAAAAAAATTCTTCATATGTATTTTAAAAAAATGTTAAAAATTAGCTAATAATGTAAAATAAGTTTAGGACATTTAAATTTTCATATATAAAAACTTTAAATAAGGATAATTGGCGATGGAACTAAAAATATGTAAAATAGATAACCCCAGAAGATGGGCCAACAGCCCGAAATGTTCTGACAATTAAATATAATATAACACTTAGAAAAGACTCCTTCATTAAAAAAAATGGTATTTTATGTATCTAATTTTCACACGTATCACAGAGCCAGTTGCAGGAGTGAAACCCTTCATTAGCTTATGAAAATTTTGTTAGCGATTTTTAATTTAAACTAATTAGAGTCTGCTAGTTAGATCACACA